>OX122929.1:2842500-5242500 GCA_944738685.1 Synanthedon myopaeformis
AGCGAAGGGACACAACATCTAAGTCAAATAAAAGCTGTTACCGATAGAGATTGTAGATTTCAAATAACGTATTTAGCTTTACTCTTTAATTAGAGAAAGTCAATTAACAAATCCGGATGTGGGAATTTTGGAAGAGCTTCGTTAGCCGCTTCCTGACAATTCGTTTGAAACGGTCGAATTTGGGACGAACGTCCAATTATGTATGATAAGTGGCAGGGCGGGCACCATGTACCACTTTCTGGTTTTGTTGCGTGTTTTATTTTGAATTATATGAATTCATTCCAGTGGTGTTTAACTTAGTTCATTCATTTTTTTTGCACCAACAGGGCAAAATTTATTTGTATTACTTCACTTAGAAATTACTTGTTTTAATATTACGCCTGGAAAACACTTATGTTGTGGAGAACTAGATATTTTTTTTTAAAAATTATTTATTACATTAATTACATATGCCCATAGTTGATGAAGGGATTTCACTAACTTCTACAGGTTCGATTGATGGTAAATTTGCGAGGCCAAGGCGTTTAAATTTTTTAATATTTTGTCAAAACGTTTGGTCGACATAACCGGCGATTATAGAGCTGGCTATTACCTTGGGCAATTACAGATTAGCATTGCCATACAACGAAGTAATGTATATTGTTTTGTATATGTATAAGCTTTATATTGTAAAATATGTTAATATTAACTTAGAATTACAAGTATTTTAGTTCAGGTCTTTTTAATAACAATAAAGATTAGATTTGTCTATAAATAAATTTAGGATAACATTTAATATTTTAAATTATGTAATTTAATTTATACGAGACAAAACAATATTGTTTAATGCTTTCGATATTTTATGAGCGTAACAATAAGCTGTCACAAGCAAGAGCTACCGAGTTGGATGTTACATTTTTGTCGAACCTGTCATTCGCATCACAATTAATTGTATCCACCGATATCAACCTTGGAATATATATATGTACACCCACCCCAGATGAAATAATAAGCTATTTATTATTACTAATGAACGGTATACAATATACCTATAATATGATTTGCCACATCTGGTAATAAGATCTTGAAAACAAGAGGAGAAGACAAATAAGGTTAATTTCTCTCCCCATGCCTCCATTATCGATTTTTATCGTAATAGGATCCCTTGAGATTAATGTGTAAGGCGTTGGAATTTAATCTTTACCGAAACACTCTGAAGGGTACTTTAGTAATGCGTATTTAATTGTGTATAAAAAACAATGAAGAGAGGGTGATTAAGAATTATTTTGCAGTAATTGCCTTTTTAATTTATCTATTGCCACTAGTTCAATTAGGAGTTCAATTTATTTATTATTTAAAATCCTATTAACTAAATTTTAATGATAGCTATTTATTATCATAGGTACCATATCTATACTTACTAATATTATAAAGCTGAAGAGTTTGTTTGTTTGGTTGAACGCGTTAATCTCATTAACTACTGGTTCGAATTGAAAAATTCTTTTTGTGTTGGATATTTCATTTATAAAGGAAGGCTTTAGGCTATAAATATTACGCTGCGACCAATAGGAGCTGAGCGTCAATGGAAAATGTTGCAAAAACGGGAAAAATTATTCCTTTTTGAGAGCTTCCGTTGCGTGCGCTGCGTAAACGATTTAAGTTACGCAAAAATCATGTATGATGGAATTGTTGGTTGCTCTTTTTAAAAGTTCTAAAAAAAAGTTAGCGACATCATATGTCTATCACTATAACCTTTTTATAACAGTACCTACTTTTTTTCTGAATGAAAGATACCCTATGTCCTTTCCGGTATCCCTGACTACGTGTATGCAAAATTTGCAAAATTATGATCGGTTGAGTAGTTAAGTGAAAAGGTAACAGACAGCAAACATATAGACAGAGTTACTTTCACATTGATAATAATAGTATGGAAGTATGGATTAGCAGAATATTTTTTGAAAATTATACACATAAGCGTTTTCTCGCTTATCGCTCTTTCCATTCGTGAAAATCGTATCAAAATACATTGGGTTTAGAAGTTGGCGGAGAAACAGACAGAGGCGGAAAGCTATTTTATTTCATAATATGTATAGTAATAGATGCGAAAATAACTGACTAAGTAAGCCTATGTAGAGCAAGCAGCCTTTAGTGCTGTTGTAAACAGAAATGTACAAAAATTGATGAAATATTCTTACAATTAATTCAATCTGATTTTTATCTCAAATATAAGCCGTTTGAAACAATAAACGTCAGTTTTCTAGAACATCTATTGTTTTCATCGAATGCCTTTCAGTAGAGCGTATATTCACTACAATGGGCTGATATCTGTTAGATTTTTTTATAGATTACACACTTACAATATAAAAATTTATTAACCAGTTAACTTTAAAGTTTGAACAAGAAAGGTTGTTTCAAAAAATCTATTAATAATGATTAAAATACTATTTTGTATTTCTATTATTTTTGGTATGTAAATAACACATTTATTTTTAATTGTAGCAATATTTAACTAAAATTAAAAAAAGAGTTATTTCCTTTTTAATATAAATTTTAAAAATTACTAATTCTTTTCTGTTTTAATCAAAATTTAATTACAAGCTAATCATATAACATTTACCTATGTGGTGTTTACATGATGTGCACCAAATTAAAATATCAAATTATATACTTTCCCATGTATTTTCAGGTTTTATTGAGTGTCAAATACAGGAACAACCATCGTATAAGGATGTCAGAAAAGAATCACCACTTTTAATTGCAAGCTTAAATACAAATCCTCAAGAACAACAACAACAACATAAATTTAGAGACTACGATGAAATCACAAAAAAAGAAAAGAGAAATAGCGAACAAATTGTGCTAAACACTCAAACTCAAACAGAAAACGAACAAAGTAAGATGGTTCGTGAAATTGAAAACCAGATTGCATCAACAAAAACAAAATATGGAAAAGATGTGTTTCTTCTGCTTGTCGATTGTATAAATAATCGAAATCAGGAATTCAAAACACGAAAACAATTTTCACCTATCAATCCATTCTATTTTCAGTCTAACAATGTGAGAAATTCTTTGGAAGGAATGAATGAACCATTAATAACAAATTCAACTGCTACATCAATTCAAACAGAAAAACCTCATGCAAATTTAGTTGATACGAAAACTGTAAGAGAAAACCAAACCCAAGATAATACTCTTGCAACAAATTCAGATAGTCAAAACTACACATTAAACGAAGACACTCATAAAACAGATAATATGAATGTGAAACATCCTGATTTTGTTGAAAAAGATAAAGATGAAGTTGATGATATTTTTGATGATGAAAAGTTATGGTTGAAAAATCGTAGAATGAATAGAGATGAAATCGAAAAAGTGCTTTCTAATCCAACTAGAGGCGTTATTGTAAAACCTTTGACTCAACCACGTATCGTGTTGATGCAAAACTCAAGAGTATGTTATGCTTGTAGCACGGTTGGAAATAAAAACTGTTGGACACCGGACAGGTCGACTACTGTGAAATATTGCCGTAAAGGAAATGACGCCTGTATCACAAAAAGAATAGATGAAAGTAAATATTTATTGAGTTATAATTAAACTTCTTTCAAATAATTATTTTTTATGACGTACGATGACACTTTTCATATGAGGTTTTCGGTAGACCTATAGATATCATAACATCTGTGGCGCCATTTTTGATCTCGCAGCGTGTGTAGGGAGATATTTCGTAGAAGTTTCTCGAGTAGAGACCACGGACCGGCAACTGCATGTTAAAACGTCCGCCAGATGGACATACGACTTAATAAGAGCCGCAAGTCAACGCTGACCGTCCTATTGGAAAATTATGGGAAAGGCCTATCAACAGCAGTGGACGCCCTACGATTTAGATGGTGGATTTGTCCAAATGAAGTTTGTCCAGATAATATGGCATTATTTTAGATTTAGTATATTTTTAATTATTTTTTTTTTTATTTTACAGATTCCACGATACTTATACGTGATTGTGGAAACTCGTGCGATGAAAGTGACCTTCCTGGATTGAAGCAACAGTACACATCATGTTCAATATGCCACTACGATCTTTGCAACAGTGCTTTTACCAACTCTGCCAGCATTTTTGCAATTACTATTGTGTTGTTTTTAACAATTTTCGCTAAATATATTTAAACTAGGGGCCCGCCCTCGGCTTCACTCGACCTCCTTCATTAACGCTCATTACATGAGTGTAAACCGCATTCAAATCAGTTGATCTATTCTAATCCAATCTAAAAAAGATCTAATCAATTCTAATCGTACACACAGAGGAACAGCGACTTTCTTTATACTATGTAAAAAAAGATAAACATAATATGTACTATAATCAAATAAATGTATCAAATTGAAATGCCTACAATCTGAAAGTTTTACTTTTCTACCGATGACAATGACTACAAGTTTATTAGTCCTAAAGGGAAATCTAAAATTTGATTCAAAGGAAGGGTTTATTGCCTCATTGACCTTAAATGGAATGCCGCGAGGGCTATTTTAGCCCTACAAACGTATTCTTCAATTTCCTGTCTGGATCTTGGGATTACAGGAATGTATATTTTAAACAGTAAAGAAACTGGCGTTAGTGAATCTTACAATTTTATAATAATCCATCTTCTTATCCGTGTTTTATTTTATATTGTAATCCCCATACAACCAAGAAAAATCATATATTTTCGGAATCAAAATCAAAACTCTCCGGCTAGTATCGAAAAATCAAATTTCTGTATCATTAGCAGCTTCCTAACAGCTAGGACCTAGTAACCTGCCGGGGCATGGTGTCATAACGTCCCCGCAACCCCGCCCATCAACGGCCGCGGTAGAAAGCCCTTGGGTTTTAAGGAATCCGACATAACCCCGTAGTGTCACCTACAAATCCGGGTATCCAAGAGGATTTCCCAACGTTAAAAAAAAGGACCTAGTAAACTATAAGCAATTTATGCAAAATACACTCATTTTTCATCGATAATCTTGTATAATATTAGGTAATACATTATGAATTGAACCAATTACTTATTTGACAATCGCTAACATACGTCACCATTTATACACTTTCCTATTATGCCTAGGCCTTAGCGTCGTATGGAAATCGGAGTTTTCCTTTCCTCTATCTTTAAAAATATATATACTTAGGTAGGTACTCACATAAATTGCATCGACCTAATGCAAGTTTAATTAACAAAAAGAAAACCTAATCTTATCGCCTTTCGTTAGATATTGTTAATAAAGACATAGGGTGTGTAATCGCCAAAATAAACATATATTTTACTAAAAGAAGACATTTTTATGTGCCATTAATGTTTATGGAGCTAACGAGGGGAAACAATAAATTTTATTAAGTCTGTTGTGTTGCGTTGGCTATGCATTTAACAACAGGATAATGTAAATCAAGTTAAGTAACATTTAGGTATTTTTATGGACACTTTTAGATTTTAAGAGAGAGGAACTTTGAAAAGATGTGGGTTATATGAGCTCGGAAATACAGACGCCGGCAGTGAGTTCCAAACCTTGGCAGTGCGCATTATTAAAGGATTTTTTAAAGCGCTTGGTCCGAAAAAGAGGGATTTCGACAAGATGAGGATGGTAACCAGCCGTACGTCTGTATGTCCGATGGAAGAATGCTTTCAGTACCTGTGGCGTTAGTTGTATTATATGCGACGTTAGCACCTAGCACCAGTAGTTTTAATTACATATTGAAACTGCTGATCCTAGGTTAAATAGTGTAGTTTTGTAATAATATAATAGTTTTTTGCTATTTTAATATTAAATACTTAATATATTTTTAGCTAAATTATTTCACGCTATTTATTAAATTAAATTATTAGATAATGACGGTTTTATTTATATATCTACTCAACTAATGTCTGCTATAATCGGAGGTTTTCTCATAATTTTGTCATATAGTGATGCCATCTAGAGGAGATAGCGAAAAAAATAAGGCAAACTGTAAGTAACATCGACTGGAAAGCAAGCTAGCGTGTTAGATGCCAAGAGCACAATTTTATTAATAGATGACGCTTTGTATCTGGTTGTTGTTACCTAATAAAAAATCCAATTACACGCCAGCCTTATGTATGACAATTAGGTAAGTATTTATTAATTTCCTTGGTATTTAATAGAAAATATTCTATTGTTAACTTGATATTCCATATTTAAAACTAAGTAAGTACTTATATAAATATTACATTTATTCATCGATGCATTTATTATATTTGGTGTCATCTAGGCAGACTTTTTAAAAAAATATACTTACCTATTTCATTTTCATTTTTAAAACTTCTTTAAAAAACATTTAAAAAATTGCCTATACATCTATATTTTTAATTATTATGTTTATTATTATTTATATAATAAATTAATTAATCATTTTCAAAATAAACATTTAGTATTAAATAATATGTTATTCTGCATAGTTCTCGTTTCTTCAGTGACATAAAAATAGAGTAAGATTACTGTACTTCCTGTACTGTAAGTCTAATTCGTAGCTGTAAGTCTACTTTGTATTTTACTCTGTGTCTTTCATTGTCGTAAATTCCTCGCTCCCCGCCCTGCTTCGTCAAAACCAAAAATCTCATGCGTGCTCATACTCAGTGTTGCCTACTTAGTAGATTTTCCACCAAAACTAGTCGTTTTGACTCCCTTTTAGTGGAGAAATATTGCTTTTAGTTGCTAGTGGATTTTCTAGTGGTTCAGAAGAATTGAATACAATTTATAACACTGGTTTGCCACCACTGCCACTGATATGATGTCAGATTTTTCATTCCGCTCGAGTTTCAAGGGGATTCTAATTACATTGTTTTTAGTAGTAGGTACTTTATTACCAATTGCGATTACGAACAAAACTTATTCATTGTATTGAATTAACCTCGACGATCTCAGGGTGTCGTATTCGTTTCGCGAGTTGTTGCCGTATACCCTGCCGAAATTACATCATATCATGGTCTTCGTCATGTCGATTTTAACGATTATACTTAATATTTCGATAATTCGACATTGTCAAACAAATCGGTACTTACTAAATCTTATCAATCTGAAATCGACGATGATCCCCATGATGGCGCCGATAAAAATAATTCATCTGAAGAAGATGTTTTAACAGTGACATGATTGTTTTCACTAAATTGTATTTACTAATTTCCAATGATTATTTACATCAGTGAATACACTTACCTAAAAGAGAAATAACTACCTACTAATAAGCATATTGTTTTCTTTCTTAATGAACAATATTTTATTCTCTAGATGATAATGAAATTGGGGCGACTTTTTGTCAATAGTTTTCTGGTGGTTTTAAAAGTTGAATCTGGTCAGCCAGTTAAACTGATGGCAACACTGACCCGTACTCCAAACTCTACCATTTCCATAGTCAAGTCAATTCAATATTATCGGCCAGTCCCCACTCAGATGACTCAGACCAAAACTCAGACTCATTACTACTAAACCAAATTGTACATTGATCGTGTACTTTTGTCTTTTACTTGTTACCAGAAAATTTTAGAAAAAAGTGAGTATTGAAATTACATATACTTTATAACATAGTTCTTATACTGTGCTCAATATTCTTTATGCTAATTTTCATTTTTAAATATGTAATTTTATTTAATAACCTTAAATTATATATTTCAAAAATGTGTATTATGTAATAAAGAAAAGTATTCCCTGTACTATAATTAATAATTGTTAAGTTATTTCGCTTTGATTTAATTATCTGTTTGTGCAAAATCAGTTTCTTGCACTTACGTAATGATGACATTGTTACGACACTTGCCTTTGCATGGTGCCCCAGTGACATTGATCCTGATTTTGTTATGTGGGCAAGAGCGTGAATGACCTAATTTTGTGTGGCTAATTTTAGTCCAGAATAGCCAAATAATAACTAAATATCATGTTTTAATGTATATTGAAATTTAGAAAAATGTGCAAGTTGGCACTTATAGGTACTTGTTTTTGAAGCATGCCTTTATAAAACATTGCCATTGTACAAGAAATTATAAAATAAATTGTCTTATTTATTTAAATATCAAAAATACAATAAATTGTAAGTAAAACATTTATTTTGTTGAAAGTTTTACATGGTTTTTGTTATTACAAAATTATTACATCATAATTGTGGTTGCATTGCACTGAAGCTTTTTTTTTAATATAATTTTTTATTTTAATTACAGACCAAAAAAATGGGTATCCCTGCTGGCAACGCTGAGAATGGAAAGAAAATTTTTGTTCAGAGATGCGCCCAATGCCACACTGTAAGTTTAGAAACACAATGTTAAATAATTAAATATATTAGATTAATATATAAGAATGAAAACGGCTTTGCTATGAGACAGAGTTTTATTTTGTTAAGGTAATCTTTAAATACTAAAATCACTAACATAGCATAGAATTAGTAAACTGAAGTAGCATTGAGCAAGCTACAAACTCATCTAACCTATACCGGGAGTCCGTTACACCAACTTAATTGTACTCTTGAGTTTTAGTGAAAGTAAATAGTAAAGTAGCAGGAAAATAATATATGGTGCCTGCAAATTGTCATGAACTTTGAGGGTACCTATACAGAGAAGTCATATATCCAATAAGCCACAGTTTGTAAAAGTTTAATAGTTTACTTACACCATGTTTAGCTTATGGGTTAGCACAAAAGTACATGAGGTTTATTAATACATGTTCAGTTAAAGGGTTTATTGATACAAATCAAAATCTTTTAAATGGACTGCTTTCTTAACTGTCAAGACTATTCAGATTTGTGATAGTTTTTCTTTTGCCCAACCAACAAGTGCTAACATAATTTATAAAATTTAAGAGACAGATATCTCCTTTGTTAGATAGTGGGCATCATGGTAGCTTCTGTTAACAATTAATATTACAAACAGTGCATAGAGATTGCAAGTGCGCTGCCAACCTTAATGGGATAAATAGAGGGTACAGAGGGAAATGTGATATGGCATCCCTTACTCACTGAAACAGAACAGCACACATGCAACATTGATAAAAACAGGGAAATGGGATATAGCTTTCCTTACTCACTGTACACTATTAAGTCTAAGAAATACACAAGTTTCTTGTCAAATGTTTAGTGATGTGTAGCTAGTTACAGAATGACAACTGAAACATAATTGCCACATATCCACTTTATTCACGTTATTATATATTATGTCAAAATTATTGTAGAAAAGTGGTAGCAATTAAGAATCGAACCATATTATTTATTTATTTTTCAAATATTTTATACTATTATTTTTTTGCAGGTTGAGTCTGGTGGCAAACACAAGGTAGGCCCAAACCTTCATGGCTTCTACGGCCGCAAAACTGGTCAAGCATCTGGATTCTCATACTCAGATGCCAATAAAGCTAAAGGTAATATTTGTTACAATATTACTGTCACGCACACGGATATACATTTTTAATGAACTGGCACATCACTAACACACACACACACACACACAGAAGAGAATCGTCTAAATATTAAAAAACTTTATCAATGTTAATGACATTGATAGTGTAACATTGATTACCTATAATGGAGACATGTGACCTTATCTAAATAAGGAAATTATCCATATAATTATCATTCAAATAAATGTACATTATCAATTACATTACATGTACCTATTATTGATTACTTCATTCAAATAAGTGAACTTTCTATCTTTATTTATTGATTATGTGGTATGCAATCTGTGTGATCAATTATTACATGACTGAACCTTGCCCATCGAAGAAATGTACATACATTTTTCAACACACGTGTTCATAATGCAGCATATTTTACATTACATCTGATTTAAATTTTACAAAGTTCTTTTAGTATCGAAGATACCTTTAATATCTTCAATAGAATAACCTGAACACATTTTACATTATGCCCATTATTTATTTTTATGAAATCAACGATTGTTACTTGTCACCTTAATTAACCTATATATATGTTAATAATCAGTATATTATGTTAATTTCAGGTATTACCTGGAATGATGATACTCTCTTTGAATACCTCGAGAACCCCAAGAAGTACATCCCGGGCACCAAGATGGTGTTTGCTGGTCTCAAAAAGGCCAATGAACGTGCGGACCTCATCGCTTACCTAAAAGAGGCAACCAAGTAGAAAACTAAAAATTTTTAGCAAAATTCACATAAAACAAGAAGTGTGCTTCGGTTTTTTCGGAGTATTTTTCATGTTTTATTCAAAACAGTATCTCATTATACATTGTTTTCTGAAAAAAATGATTGGACATTATAAAATGGTTAAATTTCATCACATCTTCATTAAAGTAGTTATTTATTAAGAGTACAAAATGGAAGTTGTACGAAGACAGTCACAACCACCTTTATATGTGGCATTGTTATGTATTACCATTTCGTGAGTGTGGTTAAGTGTTATTAAATTATTACTAGATGTAAAGACTAGCTTTTTATTTTCTAAGGTACCTACCTAAAATTCCTGTAACTAATCATTTTTGAATCATACATGTTATTTTGAAACCAATGTTACCAGTCTAAAGTATTGTACTATATAATAATAAAAATGAAACAAAGACAATTTTCTTTCTTTTTAATCCTCGAAAACTTGTAATTTTAAGTTATGTTGAAAAAGAATTAAATTGTAGAAATGATATAATTACATAATACTGCTCTAATATAGAAGTTGTATTTTAATCAACAGAGTAAAACAGAACATGTTATGTAAAATGAGACAGCTGAGATTCTTTTTTACCTAATTATGAAGAATTGAAAAGCGACGGATGAACCACCTCATAAATCGTTTTATCCAAAGATCACGGACAAGGTAAGGAGAAATAATTTTTAAACTGAAAAATTGTCTAGCTACAACCGTTATTTCAATAGTAGTTCATAAATTAGCCAGAATGTCGCTTGTGTAGCATTAGTACATAGGCTGCACTAAAAGTATCGTGATTGGAATGTTTCCATTGTTCCTGGCATAATAAAGTCTTTATAATCGAAAACTCCTTGGTTTTATTAATAGTGTATCTATCACCAATCCGAGCGCACTTGATGTCGAGTAGAACCAAGTAAACTCGATTCAGCGTCACCGAACTGAGCGTGATGGTTCACTTAATAAGCAAAACGCGCCTAAACCTAAAGAAGTTTTCACTTCAATAATCCTAAATGTAATTAAATTATTTCCAAACAAGTTGTTGGAAACTTGACAAACCCAAGGACGTTAAATGTCGAACAGTAGTCTGTGGGCTATGACATGACATTGACAATGACATAATAAGAAAAAGAAATTCCTGTCCTGCTCTGCCTGCTGTGCTGAGTGCTCAGTCAGCTAATCAGCCATGCAAAATACTCGAAAGGCTTACATAAAAACAGAATTTTAGAAAGAAAAGCGAAGTATTATTATAGTTGAATCTCTGAGCCCGAACTAAAAGAAAGCTACGTTAAAAAGATTTAACAAAAATGTGCTAAACATAAACAGTAATGGTTTTGTTCACATTATAAAATTTGTGATTGATATTGTGTAGTTTGTGTTGCAAAACTCTCGAGTGTATTCGTTTGAAACCTAAAATTGTTTATGTGACTAAACAGTTGGACTACTTGTTATAAAAATATACAGTAATTAACAGCAAGTAAGTTTTTTTATAATATTATGTTTGACAGACAGTCTGTCTGATGGTCCATTCGATGGTAGGTGGCTACCGTCACCTATAACACAAGCAACGCAACAGGTGCTGCAAGTGCGCTGCTGACCATGGTAGGATAAGGGATTAGGAAGAGTCAGGGAAATGGGCTCTGGCATCCCTTACTCCCCTCACGAATGCACAACAGTAAACATGTTGTTATTTCACAGTGGTCTTCCATAATAGGGTGGTTACTGCTGCCAGACAGGCTGCCCAAATGAATGAATTATAATTGTGACATTATATGTCACATGTATAAAATGATAATGATTTTTGTTTTGACTTATTTTATTTCCATCTCAGATTTTGGACAACGACAAGGGTATTTGGAAATGGCCAACACTTCTAGTATATTGAGCTTCTATGATATATTAATTCGTCAATCAGACATTGAACTTTTGGAAGGGCCTTATTGGCTGAACGACACCATTATATCGTTTTATTTTGAATATCTCGAGAAAGTTGTCTTTAAGAATGCCAAGGAATTACTGTTTGTTTCGCCGGAAGTGACTCAATGTATTAAGATGGTCCGACTGGAAGAAATTAAAACATTCTTAGACCCCCTAGATATTTCTAAAAAACGTTTTGTATTCTTTCCGCTGAACGACAATCAATCGATAGACTCTGGTGGTTCACATTGGAGTCTGGTTGTGTACTCAAAAGGGGAAAAGTGCTTCTTCCATTTTGACTCATCGTCTGCCTCAAATCATGACGTCGCTTGGGACTTTTCTGGTCATTTGTTTCCATATTTAGTCAGCGATGGTAAGTCCTATTTTCACATAATCAAATAATATGTATTATAACATAATAGTATTTTGTTCCTTGTATTATATTATACCATTTCAACTACTCTATAATATTTATTATAGAGTAATTGAAATGACTATTTTTATAATAATTTAAATTAATTTATGATCTAGGTTACCATAAACCTCTTAAAAGTGCTATATATAATAATGGTAAACACTAAGTTTAATTAATAATTGTATATGGCAATGGACCAAATTTTTGATTGTTACTCATATGCATTTTATTATTCATGTTTTTATTTTTCAATTTCAAATGTTATCTTGTTAATAAAGCAAAAAAAAAAAAACAATGAAAGTTACAATTAATATCATAAATGTGATAGTTTGGATGGTTTTCTCCTCAATAAAGCACAAACGGATCAACATATTTGGATGGAATTTGGCACGCAGATAGTTTATTACCTGGATAAACATATAGGATACTTTTTATCCTGGAAAAATGTTAGGTTCACGAGAGACCATATAAAAATACAAAAAATTCGTCCACTGCGCCGTCAACACAGCGATAAAGATATCAGATGTTATATTTTTTCATTTTCAACGTGGACGAAGTCGCGGGCACCAGCTAGTTTACCATAACATAGATCACCATACTGTCAGTTACCTCTTACAGAAAACAAAGTTAAATTCTCAAAATATAGATATATTTTTCTTAAAATCATATACTAGATATACTAGGTACACAATTTGGCTTCTTTATTTATCTAATTGACATTCTATATTAGGTATTACGTTTTTAATATTTTGTTTTTCCTTACCTTCCCTAAAAATGTCCTCTACCTTGATTTACTTAATTTTAATTGTGACACTTATTTAAATTTATTTTTTAGGTCAACTGTCATTCGTAAATAAAGATTGCCAGCAGCAGTCAAATGGTTACGACTGTGGGGTTCACGTTATTAGCAACTGTGAAAGACTGGCGGAACATGCCCACACACATGGAGATATTGGTAGCTGTAATATGACACATAATATTAACCCAAGCTTTAAAAGGAAAGAAATTATGAATATAATAAAGAAACTCTCTAAATGAAAATTATAGATATTGATTATTTATAAGTTTTATATAAAAGAATTTACTGTCTTCAAAAGTTAGGTCAAACCTTTGTTCATTAGACAATTTATTGCTAGTTACACTGTTCTTGAAACTTTGAGGCACATTGAGAGAAAAATTTCAAGGTCGAATATTGTGTGACCCTTCTTGTAACATTTCTACATATATGATATATATTTGATACTAATACTTACTATAAATATTTGATCACTTCTGACTTTGTACATGCACATGTTTTTTCTATTTAATATAGCCAATTTGATTAATTATTTATTAATAAGTACCTACTTACTAATAGTCGTATTTATTAACTTTTAAATAATTTCCCTATTGTAATCTAGCTAGTTTTGCTACAATAAATTCGTTTTATTCAATGAAAAAATCCATGTGTATTTTATTGTGAAAACAATTTTGCTGTGAAATTATTTTTTAAAACTTGCAGTGATAGTTATATTAATACTTATACTTAGATAAATGGGTTTTTTTTTAAATACAAAATACTTGCTAAGCTAAGACCAGGGAAACGAGGAGAAATTTTAAAATTTATCTTTATTTATGTAAATAAAATAGAGAATACATTATGTATATAAAATATTTGTGTTTTAGGATTTGTAAGTTGTTACTAAGTTTTTTTTTTGTGTATTTTATCACACAGGCTCTCTCCATCCCCCGAAAGCCTTGTCAAGTTCTTCGGCAACAGCCAGACATAACCTGTCGTTGTTGTGATTTGCAATAACTTGTATTCCTATAGGAAGTCCTTCCCTGTTCAATCCTAGCGGGATTGTTGTCGCCGGTAAACCGAGGCAGTTAATTATTGCCGTGTAAGAAAAATTCATTGCTTTAATTAACGGCTCATTGTGGTACGGAGCTGGTGTTGGGTGTGTAGGGTATAATAGTACTCCATCATCACCCAATATGTCTGTGACAACTTTTTCTAAGTCGTCTCGTAGATTAAGATAGTGCTTGTATTTGTCGCTACCTATTTCGACACCGCCATAATCAAATAATGCTGTGAAAAGTCCAATGAGTGTATTGCCGGAAAAACCGATGAGATTCTTGAAAATTTCTTTGATTATTATTCCCACGCCATCTTTGCCTGTGATTAGATGACCGAATGTTTCCTTGTTTTTCATTGTGACGAACCATATCGGACCAGATTTACGGAACAATTCAATCTTCTTCTCTTCAGCCTCGAGTTTGTATTTTACTTGAAAGAATTCTAAAACCTTTTTCATGGCAGCAGTGATTTCTGGGTCAACCGGATCCGTGAGAGGCGCATCGTTGCTCAGTTGATAGAATATTTTAAGTTTTCCAATATCGACTGGCCGCTCTAAATTTAGCTTGGTGCTGTTGTCGCCGGAAATTATTTTCAGGATAGGCTTCAAATCAATCGCGTGTCTGGTCATTGGACCTAGGCCTGGAATTGTAATTTTATTTTGTAGGTATCAAATAATTATATTGTATTTTTGAAGTGTTAATATCAATTCATTGTGCTCTCAGTTTATTTTGTATTATTTTTTAATTAAGTATGTTTTAAATAAAATCAGTCTTTGAAAAATAACATTGACACTAAATACATAATACTCAATAATTATTTAACAAACTTTTAATTTATTACAATTTACATATATTATAAATAGTATTTTACAAAATAAGCATAAAAAACGGACATCAAAACTTCTGGGACGCTCGAAATTACGTTACAATTTAAATCAATGACGAAATATGGTTTTTATGATGGCTTATTTCCAAAATGCTTGAAATTAAGAATCGATTAATGAAAGATATAAGCAGTTGAATGCTATATATTTAACAAAACTACCTGAAAAATATGGTTTTAAAACTAAAACACATATTTAAAAATTTTAAATTTGTCATTTTTCTTATAATTTACTAGCTTTCCCGCTCCCGGCTTCGCCCGGGGTGCATTTTTTCCCTTAAAAACCTTCCCTGATTATCCCTTTATCCATTGGTGAAAACCGCATGAAAATCGGTGCAGTAGTTTTTGAGTTTATCGCGCACATACAGACAGACGCGGCGGAGGACTTTGTTTTATAATATGTAAGGAAGTTACTAATTTAGAGAAAGTTTTAAAATAAGTATATTATTTAAAATTTTATAGGGATCAAAAAAGTCGTTAGTAAAATAAAATAAATTGTTTTGTTACTATAAAGTATATGAAATACCTAAGAATGATTTTTGCAGTGACGTTTCTGGGAAAGGATACTGTCCCTTATTAGATACTATATTTCTCGATGGCTTGTGCCCGAATATTCCATTGAAGAATGCTGGCATCCGAATCGAACCTCCAATATCAGAACCTGAAAAGTTATTACAAATACTATTTAGTTTAGAATAATAAATAACACAAGGTATTGGGTTTATCAAAATGTCTGTGTGGTATCAAAATATAATGAGATTTTTTTTTGCACACCCATAATCGCGAGACCATTTCCTCCCATGGTCTTTAATGATAAAAATGGTCGGTCAAGTTAGTGTACCAAGAACTTTGGTTGCTTTGCATTTAGCAACATTGGCGACGCTAATTATCTTTTCCAAGCTAGAGCTACTTTTTTTTTTAAATGAAATAGCATTAATAATAGTTATTCTTTTGAAATTTTGTAAAAACTTAACACTTTCCAATCTATTTCTAAAATGCAAACTGAAATTATATTACAAAATAAGTATTGATAGTAAATAATTAATGCAAGTACGTTACCAATTCCAAAACAACTGCCTGCGGCAGCTTGTATGCTTCCTTCCCCGCCAGAGGAGCCTCCTACTATTCTCGTGGTATTATAGGGATTGTTAGTCCTGCCGTGTATGTGATTGTGAGTTTCCCACCTGAAAAAAATTATTAAGTTTCACGTGGAAATGTCCACAAACCTTCTTCGTTTATCCTTCATTCCATAAGTGGAAGTCGAATTAAAATCCATTAGATGGTTTAGAACTAGTTAACGCAGAAACAGACGCGGACAGTTTCGGCGACTTGGTTGCAAAATATATTTTTTTTCTACTTACATAAAACTTTAATTAGGTTTTATTATGTGGGTATATAAAATCCGTTGCGTGATTTAGGAGGAGTTAGTGAATATATAGAGCGGCAGACGAGGAAAGCGACATCAATTTGTATTATGTATGTACTGGAATATTTATTTATAACACTATAAATTCGCTTGAAAAGCAGGTAAAGTAAGTTTGTTGCCTGCCTCACGCAGCACTTACCACATGCAAAGTTCAGGTACATTAGTTAAACCAATAACGATTGCTCCGTTGTCTCTTAACAGTTTAATGGCGTCGGCGTCGTCATTTGCAATTATATTCTCACGCAACACCACTCCAGCTGTATGATGTAAACCTATAGAGAACACGTAATTGTCATTTAATGCCATCCTTCACCTTGTGAACTATATTGGCTACGTTTGTATTAATCTTGCTAATATTATAAATACGAAAGTTTGTGAGTATGGATGTGTGGATGTTTGTTACTCTTTTACGCAAAATGGCTTAACGGATTTGGATGTAGTTTAGCACATAGATAGTTTATTATCTGGATTAAGATATAGGGATACTTTTATCTTGGTAAAATGTTAGGTTTCTGAGGGAACGTCTAAAAATATAAAAAAATTATGTGCCACTGTCGTCACAGCAATAAAGTTGTCAGGCGTTATAATACTTACTCATATATTTTTCATTTTCCAACGCGGATGAAGTCTCGAGCACCAGATAGTATAAAATATTGTATTGATTTATTTTAAACTAGAACTAGAGTAGCGTAGCTTCCTCGTTTAACGCTCTTTCCATTAGTGTAGTTTAAAAGATCTAAGCATATATACAAAAAAAAGGGACAGACGGCGGGAAGCATCTTTGTTTTATACTACCTATGTAAAGATATTTCTTATACTATAGTAATCTATGGCTTTTATAGTTTTAAACAAATACTATATAAATAAACCTTATTGTGTGAATGAAATACTATATTCACTGATTGATTTTCTTCGCTAAACAACAAGAATCGCTAACTCTTCGTCATAATGACTACTTTCCTCTTTTGGATTGCAAAGTTGACAGACCCTATAGTAATTACGTAAATTACCTTTCACTGCAATGCAATCTTTAGTGGTGAAAGGTACGCCGAGTAATGGTTTTTCTTTTTCGAGCTCCAACGCGGATTTTGTCCCGCTACGTACGAGTTCGTCGGCATCTTTGGCTTCTTTGAGAGCTAAATCAAAACGATCTTCAACAAAGCATTTCAGCGCTGGATTTACATCTTTTATTCGTCGGATACAAGCTTCTAATACTTCAGTACTTGTAATCTGAAAAAGAATTTTTTTTTTTTTTAAGAATTGTCTAACGAAATTTATTATTTTTATTTTTATATAATATGGATAGCCAACGTAACAATGTGCATATAAAATTCAAAACAAATTGCACAATACAATTCAGCTTACACAAGTCACACTTACAGGCTACCACAGCATGCATATTCATTGATTCTTAGGCACATATTCAATTTAATTAATCATTTGTACATATTCACAATCTAATTCAATCAAATATCACAAGTCAATATTGAATTCAAATATAAATACACAATATAATTGGGTCATTGGTTAAGTATTCAAAAAAAAAAAAAGAGACACAAACAAACATATTAACTTGAAATAAGAACACAAAGAAAAAACAAATATTTAGTAACGCTACGTTTTCAAAATGCACTATTAGATATCCGAAAGAAGTCAATTGTAGTAAATATTTTTCTTAAATTTGTGATTTATACTTTAACAAAATGTAGATAATATGACTGTATATTTAAATCTGACTGTGCAGTCAGAATCATTATTACTAATATTGTTATAACATTAAATTGGTAAATCCTGAAGGAAATAACATTTTTAGAATGGACTTGCCTATTAGCTGACACTGTACCAAGTCCAGTAGATAATATCTACTGATTTAATTTAAGCATATTATGGTATAGTCTGCTTAAATTAAATCAGACAAAAACAATATGGTGGACATGGTTTAGGTATATTGAAAAAGTCTGCAACGTTTAAACGCATTTTTAATAAAGACAGACTTTAGCAGAAATTAATAAAAGCGACAGGCAGACTGACCATCTCCATGATGGTGGCTGTCTACCATCATCTATACGAAAAACACACAGTATCGGAGGCATTCAAGTGCACAGCATACTGGCATTCAGTGGTAAAAGGGTAAGGGCAGGGAAATAGGCCCTAAACCTACTCACACACAACTTACCCATAACTTTGATTTCTATTATTTAATAATATTAGATATACCATCGACCCGCGGCCCTTATCAGGTCGTCTGTTCATCTTGTGGGTGGACAAAGAATACTTGCAAGTTTTTATTTATCTGCGTATTTTCAGGAAATCTTATTTCAGTACATTTAAACACATTAACAATACAACCATATCGGTAAGTTTCGCATGAACTGTTATAGAATTTGTTACGATTACGAAATTCCTAAGCTATTTTTAAATGTTTTTAGTTGAGGCATTGTACAATCTATCCGTTACCGTAACCGAATCCGATATAAAAGTTTCGGGTATGGGCGGAGTCTAATGAATCGTATTATGATCAGGTTTTTCTTTTGTCCGGCCGAACAGACACAACGACACACCGCTCGCGCGAGTCTTGCATAGTTTGTTTACATAGTCAGTCATTGCGGGATTATATTAGTTACAATTTTATATTTACGCGTATTTAATTCGATAAAGTGAAGGAAAAGTGTTGTGTTACCTACTAAATTGATTTATCTGGACAAAATGCGGCCTAAGTCTAGTTTAATTTGGACATTTTTTGATCAAGTTAATACAGATTTTGCAAAATGTAAACAGTCTAATAAAAACTTTTCGCGGAAAGGTTCCTAGTTCCTAGAAAGACATTATTAATAACAATGTTTTATTATTACTTATAACATAACTGAAAATAGTTTTTTTTTCAAAAAAATAATGTATTTGATTTAATTTTTGTTATTGCATTTTTTAGTAGATAAAACTTAAAATTAATTAGATAGCAATAATAACAACTTATGTGACTGATTGTAATACCAAATAATGACCTAGAAACAAAACCAAATTAATTATTGCCTATTTGTGTTTTACTTTTAAAATTCCTTAAAAATCGAATATCCGTAACCGAAATTATCCGAAACTAACGGATAATCCGAAATAATTACATATCCGAAACCGGTATAATATTATTCTTATATCCGTATCCAGATCCGAAATTTTATATCCATAACAACTTACCTACTATACATAGCATTTCGCAGTCATAAACTGGTCGTTGGCAGTCCACCTGGCTACATCACCATATCTAGATACTCTGAGCCTTACTAATAATTATGATTTTATGTGTAAAGTTCACAATTTAATACTTTGATTTCTTCTATTATACTATGTATTTAATTTATTACATCCATGGCACCTGTGGAAGTTAAGTGATATCCCGTCGTCAACTAGGAAAAAGGATGATGATCTTAACACGCCTGAACAAATTTTCATAAATTGCTTATAGCTCAGAACGATCCCGATCTGAACTGTCTCTGTTTGGGAGATACGATTCCATAGACAGACACACACGTCAAACTTATAACACCTCGTTATTGGGTCGGGCGTCGGGGTTTAAAAGGTAACAAAACAAGAAGTCAATAATTTTTATTGTGCACGACACATATGAATGCGCAGGACAATTCGCCTTTTCATACCAACTGGGCTAGAAGTCATAATGGAACTAAGGTCTTCATTGTGTTCGCTGATGTTGGACCAATTGTGATCCCCACTTAGCTTAATCTTAGTTCAATAAGTACGCCTGACAGGATATCTAATGGAGTGGATAATGTACGTTGTCGAAGTTCATGATCAATACCTTGGCATGACGCGCTCTTTGCATTGTTACCAAGCAAGAATGTGACATTGTGTCTGCAAACAATATTTTACGGTAAATTTTTTATAGAAAAATATGTTTTTTTTTTTCTTTTATGCAAAGGTTAGCAGCCAGTTCACACAATGATAAGTGGGTAACTGGGTATCAATTAACATTGACACCTCTAAAAGCAACTATTGTTGGTGCTTTAAGCCGCCAGTCTGTCTACTGTCTATCCAGTTTTTTAATGCAATAATACGTAGTGTGCCATTTTTTAACGTTGTGAAATCCATTGAGATAATATGTATCTCAATGGTAAAATCCTCTTCGATAGTTACACGGCAGTGTAGGGGATACTGCGGGGTTATGCCGGATTCCTACCGGCTAAAACCGTCACTTAAAATATGCGCCGTTTTAGGTGAACGTTTTTAATATGCACGATTTAGAAGTTAGAAAAAATCTCTTCTAACTTCTAAACCGAATTTCATGTTTTTTTTTTTTCACAATATTATAGAAAATTTAATATCTAAAAGAAAATATTGTTTAAAATTCCAAAAAAATCGTTAACACGGAACATCAGGACGAAAACAGTGTCGCGTGCATATATATATAGTTAGCACCAATGAATCGCTGAATTTATCAATACATATTTTTTATACGAGTATTCGGCGTCGACGATATGTCTGCCACTCACAACAGATAACAAATTTTTAAATTCCTCATTGTATTTGCTTATCCTACATGTTATTTTGATATTTAAATAAACAGATCATATCCTGTTTAGTCTTGTCTGCCACACCCCAATCTTGTTATTGTATACAGAGAACATTTATTTTCATAACTATGTAGCTAGTTATATCGTCCACAACTACACACGCGATGTAGGGTAGGTACCTAGTTTGTTTTTTAAAAAAACCCCAGAAACCTAACATTTTTGCAGAATAAAAAGTATACCTACTATAGTTTATAATTAATCCAGGTAATCATCAATAACCATACATAATGATTAAATAAATAAATTAAGCTCTTTTAGTACCTACTTGTAGTAGATACTCACGAATTTCCTTCAAGCTAAACCCTACTTACCTATTAGATGGGTATAACTAGATAACAACTGACCAATTATGATCAGAATATCATCTAAATTTAAATTCGTCTATGAAGCAAAATGCCTAAATTGTCATGTCTAAAAATCAAATTGCCTAAATTTTAAAATACCCATACCTACTTATTGCTATGCCTAAAATGCGAATTGTCTAAATTGAAAAACACCGTAAAAGCAAAATGTCTAAAATACAAAACGTCTAAAAAACTGATGTAAGATTGTGTCGCTCGCTTGTTTAATATTTCTAAACATATTATACATCTATGTCATATAATCACAACAATGAATAAGAAACCAGTTTGCGTAAATATAAGGTTTGTATGGTTGGCGAAAGTATGAACGTGGAAGGGACCAGGGAGACGCCTTGCCGGATGAAATCGCATCTTTCGTAGTAATACTGCGACGCGAATTCGCAGTTTTGTGTGTTTGTCCTTAGTAAGTCTCAGTTACATACCAATTAATTTAAAAATAATGCTCTTTTATTACCTTTTTATTATTATTATTAACTAGAAATAAACTACAAAGTTGTAATAGAATACACTGTTACTTATAATATATTAGTAAAATCTAATTATGTTTACACACCAAGAAATAACTTTGATTAACGGTCTTTTGATAAAAAAAAGGCTACACAATTAAAAACTGGTTACGAACCTCTTTGTTCCTGATTTTTCTTGCAATATGAATAGCCGGTTCCTTTAGTATGTCATCTGTTATTGCCGGTAACTTTTCGCCTTCCGTCCCATAATATAAAACGAAAAATAATCTCGCTACTTTCGCTAATGCCAGCCTCAAAACGTGCAACACTCTAATTTTTAATCCGAACGGTTTTTTCATTGTTATTTGGGCGCCACTCATGTTTACCAAAATTTCAGTCGCGGTTCTATTTATAGAGTTGACACATTACATAGAGACGATCGATAACATAAAAAAATGCCTCTGTTGTCATTAAAGAGACCTTACTTAATAAGGAATAAACAACAATTAACTTTTAACAAACGTTACACGACGCACTTAGAATCTGACAGACGCGATGTCTCAGAGAAACATGTATTGTAACCTGTGTTGACTGACTGCGACTCAATGAAATTGGTTGGTGGTTGGAACCTTGGAGTGAGCGAATCAAATAAACAAGTCGTCATACATTATAATATGTCTGTCTCACTCTAACCAGACATTCGCTTGTGACGTAGTAGAGCGTCCGGCTTCACCACAGTACGATTACGATTAAGTACGATATAAAGTTGTTTAATAATGGCAGACTCGGTTGGCGACAATCGCCTCCACATCCAAAATTTTATAACACTAGTGGCCCGCTCCCGGCTTCGCCCGGGTTAAAACAAAAACTATCCTATCTTTTAAGTTGGACCAAATTACATACATATGTAGGTAAAGTTACAAAGTTCGATCAAAATCGGTTAAGTAGTTTAGGAGTTCATCACAGAGGAACATGTGAAACGTATCTTGACGAGGATCTTTGTATTTGTATAGCGACCCGTCCAAATTTCAGCTTTCTAGACTTAGTATTTTTTGCTGTGATTTGTGTGATTTTTACAGGGCAAACGATTTTATAAGTATAGATTGTTATCTATGATTATAAAGTTATAAATTAATGAGTCATTTATCATTTATAAAGTTATAAAAATCATCATAAAATTGATGTCACACAACATCAAAACATTTACTGTATTCGTGAACGTCTGTCATGTTCGTTAGCGCTTATCATCTAAGATATTTTAATCTGATAACAATAATGACTTTGAATAAATATTTTTTATACGATTCTATGAAAATAAAAATGTATTTAAATTTGTTTTAATTGTTGCTCGTATTCAAGTGAGTTTCTTTTAATTTAAGAGGTTTCTCTTAACCATGGATTTCCTATGGCTTACACAAAGTTCATTTGGTTTAAGGTTCATAATGGCCGATCCAGGGACAGAAGAAAACACCTCGTCCGTAAATGGTTCCTTGAAAATATCCTTACCCACCGTCCTGTGTACATCTGAACCGGGTGAAACTTCCGAATTGAATAAGACAAATACATTTAAATGTTCAGATTCTAAATTATCACTGCCTTCCAATCTCGGGACGCCTATGTCGCCTTTGCGATTGTCCTCCCCGTTGTCTTTGCCTGCTTCCCCAACACCTTTCATGAAATCCTCACCGGAACAGAACTCCCTGAAGACAAGTTCTCAGCAGTTGTGTCCTTCGCCTAACATAAGTAAGCAAGACTTCTCCAAGAACAAACATGTTAATGTAGGATCGGCTACAGGTATGTACCTACCTTTATTTATTTATTATCCACTTTGTAGGTTATACCGCTTGACATTCAGAGTAAAACCCAACAGGAATTTGGGGAAACTATTCAAGATCGCCCCTTTAATATTAATTAATTAATAATCAATACCTACTTGTTGCTTTCAAATTCGTGGTTATTTTATTTTGTTAGTTAATTTTGTATTACTTATTCAATTTAGTTTTAAAAATAAAGAGTTATTGATATTTATGTTCGAAAAAAAAATTTTCTATTGTGATGTAGTTAATTTAAGTTTTTTTAAAGTTAAGGTCTCTCGAGGACAGGACAGGCAAACAGTCCTCTTGAGGATAGGTGACAACCGTCGCCTATATCACAAACAACGCAATAGGTGCTGCAAGTGCGCTGCTGATCATAGAAGGAAGGATAAGTGATAAGGAAGGGGATAGGGTATTCTGTTATTTCAAGGTGGTCTTCTGTAAGGGGGTGGTTACTGCCGCCAGACGGGCTGCCTAAATGACTGTGAAACGCAATGTGCCCTGCCACTACTTTCCAAATCCAGACCTGAGCCAACTTTGAAAAGTCCATTTTTCAAAGTTGACCTTTCCTTTTTTAGCCTGCCGGGATTCGAACCCGGGGCCCCTGTGACGTAATCCCTGACATTACGATGTTTGTTATAATTTAGCTCTCTGGAATCCTAAAGAACTAGAAGGTCCTATACTATCATAAAGAGAAAGCACTATTTCACGTGTATAATAATCAGATGGACTTAGGCTGTACTTCATGTTAACTACAATTTTACACGGGCATGCCAGGGCACACCCAGTGCAAACACACTGGCACTAGGATCATTAATTTTCTTCATTTAGTACACATTCAGTTTTTTTTTTCGTGAAAAGGTAATCAACATTCTCAAAAAATTTTGCATTTTTAATATCTTTAAATTTTAAGATCTTAACAATTTTACAGTTAAACTTTAAACAATAGTACATTCGTTTCTTTATGGGCCTAAGGAAGGAGTTGCAAGAACCTCACTACTCTACCAATTTATAAAATTCTTCGTCAGTGATAGTAACAGACAACGGCTTTGACATAATTCCACTTTCATACCTGGTTAGAGTAACAATTTTACTGCCCCACTTTCCAGCAGTCGAGCCATTTTAATGGGTGCAAAAATAACAATGGAAGCTGACTTAAAACCAACTCAACTACATATATTTCACATTCCATTCTAAGCCCTAAGTAAGTAACTAATGTAGGTACATTGTACAGTACTATAAAACCTACTTAGAAACGTAAACTAAATATAATATTACAAGTATAACTCTGCAAATCACATCGACGAGCCCATTGGACGAGTGGTGATGTGACCCCTCTGATTCAAGGGTCTCGGGTTCAATTCCCGACAGAGTCAAACTCATCAGTAAGTAACTTTTCAAAGGCCTGGTGTGCAGTGTTACGCCCCCTATCTGTTATATTTTTTGCTTAAACACACTATATGATTTGTGTGTTTAGTCTAGGCGATTTTTATAATATACTAGCTTTTGACGTGGCTTTTATTAGTTTTTCTTGTGCGTTGAAAAAGAAATAAATTCAAATTCTGTCATATATGCCAAAGCAAGCGAAAAATGCGAGAACATAAATTTAAAAACAAATTACCTATCGTTTTTTTTTCTTTTTAACAACCGTAATCCTGTTTACGTTAAACGGAAAGCGCTCTTTTATTATTACCACTTAAAACGTTCAAGTTTATTTAGGACTCAAGTCGTAAGCTATGTTTTCTGAAAGCGAAAACATGAAGGTTGTATACGCGAGGATTTTGAAAATGGGAAATGTTTCATCACTTGGTTCCATTCTACGAGTGTTTGCAGTACAGCCTTAGCCAGCCAGTCAGTCGAGCGCCGTACGCGGTTTTCAGCGGACGTGTCCCGTCTGTTGCCGATATTTAAAACACATGCTCGCTTATTTTTCTTGCTGCGAAATGTGAAGTGCCAATGTTATGACGTTATAATATTCATAGCCTGCTCGCGACAGGGTCCGTTTATCGATGCATCCCTCGTCATCTTCGGGACGTGGCGTGGGATAAATAAAATATTCCGTGATAATATCAACGTTCACAAAAGTTTGTATTATCTTAACTTAACTGACATTTTCAAACTTGTGTAATTCAGTACGTTTTGAAATTTTCTTTTGCAGTATTAACTAAGAAGTAATTCGGGAAATTTTGTTAAAGTCAGACAAAATTATTCACAGAGAGCCAATTTTATTGAAGTAGGGTCGATGATTAAAATAATAATGAGATATCAAGAGTAATGTTGCCGAGTGTATATTAATGTGACATGCCTTGCTGTGGATGTTGGTGGAATGGCAGACAAAGGCATCGGCCTCCTGACTCGGACATTTCAGGTTACTCACTTTGATTACCTACTTTGTTGAATGTTACAATTTTCTATGTGGCCAGTAACAAAATTAAATTACACGGCCACACATATGCTCTTATCTGTGCTGTGTCATTGTCAGAGCTTCGGGGATATTATCAATGCGCATTTAAAAGGGACGCAGTATGCCCTATTACTGCAGCAACTACTATTACTTATTCTGTGACTGCAGCGTGAAGCTGCAGCTATAAACTAAACAATACTAGTGTGGTGACAGAAACCAAAAAAGTCCACGGGTGCACAAATGAGGAATGCAAAAAGCTATATCCTGTGCTGTTTTATTATTCACTTTTAATATGCTGTTTTAAATGATTTATCATCTTCGATACCTAATATCCTTCCTTATATATTATAAAACAAAGTCCCTTGCTTAGTCTGTCTGCCTGTATGTTCGCGATGATCTCAAATACTTACCTCTGAACGGATTTTCATGCGGTTTTCTTTACTGGAAAGAGCGTTAAACGAAGAATATTTCTACACATAACTTGCACCCGTGCGAATATTATAAAATAAAGTCGCCGTCCGCCTCTGTCTGTTTCTCCGCTAACTTTTTCTGAACCACTCAATGGATTTTGATACGGTTTTCACTAAAGAAAAAAGCGATAAACGAGGAAGCCTTGTGTCTAAGGTACCGGACAACCGGTTGCTTTAACTGCCACTATCTTTAACCGGACAACCTTTAACCTAATTTCATGTTGTGTCTATGTATAGCATGTTGAAGTTATTAAATGTTAAACAAAGAATTTTTGAAGCATAGTATTTTTTTTTTTTTTTTCTATTATAACTACTAAAGAAAAGACATTTAAAATTTAATGTCTGGTTGAAGTCGACAGCTTTCCAGCTTACGAATTATCTAAATGGTACCTAGATAAGTGTGGTCGGTATCAGCATTAAAAGCTTTTCGAGGTATATCTTGAGAGTTTGAGGCCAAGAAATACTTAATTAACTCATTTTTGCCTGAAGCTACCCCGGTGGCTTTTACAGTGCTTGTTCGTGACTTAACTACACCACAGATTGATTGATTGCAAACTCTTCGAGAATATGAAGTGGTCCTTTTTTCCCGAGACTGTCAAGAACTGATATTTATTTGCGAAGAACGGGCTCTCCATAGACTAGAGATCTCATTGTGATTCCTTTCCAGATAATACCTCTTCATTTTACGCACCTCGTCTAGACAAGGCGTAGATTTAATTTATATTAAGACATTGAGTATGCTAAAATTGATTTTCCCTAATTTGTATTTCTGTTTGCTCTCCAATTAACTTTCATTTAGATTTTATTGATGTCCTGCATAACCTTTTCAATGTTGTTACGCGGTAAAAACGTGTAAAGCCGGTGTTATTCTGAATTTCAAAGGAACGTTTGAAGCGTATTGTCGCTATTGACAGCAATATCATGGTCGGAGCTGAACGCCATTGTTAGAGGCAGATAAACTCTTCAATGCCAACATGCCAAATGACCGCGAAATGCAGTTTGTCCTGACACTACTTTTCACATCCAGACCAGTCAACTTTGAAATGTTCAAATCTTTGGAAAAGTTGACCCTGCTGGTAATCGAACAGAGGGATCCTGGAACAGAGCACTAAAGCTTCCAACCACTCATCCAACGGGCTCGTCTGCCGTCGTCTCATCCAAATGGCTGCCCAAATTACTGCGAAACCGAGTATGCCCTGCCACCACCGAAATAATATACCATTGCAAGCAGCCACTATTATCTAAAAAATTCTAAAAATAAAATTTCTTTTTAATATTTTCTTTTTGTTAAAAATTACGTCTGGAAAATTTATATTATTAGTTAAAATACTTTTTTTATTGCTTTCAATTTACACTGAAAGCATGTTCTCGAACGATTACATTGTTTATTCCACTCAAACAAGCAACTTCACAAATGAGGGCGTCTTTAACAAACCTTACGAACAAATTACAACATCTTTATATTCTACGTACAGTACATGTTGAGCCTTTTCAACTAAGCTAAATGAATGACAACACTTTGTTAACTTAATACTTTGTACTTATGTATACATTAAATCATAAAGTAAACGAACTTTAAAAACTATTTTAACCGAAAATAAATAATAATTAATAAAATGATCTCAGCTGTAGGACGCCCACTGTTGGACTAACCGTCAAGTGGATTAATTTTATTTACACTTAAACACCGTAGGATTTTGACACGGAACTTCTAATTTAAATGCATTTTTTGCATTATTTTTACATATTTTTACATACATACATAGAACGCAATACGCATTATGAGCAAGGAACCGCAAAGTTTTGGTCTCGAATGATACTGTTGTTGCATCCTAATGACATATTGATTGTTTTGTAATGGGCCCTCGGCTGGCCTGATACGGAACAGCCTTAGTCATATCATTTCAGACGACCAAACCCCACGTGTAGCGAAAAATCGATTCTAAAACACTTAGTTTGAAGCTATTGATAGGATGTTTTGTTGTATCTTTCCCAAGAGAGGTTCGTTGCGAAGCAACATTTCTGATACATCAAGTGATGAAACAAGTAAGTTATAACATACTTACATACTCGTATATTGCATTCAGCGATACTAGTTTCTTCGTGTCCTAATTTTAAATTCTCCAAAGAATCGTCGGCAATACCTATAAACTTTAACTTTTTAAGAACTGCTCTCATGTAAACTTTGTAGTTACTGTTATTAATAAATTATATAAGTTTAGGTATCGTCAGACACTCAAGACATTTAAGGCCGAGGCAAAGTGGAGGACGGCACGGCAAAGTATTTAAATTTTTTTCATAGCATTTTGTACATTAAGGTTTAGCGGTAAAAATGTTAATTTAAAATTTAAATGTTGGACAGTTCAATAATTTACTTCCCTAGGTTGCAATTTGTGTAATGAGTATTATTTACTTCGTAATTAAGCTTCGGAATCTTAAACGAGTCTTCGTTAGTTTATTCAAATTCGTTTGTTTGGAAAAATTACGTAGTAAAAAAGTCACGTAGCAGCTGCTCCCGGATTCTTTCAGGAATTTTATTTTTCTTCGAATATTACTTACGATGGTTCTGTTTAGGAATTTTATATAAATATTTTGTTTATTTTGTATTAATAAAGACTCCTTTAGTAACAGAAGTTCGTATACTTTCGATCGTAGTCGTTTAATACACTAATTATGAAATACTTTATATGTGGTATTAAAAAAAAACTATTTGCAAGCCGCAGGTGAGCAGATTCTTTCTTAGCGTATGCTTATACTTGCGGAAGCCGGAGGCTGGAATTTTTTTTTTTTTCAAATATTCTTATTTATTTGTAAGATTGTCACTTGAGTCAAATTATTAAGAGTAAAATTCAAAAAAACGCCCCGATTCAAAAAATTGCATCGTGCGTAGCCGAGGGCGGTCCACTAGTATATAATAATAATGAAATGTTTGAAGCTAATATTGACGACTAAAAGCAGAATCGCTCGCGGACTTTTCCCACTTCATGCTTCAGCTGCAGGCTTCAGGCTACGAAATTGCTCGTTAGCTGTGTTTCCGACTTGAGTTTAGTACACTCCAAATAGTAGTTAAACTCACTTTGCTTTAGTATTACATTTTTTATGTTATTATACTTAATAAGTCTACCTGTTAAAACTTGTTATGTGAAAAGTGACACCTCTCTTATCTGTTAAATTTTGTCTACTAAACCACTGAACCTATTTTGGTGAAATGTGGTAATGGTAACAAAAAAAGGTAAATACGTGAATCACGATCCGCGCGTGGTTCCTATAAACTGAGTTCAGTGGTCTTACTTTCATTCAGGCGCTCAACGCGGTGCAGTGAATATTTTTATCAAATTCACGCAACCGTTTGAATACGTTTGCCTATCTCTCTCTAATATGCGCGTTCGATATTGGAATTGAAGCTGTGAGGATGAGCTCTTACGCATATTGTATATGTAGCCCATGTGGTCTAGAGTTATCACTATGAAAGTCCCACAACCTTGCGTTTTATCAATTTCGATCGTTTGTATCAATTTCTTGATTTAAGCTCATAAGCTTTTAGCAGTGGAGATCCGAATCAATGGTTTTGCTCGGCTGCAAAAGTTCATAATGAACGATGCTCTTTCAATTCCAATAATACAATATCACTTTATTTCGCGTTAATCCGGGTTTCGCCACAGTCTGTGGAGCTTATCCGTACTTTGTAAGTTGGATCCACATCTCATCATCCGTGAACAATCTTTTCAGAAATGAGGTTTTAATTGCGACTAGAAAAGAGAAAACGTTTCATGATAATTATTTATCTTAATGAACTTGAGTTTCATCTAAATATTCATGAGTTGTCAGAAATTTTATAAACGTAATTTTGTTGAATTTTACTATATTATAAACAGCAACAACCTGCAACATTTTTAAATGTCTAAAATGTAAGCCATAAGTGATAACTTTAGTTTACATTGGAATAAGCTCTATAATAGCTCTATAAGACTTATTCTTATAAGTATAGCTAAGCTGTATAGTATATATGATATGGCTTAATATTTTGTATTTGGTTTTAAACTGCTCCTAGGAGAATAGCTCAATAAAGATTATTGTTATGGCTATCTGACACAAAATTTCTAGGTTGAGAATATTTCATTATACGAGTATGTATTATATTAATTTCGGTTTTATTTCCACAAACTAATTTCTTTTGGACACTATTTACTGCCGCATAATTTCTTTCGGGACTCACCAGCTAATCCCTTGTCTATCAACGCTAAAATGACCCGACTTCTACAAATACAAACTTCTTTGGACGGTCGAGTGAAAATTGCACACTAAAAAAATAGATAGATGTACGTAATCTAATGTTGGCGACTGAGCCATTCGGACGATATTACGGTTCATTCCCGTCTCACCACCCACGAATTTATACCCTATCATTGTTATGTAGGTACAATCACGGGGAAAATTGAAACATATACATATATAATCTATTTATAAATCAAGCTAAATATTTATTTATTAAATTAAGATCAATATTTTAAAAAAATAACTCGCGGGTCAATTCAGTGCTGAATCCAGGCTGCTTACATATGATAGAGCCGTGTCTGTACGTTAAATATTATTTCAATAAAACAATTTTTTTTACCGAGGCTAAAAAATTGTTTTTAGAATTTTTGTGTCTGTGCGTTTGTGCACGCTAATCTCAGAAACGGCTTTAACTGACTTCATTCGCGGTCGGGGTTACTAATTTTTAAAAAAATATTTTTGTGCGTTTTAATTTAACATATTATTTAGTTCGTTGTTATAATTTTCTACCATGTACTAAATAAACCAAATAAACCGGGAGTCAAAGCGAAGTTTATACGTATAATGTCGTCTCGTCCAGGCTTAACCAGTATATATATTTCCTTGATGTACATGTCGGGCGCCAAGTTTCCTGGAGCCAAGATAAACACGCTTTGTTTTCCCTTAAGTTCGTTTTGCTTCTAAAGCCTGTCGAACAGTACCTCTGTACCTATTTGTGTTTAGAAGCCGCAAGTAAACAACGCCGTGGATTAATTAAAAAACTCATGGAACCTCAAGTTGTAAAAATTAAATAAAAGTATTCCTCACATTAACTCAAAAGTATATATATTTATATATATATGATGCATCATATATATATATGATGCTTTTATGTTCTCATCATAGCATAGTCTGTTCGGCTTCAACGTAGTGAGGCTAAGGGCCGACTGACGTGGAAGCCAATTTCACATAAAATTTATGGACGATATTGAATAATGTAAAGGGGAATTTTCCTCTATAAACATGTAGAAAACCCATTTTTTGCGATTCATTTAATTTTATGATTCATTATTCTAATATTTAATATCTTCTGATAGCTGTACGATAACTTAATAAAGAAATGAAGGGAAATTTTGTAAATTATTGGAGTAACGCTCGCGCCCTTATCTAAGTAATTGTAAATCCACGATGACGCTCTTCTCTTCATCCACTCAAATTTTGCATGTTGTGCTTATAATCACCTGAATAATTATAGCTTAATATATAATTATATAATTAAATGAATTAATATATATATATAATTATATATTAATTCATAATAATAATATATAATTATATAATTAGTATATAATTAAATGAATAGTTATAATTATAGCTTTTGCCAACGCAAAAGCCAACAGCGCCCCCTTTTCCTTTAGGTATTAAAAAATTTCAATCTTTATTGTTCATATTTTTATCAGGCGTTCAGTATTTTAAACTGATGTCTGCGTCCGCGTTGAAAAATAAAAGATATATCTAACATTGACGCCTAACATTATATTTTTGCCAAGCATTGGATCTTTATTTTTTAAATAGCTGGTGCACGCGGGTTTGCCTATGTCCATCCTGAAATTCTATTCTAACTGATGGTGTATTGTGTAAAAAGTATTTTACCTACCTTGATAAATCCTTCTTTTTGTAGTGACTCTGAGCAGTCTTTAATTACTTATGCTATAGTAACATACAGCCATTACAAAGAGAAATAATAATCATGGTAGATAAAATACTAATAAAATGAAACTAAGGATGTCGAAAAAATAATATAATATAAATATCAAACATTAAAAGTAAAATAATTACATTACAAATTAATGATTGCCTTTGTTACCCGATGTAACTTTTTCTTCGGGTTTCCATACATACGTTAAAAGTGATTTATAATACAAAACCCATTACGACACTAATGAGAGTTTAAAGAACTCATTAGATGATGTTTTCTAAAAAGGAGCAGTTTTATTTCATTTCATCAAATTTTATTTATTTGGAAAAAACAATATATTTAATATAACAATATTAAAATAATATATTTATTTTTTATTATTTGCCATAGAATCACAGACAGGTTGTAACACTGTGTGGGAATGCGAGGATATGGCCTCGCTGTGATCTCTAACCTGCACATCACCGCTGATGGTGGAATCCTGGAGCATCTAAGTGGGTATTCCCGGTGATAAGTCACTTCACCGGACAAGTCCCACACTCCCCCTCGTCGACTGTTCCCGTCATAATATGTCATAAACTTCCTCCTAAAATAAATTTTAAAAAATTGTTACCCTCTACAATTCAATACAACGGCTGAAACAATGAACTAATGTGTTTCATTATAATATTCTTGCAGTTCTTGTAAATTTTTGATCCAGCAATCCCTTTTTATCATTGGGTAGCTAATACAAATAAATTCTATAATATTCATATCTGAATTCAAAATCATATTTCGATCGGCGCCATCCACTGTATAATTTTGTTGATCTATTTGTGCAAATATTGATGTTCATCTCTGTCACAGGTCCCACAACGGAACGGACGTTTTACTGTTAAACTGATTTTGAGCTATATATCTAACTATAAACATAAATTCTGCCTGTGAGCTCTCCAACGCAATCAACGAAGAGGTACCTTCGGGGCTGGCTAGATTAATTGCCTATTCGCTATTCGCCACAAGCATTTCATTAAGTAGACTTGTCAACCCCTCAGACACAATAATGATGAGAGGGCCCTGAAAGATGCGATCCCTATTTTAAAGCATGTTGGCTTATTAACACGGGTAACAATAGAAGGTTGTTACTCAAGTAACGTATGTGAAGTAGATATTTAGGTTTTTAATAGAAGAGCATCATTAGCATTAACACTGTTCTTATGACAGTTCTTATATTATTGTACTGTTCATTGTTAAATAATTCGGGAAATTCCAGATATTGAGCTATACTCGTAAGAGCCACTAACTTGATGGAAGTAGCTAAATTTTGTCCACAGCGATACCTTAATTTATTAATGCTTATTATTATTTAATATAAATTAAATGCTCATTTGATTATTTTGTAAAGGCAAAATAATTGATGGCCAGTACCAATTTGTTGACTCGCATCATACTTCAAAGGTCTTCAACACTTTGACAATTTGCCATTCATGAATAACGCCGCTCTCAAGGGAACGGGAAAAGTACCGAAAACGCGAGAAAATTACTCAACGACCCTCTTGATCTCTGGACTCGAAAGGGAAATGGGATACTCGTGTTGTATATACTATGTATGAATCAATGTATACAAGCAATTATATTGGGATAAAATTACACTTTTATATTATACTGGCTGTGGCACGCGACTTCCTCCGCGCGAGTAATGTTTTCTTTGATTGTATTATATGTACATTTCCAACGAATTCAAATATACCATATATATTTAAAAAATATTTGATCCTTTATTTATGAAGTGTTGTAATTAAATTTTGGATGTAGATGATACACATTGTGTTATCATCAGTTTTCTGAATTGCCTCCCACTATGGAATAAGCAAATTTAAAAACGTAGTCACGTAAAAAAAAGTAGAATAAAATTTATAGTGAATAAACAGCAAGTAGTCAAAAATATGATAATTACATGCATTGTTCCGTCCTCGTTGGTGAGTCAACTGTCTCATCGATTGAGTATTGTTAACTTTGACATTTCGCAAAATGGGTCAAACAATCCCTTGCATAAATATTACGAGTATAATTCATTTGTACAAATTGACTCCTGAAGAGGGCTATTATGTTGTTCTCGTACATTTCCATTATTCGTGTAACTGTCTGTTATAATTATAGTTATATATATTAGTATTTGATTGTTTGTAAGTAGGAGGTAATCTTTACTAATTGTTAGAATAGAATTTCAGAATAGACATATATGCTAAATATTTCAATGAATCACCACCTATCTAATAATAAAGATCCAACCTACGAATAATTATTTATTCGTAGGATCCAACGCTTGGCAAAAGTATAATGTCAGGCATAACGCCTTTTATTTCTCTTTTTTATCTTTTATTTCTCAATGAAAACTACGAGTAAGTGGCGGGCACTAATCAGCAAGTATACTCATACAAATAAATAGGTAAGTATACATTATAGGTACCAATATACTTATATAGTATTTGTTATAGGTACTGAATATTGCTTTCAGAGAGCATATTATATGTCTGTCGGGCATACCTTATTTCATTCATTTATTTTTTAATACTAGCGACCCGCTCCCGGCTTCGCCCGGAGTGCAATTTTTGTACCCTATCCTATACGTCTAAATGTTTATCTACAAAGTTTCATGAAAATCAGTTAAGTAATTCGTTTAAGAGTTATGGAGGAACATACATACATAGACACATACATACATACAGAAAAAAATTCTAAAGATCGTCAATTTAGTTTCAGTATATCATATATAGAGCCTATAAACACGATATCTCTGAAAACAAAGTAACTTACTCAATGACCAACCCTTACAGATTTATTATTAGTATTGATTTCTTGTAGTTATAATAAGTTTAATGTTTTCATATGACCTACATTAAACTATAAGGTACGGTTCATTGATTTTCTAACATTGACCCTAGTTATCTCTAGTTAGTAAATTTCCATACAAATGAGGCCCCTACGTAGTCAGTATTAAATTGGAAATTATCTTGAACACGCGTCCCATTAAAGTTTTTGATGATACCGCCTGTACCTATCTACCTGTTCTTAGCACAGGTATACACTGTAAGGTGATTTAGATTCTATATACTGAATTTCATAGCAGTCCTTACAAGTTCAAGTAAGATAGTTGGCAAATTCAGTAAAGCCTCGGATTTTTGTGGCTTATCTTGTGTTCTGGAAAAAAATGGAGAGATTTCTCTGTATTTTTTTTTTATGTATTTCTTTGATACTTTGGGCTTCGTTTACAAATGTATTGATGTTCCATTTTATTTTAGGAAAATGTAGTCTAGTTTTTTTTATCTTATGTTTACAATTCTTAGGCGGCGATTTAAAAAATATATGTTTTATATTCTTATGACTGCAGATCGCAGTGTGCCTATCAAACTAATTAAACGTTGGTGCTTGATCATCCAAATTACCCAAACGTTGATGCTTGGTAAAACTACCTAAACGTTTGTTCTTGGTAAAACTAAACCATCCAAACTACCTTAACTACCATCAAACTAACTAAACGTTGGTTCCTGGTAAAACAACCATCCGAACTACCATCAAACAATCTAAACATTGGTTCTTGGTAATACTAAACTAAACCATATAAACTACCGACACTACCACCAAACTACCTAAACGTTGGTGCTTGGTAAAATTAAACCCCGACGGTTCTTATAAGACGCTCATTCTTATAAAACGTACATATCTCGCTGAAACATTTACTCGTAGCATTCATTCCACTTAAATATGGTAGAAAAAAAATGCTCTCATATTTGCACGTGTTTGTAGTAATAAGGCAAATATTTCCTTTGAGAACTTTTAAGAATGTTTCAGGACACATTGACATAAGTTATCAATGTATTATCTCAGGAAATATTATTCTATACCTGCGTGCTAACGTGGTATAGGTACTAAAAATTGTTTCGTGACTTCTATTTCTTTTTCATCGTCCTAATATTTCTTGGCTGAAAGTCGTTTGTATTGAATATTCGTTTTATATTTTTTATTATAGAGACATTCGCCCTCAAAGTCAAAGATAATTGAATTTATTATCTCCCAAGAATTGCTCGGATCCGCTTAAATCAATTATAGGGAGGCAATTAAGGCGTCAATAAATCTTATTCATCAATATATTGGTTAATTTTGTTCGAAAATTATAAAGCGGTGGTAGAATTTTCTTGATGAGAATAAGTCTTTAAATTTGCTTCCATAGTGGGAGACAATACAGTTTGATGATATCTATGATGATATTTTTCAATGCGGACGAAGTCGCGGCACCAGTTAGTTTATCTATATATGAATAGTTTAGTATATGAACATGTATCTGAGACAAGAGTCTCAAGGTCAAAGATCTGGATCTACGTTTCCGCATCACGTACGAGTAGGTGTCCCTAATTTAATTATTATTAGGGAGCGAAGTTAGCTGCTTTCTAGACAGAGTATCCCGTAGACGCTTCTCGTAATTTAGTCTCTACACTAATCACACTAAGAGTCAATCTGAATTGATTTTCGGAGCTTTGTTGACTTGATTATAATTACCGACTTTGTAAAACAAGATAATTTTATGATACCTATTTCTATATATGCAGGGAAACTCTCGTTACGACTATATTTATTTTCAAATGCAACTGCTTCTGCAAATTTTGTATACAGAAATCTTTATAGTTAGTGAAAACCGTATCAAAATCCGTTGGCAGATAGCTTACATCTATTGATGATATTGATACCCACCTCAAAAAATTAATATATTGTTAGGTACCTACGAGTATATGTTTTATTAAAGCATTTAAAGTAAAATTCCTTGACTAAAACTAAATTATAATATTTATAGGATTTTCATAATATTAGCGTGAATGTGTCTGCGCCCTTGTAACGTGAGTAAGCAGTCTTACCTACTCGTAATGGGCCCTTTTCTGATCCCTTACTTTTTCATCTTACTCTTCTTATACGTAGCTTTAATGTAAAAGCACTCCACCATTATGGCTCGACTTATTTTTTTCCAAACATAAAAATATTACTATTTATATGTATGCAGTTTCCTTGTGGCGGTTTCTTATTTTTCAAGCCAATTTACCTATCTAGCTTATCCCTTCTCCTTTATGTTATTTGGGACGCATCCCACTTACATTGATACTACCTATAGTAGGTCGTTAATCCATACATAAGTAATTTATTCGCTTCGGTTTATTTTTCTAACATAAATAGTCCTGAATTCGGCCTGATCTTTTTTTATTTTATATTATAAAATGTGGTAGTCAGGCTGACGGTCCACCTTGATGGTAGGTGGTTGCCGTCACCTAAGGAGATAAACAAGCAACATCAAGGGGGGTGCTGATGCGCTGCCTATGTTGTAAATTTGAAGAATTGATATGCTCGTATACTTGAACCAAATAAATTTATTTGTTTTGATATGTTTTGTTTGCGATCTTGACCCAAAATCGCATATTTCAACATCTGTAGTCCCCCAGTATTCGACTGGAAACTCTACCGAGCGTTCATGCGTTATTGCGAGCACCTTTTCAAGTCAGTATACGTTCCCAAAACAAGAACATTCATGATATAAAAGCGCAATACTGTACAAATAAAAAAGAAAATATAGGAACATTTCTCTTCTAATATTTAAGATATTTTTATTTATGTAAAGGTACGTTCAAATTAAGTACACCTTATATAACTTTATGTTATAACACGTCCACATTTTTTAAAATTATTGTATAACTTTGCAACATAAAACAAGATTATACACATACACATTAAAATAACAGTGATATATATAACAATGTTATCTAACGTAACTACAATTGTCACGGTCACATCATAAGTACACGAGATAAAACAGCTAGCTGGTGCCCGCGGCTTCCTCCGTGCAATATTAAGCCTATGTCCATCATAAAATCCTATTATAACTATTGATGAGAGAATTTTTTGAATCGGATGAGTAGTTTTGAAGATTACCTCCAACAAACTAACGTATAAACTTTACCTCTTTATAATATGAGTATAGAATTAAAACATGCTAATATATAAATATGTTTTATAACATATTTCGTAACTCGTTTATAGTCTGGACTCACCTTAAGCCAGATGTAGCGATATAAGTATGTAAACATAATTGATGATCAGATCTCTGTGTAATGAAATGTTTTTTCTTTATCAGTTTTTTCCTAGTGGTTGCGTATGTACGAACAGTTGGTGGTACGAATACATAAAATACAAACAATTTTCCAGATGTTAGAAACTATTTTATTCGTAAGTTATGATCTCATTAATCCTCCGGTTCGTTCGGTTGGGCTCCATATTACAGGGTTGGCTTTGACAAGCTTGCAATTAACCCTCCGTACTAATCAACCTAGTTCAATCTATATCGTGTGTGATATTTCGTATTATAACTATCAACAAGTACGTACCTACAGCTTCATATCTTGGCAACGTATAAGTGCTAATAGTGAATACATAGTAAGTAATATATGTTTGCATAAGTTCCATTTGAAATTTAATCCTAATACACTAATAATTAATTTCACAATGACTTGAGTTTTCGGATTGATGGCAATTTCTCATAAATCTATAAAGCAAGAGTTTAAGCTAGGTAAGTGAATGCGTGGTGAAATTCGTAAATTGCTTGCTTAATTGCTAAATTGCTTCATTAAAGCTTTTTTAATGATACGGTCGACCTATAACACAAGACGATAGGTCGACCTATCGTCGCCTATAACACAAGCAACGCTATAGGTGCTGCAAGTACGCTGCAGCATAGAAGGTATAAGTATAAGTGATAAGGAAAGGATAGGGTAATGGCATCCCTTATTCACTCACCGAAACACAACAGCACATATGCTGTTGTTTCACGGTGGTCTTCTGTAATTGGGTGGTTACTGCCGCCAGACGGGCTGCCCAAATGACTGCGAAACGCAGCGTGCCCTGCCACTACTTTTCAAATCCCGTCCAAAGCCAACTTTGAAAAGTTCATCTCCAAAGTTGACCCCTCCGAGAATCGAACCCGGGACCCCTGAGACGTTAGTCAAGTACTCATACCACTCATCCAACGGGCTCGTCAAAATTACCACCTTTTATGTATGTGACATATTATATAAAAGTAAAGATGGCTTTCTTCTTTCTTTTTTCTAATTAAACCATGTAATCATTTAAAAGATTTTTTTTTTATTTTACTGTGCTATGGTTACTAACATAAGGCCGGCGTTGCCTGTGACGGTGTGTGAGGGAGCCACAATAATAAAATGCTATTTAGGTAATGGCGCCAAAACCTGACTTAGTAACTGTTTGCATCATTGTTACAGCAAATGCATGAAACACAATAAAATATTGTTTCAGAAAAAGTTTCTCTCGATTGCTATAGTACACTTTGCTATAGATTGGTAGTTATATATACGACTAGGAATTGGATAATCTAAACGAAAAAAAAAAATATTAATTTCAAAATAAAAACTGTCACAAATGTATTTCAATACAAAGTGTGATTTTCTCGGTTATTTTGAAACCAGTCGACAGCGATTTTTCATAGAATCGATAAAATTGTTTATGCGCTCTTGCGGCAAACTCTCCCAATAGAACTTTAACAACTTTTTGTCTGTTGTATGTTATCATCACTCTGTCCCAAGTCTGTGATAAAACATTTGAAATTGCTCGATGAAGTTGAAATCCTTCGGAAATGTTAAGATTTGCTTGTGGGCAAAAGTCTAGACTAGTAGGTAGTGTAAAAAACCAAGGAAAAATGAATAATACATAATAAAAAAAAAAACTGTGAATCGTGAAGTAAATAAAATTTTACGTGGTATATAATTGGTTAAAGAGACAGTTTACCTGGTCTGAAGTGTTGACCTAGTTAATTAAATATAGGGTTCATAATATGAACGTTAGGAAAACGCGACAAGAATTATCAAGTTTACTTAGACGTTGGTATAACAATAGAATTGTCAGCGGACCCATTATCCTTTGTTTCCGTGAGTTTTTACGGTTATGGAATTCAAAGACAGGCCATGTTTCATGCCAAGGTTACATAAGAAATGTCTTTGTATTCTTATTTTCAGATTTACCTTCATAATTTTTCGTCTTTTATTACTTAGTCTTAGTCAAATTTAGTTTAGATGAGAAAGAATGTTTACCTACTGTTAAGTTATTATTCGATATAAAACACGATACAAAAACAGTATATCAATAACCTTATTGTAATTAAATAAAAAAACCAAAACCTGTACATTCAAACTTCATTAAAAACAAATTTACAAATAATGAGCTACTTGCTCCTTGGTCGAGTATTTAAGGTTGGCTGGCTTTAACGCTTGGCAGTTCGATTCCCGGCAAAGCCAACTTTGTAAATTAACAAACAAAACTGTATTAAAAGATTTTTGAAAATACGCATGCCACAACGGGGAATCGAACCAGTTAAAATACATAAAATAACATCCTGTATTCTTATGGCAACAATCGATCCTAGGATAAATCATAAATATCAAATCTGATCAAATCTCTCTAACAAACATGGTAAAGGAGTTAGCGGTAAACAGACAGACAGACGCGAAAGCAATTTCGAATTATACTAAGTATGTAAATATCACTCAATTATGTAAATATCACGAATTTGTTAGCCTACTGTAATTTGTCTGAAACGCTTTGTTTTTTTACTATTACTGCGAAACTTGTACAACAGACATATTAGCCAACGTATCATTGATTTGTATTATGAAATATCGTCTGAACCTGAACATCAACCTTCGCATTTGCCGGGTCATCTTTTATTCACAGCGGACGCGAGGGATCGATAGCTCTTTCAAGATAAAATTAGGTTAATTTATTATTACGATCCAGGTGCTTATCGATTTCTTATACATTATGGCATAAATTGACAACATTACCACACAAAACAACGTATATTGACAATTTTATTTTGTCAAACAGAAAGTGCTACTAAAAGTTTTATATTTCTTTATAAGAACGTCCAAGGTACATTAGACCATCTTTTCAGTGAGTTGCGCCTTACGCAAAGCAGGGTAACGCAATTGCGCTTCCAATCACGGAAAAAAGGAGTAAATTTATACATACAATGGACAAGATGGATAGGGGATAGGTTATAGCAACACTTTGTCTTCAATGTCTTTAAGGTCGACAGACTGGCTGACGTTTCACTTGATGGTAGGTTGCTACCGTCGCTGAGGTTAAGGGATTGGAATAGGGAGGAAATGGACTCTGGCATCCCTTACTCACTCACCGAAACACAACAGCACACATACTGGTTATTTCACGGTGGTCTTCTGTAAAGAGGTGGTCACTGCCGCCAGACGGACTGCCCAAATAATGCCAAATAATGCCCAAGACTGCTATGCCGTGCCCTACATACACAACGCATCCAAATATAATACAACAATGCGCGTCTCATTTAATGGGGTGGTTATTGCGCCGGACGAGCTCTATAAGTTGGGGAGATTAATATGTAGTCCATTTGCATGTAAAGTTATACAACGTTTTTTCGTCCTCGTGTATTAAACATCTCTGACTAAGTTCCACAAACACACGCATAGTTGAAAACTGCATTTCCATGAAAAGTGAAAATCCCTAAAACCGCTACAGCAATACATTTGCATCGCTTTGATCGCTTGTCTAAGTTTACATAAGCACATTTGGATACTTAATCCAAATATCCAAAGGTCCACCGGCATGTGGACCTTTGCCTTAGCGTTAAAGCAAAGTAGTGGTTATACTGATTTATCCATCTCATCTTTTATTATAAAAGTTTATCCATTTCATGTTTTTATGAATTGTTACTAATATTAGTATTGGCTGAGAGTTTGAGTTCGCATTTAAACATGAATGCTCACCTGCACTAATTGATTGTTTACAATTATACCTCGCGTAATGAACGGAGACCTCTCGCTGCATAATTTAATTAAAAACATTTTCGACTCGCATTTCTCTCCAGTTGAAAGAGCCAACGCTTAAATAATGTTGCTCGAATACTAAGAGTAGATACGTCAGTAAAGTTTGAATTTTAAATGTTAAAAGAATTTCGCAATGACTAGTTGTATGGAGAGAGACCTGTGGGAGAGACTAGCGACTAGCAAAATCTTAATATAAGTTTCAGATCTAACCTACATTCCAGATTCCTCTTTCTAAGCATCTGCCTGCATTTGTAACATTCTAATATATGTATTAGTTCTGAGTAAGTACTATTTACTCTATGGTAGTATTTAGTATACATTGTGAAGGTTGCTGTTGTTTTTAAATACATTTAAAGTGGTATTTGTATATTGTTCAATGGGCTGCATTCTTGCCAGTACTGTCACAATGTATGAATTCCAAGTTACATGTATTTCGGTAATCAAAGCATCCTACCTGTGATGACTTATGGTGCAGAAACGTGGCCTCTCACGGGAGGACTATGCCAGCTATGCCCCGAATTTATTTGGAGGATAGAAATTTTGAAATAGGTACGCCGAAGAACCAAAGTTGTCGATATATCCAAGAAAGTTAGCAAGTTGAAGTGGCAATATCATATTATAATATTGTAGGTAAGTATAGCTTCCATTCAAAGAAATTCATCTATTCATCACTTTCTTCGAAAAAATATAAGTACCACATTTATGCTCGTTAAACTCAGAGTTATTCGCGGAAAATCAACGTCAACCGTTTGTCTAGTGGCGAACGATATCCTCATTAGAAGCTTTAAGCTCGACGCCTCGTCTCGGTCGGTCGATGAAAAAAAAAGCTGTCAGGAAACACGCGCCCGAAGCAAAATAAAGCACGATGCGAAATAGCCACACGGCTTGTGTTCAATCGTTTTACGGTTTTCCAAGGATTTTCTTTGTTAAAAATGTGTTCGTTTGTTAAAGCTTATAATAAACAGGTTTACCGCGAATAGTTTTTTTTTAATGATCGGTTTTTAGTTCTTTCTTTAGCATTTTTTCCTTATCTAGATTATGTTCTGAAAACGATTCCAAGTTGTGTACGTTTCTAGACTTTTTTTATTTTCTAGGTTTTCTACTTTCTCTATTAACAAACTAGCGACCCGCCCTTGGCTTCGGAAAAGCTAAAGTTATAAATAGAGTAGGTAGGTAAGTGATGTTATTTTATTTCCCGTAAAAGCATACCAGTTGACGTCATGAAATGGTATTGCGTTTACCTCATATTTTATTGCTTAAAGCTTATATTCATAGACAATTCAACATAGTATAAGTATGCTTAAGTTCGTGCTCAGATTAGGTGCTAACCTAATATTATAAATGCGAAAGTAAGTTTGTATGTTTGTTTGTTAAGCTTTCTTACAAACTGATCACCGTAGAATTTTACGAACACATTGTCAGGGATACATAAAAAAAGACAGGAAATCTTGCAGCCAGGAAAAAAATTGTTCCCGAGGGACGCAGACGAAGTCGCGGGCGATAGTTAGTTATAAAATTATTGAAGAACTTATCTAAAAGCAATTTGTTTTGTCAGTGCTCATTGCGGTAAGTTAGAATTGGAATAATTAACAATAACGCCGACGACTCGGAAATAGATGGTTTAGAAATACGAGTAGGAGACGTTTTTTTATTTCTTAGTAAAATAATTAACAATAAAGAAATCAAGAACCGTTTTTATTTTACACAAAAGAAAGACATCGAATAGGTACAAAGGTGATGAAATAAAGCACGGCACTTGAAAGGATATTAATTTATTAATTATAGAAATATTTAACATTTACTTTACGCACAAAGGACGAGAGAGCGCTATATTTCTATATATAGAATAATGAACTGTGTAATGACAGATGTCTGCCACAGGCTCAAATATAAGCGTCCACCATAGTTCCATCAAGAGGGAAATAAAAGACAGATTCTAGCCACTAACTAATGGCTACGACTGATAGCTGAGTTGACCACAACTGAGTTTGTTTACTGAAGTTTAATGTTTGAATAATTATATTCTTCTTATTAAATCTATAAACACATACACATATATTTACTTATAGCAGAAGCAAAAATTCATTCTGAATACTTTTTAGAATACTCAAAGTAGAAATATGTTACTTTCTGCCTGAAATTTTGTTACTTTCTTTTGCCTTTATTACAATCCACAAACTTTATTGCGAGTTAACGAAAATTAATAGAAAAGTTTGAGAATTTTTATTGCAGCTTCTTTCAACTCTAAATTTCCAACCTTTCGAGTTCTCTGGCTACAAAATTTAGGCGAAATTCACACGGAATGTTATACACGCGCAGAAGATACGATTTATTTGTATCTTTCTAGACTTTGTATGTTTTGTGCCTTATATTAACTATTCCTTGGCCGTTGAATTTCCGTTGTGACGAAACTTCTTCCCCGATCATGCGTATCAATTTGACAGCCTTTCTCCGTTCCTTAAAAATGCTTTAATACATATTTCAAACCCCAATTTTTCCCGCGTAGAAATTACATTCATAAAAATATGTTCTTAGCGGTCCTATGTTACGCAAACTATCATTATATAAATTTTAATGATTCTAACTTCAGTAAATTTTAACATTTCGTTACTATTTAATGATAATCACCAAATAATTGAAGACGTGAGTGGATGAAGGTGATAAGTCGCTTAATTCCAATTTTGAGTTAATCGAGGTTAAACGTTTACTTTTAATTTTTGAGATAAAAAAAGCTCCTTTCCTTAACAAAATAAAAAAATTCTGCACTTTTTGCTTTTTAAAATTAACTGTGCATAACACTTTTATTTTCAACTCTATTTTCCAAAATATACCTTAAATCGACGATCTTAAGGTCTGTTATCATTTATATGGACATATTACCTTCATCAACCCGAAAAACCCCAAAAATGCGACATATCACCTTCATCCACTTACGTCTTCAATTGTATTCTCTGTGCTGAAAAATTACTGAACGGATTTTGATGATATATTACAGTGATATTGTTTAAACTTCAGAAATGCACATAGACTATATCTTATAAAGATACGCGATTGAAGTCGCTGGCGAAAAATTATGCTAATTTAAGTACCTCGTCAGCACTATGCCTGCCTTAGATGTTAAATCCCAAGGCGGTTAAGTAGTTTTGTTTGTAACGAGTAAAAAAATTTAGTATACAAAATTCAATCATACCCTCGATTCACGGTTAGAGCTTCAATAATAGAAGTCGTAATAAAACGTGAATTTTCACACGTTGTTAAATAAAAGTAAAATATTTCGTATTTGCAACGCGAAAGGTCTGAATTAAAACAGAATGGATTTAGAAAAACGAAATTTAAATGAATCCATTCGTTGTTTTTATACTCGGTCTGTATAATTTACGTGATAAACCGTAGATGGGAACAAAAAGAAAGATTAGTGATTCACTATCCGCGCATGAATCTTGTATACTGGGTCCAATGAGCTCACTTTCATTTCAGTCGTTCAAGTTCTGTCCTGCATATATAGTAGTCAACAAATTCAAATTCGTGTTAATACCTTTTGCAATTTTTTTCGTGCTGGGAAATCCTTCGAATACTTTTTTCTAGACGTCATTCCCAATCCAATGAGCTATCGCTCATATTTTTAGGAGCTTTATCACTATTTAGATACCCCTACTGACAGATATTTTTTTAAAAAAATTTTAATACATTTTTTGTGGATATTTATTATACGTGTTCGATATTTGAATTTTAGTTGTAGGGATAAGTATTTAGTCATATATTTTTATGTAGTCCATTTATCGATTACGTTATGTAAGAACGTACAGTATTTTTCTTTTTGCTGCCATCTACGTGGTAAACATAATTTGCGTGCGAATGGTAGGTGGTATACTGTACCTCCATACATAATATACTTAGGTAAGCATTGTCTGTGATGACAGAAAAACATTTACGAATATTATCTTACAGCTTCATACTTTCTGTATTTATCTTTTTTATGGGATATTCTTCGCATTAGGTGTTGCGACCTAATCGCGCGCATATCACCTTTGTTAGTACATTAACATGCCTTAGAAGACTAGGACAAGCGTTCTTCTAAGACATCTTTACAAGAAGTAAGAGTTCGCAAATCTTTATCTGTCTTGACGGTAGCTATATGATCACACTATCTTTCTCCTCTTTTTTTTTTCGAGTGATTTGTTTTAAGTCATTTTATTTGAATTTTTATTTTTGTAAAGAACAGTAGGCAAGCTGACGGTCGACTTGATGATGGTGGATACCGTCGCCTATAGGTGCTGTAAGTTCACTGACCTTTAAGACTTAAAATTCCCTTTTAAAGAAATTTATTTACTACTAGAAACTAATAAAATGTACTAATATTTTACTGGCTTGTTTTTATTGTTTGTACCAAAGAGGAATCATCCGTCCGCTAGTGTTTACAATCATATATCTAGTACATTTTAGGTAACTTAGAAATTGACTTAAACGGAAGGTAACAAGCAAACGTATACTATTTATATTGAATTATTAAGTAAGCCAATATTGATTCCGTGCGAGAGTTTGCGGACTCATTACTTACGGTGGTTGGCAAACAGGAGCAGTTACTGAACACGTTACTCTGTATTTGTATGAGAAAGTTAGTCGTGTCGTACGCCGACATATTATTCCCAGCCTCCGAGTAACTCTTCAACCAATCAATTTGTTTATAATGTTTTACCCACTTTAATGTGTAGCGCCCGTGGAAGTTTCCACCGTTGTATCACCCATCCGACGAGTTATTTCATTGAATTATGTAAGTACTTTTAAACGCTTTTCATCATCAAAAGCTTCGCTTATAAATTACGTTGTCATATTTTCTTCTATAGGTATATTCATTTTGGTGTTATCTATAGTCATCCTCCTATTCTTCAGTTTAGCACCAGTGCAATTAATTTTAAATGGCTATATTTATATTTTTTAAATGTCTAAGGTAATTAACACCACGTTAAGGTGCTAAGTCTTCATGCTGGACATAGGCTTCCCCCATAATTTTCCAATAAAACCGGTCAGAAACAGCCTGGATCCACCGTCGACCCGCGGCCTATTCTGAATAATGATTTCCTGATTTTTTTCGAGGTTTCTTCTCAGGGTCGTCATCGTATTGGCTACTTTTTTTCCGAAACCCTAGTTAAAACAGAGCGAGGATTAAAACATTCTTTAAAAATGCTTGTCTTCCTCACCGCAAAGGCAGGCAGGCGCGAATAACGACTGTTACTAGAGATTTTAATTTATAATAAAACGAGCTGACCCGGGAACTTCGTACCGCCTCTTAGAATAAAAACCCGTTTCATACAAAATGTATGAGAAAATGAATTTTCTTCATATTTTTTTCCGTGAATATTTTCGGAATGGAGACAAATTCAATAAAACAAAGATCATGAAAATCAGTTCAGCCGTTCTCGAGTTATAAATGGTGTAATAAATAAATAAATAAATAAATAAATATCTTCACACATTCCACACAGCACCATCTAGTTCCACAGTAAGCAACTAATGCTTGTATTGTGGATACCAGACAGTTGATATATTACATAGATTACTTTTTTTTTGTAAATACATACATATTATAAATAGAAAACATCCATGACTCAGGTACAAAGGTAAAATGTTAACACATAAACATTCGCCCCTAGCGGGATTCGAACCCGCGACCGTTTGGTTAACTGCTAGGGTTACTAGCCACTAGACCAAACGTGTCGTCAAACTAACTACACGACTTTCTTTTATATATAACGATTAGGTATTATTATATATATTATATAAAACTTCAGTAAAAAATTATTTAACTGATGGTGAAAACCGCATCAAAATCAGTTGCGTGGTTTAGGAGAGACAACATACTCTGAAATCTACTTCAAATTATACTTACATACTATGTAAAGATTCTAAGTACCTGAGTTATCCCTTATTTATCTGTTTTTTATCTCACTGCTTATTAATTGCATTATGCATAAGAAATAAAATCTAGGATTAACAATACGAAGCCATATCTATATTGTAAATATGTTAAACTACCTATATTTAGGTCGTATGTATGCAGCGCACGTAGCCATCACTGCGTCAGATACGTGTCGAGTATATCTGAAGCTTTCAGTGTCTACGGTTCAGAGCTTTATGGGACTTGAATTACATGGAATGAATTTTACAAAATATTTTCTCGTCACATCGATAACCGATGTGTTGAAGGCTTGATAAAAGAAAGAAAGAAGTATTTATTTTGTGTGTGTGTGTGTGTGTGTGTGTGTTTGTGTGTGTCTGGATGTGTGTCTGGGTGTGTGCCTGTGTGTGGTAATTATATGAGTAAGACAGAATTCCTATAGAAATATGCATGATGCAATCTCAGGGTGATCATAGGAAAGAGAAGGGAGTAACACCCTTCATTATGATAGAAAGGAAAATAGTAGGCCAATAGTACTAGTATTGGAAATAATAAAAAGTTACCCTTACTAAGATGCGATATTACCGCGGTTGCCATATAAATTTCATCGTTATAAGACTCATAAATATGTTTTGTTTATACCCGTGTTTTATTAGGCACACGTCCACCACATTATTTATTATTTATCAAAAATGTTACCATCGAATTGGACATTAACTCTTTATTTGATACAGGAAATAGATAGCGCTGAACAAATTTCATGCAACTTTTGTAGTTTGAATGAATATTTATGGATACATTTCTTATATAGTGAAAATGTAAGTTACTGTCTGTCTGTCTCTTCCTTTTCACGCTTAAACTACTCAATCACACTCGATAAATTTGATTGAGTACATAAAATCTCTTGCTCAAATTAATAGGTGTACCTATTACGATACAACAATGTAACTTCAGTCTAAACTACTGGAAACAATATTTTTATTCAGTCGTAGTATCTAGAAAAAAGATTTTCACATAAATCAAGTCCATCAATTTGTACTGAAAGGTATAAAATTTGATTGGCATTACGAAAACGGAAACTTTGAAGGCCCCAATAAAAGTTGTGTGAGCTTTGATTTATTGATTTGTCCCGGAGGGACACATCTTCCGTAAATGTACGAACGTCATGTTCATTGTCAAATAGAATACTTCAAGTGTTTTCTTTAACAAACAGAGATGTCTGAACAAATATAGTGGAAACTACGAATATTATTTATTCGTAGAGTGGAAATACTATTTGTAGCAATCAACACTGTTTACACAGAACGTACATTATCTATACTCACACTTGATAAAGTCGTTTGTCCTGACTGACTATCAACGCACAGCTAATACTACTAAGTCTAGAAAGCCGAAATTCGGAATATAGGTTTATTTTATCATAAACCTATATCCCAAAAAATCTACGTCATCATTGAGGATAATGTATTTCAATACTTAAGTCAAGCATAATTAAAGTGAGTGATAGGATAATAAGTCCTGTACATTACATTACTGACGTGCCAGCTGACGTCACGAGAAGAAACTGTGCTTGCGTCACATTTATGTGCTCCTAATAAGTAAATGTAAGTTATAAGTCACGCGGACGAAGTCGCGTGCAACAGCTAGTAAGTAATAAAATATTTTATGCCGAACTTTTAACGTCTCGATAGAACCACATTTACTTCTTGGCATCATAAAATGCTTATGTAGGTATATGATCCCTGGTGGTTTTGAATTTTTTTCACTTAGTATATAAATACTCGGAAATACAGATTATGATTGATGTTCCATTGAAATGGATGCTTATTTTGACTTGATTTATTATTTATCCAAAAGCAAAGTTTAACGGTTTTGGAATTTGAATAAACAGCTTTCAGTCTGGTAGGTGGTTGATAAAACAGCGTCATCTCTCAATGTCGAGCAGGTCTTCCTTTATTTTCCAACTTTCAAGAAATTTGATAAATTACAACTAAATTTGACGTAGATTAAATTAAACAGGAAGCGAGATTGTAATTTGATTGACAGTTGAGAAAGCCTTCATTCGCTCTCAACGGTGGCACAATCAAAAGATTTTCTCCTTACCCTAATATTGTAACCTTTGTTATCTACTTTATTTGACTCATTTTGTTTTCCTTCGGTAATCTTATTTGGTTGGGTATCTGCATTTACATAATAGAATTGTATACGATCAGCTGTAAAGTTTATAAATTCAATTGTACTTTGAATTCATACTTTTTTTTGCAATTTTATGCCCTGGTAACTAGACCTTTAAGCCAAAATTGTAGAGGTACAATTCGAAAAAAGAATTGCTCAATCAAATTATATTCCTATTAGCAACAAGAAATAAGACATGCATGGCTTAAAGGATTCAAAAGTCTAGGGAGACTTTTGAAACATATTTTGCATCCATCTTCCAAATGCCCTCTGTTTTAGATTTAATCTCCATAGTGACATTTTCGATTATCGGCAATAATGACATGATACAAGCACTTATTGTGTTTAGTCAATCAATATTACCCTTTCCGCGCGATTGTTATTCCTTTGGGTCATTTTCAGAGGCTTCATTTCATTTTCTTCTTTTTTTATTACTTTTTTATTCTTATTTTATATAATTGACTTATATACCAGATATAAGCCAATTTATAAGCATCCACAACATTCACAATTAATATTTATTTGTAAACATTTAAAATTAAAATTGGCAAAAATTAAGCGACCCTGCTAGTCAATACATATTATAAATAAAAATGTAAACAAGCTATGTCTGTAACATTAATTACCTAATTAAAAAAAAAAACAAACAAAAAATGTTAGGTATAATGTTACCGAGGTAAAATATAGTTTTTGGAATTTTTGTATGTGCGTGCTAATCTCATAGACGGCTTAACAGATTTGAATACGGTTTTCACTTATGTATAGCAAGCTTCCCTACATTTTACATTTATTTTTTTTTTCATTCCAAAACAAAAAAGTTAGTTAGTTGAAATAATACGCGCTATTCCAGAAACGCGCATCAGTCTATTGGATGTTATTCCGGATACCACGTGTACGGAGTCACGGGCACATCTAGTTAAGTATAAAATAAAATTTGGTTATTTTTTTATTTTTATATAATGAGAATATAACCTTTCCAATAGAAAGTCTTTTTAAAAGATCTGTTACAGTTTGTTCCTATATTGTGTTATAAAATTCTTTTCAAAGCAAACCAAGTTTGAAAATTAAACGCGGAACCTTACCCTTTTTCCCCTAAATAAATCTTTGAACGTTTCATTCGATGTCTCGTAAAGATTGATAGTCGATACGCTATCATGAGAGGTAGGTATAGGCCCGAAACCTTTTTATGTTAATATAACAAACGCTGAATATTATGTTCGCTCGTACATTACAAGAAACGCGATGCTTTTAAATATTGTTTGAATACATTAATATGAATGTGAGAGATTTTCAATTTCATTACATTACATTATACAGAACCATAGACAGATACCTACACTGACACACACGTCAAACTGATATCACCCCGTTTTTGCTTCGGGCGTCGGGGGTTAAAAATAGTATGTTTTATTGAAAAAAACTATCAACGATAATGTAAGTATACAGCTGTTGTTGTACGAATAGAGTAAAAAAAAAAAAAAATATCCTGCAACCAGCCGCGCTGGCAGTCCTGTCGCATATTCCCAAAATCCTAACTAATTTTCGAATAAATTCACTGGTAAAACATACTTAGGTATTACAAAAATCTGTCTTGTTTTAGAATTCTTATTAATTGAAGCTTCTGTTGGAAGTTTTAATTTCAAAATAAACAGCCACATTGGTGAAAACTTTGTTCAAACATAAGGTGTGTTTGAAATCTTAAGTGTTTATTTTGTCTAATAAAATAAGATCGGCCATACGGTTGTGTGGGAATTTATATTAATTTTATCCATTATACTCAGTTGTTATTGAACTTTTTCTCTGAGAATATTTTATTATGATTGTGAAGTTATTTCAAAGACAAATTAAATTAAAATAATACGTATTTTTTAAATGTTGGTACACCAATTTATAATACTTACACCAATTTTATAACAGTCATACACCATCGAAATAAGATTATATCTTTGCAAGCACTTTAAATTATATAAAATTTGCGCAAGTATATCGTTACACATATGTGTGGCTAGCATTACGGTAGACATCTCCGTCAATGGGTGGTGTCAGACCGTGTAAAATTCTAACGATGTTTTCACTACCAAGGTAAAGTAAGTTACAACTGTGCCTAACTCATATTTGAGTTTGTGAGTACCTGGAACTTGGAAAATGCGATTTCGGATTTATTTTGAAATTAGACTACCTGAAAATTCGATACTCCAGGATATGTGCTCCAATGATATAGTCGCCACCATACATTTGTACACAATATAGGTACAAAAACAATGGCGTCCGCAATGATGGCAGCAGAGCATGCTACCCAATCATATATTTCAGTCTATTGAATAAAAAATCCAACTTCAATGTATTTAAAATGTAATGAAATTGTCAACAGGCAACCCGCGAAACAAATGCGCTCTCCAACCTGGCCACAGTCTCATGGACTGGATTCGTCTGGGGAATTCTGGCAAAGATCTAACTGGCGTCGGAGGCCGAATGCGACCTGTGTCGCCCTCGGAATTAGCAATGCATAACATACAAAGTAAGTTCTACTTTATTTTTAATGTTTATAATGAACACAAGAATCTATTTTAAAGTCTATTATTTTTTCACTGCCGATATAATTACGCAGTTTCGCAGTCCTCGTTCTTACAGATGACTGCCGTGAAATAACAGCATATATGCTGTAGTGTATTGGTGATTGAATAAAGGGTGCCAGAGCTCATTGCCCTATCTTTTTCTAATCCTTTACCATTAATCGGTTATAGGTACCTACAATCAAATGGACCGTCAGCATGTCTGTCGATTTATTATTTAAAAAAGAAAAGTTTGGGTTTGTATACATATAATTTGTAGAAAGAAATACATACAATTTGGAGACGGGTCTCTATTATAAATTATATTATTCTATTATAATATAATAAAGAGAGAAGATTTGTATTTTTGTTTGTAATGAATAAACTCAAAAACTATGAACCAGATTTAAAAATTCTTTCATCTATAGAAGGCTACACACTATCAGCGAATAACATAGGTTATATTTTACAAAGTTAATATCTTATAATTTACAAACGGAGTGGCGTGGTTAGTACTCGGTTTGATACTTCATCCGCGGATTGCGCGATAATTTCGTGCGAAAACTTCGCAATGCAAAATTCATTTTATTTACACTAAGTTTGTATGAAGCGAGCCCGTTTAATTAAAACAAAATCGCCTGCGGCCAGAGCTCATGTACGAAGCTCTCACCGCGCTAGCTGCCTCAATTGTGGTTTTATAAGAGATGTCTGTTTCAGGTGACGCTTGGTTGGCCATCCGCGGCCGAGTCTATAACATAACACATTATTTACCATACCATCCTGGTGGTAAGTGTAACATTTGTTAATTTGAAAATGTAAACTAACAGCTTAACTTTGAACTGCTGAATTACATGAACTGGTTGTTTATATTGCAAACAACCAATTAGATGGTTAGCTGGAATAATAGCAAGGCTCTTTGCAGCTAATATGAAGGGCGTAAAATCAATTTCTCTTGTAAAAGAACGTTGTATTCGTTGCTTTTTAAATTAGTATTTCCAACTTCTGCAATGCTCGAAGCTCTCAGTGCAAAATAAATAATGCAAAATAATACTAAATCCAGCCAATTTTAAAAAACATTTACTATTCTAGGTCCTGAAGAATTAATGCGCGGTGCAGGAATAGACGCAACAAATCTGTTCGACAAAGTCCACCCGTGGGTAAATTACGACTCTCTACTAGCAAAGTGTCTCGTTGGACCACTGAGGATAGACCGTCCCGATGCCGAAGAACTATTCGGTCCCTCGAACCCATCCCCAAAATCCGACCGACTCAAGGAACCGTCGAAAGCCCAAGAATTAGTTAGGAAATCTATGGAGAATCTAGCAAATTGTATAACGCCAGTCAGGAAGAAAATATCAGCAAAAAGCGAAGAAAATGTCAAAGGAAGTTCACCCAGCAAGATTATGCAGAGTTTGATCCAGTCCAGCGATTTGCCCGTTTCAATAAGCAGAAGAGCAGCCGCTAGTCCCCTAAAAGCAGCTGAGGCAGAGAGTGCACCAAGTCCACTAAGATTTGATTGGATACAAACATCGACAAAGTTGACTTTGTCAGTGTATACTGGACCCTTAGCGAATCCTGGAGGTTGTGCGAGAATAATTGACGATGTCGTTTTTATTGAAATAGCAACTAACGACTGGTTACGAACGTTAAAACTTATACCAGAAGCTAAATTGCAGGATTCATTGCAATTGCGAGCGTACGCTGAAAGTGGAAAGTTAGAAGTAAGTAAAATCAAAACGAATCAAGTCTATTCGTAAATTAACCTCAATAAATGTATAAAAATTTTAAAGAAATAGAAATAAACGCCTGAAAAAGGGGCGCGGACTAAGTCACGGGCAAAAGTTAGTAGGATATAATTTTAGTTGATTATATTACATATCGCTGCTGGGCACAAGTGTCTAGACACTTTGAGGAGATAATACCTATAAACCGTACTTTACGCAAGTTCAAAATTACTAGTTTTCTCGAACACGCGGTTTCCTTGTAAGATTTTCCTTCGCCATTAGAGCAAATAATTAATGTTCAACATTTCTAATAAACACGTGAAATCGAAAATATTAGTTCCGAACGGGATTCAGACCAAATGGACTGTGATAACACGCAAAGCTGAACAAAATACATAGTAGTGGCTATAGGGCACACTGTGTTTCCCAGTCATTTTGGGCAACCCGTCAGCCACCTACCAACAAGTGGGCAGTCAACTCTCCGCTTCTGTCTGTTTTCCTCTAATTTAATCTAAACAACTCAACGGATTTTGATTCAGTTTTCACTAGTTGAAAGAGCGATGACGAGGAAGGTTAATTGTTAATATAATTTGCAGAAGAAAATTACATCCGTGCGAAGCCTGAAACGAATCGTTGGTAGGCTATAATTTATGTCGCAAAAAAAATCTAGTTAATCTCAAAAGTAATTGTGATTTTATCGCTCAAGACTATATTTTTATGAGCATTTTTAAAAATCATAATTCCAGTCTTTACAAAGATAATTAAATGAGAATTATCTAATTAAATTGGTCTAAAGCTGGTTTTCAAGCAAAAACTAAACTAGGCCAAACTTAATTTGTTTACCGAGGTTATTTTCCATACAAATAGTCCGATTAAATTGGTATATCTGTAATAATTAATTCCATTAATTAATATTAATTCCATTGAGCATTTGTTGGCTTTATAATCTAATTTAGATTTCCTATAATTTGCTAAGTTTCTCTGATAGTAATTTTCTTACTTTGAAATAGTATTCGAAATTTTCCGAGACGTCTCAGGACAAAATGGAATGCCCGGCTCAATTCTGAGAAAACGTCTACACGAACTATTTCGACAACTTTTCCTCGTCATAACTTTCATCCCTTAAGTTGCTAAGGTGCCGCTGTTATAATGCCCGCAAATTTTATTTAACTTAATTTCAATAAATGTACGTTGTTATTCGGCTTTTTTAAGTAAGTACTCAACAGCACAATCCGACAATTGTCCATGATTGAAACGGTGTTTCTGGCATTTGATAATAATGGTAAATAGACATATTTCAGATTTGGGTAGAACTGCTTAGTGAAATTTTTAGCGACTCGCTCCACGGTCGCTATCAGGTGTTATATTGCCGCTAAACCTTTTTCGTTTGACGCTCTTTCCATTAGTGAAAATCAGACAGACAGACAGACGCGGCGGGGGACTTTGTTTTATACTGACTAAGTATGTATAAATATAACATGATTATTAATATTTTTTAACCGTATCACTTAGGTAATAGCGCATAAGACAGAAGCAGGTGTATGGAAAAACTGCGGTGAAGCGACAGCTAGCGCACCGACGCGAGTGTCGACACCGCGGACAGTTGAGTGTCGCGTCGAGAACACTGCGCGAGTGTCTCACGACACTGTGTTACTCTCCGTGTCGCCCGGTTTAGGTCCGGTTGTTATTCCGTTGGGATACCACATTAGAGTGCATCACAAGCTTTCAGGTAAATAAATTTGGTAAAAAAATATATAATAGGCCTATCAAAAATGAAACTTCTTTGGCGATCAAATACCGTCCACGACAAAAAGATAGAGGCAATAAAATTTACTGATTATTAATATCTAAAAATTTAATATAATACGTATAAATGCTTTCTTATTAAAGTAATAGTTGTTACGATTTTTATGATACGTAATTTTAACTTAATCTGTTTAATTTATGTAGGTAAACAATGCGTTCATGATTCTGTAACGCGACAAAAAGATAGAGGCACCATACGGACTCGCGATGCACAATTGTTATTTGATACGCTACACGTACGGACGCGTGTTCACAGTTTACTCGTTGTGACGTATTAGTATTTTTTTATTTTTTTTTTTTTTCATTAGTCCCATTAGGGTCGAGGCAAGAGATCAACAGATTTGGAGAAAGGACATATTATTGCCTTAAAAAATGAAGGTCTTAGCAATAGGGAAATAGCAAAAAGAATTAAAAGAAGTCCTAATGTTGATAATTTTGGGAAAAATAAGGAGAATTATGGTATCAAAAAGTCGCCAGGCCGCCCACGAACACTTTCCAAACGTCAAGAGAGAGCGATTTTGAGGGTTGCCTCTGATTCTATGCTTTCTGCATCGGCAATAGCCCAAGAAGCTGGTGTGCGGACCAATGTACGAAACGTACAAAGATTACTTAAAGCTTCTCCCATAATTTCGAGAAGCAAATTAAAAAGAAAACCTCCATTAAAATTCAAACATATTAATGGTCGGTTACAGTTTGCCCAAAAGTACATGTCATGGTCAAAAGAATGGCAAAAACTATTTTTTTCCGACGAGAAAAAAAGTGATTTGGACGGTCCTGATGGTTACTCATATTATTATCATGACTTAAGGAAGGAAGAGATAATTCTCTCACGTCGTCATACTGGTGGAGTTTCAATTATGATTTGGGCTGCGATTGGATTCAATAAGAAAACAGATATACAGTTTTTGACAAAAACCATGAATGCACAAAGTTATATAAATATTCTAAATAATATTATTTTAAAGCATGCTAAATCTATGACAAAAAGTAAATACATTTATCAACACGACAATGCTAGAGTACACACGGCAAGTGTAGTTTCCTCCTGGTTCAATGAACATAATATAAAAATGTTGGAATGGCCCCCAAAATCTCCGGATCTAAACATTATAGAGAATGTATGGGGACGACTTGCAAAAAAAGTTTATAAAAATTCAAGACAATTTTCCAGTTTAAATGATCTGAAAAAGGCTGTCATAGATGCCTGGCATCAAATACCTCAAAATTATATTAAGAAACTGTATAATCACATTCCAAAAAGAATATTTGAAACTATTAGATTAAATGGAAAATGTACCCATTTATAATAAAGTTTAATAATAAAAATAAATATATATTTTTTTCAATGCCCCTATCTTTTTGTCGCATCATAATTCAGATTATTTCAGAAAATAAATTTATATGAATATTTAGACCTTAAATACGTCCGGAATATAAATCAATTAATTAAGCTTTTTCATAGTTAGATATATTTTGATTTGAAATAAATAAATATTAGTAAGTATATTCAGATTATACCCTGCCCCTATCTTTTTGTCGCGCACTGTATATAGCACAGTATTACAATATATTTGTTAAACTGTGTATATAGTAAGCGGTACATGTCATGCAGAAACGTTAGAAGAAGCGTCACGTGATCGTTATACTGAAGCGTGACACAAATCAAATTGAATTTTGGTTATTGAAACTTAACGACACATAATATATACTACGTTAGTAAATTTAATATAAATAACTGCACCAACAGGTTCGAACATTATGAATTGTGTGAGCGGCCGAAAATATTATATTTGGAGCACTTTTTAACAAAACATAGGCCATCCTCTTCAACCCTTACATTAAGATATTGTATTGATAAGTATTATACGTACATAGGTTCCAGAAAAAATAATACTAAAAGCTACTGAGTACTCGCCATAATAATTTTTGCCCCACAAACTCTTTATATTTATGATTTAGTAATTACATAATTGCACAAAATGTCACTAAAGGTACAGAATGCATCCGGTCTTACACGCCGATCGGTGAAGGGTGGGGCTCCAGTGCGAGCGATGTCTCCGCACCACTCCGACTCGTCATCAAGCGGTACGAATCCGGAACACTTTCGCCACACCTCACTGCCCTCAAAGTTGATGACGTCATCTCTCTCTCCGGCCCTTATGGAAACTTTCAATTACAAAAGGTAAATGTGACGAAGTGTATAATTAAAATGTTTATTTTCGGTTGTCTACAATTAATATTCCCTTTTTTTTTTCAGTTAAAAACAGTGAAAACGATATATTTCATAGCGGCAGGCACCGGGATAACACCTATGCTGGCTCTTATTAAATTTATGCTGGCCAGGTCTGCAAGCAAATGGTATGAGATATTTTAAAGTTATAAGTAACAATTAAAGTTATCTAATTTTTATGACGCATAAATTGAGTGTAGGTACACGAGATAGAAGAGATAGCTATATAGACTATTTTATATTTAACTAGCGACCCGCCCCCGACTTCGCCTGGTTAATTTTTTTAGCAAATTATATACACAAAACTAGCTCGTTTATCACTCAAATAGTGAAAATCGTATAAAAATCCGTTGGGTGATTTAGAAGTTAGCGGATAAACAGACAGAAGCGGACAGCGACTTTAAATTGTATAAAAGACTTACCAGAGATTTAAAGTTTTCATCAACCCTTTTTTCCTAAGATTAAGCTAATTTTGTATAAAAACTTTATTAGCGTTGTTCCTTAAATTGAAACAATTTATTACCGTTTATCTCAACAGAGGGCGTATCTATTGCGAATTTCATTGTTTTAGTATTACTGAAATACTGTATAAATTATATAATAATTTATACAGCATAGTTTACTAGGTATTTAAATTTAATTATTATGTGAATAATGACAGCCCCTCTGTGGATGTAAGAAATAGTGTAGTTTGTAACTTGATGCTTTATGTGTTTGTTAAGTACATAACGAAATAATTGTAATTATTATTGTGTTCCAGTGAGAAAGCCTATTTAATATTTTTCAATAAAACTGAAGACGACATTTTATTCCGAGATGACTTCGAGGCGATTTCAAAGGAAGACAGCAGGTAAAACAAACACATTATTAGCTAATTCATAATTAATTTGCATAAAACTAATAGTAATTCTGAAGAAAACAAAACTTATAATACAAAGACAATATATAATTATGTATATTTTTTTAACAAAACTCGCTTCCCTAAAGAATTCCCTAAACAAAACATTTTATTACTTTTGTAGAATGGCTGTGCTAGTTATTTATACCAATATTTTGGAAGGGTAAAGTTTGTTAATTTGTTGTTGATTACCTCCCATTTACTCTTCGAAACTGTTAATCCGATTTAAAAAACTCCTCACGAACAGAATAGAATTTTAAGATGGACAAAGATTTTAGGATGACGCTAAATATTCCACGCGGGCGAAGCCGCGGGCACAACTATCTAAAAAATAAAGATCCAACGCTTGGCAATAATACAATGTCAGGCGTTATATCTTTATTCTACGCGAATGAATTCGCGGGCACCATCTAGTGCATATTATTTATAAATATATGATTTTATGCTTCTGTTTCTAGATTGATCATCAGTCACGTGTTATCAGAAGGAAACTCTTCATGGAGCGGACTACGCGGACGAGTCAGTAAAGAATTGTTAAAACAGACTATCGGCGAAGATGTTGTCAAATGTAAAGACAAATGTCAACATTTTGCATGTCTATGTGGTCCGACAGAATTCACTTGTACGGCTCACGATTTATTGAATAAATTAGGTATGAAAGATACCTGTATACATTCTTTTATGGGATAGAGATGTTTACTTTTATGGGATATAAATTGTTCTTTCACACAAGATGTTCAGAAATTGTGCGACAAATATTCACAGAGAGAAGTGAATGTTTTACGTGCTATAAACGTAATGATAATTTCGCAGCAAAGTACAAATCAAATTAATACTTTGTCAGCGTGTAAAAAATTCCATGAAAATTTTAAATAATTATATTTTTTTATTTCTAATTTACTTAATTCTAAGTTACGTATGATCAATTTGTAGACAGTTGGACTTGAATATAATCGACAAGCTGTTTATTAGCGAACGCATCTATGTTGTTAACAGAAATATTAAGTTTCTTCTACAAAGTAAAAATAAAACAGAGAATTGTTGCAAACATTGTATAATGTATATGAAAGAGATCATATATGATAATTTCTAATGGGCAGGAACCTTATCATATTGACATCAGCAAATAAAATCTCGCCGACCAGTGTTGCAAACAGTACTGAGTGTGTCACTAGATTACGTCATCAAAATGGTGGCCAGGCGTATTAGCGATTTGCGGGGTATATATTAACCATGACATTATTGTAACTTTTATCAAGTGCTTATCTCGTCAAACGCTAGTATATTTTGTGCTTATATTTTTTTTTACAAGGAGTGTTACTATTTGCCAAATTTTTAAAAATTCCTAATGACTAGAAAATTCATAATGATCCATAAATTTTTGTCTCCCTAATAAAATATCTAAATTGTATTTATTGTAGCATTTGCCGTTTCAACGTCTAGCTAGGGGTTTTAAAGACCTTGAAATACTATGTGAATAAAGAGTGAGAAATAATAATTTAAAATGTATATAATGGATGTAAATATTTTTAATGGCTACCGTTGTGTGATAAAATAATAATGTTAGTGATAGATAACGGCCAAATAAAAGCACCAATGTATATATAATAGTAAACAGTCACAAGTGTTTTGCTCGAGTGTGATAAGAAATAGCGTAAATTAGTTTAGAGTTTAATCGAGAACAGAATGTTATGAGCAAACAATGAAAATCTTTTTACAACAGTTGCCTTCATTTGCTAATAAATTGCGATAACAGAGCCTGTTATTGTGTTTCCACATTTCGTGAAGCATAAGCATAAGCAGAAAATAAAATATGCCTGTCGATCCTTAAATGAGGACTTTTATTTCTTTTTTAAGGAAATACTTTCAAATATTCCCACTTAGTATATTAAGGGTCAGCGCACATATTGCGAAGCGCATAGTAGAGCATCGTTCACTCTCAAACTATTAAAGATATTGCTCGCCTTGAAATAAAACAAAACAAACTATCTCTAGACTAGAACTTCTAAAAGCAATTTTTCTAGAAGAAAAATATCGCTCAAGAATCTTCTCTTCTCAAAGTTTTCTTTATTTTTCTTTACTTTTCAATTCCTCATTATCTGCAAGTACATTCTGAAAGTAATGTAACCAGCAACGCGTCCCAATTGATCATGTTTTGCTCATAGCTTACCGTACTGATATAAACTTTTGGCTGCAGTTGCAGTGTATAATTTAATATTTGAATTTTTTATGGTCAGGGTTCATTCATTTATTACGTAAGACGATTTAGGGAGGGGGAAGGGAGTGTTGATTTCTTACTTAAGATCACAAAAATGCGCAAGATTAAGATTATACTTTGAAAACGCGGGCAAGTGAGTTTGAAACCCCTGGACTAATCTAAATCTTAGTAAAGATGAATAATAAAGAAAAACTTTAAAATAAAACCAGTTGATTATTTCTAAAAAAATAAACCTTTGTAGGTAAAAATAAACGTTACTGAAACGTGTGTTCTTTAGTTTCTTATGTAATAAATATTGAACAGAGGGGGATCAAAAAGTGGTAAAAATAGTCTTACGTATAGGCAAAATGAATGGCCCCTTATGAAAACTGTATAATTGTAGCTCAATGTTAATAAAGACAGTCATAATGACGATGTAATTCAAAGTAAAATAAAAATAACATGAATTCCATCCGTGTCATTGTCCTCCTTTTATAGCACTTCTGTCTGTTGATTTTTTTTAATGGGTTAGGCGAAAATAATGCGGGATTTATTTTTCGAAGGTAGTAAGAGAAATACTGCTAAACATCATGATCTCCATCTACTAAGTAAACGGATCACCTGAACTATATATATTTTTTAATAGTATTAAATAGTAATTTGATTTTTAATATCTAGTATACCTAGATTTCCTAGTATTTTTAAATAGGAAACATTCCTAATTAAATAAGTTTGTTTTGTTGAAACATAACGCGAATATATTAAGATTATATATACTTAGTAGAAACTGAGAAAGTGATAATATTTAATGTTGTATTCATACATTTTAAAGCAATGAATTAAGTACTTATCTTTATAAATTGTAATTCATATTGTCTCTTCGTATACGGTATTCCGTTTACAAATATTTAAAAAAAAATTTTTTTTTGTAAGTATATTTATTTTTTATTTAAAAATGAATTATAAAACAGGCACGTCACTATTTCACAAAACATATCGTCATTAATTAGAAATTATTGTCAAATTTATATATTATATTTTCTTCGTATTTATGTAAAATTTAAAGATTAAAAATACATGATTAAAGCGATCGGTTTTGCTGGAATTATTATATGGGGTTTGTAAATTTTTTATGAAGTGCCTACATTCCAGGTGAAGTGTTTTTATTACTGCTTTATTGGTATGTTGTTAAAATTTTATGGATTTTTAATAAATAGTCTGTAACACTTGTATCTTTTTTATTTTGAAAAAATCCAACCTTGCATAAAATAAATTTATAATCCTTACTAATATTATAAATGTGAAAGTAAATGTCTGTCTGTTACCTTTTCACGCCTTAACTACTTAACGATCATCATGAAATTTTACATACACGTTGTCAGGGATACCGGAAAGGACATAGGGTGCCTTTCATCCATAAAAAGAGGACTATTCCCGAGGGATCATCTAAGATAAAATAAAAAATAACGTCTGGCTAAAGCGTTATAGCAACATGTCAAGCGTTATATTGCTTATTTTTTTTTTATTTACCAACGCGGACGAAGTCGCGGGCACCAACTAGTTACAATTGCCATTTTACTTTAGGTTTTTCACCTATATTTCAGAACAGTCAGTCTTTAATATAAATTTCTGCATATTCTGTATATGTGTATATGTTTCCAATGGACTCCAAAATTGCTCAACCGATACCGTGAATTTTGCATTACGGGTTGTCAGCGTTTCAGAAAAGAACCTTAATTCGCAGGAAAAACCTAGTTCTAGATATTTTCATTATATGAATGGGTTCCATTGTAAATACTCCCTTCGGCTAAAAACGCTCATCCTTGGGAATGAAACAAAACTTTAAGTAAGGAACATTATTATTTTACGATCAAAATGTATATTTACAGTCTCTCTTCCAATTAAATGCAAAATTTTACAGAAGTAATAACGTAAATAGAAGCACTGGGCGAAAAAACATTTCTTCATACAGTTTGCGACAAAAAGAATTACTCAACGAATCGGAATTAAAAATGCAGACATACAACTTTTCTTTCTTTCTTTCCTTTTGTGAATTATTTTTAATACAAACAAGAATTTGATTTGTTCTTACGAGTGAATCCACTATACATAGCCATATATGGAATTATTTATGACTGAAACAACAGATACTTATGAACATTTACATTATTGATCTAAAAAAACAGGATTTTCTGAGATTAAACATATTTTTTATTTCAGTGTTGAGCGTTATGAAAAACAAATTACTAAAAAAAACCTGTATTAAGACGAAGATTTCACATTATTTTTTTAATAAATTATTTTGTCCGTGTGTCCTTTTGTGTTGTTTATTTCAATTATAAATATAACTGTAAAGTTGTTAAAAATGTAAATTTTACATTTTGTTTTTAAGTAATAAGCAATAAAAAGTGGCATTCTAATTGTGTATTTCTAATAGTATATTATATAAAGGAACATGGTTCCCCACATCGGCGTTATCGTATATCATTAGTCTTTATTTTCTTTAATATCCATGGTGTAGACCAGGGATGGGGAAACCTTTTCCTTCGCGTCCCAATATTTACTAATGAAAAATATGGCGGGCCAAGTTGTTGCATTTTTGGCTATATTATTACAGAAAATATATATATATTGATAGGTATTTTCTGAAACACTAATTTATTGTGCAATATTACAAAATAACTTGAAATAAAAAAATTGAAAATTGCAATTAAATTAAACTTTTAAGTTAGCTGCGACGTAGAAGGTGGGCGTCCGCGCATAGTCGATAGCTTAACTTTATTTGCTCATACAGCCCGCACTCGCGAGTTGTTGTTTTATGCGAGTCGCCCACTTCCAATGAGAATGAAATTCCTAACAATACGAAAACTTCACTTGAATTTTGTTTGATGGTCTCGGGCCGGATTTCAACGCTTCACGGGCCGGAGATGGCCCGCGGGCCGTAGTTTCCCCATCCCGGGTGTATACAGTAAAATTGTTTTATTAATGGCCTCGTACGTTTCAAAAAATTAAAAAAAAAAAGGTTACATGTTTTTGAAATTAATCAAATAAAATTAAAATATATTGAACTTAACAAATTGGCTCTCTCCAAAAGCAAAACTATCAACAATATAAAAACACAAAATAACGAAGCAAATATTACTAGGTCTAGGTATAACCATACTTAACCAAATTCATAAACCACCTTATATGTAATTATTTTCTCTTTTACGTATTTTAACTATATTACATTACAAGTTACGTACAAACTATGTACAATTACATTTATTTTATCGTAAGGATTTCAGAATTTTGTTCATTCTCAAGAATACAAGGGGAACCTACATATTAAGATCACTATTGTATCTGAATTTTACAAGCGAATATAAGACTTTCTCAACATGAATTAAGAGGAAAAGTAGGTTCCATTGGCTTTTCATTCATTGGCTGAAAAAAGAAAGAACGCGATTCTAGAATAAAATAACAGCGCGGTAGGTTAGAGCCAATGTACCGAGCATTCCCGAGAAGAACCTAAATTTGCATGCCGAAAATAAAAATAAAAAACGGCATAAGACAACGACGTTGTCAAACCAAAAATCTGCTATACTTTGGCAAAGTATAATTACTTTTGAGATATTGAAAAAAGTTTTCCTGAAAATTTTTACATGAAGGTTTGTTTAAAAAACATGTTAAAATTTTACGTTGTTTTACGTGTACTTATTTCTCTTTTAGGTCAATTTATACTAGCGAGAGTCAAGTAAGTAAAACAAGTATTTTATTACACCACATTTAGCTGCCGTGCGACGTTGCCAGCTTGCATGAAGTGGTGCGGCGCGGGGAGGCGTAAAAAAACAAATCATATAATATTTTGACAATTATCTCAGAAATGAAATAAGATTTAAAGTTTTGATTACCGGTTACGTCCATGTCGTAGCTGTCGGCTGAATAATTTTGTAAAATATTGTTACCTATTTGACACGGCAACGTCTTCAGACCCAAAATCTCCCAAAATGTAATTATGCAGACATGTGCATGCAAGAATCATCGTATCTAAAAACTTTGGTTGCATTCTTATACGTTTTTGAAAAACTTCAAAATTCCGTTGTAATATTCCGAAGGAACTTTCCACTATACGCCTTGCTCCGGGAAAAGTAGCGATACTCCATCATCTATGATTAAGTGCTATGGAACACAACAACACCGGCCACTGGAACATACTCAGCAAAGTTATTGCCCATCATATACCTACTTCAACTTACATCCCACCCACTACTTATTGTCCAACACCTAGTTTAACTTGCACGCCACTTAACAAACAAAAGTATGACCACCATTCAACAAAATCCCAACAGTTTTGATACAAATTACGGCACTATATCCAACACAGTAGCACCTGCTCTCCATCATCACCTATTATGCTATTATGCTATTCTATATAAGGGATGATAATTGATAATTTACGTTAAACAACCAAGAAGTGTTTACACCTTCTTGTGCATAAGTTATTCGAAGTGCTACAATCGTAAGAAAGCGTAAAACGCACCAGCAGACTGATATTCGCTCTTCAACGGAAATGGGTATCGTCATATTTGTTCCTTGTTTCTCAATGTGTGGCCTCAAAATATTGACTAAGTTTGTAAATTGTAACATAGCAAACTTTGGTTTGACAACGACGATATTCTTCATTTTTGCTTATATTTATTGCTAGTATAAACGAGTTACCAAATAAAATCTGAACATAATAAATTTAAGAGTCCCAACGATAACCAACGATTTCGACAAATCTATTTACAACGTGTCAATTCTTAATATTTTATAATTATGCAAACACAAATTAAAAAGTAAGTAGGTATTTCACTTATTTTTAACTTCAACATAACTTAGATGAAAATTCTCTCTCGCTGCACTCTATTGCTTAACGCACAATTTAAGTACAGAATCAGTAATACCCTGTATAACAAGGGATTCCAACTTAGTAACTTACGTTCGTACTTGGTTTTTACATTTTCTTTTTTTACAATTCCGCTATAAATTTATTACGACTTTTTTTTTTTTGAAGTAAAATAATAACGACTATCCATAACAAAAGAATATTGTATTTTCTATGAAAAATAACATTAAATGTACGTACACACACACACGCATACGTAAAATGTACTTACAATAACATTAAATGTAATAAATGAAAATGGAACATACATTCTATACATTCGCATATTATGCCTTAAAAATATAAAATGAAACGTTGGTCTTGTACGAAAAGTAACTTATACATATTTTTTTATTTCATAAAACACCCCAAGATTGTGACACTTTAGTTTTTATTATATTAATGATGGACAGAACAGAGAGAGTTTGACAATGGTTTTTTTTTTTGTTGACAATTTTTTTATAAATATTTTTATTATTAAAGCAAAGACTTCTATTATAACTGGGGTTAGACACAAAATCTTAAATCAGTCAAATGGAGCTACTTCACACCGTTGCACTCTAAAGCGCTGTGCGTCTTATACGAAACACCTTATAAGACGCTAACAGTCTTATATGGAACTGCGAACAAGTGTCATTTTACGCGTAATAAAATGTATAACGGCTGCATTATTATCACTTAGAGTATTTAAAAGTTTCATCTTATAACAATATTAGTTGTACAGCTCGTTTACGTTGAAATACTTTCTGTGTGTAATATTATCAATGTGTAGTTTTCACATTTTCATTTAGTTGAGTGCAACAAGTCTACCTCAGTTATAAGTCTTTGGGGAATAGTTGGGTAATGCAATAATACTAACGCAATATAACGAAATCATTAGTATTATAAATGCAAATACTAACGAAAGAATGTGTTATTGTAAAAAAGGAATATTATGCATTTACATCGTTTACAAAGAGCACGTCGCGGTCCTTGAGGCCAGCAGTCTCGAGGCTGTCGGAGCCGCGCTCCAAAACACGTTTTGGGAAGTTGGTCGTGATTTCAAACTCTTCCGGCGCTTGCGGGTGACTGAACACGAAGTCGTATAGATCCTGAAAACGTTCATTACTGGTTTATACATAAAAGCCTTCACTTAAAAAAAAAAACATGCGATACTACAGGTAAGCGATAGAAGTCAAGAGAGACAGAGAGAGCGTCATATGTGATCGTTACAATATACTTCCATCGCACAATATTCAACCTCGCACAAATTAGCGTGCACAAACGCACAGACAAACAAGCAGATTACAATTCTAAAAAGGATTTTTTTACTTTGATGTCATAAGTACAACACGGTTTGTTTACGATCTTATTATATGTATAGATAAGCTTTGCTCACTCTCGTGGTGTCGGTGACGGTGAACCGTCTGGTGAGCCGTTCGCCGTCCGGCAGACGAATGAGCAGCGCGAGCGTGCCTTTGCCGGGCGTAGGCTCCGGGGCGATGGTGGCGGCGATGGCCTGTCGCGCCCACAGCAGCTGCTGGCGGCGCTGCAGCTCCATGTCGCGCCGCTCCTGCTCCGCCTGCTCCTGGTGCATTTGGGCCAGCGCCACCTCGGCCCGTCGCCGCTCCTTCTCCTGGTCGGCGGCCAGAGACTCCGCGTACGCCTCGTCCTGGGCGGCGCGCAATCGCGCAGTCAGATCCCGTTCGACACTGTCCACGATCCATCCAATGTTAATTTTAACAAACAAATAATCCACAGTCATTTCCACATCCTTTTTTGCAATTACCAAATAACATTTTTAGTGTTATTACCTGTAATTATCTGGAGCTGAAGATTGATTCAAAGTAATTGGTTCAAGATTATTAGAAATATACCTCCCCTCCACCCCCAATTTTCAATAGAAATATTAATGCCTAACCATAGTTGTACTTGTATACACTTTTTAAATGTTCAAATGATGCATTGATGTATGCTTTTTGACTGTGCTCTTAAGAAAAGAATCAAATCTCAATGTGTTCAAATCTTTGATTTTGACCTCCCTGAGGCGGTACGAAGTTTGCGGGTCAGCTCGTTTTAAATAAATACAAAATGCCTCGGAGCTCTTGGGAACGAAATCATTAGATATGGCCTTAATTAACAAATAAAAAAAAAAACAGAAAATCACTATAAAATGTGAAAAAATCTTACCGATCTGCTCTAGCCGCGACGAGATGTCCCTCATTTTCGGCGACAACTCGCTGTAATCTGGTCAACAGCTGCTGAGGAGTGCACGCGCCTTCACTTCGCGCGACCACCGTCATCCTGTGGTCCCTCACACACACAACACACAGTAACGGATATCTCCGTCCGCCGGCCGACTGCGCCACGCGCCAACCCTCCGCGCTGTCCACGGAACAGCCCCAAAATAAGGCGTGTGTGTTTATATAATTTATCACTTCTCTGTCTGCTAACGTTGTTCTGTAATATTAATAAATGTATTATATAATATTGTTATGTTCATTCTATTCTATCAATTTTAAGCAGAATTCTATATTATATATATATATTAGATTATATCTCCAATATAAACAAATTTACACTAACCTGCAGAAGTTCTGAGTTTCAGATGCTGAATCTGAATGTAAATACACAATGAGGAATCTGAGTTCATTTTTGGCATCGTTTAGTGCCTGTGCATAAGTTCCTTGATAGAACACAGGGTGTGGTTGATATTTTGAATCATAGCTGTTTATGAAGGCTAGTACATCACCCAAAGGATCTGTTACCACTGAAACAACAAATTTTATAATGTTCAATCAAAACAGATCAAGACAAATCAATCAAACTAAATTAAAAAAATCAAAACATATAAGATCAAGGTCTTCAACAGGCTTGATGTTAGTTGGCTACCATTGCCTATATAAACACAAGCAATGCCACAAGTGTTGCAAGTGCACTGCCGAACATAGTAGGATTAGAGATAGGGAAATAGGCTCTAGGCTCTGGCATCACTTACTCACACACCGAAACACAGCAGCACACATGCTGTTATTTCATGGTTACTGCCGCTCGAAGAGCTGCCCAAATGATTGCTAAATGCAGTGTGCCCTGGCAATACTTGCCAGATCCAGACCATAGCCGACTGTGAAAAGTTGATTACCAAAGTTGGCATTGCCAGGAATTCAACCTGGTATCCTTGAGACAAAGTGTAAAAGCAAACACCTTAACCACCGTAGTTGTCAGCAAACCTGCTGGTTGTGCTTCCCATACTTTCAAATATATAAAATCTACTTGGCCATGCCAGTTAGTATATTTGCATTGATATTATAATATTAAAGATAAACACATGAAACTAAGAGGTGAAGACCTAACCAAGTATCAAACCTGTTTGTCATATGACTAAAATATCACTGCCAAATGTCACCCCACTATGCCATCAATACTAACTTGTAGTGTGCTAATTTGAAACAGTATGTAAACTATATTAGAAAAAACTGCTAATTCTTATAGCATACTAAAGATTTATCACAAACCAGCCTTAGTGACAAAACCAGTGAAAATGCTTTATGCTTACCTAATGCCCACAACTTAATTGCTATTGATAATAACCTTCCATTAAATTTTCTATTAAGTGAGGTAGGTTTAGGTTATGTATTGTATTGTGAAATATTGTATTGTATTGTATTGTATGGTGGCATAAGCACATAATAAATTAATCATAATAATAATAATTAAAATTTATTATTCTGACTATAGTGTTATTTTACATTATTAAGTCTTATTTTATAATAATAGTCTAATTTTACATTATTCATCCAGTAATTTTGGATGTGACAATCATATCTAATAAATTTCAGGAATCTGTTACTGCTGCTCCGTAAGCTCTGTAGCAATGAGGCAGTTTCTTTAGCGAATTATAGCCTGGAGAATAAAGTAGGAATGAGACTAAATACAGTAACAGTCATAATACTAACTTCCATATTCACAAACATCAGTTTATGATATTGTAGATATATATGTACTAATTGCATTAGATATTTGACTAGTGATACAGATGACAGATTAATTAGGTAGGTACTTTATTAACTTACATCTCCTTTCATCGTTCCGAACAAAACTTAGCAGCAAGTTCAATACTGAAGAAATCGTGCTATAGCACATGGAAACAACAAGGTTAACCACATATTTTAGTAATCCTCTCACACCGCCAGGTCCCTCGGGAGGCTCGTCTGTGAATACTTGCTGAGATATGTGATCGTGGACGACTGGTGGCGCACGTGCTTCTATTGCAAACACAGAAGGTCTTCCCTCTCTAATATTTAATTGTTCCTGTATTGCAACCTAAAAATCACATCATACAACATCAGAATATAATAATAACAGGATGCTTCCTATTGCCGTGATCGTTATTGCATTACGAATTTACAATATTTAGATGACCTAAAAAATAGCAACGTAAGCCAAAATTTAGTTAAAAAGTTACTTCAACTATACCTCTAAATCCCATTGATGCCTTTGTAGTACGTCCCTGCATATTGACATATCCTCGATGCCAGTTAGGTCTTGGAATTGAAGTATTTTGTCGGTTTGTTCTTGTGTTAAACCTAAACCGTTGTCGAGATCCATTGTAAGTATACTGTAGGTATTAGAAAATAATTAAAATAACACCTATCGATAAATTAAAAATGTTAGCCCACATATAAAAACTTAATGACACATATTTTATGCAATTGCTTCGGTTTAAAATGTGATAAAATGAAAATATTGTATTTAGTAAAATGCAATTTATTTAACTTGAACTTCACAAACTCAAGTCAGAGCCTGACAGTCACACACACAATTTCACATCACAATCACGTCAGTGTCGTCTCGTCTCGTCACTCGTCAGTCAGAGTCGTCAATCCATTATAGATTAAACAATGCCACAGACTATTAAAGAATTACACCTGACACACCACAGACTATCTATATTGTAAAAGTGCACATTAAGCATTTTTTTTCTAAGAAGACTGTACGAAGGAAAATCTACACCCTCTAGCGAGAGTACTTTGTACTTAATTCTTTTAGCCACTGCTTCATCGGAAACGGGTCAGAATATACAAGCACTTACATAATATTTCTTTATAAATCATGAGTGTCACTGCGGACACAGAGGTTGGAAGTCAAATTGTTATGTATGCGACGTTCCGTGCCGCGACAATGAGAAGCATTCGATACTAGAAATAGTTGCCTAATTCGTAAATAAATATGACTAATTAAAAACGCTTTATTAGATAAATAAAACAAGTGCGTTGATTTGTGCTTGTGGTTCTTATTTTTTCTTCCCTTTGGCTTTATCAGGCTTTGATTTTGGAGGTGGTGGTGGCGGCGGCGGCGGCAGAGGAACTTCTTCTGGTATAGGTTCGGGTGGCACAGACGGGTCTTCGTCTGGATCGGGATACAAATATTCCGCCTAAATTTAACCAATACGTATTAAATATGAACTAACTCAAGATTTTGTGTAGGCAGAGAACACTGTCAAAATCATCATCAGCCCCCAAACGACCACTGTTGAGTTTTTAATGTCGCGCCACGACACTCTGCCCCCACCCAATGCTAGTCGTTAGTGATGTGCCGGATCGTAAAAAATGTATATCCGCGGATACGGATACGGATCTCAACTTTCTTACTCAACGGATCTTAGCTTACTTACCTATTGGATTTTGAGGATTAGATGGTAGGAATAGAAAGAAAAAAAGGTTATATGATGTTTCCCCTTTCAACGGTGGGGTGAGCGTCTACAGGCGTTCAAAAGTTTGTAGATGCTGTATTAAGAAAAATCTTCCAAATAATCGTCAAATTAAGAATCAGCATGATTAGGAATTCAGGCGTCTGTATAAAAATCTGACGCGCTCGAGTATGTTTAAAAACCCCACCATCCAAACCGGCAGATTAACACATATCCATTATCGGAGACACGTGGGGCATATCCGACGCGTTCGAGTAAATCCCAAAATCCCCTCTTGGGCTCCCCTACTATAACTTCTATAACTTGTATCTTGTATCCCCTAGTATAACTTGTATCTCTAACATGTATGCAAAGTGTCATGATGATCGGTTGAGTAGTTGGCATGAAAAGGTAACAGACAGACAAACATTAACATTATAATAATTATATTATAGTATGGATGGCTAATCGTTTTTTTTTTCCTCTTTTTTTTTAAATCTGTAGCGGGTAGTAACGGACGCTGACAAACTTCTGTAGACTTACCTCTATATCATATAATTCTGGTGCAAGACTAAATAAACTATTCACAAATTCTTCATGATAAACGTATCCAGTGCCGCTCACGTTGGCATCACGTAACATTTCACGAATTTCGCTTTCATTGAAAGGGTCGTCGTATGACTTGACAATCATTTTAATATCATCCACTTCTAAAAAGTTACGTTTCTCTGTATCGTAAACCTGTTATAGGTGGTATAGATTTAATAAAAAAACCGTAATAAGTACCTAATATAAAAAAGTAACATAGGTTTAACCAAGGATATAGACAATGGGTGGACAGAGTTCTGCCAAATACCTAAGATCTGCAACGGCCATTATAAATTATTGTATACCTAGGTAGCTGGTGCACGAGACTTCGTCCGCGTTGAAAATAATAAACGCCTGACATCTTTGTTGCTGTGACGACGGTGGCGCCGCCACTATTGTTTACTATTTTATATTTTATTTATTCTAGTCTAGATGTAAGATACCCTATGTCCTCTCCTGTATCCATGAGTTAGGAATTTTGTAAAATGTCATGATTAGCGATTGAGTAGTTAAGGCGTGAAAAGTTAACAGACAAACAGATAAATCTAAGTACCTCCCTTTTTTTCTATTATTTTTTATTCAATTAGAAAGAACGCTTTAAAAACTATTAAGAAAATCGTTTGTCACTGATTTACTGACTTATCAACGCACAGCCAAAATGTCCTTGGATTAGCCTTAATTGAAATTTTATCTGATAGGTGTATACATACTGTAAAAGCGAGTAGTAGTTCATCTTTTATTTTTGGTTCGACCACACATTTATCCAACATATAAATAAATTGCTCTTTCGTCAACATTCTAGTCATTCCAGCCTTAAGAAATTCTGCTACATTCATAATTTCTCCATACGTAGGATATTTAAAACTTCTTCTGTGAAACCTAAAACAATATTAACGATTCTATGATATGTAACTCCCTCGATTTAATGGTACCTACATCCGTGGTAAGTACGGCACCTATTATGTGTCTTATGTACATTTTTAATTCCAAAAACTTCATGAACTTTTCAATAGTAATTACGTTAATTGGTTCTCCTTCATTTATTGTTAATTGGGGTTTTGCGTTTTCATGAAACCATTTACAAATTTCATCTAATTGTTCTTCTGTAAACCTAGGTGTAATATTTCGTAATGGATCGAAAGGGTCAAATAATTCCATTTTGCGTTTATATGATTGAAAAATTACAATAATTTTATATTAATGTCAAATTGTCAAACAAACTATACAGTCCTATTGCATTACTAAGAAATTGTAGGTAGGTACTATAAACTATTTTATTTCTCTATGCCCTAGGTAAATAACAGATTGTGTTCTTCCATTGAAATTATACTACATTCATCAAAAGCTTCGCGTTGGTTAGCTACGTGACTACCTATAAATATATTTTTTGGTACAAAATTAAAACCCAACAACAAAATAACCACAGCAGATCTGCTAAATGAAATTTATAATAAAGAACGAATTATTGCCGAATAAATGGGTAACCCGAATACACTTAATACCTACCTTAAATATCTGCAAGTATCGGTTCGGTTAAACAGAGTTTAACCGAACCGATAAAAGCTTTTATTGTAAACAGATGGGAGGTCTAATATTTTAATATATTACCGCCAGATGTTGCTCTCGTGTTATACATTTCACCTCAATAGCGAGAAAAGCGTTACTAGGTCATCTTCAGGTAAGAAAACCAAGACAAATATTACGTTTTAAATATTACGTTTATTTTAGCTAACATTCATATTACCCAAAGTCACATAAATTATAACTAAATTAACAAAAATATTGAAAGTTGAAAGTAAAATTACTGCAATTTGTAATATTAAAGGTAACAGTTTTGTTCGGAACTGTGATGGTCGTATTATTTACTTGCGTATTAGGTAAGGGTCCGGTCTCTATGTTTTTACGAATGAAATAATTCGTACGAATGAAGATATTTTTCCTGGGACTTTTCTGGAAGAAAGCTAAGTTCGGCATTTGAAACTTGTTCTCTTAGTTCTTCTGGAGTTAGACCATCACCACTGGAGGTAGTCATTTTTTTTTTTTATATTTACCAAAACACTACAAAAACACCAAGACCTGAGACCCCTGAAAATTCCCCTGAGACCACGTGGTCCGACTGTTTCGTCCGATTGATCGGACGACGCACACTTTGGTGCCGTTTAATATAATTGGATCCTGTTATGCTGTTATTTGTTATTCTATGTATGTTTGCTTTGTGAATTGTGATTGATGGATTTGGATGCATAAAGTAGTCTAGGAACTTTCCCTTTTTTTATTTATTATTGTTTAAAAACTTTAAAAAGTGTGATACGAGAACGAAAAGAAATAACTTTTTCTAGATTTGGTTATGTAGCAATATTGTAAAATATTATAGGTACTACAAAATAATTAATAGTTAAGAGGATAAAGTCTGGTGTAGTTCAAAACAACAAATTCCGCTTCTAAATATGTTTGAGACAGATACCTTTGATGACTTTGATGAGGTACGTATTTACAACCAGTTATTTAGGTACTTTTTTTGAGTTAATTTCGTACAAAAACAAAATAAAGTAGATAGTCTAATTTATCATTGTCCACGATGTTTTAGGTTTTATCAAATTTTGAGTTTCCCGAAGAGTTTAAAGCGATATCAAGCACTATTAGCAAAAATGAGGAATCACAACTCGTAAATCTGTCCGCAAGCAGCTTAGATTGTAATGTAGAGTTTAGCAAGAAGACTCCTTTTAAAGTTCCACATTTAAAAAACATTACGGCACACCTTAATGAAACACAAGCAGTTAAACCCACAAAGAGGAAAATTATAGATTCCCTTTTTGACTACAAGAATAAGAGGAAATTTCCGGGCCCTGCTGGTCTCTTATGTAATCAGACTAAGGAAGCCAATGATGAAAATCTATTTCACATAGAAATACTTTCACAGGTATGGTTATTGGTGTATTTAAGTAATGAAAATATTGGCACATTGAAATAAGTGGAAATTATGACTTCTTATTTTATGCAAATGTTATCAGACATGCTGATGGTCCAATTAATGGTAAGTGGCTTCCATTGCCTGTAACATATATGCTGCAAGTGTGCTGCTGACTATAGTAGGATTAAACCCCTTAAATCCAAATAGGGGATGCCAATAATCTCTTACTCACCAAAACACAAAAGCAGTCATGCTGTTATTTCACACTGGTCTTCTATAAATGGGCTGTTACTGCCGCCAGATGGGCTGCCTAAAAATGGCTGTGGAACAGTGTGCCTTGCCACTAGTAAGAAAATATTTTTGCAAGCTAACACAATTTTGAAATGGTTTACTTTATTTTTTCACACAATTATATTTTTCAGAGGCATTTCAATATAGGTATATTTTTTGTTTCTATACAGACCAAGAAACATTTTTATATTTTTAATGAAAAAATTATTCTTTGTACCTAATTTTATGATTTTTTTTTATTTAGACAGTGACAGTAACAATGCTCTTATTACTCTTCAAATAGTCATGTAATTAATTTAAATTGAATTTACTTGAAAATGTATTTTTTTTTTAAATACAGTAGTCTCGCTAATCCAGACCTCCACTAATTCGGTGATCGCGGTAATCCGGATGCAGGCAGCGGGTGTAAGTTCGAAAAGCAAAAGAGTAAAACAGATTATTTCACATCAACGTAAACTCCTTTTTTACTACATACATACATATTTACTAGTGTATCTTTGGATAATAAAAAATGATAACTAAACCCATAAATTAGTGTTTAATTATTAGTTATACATATTTATGTACATATAAACTATTGGAAATAGTTCTAACTTAAAATAAGTACTGGCCAGCTAATCAAAATGTACGTACATGTGTTACCATAGTAACAGGTTGTTGGAAAAAAGTTTTGTTTGAGATATTATTCATTGTAATTTGTAAATAAATAAACTCTGTTAAAGAACTATGTATATTACGTTTATATTATATTAACAATAGGTTATGGTCTACACGCATGCTGAAGCGTTAGTGATATAATTTATTGAGAAGCTGTGAAATATATCACAATATTATGTCGGAAGAAGGTGGCATAAGTGGTATAAAGAAGCTGAAAGGATCGTCAAATTATCCTAACTGGAAATTTATGGTGAGAAATTACTTAGAAAATAAAAATTGGTGGCAAGTAATTTCGAATAATGCAGATGACGATAAGGTCAGTGACGTAGACTATGCTACTGCAGACAGGAAGGCACGAACGACGATATGTTTGTTGTTAGAACCAGAGTGCTTTACCCACGTCTACAAAGCAAAGACTGCCAAAGAAGTCTGGAATAGTTTGCAAAATGCATATGAGGATAAAGGTTGGGGAAGACGTATTCAGATTCAGCGAGAGCTTTTCAATTGTAAGTTGGAGAATTTTAGTTCTATGGATAGCTACATATCGCAAATTACATTTCTTGCACAACAATTAGATGATATTGATGCTAAAATCCCTGATGATTGGATCATATCGATATTGCTGGGTGGTTTGACCCCTGATTACAGTCCTCTTATTATGGCTGTTGATAATAGTGGGCAAGAGATCACGTTAGAGCAAATTAAAATGAAATTGTTGCAAGAAGGAAGTAGACAGAGTAAAATGAACGCATGCAATGAACAAGCTTTGGTTACACGTAGAGGATCGACCAATGCCAGATCTAATATCAAAACTAATGATCGTAAGCAGAAGTTTGTCTACAAGTGTTTTAAATGTCATAAACAAGGACATAAAGCATCTGAATGTAAAGAACAGCACAAGAATGCGAATGTCTGCCTGAATACTAAAATGGCGATTACAAAAGACAAATGGTATCTTGACAGTGGATGCTCCAACCACATGACTCACGATAAGGACAAGTTGATGTCATATAAGCCCGAAAAGAGCAACATGAAAATATCAGTAGCAAATGGACAAAAGTTGCTAGTTAAAGGTCGTGGAAATGCTGAACCACGAGTCAGCGGAGACAACAAATTAATTTTAGAAAATGTTTTACATGTTCCGAATTTGTCAATGAACCTTATATCGGTCAGCGATTTGACAAAGAAAAAATGTTTGATTAATTTTGACAAAAATGGTTGCACAATTCAAAATAAGAACGGAATTATTGCAAGTTGTCAAGAAGTTGATGGAATTTACGAGTTGAAAGAAAACAAAGATGAAGTCGTAAATTTGACATTGTCAAAACAAAATGAAAACATTTCGAATCTTTGGCATAAAAGGCTATGTCATTTAAATAGAAAATATATGTCTTTAATGAATAATATAGTAAATGGTATGGCATTTAAATGTACAGATTCGTGCGAACCGTGCATTCCGTGTATTAAAGGGAAGACGTGTAAGATTCCATTTAAACATAAAGGCACGAGAGCGACCGAAGTCCTTCAACTTATCCATTCTGATATTTGTGGACCTATTGAGGAATCATCTTTTGGAGGTTCGAGGTATTTTATTTTATTTATTGACGATTATACTCGAAAAACTCATGTTTATTTTTTGAAAAATAAAAATGAAACTTTTAATAAGTTCCGTGAATATAAGGCGGAAGTAGAGAATGAGACGAGTAAATCAATTAAATGTCTAAGATCTGACAATGGTGGTGAGTATTGTAATGCAAAATTTAAAGCATTTTTAAAGTCTGCAGGAATAAAACACCAGACTACTATACCCTACACGCCGGAACAAAATTCTGTTGCTGAAAGATCTAATCGTACAATAATTGAAAAAGCCAGAACTTTATTGGCAGAAGCAAATCTGAACAAAAAGTATTGGGCTGAAGCTGTAAATACTGTTGTATATTTAAAAAACAGATGTCCCACAAAAGCTTTGCACAATGCAGTGCCCGAAATGCTTTGGACAGGAAAAGAGGTAGATGTCAGTCATCTGAAAATCTTTGGTTGTGTGGCTTATTGTTTAATTCCAAAACAAAAGCGTCGAAAAATGGACATGAAGACGGAAACAATGATTTTTATTGGATATCCTAACAATCAAAAGGGATATCGTCTGATGAATCCTAAGACAGGTGAAGTGAAAACTGCGAGAAACGTAAAATTTTTAGAAAATGTTTTTCTTGAAAAAGATAACATTTGTAAGTCTTCAGAAGTTAATATAAATTTGAATTCTGACTCGGAAGAAGCTAATTTACCCAGTAAATCTATGAATGTATCTGAAATGTTGGAAGCTCACGATGTGTTCCGTGATGCTATAGATGAAAACATGGAGGTAAATACAGAAATAGTAAATGAGCCTGAAATGATTGTGAACGTTCCAGAAGAGGTGCATACCGATACAGATGGAACAGATCCAACAGAAAGGAGATATCCTTTAAGAGAGAGAAAACCAATAGATAGGTATGGATTTTCTGTTATACAAAAGCATATTGAAGGTGACCCTCTTACTATAGAAGAAGCTTTGGCGAGACCTGATTCTGAATTATGGCAAAAAGCGATAAATGAGGAGCTGATGTCATTAAAAGAAAATAACACATGGACTCTAGTTGACTTACCAGCCGATAAGAGGCCGATACAGTCAAAATGGGTGTTTAAAATTAAAAAGGACAGTGATGGTAAGATAACAAAATATAAAGCTAGATTAGTAGCGAAAGGGTATACACAAGTAAGTGGTATAGATTATACGGAGACTTATTCTCCAGTAGTTAGAAGCTCTACTTTAAGATTATTGTTATCTTTAGCTGTAGAATATAATTGGTTTATTGACCAATGGGATGTAACGACGGCATTTTTATATGGTAAAATTAAAGAAGATATATATATGCTCCAACCTAAAGGAGCAGTCGTTAAAGGTAAAGAGAAAATGGTGTGTAAATTACAACGATCACTATATGGTTTGAAACAAGCGTCAAATGTTTGGTTCAAAGAATTAGATAATACGATGTTAGATTTAGGTTTTGTACAGTCAAAAATAGAACCGTGCTTGTACCAAAAACAACTTAAAGATAATAAAAGGTTAATAATTGTTATTTATGTAGATGACATTTTTCTTTTTGGAAATTGTGAATTAGAAAAGCAAAAATTAAAATCTGGTTTGCTTGACAAATTCAAAGTGAATGATTTAGGTGCTGCTAGGCATGTTTTAGGCATGAGACTGAGGCGAGATAAGAATGTCATATATCTCGATCAGGAACAGTTTATTCAGGGCATTTTGAATGACTTTAACATGACAGATGCAAAGACGGTAACTACTCCTATAGAAGTGGGAATAAAATTGGAGAGGTCTATAGATTCCCACTGTCATCAGCCGTATCAAAATTTGATAGGTTGTTTGAACTATTTAGCCTGTAATACACGACCAGACATAGCACACGCAGTAAGTGTACTTTCACAGTTCAACTCGTGTTATGATGAAATTCACTTTAAGTGCGCGAAACGAGTCTTACGGTACTTAAAGGGTACGTCTAAAATGTGTCTAATTTTTCAAAAATCATCACACATAATGTTACACGGCTATGTAGATGCAGATTGGGGTGGAGCACTTGATAGGAAATCATTCACGGGACTAATTTTTAAATTAGGTAAAAATATCGTTTCGTGGGAAAGTAGGAAACAATCAACAGTTTCGTTAAGCTCAACAGAAGCTCAAAGGAAGCGCTTTATTTAAGTAGTTTATTGAAGAGTTTGATAAATGTCGATGGTAAAGCGGTAGTAATTTTTAATGATAATCAGTCGGCACATAAAATAGCAACCAACAAAATGATGCATAATAGGACAAAGCATATTGATATAAAGTATCATTTCATTCGCGAATGTGTATTGAATAATAAGGTTGAGATTAGGTACATGTCAACTGACAAAATGGTAGCGGATATCTTGACTAAAAATGTTCATAGCCCTAAGCTAAAAGGATTTTTGAAGGATCTATCCCTATCAAATTATTCTATTAAGGGGGCGGATTAGTCTAAGATGTTTTTGATACTATTTTATTTAATATGTGTGTTTTGGGTGTGTAATAGATTAATTTTTCTAGTTTTAATTTCATTGTGCATTTATTTTGTTTGTTAGAAGATACTGTATTTATTTTGTTTAGATAGTACAGTGAAACACAAAAGTGTTAATTTTATGTTATTTTATATACCGATGTTAAACAGCAGATGAGGGTTGAAGCATGTACGTAATAGATTAAGGGGGCGTATTGGAAATAGTTCTAACTTAAAATAAGTACTGGCCAGCTAATCAAAATGTACGTACATGTGTTACCATAGTAACAGGTTGTTGGAAAAAAGTTTTGTTTGAGATATTATTCATTGTAATTTGTAAATAAATAAACTCTGTTAAAGAACTATGTATATCACGTTTTTATTATATCAACAATATAAACTTCAACTTAATTTTGCAGATGACAATCCTGACACCTTGGTAATCTGCCAAGGGGCGATTTTTTGCCTGTCGGGATTAGCGAGGCTTTACTGTATTATGAATTTTATGTTAACTTGCATTTGTAACTTAGATTTCTGAATATTTCAGGACATAGACTCTTCTCAGAACTGTTTAAGAAGGGATTTGTTTGAGACATCACTGTGGATGAAACTTACAAATGACGTTAAAAGCTGGAGTGTAAAAGAAGATATTGATACAATAAGTGTAATAAAACAACAAGCTCCTATGGGAAACTTAAAGAAGAGGAAAGCACAAATTGTCACCGCATTTGTGGAAACAGTAGACAGATCTGTTATAGATCCTCTCATTACTCTAAAGGACACAACTGGTTGGTATTATAGTTTTGAATAAAAAAATATAAAAACTTAAAAATTTTGCTAATAATCTAATTGGTGACAAAAATAATAGTATCCCGAGTTTCTTTCGGGGTTTCTTCTCAGGATCGTCATCTTGGCTTTTTTTTTCCGAAACCCTGGTAAATTTAAATTTGTAATGACGATCATAAGAGTTTCTTGAACCTATTAATAAATAAATATTTTGATTTGATTTTGGTGTATTATACAATATGTATACTAAAATGACTGCCGCCAGACAGGCTGTCCAAATGTCTGTGAAACACAGTATCCCCTGCCACTATTTTCCAAATCAAGAGCAAACTTTTTCCAAAGATCATTCCAGTTGACCCTGCTGGGAATCGAAGCCGGGAACCCTAGAACAGTGTTAAGGCAAGTCCCTAACCACTCATCCAACGGGCTCATCAACCTCTAAATAAATACACAATATAGTATATTATATATAGTATTTTTATGGGAACCAACCTCTTTATAGTATTTGTGTAGATATCAAACTTTATAGTACAAATGCCTTTTTTTATTTTATTTCAGGAACCATCAAATGCACATTACACAGAGATGCTTGGTCTACTTTTTCCTCGTATATAGCGTCCGAGTGTTGTGCCTTAGTGCTCTCTAAACCAACAGTGTTAACAGGGGGCGCTTTTAAAAAACACTACTTGACTATTACGCTAAGCAATATTTACGCTATATACAGCTTTGCAGTGAACGATGAAAGTAATGTATTGCCACATGAATATATAAAGGACAGCGTAGAAAACATTACAATTATTAAAAGAAGATCTCGTCCTCCGCATAGAAGTGAGTAGTATTTTTTTAAATGAAAACTTAATTCCAGTAATTACTACTTTGATTTTTTTCCATTTGAAATGTATGTCAAAAAATATTTTTTATTTTTAAATTTCTAATCCATAGCCACTTTTAACGATATTGTTTTAACGCTATTGGATCTTGTAGGGGATTCCATGTTCTTTAAATTTGTACATGGGTTTTTTGATGTAGGTCGCGCTGGTTCACTAGTAATAGCTGTCAAATATTATATCAACAAGATTATATGTACTCTGTCCCCAAAAATATTATATCTATATTAATATTGTAAATGTGAATGTAACTTAGCCTGTCTGTTACCTTTTCACGCCCTAACTATCAACCGATTATAATGAAATTTTACATACACGTTGTCAGGGATACAAGAAATGACATAAGGTACCTTTCGTTCAGAAAAAGTAAGTACTTTTCCCAAGGGATCATCTAAAATAATATAAAAAACTAACGCCTAGCCAAAGTGTTATAGCAATAAGAGGTCAAGCGTTATATTGATATTTTATTTATTTATTTTTCAACGTGGAAGATGTTGCAGGCACCAGCTTGTATCTAATAATCTTCTTTGGGTAAAATTTGCTACAACAAACTATTTTTAAAGTATCTATCTGTAATAAGATACCTTTTTTTTCTTTCAGGTATTACAGACTACTGATAGTGCTACAAATTAATTTTTGATTCCACACTTTTTGACTAATTATTTTAGTTAAAATATTACCACAATTAATAAGCTTTAAATATTGTGATTTTCATGTTATGTTGGTATATATATTGGTTGTTGCCTTTTTCTTAAGCGAAGTACATTTTTATTTTGTTTTACTTGCACACAGATATGGGGTTATTCACATTAAAGTCCACCAGGTGAAAAATAATCACATTAAATTATCGCTTCGTTCTCTTAATGTTCTCAAAATATTTTATTAAAACGTGAAAATCTTAAATTATTATTTAATCTATAGATAAATCTCGGGACATAGTCCTAAAACCAGAATGATTGCTTCAGAAGGACGCCAGAGCCCATTTCTCTATTTCTTTTCAATCCCTAATATCTATATTCCTGCTATGATCGAAGCGCACTTGCAGCACTTGTGGCGTTGCTTGTTATAGGCGACGGTAGCCACCAACCATCAAGTGGACCGTCAGCTTGTCTGTCGACCTTAACAAAAAGAAAAAGAAGCATTTATTAGCCGACTTTTTTTTAGCTTTGCTGAAGAAAAACAAAATATCGCTCTTTACGATTTTTATCAAAAATTTAAACAGTTTCTAGTGAAGATAATGTTTCACTTACTACTATTCTTTTTTAAAAGATTTTGAATTCTATATTTTATGTAGGTATCGATTCTCTGTTAGAGAATTTAATAAAAATATTTCATGGCCTATAAATCGTAAATTTTAATTAACTGTTGGTGCATTTATAAAACAATTCTTTATAAGACATGATACATTAGATCAAAATAACAAACTGTATTAAAGAATTGTTTGTTATGGCATAGGAAATAACTATATACTTACATATATTTTGTAAAAAAAATACAATGTGAATTATATTTACAAAAATTTTATTTAGCCTATCCCCCCCCCAATGCCTTACGCGAAGCTTTGACATAAGTTTCTGAGATGTCGACACGGCGAAATATCTCGAAATTCTAAAACATATGCCCGCAACTTCGGGTATTTCCGTATAACTTTATTTTTTGTAAACAGATTGGAATGAAACAAACAAACACTAAATGTTACAGGAAGCTTGCTACAATACATCAGTGAAAACCGCATTCAAATCGGTTAAGCCATTTCTAAGATTAGTGTGCACAAACCAACAGACAAAAATTCTAAAAACTTTTTTTAACCTTAGTAACAAGTACAACGTTTACAATTTGAAAAAATAGTTAATGTACCTACAGATTTGATACTATTCATATCTTCATGGGGTCGCTAACCTACTCACAAGGATTAATAAAATTCTGTTCATATCCTATGTATCAACGTTCTTTGAGAACTTTTCGTTTAAAGGTAACAAGTAAAGGCAGACACTTAAGTTTGTTTCAATTTTTTAATTGCAAGCATTTACAACATTTTTTATAATTCGTCGACATTTCCAAATCACTTCACTTTGATATGTTTATTGGCTATATGTTTGGCGAGTGTAGCAGTGTGACGGTATATGGCTGGGCACATTTTACATCTGTACACAGTGTCCGGCAGTACATTATTTGGACCATTACTGTCCTGGTTGTTGCGTGCGTTTTCTTTTATACTCTGATGCACTTTGACATGAGCTTGGCAGTTCGCTAATCTATTAAATTGCAACTGAAAAAATATACACACTTATAAAAATATCTTACTGACGCAGAATATTTTATGAAAAAAAAAATCAAGTATTAAGTAGAGTGCACTCTACACTCTGCGCACGACGCACAAATTCACAAATTACGATTTTTTGTCTTTAGGAGTTACTCTTAATGAATCAGAACATGATCAATCAATTCTTTTTGTCATGGAGCTTCGAAAAAAGGAGTTGCCACCCTTTAAATTATAATAGACATAGTCAACTTAAAGATCTCTGTGTGACAAACTTATTTAACAATATTGTAGCTACAAATAACTCATACTATTTGCATCATCTTTGATTTCCATTTTTCGTCAAAAGTAAGAGAACTTTTAAACGATAACTCAAAATGTTGTTGCACTAAGATCCGAAGAGAGACCGTGAATCTGTTTACCAGATGAAACGTATATTTTATCAATTGTTATCAATGAGAAAATAAATGTGTTTTTGGACTAAAGGCAATATAGTACCGGAGTTGGGATAAATAAATAAATAAGGTAATAAGAAGGTCACTTACGTCGCATTGTGTGCACGCATACAATTTTCCACCGTCAATATCTGAAAAAAAAAAAAAACCACTCGCTTAGTTAAGTTAAGGGTACTTACACCTTAACAAATAACTTTGGAACGTTATGGATCAATCGGTGTGCAATAAAAATTAATTTTGAACACATTCTAAATATTATGTATGTATACATACAAAATGTAAAGTGACTGTCTGTCTGTTGCCTTTTTAGGCTTTTACTACTCAATCGATCATCATGAAATTTTGCATAGGTACACATTGTCAGGGTCATACATAAAATAACGTAGACTTCATCCAAAAAAAAATAGTTCTGTACCCGAGGCATCATCTAAAAATATTTAAAAAATTGTGGCGACGCCACTGTCTTCAAAAATGGCGGCACAAACAACGTCACACCAATATGTCATGCGTTATTTTTTTAGCGCAGACGAAGTCACGGGCACCGGCTTGTATTGTAATCATTTATGTTTAAGTTGAACTTAGGGAAGCACAGATATATACGTTTTCTGAGCCCTTCTTAAACGAATACCATAAATATAAATATATATCACATACCATATATCCGATATAGAACAAAGAGAAACGGTTCAGTCAGTTCAGTAGATTTAAAAAATAATTATAATTACCAATCACTTCGTAGATGTTATTGACACTATTGTCTGTGTCTATGGTCAACGTGCCTTCGGAATCCAGCGAGTGTGTCTAAAACATAAAACAGTCGTTTCAAGATTTCGGATTGACTTTTTTATGGTAGATGTATTGTAAACAGTAAGTAACCTAAACATGGCTTATACCTGTTCTAGTAGTGAATTTTTTTAAACTTATCTCATTAAAGGTACAAAACCAAAAATATAATTACACACAGTTTGAAACTAAGAATATAAAGACAAAGTCTCAACAATCTCGTTTATGTATCAGCCGTTTATGCCAGAATGATAGTGATATATGGTAATATATACAATCAAAAATACCTCTTGATGTTCTCTTAACTCGTCTTCGGTTGTATAGATAGCAGCACAAGTGCCGCACGCGAATATTGAGTTCGAGTAAAATGCCTTCGGTCTCTTCAACGGAGGCAAAGCTGGAAATAAAGGAAATCAATCACATTCAACAGTAAGTAAACGTTAACAGTTTTATCGGTAATATAATTGATTGATCATGACAGATGCAAGTTCAAATCCCCGGTTAGTTGTTATAAACCCACGCGTTAAAGAAAAAAAAAACCCACGCGATATGTATGTGAGATAGAAGACTAATAACGGTCTTCGAAGTCATTAGAGGTCCTGTCGATCATAGGGGACGATCTTGGTGTACTTTTTTCTTGCTGTAGCAAAATTAGTTTCCAGGAGATCACCAGTCACCGCGGATATCATCAACTTTACAATTTGCACAAATTGTAAAGCTTGTCTTGTTTTGTCGCGGAATTAACTTTGGATGATTAACGAAATGATTATTCGATATTCAAACTTATAACAGTCCGAATAAGGTGGAATATCTAATGAACCGTTTGATCGTATGCTTGCACAGAACTAAATGACTAGAAGTACCAAATCAAATTGAGTAATCTATGTAGTATATAAACTGTCTGGCTGGTATCCATAATACAAGCATTAGTTGCTTACTGTGGAACTAGATGGTGCTGTGTGGGATGTGTGAAGATATTTATTTATTTATTAAAAACAACGGGCTCGTCAAAATGATACTCACTTCTCTTTTTAAGCAACATAGATGCGTGTCGCGTGTTGTCCGCATTCCTCTTCTCCGACAAGTGAATGTGAAGCACGCTTCTGCTGTCTTCATTCTCTCCCGCACCGACTTTCTCTAAAATTTTATCGTATAACTCCATAGCCGTTAATCATATAGTTAACTTCGTCAAACGTTAAAGCGTTACATTTTGGACTATTTAACGGAAGTTAACCTTAACCGTTAATACGTGATAGAAATTGCGTTTTTATATGTCGTTGCGTTAGTGATCTCTCCTTATAAAAACTGTTGGTTTGGGTTCTGGAAATCAGGTTATGAATAAAAAAAAATAAAATAAAATAAAAGAATCGTGTATAATGAGTGTATAATAAACGTTTATTTTTACATATTATTTTATTTAACGATCTTATAGATTCTCCAATACAGATTAGTCCAGCGGGTGATCCTGTGAAGTTTAGGAGCGATCGGATAAGAAAAATGGACGCGGACGAAGTCGCGGGCAAAACCTAGTTCCTTATATTTATTAACTTACCTAATATATCCCGCAACATATTCGGTTCATGTTGAAAAGCAAATTCGCCATTCGACTCTGCTACAATACCGGCGACCATGTAAGGTTGATCTCCCTTCGGAGCGTTGCTGGAGTCGTTATAGAGTTTTACTACCTGCAACCATTGTTTTATATAATGAACATTATCTGTTTGTATAATATCAGTATAATAATCGTGCACGTTATAAAACTAGCGACCCGCTCCCGGCTTCAAACGGGTATGTACAATTTTTTTTTTTTGCAAATTATATATAAAAACAATCCTCGTTTAACACTTTTTCCATTATTGAAAAACGCATTAAAATCCGTTGGATAGTTTAACAGATCTAAGCGTACGTACAGAGAGACAGACGGCGCGATTTTGTAAAACTGTTTGGATCATAATATAAAGATTTAGTAAATCTGTCGAGTATTGTTTATAATTAAGTTTTAGGGTAAATTAGTCACCTTAGTGACGACCAATTGTCGATTTAGCAGAGAGGGTCGGATGGCTGGCAAGCTCAGCATATGTGCGACTAGGAGGCGAGTCTCTTCTATTGCTTCCGTGGGCGCCTTTTCTTCGGCCAAAGCAAACACCCACTCTTCGAACAATTTCTGCAGACGAACCTCTTGAGCGAAACCACCTAGCACCAAACATATATTCGTTCAATAATCTGTCGATAGTAATATTATCAAGAAAAAAGTATACCATTCGTAATCCTTATTGCCAATTGTATCTATTTTTCGGTGTACAAATCTTAATATATTTTACTCTGTTCCGGTTTTTTTTTTACAGTGGAGGATTAACAATAAACATATTAGAAAAGATGTAATAACCAAGAAAATAAATAAATACAATTATAAAATATTAAGGTCTATTTTATATGATTTTTGAAGTAAAAACTTCTTTAGGCGCGTTGGACATTTTTGAGATGGGAAAAAACCATTGAACTCGCGACCTGTAATGTAATGTAACCAATACCTCTGTAGACAATAATTATAAAGGAACACAGTAATTTCAAATAAAAATAGAAAACGGCCAGCGATATTCCAAAAAGGTCGTCAACATTTTCACATGTTAAATGTCACAAAAAAATATTTCCTGACGATTCAAAAAATAAACACATTGGCACTCACGGAGTGTCACTGTATTTTTTTTTTTGTAAATACAATATTTAACGCTCGAAACAAACACTGCTATGATCAGTACGCGCGCAGCGTTAAACTGTTAAGCGCTCTTAAGGCACTGAGAAATTTTGTACGAGATGAAATCTCGAAGCCTCCCGATCCGGGCTGGATTTGATGATTGACCTCTTTCTAAGAAGTTGGCTCTACCTAATTGTCACTGTTGACAATGTCGTTTAAGATTTGCTGTACATATTATAGTCGGACCGGCACATTTCATTCGGCAATTTTTGTTGTATCGGCAATCTTACCCGATCGGCAATATCACCCGGCTTTTGTTTAGCATATACACTGCGCGCCTTTCTGCCGAACGTTGATCTATATATATTCGTGTCTACCGCCCGACTATATGTATAGCAACCCTAAATGGAGTCAATCTTCTAACTAAATTGTCTCAAATTTTTCATTGCTATTAAGAGCTAACATTTCATTTAAGCTAACAAATTTTATCTCTTTGTGATATTATTATAGATTCTCATTGAACACTGGGCTTAGGAAAAAATGCATAATAATTCTAGCATTTTTCCTAAGCCCAGTTAATACAGATACAGATAGAAAAAAACAACACACTCACTACTGACTGTAACTGAAATATTATCTCCACTTTCTTGATTTTGAACGATTTTGTCTACCACGTTTTCAGATTTATTTGTGGGAGCCGATGATTTTATTATCTCTACTCCCTTCGCCCTAACAACTTTAGCGACTAAACGTTTTCCTTTCGATGTTTTTCCTAAATATACTTTCTCCGGAACATCTGAAACAGTAGAAATGCAGTTTAAATGCTTTTACCAACTTTATATAGCTACTAGCTGGTGTCCGCGACTTTGTCCGCGTTGAAAAAGAAAATATGAGTAATAACGCCTGACATCGTTATCGCTGTCGCGACCGTGGCGCCCAATTCTTTATATTTTTAGACGATCACTTGGGAACAGTACTTATGGATGAAAGGTACCCTATGTCCTTTCTTGTATCCCTGACAACGTGTATGCAAAATTTCATGATAATCGGTTGAGTAGTTAAGGCGTGAAAAGGTAGCAGTCAGACAGACAGACAGAGTTACTTTTGCATTTATAATATTAGTATAGTATGGACTTTCTGTCGCTTATTTATCAAAGAATTCCTTAAATTCAACAAAAAATTAATCACAATCTTTGCAAAAATTGTAATACTAATGAGATACAAACACTATACGATATTTTATTTGAAATAAAAACAGCATTCATAAAACAAAAAAAAAAACACTTACTCTTAAAGGTGTAACTGGTTTTTAATCTTATTGTACTCTTCTCAGGAATACTTTGCATTTTTTGTCTATGTTTTTTTAAATTGAACTCTGTAGATATTATGTTATTTTCTGTTGCGCTAACACACTCGGGGATTTCTTCTGGAATTTCATATTTTACTTTTGAATGATTTTGTTCTGCTGAAATTTAAAATTATTGAAATGCTTAAGGTATGTATTTACTGTAAAAATGCATATGAAATATTTTTTGTGTTACTAGGTGACAGTAGTCACCTACTTTCAAGTGGAGTCAGAAACTTGAGGATCTTCACATATATAAAAAAAATAGAGCCCGCAGGTGTGAAACATCGAAATTATTTTGTATAGAAAATATGCATGAAAGGTTGGTTTAATGATATATCCAGCTAAAATCAAAGGCTATACACATTATAGTGTTCATGTTATAGCACATTATAGCTCATGTTACTCGCTGATAAAATGTGAAGGAATTACTCGCTATAGGTGAAAGAATTTTCAAAATCGGTGCAGTAGTTTTTGAGTTTATTCATTACAAACATACAAAAATACAAATCTCTCTTTATAATATTAGTTTATTACAATATAGAGAGTCGTAGAGTTGCATTTTTTTTTGCCAAAGTTTTGGCCAATACTTGGCCAAAGGTTGGCTTCGCTACGCCAAGAGCCAGTCTCACCCGCCGCAAAAGATGTTTTCACATCAAAAAACATAATCATTAAAGGTAAACAATGAAGTTTAAATGTGCACAGACCACTATGTAATTAGTCTATGGATAGCGATAGGATTAAACTAAGTTTCATATTTACCGTCTTGACCCACGTCTTCAGATTGCGTTTCATTTTCACTGACCTCGTTGGTGAACAAAGTTCCTTCGGTGTGATTTATCGATGCTACAAAATTGCTAGGGCTGATATTTTCTGATTTTAATAAACTGAAATTTAAAAATTTATAAAATTACTTAATGTGAAAATTCTCACAAACACCGGTCACGTTCAAAGTTATTGTCAGTTAGTGCCATAATGTTATGTCCACCATCATTTTTTTAAAAATATTTATATTGATAAATCCTAGGCTTAAGTTAATTTTAAGATAAATAATTATTTATGCATAAATGTTAAGGTAACATTGATGGAGCGATAATTATAATTATTCGAATGCAAATATAGTAGTAGGTTATATTGCCTGATATTGTGTTGCATCTTTGTGCTACTTGTGGCGAGACATTTTAATTTTTTGATCATATCTGAAATTGAAACAGTTAAAAGTGGTTAAACATTTTAATAGAACAAAATGTATTATAACAGACTAATTTAAAATTAGGAATATCGTGATGCATACAAATCCTGTATTAATTTGTACTTTACTTACTTTCGTCATTACTGATATCATGTAGACCGAGGGTGTCCAGGTAAAAGATTTTCTCATTAATCTCAAGTAAAATCCAACCATTTTGTTCCCACATTTTATATTGTTCGTCACTCAATGTTATCTGAAAATTGAAATAAAAAAAGCAAACATTACGTTAAAACTGTAGAGATAGTTATATGTTGTCATCCACTGCAATTACAATTAAATCATTTGGTCAAGGCATATTTCTTTTATGTGACAGTCAAAAGACAGGCTAACGATCCGCTTGATGGTAGGTGGCTACCGTCGCCAATTGCGCAAGCATAGCCACTGGCAAGCATAGCATAACATAGCATGCATGCTACACAGAAGAGATGGGGCAATGGGCTCTGGCATGCTTTATTCACACCGAAACAAAACAGCACATCTTCTGTTATTTCACGGCGGGTCTTCTGTAAGGGGGTGGTTACTGTCGCCAGACGGGCTGCCCAAAAGACTACTGGAAAGACTACTTTCCAATTCCAGATCAAAGACAACTTTGTAAAGTTCATTTCAAAAATTGACCCAACAGGGAATCGGAACGGGACTCCTGAGACGGAACGTTAACGCAAGCACCCTAACCACTCATCCAAGGGACTCATCAATAATATTATTATCTATACTAATATTCTAAAGAGAGAAGATTTGTATTTTTTTATGTTTGTAATTAATAAAGTCAAAAACTACTGGGCCAATTTTAAAAATTCTTTCACCTATAGAAAGCTAAATTATCAGCAAGTAATATAGGCTATATTTTATAAAGATACGCGGGCGAAGTCGCGTGCAACAGCTAGTATTAGATAATTATATTATGTAATGTACCAAAAGATCATTTCTCCTCACCTCGGTTAATGTATTATTTTGTTGTTGCTCCTTGTCTATAGGGTCTGCATTGGTTTGTATTGTCTCTGGTTCCATTGTATTCTGCTCGATAGAAACATCAGTCTCCATCTATAACATAATCATCAACTAGCTACATAATAAGCAAAAAAATATTACATCATTCTTCATTTAGGAAAATACTCACAGACTCAGATTCATTGCAAACTGGCTGAAGGAGAAAACTATTTGCATAAATGTTGTTTGATCTCTCGGGAAGAATAAACTCGTCTGCAACACAATTATTTTATTCAGCCATTGCGTATCCCTATCCTTAACTTAATCCCTTATCCTTAATCCTACTATGGTCCCAAGCGCAGTTTTAGCACCCATGGCTTTACTCGTGTTACAAGCGACAGTAGCCAATTACCATCAAATGGACTAACATAAAAAAATGTTAGTCCACTTATCTGTCGAGCTTAACATAAAAAAAATAATGTCTTGAAGACCAAATCCATTAAAATAATTTGTATTGAATTTTTGCAGCAACTGTGGCATTGCTTGTGTTATAGGCGAGGGTAGCCATATACTATCAAGTGGACGATCAGCCTGTCTGACTTTCATTACATAAAAGAAATAAAAATTAAATTAATGTAATTAATGTATAGATAAGAAATTATAAAAAAGAAATAAGCTTACCAGGCTCTGTTAATTCTGAATTGTTATCGACATCAACATAAAACTGTTGTGATGATACATCATAAACGGTGCATCCAGGGTGTACAGTATCGAGTTCCTCTTTGACATGTTCAACTTGGGTCACATATTGTATCGGTCTGTTTACTGTAATATAAATAGATCTTCCCTATGTTAAAATATACACTCAAATTAATAATTTCTGTTGGGTATTTATATTATGTTGACTGTTAAGGGATTAACCAAAATTTTTCAGCATATTTTTTATTCTGATCTACATGTCTGACATTGATCTATTTACTTATAATCAATAAGTAAATAGATCAACTTACCAAGAAAAGTATTATCATCTTGTACCACATAAAATTGATTAGACTGAGACTCGGCACTGTTATCAGGAAGATACTCGTATGTCCCGTATGAATCTTTATCCATTTTTCTGAAAACGCCAAAAATTAAGTAAGTAAAAATACAAAAGGAAAATAAGAAATAACAAAAAAATATTACATAGGTACTCAATCTAAAATATTTTAATTTTAACGTACCTTTTTTTACAATTCAGTACGATTTTAATGAAAAACGTCCTATTTTATAACGCTACGCTATAAGGAACAAGTACAAGCAGTCATAAATTATATATATATATTCTTATTCATCTTGTGTTATTTTATTTATCAGTTTTCTACTACACATAATATTTACTTTTATATATGTAACAAGTTCTCAAGTATGATTTGATCGATCACAGAACACATACATTCTATCGTTGTCAATTTTCTATTGTCATTAAATTTCATTTGACAGTTTAATATCAATGTCTTAAGAAAAAAATATCACATTTCTGGTCATAGTTACTAATTTTTGCAAAATTATGAGAATTTATAAGATTTTATTTTTTAAGGTAGCGTAAAATCAAATACAAAATGAGAAGTAGCAAATGCTTCACAGTGTTCAGTATTTCTTAAAGCATGAACATAGTGTTGTAATTCTATAGGTTGACACAATGGCGATTGCATCTTTCCAATGACCATATATTGAATTAATTCATTAATCATTAGATCTTTTTCAACAGGTGTGGCACGTTTTTCCCAATCTAGCAAATCGAATTTGTAGAAATTAACGTCACAACGCAAGAATAGTTTACTTAAGGGGAGGTGTAAGGCACACCCATAGTATACCATTGCTCCTTCTCGTTCGAGTATTTTTATCAAAACATCTTCATAACGCCCACCGAGGCAATTTATAGCCAATGCGGGCCTAGTCATTGATGTATCAAAAGTTGTCAATTCTTCTGCTTCATCGATGGAAACCACAACTGTGGCTCCAAGATTCAAAAGGTGTTCTCTTACTCGATAAAAATCACATTCATTAGCAATAATATTAATGGTGTTAATACCCCAAATCTTACACAATTGTATCACACATTGCCCGAATGCACTATTGGCAGCATTTTGTATAACAGTGTCTCCTGGTTTCAAATTCCTAAAATCTTTTAGAATTCTATAAGCCATTGAGGGAGCTATAGACAACATTGAGGCTTCTACAAGAGGAAGATTAGGAGAGATAACGTGCACTTCCCTTTCGTGATATATGCCATAATAGGTCCAGGTTCCTAGTAATCTTGAAGAAATTATGACTCTTTCACCAGTTTCTATTGCAGAGACTTTACTACCAATTTCTACCACTTCTCCCACTCCTTCTTCTCCAGGCACACACGGTAGATTTGGTAAATAAGAAGTTATACCTGAAAAATAATCACCATTTATTAAAGAAATGAAAAAATACATATAAAAAAAAATTAAGGTACTTATTTTTAATATTCTCTTTTGTATTAGGACAAAAACATTTTGAACTAGCTGATGCCTGAGATTTCTTCCGCGTTTAAAAAGAAAATATGCGAGTAATATAACGCTTGACATCTTTATCACTGTGACAACGATGGCGCCATTTTTAAACGATCCCTCGGGAACCAAACATTTTTTCCAGATAAAAAGGTCTCTGTGCAAACTTCATCCAAATCCGTTCAGTAGTTTTAAGTGAAAGAGTAACAAACATCCATATACATACATCCTTACAAACTTTCACATTAATATTAGTAGGATAATTAGGAATTCTGGACTAAAATAAAAACAAGTATATTTACACAATATTTATTTAGTTTCAAACTTATTTAATAACTTTATAACAATTAGTGCTAATAAGAAATTAACAACTAAAATCTAAAATATATTTACACCCCGCAAAACCCTGAGGGGAGAGAGCATTATTTAACGCTTCTTGGTAATTTTCAAACTTTACCATTTTATGTACAGGCCCTTTTAATTTATTTTCACACATAAGAGAAATTATATCCGTCATCATTTTATCTTTATCTACAGAATTAGCTTTTGCATTCCATGCTGTCATCCAAAATCCATGAAAAGAAAGATTCTTGAAAATAAAAGCTGATGTAGGAATCGTTACAGGCTCTCTAGACATTCCCCCGTAAGTGACCATTATTCCAGAATGCTTCAAATACCTAAGCATCTCCAAGGAACTTTTCCCTCCTACACAATTTAAAGCAAGTGACGGATTATCAATTTTCTTCTCCTTAAAAATAGTTGTGGATCTCACTTCTTCCTCTGTAAGAACATGGGTAGCTCCTAAACATTCTAGATATTTCTTCAGTTCTTCAATTTGTGGCCTATTTCTAACAATGTTTATATTTTTAACTCCCCATGCCTTGCATATTTGAATGACATTTTGTCCACATGCACTATTAGCACCATTTTGGATTACAACTAGGCCATCACAAACAGACTTAAAATCAGATAACATTCTATATGCTGTACATGGGTTAACAGTGAGTGTGGCTGCCTCAACCAAGCTGAGTGCATCAGGAACTACCTTAAGAACATCTTTGTGAAATGATCCCATATTTCTCCAGGTCCCTTGTAAAGGTGTTGTTACAATGACTTTGTTACCTTTATGAATACCTTGCACTTCCTTTCCAACATCTTCAACAATACCTACACCTTCATTGCCAGGAATAGAAGGGAGTTGAACTTTAACTGGATATTTTCCTAAAATTAAATTTCACTTATGAATTGGTACAAAATCAACATGACAGACACTTAATAAAGAAGTCAGTCAGTCAATTTCATGCAACAAAGAAAAATGTTCTGGCTCTTGGTACGAAAGTCTCAGTGGCCGCTGGAAAACAAACTGCTCCCTGTACAAGTGCATCCTGAAACTAATCTGGACCTATGGTGTCCAGCTATGGGCTACCACTTCCAACTCTTAATTTAATTACAGAGACTCCAGTCCAAGATACTTAGAATTATTATAAACTCCCCCTTTTATCACAAATAATCTGTGACACTGTGACCTCAAGTCATTGTATGAAATCTTACAAGGATAGACTACACAAACATATAAACACATTAATAATCCAACTGATGTAATGTGACTCTAAGATCACATGTTTGAGGAGAAAAGCCCCTAGGGATTTAATACAGGATACTCTTTAGTCCACTAAAATAATTGACACTTTTCTGACCCTTTGCTGAATGTTTCCAGACACTATTGCAATGATAAAATAATAAAGAAAATTTATACTTTAAAGAAAATCTTGAGTTCTAGTAAAAACACTTTTCTGTATACAAAATTATGGTAGGTACTTACTACATTTTTTTTTAAAGAAGATAAAGTTCCTAATGAAATTAATTTAATTTAAGGTATACCTTGGATAGTATTTATATCGGCAGGATTGACAGGAGCGGCTAACATACGGACTAGCACTTCCTGAGGTCCTAGAGGAGGAACAGCAGTCTCCCTGAACTTTATAACTTCCAAAGGATCTCCAAATTGGGTGTACACTAATTGTTTTGACATCAGATTTCGTACTTGAATTTTCGGTAAATTGCGCACAGCTGTAAAAAATGCTCGTGTGTAGGGTGAAACAGCCATATTGATTTAATGTGAATTGTGAGGCAATAAATAAATCTGTTAAATGATGTTATATCGACATTCGGATTTTGGAATTTTGTTTTTATTTTATTGTATGAATTTGAATAAAGTGAAGTTTAGTGAAGTGGTGGCATAAACATCAAGTGTGTGACGTGACTTATGTCACTAGAATCACGAGATGCTAGACAGATGACATACGCAATATGTAAATGTCAGATTAAGATAGCCAAAGACCAATATAATTTGTAGGTAAGGTAAAACCAGATTTGTTAATTATAAGTCCGTGGGTAAAACTAAAAGATAGTAAGTTAGATAGCATACATTCTTTCTAATTGAAATGCGAATTAAGGTGGAAACTGAAGGTTACTGTAATGCGAGTGTAATGCGTGACCAAAAAAGAAATGCGTAGATCTATTACGAATTCCCATACGGATATATAAAAATTAATATAGATAGTTAACTTATTTCTGTTTCCGACTCACGGGTAAATACCAATTGTCACTTATTACCAACTAGCTGTCCCGTTCCCGGCTTCGCCCGGGGTGCATTTTTCTTCCGTAAAAACCTTCCCTGATTATTCCTCTATCCATTGGTGAAAACCGCATGATAATCGGTGCAGTCGTTTTTGAGTTTATAGCGAACAGACAGACATACAGACAGACGCGGCGGAGGACTTTGTTTTATAATAATTATATAAGGATATGGGCGTGGTTACGAGTACTTCTGTCAGACTAGCTTCACAGTCTATGCCTAATAACGAAACTCAGTTGGTCATTCACTACTAAAAAGAACATAAAAATTAATAAGCGAAATAGTAGGTACATATATAATTTATTAACTTTTAATTTTAATCTAAATATAATATTATTTTTAATAACCACAGTAAGCTAAAATCACAACTTTCGAATTGTAGGTATGAAAAAATTATAGTGTTTCTCACTATATCTTCTTCCCATATCACTATTTTTTTTTCAGAACAATCAGGATTTGAGTGCTTCATTAGTTTTGCGAATTTATTTGGCATTTTTGATAAATATTAGTTTCTATTAGCGATTTATTGAGAATAAATTCATCAGTTAGAAATCGGTTAAGGCGCATGTATAGATCGTTTTGTGTTAGCAGTGCTGTCGTTTTTGGCGGTGCGGTGTCTTCAGGGTGCGGTAGTCTTGGTTTCGGTAGTCGATATCGACGAGCTCTAGTTAGTTGCCATGCAGTGCTTATACTCTTTAGTCGACCTGATGATGTATCAGTGTTTAAATTCGCATTGGCTAGCGCTGGGTGAGGACAACTGCGGACATGGATACATAATCAAACTGTGAGTAGAGAATTGAAAGTGATTATGGTGCTTGCCTTAATGCTCTGTTCAAGGGTTCCTGGGTTCGATTCCCGGCAGGGTTCATCTTTTGAAAAGAACTTTTCAAAGCTGGCTCTAGTCTGAATCTGGAAACAGTGGCACCCTGCGTTTCGCAGCCATTTGGGCAGCTCGTCCAACGGCTGTAATCACCCCCTTACAGAAGACCACAGTGAAATAACAGCACGTGCAAAAGCACGTGTGTTGTGTTTTAAAAAGTTCATTTTCAAAGTTGACCAAACCGGGAATCGAACCCGGGACCTCTGAGATGTTAGGCAAGTATCCTTTCCACTCCAACGGGCTCGTCAATTTTAAACAATTTTAAACAGGATATCATCTGTCAGCCAGCTTATTTCTAAATAAATCTATAGTTCATTGTAGGCAATTATTATTTACTTACTAAGGATTTGTGATACTTCTTAAACGTGCTGGAGCTATCACAGACGGCAACTCCGTAGATGAATTCTTTTTTAGTCCTGTGAATAGTGAAAATCATAATATAAATGCAATAGGTCTGACCGATGGGTTTGAAAATGACTATAAAACACACATAATACACATAATATAAGAGCTATGGTTATGTACATGTGAATAGTTTTTGTTTCATCAAAATCGATGCAGTATTTCCGAAATTATTGACACCGAAACTTCGGTCGCTATTTTAATTTTCAAGTACGCCCGGGCTAAGTGGATGACGTCACAAATCTTGTTGCTAGACGCAAGTTCATAGTAAAAAGAGAGATTTGTATGTTTGTAATTATTTAACTCAAAAACTACTGGATCGATTTTAAAAATTCTTTCACCTATAGAAAACTACATTATCAGCGGGTAACTTTATAATGTATAGCCTATACATGTATGTATGTATAGGCAGACGAAGTAGCGTGAAAACAGCTAGTTGATTATATATTATAAAAATATTCTTAAAATGATTCTTGAGCAGGACTTACGAGAAAAAAATTTCCTTAAAACTTTTTGAAGTGATCGGGTTCGGAATATCTTAATGAAGAATTTTTTTCATTCGTACAAACATAGAGACAGATAAGATATTTACTTGCGTGTTAGGTGAGGACCCTTACCATTACAGTTCCGAACAAAACTGTTAGGTACCTTTAGGGCCTCTTTCGCCACCTACAAGTAAAGTATTGATTAGTTACTTTTAGAAATAATTTTATAATTTATTAAATTATGCACTTTACTTTACTGCATCCTTCGATAGGCGAATTTTTTTATTATTTTCTTTTTAATGTTTGGGACTTTTACCGTACAAACAAAGGTATATCAGCTCCATCATTCCCGGTAACCGGTAACTAAATGGCGGTTAGCCTAGGTACTTGACACTTTACTCAGAGATGGTGAACGAGGCCCTAAATTTACTTTCAACTTTTAAGTAATATTTTTGTTAATTTAGTTATCTGACTGGCTATGTGAATGTTTGCTATAATAAACTTAATATTTAAAATTTCTTACTTGATTTTCTTACCTAAAGATGACCTAGTAAAGCTTTTTTCGCTGTATTATGTCCTACATAAATAATGAAACGGAATTCACCAGAACTTTTTATGTTCTTAATCAAACTTTTATCCTTCCATTTGGCCGAGCATACGGGACACAAAGAGCGTCGTATCGACCATCGAGGTATTTCTTTGTTTTCAGTTGATGTTTTTTGAAAGGCCGGGATCAACAGTGGAGCCTGTGATGAAACGTTTATTTATTTATACTTATAAAATTGACATAGCAACAACGTGACATCCTTACATATTTTAAAACAAAGTCCGCAGCCGGGTATGTCTGGACAGGATGTATGTATGTATGATCGCGATGATCTCAAAAGCAACTGAACGGATTTTCATGCGGTTTTCAGCTCTCAACAGAGTGATTCTTGAGGAAGGTTTTCGTTAGGTAAGTTCCCGAGTAGCCGGTCTAGCGGCAGTAACCACCGCCTTACAGAAGGCCACCTTGAAATGATACCATGAATGCTGTTGTGTTTCGATGAGAGAGTAAGGGATGTCAAAGCCCTTTGGGGGATCCCAATCCCTTATTGGTAATCCTACCAGGGTTGGCACCTGTGGGCTGTGGCGTTGCTTGCGTTAAGGCAACAGCATGTTATAGGCAAAGACTTCTATTATAACGTTATAGGTTATAGTAGGTTATAGCATGTTTAAGGTAGGCAAACCTACAATCGTCAGCCTGTCTGATGACCTTAACATTAAAAAAAAGGTATAGTTTCCCTATATAGTTCCTATAAAATCCTGGCGTACTTTTTTACCAATGTAACAGTATCAGAAAATCAAAGTATGTGTGTAATATGAAAGAATTACTTACTTACCTGTGTTGATGTAGGTATATTGTAGGCTAATATAGAGGGTATGTCCATATCGCGTTTAGTCGATATCCGTGAGACTCGGGACCGTGAAATGCTTCGCTCCGTCAAACGCATGCTTAGTCCATGAATGCAGGCATCATTCGACGACCTGGAGATGAATGAATATTTTATTATTATGTAATACGTTGTGTACAGTACAAATGCTGTATAAATTGTCACGAGTAATAAAACAGGACTTAAGATTTTTATTCTTTTGACTTTTTCATAACAAATATTTTGTTCCTTCTTCTTTTCTAAGTGCTTTATCAGGTTTCCCCGACGACGTTGGTGGTCACCGTCGAAAAGATAAGAAATATTTTGTTTAAACAATAATAATAATAATAATAATAATGATATATTTTATAAAGTTACGCGGACGAAGTTGCGTGCGTCAGATAGTTAATTATAAAATTGACAAATAATAAATTTTTACAACTATTTTTTCTATACTTACTATTAATTATTTTTAATATTAGTTAAAACAGTTTCTTTAATTATTTTCTGCACGTAGGTATTCAGGTATTACTTGATTTCTCTTATCGTATGAAAATATGTAATGTGTATTATTATAACTGTTTTATCAGTCGCATAGGATTTATTAATATGACATTTCCCAAAAAAACATGACGCCATATTTGCACAAGGAACAAGGAAAAGAACTGAAAAACATTTACTATTTTCACAGTACTAGCTACCAGCCTCCGGGTTCGCACGAATGATTTTCTTTTTGGAAATTATTACATTACTAAATTCAATGTAAGCAACGCCATTGTTTAAAATAATTAAAATAGAATGTTATAGAAGCATATTCACTCAAGATTCTGTGAGAAAGTTGTATTTAATAGACGTAATTGAATCGAAAGTGAAAGTCAAGTGGGAAAAACGAGCATTTTTTACTAATGTGCTTGTGTCAACTTTATATTATTACGCCATTGTAGTCGGCTGACTCTATTAGCACTGCTGCAATACCGATAATTATACATTAAAACATTAAAACATTAAAACATTAATTAAAACATCCATTCTGCCTGATGATAAGTTAAATAATATTTAAATGACAATTTTTTTAACAAACTGAAGAAATTATTATAAAGAGAGATCAATATAAAGAGAGATTATCTATATCTACATATAATAAAATCGTAAAAAGATGTACCTACATTATACATTTATTCAGAAAAACAGTTTGTACACATTGTACTAAATGTTACCCGAAGTCAAAAATAGTTTTTATTTATAAATTTCACTACTAATTTCTAGTTACGTAAGTATAAATTTCCTTGTTATCTTACTCATCGGAATCGTAGTCATGTTCCCTGTTAGGCAAATCCAGCGGTTGATCTTCAGCTTCCTCTAGCTCACGACTGCGGGCACGTATCAAATTCAACAATAGCGTTTCATTGTCTCCTAGACTATCGCATCTAAAAAGAAAAATACGCACCACGTTCGTTCATTCATCAAATCTTTTGACCTCGACTTTTTAGACCTATAGATTAAATTTATCATCACCAGCATCATTGTCAGTATGTGTCTCTCCACTGTTGGATGTAGGCCTCTCCCAAGGCTCGCCACCACGTACGATCTTCTGTTTTTCCCATCCAGACCGCTTCCTGCGAAGCCCCTTATGTCATCTGTCCATCTGGCTGCAGGGCGTCCCACGCTGTGCTTTCCAATTCGTGGCTTCTATTCGAGAACTTTTCTACCCCTCTGCGACATCTGTCGCAGAGCGGTTATCCGCTCTGCGACAGATGTGACCGGCCCATTTCCACTTCAACTTGCTAATTCTCTTGGCTACTCTTTTGCGTCGGGCGTCGGGATTAAAAATTTCCAAAATTACACACTTTGAACTGTTGTAACTCCTGTACAATTCACTATGTTGTGACAGCAACGTTTTGAAGTAAGGCACTGGCGGCTTCATCGTGCTACTAGTGTCTTGCCGAGTCATTTGCGTTAGTCCCGAATTTTGTTGCATCGAGACCAACGGACTTGAATTAGACATGAATGATATCCGCAGTGGGTCGATTTCTTTATATCTACAAACAAAGATAAATATTAGTAAAATGATACTATCAATATAACCTTTAAAGGTTACTAACATGTGCATTAGTCATATTAAGCAATACAGTATGTTGTTCGATAATTTAGGTATTTGTCTATGTACAATAGATGTACAACTATATAATACTAGTCGGTGCACGCGACTTCGTCAGAGATGAATAATATAAAAATAACGCCCGACAAAATAGTTGTTATAGTTTTACCAGGCGATGAAAGGCCTGCAACAGTACTTTTTTCCGGATGAAGAGGTCTAACAGAATTTCATGGCAAATGGGGAAATAAGAATTTGTAGAGTGCAATACTAAATATATACTCATATATACGGAAATTGGACTAAACTATTTTTATACTGCCTAATTTTTATTTGTCTTTAGACTCCTATTAAAGACAAATTAATTAAAGACATGTTAAATGCAAATTAATCTTTTTAATGAATAAATATTTAAAAAATTTATGAAACGACTTGCACAACGTTTTAATTTTTATTTAAACACGTTCCAAATTTAAAATACAATTCTATTTAAATTAAATTAAACAGCAAATTAAACAGCAAATTTAAACAGAATTTTAAAAAAATTGTGTAATCCTCTTTAAATCGATATACCCTTTCATAAGTATTTTACGATTTGGCTTGAAACGGAATAACGTATAAAAATATGCACATTTAGGTAGGTAATACAATTACTTATAACCTATAACGCTGATTGGGACCATATGTTTTTTCGTGTTGATGTAAATACAACCAAAGATACAATGCTATAAAGTTTTTAGAGCGTCAAATTTGAACAGAAGTAAAATATTGTAGTGAGGCTTTACGACGAACAAGATAATATAAATATCGTGATTTCGAAGCCTTGATGCTGTGTTTACTTTTTCTCGTCCGTGAGTCACGCACAGTGACTCATTAGCCAAAGGTCTGTATTACAACTATTTAGGGCTGGGCTATTCTCCAGAAACTCTGCTCTGCTGGCTGAATTCCACATATGAATTGTGGCCGCACGATGCCGGGAGCTGACCGTTAGTGAATTTGAGGGACCTTAATATAAATATTGTTTTGATGAAAAGTCGATGCTCTTTTTAGAGTTTTAAAGCACTAACCAATACGTAGATTTGTTTTGATTATGGTCATTTAAAAATAAAATTTGCGGGTTAAATGCAAGAAAATTGTATACAGTTTTTTTTTTAATTTAAATTAAAAAGTTAAGATTTAAAATAAATTACATTCTCATTGGAATATTTTACAAATACCAGTTGGTATTGTTTATTTCAATAAAGCCTGTTATTTAATGAACACTCACAGAAAAATATGAAATATGACGTTTAAAGATGTTAATGCATTGACAGAGTTATTTTCGTATTATGAATGTCGAAGTTAACTTGTGTGTCAATTGCCTTTTTTTTCATGACTGAATCGATTTTGAGGAAACTTGTTACGGAGATAGCTTGACCAACTATACATGACTTTTATATTATATCTCAAGTCTCAACTATACTAATGGTTAAGGCTGATAACCGGTTAGCTCGAGTTACTAGATTACTTACTCGCTGGAATTTAACTCGCTTGAACCAGCGAGTTATCATGCTGTGTCAGCATCGGCGAGTTCGAACCTATGCAAACTATAGGTAATAGGTATGTAAAAGTTTTGAAAAATTTATACTAATAAATATAATTGAAGTGCAGTCTAATAGATAACTTTTGACAGAAGGAATATTTGTTGGGTTAGCTAATACTAATATAAATTAAGATACTAAATAATACAAAATAATAATAATACAATTCTTAGAATAAATTCAATGTAAACGGATAGTAGGCAAATAATGGTTTACAGTCATTGATGAGTCTTTGTCAACCTTGACATGCAATAATGAGATGAATAATAACGTGGATTATTCTTTTCAATATAAAAGACAGTTTTATTTTATAAGTGGCATCCTAACTAATATTAGAAACACGAAAGTGAGTTTGTTTGTTTGCTTGTTATGCTTTCACGCCTTAATTACTTAAACGATCGCCATGCAGTTTTGCATACACGTTGTCAGGGATAAAGAAAAAGGACATAGGATACCTATGTATTATACAGAAAAATAATACTCTTGCCGTGTGACGCGAACAAAGTCGCGGGTAAAAGCTAGTAGGTATTAATTAGCATAATTAGAAACATTTTTTTAAATTTTATTTTTTGTATTCAATTGTTAAGGCGTAATTGTCAATAAACGGTAACAAAATATACTAACAAACTCATTTTCGCATTTATAATATTATTTGGTAATATTTATTTTATTATTTAGTAATTATTTAGTAATGTTGCGCGCGATTTCGTTCGTGTAACTTTATAAAATATTGCCTATGTTATGTATTCGTTTATAATTTAGCTTTCTACAGGTGATTGAATTTTCAAAATAATATAGATAAAATGAAAACCAATTGCTTACTTTGTGCTATTATGTCTGGATGAGTATAGTTTTGAGTAACGTGCTTTCCAATCGACATCCTTTTTCCAATTCGTTTCCACTTTTCTGAAAAAAAAAACATATTTGAGATTTTTTCAAATTCATTGCCAACACTTTACAGCGATTGTGCTAAATTTGACAGAGTCTAAGAACACCAATGGGACTCGTTTTATGGGAAATGTTATTTTCCACTCTAGTGTGGCAAAATCAAGTGACAGAGAGCCTGCACCCACATTAAATTTATATGTGTGAATTTCAATCACGATCATATTATATGTATATGAAGATATATATCATACTATATGAGTAAAGGATATATAAAATTATAATAATTGTAAAGGAATATTTTAAAGATAAATGGTGGTAGGCAGACTGACGCCCTACATGATGGTAGTGGCTATTGTTGCTTATAAATTCAAGCAACACAGCAGCAACATTTTAGGGGTGAAAGTGCGCTGTCAAACCTAATAGGATAGAAGATTGAAGAAAAAGTGTGGATGGTTAGTGTTCAAACAGCACATGGGCTGTTGTATCACGGTGATTTTCTGTTCAGTGGTGGTTATTGTAGCCAGTCATTTTCGTCCAATTTATATAACAGTGTGGTGGGTACTTATTACCTTGGTTTAAATTTTAAACTATCAGCTAAAACAATAACGACTTCATAAAAAGCTAAAGTTTTTTTGATGTGTTTAACTGTATTAGTATCCAAGTAATATACGTATTTATAACTCTTCTGTCACTAATATTAATCAACTCAGAATCGGGTGATTGAAAAATATGCGACTTTTATGTTCTATATATACTTATGTATTTTATACGGTCTGACTGCACACTTGATGGTAGAAGGCTACAGTCGCCATAACTCAAGCTACCCCACAGGTGTTACGAGTGCGTGTCGACTACGCTGTAGGATTAAGGATAGGCGATTGAGAAGGGACAGGAAAATGGTTTAAATTGTTCAATTTTAAACATAAATTACGTTTTAATACTTACTGCATGATCTTAAATTTTTAATTAAAGGTTTCTTTATAAATCTTAATTAGATTGGTATATTATAAATTATTATAAAAATCATTTTGACACAGCGTCACTATGACGTCTACAGTAGACAAAAATATTCAAAAAATACTCTATGATTAAAAACAGATAAAGCGACAACTGGTTTCGATTAATAGATGAAAAAAAAATGAGAGAAGACGTTGAGAACAGCGAATAAATTTAAATTAAATTACAATAAATGCGACCGTTTTTCTAGGCCTCATATCAATTTGGTGTCGATGTCGTTTCTACGACCCAGTAAATTTGACCTAACACTTGTGAAATATTGAATTTATATTACTTAAATTTATATTACACTTCCCTGTAACATACTTGTGATACGAAAAAATTATACTATTATACGTGAGTATTTTTTAATTTCAACTTAACGTAACAAACTTGCGTAGTCGATATGTATATATATTATTAATATAAAGTAGAACAATATAAAAATTATATTGTTCTACTTATATAGTATTTTTTTATAATGCATAATAATTGAAGACGTGAGTGGATAAAGGTGATAAGTCGCTTAATTCCAATTTGGAGTAAATCGAGGTTAAAGATTTACTTTTAATTTTTGAGATAAGTCGCCACGGAACTGATTTTTGTACTAAATTATTATGCAAAGTTGTGTAAACAACCTAAAATATTAATTGTATGATAGCAATTAAACAGTTGTATTATTTTTTATTATTTAATTTAAAAAAAAGTGAACGTAAATCCTTCTTCCCTTAACAAAAGTAAACTTTTCTCCACTTTTTGCTTTTTAAAATTAAATGTACATTACACCTTTTTCCACTCTATTTTCCAAAATCGACGATTTAATCATTTATATGGACATATTACCTACATCAATAAAAAAAAAAAAAAAAAAAAAACCCAAAAATGCGACATATCACCTTCATACTCACGTCTTCAGTTGTATTTATTCCTCTATAACTAAAAAATGGATATCTGGATCAACAAGGGCTTGCGAATCTGGCGGCAGTGACACAAGTAGTCCTGTCTGTTTTTTGTATTGAATTAGAAGCTGAAATAAGCCTTCAATAGGTATTTGACATTTATTTACTTACTTATTTTTTGTTTAATGAGGTTACTAAACCGCAACACAATATCCAAGAAATATGTCAGAAACAAGATGAAATCACAGTACCTAAGCAATTTGTAGGTAATGTTGTAAAAAGTACTGCTATAGTGACTAAAACAAGACTACTGACTCGTACGTCACCAATTCGGGATTTTGGCCATTTTATTAACTTTAATTTCTAATCTTAATAATAATATATTAGGAAAGCAAATAATATAAAAAAATCACAAATTGACTGAAAATTGTAACATTCGCGGAAATTGACTATGATATCGCTGGGAAGATTTTGCTGGTATAACTAACTACATATAACCAGACATTTGTTAAATTCATAACATTCTTCACGAATCTTAATGAATATCTCTATATCTCAAAATGAACAGTTGCTAGCTAAAATGACTTAAATCTATATTATGTTTACTATTACAGGAACAACTTCACGAAGAGATGACTTACAAACTTGATCACCTTGAGATTTGCTGTCCGGTCGCAAATTTATCATGTTCTAGCATTAGTTATTTTATTTTGTAACCATTCGATATTATTGTTAAACTTTGACTGTAAGACCCTTATTTTAGTGGAAAAATTTCTCAAATATTCAGTTAGTCTAATGACAAAAGGCTAGCACTTGTAGGCTATAGATATTTGCATGACATTATAGACAGTTATGCCTACTTTCTCGGCTAATGTCCCCGTTTATGGATTTTAACTGCCTCTAGTTTAGAACATGATGAGTTCTAAACATTCATGAAGTGTCGCCGTGTTTTATGATTCGTGGATGAAGTATATTTCCGCAAATTATATGATTTCAGATGATGTTGTGGTAGTCGATTGATAGGAAGGCGGGGGCAGTGCAGCGCTTCGCGCTACGTAACGCAGGCAGTCTCAGCCGTTGATTTTGAGCTGAACCGACCGCCTTTACTTTAGTCGTAATATCCGCGATCACCCGTATACACGTCGCTGTGTCGCGCTACTACGCTCCGGCTATATCACGTTGACGATAACGCGTCCCGTTCAACAACAAATCTAGCTACACAATCAACCCGTTCGTATTATTCAATCAATTAGTGATCCAATATTGGACTTGCAACCATTGAGTACCCAGTGAAAAAGTGTAAAAAACCGGCTCTGTGACCATATGATCCATACCGGACCCGTTTACGCGGCCCTGATCTCCAATATCGGTGTGCTGTCACGATATGGACCCGCTAAAAAGTGCATTCGTCTTTGTCTAGACAATAATATGACTCAGTGTTGAGAAACACTTTCTCAAATTTAAAGTGAAGTTAGAATTTCGCGGCACGATTGTGTTGGAGATGTGAATGTTGTAGAAGAATTATTCGGTGGTGATATTGTCAGTAAAATGGCAGGTGCTAGTGAAGAAAGTGGTGGTGTTGAGGAGACCACGTCTACCACGGCTGCGGTTGCTGATGGCCGCAAACGTGGATTAAGTGGATCTATGTCTTTGCGTACCCGCAAACTGGGAAGGCGCCTTTCTCGGAGTATGTCCATTGTAGCATTAAAGCTACCAGAGAAGGCGCAAAGTATCACGAAATCATCTACTAAGCTGATGCGCTCCGGCAGCAGAGACAAGAAAAATAGGAACTTTGAACTCGCTATAATATTGCCGGACAAAACACAGAAGCAGGTGAGATCTTAATGAAATAAAACTCTTAAATATTTTAATAACTCTTATAAGAATCTGTGTTAAAATAGTTTGATAGGTTTTTGATGGCTTTGAAGCCACTAGTTAAGTTTATGGAGTTTTTACACATTAATAACTATTTAATTCAAATAAATTTTCGTAATTTCCAATTGTCTGACTGTTTTGGCAGTACAATTGTTATTTTCCAAAGAACCTTCCAGATGTGTGTCATGCATTCAAATGCGTTCTTTAGTGGTTCATTGCAATTTCGCTGTTGCCATGTTTCGCCATCACACCGACGTGTCGCCCACACCACGGATTTCTCCTTTGATATAATAACGAATTGCAATTGCCAGTGTTCAAATCCGTCAACGGTCATTGTTTGCGTTGTCATTGAACCGGTGTATTGAGCTTTTTACGAGGCTACTGGTGGGTTAGTATAGCAATCAGTCTGCACAAAGCAATACGGATGTATCTATGTCGCATTCTCGATGCAAACCAAACATATCCTACATTCCAACAGTTTCTTAAATTTGGATTGAACTGAAATCGATTGCTCCCAGTTATCTTTTTATATCAGGAAAAAGGGTTTTCGTTGCCAGCATTCAGTCGAAACGATTAAAGATCACGGCAAGTAATTAACTTTTTTTTAAAGCAATCGAACTTCCTTAACTTGGTTAAGGACGACATTGATTCCGGTGCGCGATTGTTTCAATGGCGCCTGCTAATTAATTTGCCATTTCACTACCGTATGCGATAATTTTCGTAATGTTTTCGACTTTGTTTTCTATATAAATTACATTTAAATGTTGTTCTTCAACCTTCAATGACAATGTATTCCTTTTTTTAATTAATGACGCCATATTTTGCACACTATGTACCTTTCATAATGTAAACTTTGATATCAAATTTCGTTAATGCATAGTTCCTGCGATGTTGCAAATGAGTAAATTGATACTCTACAAGCTTGCTAGGATATAGGTATTATTTCAATGATTACAAGTGACTTAAAATTGAATCACTTAATAACATGCATATTTTGTGCCTGTATGAAATATTGCGGCTCAACAAAAGATTTTTTGTAATAACAAAATAAATAAAATATAACAAATTTTAAAATTAGGGTTAATGGGTTCTAATGTAGAACTTTATAATATTGTAAAGAGAAAAGAATAATTGTATGTTTGTATGAATAAACTCAAAAACTACTGGACCGATTTTAAAAATTCTTTCACCTATAAATAGCTACATTATCAACGAGTAACATGCTAGATTACGCGGGCGAAGTCGCGTGCTGCAGCTAGTAAATAATATATTAAATAAAGCAAAAATCTTTTAATGTCATTGTTTCAAAATAAGTTTGTAACCGTTGCAAAAAACCAAGTTGAAATTCGAACCACTTACAGTACCTATTAAGTTAAATCAGAATTTCCAATTGAATTCACAGCTAGAAATATACGTTAATGATAGCAGGAGCGACAATTTATTTAACTCAATGAGGATGACCGCCTCTGCATCAGAACCAGTCTTAAACATTGAATAGAGGATAGTCAAGTAAACGACAGATAAACGCGGTGGTATGTTCTTGAATTTCAAGCATGTGCTTACCAGTTAAATACAGGAAGTGATGAGCAATAGGAATTAGTTACGATATATATTAACGAGCGATATTTATGAAGTGAAAGTGACATTGCGATACAAATTGTATACAAAGTAGTAGCGATAAGTACCTACATGAAGTGTGTGCGTGCCATATGTGGGCTCTATTTTAGGATGCAAATTTGTTATTTGATTGGATAAATATTTATGGAAAAGACGGTGCCAAGCCTTTGAAAGCTGGAAAAGTCGTATATTCTTTACTTTACTAATATTATAAAGAGTGAAGATTTGTATTTATTTATGTTTATCCTTACGTATTATAAAACAAATTCCTCCGTCACGTCTGTCTGTTCGCAATACACTCAAAAACTACTGCACCGATTTTCATGCGATTTTCACCAATGGATAGAAGGTTTATACGAAAAAAAAATTACACCTCGGGCGAAGCCGGGAGCGGGACAACTAGTAATGAATAAACTCAAAAACTACTGGACCAATTTTGAAAATTCTTTCACCTATAGAAAACTACATTATACATACATATGCTATATTTTATGAAGTAATGCGGGCAAAAACGCGTGCAATAGCTAGTCGGGTATATTCTGCGCAGAAACCATTTCGGATTGGAATACTTTATCTCTATACCTACTTGTATAAAATGTCACAGACATTAGATGATTTGATGAGATGAGTTACAACGTACAAGCATTTGAGTATATTAACCATAATTACCTAAAAATGGTCATATTTAAGCCAAAACATCGATCTCACACCTTAATTTTGAATCACTTTTTAAGAAAATTTCGTGGACGGGAGTGTTTTCTAATGATAAAAAATATGACGAAAGGCAAATGCGATGAAAAGCGAGGTAGACGAATGGCGTCAAACCGACCTCTAGTATAGTAGATAGCAAAATTTTCCCTGTAGTTAGTAAACTTGATGTTTATAACTAGGAAGCAATCGAGGATTCGGACCTTAACATTGGACTATTAACTATGTAAATACTGCAGTATCGTCGCTAAAAAATTTACTGTTGATGACATGTTATTGCGCAGTTTTTTTAACAATTGTATTTCCCATTACATTTTTACATAACTCGTTAATAAAATTAATCAAGTGTATCGAGATGGATTAATTTTATCGATAGATGTTTAAATTCATGTAATCGCCAGGAATTCGTGTCGAAATAACTTTGAAGAGCTAATCTAAATGTAAATATTTCCTTCAATCTTAGTTGTTGTTTAATTCGTATCTAATAGTTAAGTTATTATATAATTATATTAATTAGTTAGTAGTAGTGGAGTACACTGTGTTCCGTAGTTATAAACTGTGACCAGGAGTGCATGTCTGGCATGGCAGCAGTAACCACATCCTTACAAAAGACCACCATGAAATAACAGTAGGTACCGACGTTAGCTGTCGTGTTTCGGTAAGTAAAGTCGCCAGGGTCTATTTTCTTGTCCCACTCTTTATTTATCGTGTCAAGGTCGGTCGGTATCTACGGCGTTGCGATGGTAGAGCGTCTTATGATTTATAACATTTATATTTTTTTGTTTGAGGAAAATTTTCATAGGATTCATAAAGGAAGTTTATATTTAAAAGTGTTAAAAAAAATTAAAATCAGTCTGTATTTAAAAAAATTTACCTAGGGTTTCTGACGATTAATAAAACTGCTTTTAAGTTAAAATGATACTAGAACGAAATCCCATTTTATGTAATTATTGTTGGCAATTAAGCAAAATTTTATCTATTTCTTCGCGTATCCGCATCTACTATTAATTATAAGTTAAATTCCTAAATAAAATTCCCTTTAACAGATAGGTAAGTATCTACTTATGTTTCTTTTAGCCAAGAGCGAACATGCATGAGGCCGTGTCCAGTTTCTTATGGATAGACATAGGACCGGTTCCATTCCTAGTTCAGACAGATAAACGCTGTTGAAAATCTTTTGCCTTGTTCGGTGTTGTTTCACCATATTCCTTGTTTAAAGAATACTTCATTGCATATAAATAAGGAAAAAGTTAGAATATCCACTTCGGGTCTTTTATTTTTAACTGTCTTGCGGATAAGTTTCTCTAAGTTGCAGGGAGCGAAACGCCATTTCAAATATAATGTATCTAGTATGAAAATAAAATTATGTGAATGTCATAAAATAAGGTTCGCTGATCTGGCCGCAGGTAGGTGTTTCTTGGTAGTGTATTCTGCAAACGATTTCCTAATATTTGATGGATTTCATGATTCAAAATGGGTTCAAATTCAAAATGATTGTTCTTAGAACTAACAGAAAACATTTAAAACATTGTTCATCGTTTAAATGGCAGCAAAAGCAAATGTTAATGTTTTCTGTTTACAAACATAACAAACGCCGCAGTTAAAATAAGCAACGCCACGAAATGCTAACTTTAGAATGTTACTCGTGAATTCGATTTTACTATATTTTAGCTTATTTTATTACGCTTTAAATTTCATTTGAAACTTACAATCGTGCAGGAATTCTAAGTTTTTGTTAAAATTAGGTCTGGTTTTCAAAAATCAAATGGAAATCTTCTATCATTTTTAAAAGATGGATGACAGCTGATGTCAAAATTTAAAAAACGGTCAGTTTCAATCCCGCAGTCAAACTAGCGACATCCCGGCTTCGCGCTTTTCAGCAATTTCCCCGAGCATTTTTCAAATTTTTCTTTTCATAAGAACCTTCCTCGGACTTCAACGAATATAAAAAAAATGCGAATTGATACTTTTATTAGTTATTTTAATAACAATAATTAACTACCTTTAGCAATTATTAATTTATTTCAGACACAAAATATTCAGATTTAGTTTTTATACGGTTTTCACTAATTATTTTCACAAACGAGGAAAGTTTTTGTAAGTATATAAAAAAATTCATCCAGTGCGAAGGCGGGAGGGGAGTCGTTAGTATTCGTATAATTTGTTAGGTTAATTATATATCTTTATTCTGCAAAAAATCGGACTTTTTTCTGCAAATCATGTTCAAAAACCTTCTCCGTTAATCGTTCTTTCCATTAGTGAAGACTGCATCAAAATCCATAGCGTTGTTCAGGAGTAGTTAGCACATGCACAGACCGACGCGGACAGCGACTTCAATTTATACTATACTAGCTGGTGCCCGCGGCTTCGCCTGCTTTGAAAAATATATACTAAAACTTTCTTCGAGAACCACTCTATCCATTGGTGAAAACAGCATGAAAATTGGTGCAGTAGTTTTTGAGTTGATCGCGAACAGACAGACAGACGCGGCGGAGGACTTTGTTTTATAATATGTAGTGATACAGATGTTACAGCTATTATTGAGAAAAATTCGCATATTGCTTTTTTAGTGTCACACGTGTAAAATATCACCTATTCACAACTAGGTACATATATTTAGATATGCATTGGAAGAGACACTTCTGCGACCGGTTGTTGGCTTGTAGGTGAGGTTATGTAAATGCGGTGAAAGGGCGTTCTGCAGCCAGACTTTTTTTGCACTCGTCTATTGAACACGTGTATACGAATAGTAACACTACTTCACAGAGTAGAAAATGTGATGTGCAATTTTATTTAAAGAATACTAAATTATAGTATTTAAAATGTAAGCACTAACCACTAACACTAAGGCTGGTGATCCACCTCTTCACCTCTCCCCCTCATTCTCTACTTACCATTAAGTAATCTTTCTATCTTTAGTTCTTTGATTTTTTGTTTGACCTCATTTCTTTCGTAGTTCTTTGAAGAGTGAACTTTTTGCGCTTTTCTAGGAAAGGTTTATTCCTGTAAGAATTAGTTGAGTTAATTGCAATTCGTAATCTATCTTTATATGTATCTTTCAAATAGTTCCGAGGATTACCTTCATTTCAACTTAGAAAATTCATTATATTTTTCTCTAATATTAGTACCTATAAAAAATTTTCTTTTAAATTAATTTTCTCCTATTTTTCGGTCAGTTACTTGAGACTGCGGGATTAGTTTTTTAAGTTATTTTTCAAATTAGATATCACACTTCACAATGGGTACCTACCTATGTCAGAGTCGCCGTAATTGTCGGCAAAAATATCACAGGTTCAAGGCCAGATATATTTTCTGTTATGGTCGCATATGCAACATCTCATAATAGGGAAACTATTATTAAAATTTTATTTGGCTTTTGCCCAAACTGTGCAAGCATTGGAATTAAGCGGAGAGACACGTACGTGTATTCTGTTTGGAATTTAAAACTAACCAATTATCTTCATGTCTTCGAACGCCTACTAACCTAGTTTTAACAAAGGACCACATTATTTTAAATAATAGTCGTACATTGGCCTTTGTTACAATGTTTCAGCGCACTTTTGAAATTATTTCATTATGACAAACAACTTTATTTAACATTTAATCATCATAACATGTACGTCTTACAGTGTATCGATGTGACCCCATATTTGTAGTTTTTATATCGGGGTCATATCAGTATCAGTATAATTATATTGCTTATATCTAAAAAGGAGTATATCTCAAAGTAAAGAAAGTAAATATTATATACTTATTCTATTGTTTCGTTTGTTTTGCTTTTAGTGAAACCTTACCTTTTAATAAAAATAATCGCTAAAACGCAGCTTGCCCTGCCACTAAGTACTTTTAAAATCCAAACCAGAGCCAGCTTTGAGAAGTTCATTCCAAAAGATGACACCGTTGGGAAGGAATTCGAGCCCGGGGCCCCTGAGATGTTAGGCATCACTCCTACCATTCATCCAACGGGCTCGTCAAAACAATGCATAATTCTGAGATGAAATCCGATAAAGATGGTAATTTTAAAATATTAACTATGTTAATTTGGTCCTATGCAATTAAGAATTAGTTTTTTTTATATAAATGTGGTACTATCTCTTGATAAGTATATTATCTGCTGAGATTTTATGAAATAGTGAAGCGATTTTCCAATATAACATCTGGCCTTAACATCTGAAATGGGAGGCCTTGTGATCACTGAACCGTAAAGAACTGTATTTGTCACATCTATAGTACGTGACCGCGGTACGATAGAGATAGACTGTACGAGCAATTTGTTTCATATGGCCAACACATTTAATATACTCGTAAGTATTGAGGTTGCAAAATATTGACAGTCTGTATTATTTTGTCGCTACTTAGTGTATATGTTACGGCAATCTTTATAATTCAGATATTCTATAGAATACCTGGGACGTCCAGGCAATGTATGAAATATTATTTATTTTATATTTTGTCTAGGTATTCTATACTAATACCGAATGCGCAGCCGGTAATGTACTATCCCAAGCTCTGAGATTTTTGATAAGCGTGTGAATGTTGAAAATCTTCCTTCTGATGTAAATGATCAACCGTTACATGATCTGAGTTTCGTATCAGAAAGTGAGGAATTATTAAGTTCCGAGGAGAATAGCCTTTTGTGTATTGGAAGTTGGAAGATTCTATTTTTAACTCCCGACCCCCGACGCAAAATTGGGGTGTTATAAATTAGATGTGTTCATCTGTGTATGTGTGTATCTATGTGTCTGTCTATGGTATCGTATTTCCTAAACGGATAGACCAATTTTGATCCGGTTTTTTTTGTTTGAAATCTGATGTGTTCGAGATGGTTCTTAGCTATAGTTTATAAAGATCTGTTAAGGCGTTTGAAGATTATCAGCCCATTTCCTAGCTGACAAAAGGGGTTTCGTTAACTTCCACAGATTCTATTTATGTGAGAACTGATGCTGCAGCATCAAGTAGTCTGCGGGAATAAGGATTAGGGCCTCTTTCACCATGTGGCAAGTAGGCTAACCGCCATTTAAAGTCACCGGTAACCGGGAATAATGGAGATGATATACCTTTGTTTGTACGGTAAAAGTCCCAAACATTAAAAAGAAAATAATAAAAAAAAATCGCCTATCGAAGGATGCAGTAAACGGAGTGCATAATTTAATAAAACATACAATTATTTCTAAAAGTAACTAATTAACACTTTACTTGTAGTTGGTTAAAGAGGCCATTAGACATATAGCCTCGCGGTTAGCCTTTTTTGTGGGTTGACCCACAAAAATGTTTACTATAAACATGTAATAAGTACCTACATTATTTTATTATGTACTAGCTAGTGCTCGCGACTTCGTCTGCGTTGAAAATTAAAAAAAAAGCAATATAACGCTTGACCTCGTGTTGCTATAACACTTTGGCCAGGCGTTAGTTTTTTGTTTTTTATATATCTCTCGGGAATAATCCTTTTTTCTGGATGAAAGGTGTCCCAGACAACGTGTATGCAAAATTTCATGGTGATCGGTTCAGCGGTTTTTGCGTGAAAGAGTTATAAACATCCATACATCCAAACATACTTTCGCATTTATAATATTAGTACGGATTATCAATGGTTTTCAGATTTTTATACAATATTGTTATTTTGATATGTTGTTGAAATATTTGGGGCGATATTTTAAAAAGTTTTTATAGGAAAGCAACCATTGCCTTCCTTCGCTCATGTTAACCAATAAATAAGGAAAAAAAAATTACGAGTAATACAACACCCTTTACTGTTACGTAAAATTAATGCTATAATATGTAACAAAAGTGGTTATTTAATTAGCCGTCTTACCCTTTTACGAAGATAATTTGTCTCATTGTAAATGCTATACATTTAGTTACGTCATCGTACGAGTAAATGAAAGTTGTTATTGTTTATATCCCTAAAGAAGATAACTGTGATTTATAAATGGCTTGTTCCATTCTCATCCTACAACTCGTCCCACTATTATATTATTTTTCCTAACTCGGCCTAATTGTATTCAATGAATATTGTTAGTCTCAAAATATTTCAATGAAATACATATAAAGTCACAAAATAAAGTGAAAACAAAATAAAATTCTTGATTCTACAAGACAATGGTTTTGTGTTTTAATTTGATAAAAAATTATCATAATAACATTATTGGGCTTGTCAAGCATATTCTGTTTGAACAATGTATACAATAGTTTGTCAGGTTACAAACGACACAAGCATAAAATAAATTTACCTAACACGAAGTTTAATAAAGATAGGGCACGTCAAGTCCAAATACATAATTAATTTTGTAACTAGAAAAATGTAAGTGTGAAAAATTACAAGTTTTTTTAGAAATTTAGACAATATTTTAATATTCATACTAAGTACTATTCATCTGTGCTCGCGACTTCGTTTTTTAAAATTCCCATAGGACTCTATCTTTATATCTTTCATATTTTATCTGAGCAGAAATCTAACATTTTTCCAGGATAAAAAATATCCTGTATGTCAATCCAAGTAATAAACTATCTTTATGCTAAATTTCATCCAAATCCTTGTTTTGTGCTTAGCAAAAACACATTATATTTTGCTTAGCATAACTTATTATACTAAAAATCTTAATAAAGTTTCACAGAACTATTACATTTAGTTAAACAAATTTTACATCTTTATAGTATTAGTGTGGGTAACTTAAGTAGGTATTTTATACGTATAATATATCTTCGTGGCATTGAAAACAACATCACTGTTTTAACGCTTGATCAAACTTCAAAGAGTTTCCTCTCGATTAGTTTTATAATCGATTAGGTCAACTCAAAAGCGGTGTTTAAAATATTATATTATATGTACGTCACAAAATTTCGCAGGTTAGGTCAAATAGGACACTGCTAAATTTAGAGCTAGTCAGGGTTAAAGTAAAACGTAATAAAAGGAAGGTTTATTTTGATTTATATTAAGAGTACGTTACGATATTTTTTCGCAACATTAGAAACAAAGTTAAATAATTGTTAAACAATAATAAAGAATGAGTAAATAATAATTATTAGTTAGTTTATTAAAAAAATATTTTATTTTCTTAGTTATACTGTTAACTTTTCTTAACTAATTATCTATTATATTATGTATTATAGGCAGTACCACCAGTAATGTACATTGTTTTATAGGCAGACCACTCTACTGCCGATAAAACAATAATCCGAAGAAATGATCTGATCTTTTGCTACAACCGAAGAAATGAATACACTGAAAGAAAGTTTTGGATAGAACGTGGATGCACGAAATTCGTAACAATCTTTCTAAGATATTTACAGGTTGCTACACCATGCAAGTGTGACCAAGTGCCATTCATAATATAAGTTGTGTATTTATATATAATATTTTATGGACTTTCATCTACATTTCTGGTGTTGCTATTGTGTCCTTAATCAATGGTAGGCCACCTACGATTAACTGAACAGTCGGCTTGCAAGCCACCTTAAAAAATAGCGGATTTTTCAGTTAGCATTCTGCGTTACTGAAATAATTAAAAGAAAAATATGCCAAACTGAAATAGAACGGCAGATGCCACAGAGAAAGTGACACACGTGCGCCTGTTACTCTCGGTCTGACACGAAAACTTCGATGCAAGCATCACACGATTTTGGGTCACTCCCATAATAGTTACGAATACTGCGTTCAACAATCGCAAACACAGTGTTGTTCGTAAATAAACAACGACAGACAGATATTTATTCGCTAACACATTAATTCAAGATTAACAAAAGGTATGATTTTTTTATTCTACATTTACTTATGTAGAATTACATATTAGACTAAGTACGCTAAATGCAAATAAAAAAGAACTGAATACTTATCTAATGATTATGCAATAATAAAATACGGTCATGTCCTTCTCAGCCGACGATCTCCAACGTTTCCTTTCAATAATAAAGAATTAAATTAATGAAGGTTGTGAATACGAAGAACGCGGCCAAAGGAAATGCAATAATTTTTACTTAAAATAATTACTTGCATATATCTTCCATTTACCTTGGATGTTTTGTGTGTTTGTATATTGGAGATAATCTCTGGAATTATTGGATCGATTGTAAAAAAAGTTTGCACATAGGATAGGAAGCTTGGTTTAATAAGGCCAATTTTTTTGGTTTAAAGATGGCCCCGAATGTTTAATCCCTTAAATTTAAGGAACTACCAATCCGATTTTAAATATTCTTTTTATGTTAAATTTGTATGTACCTACACAGTCATATATGTTGCTTGTGTCCTTAGGAGACGGTAGCCACCTACCATGAAGTGGATCGTTAGCTTGCCTGTTAGTTTTAATAATGAATTATATATAAAAAAATTTAGATTCTTTATACGTATAACATAAGATGATTTGGGAAAAGAAAAACTAACTTCACTTCTTATAAGATTTGGGAAGATTTCTTAAAGAAACAATTTACAAGGAAAATATGAAAAAAATATTAATCGCCTTCTCAGGAATGAATACGAGTATTATCAATTTAAAACAAAATATATTTCTTTTGTTCTACGCTCACAATTAAATTATTAATCAATTAAACAACAAACTAATATAAAATATCTATACTAATATAATAAAGAGAGAAGATTTGAATAAACTCTAAAACTTCTGGGCCACTTTTAAAAATTCTCTCACCTATAGAAATCTACATTGCCAGGGAGTAACATAGACTATATTTTATAATATTACGCGGACGAAGTCGCGTGTAACAGCTAGTCTATCTATAAAGCAGTTATTATTTTTTGATATCAAGAAATTCACACCATTAATCAAATTATGAATCTTGTTGATTATTATTTTACACCATAAAGCATTTAACTACGAATAAAGAACTGTTACACATTACTTCTATGCTTTTATGACATGGCATATAAATATTCAAACTATTTCCGTTGAGTATAAAGCGTATGTTATGCTGTAATTGAAATGGTAATATTAGTAACTGCACAGCTGATACTAAATCTTATTGCTGTGTTCATCTGGGAATTAATTATTGCGTGCGTTTCTTTTTAATTCAATAATCGTACGTGTCTATGGCACATTTTGACTCGTCTGGCTTATCACACTTTGAACTAAGGTTGGAATGTATCTGAACCGTCATCAAAATCATAATTATCTTCATTGATGCCAGTTGTTTCTTATAGGGTTCTCATGAACATTAGATTTATTTGTTTCATGTAAATTGTAAATACTAAACATTGCAAGAGGACTTTGTATTGTAATTACTCTTATTCTTCTGCTGTATTGCTTTATTATGATTATCATGGGCACAATGACTCGCCTGGCTGATCACACTTTTGAACTACGGTTGGTTGTATCTGAAACGTCATCAAAATCATATCGTCACTGATGCCAGTTGCTTCTTATGGGTTCGCATGACTTTAGTTTTATTTATTTATATATTTTATGTAAATTGTAAATACTAAATATTTCAAGAGTACTTAATTTAAGAGACTTTGTATTGTAATTTCTCTTATTCTTCCGTACTGTATTATTATGAGTTAATATGCATCTATATATGACATTTTCTTAGACTTACTCGTAAAGAATGCAGTAAAATACATTATTATGCATTTTAAGAGAGGGCAAGGTTCTTTGCGAACTTTATAAAAACATAATTGTTTTACGTAACTTTACTCCTTAATAAAAAAAAGGTGCAAAAGGAATAGAACTATGAGCTTCTAGGTATGTAGTCTTAAGTAGTCGCGCACGGGCGAGGATCTACTTGAATGTTGTGAATTCTTTGTCTTTTATTTTCTCTCCACAAGTTCGTTACACTCCCTTGAGGCGGCTTTATCTATACTTGTATGTACGACGATTGTACGCCGTAAGCAAGGTCGTTGTTCGTCATATTAAATCACCTCAAAAATGGTACGGATTTTAAGTAAAGAAAGATTCATTGTTGCTTGAACAAAATTATGATAGTAGTTATCAGTTTTAAGTATATACTATTACAAATTTACATTGTTTAAATTTAGTATATATTATTATACAAATTTATTAATTAATTTATTAATTAATTTATTAATTAATTAACAGTAACTAAAATGTAATTTTACAACGAACTGCCTTGTAATCTGGAATAATTATCTCTCTAAGTAGACTAGTGTTCGTACAGTGGTGGAAATGGGAAAAAAAGCATCGACGGAAGAGTCACTGCTCACATTTATTTTTTGTATTTCGTAACATTATGGCTCGTCAATCTTTATTTAATATTATAAAGAGAGAAGATTTGTATTTTTGTAAGTATATTTGTTCTTTTTTTGTATTTTTTTTTGTAATGAATAAACTCAAAAACTACTGGAATAATTAAAAAAAAATTTTACCTATAAAGTCGCGTGCAACAGCTATGTAGTAGATAATAAATGTAAAAAAAAAAAACACTTGAAAAGCAGAGAAGAAAAAGTTAATTGTTTTGTCTAAGCTTATATGTTATACTTACAGATTTTAAGTTGATTTTTGTTAGATCGATATAAGAAGACTAATTAAATATAATATAATAAAATACTAGTGGTGCCCGCGACTTTGTACGCGTTGCAGTTCGGTTTTTGAAAATCCCACAAGTACCTAACATTTTTTCAGGATAAAAAGTATCCTATATTCTGACTCAGGTAATAAACTATCTGTGTGCCAAATTTCATCCAAATCCGTTCAGCCGTTTTTGCGCGATTGAGTAACAAACATCCAAACATACAAACTTTCAGGTCTGTCGTCAGGTAGTAACTGCTATATATATTTTAAAATCCTGTGAATCACGTATTTATAGGATTTTAATAACAGGATTTTCGCACAAATAAAGTTATTTTTTTAATATAAAACATACTTACCTATCTATTTTCAATAACTTCGTTTCTAACATTACTTTTAGTGTATATTTTAGTTTATCACAAGCGAAATTCTCTTGAATTCTCTACTTCTCTAAGTAGATCACCGCAGTCACGACTGCCGTTTGCCTGAACCAATAAAATGTTATTTTACCTGCACCACTATGAGTATAATTATACTGAATCGGACACTGAACTCGAAATTTTCTCTTGAGGAAACATCGCTCACGGAAATTACAATCGATCTTGCATTCATTCCATTATACTTAATACGAGTATCATCATACGAATCTACACTTGAAAGCTTATCACTTTTATGCTTTTTGTAATATCCAGACTAACAACGAGAGACATCTAGAATTATTTGTTTTAGTGGTCAGAACAGTGTATGCAATTTTTCATACCAAATCAAATCAAATATTTATTCATCAAATAGTTTTCCGAGAAACTCTTCTAATGGTCATTATATATTTTATTAGAGTTTCGGAAAAAAAAATTGCCAGGATGATAACGATCCTGAGAATGAACCGCTAAATTAACTCAGGATTACTATTCTTATTCTTTCTGTCAGCTTTAAAATAATAAATATAACAATTACAAGTGTTACAATTAATTATACACAAATCACAGTATATGTGTACAGTACTCAACATAGTGCTCAGAATCGTTTAATTCCAGGCTTCTTTATCGCTTAAATACTTGTATCAATAATTTTTCAAAAAGAGTTTGGTTTTGATTACACTTTAAAATTTATTTATTAAAATATCAAGTGATTTTTTCTCTTAGGGCCTCTTTCACCGACTACAAGTAAAGTGTTGATTAGTTACTTTTAGAAATAATTTTATGTTTTATTAAATTATGCACTCCGTTTACTGCATCCTTCGATAGGCGAAATTTTTATTATTTTCTTTTTAATGTTTGGGACTTTTAACGTACAAACAATGGTTTGTATCAATCTCCTTCATTCCCGGTTATCGGCGACTTTAAATGGCGGTTAGCCATCTTGACACATGGTGAAAGAGGCCCTAAACCTTTAATTAATGTGTGCATTATTATTTATATTAATGCTCCAATGTTTATTCTAAAACTAATTTCACTGCCTTTAAGGAAAATATATAAAATATATCAATCTTATCTCTTTAGAATTAACAGAAAAAAATGTCACGAAAATCAATACCTACATATTATAACAGAAAGTCGCTGCCCGTCTCTGTCATTTTACATAAATAAACATAACGAAACCTTTATTAATAAATATATACCTGGTGTCCATCGAAATTATATATGTTTATCTTTATCTCAGCGGAAATGGGCGAGTCTGAAAGATAATATTCCAATGGTATTGTATATCCAAACGTTATGTTCTAGTCATCGTGCTAATGAATGGTACAAACATTCGCTACATTGTTAAATGATCCGCCTACTTTTTTTATTAATTTCTATTTTATTAGAATCAGCATTTAATTCAATTGCTGCGATCACTTTTAGTTTTATTTTAACATTGAATACGAAAGTAATTTAATCAATGGTGATATTAGCGGAAAAGATATTTATTGTTTTTCGAAGTATTCTCCTTGATGCCTTTTTCCATTCTTGACACATTTTTCCATTCCATGGAACCATACCATTCTGCATTGACCGTTCTTTGTCCCTCAAGAGGAATAGTCGCAACATGGCCGGTTTTAGAGACAAACGTGGCCACCATTTTTTTTGAAACGCTCTGTGAACGAACAACTTTTGTTGGCTTCAACTCATTTTCGAAAACTCGTGACTGTTTTTTGTTTCGGGTTCGTATGCGTTTATCCAGGATTCGTCACCTGATACGACGCTGTATACAGCATTTGAAGATCCTCCGTGGAATCTCTCGAGAGTTTTGAAGCACCAAGTAATGCGAGCCGCTTTTTGCTCCTCACAGAGCGAATGCGGGATCCGTCGGGAAAACAACTTTTTTACACCTAATTGTTCATGCAAGATTATTTGTATTTGACTCATGCCAATTTATAAAGTTGCCTGAATTTCGGATATGTCACATGTCGATCTTCCTCAATAGCAGTTTTTGAGCGACCTAGACGGGGATCGTCATAGAGCTTGACACGTCCACGTTGAAATTCCGCAAACCAGTGATAAATTGTGGTTTTAGATGGGGCTTCATCACCAAATGCAGAAAACATCCGATCAACACACTGTTTTTGTGTTAAACCACTTCGAAAGTCATAATAAATCATTGCTCTTGAATTTTCTCGAGTTAATTCCATTTTCACACTGACTTTACAAGTTCGACAAGACAAGATTTTTTTTAATAAAAATATTGGTTTTCGTAACAAGTGTAAATTGTTTTTCTCAATTTTGAGAGACCAATAGATAAATAAATAAAATTGTCTCTACCTCTGCTTACACGTAATATTGTAAAGTGATATGGTCCACCTATGTACCGAGTCAGTAATAATAGGTGCATATAATGATAGACATATTATTATAACAAAAGAGCGATATCTAGTTACGAGTGGGTATCCTATCGTTTTGTATGGCGCGCACTCGGCTGTAGCTGTATTGGTTAGCAGTGACGTAATGTCGAGGTCAACTTGTAAACACAGTTACTTAATGAACCTTCTATATTATCAGACAGGAATGCAAGTGAGAACAATTACAATTCTATCAGTAATGTGCATTGACGTGGAACACAGACAGTCTCAATTTATTGAAGCGATACCCGCAAAAACCAGCAGCCTTATTTAATGATATAAAATCCATAATTGAAGTAAAATATATACCTATAATATAAATATAATTACAAATACTTGTAATGCAATTTGGAAGTTTCTCTTCATATTTCACACAAGCTGGTTCCCGCGACTTCGTCCACGTTGAAAAAGAAAATATATGAGTAATTATTGTACGACGAGATATCGCAAAAACAAATTTAAAAAATCAGTCGCTGTTTGCGCCAATATTATATTTAATGTCACTATTCACTGACAGATGTTAGAGGTTTGATTTTTATACTGGTGATAAATTTAAGAAATATAATTTGGAATGTGATTTTAAAAAACAAGTGAAGGGGTTTTTTCAGAATGAATGTATGATTTGAAGATATTTGGGAGTGTGTTTTAGAAATTGTATTGAGATGGTTATAAAGTAATTTTGATGAATATGTTTATATGAAGTTATACATAGCTATGTAAAATGAAGTGATTAAATTTATGATATGAAAAAATAAGAAAGTTTTCTTATTTAATTATCTTATGGGGCCCATGAAGAAGTTTAGAAGAAACAGAAGTAAAAGTCAAAAATTTTAACAACACCTCAAGAGGCTCTCTCTAGATGGCTGGGTCACCGGACAGATACAGAAGGTGGTACTTCTTGACACAGCACGAATTGTCAGGAAGTTCCTCACTCTGCAGCCCTAACCACCGGTAGCTTGGTCCTTGCCCCGCTACTTGCGGCACTCTAGGTTTAAGTTATTTATAATATTTATTGTTTTTTTATTTATATTGTAAAAAATTTAAATCTAAGAAAGAAAATATATACTGACAACAATCCATTCTATTTTACACACCTTTACAAGTACACATTTTTGATTTTACAAATATGAGGGTAATTTAAAAATTAAAATAAAAAATAAAAATACACTCATATACATTAGGTATTACAAATCATGGAAGAATGAAATACCCTCAGTTCTGAACAATAGTTAGGTTACACTACTAAAATTGTGGACATAGACAAAAAAGAACAATATAAATAAAAATATAACTAAGTAAATTTAAATTTGTTTTTTTTTCCACATAATATATCATATTTACATCTGCTGACAGTTCCTTTATAAAATAAATATCACATTTTTTGATTGCTCATGATATCAAAAACAATTACAACTAATATCGAAATACAAGAGAACCAAATGAACTAAAAACCAAACAGAACACACACACACACACACACACACACACACACACACACACACCTTTGGCATCTTTGGCGCGAATTACAGGCGACGATATGGCGATGGTAGCCACCTACCATCAAGTGTACCATCAGCATGTCTGACGACTTTTACATTTAAAAAAGATATATCAAATAGAGAAGTTAATAAAGTATAATAAAAAAACTATTAAATTTTCGTGTTTAAAAGACAAACAAGTTTACGTATAACAACCCTAAGTTTCAAATAAAATACTTTTTTTTTAAATAAACATTCAACAAAAAAATTTTCATTAAAACTTTTTTGTCAATATCTCAGAAGAATACTTTTTGCACATAGCAGAAATTTTTGTTTGACAACGACGATATATAGAACAATACATAACTATCCGCCTTTACATAAAGTTCATTAAGTGGAAAATGACTACTGGTGTTCATGACCACGTGCATTATCATTTTAAACCAATAAAGAGAGAGCATTATTGTATGGCAATAAACGCAATCTCGTATAAAAAAACTCCAAGTGGAATTTGTGTTAAGCCAGTAACCCACCAAATACTGATCGTCTGCAATAAAATCTTTCTATTTAATTAAAAGAATGCTTTTTCTTTTTTTTTTTTTCAGATTTTTAGTAGGTTTTAATTCAGATTAAATCCAGAGACAAATTGTGCATGAGCCCTACTGCTACTAGTAAACAGTTAAATAACGCATAGGTATACTTATACAAACTGTACCCTAGAGTCTGCAAGTTAATATTAATTAGATGTGCAAAATTTCATGGTTATCTGTGAAACCAATAAAGCTATTTCATATATACAAAAAGCTATTTTATTTTATTATTTACACAATAACTTCTTTAGCTTTGAGAACACACATACACTTTATTATTTATTGTACTGTCGTTACTTCAATATTTAAGTATTGTTTGAATCGGAGTTTAATTGAACCTATTTTACATATATCATAACATAAACAAAGCCATCGTCTCGTGGTTCCCATTAGTTCATTTTACTTTCATGTGTACTTAATGTGAGAATTGTTTAATAACATAGTTTGTTATGTAAGCCTAGAAAATGAATTAAAGAAAATATGTGTTATGTTCTCGATATAACTTTAGAAGAAATTATTGGTACGTCTACGTTTAGACAAACGATTTCTCACTAGCGGCTCTCTCATTCCTTAGCATTCTTTTCTAGGATTTCTTGAAATTGTATCAACAATTAATTAGTTATTTCTGAAGGAATCTGGTGTAATTAATACACTGCTTTTGCTTGTGAATTGTTTGTTATGCATGGGTTGATAACATGTTAAGATTCAGACGTGTTATGATACCTACACTTATTTAAGTTATAATAAACTAGCGACCCGTTCTCAACCTCCTCGCCTTCCTTGCTTATCGCTATCTCCATTTATGAAAACCGTATCAAAATCCGTTAGGTGGTTCAGAAGATGCCTCAAAGACAGACAGGCGGACGGCAACTTTATTTTATAATATGTATAGATATTTATAGTTATAAAAGATATAGATATCGATTTTACATGAATAACAAAAGCTTCAGTTTCAAAGAAAACTGGCAATAGGTATTGGATTCAAAGTAAATTTTATTTTACATGTATAAATGAAAACCAATCGCTAAGTGGTTGGACCATTTCGGTTATTTTTTTTAATATACGTTAAAATCCAAAAATCACATCAGTGCGAAACCGGGACCGGGTTGCTACAAAATATTTTTTTACTTGAAAACTTATAGCCAACCGTCACCAACAATTTGTGCCTACACTATTGTACAAATTCTCTCACACGAATAAACGTCATCTTACTCAAATATTGCAAAATTAGCTCATTGTTAGTTTTTTATACGTCTCCATGGCGGGCCTACAATCGCATGGTACGTTACATGTCCGCTCGAATGTGAACAGTAGTGGCACTCACTGGTGTCACCTGTTCTGTCGTGAATGTCGTTAACAACTTTCTTTTTTAATTAACAAAATTAACTTTACGCGTTTGGAGCAATTATGTTCTTATACACTTAATGTGAGAATGTGGTTCGTCGTGTCATCAGAGGGTGTTTATAGATTTCATTTGTATAGGAAAACATCCTGAAGAATCATGCGTGTCTTTCAAAGTCGAGAAGAAGTCCTAGTAATCCGCAGTAGTGTGAGCACGGAGGAGTACAGGCCAGATCAAAAGTGGCTTTCGGGTACGTCGAGATTCCAATAGGGAGCGTAACCCTCCCCGCGCTGGATAGCCGTGACGTGTCGAGTCATAACGTCCCCCATCTACGGCCGCTCTATAAAGTCGTTGGTTTTTAGCACGTACGAATCCTGTATAACCCCGCAACGTCCCCTACACTGCCGAGTATTCATGAGGATTTCCCAACGTTAAAAAAAAATAGGCCTGATCAAAAGAATGGAAAGTTACATAATTATCTATCTAATAGGTGTAGAAACAGTTTATTCGTGCGTAAGTAGTGATTATATGAGTAAGTCATTAATACTATAATTACTATTTGATAGTCATTAGAATTATATTAATCATAAAATTCGGCAGACAGGTTGACGATCCACTTAATATTAGGTGATTACCATATTTATTTTTTTAAGAAAGAAAAAAAGGCAATTTATATGAAACCGATGGCGGCTTTCTGTTCATAGTTATTATACTCTCTTTGTTTCTGTACAAAAAAATCAACGGGATCTTGGGTCAATATACAAAAACGTACATTTTGGGTAAACAATTGCATCGCAAAGCAGAGCATAATTATGCTGCTCGGTAATAACGGTACTTTGGAAGTAAATATAGAATGGCTGATTATTATTTAAGCATAATGAAGTCTGCATTTAAAAGATTTTAAGCATTATTCTGAGCTTATTTATTTATTAGGGTTATTCAATTTTTATTAATTGACTTAATGACAAAGTATAGTGAACTGTACATATATTCCTAATGGCCAGTACATGATTCAAATTATCTCAGAGGAGTTAATTGCAATTTTATTCTACAAATTATACACACAAGCCTTCCTTGTTTGTCGCTGATCAAAATCCGTTCAAAATATATTTGTGAAAACCATGTCAAAATCCGTTGGTTGATTTAGAATTTAGCGGTGAAACAGATACACGAAACAACAGATTTCGTCTTTAATTTTTATATTCCACTGTTCAGAATCACCTATTGTGAGTTGACGAACGAAATAATAGGTAAAATATAAGCAGGATAACTCGCACGCAACGTTGGATCTTATAATACGTATAGCAAGATAAATCTTCGGATACAATTAGGGAATATATTATATTGTAATACTGTGATGCAGTAGCATAATATACCACACAAGTTGTCAAAGTCTCTTTAAGACAGATTGTATTTGTGAACATGTACTTACCTACTTAGTACATACTAAAATAACACAAGAATTAATGACCCAGTGAATGCAGTGCAGACATATGTGGATTCCAATAAAATTATGAATACAATTAAGTATTAGTCACAGTTCGAGACCATTGTCTCGGTCTATTATGTCGATGGCCAATCGAATCGCACCTTGTAAATGTAATGTTATAGGAAAAATTGGTTGTTTTTATTTTATTACTCACACTAAAACATTTTATTTTTTGTTCAAAAAATGTATCTTGTATGTAAATATTTCTGTGAATTTATTTCTCTCTCCAGTCGTACACTCCTGAATCTGACAAAATCATTTTTAGACCTCTCATGGGAAAAATAGTAGCAGTGGCTTCCCTTTGCCTTCTGCTCCAGTTCTTTTAGAGATTATTTGAATCTCAAGGCTGCTGTAGCCTCGTCTACTCTAGGTAGGTGAGTAGTTATACCGCCACTTACTTGGTCGCCAGAGCCTCGTTGGTTAACTAGCAGGGAGAACCACGATTGTCTCCCGTCGTCATCCGGCGCGTGCAAGTCAGGTTGACATTTTGGATGGTAGAGATGTTGATTACCTTACCCCCTTACTCCCCCAGTGAATTTATTTACTGGATTCTTAATTTAGCATTAAAATATAGATACATTTCATAAGATGTCATTGTACGGGCTAGTTACGCCATGGGTTACGCTAGGTTGTACAAGATGAAGTAAGATTGGCTATAATTAAATAATTAGTCTTAAATGCATGACATACCATTCGAGACTTTGTCTAAATATTTTTTTTAAAGACTAGTGAGCGATGTTAGTACCTCTTAACACTATCGTGTTCCCATAATATTTCACACCGCTTGTTATTCAACATCAGCTAGCTACAAAAGTAAAGTACATCACCATAATGAAGTCATTATTCTGTATTATCTACGTAACACTGAATAAGCCGTTACCTTTGATCAGCAATCTTAGCTTAGCTTTATTTTTTTAAAGTAAATATTAATAAGATCTTATACAATTGTGTTTTGAGTAAAACTTGATTATATTATTAACATCCGCTTCAAAGCACTAAATACTTTTTCATGTCTGATTCGAATAAAAATTAAGTATAGTTTGTTTTGTATATTTGTTAAGATGATACCTTTAAACATTCAGAATATGAACAGAAATTTACAAGAGTTATTATATTAATTATATCATAATTAAACTCAAAAATTCATAAACTTAATTTAACATAACATTAAGTTACTCAAAAGATGGCACGTCACGAGCTCGCGTTCGTTGTCAAAATTTTTCCTTTTATTCTTTTAACTTGCCTCTCTATTTCTAAGGATAATTGTTAGTCACACTTGAATGTTTCATTCATAGTTATGTATTGCGATTCTCATTCGAACAACATTCGCTCATACGTAAATACGAATAGGATATCAAGTCGCGTGTCGCCTACACACTCTTTTGTTTTTATGATGCTGTTGGTCACCTAAATGCAAACAGGGTATTCTACCTCCTTTGTAAACATACTTAAGTATTTAGAAGGAAATCAAATGAGATTCTTGTGGGTGTAAAAGGTGGTTAGCCTTATTGTCGGCTATGTCTGCAAATTAGGTCGTGAATTTATTGCCTGCAATTGCGTTTACTTTGAGGTACCTTACGGGACAAAGACTTCGAATGACTTCACGTCATTAGAGATCGGTATTGACATTCAAACTTGAATCATCAGACATACCAATTAAATTATTTATCGATATTCAGGTAAAGATTCTCTCTATACAAGTACATGGTTGGACTAAAAATTATTGAATGTAGTGAAGTAGTGTCAATTGTTATCGAATAACACCAGCTTCTATATCGTATCGGCGAACGGTCTCATAGCGAAAAGCCTCGACTCGACCAACACCTCAAGAGACTCACTAAATGGCTGGATCAAGGTACAGATACAGAAGGCGGTACTTCTTGACAGGAATAGTCAGGACGTTCCTCACTCTGCACCCCTAATCATCGGCAGCTTGGGCCTTTTCCCACTACCAGCGGACAGCCAAGAATTGCCTGTCTCCTGAGTCTTGTTTGAATTTTGAAATTTTTTTCAAACAAGTATATTACATTTAGATATCACGTAAATTATCTATTGATTTTTAATATTTTTTTAAACTAAGTTAAGTTAAAAAGCGTTTTCTTAAGTTATCATGATGTGCGGTATTTTTTCTTACCTTCTCTTGTTATTTAGAAATTTTCTTCTAAAAAGCCAACGTTTGAATAACATATTTCGCTAATTCCTCATTCTTAAATTCCAACAAAAAAATAAAATTGTCACTTTAAAAACTATAAAATCTTGAAACAAATACCTATATTTTTCTCATTATTTTTTTTATATAAACGCAATATAAAAAGTTATTGATGTACCAAATATTTCAAGTATCACAGGAAGTGTTCTGACGCGGAACAACCAGTTTATAAACTAAGTTGTCATAACTATGGAACTTTACACTTGGCTCGTGTTACGTGCGTTGCTTCGAACAATTTCGAGCACGCAATCGATAGAGAATAACCGTAACATATAACTGTTGCATGTGATACAATCTTGTCGATGCATCACGCCATTTTTTTTTTGTTAATAACCACACTTTAATATTCTCATTAATTTATTAGCATAATTTATATTAACCAGAGCAAGTGTTTGTTTGCTCTTTTCTTGTTTGTCTTGCCGCGCTATTAATTACAAATTGACATAGATTTTTACTAAGTAATTGTCGACAATCACTTTGTGTTTGGTGGCTAACGTCGCCTGTTAACATAAGCAAAGGCACAGGAGGTCAGTACGCTGCTGACTTTTATATGTATGGGTAATAATATGTAGATGAGCGTTCGACAAAGAGGTCGAATATATTCTGTTCATCATAACCGAATTCGGGTAAGCCGAATTAAAGTTGAACATATCGGTAGTGCGCGTGCAAAAAGGGCTGAATTTTTTTACAATTTTCGGCTTTTAATGTCATTCGATTTTTTAATCAACCCATACACCTTAAAAACAGCTAAGTGCTTACTTAAATTAATTAAAACCGAATAATATGTTTAGTTCTCAAGACTGGTTCAAAATAAAAAGGAGTTTTCAGGAGTGCATAAAAATTTTTTATGCACTCCTGAAAAGTGGTCAAAATACATAAAGGTATCGGTAAGTATATAATATGTAGAAGGTTCATTAGGTTGGCTTTGTTGTTTAACAGAAATAGCAACCCTAAGGAGTGTTGCAGGATTTGGAAGCAGATTGGAAGTATTTTCACATGATATACCTCGTGAAGAGATTACTTCTTCCACAATTATTAGTATTCGAGTAAGCATAACATGAACGAGTCAGTCTAGTCTAGTGCCTACGCAAGTAAAGTTGTCAAGCCACTTGATAGGAAGCAATATTTATTACACATATGTATGCGTGAGTATTTTAAGATAATTCTGTTTCATATTAATGAAGTGGTTCTATCGATATAAATAAGGAAATTAAATATTAAGTGTTGTTATATACCTACTATGGAGGTACATACAATATAGAAGTTTGTTTAGAAACTTGTAACTCTTGTTGAACGGGATACAAGTAGGTAAAGATGTAGTGAAAATAAGTAGCTATATTGGATACTTAATATGACAATAAAGAATTATATTTTAAAAAACATTGGAATGTCTTTATTTATTTTTTTTAAATAGTAAAAATACTTATTAACATATAGCTAAACACATTATTTCACAATACATCAGAATTATAATAATGGTTTAATAAGGTCACAGAGGAAGTTAATAAAATACAAATATAATATACACGATCAGTTGATTCAATATATATTTTTTTCTAAACACGCCTTAAAGAATCTGTGACCTATTTACTTCAAGATTAGATTAAGCAACGGTCAAATAAAAAAAAATGTTAAATCAGGAAATGGTGGGGATAGGTAGGGATGTAGGTACCTACTTCGTAGAATACACATTCATTTTGATTTGAAAAATATATCATACTAGCGACCCGCTCCGGGCTTCACCCGGGAAGCAATTCTTTTATATACAGAAACCTTCCACATTTATCCTACTTTCTATTATTGAAAACTGTATGGAAATCCGTTACATAAAAACTTAATTATGTTTTTTATTATACATATAAATAAACCTTCCGAGAAAAATTATCTAACCAATGGTGAATATTGTATCAAAATCCGTTGCGTGGTTTAGAAAGAGTAAACGGATATACAGACGGTCTGAATATACTTATGTAGTCTTTGAGACAGACGAGGAAAGCGACTTCAATTTATACTATGACTTCAATTACTACATAGAGAAAAAGAGAATCAAAAAATTGAGTTAAGTTAAGAAGTAAAAATATAGAGGCAGCATTAAGTATACGACTTCTAAAGAAGACCGGCGTCTAATAAAAGTATTTATGCGACAGAGGCTATCTAATATAAATATACCTGCCTACTGACCGTGATTATTTTTATATTCAAGGTATTCAAGGTCAAATGTTGTAACACATCGCCTCGCGTTGTCACGTGCTAACTATTGCATTTCCTTCATAATTGATTAGAAACTCAGTCTCAAAATATACTGGTTTTCCATTCAATTTGTTGTTTACATATTTCAACCTTAAAGACCTTACAAGTAGGAATGAGGAGTAGGGATTTGGAAGAGATAGGAAAATGGGTTCTGGCATTCATTACTCAATCGCCAAAACACAACAGCACACATTATATTATTTTACGGCGGTATACATCACCAGACGGGCTACCCAATTGTCTGCGAATTTCAGTGTTACCAGCAGTGCAGTGTACTCTCAAGAAATAAAGCATTTATATATATATTTTTTATTATCAATTTAAACGAAAAAAATTTATTCATAACGTTACTTACATTTTTAAGACTATTAACAACCTGCTATTTTTAACCCCCGACGCCCGACTCAAAAGAGGGTTATATAAGTTTGACCTAGTATACCTATCTGTGTATATGTTTGTATGTCTGTGACATTGCAGCTACCAAACGCATGTACCATTTTTGACTCTTTTTTATTTGTTTGAAAGCTGACGTGATCGAGATAGTTCCTAGCTATATTTTATGAAGATCTGTCCAGATGTTTAAAGATCATCGGCCCATTCCCCAGTTCATGCAGGGATTTCACTAACTTCCACAGGTTCAATTGATTTGAATTTTAGTGTATTCTGTTATTTCGGTAAGATTTTTCATGACATGGTAACCTTGACTTGATGCTGCAGCATCAAATAGTCTGCAGAAAACCAACTCTTCAGCAACTTACAGCAGATATAGCGTGTTGATATTAGTTTGTAAACAAAGACTATATAAGTACCTATATTGGTAGTATAGCGTGTACTTATTATGATTTCTATTTTATGCTTTGAACTGTTGCGTACGAGTCAAATATATCAATTAAATCACCTAGCTAACACCTGAAAGTAGTTAGAAATATCGCATTAAAAGGAAACAAACAGCTTAGATCAGGTAATAAAGCGCATAGCATAGCGTGTTGTGCAACCGATCGATCAATTACCTATCTCCCCCATCTGTTCCATTGTTCTCTTGCCATTCATGCCGTTTATTCATTCATAAGTCTGCGAAACTCCAATGCAACTTGTCTTTGTCAATTGCAAAATTTGTAATTAATACCATTCTTTCTACATTATTTGTTTTAATATTAATCCTGCATTTAATTTTCATAGTTTTAATGCTGATTCTTAGGATAGTAAGTAAGGATATTAGTAAGGAAGTAAGGATTACTAAGGATAAGGAAGTAAGGATTAGTGGCATGCGGCGTTTAACGGTCATAATTTGGGCAGCCCGTCTGGCGACAGTAAATACCACCTTTACAGAAGGCTACCTGCACATAACTGCAAGTGTTCTTTATAAATAAAAAAAATTTCATAAACATAGGTATTAGTGATCTTTGATGAGAAGACTTTGTTTGGCAAAATTGTGTATGAGATTGTGCATTTAGGTACCAGTTTTATTTTTGACAGAAGATTGTAGTGTTGTAATAGGAAAATGCTCAAAAGTTAATGAGAGCGTGACGCGTCAGTCCGAATTTTCGGTACGTAAACAAACACCGTAGAAAGTGACCTCAGTTGACAAAGGTCGGAAGTGATTTTCCGCTGGCTAACGACCCCTGACAAGTCTGCATACCGAGACAGAACGATTTGCCAATGAAAGATTTCTTTTTGTGATTTATTGGAATCAGTGAGTGCTTTAAAAATTTATTAAGAACTAAGTTGTGCAGGTGATTTTGTCTTTGGTACAAACTTAAAATATCTGCTACATAAAATCTTCATAATAACATCATCTTTCTTCATAATATAGTTTAATATGAGTTTAATATAGTTTCTTCAAAATAAAACAAGTTAATATTTCTTAATTATTGCTTTTCTAAAATATTTTTCTCACGTTTTCTAATTTAAAATATTTTCCACATTTTCTGGCTATTGAGAAAGTGCAGAAACGATTATATTTTTGGTAGCGGTATACACATTTGTCATTTTTCTTTTAGTGTCAATAGAATTTCTTAAGAACCCTGTTCACTTAGAGGGTGGTCCCAGTCAGTGAAGCATGTCATTTGCAAATAGTTGATGTTCTAGGAACATATTAAAGTTTATTGTTTATGTAGGTCATCGTAAAGCTGCATACACGTATAAGATCACTTCCAGGTAACATAATCTATCTCGCACTGTGTTCCCGTTACACTGTGACATGTAAGTTGTGAATGTATGTGTATCATGTTCAAAAAATAAATACAGTAAATACTCTCTGAATGCATGATTGAAAAAAAAGACATTGTTGGAAATTGATTTTTAATAAGCAAAATATCTGATAAGTACCTAATGATTGTGATTACATTTGGAAAATCAAAACTTTTTAAAATTGAATATTAGTTTTACATTTGTAATTAAATTACATTTCGAATGTCAAGACTTTTTTTTGTGATTACTTTATTACAAGTAAACTAGTCAATCTTATTCCAAGTAAATCAAAAGACTAAGCAATCTGAAGTCCTCCAGAGAAAATCATTCAGATACTAGCTTTTGTCTGTGCCTTGCGCGCCTGAATACTTAAAAAGGAGCTAGGTAGGTACTTAAAGTTCTACAAAGATTTTAAAACAATGCACTAAAGATAATAAGTAACTCTTAAGTTCACTTGAAAATACAAGACCAGGACCACGAGTATTTGGAAATAACTAAGTACACTTAAAGAGGAGATACTAAGTTGACCACTCGACCCATTAGTCGAGTGGTTCAGTTTAACTTCATATTACCCATTGCCTTAGTTAATTGTAACAAAGCGGTGTTACAATTATTCCGGTTTCGATTCCCTTCAGGGCCAACATTGAAAAGAAACTTTTCAAAGTTGGCTCTGGTCTGAATCCGGCATTTCGCAGTGATTGAAATAACAGCATGTGTGCTCTCGGGTTTCGGGAGTGAGTACGGGTTCCCCATTTCTCTATCTGACTGACATACTTAAATATAAATTTCGCTGTAAAAGATAATGCCTTACTTCAATATAGAATCAAACTATATCAAAAAAGACATGTCAATTGATAATAATTCCATTAATAATTCCATAATTCTAAGCTCATAAAATGTATCTGATCTCTTCTAATATGCTGATAGAAAAAAAAGAGAAAGACATCACTCTTTTCTGTTTTATGTTCATACCAAATCTCAACAAAAACTGTTCAGCAGTGAGTTGATCAAGTACAATGTAATCTTGCTTATAGAGTTACATGAAAAGGGCATCTCATAAAACTTTCCCCGTGAAAAAAAAACAGAAATATTATTCAGGGTGTTCAGTCAAACGGCTCGCATAGGATATGCATTGGTGCATTGGTGTCTCAAGCGACAATCTCCCGTACTGGTGAGACCCATTATTTTAAGGTGCCTATTGAGGCGCCAGTACCCAGTTAGTGCCCTAGTTAGCATGCACAGATTGCTCCTACTAAGCGACATGGCTTGATTTGTCACGTTTCGACTATAGGCTTTTATGAGCGCTTTGGAATGGTTCAGACCTGGCAAGTTAGTCCAGCGTTTGTAAGATTTAATAAAGCACTGGTTCCATATGGTCCAGAGAGCTAGGCTGTTTGGTAATCCACACATAGGTTCAGGACCTATTAGCCTACATTTTGCGCCTGCCTTCGATCCCCATATAGCCATGTCGAGGGGGAACTCGGCATGGCTCCTGTTATCATCAGACATGCCAAACGCTGTAGGCCATTAAGCTTGTCGATAATCGTCTTCTGGTTAGCTTTTCTATACCATACTTTAAAGGCGTATGCGATCATCGGCCTCACAATAGCAGTGTACAGAAAATGGGTGAGCTTTGGACACGGGCCCCAGCTCTTCCCTACCGTTCCTGATACATAAGGCTGCCTTAGCCTTATTTATCACATTTCCAATGTGTACATTCCACGTTAGTCTCTGATCGAAAGACCTCTGTGGAAATTTCAACTCGTTAGCCATTTACTAGAGTTGGCTTTAATTTGTCCAGCAGCCTCTTTTTGGTAAACGGTACTATAGCGGTTTTGTCACCGTTAGCATATTATACCAACATTCGTTTTTATGTAATTACGTGTAAGAAGATGTAGTTTATATGATATTGTAGTTAGTTTTTTTTACACCATAAAGATCCACAAGAAGCTATTAGCCACTTGTTATGCATTCAGCATAAAGCATTCGATTGTACGGCTCAATTGATTGAGCAATGAACAAAATACGTTTGATTTCACAATCGATTTAGTCGAACCACCAATTGTTGGCACCAATACGATGCATTGTTATCGTTCATGTACAACTAGTATCATTTGTAATGAAATGGTCACGTTTGGTCTAGTGGCTAGTAACCCTAGCTAGGGGCAAATGTTTATGTATTAACATTTTACCTTTGTACCTGAGTCATGGATGTTTTGTATTTATAATATGTATGTATTTACAAAAAAAAGTAATCTATGTAGTATATCAACTATATGGTATCCACAATACAAGCATTAGTTGCTTACTGTGGAACTAGATGGTGCTGTGTAGAATGTGTGAAGATATTTATTTTATTTATTTATTTAATGGCATTTTAAATACGGATATTTTAGTAACGTTAAGAAGTGGCAGGGAACACTGTGTTTCGCAGTAATTTGGGCAGTAATAAATCCAGTGAAAGAAAGTAATGAAAACACAAACCTATAAAAAATGTAGGTCGATGATATCAATATTTTTAGTGGCAACATCAAATACTACATGTTTTTTAATTAGAACATACATTATTTTATATTTCTAATATTAGTCGAAATTTTTAACTAACGTTTTTTTATAAAAATAATTATGTTTATTAATATTGGCAAGGAAACCTCATACAGTAATTATTTTAACATGAGTCACTGTGACCTAATTGCTCAAAAAAATGGGTTATGATTAAAAAAATAAATGACTAAAATTAGATTCGCTATAAACCAAATATTTAAAACAAGGTGTATATTTGAGTCTCACGACATTCGTTATTTTAAATAAATTCTTTTATATACCTACCTACCATATTTCTCTATCTATTGGGCATAGTCGGGGTACGAAAAGTCGCCTTTTGAAACTAAATCACTAATCACACAATACTGACAAACGTTTGGAATGAAATTTTTGGCTTGATTATTGCCCTGGTGCAGCAAATGTCGACTTTAGTGTGACGAACCTTTTCTTACGTCGACTTTAGCGCGACCTAATATCGCATTTAAAAATAAGAACTGCAGTCCTTTTTGGCTTGCAAATGTAAATACGGAAAAAGTGATGGTACAAAAATGTAGGTGTGTCAAAAAGTGTGTGAATGTGTAAAACACGAACAGCCGGTCGTGTTGTCGTATTGATAAAGGCGTATAATTATAACATCAGTGGAAAGTGTGTCAGTCGGCGACCTGGCGACATTCGTACCACTAAGTATTATATTTTGTTTAGACAACTTCGTTTGTACGAGTTTTCGTTATATCCGTTTTAAACCACATTTTCTAGCGCCAATATGTATCTGTTCTTATAAATTGATAACAGTTCTATTCTGATTACTAATATATTGTTATTTTTCTTTTTTGGTTTCTATTCAGTAATTTTTATATTTAACTTATGGATTTTTATATCTTGTCTAGTAGTTTTGTCTTTTTGTCTTGAGAATATTTAAAGTATCCGGGGGGGTGGGGGGGTGTTGTCCTCTATTTAAAGTATGTACACAATTAAATTAAACTACACTTTTCTATGTATGCCTACTAAACCTTATTATGTGTTTATAATGCATCAAAATTAAATCGACTTATGTATTTTTTTTTTCGTGTAATTACGCTTAGGCATAAAACATAATGGTTTAGGAATAAAATATTAAACTAAGTTTTTATTAATTTATGAAACATTAAACTAATAAAAATGCGAAATTGTTTTTTACACATGGATTCTTCAAGTATTTTTTTTTTTTGAGTGAAAACTTCTTTACGCACGTTGGGCACTTTTTTTATGGGAAAAAAGGTCTGAAAATTGATATAAATAGATGTGTGTGTGTGTGTGTGTGTGTGGGGAAAATGGAAAACCAGGACAAAACTTTTGGGCATTGTGATCACAAATCTTACTTTTAATTTTAGTTATTGTTACTATTTCTAAATTACTATTTGCGTGGAAGCATAATAAATATTTATAGCTTTTTTATTAGTAGGAGAGCTGTTAGATCGTTTTGTATAAGTATTTGAGGCATCATAAATCTCTGTATAACTCTTGTTCACCGATGTCTAAATACAAAAACGTTACACCATTCTGAACGATCTGATCTCTAATCTTGTAATTCTAATTACAACAATTGCCGAAGAAAAGTAAGAGGTAAATAATTACAATTTATGTACCAAAAATTCTTATACAAAAAAAATATGTGAAAAAAAAAATACACCAATTTTTACACCCAAAATGTAAATTTTAACATTAAAAAAATAATGTGAATTCTTACATAAAAAATGTAACAAGCTCTCAAGTCAGACTATCGTGCGGCGAACCTAATATTTGTCAACACAAGATAAGTAACAAATATTATTAGCTTACGCTCTGGCAATACATTCAGTGTTTCTAGGAAATAGTTGTCTGGTCTGGGCTTATTTCAGTCATAATGTTGCGTGCAAATTACGTAATACAGTGGTTTACCTGTCACGCGTTACATACTCGCTCGCTTTGTACCAAACATATACAAACGTACACGTTATGTAATTATTAATGTGAAAAGAAAAAGAACATTAATATTTATAGGAGAATAGGGAACTAATTAAGGAAAAAATATTTGCGAACTTATTATGATTGTCATCCAATGCAAGTAGGTAAATTACTAGCTTTTCCCGCGAATTAGTGGCGGCGCCACCATTGTCACAGCGATAAGGTTGTCGGACGTTTTATAGGTGTTTTTAATGTTTTAATTTTTCAACGCCGACGAAGTCACGGGCACCAGCTAGTAAATAAATAAATAAAGGTTGATACTTACAAACGGAAATATTATTAACTTAGTGTTGGAATCAAAACTAATATCCGAATTCATACACAATGAATTCATGAGTTGGGAGATGACCTACTTGGGCTTCGTTTGTAATGTGCAGTGATCATTGAAGAGTATCGGACTCGAATTTGTTGGATCGTGACAAACAGACAATATCCCGTTCTCCGATTCCTTTAACACTGCGCAGGCGCACACAATGAATGGAATACGGAAATTGAAAGAAAAAGTTCTACGGTGACACATTTTTTAAAATTGTGAAAATTCGGTCAAACGCTTTCAAGCCTCCCCAACCTTAACGAAGCGACTATTTTCTACTTTCTATTCACGCTAATTGGTGCTCAAAATTTGGCCTTTGTAAATTCAAAGTTCAAGCTTCACCAACACTGAGTTGTATTTTTAGGCTCAGGCTGGCTGGCTGGCATACAAGTGGATTTTTTAAACCGCATCTGAAGGCTACGTATACTCTATTACTCCTTACGAACGATTATAAAATACATAGATAATTTAAATCCGTACTATCTGTACTTAATATTATAAATGCGAAAGTATGTTTGGATGTATAGATGTATGGATGTTTGTAACTCTTTCACGCAATAACTACTGAACCGATCACCATGAAATTTTGCATACACGTTGTCTGGGACACCAGAAAGGACATACGCGGACGAAGTCGCGGGCACCAGCTAGTAAATAATATATTTAATAAATGAATTAATTATTTAATAAATATAATTAAAACATATTAATATAATATATTATATGTATTACATTATATTAATATGTATTGAAGCATATTGTAGCCTGTAACGCGTAACGTGTGACATGTGGCATTTGATTTTACTCCCATAAATTTTCATACCCCGGGCTTATATATGAAAATGGATTCTTAAGGAGTAAACTCCAAAAAGAAAAACGAAATTTTTTCCTTTTTTTAAATAAACGTCGTGAATAAAGCTTGCTATCACTAGTAATTAGAATACTTTCCTTTCAAATGCGGTTAATTCGGTTAAATTCATCCTGTATTATAACTCTTAAACTTTCTTTATTTACATGTTGCACCTCAAAGCCAGTAGTTCCAATTAAAAATAATTTCTTGAGGCTCACAATTTCAAATGATAACTAAAATTCAATTATTTAATAATTATTCGAGATAAAAGAAACACGTTTTTTTATATACTGGAAATGTTCAAACGTAACAAGCATCATACAAATTCCAAAAAGAAAATTGTAGTCGTACAATCATGTCTTACTGTTATTGTCTTATACATAGGTAGGTTACTAGGCAGAATCAACTAACATTTCGTGAAATCTAATTATAGCGAACTAAATGCTTTTAGAGGCCATCAACTTTCAAAATCAGATCACAGCAGTGGTCTTTCGAGTAGGACACTCTTACGACAACTGACTAAAACAGTATTTATTTTAATTTGTTTCAAAATTAAAATACTTACTGGCAATATTTGCTCGAGCCGATCCTTTTAAAGTTTTCTTATTATGTCAAGAATGTTTAGTATTTATAGACTATTATTATTTTTGGAGTTACACATCCACAACTTTTTTCTTTATAAACTTTAAGTATATATTTTCGCTAAATTGACGCTGAAAGAAGGGTTGGATTTGTGGGCGTGTTTAAATAAAAAAAAGTGTAGATATTATATTGCATTGTTTATTTTCAAATAAAATTTTAATGAAGTTTTTAACTATTTTATCATTAGTTTATTTAAGCAAATGTAATGGAATCTCTAATGAATAAAACCAGTCATTTGGACAGCTATCATTATTGGCTTTGAACGCAGTTTGGACAATGATAATTAATACTTACTTTAAGATATCATTTTCATTAGTTTATAACGTCCAAAGTTCAATTATTTGCCAAATGAGTTGGTGAAAGTAAGAAATATGTTCCTCAACTAAAACAAAATTAGGTATTATTTTCATATATATGTTAATATCTGAATAATATTCACCGTTTAAACAAATTAAAAGTCATTTATCTTAAAACAAATTAAATATGACATTTACCAATATTGCCGTGGACACTTTTTTTTACAAATAAAGAATTATTTATAAGTTCCCTATGTTGATAAATAGGCAATATTTCGCGTTGCGATCAATGCCGCATTAGCGAATAGGTATCATTGGCAATAGAAAGTGTATTTAGTCAACTGATTTCGAAACGGAAACACGTTTAGACACTTGTATAAGGATATTTTATTAGGGGCTCGGTTTGTCTAAGTAATTATATGATAAATCTAGTGAAAATGTGTACGTACAGTTTTCCCATAATACCACATAAAAACAATGATGATCTTACTACTTCTGTGTATTGAAGTTACGATATACGTACCCACCATAGCTAGTTAGTTTTCTACCATTTTTTAAAGGTTCATTGGACATACATAATGTTCAATTTAAAATTTTATCTATTCAATTTAGTACAGAGTAGGTAAATCAAAATTATGACCGACATTTTAAGTGAATTTCTAAAAATATGATTCGCAATTTAGTTACATTATATTTTATATTTGTGACGGACAGTCTATTACTTATGTTATTCAGGGGGGTCCCACAGTATCATGCAAATTGGGGGTAAAGAAAGATTTAACCACATATTATTAAGGATTTAACTATAGATGAGGATAGAGAAATAAATTTTGGCATTTCTTTTATTAATGCAAACGTCAGATTGCAGGGTAGGGTATTCTTCTTAACCAAAAAATTCAAACCTGAAGTTCTTTACTGAAGTGTCAGTGTAGATTGTATTTTTAAATTTACGCGTATACTTACGCCATCTAGAGTACAACATTTGAAATTGTCTAGAGCGGAAGAAAGTTCCAGTACACTTTAACAGATAGCGCTGGTTTATATTGTTTATTAGTACTTCGTCAGATGGCGCCACTAGTACTTAATTAAAATAAATAAACCCATATTAAATATCAATAGATATAGATAATATTTTATTGCGCTTATATATTAATTTTACAATATTTGTTTTGTTGTGGCTTTGTGGAGACGTGCTTTCATCTCAAATTGTCTTCCTTTAGAATATGGCTAAGCTTGCTTTTGGATGAATGTGCGTCTCTTTTCTGTTTTCTTCTTTTGTTTCGTTCTGTAATGTGTATGCCAATGATTTCTATGTTAGTATTATTAATAAATTAATAAATATTACATTTATTTAATAAATAAATGTAAAAATATAATTTTTATGATTCTTTAGGATTATTTGTATATAATCTATAATATATATTTTTTAAATTTATGGCTGTATGTAATCTAAATAAATAAATAAAATAAATGTTAGAATAACATATAGTTCAATGTGTGTAAGCAACACTGTTTTGTTTGGACATGCTGTGTACACATATTTTGGGCCTCTGTCTAGTTCACTTCGATGTAATTATATCTATTTAAAGTATTAAATGTCAGTATCCTGTTTTGTGTATCTTATTAAATAAAAAAGAAATAAAAATAAAATAAAATAATGAAATTTTCCATCATAAGCAGTAGGCGGTAAATATAAATGCGTTATGTATAATATTTAAACCTAATCAATAATATATGATTTACTTAGTTAAACAAATATTGAATTTTTGTGTGAAATTATTTTTTGACAAGTCACAATCAATAATATATTACCATAATAACACTGTTGTTACAGCTTTACCAGAACCAGCTATGTCAGAACCATTAACATTTAAATCATCTGTCACTAAACAAGACATGGTTCAAGATACACAACCTATTCTAATTACTACCAATATACCTACTTAGTCTTTGATTTTGATTTCTAATATATAACACGTGTTATTAACTCGTCGTGAATCGGGACTGGATGTTTTTTTATAAGCAAGCTTCGTTTTACAATTTTAAAGCAATGCCATTGAAATAAAAAAAAACATTAGTCCTCTCACGTAAGCTTCCTATAGTCAAACGGAGTTAATTTGACAGGTTTTTGAGGGTTTATTTTTTGTTCCTACGACGCGTTTCTGATTGATTTGATATTTTTTTTTTATCTCTATAGTACAATTAAACCTTTGACTATACAGTCCAATGCTCAAATAGGGAAAAATGAATCCTATTGTTTTTTTGTAGGTTCAAAGTTACCCAGAGTGAGGGGCTATTTTGACATAGCATTGAAATGCACTGCAAGTCAAAGTAATCGCTTAAAAGCTTACATTGATAAGCTTTCTACAAAAATATTCATCATTTTGAGTGAAAATTTTATGAACATTGAAAAAAAGGTCAAAATAATCAACATTTCTTTATTAGGAACCATATTATTATCGTAACAATAGTAACTTTAAGAAATTAGCTTAGAAATAGAGATTCTTATAGGTATAACGAACAAAGTTACTTACATTAAAGTACTGAGTACTTGCTTAAACATTTTGTTAATTATTAAAAGTAAAAAATAACAAAGTAAACGAATCACAGAGATGATCCAAAAAATAATCAGCTAAATTTAACTTCAAAAATATAATTTATTTTCTATTCAATAATTATTATCACGCAATGATAAAATAATAACAGTCGGATTTAGTCGGACTAAATCAGTCGGATTCCTCACAAACTTCACACTCAAACATCGAATTAAGCTACCAAGATATTCTTATTTATTGTATGCAGCGATCTAAAATATTTTTGAAATAGTCTAGATACTCGTATTTATGACCCCGACATCGTAGCCTTAATCTTTCTATATATATAAAAGGCGACGTGTGTATGTCTCCAAAACCGCTGAACCGATTTTGATGAAACTTTCAGACAATCTTCAGATTAGTTCACGGGTGTTCCTGTGAAGTTTGGTATCAATCGGACGCGGACGAAGTTGCGGGCATGTACTAGTTTCATATAAAAATACCATCCCAATTTCCGACTGGATTTTCCATAAATTTAATCTCATACATACAAAAAAAATCAACAAAATCAGTAGTTATCAAGTGATGCTCCGCTCCGTCATAGACATTTGATTGATTTTTATTTGTATAGTAACTATGGATTAGTTTCATTTTAAAGAAACAATGTAAACCCATTAATTTCATTGGTATAAGTATACATGACGAGTAGATAACTTTATTTTGCAGGTAATGTATTGTGTATTCAGGAAGGAACAAACAGTTTGCGTAAACACTAACAATATATCTACGTGCTTTTGGTTCAAAGCTAATACAAAGTTATGTTATTATTCCGCTAGTTGTTCAAATATTTTATCCACACACACCTTTATTTTATTACCATAATGTCATAAGACGTTATAAGGACAAAAATAAAGTCTGTAATATTTATCAATATTTTTTATTACATATTTTTTAAAGTTTTGGAAAGTTTGGCACAATCCAGGAACAGGCTGGATGTAATGGACAGAAACCTTGGTGGCGAACCTTGGGAGAGGCTTACCTGTTCCCAATCCCTCATCCCTATCTTCTCAATCCCACTATGGTCAGCAGCGCAATGGCAGCACCTGTTGCATTGCTTGTGTTATAGGCGACGGTAGCCACTTACCATCAGGTAGACCGTCAGCCTGTCTGTCGACCTTAACATAACAAAAAAGAAGTACCTAAAATCCTTCTTTTACATTCTTCTGAGAATCATCGATGGAGGGAATGTTGCAATTTTTTCCCAAATGCCTCGGGAGACGTTTTACTGTCCTATTGAATCAATTCGTTAAACCAACACGAGAAACTTGTTTGTGCAAATAATAAGCAAGTATTCATGTTCCATCTTCCTGTCACACCGAAATGCCTCGGCCGTGTATAATCGACTGCCCCTCGTTACTCGTGTCTTGTTTCAACGTTTTTTTTTCCTCGTTTGGAGATGTATCAGAGGCATTATCCTGCGGGGGTGTGGGCCCGGGGAGGGGACAAGGCACGCGTGCGCATAACTCGGCCGTGACGTCACGAGGGCCGGTAAAAACGCCGTGAACGTGAACCCGGTCAGTCAAGGTCTCCGAGCCTCCTGCATTTACATCTTATAATATTAATGCGTTTTGCCAACACCTACTTTGTAAACATGCTCTTGTGTATCCCATCGTTTAATGCCTTTCGTTCATTCCTAGTTGCAATTGCAATTTGTTTCTTTGAATTAAAAAAAAAAGACAGCCAGAAATTGCATATGACCAACGGTTTTTGAATTTTCAAGCGAGAACACAAAGTATTGCCAGTTCTTTTTATATTTTTTTAAACTTCGTTGAAAGTTTTAAAATTAACACAAAATATTGTCCGAGTGAGAAATGGTCAAGACTTGTTCCTCTTGTATCGTCGATCCTCCGAACATTTTTCATAACATTTTCAGCATTTTAATTACCTCACCAAAATGACAGTAATTTTTCTATTTGTCAATGGTAATTTTCAGTTTTTTTCAATTCCTTAACATTGTTTCTTATTTCCGAATGAAATTCCTTTTCTCGAACCATAATGTACATCACATACATTATACATTCTTCCCCTCTGGTGTACATTATATATGCATCATTTTCAATTTAAGCATAGAAGGCCCCTCCCATGACATGAAGGCGAGGTCTGGGCCCATAACCTGTTTTGAAATTATCGACTTTTACTTCTATTTCTTCTAAACTTCTTCATGGGCCCCATAAGTTGATTAAATAAGAAAACTTTCTTATATTTCCATATCATAAATTTAATCACTTCATTTTACATAGCTATGTATAACTTCATATAAACATATTCATCAAAATTACTTTATAACCATCTCAATACAATTTCTAAACACACTCCTAAATATCTTCAAATCAACTGACTTACATTTGTAAAAAACCCCTTCGAGTGTCTTTTCAAAATTATCTTTCTTAAATTTTACACCAGTGTTTAAAATTAAAACCTCTAACAATATAGACTGACAAGTTAAAACTTTTAAAATAAATGGTGTTCGAAGCTGATAAAGGAGTTCTAGAGATTAATTCTAAACATTATAACTTCGTTAATATCTAACTAAAAAAAAATTGAAACAAAATATTCATTTGTTACAATAAGTAATTAATTTTCACGATTTTTTTCGATTTTGTTAGTTTATAATTGCATATTATTCAAAATATTATGTTCAAAATAGCAATTCTCATAAATATGCAGATAATTTATTATAAGTAACATATGAGTGTATGTTTAAATTAAATGAATACGAATGTTTAATATTTCTACGATTTAAGTAATACAATAAAATGGTTCTATGAATATTTCTTTTCAACTTGATGGCATATTTTTGTTGTAAAATGCTTTTAAAATATCGTACAGTTTGTTCTTGAACAGATTTTCCCTTTTGTTACAGGTCACAGTATCAAGCCACAGTACAGTTGCTGAATTAGTATGCGAGCCACTACGGGAGACTGGGGCGGTTGTAGCTGGATTACCCTCGGGCCCGCTATCAGCGCCCCAAGCAGTTCCCCTCGGTGGTCCCTTGCCTGCCCCTATCACTCTTCCAACCCCTCACATTCCACCACCATCGGCACTCCTTTTCCTCGGGGGTTCCAAGGCACCAGTTGACCCAAGAGCCTCAGCGAACTCTTTAGAAGGTGAAGTACTTGTGGTGGAAATTCAACCTCCGATTTGGGACGGAAAGGATTTGGAAACATTCATAGCCTGGGAAAAGATTTATGGTAAGCATTCTTTTTCTTTTTCTTCTCTGCGAAAATTGGCGACCATAATGGTTTAATCTCTCTCTTAAATTCCTCAATCCTAAATCAATCTTAAACGAATTTTATTATTGAAATACGATTTTCACTAATTAAAAGAGCGATAAACTAATAGTTATCAATAGTTGTATATTGAAGTCTTAGGGCCTCTTTCACCATGTGTCAAGTAGGCTAACCGCCATTTAAAGTCACCGGTAACCGGGAATTGAGGAGATGATATACTTTTGTTTGTACGGTAAAAGTCCCAAAGATTAAAAAGAAAATAATAATAAAAATTCGCCTATCGAAGGATGCCGAGTGCATAATTTAATAAAACATAAGATTATTATAAAAGTAACTAATCAATACTTTACTTGTAGTTGGTGAAAGAAATAAATAAAGTAATAAACTGTGATAATTTATTATACCATTTTGAATGTTCAGTCGACTGATTCGTTAAATTGAAAAGAGTTAAATCTTAAAAATGTGTCGAAATCAACTTTCCTAAGTTACGTACTTGTATTGAAAAGTTTATGAATAAGCAGCAAACGAAGCAAGCGACCTGTTCGCACTTAGTATTCCGCCGACAGACAAAGCAGTGTTTGTAGAAAGCTGTTTGGCAATAAATGAGATGCATACGCACGCCATTGTCCAGTAATCTTTCGCAGAAGTGACTTGTATGCAAACCCAATGCACCCAGCGTGACTCTCATACCGATTGATAACTTTTATAGTTTGTCCGGCTAATCTTCGAATCCGCTAAACAGTTTTTGTTGGAACTTTTTTGTACATAGAGTATTATTCAGAGAAGACTATTGACTACTTATTAACACGAAAACAAAAAAAAAAAAAACCCAAAAAAAATTAAAATTGTTAAGATTATACTTATAACTTAAAATACCTACATTTTCAGTATTCAGTAAGAAGTAAAAATATTTTCATTAAGAGTTGCATTTTGACGAGAAATAATAAGTAATAAATATAATACCTATGCACAAGAAATAAACACAAGATGGGTGGAATTGCACGAAACACGTCTCCATGCAATTAGCTCTTTTATGGGCTATTTCGTATGCGCTTTTACAACACACTTCCCAGTAATATTCAACAGTATTATCAGGAGATTTAAAGATTTTGTTAATAAAGACTCGACTGCGCATGTCTCTTTATTATAAAATCAAAGCAGTTAGTTATTATTAAAAGAAATGAATTAAAATAAACTTGGGATTAAAGCTATTTTAATCATCCCTTACTCACACACCGAAACTCAAGAACTCAACAGCACAATATCCTGTCATTTCACGGTGGTATTTTGTAAGAGGGGTGATGGTTACTGTCGCCAGATGGGCTGCCCATATGACTGCGAAACGCATTCCAGATTCAGACCAGAGCCAAAGTTGGCTCTGGTCTGAATCTGGAATGCGTAAAGCTCATTTCAAAAGTTAGCCCTGCCGAAAATCGAAAGCGGGACCTCAGTATCTTTACCATGAGTTTACAATGACTGCACTCGCTAGTGAGAGAGTAAAACATTTAAATAAAAAAACTGTCAATGTCAAATTGACAATTTTCCATATAAATATTTTACGCTCTCGCTAGCGAGTGCGGTCATTATAACTCATGGTAAAGGTACTGATAGGAAGCGTTAAGACAACCTTAACCATTCGTCTAATGGACTCGTTAACTTACCTTTGGATTAAAAATAGATTGAGTTGAAATATCCTAATTTACTGTCAATATTCATAAAGCGTTCTTTAAATTGTAGTTGATGGTGCTGGCGGTGTGTGTAGTTGATATTTTTAATTTACAAATTTTTGAGTTAAAGCTTGTAGTATAAGAACATTTGAGATGGTAATTTTTGATGTGTGATATTCAATAAAAAATATGGAACATTAATACGGCATAACTATACATGAATACATGAATTAATTGCATAAACATAAAGGCTCAATAAAGAAACACCCACTGAACTAGGTCATGACAACTGACTCGATAATATAATAATTATTTCGCTTATTTAATTTGCATTAATAATTTTAAACAAACATGGTGGGGTCAAGGATTTAAAAAAGGTCTAGGTTAGCAGTTCTCTATCAACCGATGAACTACGTGAGCGAGGTTGATCACTTGACTTGGATTAACTTTAGTTTTAGCCTCCGACCTTTCCGACGCCCACAAAGGCATTCAATCGTTCTGCTATATGCATGTAATTCATAATTTAAACTGTTTATCTATTATATTAATCTAAAGTCATAACAATCACTTTCTTGCTTATTTCAACCAACATATTTGCTTAACCAACACTTTCTCTTTTATTGCAGCATCCACTTTATTCTCTGCTGTCGAGCTGTACGGCAAACCCTTATTAAGAGCAGCCGTTATTACCAAAGAAGAGTATCATCTGTTGTTCTATTATTTGGAATCCGTCTCGGAAGCAAGCGAAGCGCTTACGGAACGTATGAGAAAATATATAGATTCTGGCCTCCTAATCAATGAAGGTAAGAAAGATGTCGACCGTCAATCTGTTTCCTCTACAAAGTCAGCTGATGAAAATGATGACAAGAGTATATTAACAGAATTAATTCAGGAAGGTGTGTTATCGCCACGTGATGTAGAAATATCTTCTGCGGTTACTGTCTCGGAATTCTTAGAACACCCCTCACAGAATTGTAAAGCGGACGACATTGATAATGCTTCTAGCATTTCCTCATTTAGTACAAGTCTTCGTAAGGTTATTGTTGACATACCAATTGACACGGTAGATGGTGATGGTTCTATTGAAGACAATTCTATCATAGAAACCAGTGACAATGTGACGACTGTAACAATTAGAAGTAGTGGTCAATGTTGTACTGACCACAGAATATCGGCAGATATTTCAGAGAATGTTTGGGCAAATGTTACGTGGGACTTTCTAAATCCGACGGATTTCGGTTATGATCAAGTAAGAAGCGTGAAGCGCAGTCGATCAGACTCCGCACTTACACCTGTCCCTAGACGTCGCAACGAAGAAATCTACGAGATTTTACCTGACGGTGAGGGCGAGTCGTGTGGGAGTATAACTCCTTACGAATCAATTGAAGATCTATACGATTGTATTAAGAACGCTCAGTACACTAGTGCTGCCGCTGAAGAGTCATCGCCTTCAACCGAGAGTCATTCGGAGCCGCACTATCCAGATTATTACGAGAAAGCTAGCACTACACGTCAAAGCTCCGCAAGCAGTGATAAAAGCGGAGCTTCTTCCGCGTTTCCATTTTCGAAATGTGATTCAAGCGATTCAACGGGCGCGTTCACGTCTTGTGAGTCGACGAGTGGCATCAGCACATTTGCATCAAAGAGCATTCCGGAGTCTTTGAAGAGTCGGGAACTGCCACCTTTGCCAGGTGGAAGTGATGCGACCGAAAGCGCTATTTTAATGAAACAATTGTTTATGGGTGAACTTATGGATACTTACGGTGAATTTCTGTCAACGTATCCGTACGCTCGTGCACTTCTGAGAAGGAAGGCGCGTCGTGACGAGCACTTCACGGCGCTTGCTGACATACGCCGAGGCGCTGCGAAACACAGTATCGCCGATTACCTCGAGCTTCCGGTGAGTACCTACCAAATGTTTAATAAATCGTACATGACGCTTTATGTTTCTTTATCAAATACATACTTGTGTTTTGTTTGGAGCGACTAGCGAGTGTATCACAACAAAAGAGCTGAACGCTGTCATTAAGTTTAATCGGCAATGAAACGAGAACAATGCCGATAGTCTCACCACGTCTCGCGAGAAGGATTGATATAGATTGAGTGTGGTTTTAATCGCAGCGGTGCGCGACAATGATCTTCCACAACATGCGCACGCGCCGGCCAGGCCATTCAATGCTAATGGTCCGGAAGAGTGAATACAGGCGTTGCTCTCTCTCGTTGCCGTCAACCATGTGGCATTGTTTCCCTTAAAAAACATCTGAAAACATAGTTTTAAATTAAAACAGTTTTCGAAGCTCTTGAGCTTCCATGACATAATTCAGATTACCGTCCGGTCAATTATGTTTTGATTGAATGTTAAATGTGTAAATGCAAGTCAACGCAAGCATATTTGTAACCGATTAAAAGATATGTGGAATGCTACTTGCATACAGCATGAGGATTTCTTCTCTTTTTATTGGTACACGCGTACGCGTATTCGTGATTCCGATTCTATCGACGGCTCTTGGACATTCAATGATACGTTATAAAACATTAAACACAGTAGGGTTGTCAAATGCAATCCGGATTTCTTTTCATGCATGATCTTACGTTACGCACGCCCATAATTTTATACATATCGTCAAACATACTGACGCTCCATTTTTGTAGGTCGCCTATTACACAAACAACACCACATGTGCTACAAGTGCATTGCCGACCATAAAAGTACTAAAAACTAGGAAGGACTTGCGAAATGCGCTCTGGCATCGTTTACTTACTCATCGAAACACAACAGCATACTTGCTGTTATTTCACGCTGTTCTTCTGTAGACTGACTGTCCCAAAAGACTGTCAAACGCAGTGTGTTCTGTAACTACTAAATACACCAAATAAATACCCAGATGACTGTGAACCACAGTGTGCCATGCCTCTACTTGCTAGAACTTAACCAGAGCCAATATGAAAAGTTAATTTCCAAAGCTGGCCCTAAAGGTTTATATGTTACGCACTGATGACACATTGGAGCTAGGATTAATAAATATAGCAGACATGACGCGTTCTCACGGCCGTGGCAACCCTGCTTATCTTGTTACGCGTGATGGTGTGATTTGCCCCTCGCTGAGCTTTACCCATCTGATAGCACACCACTAATGCTCTGTCGTCATTGCGTTGCCGCTAACATGCAGACACGATCGCGCTACAACATTTAAACACTGCGTAAATGCAGATAGGAAGGATGCATTTGAATATTTTACAGCTTTTAGTGGCATGACGATATTCACAATTTATGTTCAGATGAGCAGATACGATTTCTTGAATAAATATCTACAATGAACTGCGTCTATTACTTCCCACTCATAGGCTTATCTTAAACATTAAATATTTTTTCCTATATGAAGGTAAGGCAAGAGAGGCTATAACGGTCCACTTGATGATAGGTGGTTCTCCACCAACTCCACAGGTGTTGCAAGTGCGCTGACGACCATAGTTGCATAAAGGGGTAGGGATAGGGATTAGGAAGGGATAAGGCAATGAGCTCTGGCATCACTTACTCACTTACCAAACCACAACAGCACACTTGTTATTTCACAGTGGTCTTTTGTAAGGGACTTATTGCGGGCAGATGGGCTGCCCAAATGACTACGAAATTGTGCCTTGCCACTACTTATCAAGATAGACACTTCATATAGCACCTATTATTTTAACTACAGATGTGATAATGTACGATGAAAATCCGTACATCTAATTATAGGGTTTCATTGATTGTGACAGTACGTAATGCCAAGCCTTCTGAGTGCAACAACCAATTTTCAAAAGACCACAGTGAAATAACAGCATTTGTACTGTTGTTTTAATCGGTGAGTAACCACAATTCCTGATCGTTTCCTTATATCCCTAACTTACTCCTTGAGGATTAAAATGACAAGTAAAGTGACACTATATAGTATAATGAAATATAATTCAATTATTTTCAATTTTTATTCTCATTTAGTAAATCTAATCGATTAGATTTAAGTTTAATACAATTGGATGTTGCTTGGAGCTTTTACTGGTGCATGTTGTGCTTTCTATTGAACATTGCGATATTGTTTGATGACTGCCTCGTTGGAGGCCTTGTATAATAGAATAAAATAATGGTTTCTATGGTTTGACATTGCGCCTAAATCCTACTGGGACTAAGTGAATTAGCGAACAATGAAGTGTAGGTAGGTAAGTTACATAACATAAAATAATAAATGATATAATTAATAAATAATAGATATTTTTTTGCAAATTCCCGTGAGATTCTGTTAAACCAATTTTATGTTTACGCTTCAAGTTATTCCAAGTGAATATAAATTGGTTAAGTAAGTACATTTTTTTCGTCGGTTATTTCCTCTCAATTTTTATTGTGTGCGACAATGGTGTTAAAATTCTTTATTGTTTTCATCACTATCATCTCACTCTTAGGATGTCATAGGCTATAGGCCTCCTCAATAATTTTCCAATTTTTCCAAGGCCCTTATCAGATCGTCTGTCCACTTAATATTTAATTATTCATTTATTAATTTGTTAATATCCATTTGTTTATTTCATGGTCTTCAATTTCGTAATATATAATAATCTAGATAGTAAGTTAAGCATCTTAGAATTAATCTTATCAAGTTCAGCTGAAATTCACTATTCATAGTATATTTATATACTCGTAGTTAGTTATAAACATCAGACTAAAGCAAGTATAAATGTACTTGTATAATTTTAAAACATAAGTTTATTTTCCATTAAATACGAAGCCAGTCGTAAATATTATAGGAATGTAAATTTATAACATTTATCCTACATCGAAGTTAGAATTGGAATGCTAAATGATTTGCGGTGAATTAACTGATGCCGCTTCAACATTCTTCAATCCATGCCCTTATTTAAACATTAAATATATAATACCGATAAATCCAATGTAGCAGAGAAGTTTGAAATCTTATTATTAGATATTATGCAAATGTCACACAACAACCTGCGTGATTTTGTAGTGATTTTTCAAAAATTTCCAACTTAACAATGAATACGACCGTTAACCTGCCTGCCGATTTTTTATAAATTCACACACAATTATGTATTTAAGAAACATTTAAGACATAAATAAACAGTGACATAATAACTGACATAATAATAATTTAAGACATAACAACTGTTTTTTATTTTCAGTTTTGGTTTGGAAAATTGACCACTTATTCTAAAGGTCATCATAAGTCTTAAGGAAAACGTAGAGCCTCATCATCATTATCATCAATGTAAATTTTTTAAATAAAAATCTCTGTCAGATAAACATAAAATTACTATAGATAGATATCAAAAATTGGGAAAATACTGTAAGTGTTCACATGTTTATTGCTACATCAATATTAGAAAGAAAATAAATAAAAAACTTAACAATCGAATGAATCAGAACAAGATAGTGGACAAACGAAGAACAAAAACACATTGAAAATAGAGTAATCACATTTTTAAATTAGCTAGAGCTCTCACCGCGTCCGGGCCGGACGTTCCATACATACTTTGCCATATCTATCATATACACGGTCACTTGATCTTTCCAACTATCATTAGGAAGGTTTCTTGTTCGTTTTACAAGGTACTAATCTCACTGAAAAGTATTACCTATTTTTTTTTTAACAAATTAATACTAGAAATGTCTCTCGCATATTTCCTTTCCGATAGTGAAAGAGTGAGATGGGTTAGGGGTGCGAAGGCCTCCATCTTTGATCTAGTTTCAAAATATGTAGTTAAAAAATAAACATAAAAATAGTAACGTTACTATTTTTTTATGTTCATTAGTGTATAGAGAAGTTTTCCAAGAAATAATTTAACATTAATATAAATCAAATACTTAACTCTCTGTAGAAGTTCTTTTTATTTTTATGAATACGATATCAAACACCATCTGCTTCTAATGGTACTTCCATACACGAGTTTAATTGACATAATATATTTTTTAACGAGTTGCTCTCGTCAAATATAAGTGTTTAATAAGACTTGCGTAATCTCAGTAAAAAATTGAGGTTGCCAACTCTTTGCCTCTTACATCGCATTCATACATATTAATTCCAAGCCAAATTAATCAAGTGTATAATATCTCCAACAAATTTTATTCATACTCGAATGGATATCAAGAAATTGAAAAAGCAGTTCCTGCAATTTTGATTTATAACCACACGAATGTATGAGCCTACTAGAATTACAAAATATTTGAATTTCAAATTGAAATAATGTGATTGAATCTATTTTGAGGTTAATATTATAAGTTTATAATTAACGTGCTTTTCGTCCATTTTAGACACCTAGAATTTTTTTTATAGACAAGCTTGTGAGAAATATCATAATAATTATATAACTTCCTTTTATAGTTACTTTAATATTAGGTATACAGACTATAAGAAGATTTAGGTACTATTAGAAAGTTCACCAGACAATACGAGATTACTCTTTGGAAACAGAATGGTTTACACGTTTCAGCTTATTAACTGACATAATTATTATTCTCTTTATATTACACAAAATATCAAAAGATCTTACTTTGTCAATCTATTTTTCATATCTATTTTGTTATATTTTAACCCATGTCGTATGAAACATTAATAAAAAATCGTAAAGCTTAATTCGCAGACTATATAATATTCATAGATTCTGAATCTTGTATGTGTCTAAGTAGTATAACAGTGGAATAAATTGAATAAAATTTGCATATAAATTGACTAATTATATCTCCTTTCGTGTATATGTCACCGCAAAGAAAGCCACGCGATTATTTTTTTATTCGCATTCCTGCTATGTTGTCTCCTTCCTAACGTGACATTTCCATTTGCAGATATACAAAGTGCCCAACCTAAAATATTTTAATACAATCTCGACTCAATGAATCGAATTACACAATATACTAGACTCATTTCGGATTGGAACCTTTTCGTAAGTGCTCGGGCCTCTTGTCAAGTTTCGTCATATTTTGAGAATCTTGCTTTTAAATGTTAATAGTTTGAAGATAGAGCTGCTCACCTGTCCCAGAAACTTGTTCAACTGAGCTGCCGGTTCTTAGTTCTTAGGTGATTTTGAAACTCGAAAATGCAGTATTTATAGGACCGTCTAATTTAACACCCAGTACCTGTTGTACAGTACTCAGTAAAATCCAATACTTTTTTTACGCCGATCTGGTCTTAAGACAGTCATAATAATTTCATTGTTACTATTGGATGCTATTGGATGCAAGTCGAACATATTCGTATTCATATAGCGCCATCTCACACAATTTTGAGGTTGATCAGATTATCAGATTATCAGATTATCACCCATCGGCAACAATTTGAGTAGGTACCTAGAAAATTTACGAGATGAATATAATAATTAATAAATAGTAATATAGAAACTTTTTTTTCTATAAAGTTGTATTTTTATGAGAATTGCAACTACATAATTATATTATAGGTAAACTTAAAAAGCAAAATCTTATCTAAATGCAACTCGTTTAAAAGTATTAGATACTTAGATAGATATATAGCAAATATTTCGTGAGTTTGATTTGAGTTCTTTAGTTTTTGCTTGCTCTTGCCTCTTTTTGTCTCGCCGTGTGGTAATAAATTTTTTCTTATTCTATTTCCGTTAAAAGTATCAGATAAGTGTGTAAATTTGTAAGAGTCCATTTGGTCTTTGTTGTGACTAAACTGCATTTAGACGTTTTGCATTCTATCAATGGCGCCAATGCTCGCTACGTCTATCTTGTTTTCAATAAAACAGCACCATTCTCTTTCTTTATTTCGTTCTACAATTTCTTGGTTCGAATTAAATTTCTTTGGTTCGTATCGAATGTTTTTTTCAATAAATCCAAACCTTAGTGGTACGTCAAAAGGTTGAGATTTCAATAATAGTCTCTGTCGAGATAAACTTGGGTTTTTATCGTAACATAAAAAACCCTTAACCCACCAGAAAAGATGCTTTTATCCTTTTATTTGTCAGAGACTCTAAAGAGTATTTAGTTTCAGTGTAGGTATATTGTCAATCACTTTGAACTTATGTGAAAATTTAAAACATTATCGTAAACTTGTTTTTTGAATGACAAGGGATAAAAAAGAAGGCGAGGGTACCGGATGGTTTTCTCAAAGTGAATTAGGTCTCTAGTAGGTACCAGGTACTATGAGATCGATTGCATCTTAGGTAAATGTTCGAATTTAATGTACAAAGTGGAAGGATAGAAGTCAACGTTTTGCAACAAAGTCGTAAAAATATTCTTGCAAAACCTTAATTACCTTGTTCATTTTAAATGTCAATTTAATTAAATATAATGTTTAAAATAATCGCTCGTGAAACTATTAGAATTTGAAAAAAACTCAGGAACTCATTGAAGTTGCTAATTTATGTTAGAATAGAAATAAAGCAGTTGGAAAAAGAATAAAGATATTTTGGAAGAGATTTCAAAGGAACAGTCGAAAACATAAAACGATTAAAACATTTAAATAATGATGCGTCGTAAAAGCAGTTAATTTGTTTATATACGTATATTACATAATGTCGCGTGTTTATGGCGTCCAACGAAGACCTTCATTAAGAGGGTGTACTTGGACCGTTAGATGTTTCGCCACAGTGAGGTAGTAAGGCAAAGGAAACTGGCCCCATCCATCCACTGACATACTTGGCATGCAATAAACATTCTTGTAATCTTGATGGCGTTAATTGTCAATACACCGTTACTAGTTATCCAAGTCCCACGATGTTTACGTGATTGCTCTTAGTTTAACGTCGATCTAATTACGTTTAACGCCCATATGTGGTTCAAACAAATTATAAACCCCGAAGTTTGTGTGGAAAATTTTTAAAATAAATAAAAATGGGAAATGAAAAATCTTAATATAAGTACATACCTACTACTGATAATAAAAATTATCCAATACAATTATTAATCTGGAAAACGCTATCATCTTATACGTATAGAATTAGCCAATTTGACTGCGAATGGCTATCATATTCAGGTTTTCATTGAGCTCCCCCACTATCTGCACACAATAGATGTACCTACTTCATTTAAATATAATATAATAGTCTATTATGTGTATGAGTATTTTTTATCTAAGTTTTAAATTTACTCTATTACGAGTAAAGTCAAATTAGGCGACGAAACTAACGCTTTTCTGCCTCCTGGGGTGCTCTAAGAATTCTAACAACAAACTTGTGTGTTACAACTGAAAGTATTGTTAATTTACTATTAGTTTACAAACGTTGCGTCTATAAGTAGCATAGTTAATAGAATAATATATTGGGCATGCATTGGTTACAGTGCGTGCTCGGTCGAGTTGCCCCTCCCGGTTCTGCTTTCTACACGCGCGATTTCACTCACTACGGCGCCACTGCCGTCCTGCTTTTCTACCAGCACGCGATTCTTCGTAAATACCTCTACGCCTTAACACCTGTATTAAGACTTACGTGAACGGTTTTCCTAATAAGACCAACTGTAGTGGCAGAACACACTTCGCTCCACAGTCCTACACAGGGTTGCATGTCTGGCGTATCTATAATTATCCCCTTGAAATGGCTCTCATGACATAGGCATAGTCTACTGCTAGGCTTATTAAAAATATTCATATCTATATCAAAACAAATAATTTAATACTTGCTGGTGCCCGCGACTTTGACTGCGTTAAAAAAAATATGATAGTAATATAACTCCTGAAATCTTTATCGCTGCGAAGACGGTGGGGTCACCAAGGCGACAGTGGCGCTATTTTTTTATATTTTTAGACGATATCTCGGGAGCCTGACATTTTCCAGGATAAAAAGTATCCTATATGTTAATCTAGGTAACATTTTTTTCTTTTTCGTACAAGTATAAACTTATATATATATAATATTATTATATCAATTTTTAGATGTTGTAAGAATTCTTATATGAATTTTATTGTTACTTTGAAAATATCGTTTAATATTGAACATATACTTTGTAACACTATTAAAAAAACAAATTTAAGTTTCGCGGATTAGATTGGACAATCACATACTAATTATGAATTATTCGTGATTTTTATCATTTACTATAAATTACTGGTGCGGCAAGTGAAAAATAATAGAAAATACCTTATCTTTTGCAGAAGAAACAATACTTTGTCCGGTAGCTTTAATGTAGCAGATAAGGGTTATAAATTGCGCGGCGCTCACAATAGGATTCTTCGCGTTTTCTGCGCGCGAGCCGACAGCTTCTCGGGGAGGCTTTCTTTGCCTGCGCAAGCGCCCGTGTCGATGACTCACTGCTCTGACTAACGCCACCAGGCTATTGCATACTTCTGTCCCTCCATACAAGAATTTGATGATTCAGAATAATTTAAAGATAATAACGAGTTAAAACTTGCAAATAATGTGTAGAGATTCAAGACTTTTTTAATCAATATTAACTGCACTTTATAAAAGTTGTTGCGAGCTTGTGAGTAATAATAGACTTTAGAAACATTATAAAAATATTTCAAATGTATGATGATTTTCTTTAATTGTCTTGGCAGAGGAGTTTTTGAAGAAAGCTTTGATTTTTACAAAAAATGGCAATAACATAAAAGAAGCGTAGTAAAGTTAATTTAATTCTTAAACAGTACTTAAAACTAATTGAAATCTTGCCATTGCTTAACAATGAAAAGCCAAAAGTCCTATTTAGTTTAATTTTGCATGCGAAAAATGAATAGTATATAGAACTGCATTAAATTATCTTAGAGGGTCTTATTATACAAGTTCTATGATTGTACAAAGTAACATCTGGCATTGACTGTAAATACCATCACAGTATTGTAACAATAATAAATGCAAAATTCGTTCCCATGGAAGCGTGAGCGCCTATATGAAGGTCTTCGAACAGGTTGGGACCAATCAGTCACGACACGACACAAGAATCGTCAAAATTAACTCTATTGTTTACTTACATTGCAAATGCAATATCATTGTTATATAAAACAAAAACGGGGACTCATCATTATATTTAATTAGCTATTATAATACTCTCATAATAGATCCAATAAAATAGAAAATTACCATCAATAAAGTCTGATGTACCTGCTATAAGTACATGAGCGAAGTAGATGAAAGAACAATATGTACACGCCAGTTTTATAATGGAACTAGTTGGCGCCCGCGAATTTGTCTGCGTGGTAACATGAAAAATATAACACCTGAAAAAATATGTGACTTTCTTTATCGCTGTGAAGACGGTGGCGCCAATTTATAGGAAATTTATGGAATGTGAGACAAAATATCGGGACGAACAAGGCATAAATTATATTTTTAGACGATCCCTCGGAAACCTTACATTTTTTCAGTATAAAAAGTATCCTATATGTTAATCTAGGGAATGAACTATCTGTGTGCCAAATTTCAACTAAACGTTTTTGTGTGAGAGTGACAAACATCCATACATCCTCACAAATTTTTGCATCTATAATATTAGTAGGATTTTCTGTATTAGGATGGTAATTAAATTCCAAAAAATATTCTCCAGAATAAAACATCAAAACCGACTTTTAGAAGTTATTTAGATGGAAACCTTAAGTTCAGATAGTGCTTCTTCCAGATAGTAAGAACGTTCATAGGAGATAGAGAAGGCCGTGTTCATAGTCATAACCTTGTGAAGAATCATACAATGGCTCATAAGTCAGGTACCCAAATCATGCTTAATTTTTTGCCAGTTTTTTTTTTTTTTTTTTTTTTTTCAAAAATTACAAAGTAAACTCAGTACCCATGTGATAATGTTGTAGGTACCTAACTAAGCAGAGGAAGTTTATTTATTTGATTTGTGCACGATTCTGTCCACGCAACATCCGCTTCATTGTGCGCTAACAATCTGATTAAATACTGAGCTGATGCAAGCATGAATGAAGCTTGAATGAGCGCATCACCATAACATTATGGTATGTAGTGTGTTCTACGTATGTGTAAGACGACTACAAAGACCGAACAAAATTGTTCCTTGCATATGCCAGTGAAAAAAGACAGAGATTTACCTAATAGAAGGCCGGACTCGTTATTTCACATAAAATTTTAAATGGGATCCATTTGATTTAATAAAAACTGTCATAGGACGAAAATATTTTTGAGCAAATAATGGGCTTAAAGGATTTAAAAAGATGAAAGAATTAAAATTGCGACAAACAAGGATATTCCAAGTACCTACTGGGGTTTAATGATCAAAACATAATCGAGGCGAGAAATTCCTACACCTGTAAAGGTATTAAAAATTAAAAACCAAATGTTTTTGTGAAGGCAGCGGACTCCTCAAAGTAAATCAAACATTTTCTTTTAAATACACACCAAATGAAGGACGGCCGACAAATGCGTTTGTAAACATTTTTAGGTTTTGTTTGCATAACACTAAGGTTTTAATTTTCTGTTTATCCGCAAATATCAATTTCGTTTTTGATTGTTTTTGTAGTTTTGTATGTAAATATCGTATTAATTAAAAATACAGGATATATAAGTAAAAATATCTTACTAAACATAAGCGTAACTTAGCGTAGGCGGTGTCGATGCGTCAATGACCCGCAAAACTTGCGGATCCGCATTCAGTATAGGCTGTACAACACCTCCCTCCTGGTGACAGAGTGTTTCAAATCACTTAACAATTCAATACTTATTATTGTAAGCACTAATTAAAGTGGATTTATAAAAATGTTATGCTAGATCTGATTACAAGTTAAAACGCTACTACATATACATTTTCTACTATCGAGATAACTTATTCTGCCCTTAAATGTTTAATTTTTTTGTAAGTAGGTTATAATTTCAGTAGAATCTTATTACTCGTTGAAAGGCTTGTCATTTACAACTAGTTCTGTGACCTCGCTCACGCATTCCCATGCCTGCACCTAACTGTACTTTCCCGTTGACTTAATGCCAACTTTAGACCGAACCTGATCTTAGGCAAGTGGCGATGCGTGGCATCGGCCAAACGGCCTTTGCAATTTAATTTTATTTAATTTGTGTATGTGAACCGTATGCGAAATGAAGCGTACGCTGCGTAGATCAGCCCAACCAGTCGGAGCTGTAGCAGCCGTAGCCTCTAGCTAGGCCCGCGTGCCGCGCATTCCTGTCGAACACTGCCGAAGCTAGCCGAAAGGTTCCGACCGATGGCGTACGCCGTCCGCGGCCGACTTCACACCGGTACGTGCGCGAGCGCCGCGAGAACGTCTCGTTTGAGTTTGTCTGCACACGTTATCTGTCAACAAACATTTTCGCGTCAAAAATAGCTCACAGCCCAACTTTCGAGTGGTCGTTTCCAATATTGACTGGATATTAGTGTTGTGTTTGACCTCTGCGGAGAACTTGGATTGTAAATTCTAAATTGACTCAGTGAAGAAACCGTGTTATTTTTTGTTTTGCATCGCGTGCAACGCTCTTGCTGAGCTGGAAGCCGCGAACATGCGTGAGTGACTGTTCATTATACGTACCAGTCGGGAGAGTAGTCCTCTATCGAACTGATGGACCATTCTTTGGTATTGCTGATGCTGAACAACACATGGTAAATAATTAACTAATTATTAGTGTGACGAATAAACATCTCGGCGGGTGGTAATTCTTTGGCCTTAATTGCTGATTACTGTATTAAATTTATATGGATAAGAAAATTATTGGGAGATTAATTATGTGAATATAACATAATATTATTTTAGACTTCAATTATGCGATCGTTAATTAAAAGTTGATGCTAAAGTAGTTTGATTCAAAATAATTTGAAATTTCTTTAAAACAATATGGTTAAATAGATTAAATAAACACCAACGAAGATCACGATTAATCTAAAGTACCTACGTTTTAAGGTCACATTAGGTATGATCATGGTATGACCCATTCTATTCAGTACATAAAACAGAACAGTCATAAACTAAAGGCACCTACTAAAATATTTCCACAAGAAGAGACTTAAGTACTCTTTAATTTCTTTTGATGCCAAATTGACAATACAGTTAATAATAAAAAATCAAAAGAGCGGGAATGTATAGGCAGAAATCAAACAGGTTTTTTATTTAGTCAACCGTCAAACAAAAAATCCGCCAACGGAAAATATTCCATCCCATCATACAAGTTCAGGCTTGAGTTGAAACCGGTACGTGCAATTTAAAGGTAAAAGGTTGCGGGTTGATAGTAAATATCGATATTTCGACACTGTTCAAAAATTCTTTACTAGATCGGTCTTTGTCTATTGAACGAATATTTGAATATTGTTTATAAAAGGCGATACAATATCATCCAAATGCACAAGTTCTCTATAAAGTTCTCAAGAAGTTAAAAAAAATATCACAATCGAGAACATATAAGGCGTTAATAGTTGCATGTTTGTAACCAGTTACTTCTGATTTCTATCCTTAACATAAACATCCGCGACGAGCTGCAGGGCTCGTTCGACGACTAGTGACGCTTTCTACTCTCAAATCGAACGAGCGGATCTGAACGTCCAACGTCTGATTATAACTACATTATACTGTGTACATACAAAATAACCATTGTTTACCTTCAGCTTCAAAGCTTTTTCTATCCCATGTCCTATGCCTACCTAATCTACGTCATTTTCTACTGCATATTATAATGTACTTAGCGACATAAAAAACTAGTCGTGTTCCGGTTACAATTTTGCAATTGGCGCAATTCCATAAAATGTAATAGTTACCACCAAAATAACTTTATTATGATTGCGTTACGACTTGTTCGAACTAACTTGACGGTGAAAGTTTGCTTTCTCAGAAAGGTTGAATACAAATAAGTGTATATTTGGATGTAGCATTTTGTGTGAAACAAGGTGTTTTTGTTTACTTTCCTATCCTGTATTATTATGCTAAAATCCATTACCAGATAGGTATTCAACGCATACTGTTGCTACTGTCATTATGAAACATGGAATACCGATTTTTTTCTCCAGTTAATATTGAGTTTTAATTAAAGATATTTAATGTTTGAAGACTGTATTATTCTGTCTTGAAGGTAATCCTACTTTTTTTATAAACGCATTTTACAATTTCATAGCTAAATTACTACTTTTTTCTTGTACATCTTTTCCAAATTTATATTGTCCATATTTTATCCCACATTCCAAAAAATACTCCCATACAAATATTAAGTTTCTGATTCGTGCAATGTCCTAATTTCAGAGCTAAGTAAACAAACGGAAGTAGTGCTAGATAATCAGGCCTCTACTAATACTCGACTAATAACAGCGTTAGTAAGTAAAAGAAGCCCTACAAATTACCTACTACCACGTGTAGGGAAGGATTCTTTGTTGTAATGTTCTTATAAACCTTTAAATTAAACTATGCTGATTAAGGTGAAAAATTAGGGAAAATTAGATAAAAAAGTTTCACATTATTCACACAACAGACTACAAAAATCAATAATAGAAATATATAAGTATAAAGAGAATGTACCAACAAGTAATGGTGTTGTTTTCACTGATTGTTAAGATTTTATAAATATAAACTCATAAAATGAAACCATTTTGTTTATTGAACATAAAGAGACATAAGATTGAAACTGATCTTTTTAGTATTAGCAACTGAAAAAATAACAAGAAAATTTGAGGTGCCCATCCCGAGTGGATCATCAGCCTGTCTGTTGTTCTCAACATTAAAAAAGATAATGTCTTTTTTTGTACTTTCTGCAGCAAAAATACACGAGTTTTATTTTATTTATTTATAATTTTAACAATTTTAAGGTTAATAATATATAAAATGATAACACTAAAAACCACTTAGTTTTAATCTCGTGTTATCATTTGTAATTATTACTAAAATCTAACTATATACTATTAATTACAATTTAAAAAATATTGCTTTAACTTTAATTTAATATTTTTAATCGTTATATTGTTACATAGATCTGAAATTATATCTTTCATATAATAATGCTCTTATTCATTAATCAATCGAGGTAAACTTTCCCCTCTTTCTTGACATCATAATAAAGTTATTAGTCCGCAAACAACAGCTACTATGTGAAGGACATGTCGAGGTGAAATCTTGTTATCCAAAAACAATGCACAAAGGTTTTGTTACTATCATAGTAGTTCAGATATTGATCTGTCCATCACACTTTTTGTCTCATTGATCCCAGTCAAGATTGAATGGGTTCTGTTTTTGTTTAACAATTCGTCATTGACCCAAAGATTTCTCTAATTAACTCTGAGGTTATTTAAATTAGTTGCAAAGACAAAAATTATATGAAGTTATAATTTTTGTAATTTAGTAATTGTACTTATATTATTGTATATTCTTATATGTTATTATTTTTGATCGATCTCATATGTTGAAAAATAAAGTCTAAGTTTTTAAGAAAACAAACGCAACTTTTAAAAAAAAATTAAATAAAAATATAAATAAAATAATATCTTCACACATTCCACACAGCATCATCTAGTTCCATACTAAGCCTTTGTTCAGACACTGCGGGAACAGCGCGGATCTTATTTATGTGGGTATTTAAGGCTAAGTTCACAACACCGCGCGGTAACGCGCGGTACAAGATCAAACTAGTTCTACAAACATGTATCGACCTTGTTCAGTTTGATCCGAGCGGTACTGCGCTGTCATGTGTTTCAGGCCTTAGTAATCATTCAGACTTAATCGCGAGGTTAGTCACGCGAACCACGCGGGAACCGCGCGGTTAATCGCACGGTTCCCGCGTGTCTGAACGAGCCCTAAACAACTAATGCTTGTATTATGGATACCAGACAGTTGATATAATACATAGATTACTTTTTTTTTGTAAATACATACATATTATAAATACAAACATCCATGACCCAGAGACAAAGGTAAATGTCAACACATTTGCCCCTAGCGGGTTTCAAACCCGCGACCGTTTGGTTAACAGCTAGGGTTACTAGCCACTAGACCAAACGTGTCGTCGAAAAGCTTGTCAGACAAGCTCACGGTCCACACGATGATAGGTGGCTACCGTCGTGTATAACACAAGCAACGCCACATGTGCTACAAGTGCGCTGCCGACTTAAGTAGGGTTAAGGTTTAGGGATTAAGAAGGGATATGGAAAGGTGTTGTGGTATCCCTTATTCACTCATCGACACACAACAGTACACATGATGTTATGTCATAGTGGTCTTCTGTAAAGGGTTACTGCCACCAGATATGCTACTTATTTTTTTAACTGCGAAACATCGTGTACTCGTTCTCTTCCACTACTAACTAAATACATTCAGCTAAACAAAAAAATCGTTAAGAGTTTCAGCATGTTAGCAGGTAACTGTAGCTCTGTAGGTTGTCGTAATTTTAAATTTGTTAGATTAATTCGTTTGACGAAGATAAGATAACTCGTGTAAGTAATTATCAAATTCCACTAGTCTCTCGCTACCTATCTAAAATTAAATATAGTTAACCTGCTTTTGAAGTTACGATGCGTTTCATAACAACTCATATAGGTAAATTGAAGAATTTAATAACTGTTGAAAAAGTAAAAGACTATGTAGGTACCTACTTCAAACAACCAAGATTCAATTAAAGATTCCTTCACTGGACTATTAACAGTTTAACTATATAAGTTTTGGTAGTATAGTTAAACGCGGAAGAAAAGAATTTTTATTGCCGTTCAAAGGTAAACATAAAAGTTTTATTCTTTTTAAAAAGAAAGAAGCGATCGTAAACAGTCCGTAAACTAAAAACATGCATTAAATTTTTCTATTTTATTTGGGATGCGGACGAGGAGAAAAAGGAATGAAGTTTTATTTTTCCTCTTTGAACATGCTACCTTGTTCATCGATTTAGACATAGTAATGTTACCATTTTAAATATAAAATACGTAACTAGCTTTTGACCGCGACTTTGTCCGATTTGAAAAATAAAAACATAACTCCTGATAATATTTTATGAGCAATAATTTATTTAATCTTTATATCTGTTACGGTTTTGTCAGGCGTTGGATTTTTATTTTTGCGATCCCTTGGGTTCAGTACTTTTTAGTACCATACATTGTTGGTACTTTTTTTTACAAAGTCCTATGTCTGTCCTTTTCTTTTATTCCTATTAATGTGTATGCAAAAAGATCGGTTGAGTAGTTAAGGCGTGAAAACCTTATTTATAATATTAGTATGGCTAAGGTCAATGACTCAAAATCAATCGTGTCCCTTTTAGGGATATTAAACTGTTAAGAGTCAGTCTAACAAAAGCTTACAAAATTTGCTCTGCTTACAAAAAGAGCCCGTCCTACCGTTACAAATATCAACGCTGCTGACCCGGAGAAAGCAATTATTTTGTATTTGAATTGATGTGGTTTGACCACTGGCCAATAGCTATAAGGAATCTATCTACATTCCGTTTGACATTACCAATATAACTTGTAACTAGATACTTTAGTAAAATCACGCTTATTTCCTAATAGATTTCTTAAAATTAGGTTTTCTAGTCTAAAGTTATTAACTATCTAGCTGTTGCACACGACTTCGCCCGCGTAACTTTATAAAATATAGCCTATATGTTACTTGCTGATAATGTAGCTTTCTATAGGTTCAAAATCGGTCCAGTAATTTTTGAATTTAATCATTACAAATATACAAAAATACAAATCTTCTCTCTTTATAATATTAATATAGATATAGAAGACATATGACAGGGTATGCTGCATTTCGTAGTCATAAATTAGGCAGCTCTTCTCTCAACAGTAACCGCCTCACAGAAGACTACCGCGAAATAACAAACACCATGTCAGCTGTAGTGTTTCGGTGAGTAAGAGATGCCAGAGCATTTATTATCCCTTAATGATTTATCCTTTATCTTTACTAAGGTTGGCAGCTTCTACTGCTGTGGCATTGTATGTGTTAGACACCAACCAATCCTACCATCTCAACCTGCCTGCCGATATTTACAAAAAAATACTGCGACGTTTTGAACATATCATAATTTAGAATTATCCGCACTTGATCTTGATTCCAAAGAATAGTTTTGACGAATCTAATTATAAATGAGACAAAGTCTTATTTAGAAAGCATTCCATCAAGACCAAAACATAAACTACTTCTAAAATAGAGATGTGTTCTCGCTGTGGCATGTTAAGTTTTTTTAAAGACTTATATATTCAGATGAATACATAAGGAATGCGTGTTATCCATGTGATTGATTAGAAACTGGAGAAGTATTTATTGTCGTGTTTTCTTAGATAGTTGAATGCATTGCAAGGCAGCGACCGGGTTATAGCGCTCCCAGCGACGCAACAGTTACAAACATTTAAATAACTCTGTCACGCTGCTACCGCTAATAGACGGACAAGTACCAACTAACGGGCCCTCGCCCTTCATAACATCTCTTATACGTTCATGTCAAGGCAATACCTTCGACGTTAAATGTTTTGACACACCGTAAACGTCTTGGCTGCTTATATCTGGAACTTACAAGGAAATAACATCTTGGCGACTTAACAAGAAGCGCATTTTATGTTACACTTCACTTATTTATTAGCTGGTCTCTTTGAGAGTAAATTCTTAGATTTCGCTATAGCTGTTTATTTACTATTATTTAATTATTACCTTTTGCTCGCCATTATGATCGCACGTGCATTATGCATATTGCGTACACACCTTTTGCAATTACAGGACACATTGTCTCAATCGTATCTCAGAATTTCTTCCAATATTCTCTTGCACCATACGCCTTATGGTACAAACGAAGTTCCTTATATTTGTCATCATCATTTTGTTGTAATAAATTTTGCAAAAAATCCAAACAATCTTCTTTTGTGATTTTTTTTTTTTTACGAAGAAGCGCTTCACAGACGAGCGTCTTCAGCGCGTAAAAACCTTTAGTTAGTAGCATCGACTTAGTTGGTAGCATCGACTTTCCAACCCCGATAGTTGGTAGAGACTGGTGCTATAGGATTTCAAATATAATCCCAATAAGTGGTAAATTTAGAACCTTATATACGATCGAGTTAGTTTATTTGACGATGGTAGTGATATTTCAATGTATTTTAAAACGCAAGTCGTGTAGGCGCGGATAAAAGTCATTGTGTGTTATTATTGTGTTTATCTGGAATATTTTAATACTAAATAAGCTTAAAAACGGTGAGGCCACAGCTTTCACTCACGTCTTGTTATTATAGCTTTTCAATTCCGTCTGCGTGATCGCTACGACTACTAGGAAGTTTTTATTTATCATAAACATATTGTAAATGAATAATTCAAACTATTAAACTATCTGTTATATTTTACCTAACATTGGATTTGTGTTTCCAAATAAAGGAAAAAGTTGTATAAAAATTATTTGTAAAAATGAGAAGAATTTGGCTTAGTAGAAGAAATATATAGAATGATAGAGAAAAAAAAACTCCATAAGTTTCCATAATCAATAATTTCATAAAAAGTCTAAATAAATTTCAGTTGGTTTTTTCTGTTGTTTCGTTGTTAAATTAATATTATGTCTTGTAATTCATTTTTATCCGTTTCCCAAGTCTGATTATGGACAGATTTAGTTAACAAAAAACGAGCAAACGTTTTATTGGCCTCTTATGAGCCAATATATAAGTTCACCTTCTTTGAGTCATCGATACTAAAAAGGAAACATCAGAATTATTCGAATATATAATGTATTTTGAAGTTAATTTTGGTATATTTTAATATTAAATGGAACAATACTTATAACTTGTTATAGCTACGACTTGTGGCTATCAATACAAATTATAATCTAATTAATTTGATTTGTGCTGTCAAAATTTAGGGAGAAAAAATTTAGCTCTGGTTTGAAAAAAAGATTTATACACATCGACATGATATGTAAATGAAATTATATTATAATACAAACTATCTTTATTCAAAAAATATTTATCGAGGTTTTGATTGGGTAACGTTTTGTTTTATTTTATTTTGAGTATTCTTAACAAACAATATAAGTATTCTTAACAAACAATATAAATTTTATTTAGCCAAAATTTCTCTAGATATGTAAAATTGGGAGGCAAGAACTACTTATATGCTATAATATAAGTACATTTTTAGTCTACCTATATAAATAAACAAATAAATTTCTGGTAAAAGCCGTATTACCCTTTTTGAGAACGATTCCTAAGAAGTGGTTTTAAGTAGATAAGGTATGATGGTGGATCATTACGTCGAGCGATCGGACAGCGTGGGGGGTTCGAGCGTGACGTCTGCCACCCGATAGCCCATCTCACGACCGACATACTTCTAGCCAAGGTCACTGGCTGACCTCCTAAACTAGGAATAACCAGTACTGCGTCTATTATGTCTCATAATTATAGCGTCGCTAACTTTAAATTAAAACTTTATTGCATTTTATTGATGACCAAGTTCAAAGAACAGTTTTTAAATATATTTTCATTAATAAATATTATAAAGCATGTCGTTTAGTTTTTGGGTAACTTACATACCAACTGTTATAGTAGCTCGCAGCTTAAGTTGGGCAACCCATCTGGCGGCAGTAACCAAACACTTACTAGCATATAATATACATTCTTGTGTTTCGGTAAATGAGTGAAAGATTCCCAAAATGTCCCACAAGTCAGTCTGCCTATTGTATTTTACATTTAAAAAAGTTTAGACTTTGTGTTGTTACCTACTCATAAAGCCTTTTGGCAATTAATAGTAATAAATAGCACTTATATGGCAAACAATTTACAGTAATAAAAAATATTTAATAAACTACTAGCTGTTGCACGCGACTTCGTCTGCGTAACTTTATAAAATATATAGCCTATGTTGCTAGCTGATAATATAGCTTTCTATAGGTGAAAGGATTTTCAAAATCGGTTCAGTAGTTTAGGAGTTCATCGCGGACAAATAACCTGACACGAAATTTTTATATATATAGATGTATTGTCACTAATGAAACATTTCATTTAAGATTTAGAAAAAGGCTAAACTAACATTATAAGAGAAATTAATTATATGTAGCGCACAGGTAATACTCGTAGAAATTATACGTAGAAAAATCTTCTCAGACGGTTTACTATAGCTATAGTCCATTGTCATAGAAACATGAATAATTACTTGTTAGACAAAGACACGACATCTCAAGTCGCTAGGCACCAAATACAAAAGGAAGAATATTCAGTAGCCTTACAAGTTTTTGTTTAGTGCTAAACAAAAACTTGGTTACAAAAGAAAAAGGATAAAAAAATAATCACACACGACTCTAAAAAGAGCACCATGAAAACACCATGACAGGAGGAATTATTGTTCGGAATGCTTCATCGATCATCTATAACACATTCGAAATGGCTCGTATCGAGATGCCCTAATCGAATTGTTTTATTGCCGCCGCACTTCGTGATACACGGTGATACTAAACAATTCGTACAAGGATGAATGATCTTGCAATTCGTGCATTATCTTATACAATATTCGTAACAAACTCCTCATATAGAATTTATTATGTTATGAATCATGATAACCGTGTTCTTAAGTCGGTTTCTTTTTGGCTTATTGCAGACCACAATTTTCTGGCTCACAACTTCTTTCAACATTGTTTCTACGTCTATACCTTAGTACGTTTATTCTTTGTCAATATTGATCTATCTATTCCTTATAATATCCTCATAAGATCTAGTATTTCTTTAAATATTTCCAACATAACTAGCTTTGGATATATTGTAAGTGTTACTGAAATATACTGAAGTATATATTTTATATACCTGTGTAGATAGTATAGAAAGTCAGACGAAACATGTATACCTATGTTGTATTTGCCTTAGCTGGTGGTGCTGCAATCGCGACAAAAACGAAAAATACAAAAAGATAGGTTTCGGAAAATTATTAATTCCCTTGGGTATGCGATAATCTAGATGCATGGGACCCGACCTCACAGCTCTTTATTTTTGAGAAGTTGTTATTTTATAAAATTTAGTGTAGATACTATACCATTATTTTATATTGCTCTTAAATATCTTAATTATTGAAATTTGGTGCTATGTTTATCAATAAATTCTAATGCTTCATGTTTCTCCGCTGTAGCTATGTTAAGACAGTGACATCAAATTATCTGGTAGTGGAGTAGGATTAACCAACGCATGGTTGGACACACGTTCGTGGTCATGGATAATACAACAAAATACATTGGTCGCGGTCGTGCGGTTGGAGACAGATTCTCAGATAGGGCGCCAATCAGAGCGTATGCAAGCTCCGTATCACGGGTTTTATGATACACAAGACGACACTTTCTAATCTGTGCCTTTGTCACTGTATTCGCCTATTGGTTAACTTGTAGTTGTAACAGACTTTCGCCAATTGTTTTCACGCTACATTAGATCCACTCACGGTGTTGTATAAATTTTTACATTAGTCACGTTATTTCGGGTAGTTGCATCATAATGATGCGATGCTCTTAGCGCTGTTTCATTAGCTTCAAATCCGAAGAGTTACTAAACCTTCTCGTCAATATTTTGTGTTGGCTGTGGTCAGTTTGTTGTTACAATGTTGCAAGATTATTCGGATCTCGCTAAAGATGAATCTGATACCAATATGTGTTGCTTGTGGCTGTGAAATAGGAGAGCCGCCTGACAAGGAGTTAAGCTGCAGTGGCCCCCTTGATAAGGTGATATTGGCTGCGTGTGTTTTAAGAGCGATCGGGGCTGTGGTGCGTACGCGCGGGACGAAGGGTGCGGGACCGGTCTACGTACCGGTTTGCGTCAACGTCGTCAGCATGAGACTAACCGTTTTATTAGCTACGCCATGCTCCACAAAATACATGCCTGAGTATCGGTCGAGTTAGCAATCTCGGATGCCGCGCCTATAAACACTTGCTTAATGTGCATGGCATCACAATTTTATAGTAATTCTTGCATTTCAACCGTAATTTTTTTTATCAACTAGCAACCCCGTTATCCTGCGCAATTTTAAACGTCACTAGATTTTTGCTAGCGTAAGCCATGTGTAAAGGGTTGAAAAGTTTTTAAATCTTGATTTTAAATTTATATATGGATTCTCAATATTTCTCAACTACTTCTTTTACAATATGAAAAAGCGTGTAAAATAAAAAAAGCTCGGCTCGCAGCTACACATGAGTGTAAAGGTTAAAACTATACAAACGTGTCCATACGTAATTAATTAAATAATAAAAAAATATATATCTCTACCATGAAAATAACTAAGTATAAATTTAACCTTAGCACTAAATTATAGTTAAAATTGCGATGAAATCCATGAATGATTAAGAAAAATATCTTTTTTTCAATGCCGGACTAATTGACACTACCGAGGTAGCTTCCGTGGTACCAGATTTGTTATTCATGCGCTTCAGATATTTAGGGGAGGATACAGGCTAGGAGACAGGGTGGCGATAGGGTAATGGACAATGGCATTCTTTACTCAAGCACCGAAACAAAACAGCACAAGTGCTGTTATTTCCCGCTGGTCTTCTGTAAGAGGGTGATTACTTTCAACAAACGGGCTACCCAGATTTTGACTGCGAAACGCAAGGTGTCATCACAGTTTCAATGGTAGTCAATATTAGGGTTATACTTACTAGTTTATTTAAGTTTTAATATTGATTGATTTAGTTCACTATGATTTCACAAAACGTCACCGATAAGTATTGTCGATGAAATATCTTTTCTTCAAATAGCGTTTCTTCAACGCTTTTATAGCAGTTTCTTCTGGCACTAAATAAAAGGCGTGTGTATACAAAATCTTGACACAGGTGTTATTTCATGTAACAGCTAGACGTTTATGAGTTGCATGTCTTATTGTGGCGAACGACGTATTTTGTGTTTGATGTTTTAAATATATAATGTCGATAAACAAGTTAGGCTTTATGTAGGTGAGAATTCATTTTTGTTGTGAACTTAATGCGGTTTCATCATTAACCTCGATAAAGTATGATCGATGTAGAACAGACGGAACATGTTAAGTTTCCGTGACCATAAAAATTAACTCGTTTACTTATGGCATCAAATGAACTACTTTAATAAAGGATTTATAAATAAGTCCTTTAGAGATACTATTATATACTCGTATACTAAAATTGCAATATGCTAACTACAGAATTAAAAGTGATTCCTAAGATTATATAATAAATGCGAAAGTAGGTTTGTTTGTTTGTCGGATCATCACGAAATTTTGCTTACACGTTGTCAGGATTACAGAAAAGGTAATTCAGACAACGTGATTTCCAGACAACGTCAGTGATGACAACATCCAGAATTGCAGAATTACAGATCATCTAATCTAAGAATAAATATAGAATATTCAACGCCTAACGCAAATATATGAGCAATAAAGATTGAATAATACAAAAAAAGGTATTCAAACCTAAGAAAAAGTCGCGGTCAAGAGCTAGTTAACAATAAAATTAAATGAACAAACAAATACAATTCGATAACAATTCTTCGAATTACTTGAATTTTATCTGTGACAAATTACTCGTAATCTTTATTGACTTAAATAAGAACCTGATTAAGATTTAACTTATGAAACTTGTGGATTTCTTCAATGGCTTCGTCATTAAGTATTTAGTTCCAAAATCTGGAAACTTCCTCGTCAAAAAATGATCAGATTTTGCTCTGGGGTTGAATTGAGTCTTTTCCTTATCCCCTAATCCCTTACCCCCATCCTTGCGTATGATTATAGGTGTTAATGGTAACATCACTACCTTCAGCCTTGCAATGAATTCGTATAAGAGTCGATGCAAAACATAAATAATGGTTGCAAAATAAAAGCATTGTATGTATGAGCAGTTTGTACGCTTGCCGCCACGTTATACAGACCTGTTATTATTTAAATTGCTCAGGGGAGTCAAATGTAGAGCGACGTGCAGAGATAGGGGCCAGTAGAAGTGTCACGCATTCATTCACTGTCGCATGCCCAGTAATATCCACATAGCGATAACCATCTTAAAAACGAAAATATTAATAAAAAGATAAATCGATGTGTCAAAACGTATGCGAAATCTACCGCTAAAGACAGAAGCAATGTTTTATTTGTTACTTAGATAAAGGCGAAGTGAAATTTAGTGTTCTACTTTTTTCGTCTACCACAAGGATGTAAGGAAGGATATAACTGGATCTAGCCTACTTTTGCCTTTATGATCACTGGTCGTAAGAATACGCCGCGAACAGATTTCATGGCATAATATATTTAATGTAACTATACAAATATGTAACTTGGTAAATAAATTTTTTGTTCAAACAAATACTTACATGAGCCAAATGGAAAACATTTTTAAATAGGAAATAACGAAAGAGTTTACTTTTTTGTTAAGTTTTTAATTTTGTCCGCCTTTGAAATGATTATGGTCGACATTCGAACAGAAGGCGACTGATAAATAGGCACTGAAAATATCCCATTACACATAAGTTCTGCCACCCTACCTACGAAATAGTATCCGTCTAATGCTATTCTTTTAAAGACTTTTGACTTTTGTGAAAGAGATGATATGTATCTAGATACCTACTCAGTTGCGAGTTATTTTTACAAGAGATAAAAGACATCTTTGCCCCCATCTGAGTGCTGTTCTTTACGACTGGATCTCCTAAACGAGTTCAGATATTGTGGGTCAACTCTGAAGTATTTATTTATATACATTATGACAACCAGAGTTCTCAAAATATATTTGTAAGTAATTTAAATTAACTTTTTAATTTTAATTGGTAATTTAGTTTTTAGTAAATATGTATACCTACTCTTATTCTCTCTTACTCTACTCTTATTACCTATTCTTCATTTAATTACACATTATACATATATTTCATTCAATATTTATAAACGAAAGATGAACGATAAGGCCTCTGAATCTTTTTGAATTCTTTCGCTGATTTGAAATAATCGTCGCTCAGTAAACGGCGATGGAAAGCATAATGAGAAAACCTGTTTGTTCAAGTAGACTAATAATTTGCAAAGATCTACGAAATTAGCACATTCGTAATAAGTTTGCGGCGATGTAGCGTATGTCTAGACTCAGGATTCGTCCCCGTGAGAATGTCCCTTATTCTCAGTCCATCGAGAAGACTGTCAGCTTAAACCTTGCGTTTTTTTAAATAACTATATAAAAATAAATATGGATTGTATCGTATTGTAAGTTATAGGTTGCTAAATAAAAAAAAATTGAGATTTGTCAGTATGACATACCAGTTAATTCACACAAATAGCTTTTCTGCGAAATGTGCGAAAAGCCAACTATACCTGAACTTGGAAGTGGGACGTCTATGGCCATTGTAATACATTTGCCTGTCCTCTTCCTTTACTAAGGACGGCATCTTACTATAAGTGCATTGTCAGATTTGTCAGTCTGCCTACAAAATTATAAATAAATAAAAACATGTAGGCTGAAACAAATACAGTAAACATAACAAGTTATTATACTTTCGAGTAATGTTTCTATTTTCACTATCAGTAGGTGGCCTTGCACGGTTCTATTTCAACAGGTTGACGAGTCGCGTGGCAATCTGCCACGGCAATGTTTTGGGTGCTCAACTGTGACTACGGCACACTTTCGACCTCTCTCGCCTCCATTGAGTCGCACCCGACTTTATCACATAATATAACCATTGAAATCAGTAACTGGGTTAACGAACTTCTTTAGTTTCAACTTAACAAAATGTGAAACGTGCGAAAAAATATACAGTGGCTTACAAAATCTCATTGTTTGTATTAATTTCGGTAATGAATTCGCTTTTATAAAATGTGATATTCACTTTTTTTTTGGTACAACGACAGTTTTATGTAAATGCGTTAGCGTTTTGCTATATCCGGAATTGCGTAGGAACATATCGTCACGGTGGTCGCACCGTGTGAATGAGTTTTAAACAATACCTCTTTATGTTCATCGATTTGACTCTGTGACATTAAATAGACAGCAGAGCAGATCGGTCAACGGTCCAAATTGTTCTACATCACAGTTTCTAAACCTGGGGTTCACGACCCCTAAGGGGGCCGCGTTCAGGATTATGGTGGGTCGCACAGTGTTCAATAAAGGAGATCTTTATACGAAATAATATTTTATTAAAATATTTGTAATTCACAATAAAATTGTATTGTATAAAAAAAAATGAAAAAATAATCTTAAATCAGATACAAAAAAAGTAAGAATCTTGACAGTTTTAATTAGCCAATGTAAAACTTTGATAAACATTAAATTATTAGGACATTGTAATGAAAGGATCGCGACATTTTTACTTACTTTTAGACTCTGTACTGATGGGTCGCGACACTAAAAAAATTGAGAAACATTGTTTCTACAGCATCAGCAATAAAGGTATGATCGTATACAAAGGCCAAAGAGTGATCACGCCGAGGTTTCTATTAAAATTTAAATCACAAGATGAGATTTTTGGTTGTAGGCATTCGTGGAAGTTGATTAAACCGAGCGAGAACGCAAAATGGATGTGTGTGGTGTAAGACCGGTGATAAATCAGTCGCTGAGAAATTCCAGTGGCTAGCTAGCGTAATGTTCGAATCTTTGGTTTCGCGACTGACCTCACCGCCGGTTTCGCGAAGGCGGCCAGTCCATGCTTCGCGTGAGGTTTGCAGCGAGCCCGAGGAAGATGCAGCGCCAGTGCAAAGACGGTCACGGACTGCTAAACAGCTACTCGATAAACGCAGAAAGGCACGACTCTCGTGTGCTGACCTCACTACCGCAGGCAATGTGGAACCAGAACGTTCCTCGCGTATGGAAGCTTTCAAAGCTTTCCTGCCATTGCGACAATCCAAATCTCTTGGAAGACTTGACGGGCTTAAAGAGGTGAGTTCTATACTATTACTTTGTAAATTGTCGTTTTGATTGATTAATTGTTAGATAATAATTAATGTATTAAAATGTGTCACATAATTTTTAGATCAATAGATCTGAATTTAGATTAATTATGATTATCGTGTAGATTATCTTTAATTAGCAATAGATTGTTTTAAATAAAGTACCAAGGCGGTCGAGTGAAGCTCGGTATTTTTTTACGCCTACGTGGACTTAAGATCGTCACAATCACAATAATTGCACTGCAAGCAACGCAGTATTTGTATTGTTACTATTGGACGTAAGTATATACAAATATTGTTATAGCACCGGTACTAACTTATTTTCCTTACAAAGTTACGTGTAAATAAACGTGTGTAATAATTTCATTGATATTTAAACACATTCGTTGATTAGGTAAAGTCTTACTTGCGACAGTAGAGTGAACGCTGTAGGTAACTATGGCCTTCACTAGCTCCCATGCTCGTGCGCCGTCGACCTCGCTAAGTCGCACACCTGTTACCCCGCCGTACCCCTGCTTATTGCACAACCGTCAACGCGTTAATATTCTATAGTAAATACCCCATTACCCACGAAGTGTTCGTGTCCATACCGATGTCCGTCAAATTGCAAAATAGTCAGTCAGTTGAGGGCGTTACCTATGAACTATGACATCACATTCGGTTCGGATAAGACAATGCAAACAATATGTACAAGGGATTCGACATTTAACGCCGTGACTCGTCAAAACTATGACACGACTTATGCAACAAGATTCAAGGTGCATGCGTGGTGCCGTTGCTTTTCTGAGATACTATCAGCTCATCGTGAACTGATAAAAAATATGTTCATATTAATACTGCGATATCTTTTGGATCGTTGTTATGTTAGTGTGTTTAATTAATCAATCATATGATATCATCAAATATCATATTAAGATATATCATAGATATATAAAGATTTTAATGTTTTAATAATAAATTAAAATAATTATTAATTCAAAAACAATATTAAGAAAAATGCGATAACAAAGATTTCAGTAACAAAGTCTTCAGTGCTATATTTCAGAGATTTTTCCAATTTTTAGAACATCTCGTGGTTTTGGATTGTATTATCGAGTAAGTTGATTCACGTAATCCGAAAAATTCTTAGGTAGGTACTTAATCTGAGACTAACTCAATATTATTCGCAACGCATAACGTGTAAACGTAAATTGGATTTCGCAGGAGCAAGTAGTTAAGTAAGTTGTTGAAAACAACAAAATTAAACTTTCTGTGCGTGAAGTTTCAGGAAAATATTCACTATATTCGAGACAGTACTTCTACCATAAGTTATAATGACCGTACTCGCTAGCGAGAGCGTAAAATATTTATATGGAAAATTGTCAATTTGACATTGACAGTTGACAGTTTTTCATATAAATGTTTTACACTCTCGCTAACGAGTGCGGTCATTGTAAACATATGGTAAAGGTACAGGAATAAAAAAACATTTTGTTCAAAATATAAAACTGAAGAGTACTTACCTATGTGGGTGTAGAACACATAATGTTAGGTATATTTAATTTTCAATGCCATAAATCAGGAACGTATTAGGTATAATAAACTATAAACCCACCCCCGGCTTCGCACGGATATTTTATTTTTTAAAAATTATAGCACAAACCTCTTCCATTAGTGAAAAATATATGAAAATCACTGAAATAATATATCTTTACATGAAAATCCATTGAATGGTTTAGAAGAAGTCAGCAACTTCATTTTAAATAAATGCAACCGCACAGAATATTAATTATGTGGGTCGATCCATTTCCGTTTACAATTATATTAGTCATGAATTTAAATATTTAACATTTAGGTAATTATTTAACAGTCATTTAAAATTTTAGTTAATTAAATAAACTAATTTTTTAGTTTAATAAACTAGACTTACAATATTTCAATAAACGCGAGACTTCGCTAAATTGATATAAAAATTATTCCATAAATTTAATATATACTATCGTTAATTAATATATTCTAAATATATATATATATATATGAATTATTCAAATAATTGGATTTTTCGCTAAACCCCTTGTTTTTCCATGAAAACCCTATGTATGGGTTCCAATATATTATACATATTTGGTTATGTATAATTATAACCAAATATATTCTTATATATAATATATAAGAGTATATTTGGTCGGATTATAATCATTATTTTAATATAATTTAACTTGTAAGTATTATATGTAGTGTGGTAAAATACGAGGTAATACTGTTGTAATACGATAATTGTTTTTGATGAAGACGCTGTGCTCGCTTTATGGGCTTAGCCTATATTCTCAATGCCTCAGAATCTTAAAATACATTATGTCTTTTTCATTGCTGTATCCAATTTGTTACGGCTTTCGCTGGCTTTTTATTTTCCTGTTTTCTTATTCTGATCCACCGAAAATATCTTCTAACGTGGCACGTGGCCCGCGTGTTGAAGGCTAGTTAATGAACAACATTCCTTTATTCATAATTACACTGTCAATCAAAATTTCAAGACCTGTCTTGAGACGAGAACGTTTTGGTGGCGAGGACAAGGCGGCAAATATTCAGCCAGAACGGTGAGGTAGTAAAGTGTAAAAATGGCTTAGTAGTCATCTCGCACAATAATTTTATATGTATCTACTGCCTATACTATTGCAATAACATGTGGAGTAATTACCTAATAAAGTAATCAAGAAATTATAATATTTCTCATTAATATTCATTAATGTCTTTACAAATGTTTCAAAATTTTATTAATTACCACAAGAGCAATACAATAGCAAGTTTTTGAGTAAAACGAAGTTTTTCCTTTTAATCCAATGAGTATAAAATATAGACTTCAATATAGTGCAAAATAATATCATTACTTATCTTGGATTATATTAAAAAGTTATGCATTTTATTGAAAAAAATACAGGTACCTACATATTAATGACAGTTTATATGTGTAACTACTGCACATATAATACAAACGTTTTTAGAAACATATTTATGAAACGATTCTTTGGATAAGTAGGTAAGGTACATATTTATGCACTTGACTATACGTAAGATCCGTTACAAAATGCACGCCGCGAAACCTTCCGATAGTCCGTAGAAGAATGCGCGATAGGCTGGCATGGGCAGGTACAACCGTCCCTACAGGTATACACACATAGACAACTGTTCACACGATCAAGTCTATTTAAACGGTCGTTTGTCTGCGTGTATGTGTGCTATTTGTCCATCTGATTTACAGACAAATGCCACGTCGCAGGCGCATCTGTTCGCTTCTTTGTGAAGGCATCTCTATCACGTTAGCGCCCTTTGTTTGTCTTCCCGAATACGAACATCTGCGCGGTTAAAAAACCTCCCATTTAATTTGTTCTTGTACCTGGAGGCGACTAATTACGAAACATCAGGTATTCCAAATTCGGTGAGGATTAGCCTCTCTAAGGAAATGCTAAATATTGTTAATATTTTTATTTTACTAAAAGAATTTACCTATGAAATTTCTTTGACTAGGAAAAAAATATGTAATTATTCTTTAAATATCTATTTTTGATGTTTTCGACACTTGCGCTAGTGATATAATAAATGCCCCTTGGTCGATTTGATGGGTTCGATTCCCGCCAGGGGCAAATTTGAAATTGAACTTTTCATAGTTGGTTCTGATCTGGATCTGGGAAGTAGTAGAAGGCTTACTGCGTTTTGCACTCATCTGGGGAGACCGTCTGGCGGCAGTAACCACCCCCTTACAGAAGACTCGTTAAATATCAGCTTTTGTGATATTGTGTTTCGGTGAGTGTGTAATAGTAATGGATGCCAGAGCATATTGCCCTATGCTTTCCTATTACTTCCTTAATCTTACGAGGCCTTAGGTACTATGGCCGGAAGTCACTTGCAACACCTGTGGCGTTGCTTATTTTATAGGCGACCGTAGCAACCTACCATCAAGTCGACGGTCAGACTGACTATCGACATTGACATAAAAAAAAATTAGGTTATTACATTTTTTTTATTACCATTAGTAACATACAAAGACATTCGCTTCTCTGAGATATTAAGTTCGTATCGTAAGTTACGCAATGTATTTGTACTCCATTAATTTTCAATTGCAACCTAGTTAAACTGATTTAATTTCTACACCATTTGGTTTTCGAATGCATTTGCTCGTTACAAAAAAGTTAAATATTAATGGTCAACAAATAGATAATTAATATCATACAAGTCCGTTGAGTAACTTTAACCTTGTAACGGACCATTAACTATTTGAATCTGATAAAAGGCAAAGGCAAAATTACATTCCGAGTATAAAATGATGTCATGCTTCAATATATTATTATCAGAGACAATAAAGTTCCGATTACACAGGTACGTTGGCAGTAGTTTGAGCTGAGAATGCAGCCTCGATAATCTCCGAGAATGGGTCAAACAAACCTTCTAAGAATTTCCTCACCGAGATACATGTTTTGTTTTATTTACCTGTTAGCTTTTGGCGGTAACAGCAGATTTTCTTTTATTTCTGAACATCTGTGTCAGTGTTTATTTTTTTATATTGTTTATTGTTTGTCTATTCTCGTCTTCAGATTATTTTTTTATGTTAAGGTTGTCAGACAGGCTAACGGTTTACTTGATGGTAGGTGCAGCAAGTGCTCCGCCGATCTTACTACGATTAAGGATTAAGATAGGGCAATGGGCTCTGGTATCCCTTATCCCTTACTCACTCACCGAAACACAATAGCACACATGCAGTTATTTGACGGTGGTCTTCTGTAAGGAGGTTACTACCGCCAGGCGGGCTGCGCAAATGACTCTTCAATATTCAAATGACGAAACGCAGTGCTCTGCACTACTTGGCCAGATCCAGAACAGAACCAAAAATGAAAACTTCATTTCCAAAGTTGGCCCTGTCGGGAATCGAACCCTGAGACAGAGGAGACAGAGCTCCTCGCACGGGTGCAAATTTTTTCTGCAAATTATGTATATATAAAAACCTTCCTCGTTAAACGCTCTTTCCATTAGTGAAAACCGCATTAAAATCCGATCAGTAGTTTTTAAGATTATCGCGAACAAACAGACAGACATTGTTTTATAATATGTAAGGATAGTATCATAACATGTCTAGTCTGACTATAAATAAAACAAAAATGTATTTGAATTTGGAATCGCTCATTCTTATTCATTGTGTTTTCTCATTATAGTGCAGGCTCCAATAGGATGTTTGTTAAAAATTCTTGTGATTGTATTACGCAAAATTGGTACGGTGCCAAAAAGCATTTTAAAAACTATCTTTCCACTTAATATTAGGAATGTTTGTGTGTTTAATGATAGGTTCAATTAAAGGTCATTTGTTTGTAATAGAGGATTATCAGGCCGTCGACGTTATATTCTTACTAAAAAGGAAATAATTCGAATTAATTCAGTCACGAACCAAACGATTTTATCTCGAGAATTGACCAACAATGTCTCGTATTCTTCTTCTTCTTAAATTAGAATATTGAATTAAATTTTAAACATTTACGCTTTGTTTTGCCATGAATATTTTAAATTTGAAAAAAAAATAATGACAAATCAGCTGTCAACCTTTTTATTTACATATTTTATAATTTAATTGAAATCATGATAATACGTCGTCGCCTCGAGTTAAATTTTAAATCAAATAATGCAAATTTTGTGTTTATGAAACCCTTCGGAGATGACAGTTTAGAATGATGTGTGTTAAGGTGGGCCGGCCGACACCCGTCCTCCTTGGCGGGCCAAAGGAATTCTCACTCTGCCCGTCTTGCTCCTGCGCAACCCGTGTATCGTTCGCGCACGCGCGGTGTGCATACCGAGGTTATTACACTCCCGCACTTGCAATCAGTCTCAGCGAACGTCTGCATACGCATCCCGTACACGTATGCAATATTCAATTCTACGCACCATTGCTTTAAGCTCAAATTACTAAACAACTTCATTGTCGGTTTAGACTATACGGAGATTGAGATGTAACAGCACCATTTCTATTTGACAGATTTTCACGGCTTCTAATCTGCAGGATTTTAATACGTCAACCCATATTTCAACACACAATGTTTTATAGTATCCAGGATAAAAAGTATTCAATATGTAAATCCAGGTAATAAACTATCTGTGTGCCAAATTTCATCTAAATCCGTTCAGCCGTTTTTGCATGATCATCCAACCACACAAATTTTATAATATTTAGGATTAGGATTTGGATATAGGCTATAGCATATACATAATATAGAAACTTCTTTGGCGACTTCTTCATAAGACCTTCAAGACTTATTCAATCGTTACTGTGAAATTTTCCAATATTTTAGAATCACATTATGAAAAATGAAAATTAATTAAGGCCACAACACACCAATATATGATAGTATGTGATTGATATTATGATGAGTTCATTGTTCCGTTAAAATATCGATAACGGTAATATGATATCATTCTATAATCTAATTGCTAATGCCCAATGAGCAAAATAAAAACTGGACAACGAAAGATTTAATCAGTTGACATTTCATTTATGTACCTCGAGATACTTTGAAGAGCTGTCAGCTTGTTTATAGTCCGAGAGCTTAGATTTAAAATATTCTTAGATGAGGTTCAAAATTAACACCGTTTCGCGAGAACTTCGTTGAGTCCAATACAAACAATTATTATGTGTTGATTTAACACTGAAATTTAAATACGTACCATACAGCTTAAATGAATCATAATCACAGGTGCAAGACCATCGACAGTCACAGCTTAAACAAGGTCTTAGAAGAACAATTATTATGAACAAGTATTTATCGTTCATCTAAGAACGCCGTTGCGTTTCGGTGATTGAGTAAAGGATGCCAAAGTCCCACTTCCATATTGTTTATCCTTATTTCTAATCTCTAATCTGTGATCTAAGTTTCATTAATCTGTGATGTAAAAGTAACATTTAGTTTAATATTAAAAAAAAATGAAGCACTCAAATAAAATACTGCTAAGTTTTATTACTAAGCTCCTGTTCTAAGCATGGAACTGACACATCTGTTACCATCTTTTTGCAATATATATTTTCAAATAGCAATTTGGAGTAATTGGAGTGTGTTCGTTTTGAAATAACTAAATAATTCTTTAATATTCATTTTTGTGTTGCGTGTATTAATTATGAGTACATACCTAAATATAAACAACGAATGGTAGTTTATTAAAATAAAATAAACTAAACGGTTTTTCAAAATATTTACCATTATCGCAACAATAATTATAATACTATTAGTCCGTCATCGTCACCGCGTTTAGCTTTGGCGATCACGTGCGAATGGGTAACCCCTATCCTACGTCTCGCGTGGGTAGAACACGTGCTAAGCTGGCTGCACTTATTGCGACACCACAGTCGGAAGTGAAGTCTGTAAACACAGTAGATGAAGCTACAACACCCACTGGCTGCTGACCCAGAGGCAGTTCTGCCTCGCTCGTTACGTCACAAACAGAATTGCTGCTAATAAGTTATGCGTACTTTCTATTGATTCAATCGATTCGAAAACAATTGACAAGTTATTTATTTTTATTCCAAATTCGGTGAAACTTTAAATTTTTAAATTTTTGTACTTAAATGTAAAACAATGAAATGAATTTATTTCCCTTATAATTAAATTCATTTTTATTCAAAATAATTTGATTGAAATTAATAAAAAAAAAAGAGATGAAATTTTATTTAATCGCTAAAGCCATATAAGTAATTTAAGCACTATTTAAAAACTATAACTTATTAGATGAATTTCATATCATTATTTCATTTTTGAAACACTTTTTAAATTACTGGCAAATTTCCCAATAAATTTAATAATATGAAATATAAATCTTATATATAAAATTCTCGTGTCACAGTGTTTGTAACAAAACTCCTCCGAAATGGCTTGACCGATTTTTATGAAATTTTTTGTGTATATTCGGTAGGTCTGAGAATAGGTTGTAAACTATTTTTTATACCCCAATTTAGGCTAATAATAATTAAAAATATGAGGTTTATGGATAAACCTATATAATTATAAATCTAATATACTATAAATTACGGTCACGTGTTTGTATGCGATGAACTCCTAAACTACTGAACAGATTTTGATAAAATTTCGTAACTATGTGTAATTTAGCCAACTTAAAAGATAGGATAGTTTTTTTTTTCAACCGTGCGAAGCCGGGAGCGTGTAGCTAATATTATATATAAAAACAATTAAAAAAATGTGCTTACTGATTATTGAACTTACATAAATTTTTAACCAAGTTATATGAAATAAAAATACTTAATTTTTATATTTTTAACACTGAAGTTCGCCTATAAGGTGGTGTTTCCGACTACTATTTATTTGTTTCAATTTACACAGTAAATCACATTGTTCACGCAATACGAGTAACGTTCTGTGTAATTGTGGTATCGCTTTCTTGATCCGTGATGATTGGTTTCCCACGGAACCGCCTCTAGTATGCGCTCGCATTGATTGCGCCTTCAGGTCAGAAAGGCTCCACCGCACACTCTTATATGAACAGTTCAAGGACTATATACAATTCTCTTTCACCAAACTGGACACTATTAGGAAATCGTATTACTATTTTTCTAGGAACCTAAAGACTGTTCTGTTCTAAAACGAATTTGACTAGACCAAATCTGAAGCATGCGTGAATGCAACGCATTCCACCATAATTTAAACATTTTGGAACTCTGTAACTATATACTCTATATGATTTGAAACTTTATACAAGCTATAGAAAACGTCGAAATATAATAGGAATAAAATAAACAAATAATTTTTTTTTTCTGTTAATTCAAAACGTAGATTCTATGAAAAAGTATCTTGCAAGAAACCTCATAATATGTGCTGCTTTTAACTACGATTTTGCAGTATGGCTGGGCATACTGAGTTACTGGCATACAGGCTTTTTAAAGTCATTTTAACATAAGTTTGGCGGCTGTAACTACGAGCATATGGTGTAATAAGACTTGGTCAGAAACTAGATAAATATTATAATAAATAGACCAATATAATAAATTAATTTCAGACTAGCTCAAGCAACGATGGCTTTGAAAATTGGATATGTGTCCTTAAAACTTGTAAAATTCTCCCTTGATTGTGTTTAACAAATTAATTGAACTGTCATAAGAAAATTAAAGATCGCAATCAATTTTAACTGTTTTTGTTTTTTTTTTTAAATTTGAAGTGACCTCTACAAATCTTTATTATTTATTTGCGTTAATTTTTTGTTTTTAAAATTCACGACGATGAACGCATCATCGCAAATGCTAATGAGTGTAAAATAAAATATTGTTATGCATTAATCTGTCAGTCGAAATCAACAGTGACTTTTTGAGTTTTTTTTTGAGTTGGCCCTGCAGTGGTTTCTAAAAAATTTTTAGAACTCTTAGTATGCTTAGTAAAATGTGCAAGCCATTTAACCCGCAAAACTGACAGCGGAACTGATAGGAAAGTTTTTATCGTTAACCAGTCATTGCATTTGTCTGTATTTTTTATTTTCATGTTTAAACTTCTGAACCGATTTTGATGAAATTTGGCCAGGAAATAGCTAGATCACAATGTAAATGGACTTAGGTAACCTTCAAAACATTCACATGGTCGAAGCTGTAAGTACTGTAGGTAAAAGCTAGTTAAAAATAAAATGAATAATATTGTGAAGTTTAAAAATTGTTCATGAAAATATGCTGCCTGAAAATAGAAAGACCAAAAGTCTTTTCTGATTCATCGTGTCAGGTGAAATAATGACAATGACGAAGTAGATATTGCTGCCAAGATATTTTTGTGGTTATTTTTTTAGTTCTTTTTTGCATCGTTTTTTATAACATTTAAATGTACTCATATGTGTATTCTTATTAGGTTAGGCTTTCTTCGTGATAGTAATTTATTTTAGTTATAGTTTTCTTAATGATAATATATTTTAAATGATTGAAAAATATTGTTCTAATTCATATTTTTCGTCATTGCTGTAGAACGTTCACTGTTAGACATAGGCCTACCTTAAAATTTTCCAATAGGATCGTGGATCCACTTTTGGTTATGGTTCTCAACAAAGTTTTTGATCTTTTTCGATGCGTTAGTAATTAATGCCAGACAGAGTTCATCCTCTATCCCACCTTTTTCTTCTTCTTGCGGTGCCTCTTTATCTAGTGAATGTTGGCGATTCTTCTAGAACAGTCCTCTCTGTCTTGTTGGTCGGAATAGCTTAACTGCGTTATTTATCCCGGTCCACTCTCTGATGTTTTTCAGCCACGACTTCTTTCTTCACCCAACTATTTCTTTCCTGCGACTTTTGCATCATCACCATCCCGCCTTCTTCTATCGTTTATCATTTTACCATTTACAGTTTCTACCGTTTCTGCTTGCAACTGAAACCTGCCTTCCGTTAACATAAAGATAAAAATACTACAGGAATAGTTATTCGTTAGTACATTCGTTAGTAAACATTTTCACTTGTTTCTCGTTGTTTTCACAAGTTTTCCTTTACGTAACGCAGTGTTTTTTTACAAGGCGTGCCTTACTTTCTAATGATCGGCTCGTTATCTCGTTAGACCCTCCACAGCCGTCAGCACGACTCAGTTTATGTTTGTCGCCTTATTAGTGTTTACTGTCGGCAATTACCGTAGTGAAAGTGATTTTAAAAGCCCTCTTATCTCACGTCCATCAACGTTCGTAATATACGAAACGCTATCTTTCCGTCATTAAATGAATATGTTCCTAGAGAGCTCTTATTTTCTATAATACGGAAATAGTGTTCCCTGTTCTAGACCGTTATTACGTTTTCTGATCGCGCACAAAATCGTTGTTCATTCGATTTACTATCAGTATTAACACTAGTGATGCGCTGAATAGTGCAGCCTAGCCGACTAGTAGAGTGAGTATATCGATAAATCAATACAACAGTTCATTACAAGAAAAAACTGTCAGTCGCACGTCAGAAGTGTAAACTACGCCATGGCGAAGTTAAGTTTATTCTGAACCAAGAAGTGCATTCGGGTAGATGGCGCTTATTTTATACAACTAAACCAATTAAACGTCACTGAGGCTGTCGCTCACAGAGCGTGACGGCGCGAGTTCACTGGTGAAAAATATATTAAAAATAAAAAGTGACAATTCGGACGAGTGTCCGAATATTTTGTGTCCGAATCGTCAGTAAGCAGTTTTTTCCCACTCCAAAAATTAAGCCATTGTAAATATTTATTTATTTATTTATTTATTTATTCATTATCCACACGTATTCACATACAAAATGATTAAAATGTCTGGAAACCATTACCGATTAGGTTTGTCTAGACATTTACAAGAAAACAAATCAATCCGGCCGAGCGAGGCATCGTCACGCTTTGTGCGTGTGCAACTCGCTACACAGGGCGTCCCATTCCATGCAGATTTATTATTTATTTAATATTTGGCATTGATTAAAGCAGACGAAATAATATTTTATTATAACTATCTGCAGGGAATAGTCAAATTCATTAACGACAGTATTATTTTTTTTGTATGAACTATAAACACTAAAAAAATGCAGGATAAAATGGAGGAGGTCTTGAAACGTTTTTTAACTTTTAATCTTAACCAATGTCTTAAGTAGGTAATAGATAGAAGCTATCTAATCAGAAGGAAAAAAATAGTTATAGGGAAGTTAAACGTCGAATATATGGAGTGTTTCTAGGAAGAATTTGTCATGACTAAGGATTGCCACCGCCGACGACCAAGAACCACTGAACTAATATAATCGACTAGTCGGTATTTCTGTGGTACAACCCTAATTAATACAATAGAGATGGACTCGCATACCGACGTTAAGTGCGCCTTAACGTTACAGTAATACAAGGTTAAATCGAATTACTTTGTTGGGACGCGGGATCACGAAAACAATCCTGGTCTCGATCCTAGCGGTATCCGAAGAAATTACATAAGGTTGAACAGAACGTAGAATATTTACGCTATCTGCAAAAAAAAATTGAGATTTTATATGACAACTATAAAAATAACACTTTTACCGCAACAATTACTATAGTTGTGGAAATTTTTGTCAAATCAAACATAATTACATGTACCTACTATTGGTTTGATTTGACAATAAGAGAAGTTATCAATCACGCAAAGAGATGTGCAGATGATATATGAAAAAGGGAAATAGCTAAAGGGAAATAGGTTTTGCTAAATGTCTTTCTGTCGCTGTGGTCTTTCATAGGAGCGTGGTTTCTCCTCTATAGAACTTGTAATTGCCTTACATAGACCTAAGACGAACATCTTGGCTTCCACCCTTAAATATGAACCTATGGCTTTTCTCACCTGCTTAAGCTGCAAAAAAAAGTCTAGGTAATACTCTAAAGACTAAGGAAACGTAATGCAGTCTGTTTACATAAAAAACACGTATCACGGTGACATTTTCCTTGGACGATACGCCTATTTAATAGTCGTCCAATGCAATGAAATTAATCCGGCATGTTATGGAGTTTGATGCTGAGATAGACGCAAACCTGTTTAACAAGATGATAAGTATGGATTGGAAAATTCTTTACTTGTTCTATCTAGGTAATAACGTGTTCGTGCTGTAGGTATACAAGTTTTACCGTCTCCGGTCGCCACTACGAAATACCATGAACGGAACGGCAAGGTTTTCTCATTGAGAAACATTTTGCAAGCGGTAACATAGTTTACGTAAAACCTGTATGTTAACACCATGCTCTTTATATTATTAACTATTTTCTATTGATGGTGGAACAGCTTTTTTTGCTTATTGCATACTGATTTTTTTTTTCTTTTGTTTTGAAGTTTGATTTTGAAGATGTTAATGATCAAAGCATGGATTCAAATTGAGATTACAACGCAGATGCTTTTCATATTGCTGTTAAGAAAAACTTTAAAGTCATGTTTAGTAGTATAAAAATTGTAAGAATTAATTATATAGCAGTAAATGTCAGCGATAAAGCGATGATCTCAATCACTAATAATGTGATTTTCTCGTTAAAGTACCATAATTATGACTTTATCGCCTTCAACAAGTTCATTTACGATATCTATAGAAAGATGTGTGAAATTGGTTCTCAGTTACATCTTTGAATAAATGAAGGGAGGAATTCTGTAGGCATTTTGAACTGTTATGCAAGTGAGATCGCCTTTGTACCTGTACATCGGTGAGCAATAAATCCATAAAAATCTAAATAAATGTTCAGTTTGCGAGCACTTTTCCAATCCATTTATAAAGTTTTGTTAAATTGTGAGTTACAGACTCTTTATCATAACGCAAACATCTTCAATGTGCAAGTTATGAATTTGCATGTTTACGAGTGTTCCCAGTAGGTGGTCCGGTGCGATTTGTCCGGCGAAATGGTAACCACCTGACAGCCGGTTAACCGAACACCATTAACCAAAGCAGGCTGGTTAACCATTAATACTGATGCTGATTCTGCATCGAACGTATTTTATCATCGATTTATCCCAACCGGTGCGCACTGAGTTATCTTTCCTCTATCAGAACGCTTTGAAACATAATAGCTTGCTTATATTTTATTACAACTAGAATATTAATGAACTAGTCTAGCATTATCAATGTTAAGTGTAAGGGTTACTAGTTTCGCAGTCTATGCAATTGTTTTTGAAGTAGTAAATTTGAAGAGCCAATAAATCATGTACAATTTTCCTTTGAAATAATAGGTTAGGGAGTTAAATATACTAAAGAATCTTATGTTATGTTACGTAAGATACATTGATTCATTGGTTTTCTTTTTGCTTGTAGTTGTGTGATATTTGTGATTTGTAAACTTGACAAGATATCTTTTAAACTGCCACAACCAAATACCTTCGCTAATAGCATCTATGTCTTCTTTAAAAGGGTGTTTTAGTTTTTCTAATGCATGTTCAAGAAACTTTCGCCCTCGACTATATTCGTCCCAGTTTCCAGCTCTCATATTACTCGTATACTTCAAAATGCTGTTAGCCACGTTGTTAGAATAACAAATAGTTCAATGAAAAATTGTAACTTTCTCACAATGTTATTGTAACATTATAACTTCAAAAGTCAATAGTTTGACCTAGTGCAGTTTGTTGAGAACCTTTTAAACTTAATCAACAACTTTAGTTATCCCAATTAACTTAGCCTTGTTAGCTATGGATGGCAAAATGCAGAACATACATTTAGTTTTCCTTCTTTCATTCCTGACTTCTATGCAATCCTTTCATAACACTAAAAAAATATATTTTTAAAATACATTCTACTTTACTTATTTGGCTATTGGTAGATATAATTCTACGATTATTTGGTGGTCATGTTTATCGCTTGGGCCTAGGAATATTAGGAATTAAGATTTTCTTTTCCAACTTCTTGTGCTCGAATAAAAATCTAATCAATAAATTAGAAAAACCTAATGATGTATGTTTAAAGTTGCGCAGTGGCCGAGGTCGCAGGTCGTACGTATTGCATCAATATTGCACTTTCGATACAAGTGAAAGGCGCATCCTCACTGCACTGTGCAACGCAGGTGCATATTGAGACCTGCAACAGCCACAACCGTTATGCGGTCATGCCAGTGCAATAACATTTTATCAATAATGTTTTCATCAATACTAATTAATTGCTAATGTTGTTATTTCTTTTTCATATTATCGTCTTATTTAAGCTTATTAAGTCTTATTTAAGGTAATTTAAGCTCGACGTCATCGATGAGATCATTAGATGTCATCGAATTTAAAATTTATATTTGAAATTTAATATTGCAAAAAAAGTATCGATTTTATTACATTTATTGTTAGTCAAATCAAGTTAGGATAATTACTTATTTTATTATATGTTTATTCTCATTTCTTTATTCTATACAGAACAAGTGGCTTTTTTAACCCGCAACTAAATGATAAAATAGACCGACTCTCGCTCTTTTTTTCTTTATTTTTCCTTATTTCCTCTTTCCTTTCTATTTCCTTCGCTCAAACAATATTGGTGACGTTAGCCATATAGGTGGCCTATCTTTTTTACACATAATACACTTTATTTTTAGAGTATATAATTTGGATTGTCAAGAATGTGTCATAATATTTAAATTTACACATACAAATGTTTACTAAACACTAGCAAAGAGTTTTTGATTTTTTTTAGTTTGGAAAGAGTATGAAAAAGGTTCCATTTTAGTTGTCCTACCCGTGCAACGTTCCGAAACCAGTATTTTTAAATCGCATCTTTAATCCCATGAAATGTCTCTCGAGTTATTTAATGATGCGCATTATTTCATTCCGTACCTCTAGGACATTTACAACTGGTTATAAACAACAATCTGCAACATTGTGCTCACTATTAAAATTAAATAACAACAATGCAAGGACACTGTTGCGAAGACACACGTATAAAAATTTCTTCGTGTGTAATAAATAAAATTGGCCTGCTTTTTAAATAGTAACATTTTTATTTACTTTTAGTGCTGCTGTTTTTCGATTTTCGGTTTTGGATAGGGAAAATGAAAAAAAGTTAAAGTTTTGAAAGAAATCATTTATTTATTTTATTTATTTACAACAACACACATGGTACATCATAACAGGACTAATCCTAATTCGACGTATCAGTTATCATGCCACTTCGTCCCCGAGGGTTCGTCCCTGCCTTATTATTTACCTACACTACAGTGCCTTTCGTCCTCATTACAATTTTTAGGTGTCCGTCGTTCCCTCACTACGAAAGATGAGATTTAGGATCTAAATATTGCAAATATTATTAGAAAATATTGCAACACTCTACACTTCATTATAAAAACCGGCTAAAGCCGATGTTCAGTTTGTATAGGAAGAACATCCGCTCTAAGAAGTTAAAAACAACATCCACTACATATATTAATATCTTGAGATTTCCAGACTTACACCATGTAACTAACTGCGCTCCCCTAGCGACATACTCGTATGTATATTACACGAGTTCAAAACTAAATTTCCAACGCTCTTATGAGGCAATAGATAGTTAAACTTTGAATCTAAATTTAGGATATATTGAGTAAGTTAATTGAGGATATGTTTCACCCGATCATAATTATGGATGAAAATTTCCTTACAAAATAATGTTTACAAGCAATCACATTTATAGTTTTCATTAATATATTTTATTTTGTAATATCTTTTATGTCAAAACTATGTTGGAACTTTTAATGTAAAAACTTCTACTCGTTAATCATCTTGTACAAGTACCTAACTTATTTGTAACATTTCTATTATATTTATCATTTGTAATTTTATCTTTTGTATTTATTATTTATCTTATCTTAGATATGTATATTAGGTACCTAGTTTGGTGTCTACTTAAGCTACATGTAGACATCTAGTTAGGTACGTATCTAGAATAAATAAAGTTATTTGCTACTAAAATATGCAGATCACTCCTGCTCATTGCTTTTTACTGACAGCATACATTTGCCCAATAAGGTGTCTATACACTTGCTTGCATCACTCTTTAGTTCACGACATGTTTATTATATGTTACCCAACGTTGCGGTTTAGCTTGCCGCTCAATTGCGTCGTCGAAGTGGCACCGTGCACCGTCAGCATTGTCTCTTATTAGGTTTACATAGGAAGTTTGTTATTATAGTGGCTGCGTTTCATTATCGCTGGAAAATTGTCAGGCGACAGGCGACGCTCGTAACGGAGCATTCACCGAGCAAATTGTTATGTTCGCACTTTGCACTGATGCTTCCACCTTCCTACAATACAGTTACCGTTTGTAAATAATACGCCATCTCTGTCATCTTCGCTGTGTTGCCGCTTTTAATAAAAATGAATGTTGTGGTTTTGGTAAAAATATTTTATAGATATATTAACTGCCAGGGATAGAGATTGAAATAAGCTAATTATATTCTAACTGAAGGTTGTGTTCAGTATATAGAAAAAGTCTTGTATAATCAATATAGTAGTTGTACATTTAATTTCAATTTTTATTGAACTTTAGGTAATTTTAAATTGGGAATGGGACGAAAAACTTTTTCACGATCATTAATAGAGATAAAAACTTATAAGAAATAAAAGACTGACACGCAGAAAATGACATACGATAAAGGAATGTTTTATAGCATTCAAATACACCACGCAAGTGGTAAGCCCGAAGTGTGTGTGAGGTATAGCCATTAAAGTTTGGGAAGGCTCGGAACACGAGACAACAAACGATCATAGTCTGGGGACTTTCCGTGACATATAGACAGATAGTCAAATAATATACTGAACTAGACTCGAGACAACAAAATTTTCCAAAAGCCTCGGGACTTCGAAACACGAGACCAATGGAATTGCGCGCCTTAACTACAATTATTATAAAGTATTGCTTAAATTCAATAGTTGTCGCAAGTTTAGTTCAATAGTGTATTGCTGCCGTTACTATAACATGTAAGTTAACCATTACAATTTCATGTTTCATAACTTGCAACTTTTACTTCCTTTTGTTAACCCGTTTGAGCGTAAACTACAAACAATTCTAGTTAATGATAACGATCTCACGATAAATAATGTAACAAATTGTTGTTAGGTTGGTGTAGATGTCTTATTATTATTATGACTTCTTGGATGTTTGGGAATGGTAAAGCAGTTGAAGACAAAATAAAAACTGAACAATCTCCACATGATATTATATCTCTTACTAGACCTTCAGAAGGTTTGATTCAGAAGGATATTTAAAGGAACTGACATCTAAAGGAAATAAATCTAATGCAATCTTAGACATAACAAATATAAATTTGAATGAGTCTTCATTTTTCCATACCTAAACATACATAATTTTTAAATAGGTGTTGAATATTGCAATGACATTGATATTATATTAATAACTATATTATTGATATGATGATATACCTCATGAAAATATTTTTTTTTAAGAAAATAAAGTGTTCGTAAATTTTGATTCGAAAACAACATCAATTCTATCTCTAACTAGCTGTTCGCGACTTCGCCCGCTTAACATTATAACATAGACTATTATTAAATATAGACTATGTTACTCACTGATAATGTAGCTTCCTATGGGTGAAAGAATTATCAAAATCGGTCCAGGTTTTTGAGTTTATTCATTACAAACAAAAATACAAATATTCTTTCTTTATAATATATAATAAGGCTAGCTAGGGCATCGGATAGTGTTACATTTCATTGGAATACTAGTTTATCTACAAAGATGATCACTCAGTCAGCACATCTTCAACTAAACTCAATTTCTCAGAATCTCTTAGAGCTTTGTTGTAATGCAACAAAGCTCAAAGGATCCATGTGAATGCAACAAAAAATCCTCAAGTGATATCACAGCTACCGCTCGGGAAGTTCACATTGGGAATTTGGAACGAACTGCGGCTAGACCAGTCATTTCACAAATATTCCACAGTCCTCAACCGCTTACTTATAAGTTATACTTATTTGTATATGAATGCTACTGATTACCCTTAACGACTTGCCTGATGTGTTTCTACGTTTGAAGCATTGTGTCGAATAAACATGTTAGAACACAACACTTTACTGAAATGCGTGACTACTTATCTTCATTAGAATGGGCTTAGCCAGTAATGCAACACTCAAATATCTACATGTTACATTTTCTTGCGTTGTTCAAAGAAATTTTAGAAATCGCTTCTTTATAATCATTGCAATCGTCGTTAAATCTATGATTCAATTGTTCGCAGTTTTTATGTAACAAGACAGTATAATTATGGGTCATTTATTTCTATTATAAGTATTAAGCTGTATAAATGTATTAGTACGCGAGGTGTGGATTTCTTTTTCTTCGTCTCTAATAGCCCAATATATGTCTTAATAGTATAAACGATAGGTACCTTTTTAAAAAATTAGAACTCCCACTTATAGTGTGTTTGGAGATATTTTAACTGACCTTTAGTTCTTCAAAACTTCCTTATGTTGTAGACCTACTATCTACTTTCGTTTTAAGGCACTTATTTTTCTTACTTTCGCGAGACTTAAAGCACATTTAAAAGCCCCATCTAGTAAACTGGAGGCCTCACACAGATGTGCATTGTTCCCTTATGTTCTCTAGCTTGCGCTATCGACTTCCTAATTGAAAAGCAGATAATGATCTGTGTAAACTGTTAAACGTGTAATTAACAGGAAGTTATCTTGTAAGAAACAGTTATTTAACATTTTCCTTGTGACTGCTTCGTGTGTTGCTTGCTTGACATGTTTTGTCTGTCTTTTAGGCTCGTAATATGAAATGTTACTTTTAATTAAAACGAGCTGACCCACGAACTTCGTACCGCCTCAGGGATAATAAAAACCCATTTCATACAAAATGTATGAGAAAATGAATTTTCTTCATATTTTTTTCGTGAATATTTTTCTGAAGTTTTAATAGTTATTCTGCTATTCGGGATGACAATTCAATAAAACAACGATCATAAAAATCGGTTTAGCCGTTCTCGAGTTATAAATGGTGTAACTAACACGACTTTCTTTTATTTATATATATAAAAAAGATTAAAGAGACAATTTATCAAAAGATAATCTAATGTTGAGTATAATTTTATATAAGTATATTATATATCTGTATCAGTTTAACTGTCTAGATATATCTTGAGTATGATCAAACTCAAAATAGAAATTTAACTTTTGTTAAATTTAACTGTCTTGTTTTACTTTTAAGAAATGCAAAAATACTAGACAGCGTGAATTGTGTTTTTTTTATACAGTCGAGTCTCAAATATGCATATGAATATTGAAAAACAAAAAGAAAACGATTTGTTAGCTTTTCCCCCTCCGTAGCAAAATAAAATGTACAAGAAGCAAAATGTACAAAACGCAAAGTGTGCAATAGCAGAATGTATAAATAGCAAAATGTACAAAACGCGGAACGTGCAAAACGCAAAATGTGCACCACACTCAAAATTCCGATGTAATTTACTACCGAATAATAAATAGTTAAATGTGGTCTTTTATAGTAATTCCTGCAGTGATCACAGCAGCATTAGAGTAATCAAATAGGGAATGTTATGTTTATGGGATAATATGCAATAAAATGAAGAAAAGTGAAATGGATGGACCAGCTGCATTACTTTCTATGCCCGTTCATTATATTTTACAACGCTTGACCTGTTGTTGCTATAACACCTCGACCAGGCGTTAGTTTTTTCATTTTATTTTAGATGATCCCTCGGGAACAGCCCTTTTTTCTGTATGAAAGGTCCTTTTCTGTATCCCTGACAGCGTGTATGCAAAATTTCATGATTATCGGTTGAGTAGTTAAGGCGTGAAAAGGTAACAAACAGACAGACAGATAGACAGACAGACAGAGTTTCACATTTATAATATTAGTACGGATATGGATTAGTATGGATAAGTAGGTATACTAGCTTTTTCTGTTCTATTATTTTCTGTTTTCTCTAACTTTGAATTGAGGGTTGCACTTGTTGTATAGTGTCGTTTAGAAAGCATTTAATGTTCCATTGAATAACACGTTTCAAAGGATAAATGCATACATGTCGTACCTATATCGTGCCTCAATCCACTTTCACGCTTCACACTCAACAACTGCTGTTACATTTGACGGATAACCGAGGAAAGTCTCGATTGTCAACTAGTTAAACGCCGTAATTGGAACTAAACTATACGACGCCGTTCACTCGACGAATAACTTCGTGACTACTAATTTATTGTTTCAATCCAATGCCTGTACTTTGAGACAATTTAATAGAAACTTTTGATTGTACAGCGTTGAATTTGGATCAATTATAATTGTCTGTAATTAATTTTCGCCTTCTCTTTTACTCGTATTATTAATCGTTTGCCCTGACTGACTATCAACGCACAGCCAAAACTACTAAATCTATCAAGCTAAAATTTGAAACATAGGCTTATTTTATAAAATAAGCATCCTCTAAGAAAGGATTTTTAAAATTACAACTTCGTGAGAATCCGAGTGTTGCTAGTATTTAATGTAACGTTTAATTCTTGAATTAATAGACTTACTATAATGGTATTAATGTCCTCTAAAAGATTAAGTGTGTAAAATATCACGAAATAGCTAAGCGTTTCTTAAGCAAAAACTCTTGATTTTAAATAGCAGTAATTTTTATAAACATTATAAACGAGGTCTAGTAGTCACCCCCCAAAATTAAAGAGGTTAACATGAAAAATTAATAAAATATTATCGAAAAATATGTCAAAATTTACAATAAATTATTTATTTATTTTTATGTGAGAGTTGATGATAGTCTACTTGATGGGAGATGAGTACCGAAGTCTATAAGCTCTTAAAAAATATAATATAAAATATAAAGAGTCGTTTTTTCTCAATATTTATAACTCATCATTATTATATATTTCAATTAGTAACAAGTAAATTATTCTGTAGGTACTAAAAATTATTCATTTTAAAGCGCACATTCAATTTTAGATTTAATCTAAAATGAACGGTGAAACACATCGAAGGAACATTATCGCAAGTGGCGAGCTCAAAACGAGCTATCCTGTTCACATTTGCTGATAACAAGGAAGGCCTTTGTGGAGAGGGTTGTAATTAGTGGTAATCGATCTGAGAGTTTGCGCCTGTACGTATATGGTATGGGCGGGGCTCGAAGGGTATGTGCGGGCGCAGAGCGCGGCGATCAAGTGCATTCACTCGCATACTCCTGTGCAACTAATTTCTCTATCTTTAGACGGCCGGTGTAACTGACCGCCGACTCAGCTACCGACCAAAGAGAAACTGCATTAGATGCATCCGGTTTGTGCAACACGTCAAAACTGTATACAACTTTGTAATAAACATTTTCTTTTAGGGAGCCTTGCCTACCGTAACTTAAGGGCACATTAAGTGATACCAGAGAATATGCAAATAAGTTGCCGAATTTGAGAGAATTCTTGATAATTGGTGGTTAATGAATATGAAGTTATGAAACAAAACTTGATTTTTTTAATGTTAAAGTTGTAAGACAGGTTGACGGTCCACTTGATGGTAGAATTCTTGATAATTGGTGGCTACCATAGCCTAAAAACTCTATCATATCAGGAAGCAAGGATTTCATATTATTTTTTTATGTATACGTAGTCATACAGGCTGACGGACCATTAGATGATAGGTAGCTATACAGTCGTCTATAGCACAAGCAACGCCACAGGTGCTGCAAGTGCGCTGCCGACCTTAGTAGCATTAAGGATAAGGTATTCTGAAGGAATAGAGAAATTCAGAAATAGGGAAGGCATAGGAAAAGGAAATGTTCGGCACACATCTATGTGACAGAAAAAGACGATGACGAGCTAAGCCGTGTGCATCTTCTGTGCATTTCATTACAGTACAGCTACTAGTCAAGGTCGCAAAGCCGTTCCACCCCGACGTATATGTGTTGAAATCTTAATACTCATCAGATTTATATTAAAAAAAAAAAAACAGAATGATGTGCTTATCTCTATCATTGCTCGTACGGCGATTTAGACGGACCTAGTTCGGCCGACATAGAAAGTATATCTCACTTAACAGTAATAGGTACGCTCCATATATACAATCACAGTAACAACTGTGTAATATACAGAAATAATTTCCCTTACAACTAGGCGTCGTAATATATGTAGTTCAACCGTTCCGAGAACCGCTGCATATTCTCTCCTTTGATCGAAAATTGGGATACGAAAATTATTAACAACATTATTTAACCTAAGTTTAATAATAAATAGGTTATTAAAAGAAAATCACAGTATTTAATCCCCAATGTAATTAATAAACGGCCTTTAGAAATCCTACTACAATATTATAAATGCGAAAGTTTGTTAGGATGGATGTATGGACGTTTGTTACTCTTTCACGCAAAAGCAGCTTGACGGATTTGAATGAAATTTGGCACTCAAATAATTTTTTATCTGGATTAACATATAGGATACTTTTTATCCTGGAAAATGTTAGGTTTCCAAGGGATCGTCTAAAAATATAAAATAATCGGTGCCACCGTCGTTACAACGTTAAACATGTCATCAGGCTTTGCTCGGGTGTTATTTATTTTTATTTTTTTTTCATTTTACAACGCGGACGAAGTCGCGGGTACCAGCTAGTAAAAAATAAAATCACAAACAAATATTAAAAGGATACTAAAAACACATATACGTTTTTATCTTGTATGGGTACAGTTCTAAGAAAATCCTGCTTCTATAAGAGACAATTTTTCAATGGTTGTTCATGGTTCTTCAACGCGATGTAGGTATATCAATGTGAGATTTGTTTTAGAGAATGAATCCCGCTTTGCTAATCGCGTATAAGTAAACACCATTTTGTTTGTAATTACATTTTGTTATTGCATTTCGATTCGCTGCAGCGAGTTATCAATGATCAAATATTTCTTGTTAGTTAACTTTCGCTCAGTGAGAGTTCGTTTCGCATAAAACTGCTTGCCTATAGCGTTTACTGGTTTCTGTCACAACACATAACAACTCGACAACAAACGCCTTTTTGTATAAATATTGATATTTATGTACTAAAACAAGATATCTCCTGTCGTAATTTTTAGCCTTTTTTGTCTAAAATACTTAATAAGACTCCATCTAAACTTTCTTCATACGCGAATTTCCCCACAGGCCTACAGCCAGGTCCTATATGGAGTATGTACGTTTTTCCGGCCATTTTTTTTTTCAATTATTCTCTTTTTAAGAACCTTCCTCGGAATTCAACAAGATAGTATATTCATTTATATTTATATAGAAGATATTAGAGAGGGAGAAAAGTCTATTTCAATTTTTATTAGCGGCAGTGGCATCGGACGGCAGCAACCACCTTCTTTTAGATGAGGAACTTGAAATAACAGCATATTTGCTGTTGTATTTCAATAAGAGAGTAATTTTATACTAAGTCATGTTTGAAGGAGTCATTACTATAAAATATGTCGGCTATTTATTCCGCATTTAAGCTAAATGTAACTGTGACTGTACCTGTGCTAACACCTGTAATAAACTAGGTTTGTGTTATGGTATTTACATAAAAAAACCTCTACTTTGCATTTCTTACCCCATATTTGGTTCTACCATCAGATAATGTGTGATGTATGAAACACATGGTCAACGTCAGCGGCGTTGCTCTTTTATATAATCTTGATATGTATTTGAATTATTTGTCATCTTTTTAATTGTTCAGGTAATTTAAATGTAGAATATAAACATGTTTTATTGTTTCCGCGAAAGATGTTATTCTTAATTTGCTTGACCTACCTGTTTGAATAATAAATAAACCATTTCTTTAAAAACTATACTTGCACGTTTAACATACTTTACATAAGAAATACATTTTCTTGAAATGGACATTTTGTTATTATTCATCAATAAAATAACGCGATTTAGATGTTGTACTTATTGTGTTTTGTTAGATTCAACATAGTACGAATAGTCATCTAGTTTATTGATGTTATATAAAAGAAATATATTTTAACAATTATTTTATCATAATATTTAATCATATTTCAACAGTTTAGGGCTAATTAGGGACAAATATTTTAGTAGTATTTTTTTTGTATTTATTTTAGAGATATCGGTCCATACCCTGATGTTACGTAGCTAGGATTTCTACCGTCTTCCAGGGCGACGTCAACTTTCTATTTTGTTCATTATTAACATATAAAATTTTCCCATTGGCTAAAGAGTTATTAGCTAGTCTATAGTTATTTCGTTCGCTTCGCATTGAACAGTATACGACAACCCTAACCATGTGTGTATAATAATTTTTTATGAGTAATCAATACCTACTATTGTTACGCACGTGTGGATTGTATTTGATATTTCTCACGTGCACTTTATAAACAAGTTTCTGACGTTACGTTGTGGTCCACAGACCACAGCGATATAGATTCACGTTACGTTTACATAACATGTGTTACTTTTTATAATATAAGCATTCTGCCTGCGTCCTCATCTTTGCAATAAGTTAAAAGTAGCCTGAGTCCTTTTTCAGACATCAAGTTATTTTAGCGATCAATCAATTTAAAGTTAAGTTAATCAAGTCTCTTTTTGAACTATGTATTTATGGACTATATATACACTGTATATTCTCGTTTGCATTATAAACGAAAAATGTTTGACGGAAAAATGTGAATATACTTCGCATCAAATATTAAAATTTTCTCTTTGTTTGTTACAGGTAAGTATCTTCAGCTTTTTAGTTTGCAGCATCGAAATCTTTGTAAGAAATAGACTACAGACGTGCAAAATTTATTTGCCAACAAAACTTAAGTTATCGTGCGTCAGTAAGTACCCTCCACATACACACGAACTCACTAAAATCACACTCTCTCTTCACATTATAGTTTACTTTAAGATTAGATCAGACGAATCAAATTAAAATGTATATCAGATTTTAAAAAATAGATGTAAGTAAGTTAAAGTTAACAAATCTATTTTACGACTTGAAAGGGACTTTTACACACACACACACGCACGTTATCAAACTTAAATTTGAAGCAAAGTTATTGAAACTTTGATGAACAACTTTTTAAATCAATGTCGAATTCTTGTGTCGTTTAGATTAAATGATAAAATATAATACATTAATAAAAGCTATAAAATGTATAAAGTAACAAAACTGTATTTTTGAATATTACAAACACATTTGTAACCATCACAAATAATTTCAATCTTGGTAACAACCACGAAATGGTAACGCGTTTAGTTTGATGGTAATGAGTACGACGGGGCTGCCCTCATCCATTTCAGATAACGCCCGCCGCCGTCATATTACTACGAATGTTACAACACTGTTATTTATCTCATGTTTTAAGTTAGAAAGTTTTTGAAACGTAATTAATACGGAGAGAGGTTATTATTTAAAAACCGAAACGTCTCCGGTCAAAAGTACCTAAAGATAGAATTAGTTCCTCGAGGCATCAACGCCACGACCAAGACACAATCATAGAAAGTTCCCACTTCACAGTAATAAACATTTCGTAATAGATGTAATTAGGATGTTTATTATTATAACAAATGTATCTCCATTTCTTCGTGTGATGTTCAAATGCTTTTAAGCCTAGCATTCCTTCATTTGAAATTATCTTAAAATGTTTTAGAGAAGTATTTATGCCCTCTATTGGAAAAGAATTTCATTGAAATTGTAAAGTTAATTCTACTATTTCTCATTTAATATTGTCATTTTTGTGTCAAATATGTATATTTTTGTCTCACAAGTTTTAAAATAACAAATATGTATATAATTATGTACTTGTCCCTTCTACCTCATGGCAATATGAGAAGATATGAGCTATTTACCACGCAAAACCTTGCCAACAAATTACAAATAACTTCGAAAATTGTTAGTCTTGTGAGATATGCGGGTTTTTCTCGCGATTTCCTTTACCTTTATTTTATAATTTTGAAATCGTAACTAATGTCTGTCGCCTTAAAACACATGAAACACTAGGGGACGTGCGAAAGAACCGTGGACCCTGATAGATTAAAGCAAGGTCCAAAATATAGATAAGGGAAGGGCTTGTGGCATCCCTTACACCGAAACACAGCGCTCTCATTATATGAATGCGCAATCCAGTGTGTTCTGTTAATACTAAATACACTTGTAAAGTATTAAATACTGATACTGTATATATAAAGTACTAAGACACACAAAAGAGCAAACAGAGAAGACTGCATGTGCCAAAATATTGTTTCTCAAATGTCAATTTCGGGGAATCTCTGCAATCTTACGCCTCAAACTAAAGAACGTCGAGCCGAAGTTAAACGTGCAATAACATACCTAATTGCAAACAGTTGCGAAATTGCTGGAAATGCGCGAGTAATTTTTTCTGGGAGGAGAGTACGCGCAAATGCCGCTCGGTGACATGCGCGGGCGCAGTACGCGCTGAAGGTTTTGTAACCGAAGCGTGTTTTTAATTACCCACATTATCAGCCCAGCTGTCTCTCCTTCTGTGATGAAATGTTTATGAAAAGGGCATTACATAACAAGACTTTTTACACTTGACTTTTCACAAAAATGTGCACAATTATATCACTTATTATGCAACCTGCATTTCAACGTGGTACCTTAAATGACGCCCTGCAAGTGAAAGTTTTGACTTATGATCGTCAATGCGCTTATCTAATTTGTCTCACTCAATCACAATAGTGACATGCACGACAAACTGGCGGGACTACCTAATGCCGTTGGGTTAAATATTATCCGTCATTAACGTTATGCGTTTATCTATTAGCTGTATTACGCAAGAGTTAAGAGTTTTTTAGGGCCACGTTTGCCCCAAGCTGTTATTATGCTGCTCATTGTTACACGGAGATACAAATCTCGCATGTCTGCCGTCGACATGTATCACTGCAATCGCTTCCTGTTTTGTCTTCATAAAAGTTATCCTGATTCAGATTTTCAAAGACCTAAGTATTCTAAGTATTAGTTTCTACTTTTTTTGACATCAATCATATAATATTTATTGTCAAAAAAATAAATATATTGAATTTAAATGGCTGAGCAGACTGAGTTTTGCACTCTTAAACTTAGAAATTTTTCTAGTGCTAAGACTATTTTCTCACAGCAGATCACGAAGAAATAAAAGCACTGAAACTTGTGTCTTTTGGTGGTAAGTGAAATACGCCAGATATTTTACTCTCAAGGATCCTTTCCGATTCCTTTTTTATCGCAAAGGATCCTTTTCGATCCTGCGTGATCGAAAGCTCTACTGAAATCTTTCTGGTGTTGTGTAGATCTATAGAAAACCTACTATCTTTTCTTCTTATTGATTCATGTCTTTCTAGATATTAGCATAGTATTTTTCATTACAACAATCATAAACCCCGGATTATCCATGCGTTATGATTGTCATTTATAATAATTTCGCTTTCCTATGATTTATTTTTACCTTTATGTAAACCTAAATATTGTGATATGATTTTGTCACATCTTCAAAATTTATTTCCGCCGTAAGTTTTCAAAAGGCATTTTATTGCAACACATAAACTCGTATATGTAAGTAAATTAAATACATCTCAGGAAGATGGTTTTAATAATCTCAAATTGTTATCTCGAAATGCAATCAGCACCCAAATTGAACGTGACCCAAAATATAATATCCGATCTCTATTTCATACCGTCATAGTGAAAGTGATCCCTTTAACCGAAACTTGATTAATGCACCTCGTTAATCAACCGAGAAATTATCATTCGTCTTTTAGAGATGGGTCGAAACAAATGACGTCATATGTTACCCGGCTCGAGACGAAAATACTCCCAGGGTTAATATCCAGTGACGCAATCTCATTTGAAATTTGAATTTCTAAATTAGAGTCGCGGTTAAATTTAAATTTGAATTGGAAGAGTTATTATGGCTTGAAGTATGAGATTAACTTTAAAATATTATTTTGTCGCATTAGTTACAAAATGAGTAGTTGTGCAATGCAATGTAGGTATTGAACTTTTTACATTTAGATGAGTCGAGAGGCTAAGGTTCTCACACCTTGAGCTTATTATCGAGAGCTTATTATAACGACTCGCTCCCAGTTTACCATGAATGCAATTCTTTTTCTGCAAATGATATACACAAACCTTTCTTCTTATCGCTCTTTCTATTTTGTTGAAAACTGTATCAAAATTCGTTGGGTTAGTCACGCGCGATTTTATTTCCAAACGTCAATCACGCACATCAGACATCGGCATTTACAATTTAACGAAGACATTGATTATTAACAAATTAATGCTTCAATTTAAACGATAGAATCGTTTTATAGATAGAACTGAAGAAATCATTTGGTATTGAGTTTATACAATGTTGGCACCGTAGCATCAAGTATTAACTTTTATTGAATAAGTTAGATGTAAAGTCATGCTTCCTTTTCTCTTTCGGCAAAACGGTAATGGCATTATGCGAGTGCAATACATTAGCGAAAACGTTCACCAATTAAGCCTCAAGATGGACAGGATAACGGCAGCGTATCTAGAAAGTCATCTGCTAATAGCCCTAACAGCGGTGACTCGCGAACTAAACACATTAAAGTACTTCAAGTCGTTTATTCGAAAAGTGGTCATGTGAATAGTATTTTATTCATCTTCAGACTCTTCTATTAGCTATATCTCTATCTCTGTAAAGGTACTTTTACACGTTGAAATAGTCATTGCGATAGTAAATAAGATTTATGTGCAGACGTTTCTGATAGTGCACAAATTAATGAATTTAATTTTATATAATATACTATATTGTTATAGGACCCCGCATCTATTAAATAAAACAAAAACTTTATCTCAATTTAAACTACGAGTATGTTACGTATAGCATGGTATACATAGTATAGTGCATGGCATACATAGTATAGTACATACCATAATAGTACAATAAGCCCATAGGTAATTTTACAACATTAAATTAACTTTTTTTATTATTCGATAAAAGTCAGCATAAAGAAATTAAAAAAAATCGTATTTATTGAAAATGTTTTTACTTTAATACCAGGCTAAGGGCGAACCCTTACTTAATATAACCAAACAAAGAAATTCGGTGCCTATACACCGTTTCAGTCATATCAGAAGATGGTGAACTTTTAAACGAACACCGTACTCTTAGTTTAGATGGCTAACTTTTAACCACTGGATCAAAACAAGGAATGAAACGCGATATTTAAATGCCACAAAAGGCATTTAAAAGGAAGTAAGTAGTGAGTAGCTACATTCCGTTGAAGACATCGATGGTTGAAGACAATAAAGATATTTAGTATTAATAATCCTTGAGTGTTGTCTTATTCGCCTTTTGTGTATTCATGAGCTTATTACAGTATTCATAGTTATTCTAACGTCATAACCATCGGTCAAAAGCTATATATCCCCTTCGAAACTGTTTTGCTCCGTGACCAAACTCTTGAAATGCACATAATATCGATGTCGGTCCGTGTGGCCACCGATATGACCAACATAGGCAATACTTTGACAGAAATGATCTATTACTCTTATTACGGCGGTAATAAAGCGTGGAATTCGCTGTCAAATGGTCTCGTCAAAGGCAAAATGCGCACGTGAACCATCGATAGTGCCACGCCGCCAGCAACGTAACTCAACTCGCATATGTAATGCGTATACGCGCTGCCGTGCTGAATGATGATGAAGATAGGCGTAAAACTAAACTTACAACTTTATATATGTTCTAGTTAGTACACACGACTTCGTCCGCGAAGAAAAATTAAAAATAATAATAATAAACACCTGAGAAAATATATGAGTAAATAATTATGACGATGCTAACGCCGCGCCGCTACTGTTGAGGACAGTGGTATTGTCACATTTTTTTATATTTTTAGATGATCCCTTGAGAACAGTATAGAATTGCCTGCCTGTGAGTTTTCCATCGGATACATTTTGGAGAGTATGCACAGGAACTTCATGACTTACTTCTTCCATTTCCTTATCGTTATCGGACTACTAGACACGGGGAGGTCCCTTACGTTGTGGACATACCACGTTGAATTCTCTCTGGAATACTCTCCCTTCTTCAGAGTTCCTTGAAATTTACATATTGGGACCGCTTGAGACTCCATTTTCGACCTCATCATCACTTACCATCAGGTGAGATTGAGGTCAATCACTTTCTCGTATACAAATAAAAAATTAAAAAATACAGAGGCGACCCCCTGTATTTATAAGGTTCATCTTTGAGTGGACTTAATAATCGTAGTAATTCTTATAGCATGAATAATAATAAATAAAAAACACTGAATTTAATTTTTTGTATAAAAAAAATCTATTTCACAATGTAAGTACACACAATTTTACTAACTTAGTTATACTTCTAAGTAAATATTACAAAAAATTGTTGGTTTTATTTTATACAATGTTAAAATGAATGAAAGTTTAAACGATAATTTACGTCAAGTATTAACATTGCATATTAATGGAGAAAGCGCAATCTTTAAGACCATAACATTTAATACAAGACAACATTAATAATAAATGTGAATCATACTTTATTTAATTTAGTTAAGGTAAATAAATACTATTTTTTTATTAATTTTGAAACATTATCAAAATATTTGACTGGAAATGATGGGATACTTAGTAACTACTAAATAAATTATCTGTAATTTCTAGTAATCCACTTTAAAATTTATTGACAACTGTTTATAATAGGTTATGTATACTTTTATATTATTATTAATTTTAATATTTTTTATAATCGTAAATTGTATTTAAGTCATGTTTAAAATAAATCTTATTGTGAAATGACTAACTCGGAGACACAAAACGCTTGTGTAGATACAAAATTAAAAAATATATATTTTGCTTTTACAAATTTTGTAGAAATTTTATTACATTGTTTTTTTCTCTATTCCACAATTAGGAGACCATGACATTGAAAAAGATGAATAACAGATACTCATTATCCGAAACTGTAAACAAAAGAACTCGCAATTTTAAAAGATCAGTTTTTTGGGACACGTCTTCTATCGATTAATCACAATGAATATCTTTTAACAATCGAGCTTCAATTTATGAATCGAGTTACAATGTTTTTTAACTGTAAATTTGATCGCTAATAAAACAATAACAAAAAGAATCCGACCGTAGGTAGCCCAAATTAGGTGGTCTCTCCGATCGCGTGTTGTACGAAATCAGTTCTACGCATACGAAAACTAAATCGACACCAATTTCACATTAGGGTAATTGAATAATTAGGATGGATGTAGGTTTAGTGGAGAAAAAAAAAACAATGATGAAACGTCTAGACAGCTAAGACTGAAGTCAATTTTAAGCGAAAACTGTAACGCTGTGAAGTCATTTGTTACATTTTCATGTGAAATTTTGTATCTTTTTTATTACATAGTATAATTTGATGTTGCACTGTCTGTAGGGCCGCTAAGGCTCGGCGCCCATTATCGGCATCGGCAAGGAAAAGGATTCTTCGGCATCCCTACATGCAAGCGCACACTGTCGGAAACTTTGCCTTGGCATGCTGCCACGTCCTTAGGGATGCCGAGGCGTCCTTAAGCATGCCGAAGCGTCTCGACATCGTATTTGTAGCTCGCGTCTCTTCGCGTTCTCTTCAGAGCAAGCTATCCCCGGGTGTTGCCTCGGCGTGCCGAATGATGCCGAAGCATCCCGAAGCATCCTCAAGCGTACCGAAGCGGTATTTTTGTTTCTACGAATCGACCATATATATTTTGGAAATTTCTACTTTATTGCCGTGATGTTAATGTATATATTACTATTTGCCACCTAAAATCCTCAGCTCTGCCTAAAACACTAAAATCCTTCTAAACCACGCAACGAATTTTTATCAGTGAGACCGTGTGGTCCGACTGCTTCGTCCGATTGATTGGACGCGGATATTTTTTTTCCTATTGGTCCGATTTTAGCCATTAGTTAGATAAATTTTTCACAGAATTTGTATGTAGGTGTAAAACCTAATTAAGTTTTTTCCCGGGCAAAACTGGGTACATATATGAAATTAACAAATTACTAAATAATATACCAGGGAATTTAGGTATAAGGGTGTAGATGGAATTTTAAAATTCAAAAAATTCAAAAAGCAGAGCTAGGCTTTATTGACAATTATCAAGTATTCAGTTGGCAAGCATATATTAATGTATTATTAACTCAATTGACCTCTGCATGTCAATCGGAGTAAAATGGCTCTGGGACTAAAAAGACCCGTTTTACAGAGGACCCATGTGGCAGAAGTTAGGCCTAAATATTGAAATGGACTTTATTAGTAAGAATCTTAGTAATGTTTACACGAATTTGTGAGGATTTTTTCCCATGAACAGAAAAAACTTCAGAGTTCACTGTCTAAATCAATATCCCTAAAGAGCATTCAACAGTATTAATAATTTTGTAGAATTACCTAATTGTAGAATTGTAGAATGTTACCTAGAAAAGCTAACACTCTAAAAGAAGTATATTTTAAAAGTCTATCTAATTACAATTAGGTACTCGTAACCTGTGACATTTTTCGTGATACCGACGTTTGCTAACTGTCGTGACAAGCGTAATATTTCATAGCTTCAACCCATTATAACTGCTATCTTACAATATTATAGTGTCGAAATAAAATGTACAGATATCGCGTTTACTTTTAATTTAAATTGGTCATGTATCTTATTATATATTTTTTTTTGTACTAAGTTTCAACTGAAACAGTAAACTAAAAAATAATATTAGGCAACATAAAGATTTCTGACAGATTTCTTTATAAATCGTTATTTTAATAAACAAGACACGGCTTCCGGTCCATTAGTACCAAACAACTGATTGTACGAGTACAGGCTATATCCAAATGCGACCTAAGTTTGATTTCTATAACTATAAATTATAAGCTAACCCCCGACTTTCTAATGAGCCCAAATACGCTATTTCTGGTCACTGCTGTAAGTTTCTGTCGAGCTGGATATCTCGCAAACAACTTGATGCTGCAGCATTAGGCCAAGGTTACAATGTCACGGAAATACCACCGAAGTAACAGTACCTATAATACTAAATTTCACATCAATCGAACCTGCTGGAAGCCCATTCAACTTATTTAAAATTCAAGGATTTCATTATTTAAATAATTCATGGAAGTCAACTAGGATATGATCTTCAAGCCCCCGAACAGATCTTCATAAACTTTACAGTGATACTTATACATGAAAATAATATACATACATATAAAATAATATATATACATAAGATGTCAGATATTTTCTCATGTGTTACCTATATTTTTCATTTTCCAACGCGGACTGAGTCGCGGGCATCAGCTAATACATAATATATAGCAATAAAGATGTATGTTTCTTTTAAACTAGGTTTGTAATTAAAATATATAAAACGAATTAATAGTATACTCGTATATAAGTAAATGCACGTCTATGTATAACACGTGCCTATAGTCCGTTGCCGTGACCCAAAATCAAGTAAGTAAGTAAAGTACGTTAGTCAGCAATCTTTCACTTACTACACAAAGTACCTACGATATGCTAAAATTGCAGATTTACATTAATAAGGCTATTGGCGATTCAACACGTTATTCGGAGTTGGTTGTAAGCACTTTGCTCGACGAATTCGGACATGACATATGTTTGCGTACACATACGCGAAAGAATGGACGTACCTGAATGAAATTTTAATGTAACGGACAACAGTGTACAACTATTAAGTATTTGTACACTTACACTGCTGGGCAGGAAAAGTCAGAATTTTTAACGGAAATATGTGAACATACTCGTACCATTGACACTTGACACACTATTACAGAAGACCATTTCAAAGTAAAAGTCGTTTACAAGGCGAGGATTTGATATATATTTTTAAATATTTAACTTCCATATTCCAGCAAAACCATACCATATAAATAAATAAAAATTAGTTTTTTGAATATATTTTTAATTGTATTATTTTTGACACAACAAACACACAAGAGCAGACTAAAAAATATGTTAAAGTATTTTTAAAACCAGTTGTTTTAAGCATTTTCTCAGAGAAGAGATTAAGTTTGCTTTTCTATCTTAACATTTAGAATATGTCATAGGGTTAAGTGAGAAGTAAAACGTCTTAAGGTTAAGGCTTTTGTAATTTACAAAAGAAATTTTCGAAAGAACCTGGAAAAAGTATAACAACAGTCTAAAAAAAAAATTTTTTTATTCCGGATATGGAGCTAAATATTGTTACAATAATAAACCCAAACAAATTGCTTCCTTGCCCTACCAATAAACTGTTGTCTATAAACATCCGCCTGTCTTTTCATTTACCTGCATAATGCATCGAGAAATAAACAGAATAATAATATTATTTTTTTATTTTCTTAATTCTATTGATAGTTTTACATATTTTTCGTCTACGAACAGACCGTTTTTATGATATGTCCAATTCCATCCATATTTATGTTATTTAATCGCCATCGAATATCTAATAGTAGAAAGCTATAAGGATAATAATAAAAAATGAAAACGGGACATCGCGTCGTGCATTCCTAGTCGAAATAAAACGTGCCGAGTCGTTCTAGTGGTAATCGAATTACTAGCCGGCTGACGATTGACTGACAATTATGAGTTTAATGCTTTAATTCAATCAGACACAGTAGGGGTCATTGAATTCAGGTTACTCAGTCAAACGACGTGGCGTGGGCTCATGTCCAGAGAAATAGGAGAAATATAGAATTTTATATGAGACACAAGCTGTTGCACGCGACATCGCTCGCGTAACTTTATCAAATATAGCCTAGTGTAGACAAAGATGTTTGTGTGTGTGTGTATAGCGACGGCAACCCCCCTTCCTTTGTCTACCCTTTCAGAATAAAGGAAAAAATACAAGGTGAAATACAAGGTGAGAATAAAAGAATGGGCTATAGCGTCTCTTACTCACGCATCTAAACACGAAGACTATGGTTGACACGTGCATTACACGTGATTTTATTAACCGTGGCTTTCCTCCTTATCACCTCTTTTCCCGCGTGATACACGCAGCCAGTGTGCCCTTTGAGACTCTATAATATACAAGTATAATATATAAATAACAATACATCTAATGATATGTATATATATTCGTAACACAAAAAAAAAGTACTAAAAACATCTATACCAAAAAATATTTCCGTAAACAAGAGCCGATTGCGTGAACAGCTAACATTTAATATCCGATGATAAATCTGTCATCTCGAACGATAGTGTTGTGGGATTTGAGACTTATTGCTTAACTAATTTGATTAAAATACCCACGTATTACATAACATAATGTTATTCAACATGTGAAGTTGACAAGCCAATACACCGACCGATGCTTATTAGGACAGTATGTCGCAAGCTGTCGGAAGTTTCGCCACTAACGTTATTAGAGGCCAAATTATGACCCGTTCGCCTTATGTAAATTAATGCGTTTCTAATTTTGTCCAGTGATAAGAGCTATGCATTTTTGCTACGACTTACTGACACGATACGTAATGACCTGTGTAATTGAGACCGACTGGCGATATTACCCAACATGCGCATGATAATCTACATACTGATCAAAGATTGGCATGACCGCGAGCACACGAGCCGTACAGTAGTCCAACAAGTTTCAATAACATGCGAATAGGTAGGCTGGCTAATGTCTATAATCGTTCTTCGAACAAGGTGATACTGTGTCTTCTAATTGAAAACCAAATTAGCAAGACAATCCTGTAAGTATAGCAGATAGATTTATTATTTTATTTTACACAGTTATAAAGAAATTATGCAGAAACTATTTTACGAAAAACTACATTCGAAAAATAGTCTATATATTAATAAGTTATGTTAAAAAATTCTATTAATCTACAAATATTTAATCTATAATCGCGTTTTATAAATCCCAGCTTCCTGTAACTCGTTTCCGTTGCATTTGCACGATTTTACTTCCACGAAACCAAGCGGTAATCAAAAATTAAATCAAGTGCTTTGAAATTTTATATCAACCCTGCCAAAGTATAGGTACATTCAAGGAAGCAGTTTATGTCTGTTCATATTGTTTTTTACTCATGTTGCGTTGTGTTGCGACGTTGGACGTGAGGCCTCGCCTCGTCCACATACAGTATTCGTGTTGCTACGACTTACGAGTTAAATGATTGGCCAGTTGATACGTGTGCTATGATATGAGCCGTGTGGCACACTCTACTTCTCGCCTCGAACGGTCCGTAACAGCAGATTAATTTTGTGATTACCCATGATTCTTTACTATAATTAAATATCTTTACACATCACGGAAACAATTTCAATACACTATTCTGTAACATTTTTTGTAGTTCCAGTAATGAGGTTTTCGGCTGAGCATTGACCTACTGCACTGCAGGTATCGCGGACACGGAATTTAAGAAATGAACTGGGCATGGCATTGTTACAACTGCTTTATAGAGGACATCGATTTATTTAATGTTTTTTGAACGATAAAAATCTGTGTCAGTATAATAGTATACATTATATATTTTGAAATACAACCCGTAGGTATATTGTAAATATTATTTACGATAAAGAGCTTGCTCAAATCTCTGTGTCTAACTTCACATGTTCTACAGTAAGATAACCTGTTTTTAAGTAGGTACATATTGATGAAAATATTTTAAATATTAGCTCGTGCTTGCGCCTTCGTCCGTGCGAAAAAATGAAAAATATAAAACTTGAAAAAATATCTTACATCTTTATCGACGGTGACGTCGTCACTGTTGACCACAGTAGCAGCTATTTTTTATATCTTTAGACGATCCCTCAGGAACCTAACATTTTCCAGGATAATAAGTATCCTGTATGTCCAGGTGTGCCAAACTTCATCCAAATCCGTACAGCCTTTTTGCCTTATTGAGGAACAAACATACAAACTTTCGCATTTATAATATTAATAGGATTCAAAACCTTTCTAGTGGCCCAGACACTGTATCGCCTTTCTATCCACAGTAATCAACATAATACCCTTACAGACAAATCATTGTGAGATGACAACACATGTATAATATTTTGTATTTCAGTAAGGTATTTCAGTATCCATTACCTTATCCTCTCCTCTTATCCCCTTCATTCCACACAATTACGTCATCGTCGGCGCCACTGCTATGTATATCTAATCGCACTTAAAGGTCTTTCTGTCCACTACATATTAAAATTTTTAACACTACTGTAAAATAACGTTGTAAAAGTAATCTGTAAAAAATCTAAAACTGCATTTTAATATTTTATCAATGATATGTTGAGTCCTTCTCTCAAGGCATAAGCCTCAAGCGAAAAGCTATGGCTCGCCCGTGCTCAACTGCTCACTTAGCTCAGCAGAGCACTGAGCCACTGAGCAGTGAGCACAGACAGTCTCCGTCGCGCGGCGTTAGCGGACGCACGATACGATACTATAGTTTGACGTGTATCTGTATAACATCGTATACCTACAAGCCGGTGTAAACATAAACAACTCATGCGTTACGTGACCAATAGTGTGTGATGTTCGCGTACTGACTACCGCTTTTAATAAAGGACTATTAATGTAATGATGCACGTGAGTACTTATTTCCTATTAATCATTACAAATGCATAGGCAAGGCAATTATTATTTTTAATCATAAGAAGGTCGGCCGTATGTATTATTGTCGTATTAATTTGATGAATGAAAGGAAACGTTGATTGATTGAAAATTGATTTTAATTTTTTTTTTGTCATCTAATAGATACGAAGAGTATATAATAAGAATAAGTAGTATTTTTTTTATTATTTGAAAGCAAGGACGAAATTTTGTCTTTGAAGTGTACCCACCGGTTTGGTTTTATTAAATTAATTAATTGGAATTAATTAGGTACCTATTTTTTATATAATACATTTTTTAATTTAGAGGTTTATTTGTAAAAGGCTTTCGTGAATGATGTAACTCGACTAGAAATTAAAACATTTCAAATATGTTCATTTACATACATTTTAGGTAAGTATATATAAGGTAAAAAAAAAATTTTGATGTTAACAATAAAAATAATAGTTTTGCATATATTTGCTCGTATTTTTGGTCAAACATTTTATTTGTCTTCAAAACGTTGAGCTTTTAAAGGCGCTAGCCATAAACATTTTTTTACGAATGTAGGTAAAGGTCTATACAAAAAATGGGATTAAAAAATGCAATAGTTGCTTTTGGAATCGCCAACTTTTTTGGAAGTGTACTTTTTTTTTCTCAGAAAATGATTGAATACTTTTTCTAATAATAACATTAATTAGCTCTAAGCACCATATATTTGTGTGTCCCAAAGATTTAAATGTTTGGTGTGTCCTCTCTGTTTTCGAAAATATCATCTTAATATTTTCTTCAGGAAAGTTTATATTTATTTATTAATAAAAAATATTAAAGAGTACACACAAAATAATTTGTAATGCCCTATTGATACAAATGTAACTGCAATTAGTCAGAACCTACCTTCAACTAAGTAAGTGTGAAAAGTATTATTTCTATGATACTCTGTGGTACAATACAAATAATAGTCCAAAAAAAACTATGGAATGTACTTAATTTTTTTAAAATTGTTATTACATTAATGGCCTCTTTCACCATCTCTGAGTAAAGTGTCAAGTTAGGCTAACCGCCATTTAAAGTCCTCGGTCACCGGGAATGATGGAGCTGATATACCTTTGTTTGTACGGTAAAAGTCCCAAACATTAAAAAGAAAATAATAAAAAAATTCGCCTATTGAAGGATGCAGTAAACGGAGTGCATAATTTAATAAAACATAAAATTATTTCTAAAAGTAACTAATCAACACTTTACTTGTAGTTGGTGAAAGAGGCCCTTAGTTTTATATCTCTAAAATAACTTGTATAAAAGTCACGCAAGTAGCTCATAGTAAAGTTTTTTTTAGATCAAGTTACGTTACGGAGTCTGTACTGTGTTTATACAACATAACTGAAAGGATGTTAGTGTTACATATCCATTTATCGCCTTAATCGCCATGTTAGATATCATTAGACCTGTGACATAGCCACGTCGTAATACAAGACAATGCGTCATTAAATGTTACGGTACCAAACGACAGAAGGAAAAAACCTCACGGTAGATTGATTGTAAAAAAATCAGTAACTAGGCAGCAGATTCAGCGATTCGTTTTTGTACTTATAACTTAACTAAGATAAGTGATTGAGTTAAGGAAAAACCCGCCCCCAGCTTCTTTCTTCCTGAAAATATACATTAAAAAGGTCTACACTACTGTCCCACTACCTATACTACGAGCTTCTATGCACTATAATTCACTTTTAGAATACTCTACGGAAATTGGATACGGACATTATAATAATAATTAGGTATAATACTTATAAATATAACAATAATTATAGAATACTTTACAGTCTGTTGCTAAGCTGTCAGTTTTAGTAATTAAAAGGGCAAATTAGCCTTTCAATATACGAATGAGACAGATATTAGTGTACGAGCGAAAGCCAAACCAATAAATGTACATTTATTATCTTATTATCGGCACGAGGAACTTGGAAAACCCTTAATACAAATTAATGGAGATTACTTCCAGTATAGTAAAGGATTCGCCTAGATTGCAACGACTTATTTGAAGATGAAACGCCCGCCCAACTAATAAGAATCAGACGTAAACAAGGGCCTTATGAATAATTCATTTGTGCCTTTCTCATTTTACTGGCCCCTAATTTCAAATCGAAAGCGTATCTAATTGTAGCCTAGTTAAAAACATAAGGAAACTTAGCTATAAAATATGGTGATTATTGAACCGCAAGCTATTTGGGAGAGATCCTTGAAATCACTTTAATGATAGATGATAGAGGTTGTTTTCATAGATGTTACTTTAATACTTAAAATATATTATATATATACTCATTTATATACATAGTTAATATTAATAACTTATTGAGTTCGTGTGTATTATAACTATGTTATTATTATAATTATAACAATACTAGCTGGTGCCTGCGACTTCGTCTGCGTTGAACGATGAAAGGACTATGTCCTTTTTAGTGTCCCAGACAACGTGTATGCAAAATTTAATGGTGATCGGTTTGTATAAATATAAAAATTGCACCGCGGGCGAAGCCGAGAGCGGATCGCTAGTATTATATAAACATTAAATGTAACAAACTTAAACTTTATATTCCTATAAATAAAAATAGCTGACAGTTAAAAAATGAGTTCGCGCTGACAGTAACTACATAGTACGCTCAAAATGCGAGTTTAAATTTATTTAATTGCTTCTTTAAAAGTGATGAGACGGTAACGCGAAGTCGTTACAAAAATTCCTTTAGTTTGCATGTCATAAGCAGACGAGTAAAAAGTCGTCGACAATTCGCCGCACGTGCTCCCGGGAGCTCCGAATAAAAACATGAATTAAATACGATGTGGCATGTGCTAATGTAGAGGCCAGAAACCAGTGGATCGCCTAAAAGGGGTAGTACATCTGTCAGAAGCGTTGACCGGTTCTTGACTTGAGGCTTCACATCACGTTGCGATACATGTGTGAGAGGAGTATACCGTAATATACGGAGAGAGATAAATATGTGAGTACGATTTGCTAATATAATAAAATTAAAAGTTTAAAAATTTTAGCTTAAGCTTAAAGTATATTGTGCCTGATCAGTTTAAAAAATGCCTGAAGGATAGTAACAGAATTTTATTGCAATAGTAATTGCAAAGTTATAATTATCAAGGTCAGTAAAATCATGGCAGAAATCGAAACTGATGTGAAAAGTTGTAACAGGAACTTTATGATGAAAAAGAACTTTATGAAATAGTAAAATATACTACAAGGAGCTACATCGAAAATTTGTGCTATAAATTTGTGCTATTGTTTTGTCACATGTTTTCACTCAACTTTTAGTTTAAAAACTTTTGCATAAAAACTTTCTCTATGAAAAATACTTTGAAATTCCAATTATAAATTTTAATCTGAATAATTATAGAGTTTATTCATATTAAAACATAAGATCGATAAATATAATAAATATTTTATATTTATTTTAACATCCTCATATTATGTATGCCAAAAGTTGTTAAGGTGCCTATAAAAATAAGAACAAGGAACACATGCACGAGCCCCGTATACAAATGCACGTTGCATCATTCATAAGAAGACATTACAAAATTACCCACCATTGTTTTGTATTCGCGGAACAACTACGGTTAGTGTGGGACTTGCACACAGTTCGATCGGCAACTAATAGCTCTCACATTATTAAACATCTCTATTGATTTTCACATAAAGAGTATATAGTGTTGCTACGGAAGTGCCTACATTATTATGCAAACATACTCGTAGTTGGATATGTAATTTTTTTCTCTCTAACAATGATAAATCTTTGAATATTATTTAACAATTTCGAGCTCATGTAGATAATATGATCTTGGACGGTGGATTCAGGCTGCTTCTGAAATTATTGGGGAGGCCTATGTCCAGCAGTAGACGTCCTGCGGCTGTGATAATGATGATAATCCTGATGATTATCACAGAAAGCCATTTCAAATATGTATTAGTGACTTAGAATATATTTTTATTCTATTCAAATACATATATTTAAATTGAAACATGTTTAAATTTTATAGTCAAATTTTTTGACATCGGAAAAACAGGAATATCCCAAAAAAGTGACATTTCTTTCTATCCTATAACTTGTCATTCATCGTTTATAATTGAATTAGACAAAAGGCAAGGGGATTTAAAAGTAATAAACATTTTATCATGTCGTAAACGTTTAAATGGGAATGAAAGAACCTTAACAGTTCTAGGAATGCATCTAATTTCGTTTTAACAACACAGAAGAATCGAATATAGAATAAGGTAAACATTTAGAAATAACAGCTTAAGAAGTAGCGAAATGGACGTGACTTTATAAAAAGCCTGTTGGCCAATGGGTAGTTAGGACTACGTGACTATCGTCACCTGAGTCCTTTTCAGTAAATTGGGTGAGAAATATATAGAATAAAACTATATTTTAGCAAATTCATGTCTGTACAATTAATTGTACATGGAAGGAGACTTATGATTAAGATTTATGGATTTCTTGAATGATTGAAACTTAAAGAATTTGAGTTAGGTATCACCTGATTAATTCAAATGTTTTAAAATTATAAAGATAATGTCATATACACAACACCAGGGACCACGGGTAGCCACCCCGGCCTCAACACGTATTTCTCTCTTATTTTTTTTTAAATTATAATTTTATTTTATTTTATTATTTGGCAATATAAGACAAATATGATTAAATAAGTAAATTCTTGAAATAAAGCAATACAACTAAACTGAGGAATGTCAATGTTACTCCAAACATTTCATTGCAAAGCATCCAACAAATACAAAAGTCATTATGTTGCCGACGGACACTGACTAATTTGAGGGTATCCATGGAGTCGACACGTTGCTTTTGAATTGAATTCCGGGAACCATGGCATTGTACACTCCAATGGCCTTACAGGGTATCCCTTCGGGTACAAATGCACAGTAATAAAACTAACTCCAGAGTTGTTGCTACATAAAAAAAACTAATATTGTTTTGAATTCCGTACTGAGCAATGCATGATTTAAAATGTTATTTTCTCCGTGATAAACGTAGAGACGTATTGTTTCATTTTAACAATTCAACATTGACAGTAGCCAATTTAAATAACAAGAAATGTTCAATGAAGATCTCGCATCTATAGTTATTGTTTCGAAAGCATTAGGTGACTTGACCAGTTTATTTATCTTACATGTAACGCCTTCAGACATCTCCATTTATCAACATGCCAACTAATCTCAATAAAATTTTAGCTTTACACTTTACGTAATAATAAAAGTAGGACAACATCGATGGTATATTAATGTGAACATGGCACGTACAGAGCCGACTTCCAAACTCGGTTGATGTACTCATTTTTGTACAAGTTTTACAAGTGTTGTGAGGAACAATAGAAATTGTATGCTCAATCGAATCGTAAGCCTAGTAATAATCGATGCGTGATTTGTTGCACTTAATAATGCAAATTGGGAAACATTGCGAAAGAAGAAAGCTGGCACCGTTTACGTTACCGATAGTGTACTGGTTTTTAAAGAGTATTACATTACAACTCATCAACTTTAATTTATGGCACATAATTACGTTGTAACAAAACGTGAAAACGCTCGATTGAAAATAAGAAAGAATAAAAGGAAAAATCTATTAAACTATATTAAATAATTTACTAAGCACACTAACAACTATCAATAAAATATCTAATAAATGTAATAATATTACATCTTTCTTCTTATACTATAAAAGAGGTTTTAAATAAAAAAGATAAAACTCATATCGTCGGGCAGGTAAACTCTGCTACCTGTTCGGGACTATCCAATCCCCATAATGCATCATAAGTACGACGTAAATCCGATCAAATATTTAACGGTATTCGGTATTATGGTATTAAAAACCTCACAACGCTCTTGTCTGGTGATCATTTATAATTTAATACCTATCTAATACGATTATTACGCAAGAGATGTTGCAGAAGCTAAAAGAAATAAAATGCTTGAATTCAAAATAGTCTTAAAGTATCGATATTTTATAATCGAGTGTGTTTAAAATTTTGTAACGACGAGTGTGTCAGTACGTCAACAACGATTGCTTTTTCTGTCGTTCTCTGTTGTGAGTGATTGATGAATGAAGAGGTACATTATAGTTCCGACGTTTTTAATGTCGCTCGAAGTCAATCCAATCAGGCAATGGCCGGTATTGCATAACAAGGCGATATATGGCCCGTAGTAGAAGTGGTACAAGTGACCCACGAGGGCAGCGCTGTCCTGAAATCACCTCAATTATCTGGCCTATAGACGGATCGCTATGAGATAGGTTACTAACTGTTGCCATATTACGAGCCCGCCCAAGGCGTTAAGCTTTCTCCTGTGGACTTATTTTATAAAACGTCTCTAACGCGTGATTGACGCCAGACCCATTGTTAACTTGGAATTATTACGTAACCAAATTTGGTGTGCCGTCACTCAAGTGAATATTTTCAAAGAGTTTGTTTTGTTAATGTGTAATGATGCGTATTCTATGAGCTTCGCCATTTAATTGTTTAGCAATAGAGTCGTTCACTTGACCGATGATATCTTTAAACATTTCGATAAGTCCTGTCTTCGCCATTTTTTTGAGATAGACCGTGTTAAAAGATTACAGAAAGTTTTTCTAAAAGATTTGTGAAGAGATTACTAAAAGATATATTTTCTTGTACAATATTTTCAGAGGTTTTAGAACAATACGTTTTGGTTCTTTTTGTATGAAAATAACATTTGTCCTTTTTCACAGATATTTTACTCTTTTCTGCTGTTCATACAAAAACAATTTTTTTATCCTTTTTTTTTTTATTTTCTCCTTAGAAGTTATTCTGCAAGAGTCATTCATACATTTATTAAGCCTTTCAAAAGATACAAAGCACTTATTTATGACTGATTTTTGTTCTCGTCGAGGTACTAAGAACTACACTCCATGTACATAGTTTCATAAAAGAAGAAATATTTCGGTTACTCAAATTAATTTGAGTTGGGAACTGTATTGTAAAGGAACTGTATTGTATTGTAAATTTTGATTAAGAACGCCGCCGATCTGTTGACCGCAATCTCAAACGATATTAATGTATGAAATTCGTCCCAGAATGCAAAATTCTCGGTAAATTTTTACTTATTCGAACCGAATTCAATCCGTATTTACTTATTACTTACTTTCTTTTGAATGCAAAACATTAAATTGATTCCTTTTAAAATCGTGCTATTAAATAAAATATTATTTTAAATAAAATATACGACGTGGAGAAAAATAGTCGTACGTCGGTGGTGAAACAATTAATTTATTAATTTGTAATAATGTTATACTTATTACTTTGTAAACTAAATTTTTACATTTCAATACAAAATAGTAATTCAGAACAATTCTAACTATATTCTGTACGAAGTGGAAGTGTCAATTAGCATTTGTTTGTATTACAAAACCGAAGTGTTTGGTGTGCGAACTTGCTCTCTAGCTTGTTGATAATTTCAAAAATTAACAATAATTAGTACATTGCTATTCTCGTTGTATATTACATGAAAACGAAACAACGTTCAGTACAATGTATCTAGTTGAAATGAATAATATTTTAAAATCTTACAAGACCATAATGTGAGACTAATATCATTAACTAATGATTCCTAAATATTTGTTATTGATATGAGATTATTTTTTTCTTGATTTAAAATCAAGAGACGATGTCAAAAAAACTGACAAAAAATACTTGACTTAGGTTTGCGCTGATTCAACAACAGTTCGGAAGGCCTTAAACTTGGACTATATTCAATGTTTACTAGTTTCACTGCGTTCGCCAGTCATAAATGAAATGGGCAACCCTTTTATCTAAGCTGCTATAACCAACCACTCCCATGTAAAAGTCCCAAAAACACAATTATAATGAGTTTCGGTGCGCGAGTAAAATATGCCGATCCTCCGATATCTTGTCCATTATCTCTCACCTAATACACTGACTCCTTGGTATCTTTTCCTCCTGCCTATATGCAATGAAGGTCATTAACACCGCGTACTCAAACAATCACTCGTTATATTAAAAAAAAGAATGGTATCATAAAAAATTAACCAATGATGGTGTAACTGACACATAAGTACCTCCTGTATCCGACGGTATTTGTCCAAAAGTGAAATGCATTTATCATGAATCGGCATCACGGCTTGTTTTCACCGATGATGATTCGACAGTTCGTTCAATATCACATTACAACAATGGCTCAAGATGTGTGTCGCGGACGACCCGCTGTGTGCCGCTGTGGCCCGCGACCTTTCCGCGAGATGTCAAAAAGATAACTTCAACATAAATTGTTCTGTATACCAATGAGTTGCACTTAGCTGTAAATGGCACAGCCTACATATTTTAACCAAATCCAAATATTATAACTACATTGGTATTTCAATTCAAACTTCAACTTCGAAATTTCATTTAACAAAACCTAAGAACTCTATGCACCAAATTGACATACATGCAGCTATTGACTCCATAATGTCCAGTTATGAAGTTATTGAATCTGCTTGCAAAGTTATATAATTTCGATGATTGAATCCCAATCGTACACTCTTAATATCGATTGTTTTTATTATTTTTCGATTGGAATATTGCACCTCAAACGATTGTTTTTTTATTATTTAAATTTTTAAACAAATAATAACGTATATTTTTTTGTAATAGTCTCTTAATCGGTTTGATGGACAGGGAAATGATAGATAGACTTATCGTAACCTTGAGGAATGAGAATCCCGGGTTTCGCATTATTATGAATTTGCTAGATTCACGATGACGAACCGGAACTCAACATGATTTTGTCTTCATCGGTCTGAGAACAATAGATTCGGAGCCGAACAGAACACGAGTAAGTTCTCAATCTCATTATCATGAAATTTCCAAAGCCTGTTAAGGTAAACTTTCCAAAAGTTTCACGGAAAATTTTCTTTTCGGTTAATTTATTTTAACGATCAACTTCACTGTAAAATGAAGGAATCTTGCCTTTACTACATTATACCTTTAAGTTCACGAACTTTTGTGTTACATATGGAATTGAGAGCAAATTTGAGCACAACCTCATTCAGATCTCGCTTTTTTTTTCCGAGAGTCTGATGAATCACGCCCTGATTGCATTCCACGAACTTGTAACTTGCATACCTCAACATTACGTACCGTTAATATAGCATTTCAAGCACTAAATTTATTTTAAAGCCAATGGCGAGGTATAATTTTAAATTGATTATGGCGCCAGAAATATTTACTCGAAGCGAAATATTCTTTGATAATTATGTCTGCGCTTTTACGACACTGTTTAAAATATTGCGTGTCAATTAAGGTTGATTCCTCATTTAAGTTCGTAAAAGTGATTTTGCGTTCACGAATACTTCCTAAATGATATCTAAATGATGTAAGAGGTTTATGATGATGAAGAGGTTGTACCTAATGAGGTTGCATAATATCTCTTGTGTCAATAGTTATGTCAAATAACTATGCGTACACCGGCGGTCGCCTTAAGACTTTTCACTTTTTGCGCAATTCCATAGACTGTAAACCAGTACTTTAACGAGTACTTGCAAGTTGACCGCGAGTTTTTCTGGTATTTGGAGAAGTATCTTTGCAATTTGTTCATTCAATAAAATTATTAGGAAACCAAGTAATTCTAAATAAGTTTTGCTCTGTTTAACATCCGTTTGTACCCTACGTCTTCATTATTAAACGTTAGTTCCAGATTTCTAACAAATTTATTGTTAACGACATTATTTCTAATATCAAATCGAGCTAGATCCTTATTTTTGAAATATCAAATTCTTTTCTCCAATTTGCTACGTTTTGAATATTTTATAAGTTTTCTATGTAACTTAAAACTAACACCACATTATATTTAGCGCGATCTATGGATATATGTTATTTGAATTCAATGATGTTTTGAAGGTAATACATATAAATAAGAATAAATTATTATAAAATAAAGTCGCTGTCCACCTCTGCCTGTTTCTCCGGTAACTTCTAAACCATCCAACGGATTTTGCCACCGTTTTTATTGATGAAAGGAGCGATAAACGGGGAAGATTGTGTTGAGAAATAATTTGTGGAAAAAAATTGCATCGCTTGTATATTACTTGTATAAGTATTTAGCTAAACTTTTAAATTTAGGTACCGTTTTAAATAGTATTACAAGTATTAGCTCAGATTACTGAATAATTACTTGTATTAGTGCCACTGTTTTTCCACATTAGTGAATGTCGCCTGTTCACTATCTTATTTATTGTAAAATAAAGTTTTTAGGTGCGGTCACTTTTTGAAAGATAATACCTGTAAAAGTGCAGTCGTATTCCGGCCATTGCACGCGCTTTCTTATCTAAATTTCGGGTCAGTTAACTCCTTATCTAAGAAGTTACACTATGCACGCATACTCTAAAATAAACATTTGAGTTAGAAAGTGCAGTTCCGTGTAACACGTCCACAGATAACGTTTACGTGTCTAATCGTAATGACCCGAAATCGCCTGGGCTTACTTTGAAATAAGCTAAAGTACACAAGTGGTGATTGAAACGCAAACAGTTCTGGGGTAAGATAAGTAACGTAACTTTGGTATTATATTTTACAATACCCTTTAGCATTTACATAAATATTTTTTCCACAATGACATTATGAATGTTATAGTTATAAAATTATAAAATCTATATAAATCTTATAAAATCTATACTTATAAAATCGTTGGTTTTAGGTATACGAATGCATTTTTTAAGACAGTCTGAAATATTTTTATGATCGATGAATCTTTTTTACGTATTTTTTGTTTCATTACATACAATAATATATTATAGTTTAGAATATTGTTTAGTTAAATTGACCTTGACATTTTCAATGACGTTTGACAGATTTAATTAAAAAGCATAATATATTATTACTAGATGATGCTCGCGACTTCGTCCGCGTTGAAAATTAAAAAAAAGCAATATAACGCTTGACCTCGTGTTGCTATAACACTTTAGCCAGGCGTTAGTTTTTTATTTTTTATTTATCCCTTTTTTCTGGATGAAAGGTACCCTATGTCCTTTCTGGTGTCCCAGACAACGTGTATGCAAAATTTCATGGTGATCGGTTCAGTAGTTTTTGCGTGAAAGAGTTACAAAAATCCATAATTGATACATCTAAAACATACTTTCGCATTTATAATATTAGTAAGATTTTTTCTTCTGTTAAAATTTTTTTTTGTTTCTTCATAAATCCCGACTCATAAACAAAATGAATGACGTAGTAAATTTTTAATTATATCATTTCTAAAGAGTTAGTAGGTGCAATATGTTCATAACTCTAAGTGCACGAATTAAAATGTTGACTGGACTTTATTAAAAGGAGTAGAACGCATTTTTATGAATGACAATCCCACGTAACCTATGTATTAATATAACGACAGGATATACTCGATGATAAGCGAGACACACCCTGTGTTTAATAGTCTGGTAGCGAGTACTCTTTATGAAGTAAATGTTTATACGGTTTATAAGTATAAGTCGAGCGCATAATTTTACGATTGAATGAACACAACTCAATTCAAATTAAAGCGATCTCGGACTAAACTTTTTTACATTTTATTTTAGATGCTTTTCTATTTTACTTTGTGTGCTATATTTTAATTAAGTAATGGATAAGTTTAAAAGACCGTATATGTTTACTTTAATTTTTGTTTTAACCGCGACCTCAATGGCCCTATTAAACTTCCGACACAGACTTTAATGATTCCTTGTCTGATAAAAACTACATTGGATTAATAAATCTGTTGATTTGTATGTTTATTATTTTACTAATTCAATAAATTTTATTATTTATTTATTGTCAATGATATGTTATAATTGTGTTTAATAATGAAATTAGAGATTAATACTGCTCACTTACACCTAAATTATAGTTGGCAATAAAAGAGGTTTATGCCTCTGGAGGCTCTGGAGGATCCTCATGATTAAATTTTCACCAAACTATCACGTCAATAAGGTAATCATTCTAATAATATTAAAAGGCGATTTGTATGTTTGTTACTCAATCACGCAAAAACAGCTAGGGCACAGCTATAATTAATAATTAAATTGGCACTTCTGTTTCACCAAGACATTTAAATTTTATAAATTTAACAGATCACCAGTAAAATTACAGTTTAATTAAACATTGTTCCCATAATTATAACCTAAGTCACAACACATTTTCCTATTTGTTTTTTTTTTTTAATTTGTTTTTAGAAGCAAAGAAGATTTTTATTTTATTTCAATAATATCTGACTTGATATGTAATTTATTATCTGGTAAATTGAGTGGCAAGGAGTCTCACGATCCTTTGTCCTGTTGTAATAAGGTAGCATTGTCATGGACACGGTCGAACAATCGTCGTGAGGTACTCGGGAAGTAACCACCGGGACGCCTGCGCAAACGCAGCCCCGCGTTGTAACGGCGGACACAATCAGAATTTAGATTACAATCTTTACGTTTAAATCATTTCAATAAATGTTAACACGTGACTGAGATAAATTATTCATATTTGTGTACCTACACACGACTGTCAACGGCTCTGTCGTGTAGGCATTTTATTTACCAATTATTAACTTACATCTTTTAAAGGCGAACCCAATTATTGTCAAGCTTGCCATATAGCGATTACAATGTTGCTTAGAGAGCTATTCTCGTAAGTTATCCATTATTTCATATGTTTTTTATTGTTTTATCGTGTCAATTAGTAGGCTACTTCTTGTCGAAGATATATTACATTTGTTTTTTAAAACAAAAGTAATATATGGAATAATATGTTTAGCGTCGTCTATTGCTGCATCAATAAAAAGCCTAATAACCTTCTTGCTAGTGTTATAATTGCGATAGTTTGAAAGGATGGATGGATGTTTGTTACTCTTTCACGTAAAAACTACTGAACGTACTTAAATGGGATTTGGCACACAGATATTTATTACCTGGATTAACATATACGACACTTTTAATCCTCGAAAAATGTTAGGTTCTCGAGGGATCATCTAAAAATATAAAAATTGGGCGTCACCGTCGTCACAGCGATAAAGATGTCAGATGTTATGTTTACTCGTATATTTTCTTTTTCAACGTAGATGAAGTTGCGGGCACCAGCTAGTATTTTAATAAATATATGAGAAAACTAGGTACCTAGTAACATTGTCCATTAACCACTATCAAAGTGAGATACTTCACCGCGTTGCTACCTGTGTCTGTACTTTTCTTAGGGTTTTGACTGTTACATTAGTGATTAGACTGATTCACAAGGAATCTTAATAGTTTTAATCTTAAGGTTTAAGCGAGCCAACAATAGTTCAGTTCATCGGTCGGATGTCTGATAAACTTTATTTATTAAAATTGATCTGCATGTTGTTGACAGATCGAGCGGTTGGCGCAATACGAGCGACTGGTAGGAGCTGGGTGTGCAAGGCGACGCGCGTCAAGGCTTTCGGACCTTGAACGAGTACAGGACCTCTTCCCACAAGACTATCTGGCGCTCCACGATGCTGACGCGTCTGCTGCCCTCGCCTCACATAATGCACAAGTAAGCTTTCTTTTTTCAATTTTCCAAATTCAGAACGGAGCGCTTCTTAAAGACATTTTCCATAGTTTGGATTTTGGATGTAACTAAAGATTGTTTTATTCGTTACATCAATTGAACAAACTCAACAACAATTCAATAAATGCAGAGCGGAATATAACTTCTACATCCACAATATTTGTCTGAACATTTTTCAGATAGCATTTTTTACTCGTTTTGACACGAATATAAGTTCGACAAATGTTACGAGGCAAATTGACATAATGCAAATTATGATTAATTAATTCAATAATTATTTTATTCTTTAATACACATACTTTTAGCAGTCGTATAAAATATACTATGAAATAATTAAATTACCTAAATATTAGTCATTAATGTTGCAATTATCAAAAATTGATAGTAAGTGGTTATCGTCGCCTATAACACAAGCAACGCCACAGGCGCTGCAACGTGCTGCAAGGATTATGGATAATGCCGCCATACGGGCTGCCCAAATGACTGCGAAACACAGTGCCCTGCCACTACTTTTCAGGTCAAGACCAGATCCAACTTTGAAATTTTTATATCCAAAATTGCAGGGAATCGAACCAGCGAACCCTGAGACGGTGCCCTAAGGCAAGCACCTTAACCTCTCATCCAAGGTGCTGAGGAATATAGGAATCCAAAATATAGGCGGTGATCGCTAACTAGTTATAATTTCATAAACAAATTTTCTCATTGCAGAAATCAAAGAGTCTTCGTAAGCGGCCAAGCTTGGACATTGTTGGAACGGTTAGCGCCAACAATAGCAACCTCACACCTCGAACTTTCATCATGGAGGCTCCTGTCCAACTATGCCCAATGGGGACTACTTCTCCGCCGCTGGACCGTCATTTGTTCCTCTTCAGCGACTTGCTTCTTGTTGGCAAATCGCGTGGGACCAATTGTTTCAAGCTGAAAGAAAGCGTTCGTTTAGCTGAAGTATGGCTGTCTTTACCTGATGGCGACGACACTGGATTCCTGTTTGGATGGCCAACGTTTACTGGAGTTGCCAACTACCTTGCCACTTACCCGACCCAAGCAGCCAGGGACACTTGGTACAGGTAGGAGAATTTTAATTTATTTTCAAATAAGCTGAACCAAGTGCTGAGGAGAGTCATCTCCTTAGTTTCACCCGAACATATTTTCTTATGATGTCATTTTCTGATAAAGCAAGTGCTCTTTATTTTTAATTGACATAAGATTCCTACATTTCTAATATCGCTCATAATTTGTTACTATATGTTATTGATCTTGTTATATTAATGGAGTGATTTTTTTCTTTCAGGAAAATTCAAAACGCACTAAACGCTCAATTGGCCACAGAACCCAAGTCAACCAATATTCAGATATTTTATAAGGACATAGCGAGTTCAATAGAATTTGTAAGTATTAAAATAAAAAAATCTCAGCTTGACTTGTCATTTATTTTTTATTTCTACATGATTTCTACCGATATTTTAAATTGAAAGTATCTGAACATTTTACGGTCGTTAGTCTTGTCAGCTCTAATTGTTGAACGGATATGAATTAAATTTTATACACGGTCTTTCCTGGATTAAAATATACTTTTTATTCCGGGAAAAGGTTAATAGTTTAACTATAGTTAGTGTATTAACACTTTAGTTTACAGTATTATACTCAAGTATAATACTCATATATTTTATACTGTTTTATTTATACTATTATATTATTATTAAGTGGATCGTCAGCTTATCTGTCGTAATAAATAAATAAAACTTCGTTTCTTTTCAGTGCAAAACTGTGTCAGTGGGGCCAGAGATGAGCGCCAAATGCGTGATTCGTCAGGCCTTGCAGATTCTTCAGAATGGGAGCACCGAGGCGGACGGCGACGCCGAATGCGAAGGCGAAAACGAGACCGAAGGGCGATGGGGCGCCGCAACAGACTTCGCACTTTGCGTCAGACCTTCAAGGGATACACCGCCTATGCCCTTGAATGGTATCGAAAGACCTCACGCGATACAAGTGAGTAAACTCTAAAATAACTAGCTGCGTTCGCAGTATCCAAATTTTTATCTAGGTTATTCCTTGTCTCCTAAAGAATGACTTACATAATTGGCAATTTAGGCAAAATTCAAAAGATTGCTTTCAAATGAGCTCCTTTAACTCCCTCCAATAAAACTTCAAAAATAATCTAGAATCACCCACATTCCCATTGAGTTAAATTGGATGATTTATAAAAACATGTGTCACTAGTAGGTGTTGGTCACAGCCATTTAAAATTATCCTTTATTTTTTTTTCATAACACACTCGTGTTGTTTCAGATGTCTCGTATAAGACAAACATTGTCGAATGAGGAGGGATTCGATTTGGAACATGTTAATGCTAAGAATAATCCTTGCGGACTAATTTTTGAACTGAGGAAGAAAAATCAAGCTTTGAAAAAGTAAGTAGTTGCAAAGAAATGTTATGTCTATTCGGCACTATGTATGTATAGTGTTTTCAATATATAATCTTCATAATCTTCATACGCATTATGGTGATACTTAATGTAGTTATTGGGATGTTGTTGCATCGCCTCATGAACTTAAGCTGACAGAGGACCGGACTTCGCATGCTTCCAAGATTGATAGTCTTCTGTGACACTCATGATTCCTGGAGATGTTTTTCTCACGGATCTGCTAGAACTGCAGATATTAAAAACAATTAATTTGATCTCAGACGCAGTGTCAATTTTTGTAAGAAAGCTGCAAAACATGACGTGGCATTATATTTGTAGTGGCAATACGACTCCTGGCCGTGGTCTGCGGCTTCTTCGGCGCGGAGGCCGTTTGTTCGGTGTTGCGTTGACCAGACTTTGCAATGGCACTCCACCTCCTGCGTTGGTACACGCCCTGCGTCGTCTGCGAACTCTTGCCCCGCTCACTCACGGCGTCTTCCGGCGAAGCGCTAACGCAAAAGCGCTACGACTGCTCAGGGACAAGGTAAGAGTAACACCACTTTAATGTTTACTTAGCTTGGTTAGGTTATCCTTCAGCCAATTCACCTGAAGTTGCTTATTGCTACAGGTTTAAGCAATACCGGTGCATAAGGGGCATATCGAGCAAACACACATACCTTTTTTTAATAGTGATCTTATGTACATCATTGGTTGCTGCAGGCAGACGGCACAGGCATAATTGTTCTGATAATTTACATTTTCGCATTATCTAAATACATACAGCCCTTTATCATCTTTTATTCATTTAATTATGATCCTAATTCGAACAAGAATTACATTTATTGTGATTAAATTTATTCTCTATTTATTCATTTGTTACCTCTTCAAGATTAGACATTTTAAATGTTATAGGTTTTCTAAATAATAATAAAAAGCAGTGAACGCTGATTGACCTATTATGTAATTAAAAATCCATACATGCAATACAATATTATGAGGTTGTTGGCCTTTGTGTCGACGCAGCATTCACTGTGAAATGTTCACGCAGCATTTAAGTTTACAATGTCAACGCACAAATGTGATTAAGTTTCATAATATATAATAATATTTGTCATATTTTTACGTGTCCTAATTATTATAATAACGTCCACTTGTATTTTTAGAGTATTAATTAATAAAAATAAGACAGTGAAGTCATATCAAGATTTTTTACGATGGTGATATCATACATAAGATACCTTATGCATTATAAGTATAATGAATACACATCCACATAACTTTCGCACTTTCTCTGTGGTCGTTGTTTTAATCCCAGATTATTCGTTTAGTCAGTTTCCAGCGATATCATGTCTAGTATATATCGCTTTTCGGCATATCCCGAAATAGTCTGAACAGAATCAACTACTGGAATAGGAATTCTAGCCGTTTAAGTTTATGTCAAAGGCAAATTCAAAGAAAGTTGCCTTAGAAGCTACTAAAGCAACACAAAATTGATCTTTTCTGTACTTATTGTTAATTGTGGCAGTTTTGAAAGCGAACTTTAAAAAAATGTTTTTATTTTACATTGATAAAAGCAACGAACTTGATTGCAAAGATATATTATTTCGATGTATAAAAGTGATTGGTGCAATATTTGTTTGCGTTCCAAGGTGAAAAGTCGCTGTAATAAAAAACACTCCTTAAAATTGTGTAAATGTAAAAGATCAAATATATTATGCAACTCATTTGATCACAATATCCAATCTAGTCAAAATAAAGAATATCATTTGATAATTATTTTGTAACGATAAAATATAAAAATAAAAATATTATTATTATAAATTTTCCATCAATTGTAATACAATGCTCATGGCTCTTGTTATACCTACCAAAGAAATTAACATTAATATAGGTCTTAAGTACTATTCAAACCCATATTTCAATATTGAATGTCGGCACTTGAATATCAAAATTGGTTTCAATATATTGTTAGACACTTTGACTAAAACTTTTGTGAGATCTGAAGGTTAACTTAACAAGGCCCATCTAGGAACGCCGGAGCTTCGTTCATTGACCTTAATATATATACTTAACTAATAATACATTAATTATTTATAGTCTATAGTTATACATTGTATTCAATTTACAGCTTGACGCCTTAGGCCCATGGGCAGAAGGTTGCACAGAGCTGGACCGAGCGCCGGTACTTCTGCTGGCCGCCTTAGTTAAGGAATTCTTTCGCGCGTTGCCACAACCACTTCTCTCCTCGGAGCTGTATCCGGCGTGGCTGCAAGTGCTTAGTGAGTATTTATTCAGTCAAATTCAGAAATAACTACAAAATTTACTATGATATAAATACTTATATTACATACTTAATATTACATTCTATAGAACAAGTGTTTCTCTTGAGTAAACGTTATGAATGAGCAATTGATAGTGTAAATTTCGTATTACATGTTTTGGAGAGTGGATTGATTTCTTTAATTGACAAAAACTTTTAAGAAACTGCTCAAATATTAACTACATACTTTCGTAAGTCTTCTAACTTTTCTTGTTGAAAAATAGTGAATTCGCTCCATATCAAACAGATTTTTATTAAACTATTATTTAAAATAACTTCTGCTTTTTTTTTCAGATCTACCACAAGCAGAGAAAGTGGCCGTCGTCAGATCCCTATTGCTAAAATTACCGAAATCACATTATACAATGCTAACTTATTTCATTTGTCTGCTGCAAGCTATCGCCAAAAAGTCGAACATCAATCTCATGTGTCCCATGAATTTGGGTGTTTGCGTCGGACCGAGTCTTTTATGGCCAAATACCCTCTGTGACAAAGCTCCCAAAGCAGTGCCAATGATCGTTGAGCTACTTATAGTAAAAGCTGAGACCTTGTTTGGTCCACAAATTGCAGGCCTCCTCGGAAACGGGAGCCCTGAATCTTCGAACGCATTGCTCGATTCGGGTGCAGAGGAAAGTGATAGCCTTCATTCAGTAGGGATATCGCTAGATTCGATGGAATTATCATCGCCACGAAAAGAAAAGTTATCTTTGAGCAGAGATTCAGGTCTCACTTTGTCGGAGGACGATTCGAATAGCAACGGAGGAAATAGTCCAGCGCCACGAAATATTCTACACAGTCTTTCTGCGCCTACTTGTAATTTACAACAGGAATCTAAATTAGTGTCGCAGTACACTACGGACAACCATAATGTAAACGGTCTTCCGCAGGTACCTCAGAGGCCAAATATTTACTCTAATAAGGGGGAAATTTATGGTGCAATCAATGAAGAACTGTACACGACGCCTTATATGGGTGAGAGATACGTACACAACTCCATAAATATAGGAATCTCCAATCGTATTGATGAAAGGAACTACGTTTCTAAAACGGCAGTACAACGTCCGACAGCGGATATTTATGGTCAAAATCCTGCGAAGTATTTAACGGGTCTCGAACCACAAAAACCGCCAAGAAGCAATCTGTCCAAAGCAGCTCGCACATCTAAAGTGTACAGTATGTTCACAGAGACTCAAGAAGTAGACAAAAATGCACACAATAAAAACTTTAGCAGAGCGAAGAGTTCCGATAATTTATTAGAAGGCAAACAAGAAACAATTGAAAACAAACGAGACATAATTTCTAGTCAAGAGAATATTTTGTACAGTAATATTCACGATCTTGCTATGTTTACGGAAAACTATCAGCGACAGAATCAATACCAATCCCAAGGTGATATTTTAGCCAATACAAACACGACCTACTCCCGCGTCTATACAGGATGGGAGAAGAAGAGCTCAAATTATAACACAAAATCGAGCAATTGCACATCGGAAAATATTTACGGACAGATGAACAAGCCGGAAGAATCTTCACCAAACAAACCGGACGGCAGTGTAACACCGGCAGCCACCATTTTTACAAGAAATGACTGGTCTCGTCAAGCAGCAAGAACGAAGAGCTTAGAGGCAAATGAAGAAATGCAACAGAATAACGCAGATAGAACACGCAGTGGAAACTATGAAGTCGTCAACGTAAACTGCTGTCGCAAAAGGCGTTTTGACCCCGCACACATGTGCACCAGCAGCTGCTCGGCTCCACCGGAAGCGAGCAACAGGGCACAAGAGAGGCATGTCACTAGCAACCTACAAAACTCTTATTCGTATGTAGACAAGCTTCAGCACAGCAACTCTGAAGAAAAGAAGTCGAGACTCCGCTACGGGAACAACAAACTTAATCAGTCTAAGTCCTTAGCGAACATCGTATTGCAAAGCGACTCGAGCAGCAGCGATACGTTATACCAACCGCAGAATTCATACAACAGCCGTTCAACGGAATCACCCGCCAGTGAAAACTCCTTCGAGAACTGCTACACGACGCAATATATCGAGCCCCTATACACGTCCGTTTACAATCGCAGGAGGGACATTTTTCACGAAGCGAAACAGTCCAATTTGTTCGCGTCGGACATATACAAAGCGACTCCCACGGCCGTACAACCGGAGTACGGTACCGAGAAAGAGCAAAAGAGCACCAACAAACCGCCTCACATGCCTCCACCGGTGCCACCAAGAAAGATGATCTATCAGAGAATATTGAAGAAGTTCCCACCGGTCCACGCCAGCAAGGAGGACAAGGCTTCGAGATCTAAATCTGTGCCTCCCGTGTACAGAGACCCACCAAACGGCGTGGACAGAAATGGCCAAAGCGTTTTAGCTCTGGACTGTTCCGAATCCGACACAGAATCAGAGTCGTACGTTTGAAAGCCTCGAGAGCGCGATGTAGCGATTCAACAGGTTATCGTCTACTCCATATATAAGTTTAAGTACCTCTATTAGTGACTCGCGTTATATTTTATATTAAGATTTTATCAATTTTTAATGTTTGACATTGAATTTTATTGTCGCGATAATCACCTTGAATAGTTCGATGTTAATGTTATCTATGACTGTCGATGTCTTGTGAATCCCGCCTTAAAATTTTATCTTCGTGACCATAACCAGAGTTGTTTTGGTGATTTAATTCCAAAGAGGTAAGAATAGATGCAAACTTTATGGTATTACTTAGATCGATGTTCTAATGAGAAAATTTATTAGTTTTCAATGTTAAGTCAAGTGATTGTTTCGAGTTAGTGTATGTGTTTTATTAAATTAAAAATATTAATCAAATGTTTAGTTACGGCGTAATAGTAGTACGTGAAACTATGACTTTTGTGTGTCATAACTGTAGGTTTACATTGAATTAAAAGTTGAATCATGTATGCATGTGTATATAATGTATGATAGTGTACCTACCTATATATAACTATATTAAATGTGTATTAAATGATTTGTAATGATCAGTTGTCTTTCTTTTTCTTGTAAACTAATCTGTACATTACTTCAAGACTAGAAATCCTGCCTGAATTTTCAGAATTTTAATCTCAAAAGTAAAATTACAAAAATCGTCAAAAAGTATAACAACACTGACAATACACTTTATTTTTAACTAGCTGTTTCACGCGACTTCGTTCGCGTAACTTTATAAATATAGCCTATGTTTACTGCCTGTTGACATTTTGGAGTCCATAACTATATTTATTATTTATGTTCATGTCTTCCGACGGACTGACAGCCTGACGGTCCACTAGACTAGGTAGGTGACTACCGTCCCTATAATGGGCAATGCCAATGCAGCAAGTGCGCTGCTGGCCATTTAGGATTAATAAGGACTACGTTAATTCTTTCGATGTTCAATTGAAGTTTCCAGGAAAAGATTTATTCTTTACGGTGTAGTCGATAATATAAGAACGTAAAAAATTCTACTAATAATTCGGTTTAAAACTGCAATGAAATAATGGAACTTTAAATATTGTTATTTATTTTTCAAAGGATTCTTTGAAAAGAAACACTTCAAAATACTGTAAATATTTAATTAATAAATAATTATATAAGTGCACAAATAGATCACAGTCATAAAAGTACATCTCTCAAAACACCAATAAAATTTTTGAACTAATTCACGAGACAACAAAAAATATACTATACAATTCGGCAAGTCACAAGATTAGTCCACAATGCCATTTCATTTTTTTAAGTAATTATTATATTAGTCTCTTATTCTAGATATTCATCATGCACTAATAGATATACTTAATTAACTAAAATACTGTATAACATCTTCATAAAATATAACTAATGTCAATATAGTTTTTCTCGCTGTCAAGAGGAAAAAAGTTTCCTCACTCCATAACAGTATATTATAAAGTAAGCAGTATTACGTCTTTATATTACTTATCTTATGGGAATATATTTAAAGTTTTATGATTTAATAAAACATTAAATTAATTCAGTAATCATTAAACACTTATAATGTCTTTAAATACAATATAATTTATATATAACCACATTTACTAATTAAAACTAACATTTTAGTGTTAAATTAACGGGTACAAATTTAATAATTGTACGTCATCGATATAAAAAGTGACAAAATGTCAAGTCATATTATTATGTACGTGAATTTATATAAATAATTAAAAAACGATTAAAAATCGTAGAGCCAGTCAGACTTAAAGATAACGGAAATACTTGCCACTATTTATCGAATCACATTTATTTGATATTTCTATGAAGCTTGTAATAATATCGCTAAATATCGAAATAATGCTGCGAATGTTCGATATTTCTCTGATTTCGTATTTCTAAATGTCGAAATAATGCTGCTAATATTCGCTATTTCTGTGATTTTGTATCACTAAATATAGAAATTATGTTGCTAATGTTCGATTCTTCTGTGATTTCGTACCGCTAAATATCGAAATAATGCTGCTAATATTCGCTATTTCTGTGATTTTGTATCACTAAATATAGAAATTATGTTGCTAATGTTCGATATTTCTGTGATTTCGTATCGCTAAATATCAAAATAATGCTGTTCGACATTTCTGTGATTTCATCCAAACAGCCGCTACATAATTATAATTTATTTATTAGTAATAATTACGTCGCTACTGTTTTGAGAGAGCCTTAAAGGTCTAGACAACGTTTCATGTCGCCAATAGAATTAGAAAAATCGTCTAATGAAAAGTGTTCAGTTAAATCACAGTTAAGGAAGTCATGACCTTTCATCTAGCAATAGGCGAATTCTGTTGGCAAGAGGACGTTGGACAACGAACATACTTATCGTTGATCTATTACAATAGTTATTATCTAAGTCTATACTAGTCAAATCTAAAAATCTGCTTGCTGCTCGGTGATTACCCTCACATAAGAATTTTCATCTTACACTATAGGGAAAATGTTTAGCGCGGCTTCCATAAAGACTTAAATTTAGCCTCAAAAACCACTGCCATTTTCAATTTAGATATCTAATTTAGAACGCAAGTCGGAGTCTCAATTTTATTTTATTTTTTAAAATTGAGATCTTAGAACCTGACAATCTATTATAATCCAACCAATTTTATTTTAAAAGTTCTAAACATTCACAACACAATAACATTTACCTGCTGGTTCAAAGGACAGTTAATTAAATTTACGTCTTAACAGGTATAGTCAGAGGCATTGGCATAGTCACAGTAGTGTCTGTAGAATTATTAGCATTTGGTTGTTTATTTTCTTCGTCTTCTTCTGGAGCTATGTAGTTCCACGATTGCGTCTCTCCGGTGCCGAAAAGAATAAAGTATACCGCTGAAGCGATGTACACAGAAGCACCGGTGAAAAACACTGGGCGCCATTCAGCGAAGCCGTTCTGGAAAAATAAATTTTGAAATATACTTAGTCTGCGAAATATGAAAATATGGGGAATGACGTGTCCTTTGGTGTTTCAATTTATTTATTAAAAATCAAATTTAAACTAAAAAAAACACAAAGTGAAATGTTATACCCACAATTTTAATATATTTCATTGAGATATAGTTAAATGTTAGAAAGCTTGTGACTTCATGACGTGTATCTAATCTTAACAATGCCCTGATCTTAGACAAATAAAACATAAGATCTAATTTGATTTAAATTTAAATTCAATCAATGCAACGATGATACTTCTTTTAAAAGTACAGGATAGAACAATCCAAAACCGTTGCGACCCTTCTAGTACCACCTATTACACTTAAAAATAAAATAGTATGATCAGATTTTTTAAAAATAAAAAACTGCCTATACCTATATGGTGTGTAAAAAATATTTACCCCATTCTTTGTGAAGTGAGCTGTCACCAATGGCGTAACAAATCCGGCAGTGTTGCCGACGCCATTAGCGATGCCATACAATGTTCCAGCGAAGTTCGGAGCCAGATCCTGGTGGTTGACTAAGTTCGTAAGAGTGGCTGCACCGTTGGATCCCATTGAGAAAGTGATGAGGGCCACGGAGAGAATCGGCGCACAACCCGTGTAGCCCAGACCGATAAGGAGAAGGCCTGGGACGATGTGAGAGAAAATGCAGAAGAATTTCCTCATGAACGTTGTGGATACCACGTTTTGCTTTGTGATCCTGCAAAAAATATTATAGATACATATTTATCTATTTTCAATAATCTATATTATATAAAATTCTCGTGTCACAGTGTTTGTAACGAAACTCCTCCGAAACGGCATGACCGTTTTTTATGAAATTTTTTGTGTATATGCGGTAGGTCTGAGAATAGGTCGTAAACTATTTTTTATACCCCTAAGTGATAAAGGTGGCTCACTTCAATGTTTTTTTTTTTTTTGGCAAAACAACGATTGCCGGGTCAGCAAGTAAGTATATAAAATTAAAAGCTTACCTACTAATTAATTAATAAGTCATACCTGTCACCAATGGCTCCGAAGATGAGAGAAAAGATCATCCTAGCTAGGTACGGCAGCGATGACAGTGTGCCGGTAGAGGTGAGGTTGAATCCTAAAGCACTGGACACGAACTTCGGAGCAGCTGTCATCACGAAGTAAAGACCCCAGTTGCTGCCGTAGTGCAACACCGCCATCGCCAAGAACGGGAATGAAGTGAAGATACGCCTAAATGGCGGCACAATCTGAAACAATACACATTTTCCCGAAAGATGCAGGTGTTAACAATACCATTTAGGTATTGTTAAATTTGCAACCCGCCCCCGACTTAGTGATGTGCCGGATTGTTAAAAATATCCACGGATATCCACGGATACGGATACGGATATGGAAATGGATACGGATCTTAACTTTCTTACTCAATCGGTGTCGGTGCGTCTGACTGAAGCGATAGTTGACGCCCGCCACCCGCCACTTAAAGGTGTAAAATGTTTGATTTTAAGAAATAAAAAATAATCTGAATGGAATTAAATAGTTTTTCATTGCTACCTAATCCTATATATAGAACCTATATATCCTATATATAGCTACCTATATATAGAATTTTAACTATGAATTAAAAATTAATAAGGTAAAAGATCCGTAAAAAAGTAACGGATACGGATATGGATCTTTCTTCTCCCTCGGATATCCGGCACATCACTAATATACCTATACCCACATAACTCTTAGCTCCTTTCTTAGGTTAAGAAGAAGTTAGCGGAGAAATAGACAGAGGTGGACAGCGAATTATTTTTATAGTATGCATAATATAATATAAAATATAATAAAAACAATAGGTATGCATTGAAGATACATATACCTAGATTTAGACAATACATAATCTACTTTCAAGACTTATAGAACTACATGAAATAATAATAATAAACAATAAATAAACTTTATTCATCTTTTTACCTCTAATCCAATAAGCAACACAAGATTTACAATTTTCATCAAAAACAAGTGTAGCGTTTAAATTAGGGAATTAGCTGTATTAGCTGATTTCTGATTTTTACTTATAGTTTATTTTTTCAATCAAGAAACTTTTTATGGCGACGCCAACAATTTGATAATTGCCAGCATTCGCACTCCATACCTTTTTGTCTTTGGAACTATGCTGCACTTTGTCACCAATAGCTTCGAGGATGTACTTCTTTTCATCGTCAGAAATGCGCGGGTGTTGCAGAGGCGAATCGTAAACCAGAAACAACCAGAGAATGCACCAAAACACAGTTATAATACCTGAAATTATAAGAATATCAAATGTTTAAGCTGTACAAATAAAATCGTATATGCTGAAAACTGAAAACATAGGTTTATTTTATAACGTGAGCATACGCCAACAAAGGAAATTAGAAAATTTTAACTTCGTGCGAAGCCGGGAGCGTGTTGCTAGTATCATATAATATTTATAATTCAAATAGCATTAGTATAGAATACTATTTTACTTGTCATAACAATTATAAAAGGAGGTTAAATCTTCTTTGCAAAGTAGGTATAAAACAGTCTGCCTCTATAGATCTTTTAAACTACGCTATAGATTTTAATGCGGTTTTTACTAACGGAGAGAGCGTTAAACGAGGAAGGTTTTTATGTATGTTTAAGTTGCATAAAAACAATGCACCCGTGCGAAGCCGGGAGCGGGGCGCTAGTTATATATAAAAATGTTAAGTTGGTTTGTGTACGCTTAAAAAACTCGAGAATGGGTAGACCGGTTTTAATTCGGTTTTCACATATTAACAGGGATAAACGGGAAAAATTAAAAAAAAAACATTTCTCCTCAATTTTTGAAACTATTCTTGTGTAATGTGAAATGAATTTTTAAACATTATCTACACCTAAACCTTATTCTTCCAGGCACCGTACAAAAAGATTTGACCGCCATCGTCCGACTGGCAGTAAGTGGTAGGCTTCATCACCTTTAATTACCTTATCTAGAATCAAGGTAGTGAGGTCAAGGTATTGTTTTATTGTTACCTTCAAATACTTGTAGTGACATTCGTAGTGAAGGAATTCAGCGTTGTTTACAAATGATTGAATTAAATAATAATAAAAAAACCAATGGCTTATCGTAATGTGGGTTTCAACTAAGAACCTGTAATAGTGACTTCGTCCTTGACTATGGCCTTATTTCTAAAGGCTTCAATTTTTTTTTCATTGCCGTGTAAATATGTGACTATGTGGCAAATACTTGTTGGCTAATTTTCCTTCTTTTATTAGAGTTAATAAATACTCGTACAAGTAAATTTAAATATTCAAGTCGACAGTGAGAGTCGACTGTAATATTAATTTTATAATTTGTGAAATTATACTGGAGAGTAAAACTATGATTTCCATACTAGGTAATTTTAATATTCCTGTTTAAGTCCAGACAATGTTTTGCAAAAAGGCGAAATCTACATGAACGTAATTTTTGTAGCAGTTAACTCAGTGGCGCTAATATCGTGAAAAAAAAAAAAAACGCGTTCATTTTAAGCAAAAAACTATATAAAACTTTTGTCTTAAAATTCAATTTCCATACTTTTTTATCTGAAACTTTTTTTTCTAATTTATTTATTTTGTTCGAAATGCACGTACTTCCATATTTTCATCTGTTTTGCGCCTTTATCTGATTATAAATAAAAATTATAATTCTTTTAAACCATAACAATACCGCCGTTACATGGTTTCTTAGAACAATGAACAGAAAAATTCAAAGCAATATCGCTTGAACATTGAAGACACGTTTATGAAATAAAACGGTCTATTTATTGAATAAGGTAGCCCATTTAAAATACACGGCTCAAACAAAGTTGCTATACAGTTAAAATATTTTACGCTCATTTGGGTTATTATTTCCACGAAAGGTTTTTATTTCCATTAGTTAACTGTAAAAATAAAAGATTAGTGCCTCGTATATTTTAGCTTTATTTTTCCGTTTCTTTTTCATTAGCACTTAACGCAAAAACTAATAATTTACAAATCCATATTAGGTGGTACTCATTGTATAGTCACTTATTGAGTCATGCCTGTATACTTCTGTTACTTGCAAACAATTTAAAAGTAGTATATGTATGTAGTTTGTAACATTTTAAAAAGTAACAAAAACACTTGAGAAATCACTGCAAAGACGAGTACATGTGCAAGTCAGTGACTGACTACGTTAGGCACTACAAGTGATATTGATACTGTTGAATATTTTCCTTAGATTTCACACATATTTTAAAAATCTATTTACTATCATCATTGGAATCAGTATCTGAAGAAGATGCATTTTTATCTGTTTTGATATGATTTTTAGGTTCGTTTGACTTAAATTAATTTTCTTCCGCCTTACTAAACCAAATATGTTATACATATTGTAAACAGTAATCACTTTTCTTTGTTTTATGAGTTAGGACAGATTAGTGAAAATATTTTAGATAAAATTTTTAAATTAAAAAGCTACCTTACAATGCTAACGGTAGAGATATGATCTAATTTATGTTCAAGATTTGGTGTCTGAAGGATGAGTGGTATTTCACCTGGTATATAAAATGCGTAGTCCCATCCGAATGTTTCAATAAGAGGTCCAGTGAGTGACCAGGTGACAACCGTTCCTATGGCTCCGCCGAGCAGTGCGCTGACGAATTTCCCCTTCTCTTGTGGCGGTGCCCAGTGTGCTACCAGCGCGTGTAAGGCGGGAAACAGGAAACCCTGAAATTATTATAAATATTACATAATTATAAAAAAATCGTAGTCTCCTATCTAAAATATGTTAAATAAAATGAAAAATATATTTGTAAAACAGTTTTTTTTGTTTAAAATCGTCGATGCTTTCAATAGTTTTGATCATCTTTCTAGATGTCGTAGTGACGATGAGGTTCTTTAAAATAAAAACTAAAGATTAAGATAATTTTTGTCCTATTAATTTTAGAAATATATACAGGCCTTGGCAGCTAATTTGTATAGTTTAATATAAATAAAAATATTTTGTTTTTGTATCTTCTGTGATAAAATATTCAAATGGTGAAAATTTGAAATTTGGTCCTCACCATTGATTGATCCTCAAGATCCATTCACCAGATCCATGATGGATATAGAAAATATGTATTTAAATTCAGGTCTGAATTTTAAAGCTATTAATTTTCGAAATGATAAAGGACGCTCTTGTGTATGTGTTTACTTACTGCTTTAAACTCTGTAACTTATACACACATAGACATTTATACGTATACGATAGAAATACAAACTGTTATTAAAAGGAAAAAGATTTTACGACTCAATAAATTTTACAATTTCATGTCCAATAGTAATGTGTGTCAAGTCAATATACAATTATAACTACTTATTGCTACTTAAATACCACATATTATAGATACTTATTTATATTTATAATAAGATAAGCCATCATCGAGAAGAATAATTAAAAAAATTCGTGACATAAATGACCTACATGAATAAAATTTATATTTGCCAATATAATAATAATTATGCATACATTTTGTAGACGATCATTAAGCTTTTAATAATCGTCTACAAAATTAATATTATTGACGAATCTGTATCTTGTATTAGCTTGCCCGCTACTACGTTCATGTAATTACATATAAATTATAGACTACTGGCTTCGCACCGATGTTATTTTTTTTGCAAATCTTACATTCTTACATACTTATATAGTATAAAATAAACTCGCTTCCCGCCGTTTGTCCTCCCTCTGTATTTACGCTTAGATCTTTTAAACTAAGATACGCAACGGATCTTAATGTGGTTTTCATTCATTAAAAGAGCGTTAAACGAGGAAGATTTTTATATATAATTTTCAGAACAAAATTGCACCCGTGTGAAGCCAGAAACAGCTCACTAGTTATATACAAAAAACTTCCCCGTTTAACGCTCTTCCCAGTGAAATCCGCATGAAAATCCGTTCAGTAGTTTTTGAGATTATTGTGAACATACTAACATACAGACAGACATAAACGGCGGAGGACTTTGTTTTATAATATGCAAGCGTTATGCAAGAATGTGTTATTCCGATATATAATTTATATTAGTGTAAATATTGCGTAAAAGAGTAACTAATATCCTTATCATCACAAACTTTCGCATTTATATGTATTTAGTAGGATATGATTGGGATATATTGTCGAACACAAGTCTTCTTCTCAATGAAAGTAGGTAACTATGTGAGGTATTTCAGGTGGTAATAAATCAAAAAATTAAGTCAAAAAATCATAAATTATTTATACTTATAAAAGTTGCGTAATATTATAATATTGTATTTACCGCAGCTAGTCCCATGACGAATCTCACAGCAACGAGTACCAAGTAATGCATCTTGGCAGCTGGTGGCGTGAACAAAGTCAACAAAGCGCTGATCAGCATTGTGAGAAAGATCAGTTTCCTGGGACCCCACATCTCGGCTGCCGTCCCGCCAACCAAACTAGTGATGGCGTAGCCCCAGAAGTAACCGGCCAGCACGTAGGCTTGTTGTTGGGCCGTCCATTCAAACGTGGTAACACCTTCAGGCTAAACAAATTATAATTTATTAGCTTTTACCCGCAACTTCGTTCTTATGCATTGAAACATTTTATACAGTTGTTATTGCTGATATAGTTTTGGTAGGCGTTGATTTTTTTATTGGAGTTTACATATATAAGCCCGGGGGAATATATTGTCATATATGGGAGTAAAATCAAAATTGTCACACGTTATGCTTTACGCGTTAGTGCCATCTACACAATATCTCTGAAACTAGAATATGTTACGTAATAATATATATCCTTGCGAAAACTAGATGGCACCGGTAATCATGTAACATAATTAGAGCAGAGATGGCGCTTATATTATAATTCGTTTTGATAAATGTTTTTTGTAATTTTTATTATGTATTTTATAATCGTTCGTAAGGAGTAAACTCCAGTCTTGCGTCGGAGCTGACACACACTTTTTTTTTTAAAACGAACCTTCGAGACCGGTACTTTTTCCTATAATAGATGAAAAGTATTAAATGCTTTTCTGTACTCCTGACATCGTGTAAGTAGTCCAAATTTCCTTTTCATAGTGATTCATAAAGCACCTTTAGAGATTTGGTGTTTTGAACAAACCGCAATCAAAACAAAATGTTGCCATAATCGAAATAAAATTGCAACAGATAATTTGGCCGTTATAAGCATTTAAATTACAATGAAACTAACACTCGTTTGCTTTGACTAACGAATACGACATGCATTCTTATTTAAATGAACACTGTGTGAAACCATTCCACAATTATTGGTTACGTGTATTTTATTGTTCGGAAGGTTAACGCGTATTGTTAGGAAATATTTACCTGTCGCAGTATTCGCTTTGTGATTGGCGTTGTACTCTCGTTATATAACGAACTGTTTGTCACGATGGCCTCGCATTCGCTCTTCACCCTTTAAAACAGAACACGGACTTGTTAACTTGACGAAATCATCTTATTGTCTGTCCAAAATCAATGGGATTTCTTATTTCCCCCATTGGAGAAGATCCCAAGGACACCCTCAGACGTAACTTTTTTGTGTTAAGATCCACTTGATGGTAGGTGGCCACCGTCGCCTATAACCAATACCTAATAACAAGCAACGCCACAGGTGCTACAAGTGCGCTGCCGACTATAGTAAGATTTAAAGATAAGGGATAGGGAAATGGGTTAGGGAAAGTTTCTAAAAGACAAAATGTGAGGAATCGAATAGTGTTCCTATGTACTTTAAACTCATGCGTATCTGCTATGTTGGGTAATTTAAAGTTGCCAGGTGTGAAAGGTAATTAAAAAGGACTAACTTCACTTACTATTTTTATATAATATGTGTTTATGTGTTTGTAGAATATTATCACAAAATAATATTTAGCACTGCAAGACACTTCCCGTGGGCTATAACTTCTGCCAGAAGGCTAATAAAAAGTAATGGGAACTTTACTTATATTCCAAAGCTTGACCCGGAACCCTTTATACCTACGAAGCGCTTAGGCAAGCACTTTAACTACTTGAATTGTGCGAAACCTCTACTAAACCGACTATTGAGTTCGTCAAAATTAATGCATTAATGTGCTCAATCAATAAGGAACACAGAATTCGATTTAATTTCGCTCCTTTCTAGGGCATTGAATCACAACTATGGAGGTCACCGGAACTATATGTATAAAAATGATTTCCGGTAGTGTTAACCCTGCCTACACCCATATATTTTTGGCATACTTAGAATTATTTTAACTTTTTTTAACTTTAATTCAAGTCTTAAAAAAGTTAGTTTATCAAAGATAGAGATTTCATTGTAAAATTCTTTAGAGAAGAGACAAATTATCAGAAAAGAAACTTAGTTTTTTATTTATGCAGAAAATATTACACAAACAATTAGGCAGTTTATAAGTTCTATCTATGAAAATCTTCAGTGTAAAGGAGTCATCATTATCATCATTTCAATAGATCGGGTATTGCCCGTGGTCCACCTACTTTGTTCACCTGGGTGGACTACAGGCACTTTTTTATTGCCCGTGGTCCCCCTATCATACTCGTATCATAGCAGTTGCTTATTCATTCGCGACTCGAGGTTCGTACCGACTGATGACTGCTGGGCAAAGGCCTCTCTACCATATGCAATTATTTTCTGGACCTTTGTGGTGAATTGGACCTTGTGTGACACCTTGTGGACACCTTGTCATGTGTCCTGTAGACATTTACCTTGGGGAAATGAAATATTACGGACCATCTTTGGATACGTGATTCTTTAAAACTTTTATTCCCCGTGTACTGCGGATAGATGGCCGCAGATTTGTTATTTTTTTAAATAGTTGAATTATGGCAGTGAAATGGGTTCTCATACAAATTTAAGGTTTTTTTTTAGAGCATGTTGAGTGATCTGAATAATTTTATTTAAACTAACGTCGCCAAATTAACAACACAGGTTCGAATCTCATTTGAGCTCGTATCGCTTGTAATTTTCATGTAAGTACTATAATTAGAAATTATAATCAATAGCTCAAAATATTAAAAGAAACGTCTTAAGCAATTTATAGTCGTTTCTAATCGACACATAGAATCGAAAAATACTCAAGCAGGCTTAATATTTGCATCTGCAATTCTTTAATATTAACGTAGACATATTAATTATATTCCCGGTTATAAAAAAAACGATTTAAAGTATATTACGTTGATAGTCCAAATTAAAAGTAACATAAAAATTTTCAATTAGTTATAAATCGTTTTCCGTTTTAGTTAAATTTTTCCCAATAGCTACGCTAGACTTATATATTTCAACCGCAAGGTTTATGTTCTATTGAATTTGCATAAATTGTTGCATGAATACGTGCCGATTCGATATGCCCATCAGCTCCGTTGTGGTGTGAATGGATTGTATTCTCTAAATGATACATTTCAATGCAGCACGTGTTATATTGTGTAGGTGGGAGCGAGATATCCTCTATCGTTACCAATAATTTCCATACACGGCTCTCACTTTCAGAATTTTACTTTTGTTACCTACAAATCTTTAGCAATGCTAATGACTTTACTACTCTTTTAAAACTTAGGTGGGTATAGGTAATATTCAAATTGTATTGCTAATAGTTGTTAGAGTATTGTAAGTTGGAGAACCAGGAAATGTGGCTTCATTTAAAAAAAAAACAGCCGCACACAATTCCAAATGCAAATTTAGTTCAATTCATCACTCGCCTTTTTATCTACACTACTTTAGAAAATTAGTGGCAGGGCACACTGTTGTGTGTTTTGCAGTCATTCGAGCATCCCGTCTGGTGGCACCGCACCATGTAGCTCGGCCCTTATGACCTTACAAGAAGATCACGGTGAAATAACAGTGTGTGTCCTGTTGTGTATCGGTGAGTAAGTAAGGGATGCCAGAGCCCATTTCCTTATCCCTTCCCAATCCCTTATCCTTAATCCTACTGTAGTCGGCAGCGCACTTGCAGCAGTTGCAGCACCTATGGCGTTGCTTATGTTATAGGCGACTATAACCACCTACCATCGAGTGTACCATCAACTTGTCTAATGACTTTAACATAAAAAGTCTCTTACAGAAGAACCTTATCAAACTCTTTTACAGAAGATCGTCATGAAATAACAGCTGCATGTGTGTTGATATCCAGTTTATAAATAGCGAATGCCTGAGCGTATTCTATTCCCTGTTTCCTGGTTACGACTTTTTCCTAGATGACCGACCTCCTCTGATATTGCACAGATCTATGGCGACGCCTCACCTAATGTAGCTCATTGGGCTGTCCTTCACACATTCCATAAGAAAAACACAAACAGGTATGTGGTAAGATACTTACGCATTACCAGTATCTTGATCGGGCACCATTGCTATGATGTTTACGCTCATGTTGACCCGCATCATGTAGTTAACCCAACACGCGAAGAACATCATTATGGCCACGTTGAACCTAGCCGGAACAAAATCTGTAATGCGAAATATTTACGGTTAAATTAACATATTCTGTAACTGCTCGTGATTTTGCCCGCGTAGCTTTATGAGTTGAAGCTTATGTGTTATACTGATATATAGACTATGTTACTGTAAAAGTTTCATCACAATGCGTTCAATAGTTTTTGCGTGAAAGAGTAATAAACATCCATCCACGTTCACAAATTCTTGCATTTATAAAAGTAGGTACCTCCTACCTGGGCTACCGATATTTTTTTTATGCCATTGGGGACTTAAGATCGTCACAATAATTGCATTCTAATAGAAACCTCATCTAAATACAAAATTTTATCCAAAATTAGAGCCTTATTAGAGCAGTTTCCGAGATACCCGAAATATTATATACAGAATTTCTCGTTTAGATGTTTTTTATGTAGGTGGTTTTCGTGAAGAAATCTCTGCTTATTTTTGAGAAAGTTTTGGTCTATATTGCGAACTGTCACAAAAGAAAGCGTAGATATATGTATATACACAACAATTAAAGAGTGCATATATACGCAGGATTCTTCAAGAAGTTTTCCTCTAGGAAAATACATTTGAAATGTACCTACATCGTAGATTTTTCGGTGACGTTCTTATTGCGTTTCAAATGTATTCATTAAATATGTATTTTGTTAATTAGGAAAACCCGAGGCATTATTGTTAATGTAGATAGTATTTATTTAAAAGGAGATATTGATTACATCATATACTTATGTACTTATACAACTTTTAAACTTGGGTTCAACTTCTTTAATTTATTTCGTGCATCATTATGTGCGACTTCTTTTAAAAGATAATTTCGATGAATGACTCATCTTAACACATCGCATTAAGGCGCTTGGATTTGTCAATGGCGTTAGCCGTCTGAGAGTTCGGTACACCCGCACCGCATATCGGAGTTAGTATATCTCAATGTCTTGAAAGAAAATGTTGATTGATTTACATATGCAATGTTGTGTTCTTTATTTTTTAGCCTGTAAATATTTCCAATTGATGTTCCCGCTTAGGTGCAGTAGGGAATTTTAGCCAAAAAACACGATTTTGGTTTACATTTTTTTTTAATATTAGAAGTTTTAGTGATACGAAATATTATCTAAACCTCAATAATTCACATAATTTTTTTCAGATTTGGTCCAGCCATAAAAGAGGAGTAGGCTTAAAAATGTGCCCATTTAACGGCGCTTAGCGCCTTAAGACATCATTAGCCAATCTAATGGATTCTCACGCCGAGACTATCAAAACGATAATTTGTTCCGAGGCCTATTGCGAATAAGGAAACCGACACGTATATCTGACTTCAGCAAACATGACCGAACGATTGGAGTGGACGACCTCGTAGGAACCTGAAAACGTGTTCACGGAAGACACTTTCCAATACAATGTCAATATTATACTAGATAAACAAAACATCTCGGTCGCGACAGGCCGTTGTACCTGACATCTGTATTCTCGCTCGTTGACTAAGTATAAATAATTAAAAAATAAATCGATGGACAGAAAGCGAAAGCTGATGGTTCGAGTCTTGAACTAGTTTTGAACTAACATGACCAAGTCACGCATTGCGGGACAAGTGAAATTATTCAAAATAATATATCAAAACACTCACTGCACTTGATCTAATAATTAAAATTGAATTCGGAATAATTTGAATGTGTGTTCTCTTATTCTAAATAAAGTATGTGGTTTTTTTGTGTCTACTCGTACTACTTAGTAATATCCTATTAATATTATAAATGCGAAACTTTGTGTGTTGGTTTCGGTGTTTTGTTCTCAAACACGCAAACACGACTGAACGGAATTGGATTAAATTTGGCACACAGATAGTTTATTACCTGGATTAACATATGGGATTTTTATCCTTGAAAAATGTTAGGTTCCCGAGGCGGCGCCACCGTCGTCACAGCGATATTTTTCAACGCGGATTAGTCGGATAAGTCGCGAGCATCAATTATTAGTCTATACTTATAAAAGCGTTGTAACGATCACCATACAGCAAAAATGAGAAATTACCAAGTCTAGAAAGCTGAATTTCGGAATGTCTGCATATGTGTTGGACACGGAAATACCCATAATATTGGAATTTCGAATTTAAATACGTCTATTATAAGTTTTTTTTTTTTTTCATTGGATGGTACCTACACAATACACATGTCATTTATTAAAATGTAAATTTTCGACAAATTGACAAAAAATCAACAACAATGACGTAAGGCGTCACCTCATCCGCCGGATATGATCGCGTGCGACTTTGTTCTGTTCCCTAAGATACTTTCCGAGACGAAGCCGTCTTGATTTTGTTCGAAATGAAGTCCATTCCAGAAATACATAGAAGATTTGAAAAGAAATACATATTACCCACGAGTACCTATATATGCAGTTTGTAACATTTTAAAAGTAACGATAATACGACGCGAGACTTTACTTGCAAATATAATGCCAATCAATGAAGATTGTAAACAACAATTTTATATAGGTTATAGGCACTACAAGTAATTGATCTTGACACTTTTTAATATTTTCCTACATTTCACACATCTCAATCGAAAAATATATTTTTTACTTTCATCACTGAATCGGACTGATTCATTTTCCGCTGTATTAATTACATATGATGATGTGATTTTGAGGTTCGTTTCAATTGAATTTGTAAAGTTATAATTTGATGTTATAAGAAGTAGGTATCAAACCGTTCCTAGAATCTCCACAAACGTTAATTAAATTAAAATTAAATTAAAAAAAATAATGACTATAGGATATCAGATAGGAAATCACCCAGCCTCTTGTTTCCTTGTAGCACCCCATTAGCTACGTCCACACCGGCCGAACGGCAGCCTACCGGCTTCTGCTCGCGAGCCACGGCTCGCGCGGCAGCCTCAGATAAATAAAATAACCAGAAGCTTTTAAAATACACACTTTGAATAACGACATATTTATTTATAATGTATTCGAGACTTAAGCCATGCATTATCCATGTATGTATTATGTATGACGGTTTTTTTTTTTAATAAAACACAGTACCTATGTAGATTTTTATAATGTATTCGAGACTTAGTTCATGGAGTGTAACATCGCATCTCAACCTTTTTGCTGAACTTTTTTGTTAATCAATTCTGCCGTGAGAAAAATTAGACGCGAAGCACCGGACACTTGATATCCTTGAACAAGGTTGAATCGCACAAGCTTACAACAAACAGATGATCGTCAATAAATGATCTACGAAGTCTATAAAGATTAAAGACATTGATCCAGCTTTGACATATCAATAGAGATGCAATTGTAATGTTTACACAAGCAATTTCCGGAGTTGTTTGACTTGAGGTTACCTTAAGTCATATACTTATATGTAAACACTAATTGACTGTACCTTAATAATATAGTAGGTATCTTCCTTACATACATAGCATAAATTGTAGTCTCTTTCCGCGTCTGGTTGTATATCCGCTAACTCAGCCTAAACATATTTTGTTGCGATTTTCACCATCAGTCAGATAATTTTTCACGGAAGGTTTTTATATCTAAGTATATTATAATGTATTTATTCATTTTTGTCCACGTGCACATTATTATAGTCATATTTTATTATGATCCTAATAATATTATAAAGGCGAAAGTTTGTATGTGTGGATGTTTGTTACTCAATCACACAAAAACGGCTGAACGGATTTGGATAAAATTTGGCACACAGATAGTTTATTACCTGGATTAATATCTAGGATACTTTTTATCCTGGAAAAATATTAGGTTCCTGTGGAATTTTCAAAAAACGAACTACACCGGGTACGAAGTCGCGAGCACAGCTAGTAGTAGTAATATATTTCATCTGTGATCCTCTGTGAAGACAAGTCCCCAACGGAAGATCAGCGTTGTATGGCTTTTAGCACACACGACACATGCCGAGTTGGGTGCTACGTATCGATGGGTGCTAGACACTCTGGTGCATGCACGGCAAATACGATACTATTGGCATTAAAATTGTACTTATTGGAATTTATCCGCATTTTGTGTCCAAACTTTGAATAAATTGACATCATTTTTAATTCTTTCAGCACAAAAGGAGACTGAAACGAGGTGGTATCATTGCGGAACGTATCAGCTTATAATTCCAATGTTTATGGCGTGTCGCATCAGCGTTGTCACAATTCTATTGTAAACCGTGTATACCTATTCATTGTGCCATCAATGTAACCATTAATCGTACCTACTCAGCCACTGTGAGTACCTACTTGTAAATAACGAACGAACTGAACAGTCATGCTTAATAAAACATCCGTGAAAAATGAAAAACCATTGCAATAAAAACATTGCTTATCATGAAAATATTTAATTAAGGCTTCAAATACTTCCACATTGTTTTATGTATGTTCGTAGAAAGGTTGCCTCGACAGAGGACTGTATCGGTTTTGGAGCCCGTCTCTCGGGCTGCTGCGATAAATGTCAGGTTGACATCCCTTTGGGCCGCCTACCCTTAAAGCCGTGGAGATGAGCAGGCACACGAGCAAGGGTTATCGAATCGAGTGTCAGATGGAAGCGACCTCTGACTCTGCGTTAGGTTGTGCCGCACAGAAGAGGTTATGAGGTGCTCCAGGAGTGAAGCCCCTCGCTGACTGGCCGCTCCGAGAGGCGATAATGGGCGGCTTGTGCCACTTAAAATCCGTTGCGTGGTATAGAAGAAATTAGTGGCCATAAAGACAAAAGCGGAAAGAGACTTCAAATCAAATTATACCATGTAAAGAAAAAGATAAAAATTTTGTCATTGTTAATGAATCCAAAAAAAAAAAATTTAAAAAAAAATTAAAAGATTTGAATGCTCAATTGAACTTTGTAAATTTATATGTTTTCAAAAGCCTTCAGCACTTTTCATTTTTACAGTACTTACCTATAATTCAGTTTAAGAGGCATGTAATGATGGTTTTTCGAATTAGAAAAGTTGAAAAGGAAATGCAGTGTTAGTTACGCGTCAAAGCGAATTCTGATGCATAGTCGTTTTCTGGAAGTGTTAGGTACGTCCGAGTAGCGGTGAAAGCAAGAATGCAGGCAGGGTCGGTGCGCGACTGGCGCCAAAGCCTGCTAGGCGCCCGACAATTCGGAGCCGTAATCGCACCATCCCTGCCACCACTTATTTATTAATTACACTGACAGATATCCGACAATGATCTCTGATTTGCATGCTAACTAACGGTACAAATAACCTACTTGGGTATTTTTGAAGGCAATGAATCATAAACGTTTTAACATCATTACATTATTTGGCGACTTACAAAAAAGGTGTACGTACTGTACCTATACGCCGCACTGAACATGTCGTCACGGCGGACTAATTTGAATAATGGGGACTTTACTTGTATTTATAGCAAATCGGAATATACATTAAATACAAAAATACGTTTTTGACTGTAAACACATACGATATGATTTAACAAAACATTAGAGTATTTAATATTTCCCTATCATGCAGCACCGATCGATGGTGTTGCTTGTGTTATACTGTGATGGCAGCCACCTACCATTAGGTCGACCGTCTGCCTGTCTGCCGATCCATTTAAGTATTCACCTTTCAAAAAATCCTTCTCATCATAGACATTTTAAAATCTAAAATGTTGTCTTAGCATAAAGCACACTTTTGGGAAAACCGCATCTACTTTTTGGGCGACCTATTATTTATTCTTTCAATTATAATATATTTAGTTGTGAGGTAATATACTTAAGATGAGAGAGAAAACCCAATGCATAATGATATTATTCATGTTTTACACTAATATATATTATTTAAAAAAATATTAATTAATAATATAAATTATTTTCAAATTTGTATAACACGTCAAGTTGTAAATATATATCCTACTTATATTGTAAAAAGCTATAGTTTGTGAGGATGGACGTATAGATGTTTGTTGCTGTTTCACGCAAAAACAGCTTAACAGATTCGGATGAAATTTAGCACACAAATAGTTATTTACCTGGATTAACATATAGCATAGTTTTTATCCTAAAAAATGTTATTTTCCCCAGCGATAAAAATGTCAGACGTTTTCTGTCAAGTGTTATATTTTTTAATTTTTCAACGCGGACGAAGTCGCGGACACCAGCTAGTAAAAAAATATATTGAAGGCAGCTTAACGGTCAACACCAGAAGACAACTTTCCTGGTTCCAATAAAGGATAAAACACAAGTATTACTTAGCGATGGTCTTCTGTTAGACCTTTCTACAGATGTCCTTGTGATGTAGGTATTCAATTCTTGTGGCCTCGTTCTCTTGACTGTAAGACCATCGTACTAGTACAAACTTGTTTTGGAAACCTACAAACTCTCTCCTCCTCGACTAATCATCGAACGGCTGGCCAGTGAGCCCACCTTGACCGGAGGTCCTGCCCATTTAGGTCACGCGGGTGCTACATTTTATGGAGCTTACATTTATTCCCTAAATAATAAACTTTGAGACATATCTGGTTTTAATACAAATCTCTAATCTGTAGGTATATCTAATAAAATCGTAAATGAGCCGTTGAATTTTTTGTGTGAACACATCATCCTGCAAAGCAGCTTCCTGCAATATGGGCCCACGTTGTGAACGGGCTGTGACGTGTGAAATTGGCAGAGATAAAGTGTAATAAAATATTATATAATTTTAGTATCAGCTACAAAACCATATTAACGCCGTCAAGATAACGCAGATACTAAATCGAAAGAAAAAAAGTAAAATGAATTTGGTAGATAGGAATCCCATTGACAGTGAAACCAGAAATATCAGGTCCGAGTTTAGATAAAACAAAATGTCACAATTTAGGTTGGTATATTCATTTGTTGTGAATTTTTTCTGAATTCTGTACAGAGTGTTATTGTATATTCACATTATTATTTATTTATTTATTTATTACCTAAACAACTATTAGTGGAAACAAATATGTAGATTGAATATTCACAATAAAAAAATTAAATAAAAGAACATACTTACCTAATAATATAATATACTCTCATTACTTTGTGAACTCTAACATAAATGGATATTAATGTCTCTATTTTAGGAGAATTTTGACGTCTTTCTTTATTTTTGACAATTACTAAAGAAATAAATTCCTATTTTTTATTATCAAGATTACAAATAGAGATATTTTGATACTGGAAGTTAAAAAAAATTAATAAAAAAAGGTTAAAAATAAATAATATTTTTATTATTATTTAAATTTAAGTAAACTTTAATTTACTATTAAATAATAATAATATTTTAATAATCAGATTACCTACAGTAATAAAATTAGTGATTACAAAATCAGCCTGTATAAAGAATGAAATACGTAATAAAATAATATCAAATGACGCCTGTCAAATATCTCTAAACATTTCATGATTTCAGTATCAGCAATTGATTCTTGATCAGATAACTTCTGTGTATGACTGTTATTGTTTATCTGTAGATGACAGAGGTAGTATTAGCAAATAGATGCAAATTATCACCGGCACGCGTTTCGTTAAACCGCAAAGACACCCCAAATGGAGTGTCTCGCAACAAAACGAAATGTTTGACTGTTACGGTTAATAAAACTGTAAAAAAATTTGAAAGTCCTTTTAATGTTAAAATAACATATCTATATAATATATATGTATGTAATAATGTATCATTGGCAGAAAAGTGATAATTAAGATTATAATAATTAATTCTGTTTTTATTGCTGTTTATATATTAAAAAAATACATGTAAGTAAATTTAAAAAAAAAATTAAGAGAAGCTTACAATACGCCAGAGTTTTTCTCATAATATGCCATGAAACACTTTTGGTTAGATAGTTAAGAAATTGTAATAAAGAAATTCTTAAAATGTTACTACTTATAACTATTAATTTTTCATGTTGTTTTGGTTCATATTTTAAATAACATTGAGCTCATTGTGGTTTTCCACAATGGACCAGTGATAATTAATAAAGATCTAATAACTGAGCGGTATATGTGGTAAATGCAGTAATTTTATTGGAAACTGCTTTGAAACAATCTTTAATTTTTTACTTGATCGATTATTCCCGAACATATTATATTGAAAATAGAACCTTGTATTAGTTTTATCGGGTGTATGAAAATTGGATTTTTTATTAATTATTCTTTCGCGTTTTATAAATTGCGTTATACGTTTTATAGTGTATTACTGATTTATATTATTTTATATTGATATATTTACTGTTACTTCGGTGGTATTTACATGACATGGTAACCTTGACTTGATGCTGCGGCATCAAGTAGTCTGCGGAATAACCAAATCCTCAGCAACTTACAGCCGAATATGAGTATAGCGTGTTTGGGCTCCATAGTAACTCAATAAAAGTTAGCTTATAATTTTTAATAAAGTTTTTAAGTCGCGAACCTTTTCTTTTACGACACAACATAATTTCTTTATTTATAACCTAAGTATGATCCCTACCCTCTATGATTTACAATGAAAATTATATAAACACAATCTGACATTAGATATTTGTTTTACATGTTTACATAATGTACTTCTTCCTTATCTGATATTAGATTGGTTTGTTACAAATGTAAATACATAGTTCTAGGTAAATTATGTAATACATTATAGGTAGGTAATATTCATTTTAAATTTGTTATCGTTAGATAATTTGTCGATCAATCGATCTTTAAATGTGTTAAGTGTAATAAAAAGGTTCTAGTTCAATTTATGACAAAGTAAATCATCGCAGTTGGTTTTGGTCTAGGCATGCAGCGAATCAACTTCAAACTGTTAGAAAAAATTAATCGTCAATGGTTAATTAGCAGCTACGCCACTAATGTGTTATTATAATGACCAACTAATTAGTAGATACTGGTGGTAAATCCATTGACATTTTTTCGTGTATAAGAAGTTTAACTTTAATGTTACCTATTTTAAAAACAATGTTTCAGAACTTACAAGTAATTTTAATATTTTTCAAAATAAAAAATAATAAAGAGAATTCCTTTGTTAGTCTTTTATACCTACGAATGAAAGTCCCGTAAAAGTCGGTCTAACTAGCAATAAAACCCAACCAAAATTTTACATGTTTTAAGATTTCTCAGTAAGTTTAAAAAAAACTGTATTTAGATATCATAGGTGTCTATGATTTTATTTATTTATATAGATTTTTTAAATTTTTCGTTACAAGACAGAGACACCAGTGATTCGCAATATTACCTATCCAGTCACAGGGATAGAGGAGTCTCTGTAACTCAGGATATTAAAAAAAATAGTAGATAATCTTTTTAATATCCCAATGTATTGGTTTAATCAGCCTCTTAAAAGGTACATGTCAGATTAACTTCCACAAGTTTGCCGTTTTATCACAACAATATAGTAGGTAGGTACAATAATAAAAACCCATTAAAAATGTTTACCTAATTATGGAAAGTCAGACGTTCGATTTCTATAAATAAAGCCACCACAATTCCAGTAGTTAAATTGTTAATTGTATTTACTCACCTACTTTTACATGACCTTTACTGTAAATACTTAGAGGCACGCTACTATTTTGCCTATCCTATTATTCAATAAAACGTCTTTATTGAAGAATCTTTATCGCAGTAATTTCTAGAGCTTTAGCTCAGAATTCAATTTCAGAAATTTCTACGTAAACATTTTTGGAGTTTACTCCTTAAGAATCTTTTTTTTTCATATATAACCCCTAGCTTATAAATGTCCCTTGTCAAATGTCCCTTGTCACACTTTACGTGATACAGTCTACAATATGTATATATATAATAATATAATATAAATATATATATATAATAATATTAATACATATTAATATAATATAATACATATATTATATTAATATGTTTTAATTATATTTATTAAATTATTTATTTGTCGTTCGTAAGGAGTAAACTCTAGTCGTGCGTCGGAGCTGACACACACACTTTTAAAAAAAATGTACCTATTAGAGTTACAAATAAATTTTTACTTATAAAAGGGTTCGTCCTGACTGACTCAACGCACAGCCAAATCTAACAAGTCTAGAAAGCTGAAATTTGTAACATAGGTTTTATTTTATAATGTAAGGATTTTAGAAATTTTAAAAATCTTCCTATGTGAAACCAGGGGTTGGTTGCTAGTTCTGTAATATGATTTTACATACCTATTACCTACGGCAGAGGAACTCTTTGCATTGCAGGGAAGTTTAATTTTTTAAAGAAACTCGGTTCTAAAATTTTTATATTTTATTTAATACTGTAAGAATATTAGAAATTAGATCGGATTAAATTCTTTCGTTAGTAAATAGAAAGAGAAAATATTAAAATAGATATCATTTTTGAAAAATTATGTTTTTTACATTAACGGGAAAGTTTCTGATATTAACTGGTAGTTTAAAGGTAGGAATTAATTGCTAATTCAAATGGATCAGTGCGGAATAGCCATAAAGATTAAAATAATTTAATGTCTTTGGGCAGAGCTAAATATATTCCTTATAGGTGTATCTAAATTTTTGTGTGTGCATAAACGACCTTTTAATGCCTAATACCAATTCGAGCCTAACTGGTTTCCATTGTGACCTCATCTTAAAATTTGTAGAGTTGTTTACATAGTTATCAAATACTTTGTAGTTATTTAATTAATACGAGATTGTGTCAAATAACTTTATTTCACAATTTGCCTTAACATAGTTGTGTGACCAAATGTACTTTCTAGTTTAACTAAAGGTTGATTATTTATTTGAACGCTTGCTTCATAACATTTTTAAATTAGTACCTACACGAATTTATATCAAATTATTCAATTAATTATTGCTTTAAAAACGTATTTATTTAAATATTTATATTATGTTCGCGCTCATACATTATACGCTTAGGTAAGTATGTTACCTACATATTTCTCTGTTCTTATCTAGAATTACTTACCTAATTCTTTCTACATGAACCATAATTTTAAAATTAGTTATTTTTTTGAATGTTAATATTAAATGTTATTATTTCAATCATTTCATTTCAATACACAATCTTTGTACTGTTATATAAAAGTTTAACAAAACATAAAATTTCATATAGTTAAAAGGAACACTTTGTAGGATTATAAAATAAGGATTTTATCTATACTAATAAGGAGGTAGGATTATTTGTATTTTTATTGTAAAGAGGAAAGATTGGTACTTTTTTTGTAATGAATAAACTTAAAAACTATAACAATAAACTCAACAAATAACATAAGCTATATTTTATAAAGTTACGCGGACGAAGTCGCGTCCAACAGCTAGTATCCTTTAAAGTGATTAATTATCGTTGAAAAAAACGGGTAGTTAATATTGTAAGAAAAACAGACAGGAGAAAAACTGGTTACAAGGAAATCATCTGATTTTAAGCCATAAAAAACGATAGATAGTAATGAGTTTAAAAACTTACCGAATAGTTTTAAATGGAGTTTCATTTTGAAATACGCGGCACGCTAACAAACACAAAAACGTCGCACTGTGTGCATAGAAGCGCTCGCGTATTTTGATAACGCGAAGTGACCGAACAACGAACGCAGCGAGTTGCGCGCGCGCCTGTTTTTCTGCGACTGCCTTCTTTGGTCGCGGATTCGCATTCGATAAGTGAAGGCCTACGTACCACTTCTAACATCCGATCAAATGACTACTTACTACCGATTTCCATCCTCTCTCTCAATGTAGCCGGCAAAACAATATAAAAAAAATCACCTTCAAGTTACAACAAAGTAAATATAAAACTAATTGACCTCACTTTAAAGTACTAGTATGTAATAAGACTAGTATATGTTGCACTATGTGACAATGTTTAATTAATGGCATATATCAAAATATAGGGGGTATTTAATTCAATGGTAACAATTTTTTTCCATCTACCCACAACACAACAATGGGAAGTTCCATAATATCGTCGTAAGTAAACAACCGAAAATAGATTTTTTACCCTTTCATTATAAAACTTTAACCTATTCTTAGATAGGTAAATATAAATAAGTAAAGACAAAACAAATTCACCTACTATACTTTTTAATTTTTCGTGAAATTATTTTTTTTTGTATATATCCATTGAATTCGAATATACCATATATGTATACCAAAAAGTCTGATAATTTAGCTATCGAGTGTTGTAGGTAATTATTATTTTGGATGAAGCAAATTTAAAGACGTATTAAGTAATGTCAAAAAATTGAAAACGGCTTTTCCACCAATAAGCGAATAATAGTAAACCTAATTAGAAAATATTATTAATATATTGGTATAAAAACATCCAAAAGGCTTTATTAGAATTGTTAGTGAATAGGTATTATGGATACTCTAGTAAATCCAACTTACCAACGCTTGATATTTAAAAAAAGTCTAACTAACTAGTCCTCTCGGAGAACGACCTGACGGTTAATATTGGCCCTTAAGGGCTTGCACTTTTTTTTATTACACAAGTCTATATATAGTCTACATCTATTATTAGACGCTTAACGCAAGTGAAACTCCCGTGTTCTTTCCTATTAACATTCTCATCCCAATATACCATACTAAGTATGTCTGGGGTCATTACACTTTTGATAACATTTTCACTAACTAATAAAGATTATTGCATTTTCTTATTCAAACAGAATTTTATTTCATTAAATTGATCCTAAATACGTCGCGAGTGAAGATCGCAACAGGCGCCATATATTGCGAAATGCTACAATGGCAAGAAAACAGTTACAGGATAATAATTTAGTATGGCTCAATACACTCAAATTTAGCTTATCAAGCAGAGGAAAGTAGAATAGGTACGCATAATGAGGAAATGTTATTATAATAAAATTCACGTTGGTATGTGGTAACGTGATGATAAGGAAATTAAGAACATTTATAATGAAATCTATGTAGAGATTATCTGGTGTTTAGTATTGCAGCATGTGTTTAACCTGACATTCAAGTAAAATATATCTAGTAAATCTAGTAGTATCTAGTAGTAGTAGTTATAAGTTGTGTTAACTATAAGTAAGTGCCAATAGTTATATCCAAGAAGATATTGATTTGATTTGCGTCCTTTAGCGCGTTAACAAACGGTTTAACTGACTTGACAATTGGGCCTTAAAAACCTCTACAAGTTGATTAAAACTTTTCCTGCAGTGTAAAACTATGCTCAGTTCTTGAATAAACATGATATGTTAGAAAAGTAAAGTATGGTGAATCGCTTAGAGACGTGTTATTAATTATTATCATAAAATTAATTTGTTAAACCGATGTGATGAAACGGGAAAAGGGGCCATCGATTGCATTATACATGGGTTAGATGATAAAGGTATGCGGATGGGGGCCCAAGCATATTCTCAACTTGAAGATTTGCTAGCTTAGCAGAAGATATGTCCATAAATTCTCTTTTAAACCTGAGTTAGGAAATATTTTGTTTAGCGCTAACTAGCTTAGACCAGAACCAGTAAATTTGGAGAAGCTGGTGGTGGTTGGAAGAGTAGAAGACAAGAGGTTTCGTGGCCGGTTTTATAGCCGATGGACAGACCAAGTTGTGGCTCTTACAGGCTTTACAATTGCGAAGGCTATAAGAAAAGATGAGGACAGGGTGGAATGGAAACAGCTGGTGGTCGATGCCACCAAGGAATTTCAGAGCGTGCACGACCTTCAGCAATGAAGAAGACGACTGTATCTATCTCTTATTTATATAAATAAAAATGTTAATTTTTTTGTGTACGCTTCAAAAACTCGTAAATAGGTAGTTTAATTTAGGTAGTTAATAAACGCTTCAAAACCTATTTTAATTCGATTTTCATATAATAATACGGAAAAAGGGATATATATTATTTATTACATTTATTATTGCACCCTGGGCGAAGTCGGCAAAGGGTCGCTAGTTTTCAATAAAATTGTTGTTGCGTCCTGAAGAATGTTCTTAACTCCGCGGTAATTTAGTGTTTTAAATGACCACCAAATAAGCCCAACGAAGGATGTTAAAAAAAAAACATTTCATTTATTCTATGTAAAAATTGGTTTATTTATATGACTAGGAAAAACAATACATTAGTAACATTTAAGTACAAACAGTAATATAGTATTGAATATTGCCATACATACACTATGTCCTATTATTTTGAGAGCTAGCTTTGAAAAAGAGACTATTTTGAAATACTAAATCTTATACATTATCTACTTTTATCTCCAATGCAATGTGAGTGCGCGCTTTACTTGTGGTAGGAAACGCGATCGAAATATAAAAGTTAATATAGATTTATGTAGTACAAAAAGTTTTACATTAACAAAATTTCAAGGTGGTGAAAAAAGATTTTAATGTATATTAGTGTCTACAGCTAGGTCATAGAAACTACGCAATGAATCTCCATTAATGGAGATTGTGAAAAATTATTTCCCACTATCCCAATTAGTCATTTTGTAGAATTACCAGTTGTAAATATATCAAATAACACATGCAAAAAGTTTTATTATCAAACATGTCCATAACGCTACTAAAATATTTTAAGTCAAAGTTTTACTAATGTTGTTACTCTACACTATACAAGTAAACGATGCAACTAAATTGGATGAAAACTAGTACACAGATAGACGATAAGCTTCTATGATATTTGTGAAGCCGAAACCGAGCAGTGATGTGGGTGGGTAATAAATTCAATTTAATACTTGAGCTTACTAAATATATGTAGTTATGTAGACGAGTCAGTTATTATCTGATGAACAAATAAAGCACGGCACTTGACAGGATTAATTTATTGATTTTAGAAATATTTGATTTAAACAAACGGTAGGACATTTAACGCACATTAACATTTAACACACGCACAAATAAATTGGGCAATGACAGATGACGGTTTAAATGTAACAATCTGTACAGTAAAATAAGGGCCTCTTTCACCAACTACAAGCTATAATTTAATAAACCATAATTTTATGTTTTATTAAATTATGCACTCCGTTTACAGCTTCCTTCGATATTTTTTTGTAATTATTTTCTTTTTAATGTTTGGGACTTTTACCGTACAAAGGCATATCATCTCCATTATTCCCGTTTACCGGTGACTTTAAATGGCGGTTAGCCTGCTTGACACATGGTGAAAGAGGCCCTAAGTCTTATTTCATTGAAGTAATTACTAAAATGTGTTTATAGAGCAGTAAAAACATAATTAAAATAATTACTTCTAAAATTCACGTAAGCATTAGCTATCAAATAAACAAATGAACAAGTAAAGAGCGCGCCGTGCTGTTTAGATCTTAGTGAATTAAGTAAAACTAATATACAATACATGTTATAACAACTATTATTGTTACAATGAAATCTTTATTATAAATAATCTCTTAGCACAGAATATGATAAACATTTTTATTCTAAGTAAAAAACAAAAACAGTTTTACATAAGTCTGCAGGCAACTTTGCTGTCAATTTCTTTCGCTAGAGGCGCCACTGTGACGAGTATCATGGAATCATAACCAGTTTGTCTGATTGGAAAGTGAGCTGTTAAGAGGGTATAACAGTTTCAACGCTTACGCGCGTCGTTTTACACGAATTTCTGAACATTATTGTGATTCACGTAAAAATAATACAAACAAAACAACAATGGAACAGGATAGCAAAATTCTATTTCTTTTTTATAATGCAATAAAAAATTAAAAAATATTGTTTATATATGTAAAATTCTGTTTTTAGCGACTCAGTATTTTTATAAATTTCGCTAACGAGTCACGTTTGATCATATAATTAGAAATAATGTTAGGAATGTATTTTAAAAAATATCCCAATTACAAAAATCATTATTATTTTTATGCTTTATATTTTCTACTGTTTCTACTAATTCAGAGAGTTTGTTGAAAAAACAATACGTGTACACGAAATTTCAATGCGTAATATGTAATAAAATAAATAAATATTATTATAAAACTATAAGGTATACTAAGATCTATTTTATATGTTTTTTTTTTTTTAAATAGACTATTTAATCGCTCGGGGCAAATACTGCTACGGTTAGTACGGGTGCAGCGTTAAACTGTTAAGCGCTCTTAACTACAACATAAACAGTGGCGCCTATCTAACGCGAGAAACGTACAATTTACCTATTAATACTAAACACCTACTAATACAGCTTAATTAACCTGCTTAATTAGATCTAACCAATACAAGACTCCTCATAGTTTTAGAGCCAACCAACTTACCGTACACCACCAGCTCATCGTCTAACTCAGACTTTTTACCTTTGGCGAATTTCCTAATGTATTTTTTATATGGCATCACAACACCTTTCACCCATACGAGGATGTAATTGAACTCGATATCCCTAGGGAGGTTAGTGTCTACACTATCTATGTCTGGATCTAATCTAGAGTAAGGCTCAGCAACTAGTTTCGGTAGGCAGTCTTCGATCGGCACCCACTTGTAAGTCTCCGGACATAATAAATCGGACGGATGAAAGTTTCCCTTGTATCTCATTTTGGTGCACGAGTGAATATAGTATCCCATGTAGTAGTATTTCAATTCGGAGCACACTGAATACAGTTGTCTTGTAAATGCTATCTCTCTGTAAAAAAAAAAAAAAACAATAAATGTGAGGGTTGTAAGTTCTTAGATGTTTTTTGGTCCTTCGAGCCGGGTATGAACCAGCTACCTATGGTCACTCTGGTTTCAGTTGATGGCAAGGCACGCTGAATTTCACAGTCATTTCAGCAGCCCGTCTGGTAGCAGTAACCACCCCCTTGAATACCACAGTGAAATAACAGCATGAGTGCTTTTGTGTTTCGGTGAGTGAGTAATTTCCCATTTCCCCTATCCTCAATCCTACTATGGTCGGCAGACCACATGTAGCACCTGTGACGTTGCTTTGTGTTATAGGCGACGGTAGCCACCTACCATCAAGTGGACCGTCAGCCTATGTTTCAAGCTTAACTTGAAAAAAACTAATTTAGAATTGTAGAAATAATTCTACTAATGATTGAAGAGTTACGGAAACACGGATTTCTATTAAGTTTTCTACAATAAGGTATGAAAGAAAGTAAATACATAGACACACACACACAGCCACAGACAGAAGGGGAGAGAGAAAGAGAGAGACGCGCGTGCGCAAAATCAAAGTACCTTAAAGCACCATAAGTGCCGAGGGTCAATGGCATATATTGTGGATCGTAGAAGAAGTAAACAGATGAAACACATTTTGGCAGTATGTCTATCACACCGACGGCTATGAGATTCCCGTCCAGCCAATATTGCTGGTGGAACGAACCGTAACCACATGACGGACCAGTCTCAGACTGCTTCTCCTAGACATTGAAAAAACACACTTCAATTGAGTTAATTGCCAGTTACAATTCATCACATGTTCAACTGACTTATGATGAAGTCAAGAGTTATACAACTTTTTATGTTTACAATTAAATTATTTATTCACTAGCTGGTGCCGCAACGTTCATTTATTGAAAATCCCACAGGAAACTAACATTTTTCAAGTATAAAAAGCATCCTACATATATGTTAATGCAGGTAATCATCAGTACTTCAGTGAAAACCGCATTCAAATCGGTTAAGCCGTTTTTGATATTAGCGTGCACAAACGCACAAACAGACAAAAATTCTAAAAACAATTTTTTTCACCTATCATAAAATATTATCCACACTTACATTTTTAGGACATTATATTATGCTAAATTATAAAGCTTATTCTAAACTTAAAGCTTAATAGCTTAAGCCAGTCAATAAAAAGGCCCCTCTACAAAACTTGATATTTTGGCACTCATCTAGGGCAAGCTATATTTTAAGTTATTTTAAGAAAATTACATCACAAAAAAATATCACGATACCAAGTAATAAGTAAAATATCATACCAACAAAGGGCTCTCCACAAGAAAGTCTCTAAACTTAGATTCAGCACATTTCTCTACTTTGTCGCCGTGTATAGTCATCTGATATTTTACATACAATCTGTGAGACTCTTTAGCCGTCGCTTCCCATTCAGGACTAGGAGGGGAAGTCCTAACTAATTTTATCTGAAAAAAAGTAATAATTTAAATTTGGAATCAATCATTTTATTTTCATTTAAAACCTTCCCTCGATTAATAGGAGTCTGATAAGATTGGATATTAGATCAGATAAAATTAAATTTTTCATTCACGACTAGTTGCATAAATTTTTTATTCAAAAACAATATTAATAATCATCAGTGTATTCATCAAAATCTATGCCAACAACATGAAATATATGAAAAATATAAAGTCTGTGTACACATATACCTCAAGTTTACGTTTCACATCTTCTGGCAAATCATTAATAAAGTCCTCAATTTGTTTTTCCTTGTTTTTGTTTGAACCACAAATTGTGCTCACATCGATGCCTTTTTCTCGTAGTTTTTCAAACTTCCTCTCGCGTCTTATTTGTTTAGCTTTTTTACATGCAGTCTTTGTGGGGTCAGGGCCAGCACCTGGAAAATTCACAAAAAAATCATTTTAAATACTTATTTACTAATATTAAAAACGTTTATGTCATACATTTTGTAAATCAATTTAATGTGTAAGTAAACTCAGTGAGAGAATACTTTAAAATATAAGTAGGAATGAACCTATATGAACCTTATACAACCTAATACTCAAGTCTTAAATAGTATTTTTATAAACCATAATAAGAAACCTAGAACACCAAATAAAAGGAAAAACCAATATTAATTATTATTCTTTAAACAAAGTAAATTATAAAGACAATTATTATGAAAGAATTAAGTACCATTTCTACCGTATTTTTATATATTTATATTTGTAATTTTAATATTTGTTTCCACATACAATATATTATTTATTTATTATTATTACAAAAAATCTATCATGACAATGAGCTCCATATTAAACAATATACTGACCTTTTCGAACATCCTTCTGTTTTAAGTTTTCCTTTACAAGTGCACAGTTTGTATTCACATTAGCAATACCTATGAAATATAAAGATTGTTTATTATTATTATTTAGTTGAGATATTTATGGGCACTTCTTAAAAAAAACATAATTTTCTAAATGATTCAAATATGATTTTCGTGACAAAGATTGTTTTTCCAAACTTTATTCATGCTTTCTTTTTATTAGTGCTTTGCATCTATTTAGAACTTAATATAATTCCCCATTATTAAACAAGATGGTGAATATCTTAAAACAGCAGGAACAAAATAGCACTGATGAATATATATATAATATATATTCAAGTTAATATAATAAGATAAATATAGCAATTAAAGAGTCAAAACCAGTTATTTTATATACCAAATTCCACATAGGCCAAGCTGCTAGAATGTTAAGTTAGAATTAATAAATTCAAGGTGATTACTATAAAATTAAATAATACAAGAATTTAAGCCTTTTTAAAACTAAGTGAAAAAATATAGTGTATTAATCAAATCGAAACTGGCGAAAGTTTGTGAGGATAGATGAATGTTCGTTACTCTTTCACACAAAAACGCTTCCATGGATTTGAATGAAACTTGACACATACATAGTTTATTAGCTGGATTAACTAACATATAGGAAACTCTTTATCCTAGAAAACTGTTAGATTCGGCGGCGCCACTGTCGTCACAGCGATTAAGATGTCAGATATTTCTCATTTTTCAAAGTGGACGACGTCATGGCCACCAGCTAGTTTATAATATTAGTAAAAAGATAGTAAATTTAATTTTTTTATTAATATTGTAATTGTTACGGGGTGGCGATTATTATAGCTTCCAGAAAAAGAAAATAAGGTCATACCTTTAGTTTGCTCTTCATTATCGCCACAATCTTCTCCCCTTGAGTCAACAAATTGTTCAAGATTTAACTTCTGGGGTTCTCTTTTGTTTTCGTAAAATTGGTCTCTAACTTCTCCACACATTTTCAATGTGTCTACTTCATTATTGCACACAGACATTTTCCTAACAGCATTCTCTCCAGAACCTAATAAATCTTGACCCATTAAAAACTTGTTGAAACGTTTTAAAATTTTCTTTTGTGATTTCGATGCTTTAAATTCTAGTGATTTGCATCTGAAAATGGTTAATTCTATATTAATGTTGTAATATTGTCTAATTTTGTACGATAGCTAAGATAAGATGTAACAAAAATTGTCTAATTTTGTAAGATAGCTTAAGATGTATAAATATAAATATATAATACGAACCGAATGGTATACATGGGACAACAAGTAACATCCATGAGAGGTTTGTAACAATACTTTCCAGATCGCCTCCATCCACGGTCAATTAAATCTTGATAATCGGATACTGTTAGTGTGTGTGCCCACATCCCTAAACAGAGAGAAAAATTCGTTAAAACATAAAAATATTATTAGAATTTTTATAGAAAAGAAATTACTTACCATGACTGTAGTTCGAATTGCTATTTCCACAATAACCACATTTATACCCTTCATGCTCCGCATAATATTCTACGATACTGTGGTTCATTGTGGTATTCGAATTGTTGGTGTAATAAATTTGATGATAATTGACTTGTTTTTATCAATAGAAGAAAAAATTGTGAACAAGACAAGATAAGAAAAGAAACAATGAATGGGATGTTGATGTCATGAATACAATAAACGTCAAAACCAAAACTGTGCTTGCCGTTGACTTTAGGGATATTGACATGACAATGACAATCCACAGTCCATAGTACAATTTTAGAACACGGTTAATATTCCGAGAAGCTCTGTGTTTTCCAGTTTTCTACCTTTCATGTCACATCCACCATTAATTAAGCCGTGTGAATCCTCCAGCATACACAACCCATTCCAACCCATTCACAGCAGTGCACTGCTTTATGCAGCATTGTGAATGTTGTTGCAGACTGCATGGCAAGATGGCAACGACATGCAACCATGCCAGTATGCATTTTGGAAAAGTTCCTGCCATACTATTCAATATTCAAGTATTTTATTTTATAAAAACTTTCAGCGTGACTCTGAAAGCAAGCGTTATCTACTGATTTCTTCATATACATTTTTTATTTTGTAACATAGTAGGATCAAAATAATAAAAACTATTGAGAAATTGGATTAGTAGTTTTTAAAAAGAAAATATACCTATTTGAACTAGTTTAAATTGAGAAAATGTAGAATAGAATTATAATGACAGGGAAAATTTATCAGTCGTTTTTAAGACATTGTTTTGATAGTTTAGAGAAAATTTTAAGTTAGATGATAGTTTATTATTGTGTAATATGTTGTGTGAAGTATTTTTAAAATAGAAATGTTTATTAGTTGCTTTACGTTTTTTTATAAGATTGATGTTAAAAGTATTGTAAATATGAACTGATAAATAAAAAGTAAAATGTGTGCACAAATACAAAAGTTTTATTGATATTTATACGGATCCTATGAGGGAAGAAAGTAAAGAAGGAAACCACCCATTAACAGGTTCTGGATATAAGTATAATTAACAAGAACTACCAACATGTTCTTATTTCTCATTTTTATCTGAGCATAGTAGGTACAGTGTCTTCTAAGGATTTGTCGCACTATTAACATTATTTTTATTTACATAATTAATTGTAATTAAAATACTTGTTACAGTTTGTTATTATATATTTTTATTATTCTAATACCTAGGTGAAGATTGTTAAACGAAATCTGCCTCGTTGGTATTTTGTTAAAACCTCTAATTCTCATCAATCTTGTTTTGTGACAATGCTGATAGTTTTAGTGGTCCATAGATAGATTTTCTTTTAAATTGATGTGAAACTCGTGGTCTGAAACAATAAACTAGGTACTTTTTACTTTTTAAATACAGTGTCAAAACGGGCTAAGCGCTGACGACTGTGTCAAGTTAAAATATCAATATGTCGGAGTATCTACCTACTCAGTAATACTTACTCCGACATATTAGGGATATAAAATTGACTAGAATAAAAAAATTACTCAGTTTTTAACTATTTAAAACGGAATAAACAAGGTGAGTAATAAATAATATAAAATGTTAAGTGCTTACATGGACTCAACTTCATCTACCTCATATATGTTGGACATGACGGAAGGTTTTGGTCTGGGATGAGTTTTGCAAGTAGGTCTGAAAAGATAACACTTGTTGAGATTTAATAAAAAAATACGACTACAAACCAATAACCAATGATAGGTATACTCTAATTGATAGCAATTGTCGATTTATAGTCGATTTTTCTTATCTTAAAACTAGAAAAACATAATTCTTCAATGTAGGTACATGTATTTTTACCAGCGTACATTTCATTAAATATCTTTTCCGATTTGTATATAATTACCCAGGTATTCATTTGATATGATAGTAGATACTATAACAAACAATTAAATTAATCTAGAATTTTACTTATGTACTTTACTTAAAAGGAGTAGGTCCTTTTGTCTGTTTTAACAAATTAGTAATCCGCTGATGTCCTAGTCACAGAGGCTCCATTTTCTTAATGCGCCCTTATTTGAGTATCACATCCAATTACGATATGGATTTATATTATGGGTCAATTCTATATATGCAGTTAAAACATTCAAAGTTTAAATTTTTTGGCAAAACAACAAATGAGATTTCCGAAGAAAATTCACCACTGCTGATTGTCCCTACCGTATATTTTAGATTCATAATGCAACATTACCTACTGCGTTCCAAATTCCAAGGCTGCTTGTGGGTTTCACCCCATATGAGGAAAATTATACCGCTCACTAAAAGTACGGAGGCGTGAAAACACCATATGTGCTTCCAAACAATTGGAGAACTCTGAAATTAAAAGCGTAATGCCACTTAACTTTTTTTAAGTGAAAAAACTTTTTTGAATTGTTAAAGCAGATGCTGACTGACGTTACGGCACGGCAAGGCAAGCTTCGGCACTTCGTAGTATCCCACAGTACGCAGCCGTGTCGTGCCGAAAACTATTCAGGTTAGCATTGCCTTATTCCGAAGTCGGTTATGGATACATATATTCATTGATATGCTCGTGTTGCGTAAAAGGATGCACCGGTCTCATGGTATTGAAATAAAGGAGTGTGTGCTAAAAATCATTGGAATAAGTTTAAAATAATATTTTCAGGAAAAAAATTCTTTCGCCATGCCATGCCGTGAATACCGTCAGCCAGCGCCGGCCTTAAACCATGAGATATTATAAGTTTATAAATATCGGAACTTTTATTTAATTTTCATTTTCCAAATCTTAAATTAATTTTCTAATCTTAAAATTTCATGAACTAAAAAGAGTTATTAAGGAGTTTTTTTGGCATAAAAGTTAAAAAGTTAAGCTATAGGTAATGAAAAATACGAATACCATTCCATGCAAAGCAACTAAAAAGCAGCAAATGATTGTGGATGAATTTAAATGATTTTGTTGGTTGATGATTTTGAACGTCATTCTTCAGAAGAAGTTATCGAATATTTCACTGATATTATTTTAGAAGAAAATTCTGTTTCGGTGTGCCAATAATTCTAGCACAAATGAATTCAAAGATCATATGTAGGTATACAACATCGTCATTCGTTTAGTGAATTTATAGGTATTTAATTCTTACGTCATACGTCTGTGTTACAAATCCAACGGCATGAGATATTATGATACCAGGCGTACTTCCCATTATTTTTATGACTGTAAAAACTGAAATACCGAAATTCGGCGACAGTTCCTGCAAGTGAAAAATTGTTAGCCGAATGTATAAGTAGAAGAATAGGAAATTGTTATAAAATTCTTAAAATTATTTTCCCAATTGTCACCAATAATATACCACGTAACGTCGTTGGACTTGCCTTTAGACTAAGTCCAAAGAAGTCCTTATGGCATGATACTTACATAGCAAATTTCGTAAGTCGATTCTATGCCTGCAGCAGTTAAAGCAAGAGCTAATGTAAGCAATATTGGTCCGGGAAGAATGTGGAATAACCAAGTAGCACATATAATAAGTCCTGGAACCACGTGCGCTAAAATGAACTAAATATATATTATTGAACAAATTGTTATCAATTTGTGTAACGAAATAATTAATATTGGTCTTACATGCCAAGACTAGATATTTCCTAAGATGTTTAATTCGTCTTACTTCACTGTGATTGTACCAATACATCGTTTGAATCATTATACTGCCTAGTATTAACCGTAGGAGGAATGGCAGAGCTGTTAAATATGATGCCTGTCGTAAAACATTGTAGAAATATATTAGGTTAGAATCTTTTAATACAGGGGCGTAGCTAACCGCCAATCAGCCGTGTCAATTAAGCATGTGCAAATCTTTTAAATTTGAAAAAATAATTAAGGGATTTTTAAGCTTTACGCTAATTTTAGATAATATGAGTTCAGTGTGTAAGAGTTTAGAGTCTAAATGTGTCTGAAAACATTTATTGATTTATCATGTGAGCTTTTTTGTTTCTTTTCTAAAGAGAAATTTATTCTTCATTTGGATTTGGTCACAGTCAGGTAGATGGGCCTCTCGATAAAGTAAAATAACCCACCTGGGGCGTTATATTTAGGAATAGTTAAGGCCAAAATTAGGATGAAAGTTTTGACATATATCAGATATTATACATACTCTATATATGGAGTGTTTAATAATGACTGAATAATATAGGGGTCCATGTAAGCACAGAGATGTGATCATCCAAGCGTAGCCATAATTCAAAATGCATAATGCCCAGAATGCTTTAGACTTTATTATAAGCCTCCAAGGGGCGTTATAATTTGTTACCTGAAAAAAAAATCTTATTGATATTTGAAACACATACAGAAGTTAAATAACAGTATAAGTAAATATAATAACTTTAAAACATACTTCAGAGGCGAGCCCATACACATGATCAACAAATATACTATATAAGAGAAATATTAAAGAAAAAGAAAAAAAAAATTTACTAAATAGATGTGCTCAAATCTGCTTAAATCATGAAGCTTCCTCAGCTTTTAAAATAAGCAAGCTACTCGAATGTACCTACGTTTATTCTTGAATATATAGCAGCTCAGACGAGAAAGAGAAATACAAAAACTTACTTGAATAGTAAAAACAGTACCGATTGAAGTCGTTAGATACGTTTGTTCATCCTTAGAAATGCACGAATGTAAACCTGGAGTGTCAGTCACAACTGAAATCCATATTATTGACCAAATCATTTGAACTCCGCCAATAATATAAAACCCTATTGGCCATTGTGAATAATAATGAACTGCAGCGCAAAACGTAAAAGTCGAAAACGTTCCTAGGGTTATGCCTGAAAGAAGAAGAAAGGCAGATAATAACAAAATGCCGCCACGTTCATTCTATACGAAAAGTACGAATGTCACCAATTGTACTAGAACTTCCATATTCCTTACCGCAACAAGCCCACATGAAATGGTGTCTCTCTACTGGTGGAACCCAGTTTCTTAATACTTGGACCATACTTGGTTGCATAGCACCCTGCAATAGAAAATGTCTGTAAAAGCTAACGCAGATAAAAACTTTTGCTTGCGGAAGACAAAAATCTCCAAAATGTGGAACAATGGTAATGCAGATGAGGGACTTATGGCCGTTTGTTGCTAGAATAAATAATAGCCATTATTTTCTACTTCCCTCTTACCTTTACACCTTTGTTTGCGTAAGGAGCCACTGACACCCCCCAAGTCATGAAAATGGTTTGTTTTTTTTTTCTTATTTAATTGTAGAAGAAGACACATTATTTGAGAATAAACAAAGAATTACTTTGTAAATAAATTACTTCATGATCCAAAAATGTATTTTAAATATTAAGTGTAACGTAGGTAATTGGTTGTACAACCACATAAATACATAATTATTAGATGCTACAAGTGTCTATCGACACATAAAAATTCGACATAGGTCACATAGGCTATACGAGAATGCATGTCACACACAACCAACGACATTAACCACTTTTACTTTCAAAGGCGCGTTAGATTTACCTATGCGTAATTCCCAAATCGCATTTTCCACATGTATCGAAATGAGGAAAACTTAGACGATTTCTTATACCGTTTTTTTATTACGTACAAAAAACATCCAATTTTTGTTCTTAGTTATAGTTATCCACTATTTAATAAATTCAAAGTAATTTAAAAATGATTGTAGGTAATACAAAATGTACAACTGGCCACTTTGAATGCTGACCGGCCTTTGAAAGTAATAATATTAATAAATGCGAAAGTGATTTCGTTTGTTTGTTGCGCTTTCACGCCTGGAAAGCAATTCTAGCACAAATGAATTCAAAGATAAAATCATATGTAGGTATACAACATTATCACTTGCAGCACATGTGGCGTAGCTTGTGTTATAGGCGACGGTAGCCACCGACTACCAAGTGGACCGTCAGCCTGTCTGTCGACCTTAACATCTTAACATAAAAAAAAGGAAAATAACTCACCGCACAAAATCCCTTCATGATTCGTACAACAAATAATGCCCAAAAATTGTAATATGTAGATGGTGGCGTAAGACAATTTAAGACTCCCGATGTGATCCCCGCTATCCCTACCACCCACGTGGGGCCAATCCTGTAAAACATACACTTTTTTAAGTATAAATATATACAGTATGATGTCCGGTATTATATATATTTGTTTTTTTTTTTTTCTTGAGATACTCTCTATGTGTGTACAAAAAAATCATAAGTATCTCTCCAAGTTTTGCTCTCCAAGATAAAAATAAGCTTATTCGGAGTGCAACAATATTTTTTATCGTTTATACTCGTACATTACGAAATCATGGGTTCAAATTTTTGTAACTAAAATAAAAAAATGAACTCCAAAAAAACCCCTATGATTCTTCGAATTTTTTTACTAGATCGACAGATTTTGAGCTGTATGTGTGTGTTAAAATAGTTGTAATTTATGTAGGTACCTAGAATATCCCTAGTCTATGATCGGTCACACTATATAAACTACAACAATGTTACAATATGTGTACAAACAAAGAAATACTTACTTGTCGGCAAAATTATGAAACAGAGGAAAACAAATAAAATATCCAATGTGGTAAGCGGAGAATAAACTAGCCATTTTCATGTCGTCCCAATTTATCTAAATAATATATAAAGATAACATTATTAGAAATAAAATTACTTATTCTCAATTGTTGTTCATGTTTGATGTGTGGGGAAAAATTTTAATAATGCCAATTTGGCTTGAACAAAATTATGGATACAGCTTTTGTTATTTTTTATTAAAAATCATATTTCAAGATATTTCATTAATACGGGCGAGTTAAATTAATTTTTAGTAAAAAAAGTTTTTTATAAGGTAGTTTAAAGTATTTTTTAATAAATAGGAAGTCCTATAAAGTGGAAGGTTATTCGAGTTTTTTTAGACCATGATCCTAACATACTAGCCCCTCTCAATAAACCTGTATTACGAAACTTCATTTAAAGTTACCCCAGACTTCAAAATTTGCGATAGCGGCTTGATCGTATGATCATCGGCATTTTCATATTTCTCCATTTCAGTAACGTGAGCCATGTCAACAATGTGAACGCTCAAGTTATACCTCACTATATACATAAGGAAATAACCTAAAAATATCATAATGCCAACCTGGAAAAGAAAAATGAAATGCTCTTATTTAATTCTGACTTAAAAAAGGTAAAAGGACTAAGGATAATCACTTCGACATCACTTACTTACCCACCGAAATACAATACAATGCCGTTAAGTGTTCAGCTATTGAAGCTGTTAATTATTCTACAGTATATATAAAAAAAAAACATTTTTTTTAAGTAGGTCAAATAGGTTAACCCTATATTCACTGACGCCAGACAGGCTGCCTAATTTATGACTGCAAAATTCAGGGTGCCCTGTCACTAATTCGATTTGTACGCTTCCAATTTTAAAGATTATTAGAAGAGAACTTAAAAGTCTTAGGTATTAGTTACTTAAATACGTACTAATTATTATTACTTAATTTGATAGGAATTCATTTTTTAAACTTATAAAATATCATTTATATATAAAAAAAACTAATAAATAATAATACTCACTATTACTCGAATCCGTATCCGAAACATATCCAACAGAATAATTAGTAAAATTAAAGAAATATTTTTACATCATTTATTGGATCATGACCTCACTGAATTAGTTTATTACACAATGGTCGTAAAAGTTGAAGGATGCTACTAAAATTTGAAATACAGATTACAAACAACTTTATATTTTTGATTCCTATGGCTTCCCTAATCTATGTGTAATTTTCTTTATCAAGTGACCATACATGATCTTAATAAATTATAGCTAAGAACCATCTCCCTCACGTCAGCTTTAAAAAAAAACGGATGAAATCGGTCTATCCATTTGGGAGTTATGGTGCAATAGACAGATACACCCATACACAGATACACAAGTTAAACTTATAAATCCCCTTTTTGTGTCAGGCATCAGGGGGTTAAAAATTAAGTCGCTTCTCGGTTCTGTCTGTTTTTAATATACTGAACGGATTTTTATACAGTTTTCACTAAATCGCTTTAGTGAAAACTGTATAAAATGTCTATTCGCATAGACGAGGAATGTTTGTGTGAAAAAATTTACAGAAAAATTCCATCCGTGCTAAGTCGGAAGCGGGTCGCTAGTTTGTATTAATAGGAAAACTATTCAACTGTTCTTATGAGAATCCGTCCACTAGAGATTCTGTTCAGTCGGGAATCGGTCCAAGTGAGCTTGAGATTTAAATTGATACACTACACTTACTCGTACCAACAAAGTGAAATTAATTAAGTAAAAAGATTATTTTGAAGTTTTAGGCGACGGTAGCCACCTACCGTCAAATGGACTGTTGGCATGTCTGTCGAGCTTAAAAAAAGTTATTTTACAAAATTTCCTTTGTTTTTTGAACGAATTCGAATTGCGCAGTAGGTATACAGTTGGGACGGTTTTATATTACCAATACCATTTTAAATAACATTAAATGTAACTACATAGCAAATTCTATTTTGATTGTGTTCATTGTTATTCATTGTTTGGTACTCATGAAATTATCTATAATTCGTGAACACCTTTGCCATGTGTTAAGAAGATTTTCCTCATTCTATAGCAACTGTTTTTTTATTTGTCAGTCTTACACAATCGTTATTTATAGGAATAAAAACGCAAAAAAACAAAATCGTACCAGTAATACCCACGTGGTAAATTCGCTTTGCATACATTAACTTGCTTTAATAATGCTTAAAATATTAAAGCAGTAACTAACTTAACACATTAATATGCAAATTATTAAGAGTACAAATTATGGCCCGTACCAATATTATGTACATCATATCGACATAAAAATATCCTACGAGTACTAGTCCTCCTAATATTATAAATGCAAAAGTTTTGAGGATGGATGTATAATAAATAATAAATATATAAATATTTTCAGACATTCCACAGAGCACCATCTAGTTCCACATTAAGAAACTTATGCTTGTATTATGGATACCAGACAGTTGATATACTACATAGATTACTTTTTTTTGTGTAAATACATATTATAAATATAAACATCCATGACTCTATATAACAATTAAACATTTGCCCCTAGCGGGATTCGAACCCGCGACAGTTTGGTTACGCAAAAACGGCTCAACGGATTTAGATGAAATTTGGCACACCGATAGTTTATTACCTGAATTAACATATTGAATACTTTTTATCCGCAAAAAAGGTTCCCGAGGGATGGTCTAAAAATATTAAAAAAATTAATATCAGGCATTATATTGCTTTACATTTTGACACGTGTTATCTTTAATCTTCTGACATCTGACATCTTAAATAATTTCAACGCGGACAAAGTCGCGGGCACCAACTAGTACTATAATATAAAAGAGCGGGAGGCTAGTAGTTTACATTTAAAAAATAAAATTTAGGTAAATAATAGTAAGAAAATAAAACTAAAATTTAATATTATATATAGACTATATTTCGAATACATTAAAATGCGTCATTTACACCAAAAACATTCAAAACTTAAATTACTTGTAAACCTTGTTGGATTCATAAAAACATAATTTATATATATTTATATATATAGGTATATATAAAAAAATGATGAATGTCTTGTCCTTGTACGCACTCTATTAATATGAGGAAGTTCTAATTTAAATTAATTCAAATAAATAAATAATTATATCAATAAATATAAACCATTTGGTATATATGTCTTGCTTAAAAATGTTGAAAAAAATTATATGGTCTATTTATTTAGAAATATTGTTTTATAGGTATAAATTCTTAGCAAAGTTATCTAGTTTTGATTTATTCACATACTTGTTTAGGGTTGGGAAATACCAGCAGCGACGCAAATTCTCTAAGATTTTAAAACTCCTGAAATGACTATGAACATTTCCTGTAAGTTTGTAAAATACAATCCAACATAACCATACCTACATCTAGAATAAAAATATAGCACACAAATAACACATTTCAGTTAAGTAGGCAGAGATCACTAACATTGTTTAAGTATCACGTCAATATTATTTAAATAAATATATTTCTATTGTGAATAATAAATCTTTTTGTCAGACAATTAAGTTTCAACACCTAAATTGAACCAATTTTGATGAAACTTAATACGGAGACACCTTGAAACTTTCTGAAATTAGCAAAAATTCTTCTAATTTGGCAAACAATAAATATAAATTTCTCTTAACATAAGTATCTTAATGATTTCAATTACTTAGCTGAAATTTCAAGGGGCAGTACTTACTCCTTTTGTATAATAATATGTAGATAATAATTTACTACATATAAATAACTAAAAAAAAGGTTTTTCAATGTTTCGGTATTTTTAAGGAAATAAATGACTATTGTGCCCCCTACCAGGGAACTGACTACACGAACTCCACAAAAACAGAGTTATCATAACCGTCATGCGTCCATAGATTATAAAACTTCCAACAATAGGTATACTAAAACAAAAATTGCATAGAAACATAAATAGAAAACAGGTCTCGACGCGACGCATACACATGTTTTATTAATAGAAAAAGAAAGCACTGTCCCCAATGATTTGGCCAACGATGGTTCTATTATTTCTCTATTTTTTTATTTTTAAGTTACAATTCAATTAGGTCAATTTCGTTTCTTTATTATTGGCGTCATTTGATCTAGCTTCATGGTCTACAGTTGTGCTGTCGTTGGCAAAGTTCCATGATTGAGTTTCTCCTGTACCGAATAATATGAAGAATACGGCTGTCACTATGTACACTGAAGCACCGACAAAGAAAACCGGTCGCCACTCCTCAAACCCGTCCTGAAATTACAATTTTTTATTAATAATAAGTATGAAATTACAACAAACTTGGGAAAGGATGGCGTGTCTCCGATAAGGGATATATGTTAATCTGCCGGTTTGGATGGTGGAGTTGGTAGGGGTTGGAGTAAAAATTTAAATACTATTCGAGCGAGTCAGATTTTCAGAGGGGATGTTAACTAAACTCCCATTTAAAATACAGACGATTCGGATGCAACGCAAGCTCGTGGCAACTTGTTGAAAATACAAAAAAGATTTTTGGCGATTGCTATTTTGAAATACTCGAGCGCGTCAGATTTTCATACAAACGGTTCAGCCTGAATTCCTGATCGTGCTGAATCTTAATCTGAGGATTATTTGGAGGATTTTTCTTAATATAGCGTCTACAACTTTTGAACGCCTGTATACGCTCACCCCGCCGTTAAAAAGGAAAACATCATACAACCTTTTTTTCTTCCTACCATCAAATCTTCAAAATCGAATATTTATTATCGTTGGCTCCCCTACTATTTGTCTCAACACACAAACCACACAAAAAATATATAATGTCTGACATAATATGATATTTTTGAAAGTAAAAATAATTTTCACATGTTTTGAACATGAAATGTTACGTACATATTTAATCTTACCTACGAGAAACAAAACAAAAAACCTGGATGGTCAAAAGTGAAAATGTTAGGGGTTTTTTTTCCACCTCCTCAAAATATGTCATCTATTACTACTGTCATCTCTGATCAAGCTAACAATATCAGCAAGGAGGAAGGCTATCTTCACTCCTTTTACACCTCAGAACTAGGTTCAAAACATTTCGCCTTCGCCTTCCGGAAAACTAGATCCGTTTAATTTTTTTTTATGTAAAATTCGTCAGACAGGGTGAATAAGCTTTGGCACCCCTTTACTCACGTACCGAAACACAAAAGCATACAGACATACTGTGATTTCTACACTGAAAATATGTCCATTCTCTAAGTACATTATTTGCTCATACATCCGCAAAAACTTGAGGAAAATCAATCAATTTGTGTATTTATTAATTCTCCACTGGAAAAAATATAAAACACTTACGTTGTCCTTAGTAAAGTAAGCAGTAATGAGAGGTGTGAAAAAGCCGGCAGTGCTTCCTACAGCGTTTGCGATTCCATATAAAGTCCCGGCAAAATTAGGTGCAAGATCTTGATGGTTCTGCAAATTCGTTAGAGCAGCAGCACCATTGAAACCCATAGACATTGTAATTAAAGTCACAGACACTGCCGTAGATACACCCACATAGACTAGTAATATCAGAAATAATCCCGGTATTATATGTGAGAATAGACAAAATGATTTCCTAATGGTGGTTGTCCTCATGAGTTTTCTTGAGAGAATGCAATCGCCTACAACCCCAAATATGGCCGCCAGAAACAGCCTAGCAAGATAGGGAAGTGCTGAAATAACTCCGGCAGAAGACAGTTCGAAACCTAATACGCTTGAAACGAACTTGGGCCCAGCAGTCATGATGAAATACAACCCCCATAAATTTCCAAAGTGTAACATCACCATTGCAAAGAAAGGAATTGATGTTGCTATACGCTTCAAGGGGGGAAGACCCTGAAACACACAGAACAAAAAATAATTAGAACTTATAATCCGTACTAATATTATAAATGCGAAAGTATGTTTGGATGTATGGATGTATGGATGTTTGTAACTCTTTCACGCAAAAACTACTGAATCGATCTGGGTCACCAGAAAGGACATAGGGTACCTTTCATCGTTCAACGCGGACAAAGTCGCGGCACTAACAGGAAAAAACTTCAAAAAAATGAAAAAAAAAAAAACGATTTACACTAAAAGTACACAAAAAAAAATTACAGTAGCAAAAATCACCTTGGAGGTTGATACTTTATCTCCAAGTGCATCTTTGATATATTTCTTTTCTGCAGCAGTTATGCGCGGATGTTCCGAAGGTGTGTCTGCGACCAGATACCACCATATGAAACACCAAACTATAGTAAGTACAGCTGGCACATAAAACGCAGATGCCCATCCGTGTTTTTCCATGAGAGGTCCAGTTAGAGACCAAGTCACAACCGTACCTAATGTTCCTCCCATTGTGGCGCTTACAAATTTCCCTTTTTCATCTGGTGGAGCCCATCTCGCAACGAGAACATGTAAAGCAGGATACACAAATCCCTGTAAGTAACAATAAAGTTTGAGATTGAAGTAAGTAAAACTTAATCATTAAAATAAGAAATCGGAAAATAGGAATGGAAATGGGCGGGCCACATTCAAAGAGTTAAAAGATGGGTGTTAAGGTAACTGAAAAATCATACTCAAGAGAGCATTGTAGGAGGCTTTTGCCTCAAAAGTGGACAAATATACAAAATACATTATTACTACCATATATGTTGCGAAACAAAACTTCAAGTTGTTCGTAAATGCAAGGACAAGTAAAGTTTTAAATAATTAAATAAATAATAGTAATAAACTTACCCCAGCAGCTCCAAGTAAAAAGCGCACTAAAATCATGGCAATGTAACTAATTCTTGCTGCAGCAGGACTCAATGCTGTTAAAATACCACTGACGAGTGAAGAATATAGAATCACATATCTTGGACCCCAACGCTCTGATGCCATGCCACCTATTAGTGACGTTATTGGATAACACCAGAAGTATGAACCAAGGATCAAGGCTTGCTGATTAGCTGACCACATAAATTTTTCACCGCCTCCAGAGTCCTAGAATCAGGTACAGTCCTTTGTAAAGAGAATATGTGATACATATTGTTGCAAGATCTGTCATTGTGTTATTATGCTGGAAAACAATCTTGGAATAAATAGATAGATCGATAATTGTCCATGATATTGATAAGATTATATTGATTTTCGAGGCAATTGGGTTAGTGGTTAAGATGCTTGCTTTAACTCTCCAGGTCCAGGTCTACTAATGTGGAGCACCGACATACTATCCTCAACATAGTAAAAAAATGTAAATTGCAAAGGTGCATGCTTTGAATTTTAAAAGAAATTAACCATGATGATCTTCCTTTTTGAATTTTCATACGAGTACCTAATATTTTCGCTTCATTTGTGTTTGCATTTTGAAATTGTATTTTGCAATAAAAAAGATAACTAAGTAAGTACTGTAAAACAATAATTTAATAATTAATTTTGCATTTTATGTAGGGCTCAGTTTCAGAATGTCCAGAGTGTCAGAAGGCCCATTGTTCCAAAATGACCAGTCTATACTATAAACAATTACTTAAGTAGATAACTTTTCACAGATAGGTATCATTATTGTCACAGTACCTAAGTCTAAGTAACAATACAACAAATTATTGTGTATGACAATATGGAAGTATTTATGTTGCAGTTTTTTATGCCTGTCGGTTCATCGTATTTAATTATCGTAAAGTTAATTAGTTTCAGTCGTGACTCGTTTAACTCAAAATGACATCTTACTTGCTTGAGTTCAATTCTTTATAAAGTTCCTTAATGAAGTTAGTGTTGTGTGTGTGAAATGTGAATTTTAAGCATATTACTTTATAAAAGAGATCCTACTTACATAACTACTCGTACTTCTAAAAAGTCATCAAAAGGTCGATTGAGTCGATCTCGGTAAATAAGTATTGGCCGATATTGATTGATTTACAATTTTTATTTGATGACAACATGATTCGCATTTAAGTTGTTTTACAGTTAAACCTGAATAACCTTCTTATTATTATTTTTATATCGGAATAAACCTTGCTAGCCGCGGCTTTAGAACGCGCGGTATTTGTCAAAGAAAATCTGCGGCGCACGACGTCACACCAAATCTTCTTGAAACTTCTGGCAGTGACCTACTCTTATGACCTACCCACCCTACTTAAGTATGTGTGAGTAGTTACTGCCAGCGATCGACATTGTAGATTCCTCAAGTATATGTGCACATACTTTCAGCATCTACCGAGTAGATCATATTGATTTTCTGTCAAATTTACAACCTCTATATCAAGTTACTGTACTCGTATTCCATTCAGTGCCTATTTTTACCAAATTAAAGTTATACGCAGAGTTTTATGCGCGTATTTTAGCTACTACGAATCCAGGCATATTAAAATAACAGAACTTTGAAGACCTAATGATTCTCGAAAAGTTTAGTTAGTTATTGGATTGGAAAGGGACAGGATTAGGTAATAGTGAAAAACCTAGTAACAATAGTCCCAAAGTTTTTAATATAACTACAATTAGTGGGGAATATTATGGCATCTTTTTTAAATTCATGACAGAAAACTATACACAGAAAATTATTTATCAAACCAAGTTCATACCTGTCGTAATGCCTTTTTGACATCGTTAATGTTCTCCTTAATGACATCGGATGTATTCGTTTGACGGAAACTACTATTATTATCCAAAAATCCGTCATCTATTGTAGATCCGTTGAGATGTCGTGTCCTATCGGAAAAACAATTAACACAAATTATCTTATTGAATAAATATTATGACTTTAACAAGTCAGCGTAACTAAAGTGAATTTCTATTACTTAAATTTCATTGCATTGCATGCCCTGTTCACACATTTCATGAATATTGATGACATCTTTTTATAAAATATTTGACAGGTTTTTGGTAACAATGTCAGATATCAGATCAGATCCTAGCAATCCTAGAGAATAGTACTTAACGAGCCTTAAAATGGGTTTCAAAAAGTAGGTATTTTCGGAACGTAATATGTCTTGCAACTACACACACAAACAAAACACACAAACTTACTTTGAATGTTGAGTCTGTGGCACCATTGCTATTAAATTCAAACTCATATTCACTCGCACCATATACGCAACCCAGCAGCATGTGAAAATCATTATCCATAGGTTGAAGCGTACAGGAATTATGTCTGAAAATTATAAATTAATAAAATTATTTCACTCACTCCAAGCTGGTTTCTCACGGTACGTGATCTAAAATTGCAAGTCACGCCCGCAGCATATATTTAATGTATTTATTAATAGCAGAAACAATGTATATAATGTCAAATTTATTAATTGTAACTCAGATCACTTGTGCACCAAGGTATTCATAGATTTACATAAGCCTTCTTTGCTATTGAACCTACATTTATAGTTTATACATAGGTCGTCGTACGACTCAATGGTTTAACAATGCTTTGTATGTCCCTATAATTATATTGTTTTAATATTCAATAGTCATCTCTTTTAGCAGTTTTTGGTCATTTGATCTTAAAATGTAAGAATCTCTTATCTCTATTACATAGTAGATGTATACTATGTCTATTACATAGTGACTGTAGGAGTCACAGCGTCGTTCAGTAGCCACCTTTACTTTCAAAAGGTCAGATTTTCAAAAGAACAAACTTTCAGATGGTCAGTTTTTCAAATCGTCAGAATTACAAATGGTCGGTTTAGTACAGTCTACTAAACAAGTATAATTTTATCAAGGAAAAAAATATCTTTTGATGGTTTAGTGCAGATTCCGTTATTTATTACCAGCAAGGAATATTTTTGAAGTGGTATTGGATTTATGCGAAGGCTTGCCTGACACTGAAGTCATAATGGTGACAAATCCGTACTTATCTATATCTATATACTAATATTATAAATGCGAAAGTATGTTTGGATTTATGGATGTTTGTAACTCTTTCACGTAAAAACTACTGAACCGATCACCATGAAATTTTGCATACACGTTGTCTGGGACACCAGAAAAAACATAGGGTACCTTTCATCTTTCAACGCGGAAGAAGTCGCGGGCACCAGCTAGTATTTTCTAAATGATTGAGGCACAAACCTTCACATATCATATAATCGCCATTCTTCACCACTTTCATGTCAAAGAGAATTTAAACGTATCCAAAAACGCATAGACTTGTAAACATTTTTGTAATTTTATTTCATAAAGGAAAATGCACTTACATATAATTTCAATGAAAATACTATTTATCATTTTACATGTGGTTTACATTTCTATCAGTTTGACATTATATTTTAACATCAAAGATTATTATGGCCAGTAATCAAGAATAATTTGAATAAATAATTATATTATACTAGCTGGTGTATCTATAAGCAATATAACGCTTGACCTCTTGTTGCTATAACACTTTAGCTAGGCGTTAGTTTTTTATTTTATTTTTGATGATTCCTCGGGAAAAGTCCTTTTTTCTGGATGAAAGATACCCTATGTCCTTTCCTGTATCCCTGACAACGTGTATGTAAAATTTCATGATGATTGGTTGAGTAGTAAAGGCGTGAAAAGGTACAGACAGACAGACAGAGTTACTTTCACATTGATAATATAAGTATGGATTTTTAAATAGTAATGTTGTCCATAAAAATATTAATATTACTATTATGATCTAATTCGTATTTAATACCTTTTTTCTATGTTATCTTGTCTACTGTATGTAGGTAAATAAATGCAAGTAACGTGATGATTGGGCGCTAGCCCACTGTCTAAAAAAGTTAATCCATACGAAAAAAAAAAGATCTGCTTATATAGTCTTGGGGACTGATTGCAAATCCACTTATCCCTACCAGTGGGGATACATAGCAGGGATAGATGGAACGGGCGATTAAATTTAGGTCAGTATTAATTGAATGATTGTGTTTTCAAAAATCTGTTCACAATAAACTCGTATAACCGTCCAATGAAGCGTGTATGAGCGTCACACAGTACAAATGGTTTCACATGGGTGTGTCGTATTTGCCTGACGAAATGCCTAAATGTTCTCGTCATTTGAACAACTTTATGCTACCTACTGTACAATTACAGCGAATTTGTGATGTAAACTTAAAATTATGTGAAGAACAGAATTATTCATTGTGCTATATGAACGTGATGTGAGCGTGGATTTCAATTTGGGACAGAGTAAGGTTTTACTATTTCGATTATTATACTTAAATACCTAAATTAATTAATGTGCACATCTCTAGATTCTAAAGTTACGGAATTTGAGTACAATTTCGAAAAAAAAAAATAGTTTTGCTTTTTATTTTACTTACAAATAAAAAAAATTTGGTACATTAAAAAATCCTATGGTTCAAGCTTTACGATATCAAATCTCACCAAAGAGCTAAAAGCAACAGATACAGTTACTTCTGCATTTACAATACCAATATTACCTTTTGTATGCGGCTTCGCCCCCATAAACAGTTACTAAGGGTTGAATTCATATACCTAAGGTTCTATCAAAATCAATTCTGCCGTTTACCCCCGACTTAAATTAACAACATACATTTATTTTTGAATCAAGGTTTTATCAAAATTAATTCAGTCGTTTAGCCGCCCACACAACTAACAGATTTATAAAAAAAAATAGTTCCGCCAAAATCATTCAACGAAAAAAAAGTTCCTGAATTTGGAAAATGGTCTCAATGATGTTAACCAAAGTCATGCACGATAATAATAAGCCAGTACAATGTCATGGTGTTTTATAACGACCTCGATCGTGAACATTAATTTTATGTACTTTATACGACCATTCAATGTTTCATGTAGGTACTTACATATTTTATATACAATATACTTATGTTTAGTAAATTTACGCGAATGAATTTCACATTGTTTTAGGGAAAACATTGCTATTTAAGTATTTCAATTGCTATAGAAATAGAATAACAGTAGCAATATGTACCTAATCTTTTTATTATCTTTCTTAACGGCCAGATAGATACTCGTAAATCTATGTTCAATTTTATTGCAAGCTAGCTGTGTCCTGCAGTTCCTCATGCCGGTTGACATTACACAATTTGGTTCTTTTCGGTAAAGCTTGGATCTCGTCAGACGATCGCACTTAGTCACTGCCTTTTTTTGCGTGGGAAAATCTCGCACCGTCTACGGGCGGGGATCCACCTCGATTAGGCGCAGAGTTTGACCTCCACGCCGCGAAGAGACAATATCGGAAACCGGGCGAAGCGGTACAAGCCGCCGTCCACCTCTCGCAGTGGGCAGCCATCAGGCCCAAAGGGATGTCCACCTGACATTATCGGCATTATTGACATTATAGACGTGACCTGACATTATGAGATGTATCGATTTATTTATTACATTATTTAGTTCCTACACTTCCCAGCTCAATCTTAATGTAAAGCAGAAGGTTTTCTTGTAAATTCATTCATTCATCTCACACACAATCATGTTAGATAAATTTTTTCACGGAATTTTTACATTTATATATTAAAATAAAACCTAATTAAGTTTTTTCCTCGGCGAACTATCGGCAGGAAGCGGGTCGTTAGTTGAATATAAGAAGCATTAATTAAAACTTGTTATAAAAATGAGCAATTTTTTTTTTATTATACCTACTTACTTACTTACTTTACATACTTACTTATCTAACACATCTTACGATATTATAATACGCTTTGATAAATGTGCATAAAATATTATAGATTTCTTTTCGGCACGTTCCTAAAACGATTTCAATTAAGTATGTATGTGCCGATAAGAATCCCATAAAATCAGCCACGCGTTGCGTTGCAATGCGAGGCAACCGTATATTTTTTCATTAAATCACTGGGCCACTCTTTGATCGACAGTTGGTGACCAATAATACAATAATTGGTATTTGATAACAAAGACTGCATAATGTTGACATTGGTTGGATTCCACACAGAGATTCACAGTGGAATATCAAACACTATTGTTCATAAGTTTAAAAAAATCAGTTTTTAAAATAAGTATAAACTATATTGTAAGCGGCCATTATCACTTTCGCGCGCCGTGCATTGTTTAGGTATTTAAAAAGAAATTTTTTCCTCACGTCGTGTTACGTGATCATTGTTATAAACAAAATATCGACGTTACATTTTATAACAATTACATATACACAATGTATTGATTACATATTCTTATATACAATATGTTACAATATATGTTTTATTGATTGATATCACTGCTTCAGCTTCAGTCTTTCAATCTTTCAGCTACAAAATTTCGCAGCTTAGAGTGTAGTTGAGTATTTGAGGATCTTGAACTTGAAGAAACTCATCTATACTGCCCAACTAAGCGCAAAAGCGCTAAATGACTAATCAAAACTAATTTCTTAGCTTTGATTCTGCTCAAGCTCGTTTATGTACGTATGTAAGGGATGCCAGAGCCTATTTTTTTACTCCCTTCCTTATCCCTTATCTTTAATCCTACTAAGGTCGGCAGCGCACGCGCACTTTTTTTTTAAATCTTTATTTAAGGCTTTTCCTTTAAGGACATGTCGCCTCATTGGGCAAGCACGCGCACTTGCAGCGTCTATGGCGTTGCATGTACCAGTATTAATAGGTGCGGTAGCCACATTTATTCAAATGGACCATAAATTGGTAATTATAATAACGAGTTTATTATTATATATATAATAATAAACTTGAACCCTAATATTTAAAATAGCTAATTTGCACCTTACGCATTCACAGTTTCACAGATTACAATATTTTTTAAGACTGTATTTTGTCTAGTAATCATTATAGGTAAGAATCACTTATAAATTCAAGTTAGCGTAAAAATTAATAATCTAACTTTTCTTTGTACGCGTTTAAAACGTTCATTTTTTATTAACATATTAATGTCTCTCTGGTCAAATATAAATAAACTATTTATTTGTGTAATCTATGTTACTATAAGTATATGTTACTTATAAAGCTAATGAGTTTTTTTTTTTCTATGTGAACGGTATTATAAAAAAAAATTACTAAAAGAAACTAACAGATAAATATGATAAATCATTTTAGAACTAGGCTACCGACCATCACGAACCGCGAACACCAGAATTACCTGTATGTGTATAGAGTTTCTATAACTGTCAAATCTGCGTATATCTTCTATATCTATATATCCTTACATAGCATAAATTGATGTCGCTGCCCGCGTCTGTCTGTGTATTTTGATGCGGTTTCCACTAATAGAAAGAGCGATAAATGAGGAAGGTTTGTATATAATTTTCAGAAAAAAATCCATCCGGACGAAACAGGGGGCGGTTTATATATTTCATTTCGTGAAATAAATTTCAAATTGCAAAATAAAAATCTGTTTTGTTTAGGATCAAATTTCAGTTATTAATCTTCATTTTCAATATTTATGACAAAAAAAAAATCAAATATTTATGATACAATCACTATACAGCCAATTACCATACCAAGGAGTAATCTGTCAGTATTTAAAGAACATATTAATATAAAATTAGCCAAGTATACGATTACAATCTTTTTGTTTATGCTTCAAAACTCGAGAATGGGTAGACAGATTTTAATTCGATTTTCATTTATGGAAAAAGGGATTAATGAGGAAGATTTTAGTATATAAAAATTGCACACCAGGCTAAGCCGAGAGCGTGTCCCTAGTATGTTATAAACGATAATTGTATCAAAAAAAAAACTCCATAATGTCCGAGATATTGTCTTCGTTATAGAGATAGACACCAGCTGCATACGCTAGTGCAGTTTGCCTTAGATGTTTATTAAATATTACTAAAACCGGTTGAACCGTATTGAATGCTTAGATTAGAAGCACCGATCACCTGGTTATACGAATCGTCATTATTTACGTAAGCATATGGGCTTGAACTTGACTCTGGAAAAATGTGTGCATTTAAGTACGTGGTTAAGTGAAAGTCGACTAAGTATTTTTCCAGAACAAATCGCATTTTTTTTACTTTCCTCTCGCAACTAAGCGTTCAGATAACATTTCCTGTTAGTAGGTACTTACGAGTAAATACTAAATACTACACTACAAATTATACAGAATACAAATATGTATCTATTGTTTTAAAAATCGATATATCTGTTATCTATACTTCTATCTATACTAATACTAGCTACCCGCTCCCGGCTTCGCCCGGGGTGCAATTTATATATCATATCTTTTAAGTTAAATACTTTTTGGCAAAAACCAAACGATAGCGCGGTTTTAGCTTACTGGCTGTCGCTATCTAACAGCGAAAAGCTAACTTAAGCTTTTAAGTTGGACCAAATTACACATAGTTACGAAGTTTATCAAAATCGGTTCAGTAGTTTAGGAGTTCATCGAGGACACACAACGTGACATGTAATTTTTATATATATGTGATTATAAAGAGAGATTTGTATTTTTGTATGTTAGTAATGAATAAACTATAAATCTACTAGGCCAATTTTAAAAATTGTTTTACCTATAGAAAGCTATATTATCAGCGAGTAACATAGGCTATATTTTATAAAGTTACGTGGACGTAATCACGTGCAACAGCTAGTGCAAAATCTTTTCTCTTTATAATATTAATAAAGAGCAGGTATAGAGTATAAGTATGGCCTACCGTTTATAACCCAAGGGCCACTTAAATTTTTAGGTCGCAAGCTAAACTGTAAAGTCTAGAACTTACCTTACGGTCTATGAGTTTAAAGACTAAATGCATTGTGTGTAACATGCGAGGTTTTTTGTTTCTTTTGTAAAAAAAGTTTTTACCCTCTATTTGGGCTACGCCAAAGTCAAGTAAAAGGCCCTCGACAAAATTTCATACAGGGTCCATCTATGGCAAGGTACGCCACTGTTCCTATATTATATGTTACTAGCTGGTGCGCGCGACTTCGTCCGCGTTGAATGATGATGGGTACCCTATGTCCTTTCTGGTGTCCCAGACAACGTGTATGCACAATTTCATGGTGATCGGTTCAGTAGTTTTTGCGTGAAAGAGTTACAAACATCCATACATTCATACATCCAAACATACTTTCGCATTTATAATATTAGTACGGATATTCTAAAGATATGATTCAGTCTATTGCAATGACGGACAAGTGAAGCTTACTTAACTAAATAGGTAACGAATTGGGATAATTATATTTCCCTTTTAAGTATGCTGCTTGCAGATTTTAGGTTGATCAGCTCATACACCACGGAGTTTCTGGCATAATAATTCTTGCAATCTGCTTTTCATAAGCCTATCTAGACGCCAGACTGGATGGAATGGGTTCAGATATACCTACATCTCTTACAGACAACTGCTAGGACCTGTGGCTGATTGCTGTGGTTGAGCGTTCCAAAACTAACCGTCTATTACCAACCGACAAGGTTGGTCCGTTAGTAATGTTTTTTCCTAACTGTCTAGTTCTATCTAGTTTGTCGGTCTATCAAGTCTTAGGAATAGTGGAGATGTTTGCTTCTTTGTTTGTGTTGTGGGTGTTATGTTTGTGCGTTAATAAATTTACTGACGCACCAACCAGGTTGTCAGTTAAGAAAAATTAATTGCAACCGACCAACCAGGTTGTCGGTTAAGAAAAAAATTACTAACGGACCAACCAGGTGGACAGCGTTGTTTGTCGGTTGGTAATAGACGAAACTAACCCAAATACGGCTCCCATCCCAATTCTATTACGACTTTATTGTAGACTTTTTTAGAGAGCTGACCAAACATTTTTACGTGTTGGACCTTTGGAACTACGCGCTGAACTCCTTTCTATTTTAAAAGTTTGGTTTCATTTAAGTGATTTAATTTTTTTTATTATTTTATTTTCCTTTGTTTTAAGAAAACTAACATATTATCGTATTACTAAATAGGTACCATTTATTTTATACATATAATAAAATCGTAAACGGGCCGTTACATTAAATATTTTTGCAAAAAAAAAACTGTTGCCGAGGTCAAAAAAAGTTTTAAGAATTTTTGTCTGTATTGTTTGTGCGATTTTTATTTTTGCATTACTAGTAACCAATGTCGGTGTTTGATGAGAATAATATTATTTTTTATATCTATATAAATAAAAATGACTGAGGCACCGTGGTTCGACCGCCTAGTTCGATCAATCGGACTAAGTATGTGAACTTTTTTCTCCCGTTGGTTCGATTAATCTAACTACTGGGAATCACAAAAGCATATACATGCTACATACGTAGTTCGACCAACCAAATTATTGTACACTTTTTCTTTCCTGATGGACCTTTTTTGATGGACCAGCACTCGAGAACAGGATGACAGATTTTAATGTTAATATTTTCTTAATTATCTTAATTCTTAAGTACTTAACTCGTACTGTCCTTGAAAAAATCTGCTGTATAAAGCGAACATAATTTATATTATATTTTTGCGGGTAATATTTGGTAAAAAAATGTCAACACTGCATCATTGTTCTATCAATCACCTACATTTTTGTTGATTTTTTTTTCCCCAAGTACTTACCTGTGATTTATAGCAAATATGAGCATAGTCCAAAAATAGAGGAAATTTTTTTATTAATTAGCTTCCTTCTTTTTCCAAAATAAAACATATTAGTGTACACTTAATTTTTAATTTTGCAAAACACTCACCAAGCCTTTTAATAAGTATCACTGCCATAGTGCGTAACTGTGCGTTTGAATCCTACAAGCGTTTAACTGTCACAAAGTTTTCCGAAACGTCTCTACGAGAACTGTATGTTATGTGGTTGTGCTTTTTCATGAAACTCCGAGTAAGCAGTCACAGTGTGAAGTGTCCGCGAGCGAGTGATCGCTTATAGTGTGACTGCGCCGGCTGTCACAGCTACCAACGGACGTTATTACAATAACAAGCACCGTGGAGGCTCGCATTATCGGTACATTTCCGCAAAGAAAAATCAACAGAACGTAGCCAATACGCAAATAATGTTTTTATACAAAATGTTCTCGCTGATTCATTGACAGGGCACCGAGTTATGTAAGAATAAAGGGCTTTCTCATATTTTTTTTGATACTTTACGAATCAATGAAATGTTTACATATATCTAATTATATTTCATTGTTAAAAGTTTTCACATTTGATGAGTGCCCCTGTACAGGAACATTACCATTCCCTTACAGAAGACCACCGTGAATGCCAGAGCTATCCCTTTTCAATCCCTTAATCGATCTGTAGTCGGCAGCGCACTTGGGAAACCTGTGGCGTTGCTTGTTTTATAGGCGACGGAAGCCACCTACCATCAAATGCACCGTCGGCCTGTCTGTCGACATTAACATGAAAAAATAGTTAGTTTTATCTCGAAATCAGAATAAGAATCGCAATCACTGCCCGCCCAAGAGGCAGAACTATCGGAGAAATCGCCAAAATCCTGCTTGCTTTCCACATATTATCTTAAAAAAAAACAGCAATATGTTGACAATAATTGAACACATTGCTCGATATATGTATAATACACAATAATATGTTATGTATGTTATAGACATCTAGCGGCTTGGATTGGGGATATTTTGTGCGTTCCACTTTAGATTCAACATGAATTTTAACATAAGTATTTCGATTTTATTTTATTTTATTTTATTTTAGATATTTAAATGGATACACCTTTCTTATTTGGTAGTACTTAGGTATTACACAAAGATATATTATTTTGGTTGGTAGGTATTACATAATACTCGTACATATATCAAGTAAATAACCTTACAGTAGGTGAGTAAGTATATAAGGTAAGGTATAACATTAACCGGATTATAACTTGGTTTATACCAAAACCACAGCGTAAATCACAGTTTCAGTAACTTTTTGTCGATGCAAGTAGCTCTTGCAATGTAATGAGAGGTAAAATATTAGTCACTCGCCGCAACTTAGCACACCGATTGCTAACCGCACTAGGTAACTACATAATCCGAGTAATTTACACAAGTAGGTTCATACATATTATATTACAACTGTCCAAAAATTCTCAATCCAAAAAACAACTGTAATTATTTACTAACTCTAGTTCAACTTTTAGGGTTAGATAAGTACGCTTCATGCGTTACTAGCATTCGCCTGCGAATTCGTCTGCGTCCCTCGGTATCAGTACTTTTTATCTGGATACAAAGAATTTTTCGCCTTTTTCTGTATTCCTGACAACTTAAATGTAAAATATCATTCTGATCCGTTGAGTAGTTAAGGCATGAAAGTGTAAGAAACAAACAATCGCACTTTCTGCATTTATAGTTATAGCATAGAATAGATAATAGTAATTTACTTTTACTATAAGTATATTATACTGACTAATAGCAAAGTAATGGCATAAAAGATAATGGCTTATTTTTTTAAATAATAGTAGGTAGGTATATAAGTTGGTTTTGTTTCAGCCTGTCTGGCAGCAATTGTTGAAGAGGTGAATTTTATCCTTGGTAAAATTTCAAAAACGTTTTATGAAAACGAATATTGAAATTAACATTTCTTATGACTTGAGTGATTTCAACAAAAATCTGTCATACTACCCAACTTATCCAAACATAAGTTATTTTTACAAACACTTATTTTTTAGGTTTGGGCCAAAGTAAATGTTAGCCTGGGATAAGTGCAGAGATGGTGCAGAGTTGCTACTGGTAGTTGATAGATAATCTCCTTGTGAATATATAGTGTTCTATGATAATAATTATTAAAGATTGAGCTCTCTGCTGTTAGTTGTCATTTGTTGCAGTCAATGTCATGTCAGTACCGTCACTCAGCTCTCTAAACAGTCTATTAGTCTCAATTCTCATGTTTCTGTTATGACTCTGACAAGTGACAGCTGCCTGATAATAAAAACAAAAAGCGCGATCTCAGATTTTAAAGTACAAAATTTTAAGATAACAATTTTTAAGATATGAAAAACATGATCGATCAAGGCAAGCGAGGTTAATTCGATAGCCTAGACATTCGTATACTGTAGCTACAGCAAGCGGCTTGTTTTTTTATTTTACAACACCTATTATAAATTAAAAAGAGATAGTGTAAGCGCCTTTATCAATATCTTTGTTATGGACTTTGACACTGTTTTCGTTTCAACATCGTTTACTCCATGTTTCTTTGAGCATTTTTATATTTTTGCATATAATTTATGAGATAATAGTAAAATTAAGGTATACACAGTAGATATTAGTAAAAATGTTACGTCGATTTGTACAGGTTTCATTGAAGAGGTCTTTTCACGTATCCCAAAAATTAAATCAAAGTATGGGGATTGACGGCAATAACATTTTGGCGGAGAGTTTAAAAAGACAGGTAATAAAATAAATCTTCTTACGTATTAACCACAAATATATATTTTTTTGTCTATACAAACTTCAATTTTCTATGAAAAGTTTAGTATCATAACAAGGTAGGTATACCTAATACTTTTCTAACCTAAATAATATTGATAATCTGATTAAAATTCTAAAGCTACTAAGCTATTAGAGAATTCATAGTATATTACACCTCTTCATAGTTTTGAAAGTTTATAAAAAGTTTTAAATTAATTTTTATGACTATATTTTTCAGGGTGTTGAATATGTTTTTGGTATAGTCGGTATTCCAGTGATAGAAACCTCACTGGCTTTTCAAGCAGCTGGTCTAAAATATGTGGGCATGAGAAATGAACAAGCTGCATGTTACGCTGCACAAGCAGTTGGATATCTTACTGGTAAGTAATTTGTTAGTAAGCCTACTAATTGTTACCATCAACCTGCTTGCCACCCCTTATCTATTGAATGTTTTATCAATATAATAACTAAAAGAATCTAAAATTAAAATATCTAAATAATGCCATATCAAAGTAAACCATTATATTGATACAAAATTATTTATAATTTATGAACCATGTGATACATTTGTACAATTCCACAATATTGAATTATGTAAAATTTTTATCAAAATGTTGTTGTAATCCTTATAAAAAAATCTACATTTATCAGCAATCAGCTTCCAAAGCTATAATCTGATGTGAGATTTATGTTTTGTACAATGTGATTTAATTATCCTCCGTATGTCCACAAAACTAGAAAACTAGCCAATGTATTGAATTGAAATTTTGACACAACATTGCATTAATACATAAGAGTATTTTAATTTACTTTTTATTCCAAAGTTTCAATGGAAACGGAGGGGAAAATGAGCCACAGTTAAGCGTAGCTGGTTTCAGCTAGTAATGTATACTATAAAATTAAAATGAGTTGTGATTAGAGTAGTTCTTTTTTTCTAATTCTTAGCACTTTTATCTTCCTAATTACCATGATTAATATAGTTAATCTTCTAAGTGACCACATCATTGTGTTTTTATCTTTTATTACAAATATGTCATTAACTACAGATAGGAAATATGGAGGGGTCTGGATTTCATTATTATCACTAATCTAATAACAAGATAAAAAACCAAACTAATTAAATCATAAATTATATAACTTTAAACTTTAATTTAAAACTTTAAAAGTATACATTTAAACATTCACACTTGAGTATGGGTCGGTCCAATCGAATTCACTCAAATTTTCAAATTAGGGTTTTTTTTTATTTTTTCAAAGAGTGTGTAAATTAATACAGCCATATAATTTATATATGCTATATATATAAATCAAAGAAGATAAAAATTTGCCACCAAACACTCATATTGAGAACTTCTGTTTGAGGATATGATTCATTATAATAGATACAATCATCGAAATAATAATATACATACTCTTCAAATACAATAATCAAAATATAATGAATATTGTATCATTTACGTCACATGCTCAGTTAGAAAAAAGTAAAAGCCAATTAAAGCTAACCCCCCACTTTCTATTGAGCCCAAACACGTTATATCTGCTGTATGCTGCTGATTAGTTGACTGTCCTACTGACTACTTGATGCTGCAGCTTCAGGTCAAGGTTACCATGTCATGAAATACCACCGAAGTAACAGTATACCAAAATTTACATCAATCAAACATGTGGAAGTTAATGAAGACTGATTTTCACAAACGCCTGAACAGATCTTCATAAATTATAGCTAAGAACAATCCTGATCATGATAACTTTCAAACGAAAAAAAAACTGATCAATATCGGTCCATCCGTTTAGGAGCTAAAATTCCACAGACACACACGTCAAACTTATAACACCCTGTTTTTGCACCGTTATTTTTATAGAACTATCTGTTCTAGTTCTATAAAGATACATTATTATTATTATTCACAGTTGAGGATTAAACAGCTTTGAACACCCTTGTTCACATGGGTTATTCAGTGATAACGTTATCCATGTTTATTCAGCCAAAAATATATTTAAAAGAACTCAGATTCATTAATTTAATTTTAATAAAGCTGGGGAGTTTTTTTTTCATCAAACCCAAAGATGCATAAATATTATTTCAGGTACACCAGGAGTATGTCTAGCAGTATCCGGCCCGGGCCTTCTGCACTGCATCGGTGGCATGGCCAATGCTCAGGTCAACTGTTGGCCGTTACTCGTCATTGCCGGCTCCTGCCCTGAGGACCACGAGGGTATAGGAGGATTTCAAGAATGGCTTCAGGTGAGAGAGAGAACGTGTACTCCATTTGAAACCCTGAGGTCTGCATACACTAAGTGTAGAATTTACATAGGTAACTATTAGCGTGTTCTAGAATTAATAAGTTTATCACTTAGTGGTAGGTCATAGGTGGCTACCGTCGCCTACAATACAAGCTTCTTCACACATGCGGCAAGTGTGTTGCCGACCATAGTAGGATTAAGGATAAGGGATAGGGTAAATTGTTACTAACTCACCGAGTTATACAAAATTATACAAGAAGTACTTTTATCACTTTGGGATGCGACTGTAACTCTGAAATATATCTTGGTTATTTTTTGCTTAGAGTGAGGAATAGAAATGTTCATATATGACAAGTAATGTTATTTCACGTTGTCATGTATCAATGTAAATAATCGTATAGAGCTTATAGATAACGTATATTGTGGCAAACGCTTCTGTGTTAGGTGGAGTCGAGTCGGCTATACTGTAAGTACGCCGCGCGGCCGCCGTCTGCTCGTTTGATCCCTCAGCACGTGGAGAAGGCCGTGCGGTTGGCGTCCGCTGGCCGCCCTGGCGTCTCCTACCTCGACATGCCGGCCACTCTGCTCACGGTATGTTCACCTAGCACATGACGACTATGTTACGTGTGCACTATTACAATAAAGAAGCTCACATATATTTAGCTCAATTCAGCTTTTGTCCATAGAAAATGCCGGTTTTGTGTGCACGCGTACGCATCAACATACAAAACCAGTATTTTCTATGGAAAAAAGATGAATTGATCCGAATAAAATGTAGTTTTATTCAATCCATAGACAATACCGGTTTGTATGGACGCGCACGCATCTCCATACAAAACCGGTATTTTTTTATGGACAAAAGATGAAATAAAAAAGTCTTTCTTTCTTTCTTAAATAAAGCATACGACTGTATTATTTTTCACATAGGCTGAAGTGGACGAAGACAAAGTACCCTTGGATTATTACAAAGCAGAGCCGGTGAAACTGGCCCACCCAGACCCTAGTCTGGTGTCAGAGGCAGCAGAACTGCTGTCGAAGGCTGAACGGCCTCTTCTGGTAATCGGCAAGGGGGCCGCCTACGGGAAAGCCGAAGACGCCATCAACAAACTCATAGATAACACAAACCTGCCCTTCTTACCCACTCCTATGGGTAAGTCTAGCAATATTGTTCGATGAAATCTCGGCGGCACAATTAACCGGCCACCCTGATTTTCTTGTTTATTAAAAAAAGTATGGAATAATTAACAAATATTATTTATAGGTTGATTTGTGTTTAGGTATATTTTAGCAATGGAAAAAAAACATAATCTTTTTGTGAATTGCTGTTATTGGCGAAAATCTTAAAATCTTAAAATTTCAATGCAACCTTACCCTTAAACTGATGACCTCCTGAAGCCTATTGAGAAGACCATCCATGATGTCCTGGATGTCTGAATGCGGGATATCAGGGCAGGTTTGAGCTCTCCACCTACCATTAAGACCGTCAGTCTGTCTGCCGACCTTAATATGAAAAAAAAATACTCTCATTCTAATTCAAGTAACTTGTGGAGTACAGTGTATATGTCTTTCATTCTCGAGAGTATTCTTGCTAGCCAAAGAATTATTCGGATGCAGGTAAGGGCGTGGCGCCAGATTCGTCTGCGCGCTGCGTGTCGACGGCGCGTACGCTGGCCTTGCAGCGCGCCGACGTCATCGTACTGTTGGGCGCGAGGCTCAACTGGATGTTACACTTTGGGCAGCCGCCTCGGTTCGCGCCAGACGTCAAAGTCATTCAGGTAAACGCTTGCGGCGGAAGTAGGCGGCACTCGCGTCTCACTCGTTGACCTTGTCAGGTTAACGCTTGAAAGCTTGGTGATTGGTTGTTGTAACGCCCCAATAAAATTTTTACCAAGCGTTCTCTCTTTCGTTTCGGATGTACACACCGAAGCGTTTGCATCTTGGCTAGGCCCCCAGTAGTACACACTCGATAAGGCGCGTTGTGAATCTTCGTTCACGCAAAAAATAAAGTATGGCAGCTGTTCGTTTTGTCGCACTCGCACGAGTGTAACATGCCAAGCGGCGCACGCTAACATGGCGGCAGCTGGCGACCAAAGCGTTACTGGAAAAGGCCACGAAGCATGTGGATTGGTCGATAGCATTTCCCACGCTTTAAAAATTCGTCTTCTGCTTAGGTACATCGGTAAGCCATATCAGTTGGGTACTTCTGTAAACGCTTGTCTTCCTTCACCATTGGTCGGATTTATTTTTTTATTATCCGGTAATTTGGTTATTTAAATATTAATGTGTATATACCAATTGTGCAAAGTTCAAACCAAAATCCGAGTGGAGTCTAAATCGGGATCCAACCCTTGTCGAATCAATGCTAACTAGAACTGAATGTAATTTGAGTGATAAAAAAACAAATTTACAAATATTTTCAGGTGGACATAAGTCCGGAAGAGTTCCACAACAGCATAAAGAGTGCGGTGGCAGTGCACTCTGACATTAGGCCTTTCGCGGAGGCCCTCACAAGAGAACTGGCTAAAAAGAAGTTCTCTCTGCAGCCCTCCTCCAACGAATGGTGGAAGGCACTCGCCCTCAAACAGAAGGCCAATACGGACTTTGTGCAGGTTCGCCTCATTTTTAGCAATTTTTTTTAATTTTGCTCCTATACTGGCTGTACCCCGCTTTAATTTAAAAGAAATTGGATTCTCTTTGTCTCTCTTTATAGGTAAATAGCTGTTGCACGCGACTTCGCCCGCGTAAAATATAACCTATGTTATATAACCTCACTAATAATGTAGCTTTCAAGAAAGAATTTTCAAAATCGGTCCAGTTTTTGAGTTTATTCATTACAAACATACAAAAATACAAATCTTCTCAATTTATAATATTAGTATAGATTAATTTTTTGGTTTTTCTCGGTCCAATCACTGTACCACAAAGAAGTCGGCAAGCTACCCCCTAGTTGCTCTTTTCATACACAACCAATTACATAATTTGTAACAAAACACAACCATTCAAGTTCATCATTTATATAATCCAATATTTTATAATATCCCTTTTTATATTCAACGTTTGACATGTAGGCCCAATCAAGCAATACGTCGACGCCGCTGAACTACTACGCCGTGTTCAAGACGGTGCAAGCGAACATACCCAAGGACTCGATAATAGTGAGCGAAGGGGCCAACACTATGGACATAGGGAGGGGAATGTTGCTCAACAACAAGCCCAGGCATCGACTCGACGCGGGAACCTTCGGCACTATGGGAGTAAGTTTTTGCATTCAACATGGCGGACGATCATTGAAAAACTAAATTTAAACTGTGAAATTTTCAACTTTTGTTTGCTCTTGGAAAATTCAAAATGCCTCCCATTTATAATATTCTTTTTTCTAAAAGTTGTCTGACAATAATGAATTTTAATAGAGAACATTGAAACAGATATTTGCTATTGTTTTATGTGTCTTTTGTTTATTGTGAAAATTTGTAGGTAGGTCCGGGCTTCGCGATAGCTGCTGCCCTCTATTGCCGCGACTATGCGTCTGGGAAACGCGTTGTTTGCGTCGAAGGGGATTCAGCTTTCGGTTTTTCAGGTATACAAAACCCGACCTAAATAAAAGTATCATTTAAGTGGCATTAGAGCAATTTTTTATTTCCGGCTAATTTGGCGAAATATTGATTACAAATTGAACGAATACTAATGTTCTCACATTGATTGTATCAGAAACTCGGTAACGAAAAAAAATAGATTTAAACCGATCACTTCAATGGATCAGTTTCTTAAACATCAAGCAAGCAAGAAGAACTACAAATTGAGGTATTCAATTTTTAAAACTTTTTTATGCAGGAATGGAAATTGAAACTATGTTTCGCTACAAGCTGCCTGTGATAATAATAATTGTCAATAACAACGGCATTTATAGCGGATTTGATAAGGATACTATGAAGGAAATACAAAGTTATGGCGACGTCACACAGAGGTAATGTTATTACACAAATATTATAATTGAGTAGAAAATGTAGCCTTTTTTTATTTATAATTATAACAATCTCAAATAAAAAAGAAGGCAATAAAACCAAACAAAAAAATCAATAAAATCTACAGATCTACAGATTTTTTATCTGATCAATTTAAGAAGATTAAAAGAAAAAAAAATAAAAGATTAAATGAGTTACTAAGATGATCCTAACTTTTTTTTTTTATTGAAAATAAACTTAGTTTGTTAGCACTGGTTTTATTTAGCTGAAATTACTATTAATTAATTATAATTTAAAAAATATTCCTTTAACTTAAATTTAATATTTTTAATCGTTATATTGTTACATGGATCTGAAGGTAGGCCGTTGATATTGTATGGTTTTTATCCGAGAGTATTTTATTTCGAGGTAATTTACCAAATATCTGTGTGTAAACAGCACTCCACCAACGAGCCTGAGCGGGGAAGTGCGCTACGAGAAGATGATGGAGATGTTCGGGGAGAGTGGGCACTTGTGTCGCACCGCTCAAGAGATAGAGGCCGCTTTGAAAAAGGCCATATCAGTCCAGGACAGGCCCAGCATCCTCAACATACTCATCGACCCGCAGTCCAACAGGAAACCGCAGACCTTCAACTGGCTCACCGAATCCAAACTGTGATATGGACGTGTTTTCAATAATTATACTGTTACTCATGCCTGTCCATAACTAACACATAACTAGCCGGTGCCCGCGACTGCGTCTGCGTTGAAAAATAATACTTAAATATCGCTCGACATCTATTATATCACTGTTACGATATAAGACATTTTTTTATATTTTTATACGATTCCTTCGGAAACCTATCGTTTTTTCAGTATAAAATAACTATGTGTATGCCAAATGTCATCCAAATCCGTTCAGTACTTTTTACGTGACAGTAATAAATATACATCCATCCATCCCCACAAACTTTCGCATTTATAATCTTAGTAGGATATTAATTAAATATAACTAAAAATACCATAACAATGGTTATCAAACATGTTTGTTTACCAAGGCTTACAATGACCTAAGTATGTAGTTTTCTTTCTTGTATAAATGATTTTTTTTAAATTATTTATTAAACCGCCATCTCGTAAATGTTTATGGTACTCGTACTGTATTGTTCCCGATGGATGATTATCAATTGTTATATCAAAATTTCGAGCCCGTGCTACACGTTCAGCTTTCATCCAGAAGTAACAATACAATTATTGTGACGATCTTAAGTCCACGTCGGCGTAAAAGAAACACGAGCTCAGCTGACGCCCGAACACCACCAAAGCGGAGACAGACAAAAATTTTTTTTTTTTTTCAAAAACAAGCAAAGAAACAAATTTAAATGTCCTGATATTCTCTCGTTGATTAATCTTAATGTACCCACTAGATCTGTTAGGTCATACAACCCAATTTCAATTGCTTGTTCTAATTATCGACAGAAACTGAGCGGTTTTCTTTTATTATATTTTATTCTTGTTATATAGTTAGTTATAACAGTTTATTAGCCATTGATTTTGGTCTTTGTTTGCTTTCAGTTATCTATTGTTTAGTTGCCATGCGTGTGTTATCGATCGTCTCAATTTCTAGTTTATCTGTGTATACCTTAAAATTGCCTTATCTAATTATGGCAAGTTCCAAAAGGTACTTCAAAAAAATAATAAAAAAATGAAAAAAGAAACTCAAATTTTGTACCATCTTAAAAAATTTTTTAAAAATCGTTCAATTTACTTTAAGCATTGTATTAATTTTATATTTATCGTGTATTGAAAGGTTTCTCTATAGGTTTTAAAGTTGTTGTATAGTTCATAAGATTTATTTATTTATTTATTGACACAAATTATTTTTTATTTAACCTAAACATTCTTTAGACTTAATTTTACTATATGGTTATAGGGTTAACAGGGTAAAAAAATAATAATGCCATTTAATTTTTATATTGTCTGTTATTGAGTTAATTGTGTCACATCCACAATATTGTATATAATGAACTTAAATATATATAAACAATACATTTTTTTTTCATTTATAAACTAAATCCCTGTATTTTCATTTAACTTTCAGAAAGCAAATGATACTCTTGTATTTTATCTGCAACTTAACATATGGCGAGGGTGCTTTTTTATATCTTGCTGAGGCAGCCAATCAAAAAGTTTTCTATCACAGTTTGTGCTGAAACAAATAATTACCATAAAGAGAAGACATATATTTATGAATTACAAATACCAACATAACAGCATGTGTGCTTGTCTGTTACACTTTTTCTGTCAGATTTAGCAGCATCCTAGCTACATTCCCAGGTGAAGGCAATCACTTACCATAAATAAAGTGTAGTGTTAGCAAGACTGTTTTATAATTATTATTTTTTTTTAATCATGCAATCGGTCTAAATTGTGTTGTAAAAAATTGTAGTTTTATTAACAAAATAGTCACACCTAAGCATCTTTTACATAAAAACAGGAAAAAAATTGGGCAATATTGAAAACAAAAGAAAATACAACCCGAAAACTATGGAAAAGTGACTCTTTTCTGAAAAAACTTAAAATGTTAAATATCTCGAAAACGATTAATTTTTGGACAGAATAATTACATAATGAAAATTGTTAGTTTTGATCAATACTAACACCTCTCAATGTATTCTACTTACAAGTAAACCTGTATAGCCTATGTTACTTGACGATAATGTAGCTTTCTATAGGTGAAAGAATTTTTAAAATCGGTCCACCAGTTTTTGTGTATATCCATTAAAAACAAAAGTACAAAATATCTTTTTATAATATTAGTATAAACTAATATGTAAGGCCAGTTGTTACATACATACATACATACCCAGTTTACAGTTATTAGTAGTGGTTAATGTGTAAGCATCTTGATCATAGTCATTGGTCAGGGTGAGATCTGCTCCTCTGATGAGGAGTTCATTGCATGTGTATGGGAAATCTGCTGCCGCCGCGTACATCAATGCTGTGCTGCCAGACTGAAAAAAAAAAAAATGTTTTTAAGAAACAACTTCAAAAAAAATAAAAATATCAAGTAAAGTTTGGGCTCAATTGAGTCAGGGGTTAGTTTATATTTTTTAATTATAGCTTACATCATCTTGTATATCAGCATCTGCACCTTCGGTGAGTAGAAACTTCACAACCTCATGATGGCCGCCAGCGGCAGCCAAGTGGAGGGCTGTCTCTCCTTCTGGACCTCGCATGTTAACATCGGCCCCAGTCCTAGACGTTACATTAACCGATAGAAATCATTATCAACTTATTATTATTATTATATAGCATTATTTGGCACTTTTCCTAACTGTGGATTAGAAGTTTCATCTAATTTTGGATGAGTAGTTAAGGTCCTTGCCTTAATACTCTGGTCTCAGGGATCCCAGTTTAACCTCCCAAAGTAAAATATGAAAAAGAACTTTTCAAAGTTGGCTCTGGTCTGGATCTAGAAAGTAGACATTTGGGCAGCAGCAGGGTGACCCCTTACAGAAGGCCACTGTGAAATGTTTTGGTGAGTGAGGCTGACAGCGCACTAGTACCAGTCCACCAAGTGGACCGTCAGCCTGTCTGTCAACCATAACAAAAAAAACATGCACAACATTGTCTTAAAGAAATTCTTGTCTTTCTACTGCAATGCTGTAACAAAATCTCCAAAGATGAAAGAAATGACCACTCTAAGCAATTATAAAATAACTAACAAATGAGAAAAAAACAAGAACACTTTTTCTATGAAATTATAGCACACTGGATTTTAATTAGATATACTTACTTGATATTTCAAAAAAATAAACCAAAACACCAAGTGATAGGTACCAAGCAACAATAAGAAAGGAACTTAAACAAAGGAATCTGTGTTTTTCTAAACTCACCACACAAGATCTTGACAGCTACTCAATTGACCATAACTGGCAGCCCAATGTAAGGCAGTGAGGCCGTGTTCATCAGTGATATCAACATACTGCTCCAGTTTCAAATCGTCACGAGTTATTTCGCCACGACCAGCCTTCGCGTGGAAGCTACAGTCCGGCTGAGGTAACTCAGGGACCCGCGCCTGCGTATTGCCTATGAATAAAACGCGACCTTGAAAGTCAACTATCAAATAGCAATTGAAACAATCGATACATCTTCAAGACACGGCACTCTCTAGACGAGACGTACCTCTTTGTAAATTCGTCAATGCCGTAATCTGCACAGATTTGTACGGCGTGAACGCACTTTTTCTTACACCGTTCAAATTAGGCGCCCATCTTTGGTAACCACCTCCGCTGCCACTTTTACTGCTGTCCTGACTCCCTGAATCGAAATCGTATTTGTAACTATCGGAGTTGTCTTGTTTCTCCTGTTTAATGTCTAAATTTTTGCCCTCTTGTTTAATGGAAACGGACTCGTCCATAGTTTTGATCTCGCTGCAAAACTATACCACAATTTACATGAAATTTTCAATTGTCAATTTAAGTATTTAAATTGATAAGGTAGATACATTGATTTGGAATTGTATTGAAAAATTATTTGGTAATTTGGTTGGTGCACAGAAAAGAATACATATATTTTATACAGGTATAGGATAGGTAGATCGAGATCCTCTCGCTAGAGAGTATATTATGAGTATATGTTCCTTGATCGACGAGATATTTGGTTTGTTTTGTTTGTTAGGAACCCTATCCCACAGAATACTATATCTCACGCTAGTGTTGTCAAATGAATCTACAAAAATTATATATAGTTTTCTATGGGCAATTTATTCGCAAAAAAGATATAAAACAATAATCACGATTTTGTGTACATATACATTTCAAATATCTTTTTTTCTTTTTGTTATGTTAGGTCGGCAAACAGGCTGACAGTCCATTTGATGGTAGGTGGCTACCTGGCCACCCCGGTAACTTACCATCTGCTAATGCCACCGTGTAAACAATTACTTCGAATGTATCATTAAGCAGATTAGAACTAATGCAAGGAACATATTTTATATACTCTCTAGAACTAATGTGACATATTAAACCATGTTACACCCAGGACTATAAACATTATTCTAATAATTAGAATATAATTTATTCTGTGGTTATTGTCATTGTCTGTGGTTGTTCATCGCCGTAACTAATCATAGACACTATTTGATGGGCTTTTACATTAATTACACTATTTACATTCAGTATACATGTTGTTTATTTAATATGTGGCGACCTCCTTTAAGTTACCTATTTGGAACTTACGTTTTAGTCTCCGTGTCATTCTTTCAAATGAAGAAGCACGGAAACGAGAGGACAGTCGGCCTTCAACTCTGCTACAGAAAGCACGCGCTTTCTCGCCACTCATCACCACAAACGCCCATCGTGCGTAATGTAAAAACGCCCATTCGTGCGTTTCATCAAATGTATAAATGTATATAATAAATGTGTGTATATATATAAATAATTTAATGTGAAGTCATTTTCATCTCACAAATACGTAACACATTATATACATACACTATTCAATCAGAAGAATATTTTTCTAAGACAAAATATAAACGGACATTGACATGGAATTATATATTTGAATGTTGAAACCATAGAGAAAGCGGCACTCCAACAATCTCCTCCTCGCATCTCTATGCCAGTCCTAACTGGGGCATCAGTTCCTTCAGTCGTGGTCCTGGTAGGCCCTTCGTCAATAGATCCGCAGCCATTTTCTTAGTCTCCAGATATTTTAGATACACCTGTCCACTTCGAATACAATCTCTTACATAGTGCATCTTTAAGTCAATGTGTTTGGTCTTTGATGACACTATAGGGTTATTACTAATCTTCAAAGCGGCCTGGTTGTCGTTTAATATCTGGATACATTCTGTTTGAGTCCCCAGGTCATTAAATAGTGACTTCAGGTGTATGGCTTCTTTTGCTCCTTCGGTGATTGCACAATACTCGGCCTCGGCTGTAGAAAGCGCAACACTCTTTTGTTTTCTCGAGGACCAACTAATACAGCCTCCTGCATATATGAAACAATAGCCTGAGAAAGATTTGCGATCTAATTTGCAGGCTCCCCAGTCTGCATCTGCCATGCCGTACAATTCTTGTTCGGTCTTTTTAAAAATTATTCCGACAGTAGACGTGCCCTTCAGGTACCTCAAAACACGTTTGGCACTCTTGAAGTGTTCGCTACTGTAACAATCGTTAAATTGTGAGAGATAACTTACAGCGAACATGATGTCAGGCCTCGTAGCTATCGATAGGTACATAAGTGTTCCGATCAAGTTTTTGTATGGCAACTCCATCTCATTTATATTTTTGTTCACTTCAAGTGACAACCCTGGTTCTATAGGGGTACTCGTTGGTTTGCATTCATTCATTTTGAATTTAATTAATGTGTCCTCTATATATTTTTCTTGGCAGAGTCTTACTGTGTTTTTTGTGTATTTGAAATCGATTCCAAGCATTCTCTGTGGTATTCCCAAATCTTTAATTTCAAATTTGTGTGTAAGCATTTCTACGATTTCTTGCATCTTCTCAGGGCAATTGTAAGCTATCAACAGATCATCAACCCATATGGCTGTGACAACTTTAGCTCCTCCTTTTTGCAGTATGTACACGCACGGATCTGCTTGTGATGGAACAAAACCAATATTTCTTAATTCCGTGTCTAATCGTATGTACCACTGCCTCCCTGATTGTTTTAGTCCATATAAGGATCGCTGTAATTTGCAGACTTTTTCTCCTTTAATATTTTTTATACTTTCTAGCATATCTCTAGCTTTGGTGTATATTGTCAGGTCATCCTGTTCACTCTCATCGATCATGATTTCCGTCACATATTTTTCTAGATTTTCAGGTACCTTCATTGTGATGTCTTCCTCTATATCACCGTTAAGATATGCTGTTGTAACATCCATCTGTTTTAAATTCATGCCTTCTTGAACAGACATCCCAACAACAGTTCTAATAGAACTTAATTTGGCTACTGGAGCGAAAGTTTCATTGAAGTCTATACCCGGTCTCTGAGTAAACCCTCGAGCAGCAAGTCTCGCCTTCTTCATTTTTGTATTGTCTGGTGCAATTTTTGTTTTAAAAACAAGCTTGTGATCGATGACCTTCATACCACTACATTTCTTTATGATTTTCCAGGTCTCATTCTTAATGTGTGCTCTTATTTCAGCTTTAATTGCGTCATGCCAGTCATCTTCAGCTTCATTTTGTTCTGACATTTTAGACACGAACATACTGTCTTCCATATCGTCTGGGAAGTAGTAGTCATTTGTCCATATAGGCTTTTTCTTGCTTCTCTGAGGTCTTCGCGATGTTGTTTCTTGTGGGGTTTGATATCCATCGCTCTCAGATCCTTCATCCTCTTCGGGTGAAATTTGGCCTTGATCAGCAGTTTCGGCCCCCCTATCCTCAGATGGCATTATATCATCTTTACTACCTTTTTCTGAATTGGCAGCTGAGGATGACATATCTGTTAAGGGAGAATAATCCTGAATCGGCAAGTTATAACTAGGATTATTATTCTTCTTGCTAAATTTTATCATTGTTTCACTTTTGTCTTCAGGTTTCCGTCTGCTTTCTTCAATGGCGGTTCGAGCGTCATCATAGTACATTTTTTCTACGAATTTTACATCTCGACTGATTACAACATCATTTTGATCAGGTAAATAGATTCTAAATCCTTTAGCATTTTTGGCGTATCCCATAAATACTCCTTCTGTGGCCTTAGGGGAGAGTTTGCCTTTTCGGTTTTTGTTTAGGATGAAAACTTTACTACCAAAAATGTGTAAATGGTTTCCAGCTGGATTTCTGCCAACCCATTTTTCATATGGAGTACTTCCATTTAAGGCTTTTGCAGGGCTTCGGTTTATTAAGTAATTGGCTGTGTTTATTGCTTCTGCCCATAAGTATGAAGGCGCTTTTGACTCTATCATTAAACATCTTGCCTTATCCAGCAGGGAACGGTTTTTTCTTTCACTTACGCCGTTTTGTTGCGGAGTGTATGGTACAGTTAGTCGCCTCTTGATACCGAATTCTTTTAGTAGGTTATCAAATTCTTTGTTTCTGTACTCACCACCGTTGTCCGACTGTAAGTATCGAATTTTCTTCTTTGTGAACAATTCCACTCCGTTTTTGTATTCTTTAAACTTCTCGATTACTTCACTTTTGTTTTTTATGAAGTAGATACAACTATATCTCGTGAAATCGTCAATAAATGATACGTAGTATTTAGATCCAGCAAGCGATTCAGTTTCAAACGGTCCACATACGTCAGTATGTTTGATTTCTAGAGTTTCAGATGAGATTCGGTCATGGCTAGCAAATGGAAGAGATGAAAGTTTTGCTTTTATGCAAGTTTCACAGGTATCCAATTTTACTTCCTTTAAATTTAATCCTCTCATCATTTTCTTTGAGACCATCATTTTCAGATCATTTATATTGATGTGACCTAATTTACGATGCCATATCCTCGATTCGTCTTGAGACTTCATTGTTAGATATGCTGACTCCTTCGATTTAAACTCTAGATAATATAGTCCATTTGTATTTCTTGAAGCTTGCAATATAACAGTGTTATTTTGTAGAATCGATGCCTTTTCCTTTTCAAATAGTACCTTGTAGCCATTGTCAGCTATTATTCCAACTGATATTAAGTTTGTCGATAATTCTGGTACATACAACGCATCGTTTAAATTGTATTTATCGTTATTTGCGGAGATTCTTATTTTTCCTCGGCCTTTAATTTGTGTGGTGAGTTTCTTTGATGCAAGACTCAAAACATTTACTTCGGGAGCTAGCTCTGTGAATTTGTCTTCTTCACTAGTCATATGTGAGCTGCAACCACTATCTAGGCACCATAAGTTATCGCCAATGCTCTCTTCTGAGGCAAGACACATGTTGAAATTCTTTTCATTACTTCTTTTTGGGTGGTTAGTCCTTTTCTTAGACCAACATGCCTCAGTAGTGTGGCCCTTTTTGTGGCAATTTTGACAGACGACCCTACTTTTCTTTTTGGTATATAGTGCCTCAGATCTTACTGTTGGCTCTGTCTGTCTTCTGGCCTCACTTTCTTCTATTATTTTTATTTTCAGTTCTTCTGGTCTAGGCAACACATCCCGAGACTCGATAGCAATTCTGAAATTTTCATATGTTGTTGGGAGGCTGTAAAGCATCATAATGCTCAACAATTCTGGATGTATTTTAACGTCCATATCCTCCAGCTTTCCAACAACGTCCATAAAATTATTTAAATGGTCTCTTATATCCTCTTGGGAATTCATTTTCTTGAGTACCAGTTGTTTCAATAATGTAGCTTTTCTCGCTGGACCGCTACTTTGGTGTATAGATTTAAGTTTATTCCATACCTCTTTTGATGTTTGACATCCTTTTATTTGTTTCAATTCGGTAGGCGAGATTAGTAAAATAAGCTCCGATTTGGCTTGTATGTCCATTTTTACAAACGTATTATTTTCTTCTGCGGTTGATGTCGGCGATAATTTCTTTTCGCCGCTAACATAATCCCAGAGATCGTTTTTAATTAATACCGCTTGTGCTTGAAGACACCAGGTATCGTAGTTGGATCTATTTAATGTTTCAATAGACCGGTACGACGCCATTGTAACGTAATTTTCTTTTAAATCACGGATGATCGTCGTAGGCAATTTTTCCAAACGATACCAACCACGCTCTGCTACCAATTGATGGGCTTTTACATTAATTACACTATTTACATTCAGTATACATGTTGTTTATTTAATACGTAACACATTATATACATACACTATTCAATCAGAAGAATATTTTTCTAAGACAAAATATAAACGGACATTGACATGGAATTATATATTTGAATGTTGAAACCATAGAGAAAGCGGCACTCCAACACTATTCTGTAACCCTGGCCGGATGAAATTATTGATACAAATGGATACAAATAAGTAATAACGGTTTTCGACTAATTTCGAATTAGACTTCTTTTCGTTTGTATTCATAGTATTTGTTTGTATATTATGAAAATTAATCCGGATTGTATTGTAAATTTCTGTTCTCTTTGTATTTTAAGTTTCCCAGTGCCAAATGACTTGCCTAACTTTTTTCAACCTTTATCGTTAAGTTAGAGCAAGTTATAATTTCATTTTGTTCTTAAAAAATTATAAACAAATGGAAAAAAATATGTCTTCTGGGCCTTCTGGTGTTTCTCAACAAACAAAAAAAACAAAAAAATATTCTTCGGGCTTTTCTGATCAACAATTGCAACAAGAAATACAAAATGAATTATTAAGCACAAATGAACTACTACATTCCATGTGAGTCTCACCGTTGACGAAGTATACCTATGCCATACATTGTGATTTATTTTGTAAATTTTTTCGAAATGTATTTTGTATATTTTAACTAGCTGACCCGACAATCGTTGCCCTGTTATTATCGTGTTCTTGTCTCCTTTATTTTCACTTATGGAAAGAGGCATAAAGGGGAAGATTTGTGTTTATAAAAATTGCACCCCTGGCGATGCTGGGAGCGGGTCACTAGTTTCAAATAAAAATAACATCTTAATTGCAGAATTTTCCCGAGAATTATTTATCAAGAAAGTTTTCTTTCATACAAACCTTGTCCTGACAGTGATGAACATATCAAAAAATAAATCAGCAAAATCAGTCATGCCATTCTCAAGTGAAGCTATGTGGCAATTGATTTTCATATTATATAGATATTATGATATATGTACATATTTTTTCTTATATTTATTAATTTTTATTTAATTTTTCAGTATGCAGGAGATACAAAAAATAAAAATTGTTACATCTCAGCATGGGGAGCTCGCAGCAAATGTAGAAGAGGTGAGAGCATTGTAACTATGCCTTGTTTATTATTATGTACATACATACACACATCCTATTTGAAAAGAATAGGATATGTATTATGTTAATATTTACATGTGTATCATGTATATGTATACATGTATTATAGGCCCTATATGACTTCACACCACACCCCAGCTTCACACGGAGTAGAAATTTTCAAAAATCCTTTCTTAGTGTATGCTTATATATCATAAAATAAACATATGTTGCAAATTTAAGCTTTGATTAGAGTAAGTGGTTTTGGCTGTGCATTGATAGTCAGGACAAACAATATTATAAGTATAGATTACTGGCTGTGCCTGCCACTTTGTACTTAAGTTCGATGAAAATATCCTATATATGTTTATCCGCGAAATAAACTATCTGTGTGTCAAAATTCATTCAAATCTGTTCAGCCGTTTTTGCGTGATTGAGTGACTAAACATACAAACTTTTTCATTCATTAGGAATCATTCTTTAATTAACAAATATTCTGTTGCCTACATTATTCACTCCTACTTGGTATAGAGGTTAAACTCCAGTAACTCCAAAATTAATTACACAGTACATAAAATAAGCTCCAAATATTGTCCATACATTGGAACATTTTATGGACAATATTGCAAATCGTACATTTTGACAGGTAAATCATATATCATATATATTTTTTTTTTCAATTAGGCCGAACCCGTGGGCACTAGCCAGTGTTTTCTAATAAATGTGTAAATAATTTTAAATTTTAGACCCAACAAAACATTGATTAGGCATAACTTTTATTGTCTTTAATTAAACTTTGTTTTATTTGTTGTAGAACACTTATGTATTGGAAGCTTTAGCCCAGTTTCAAAATATTAGCTTAGGAAACACATTACCATCCAAACAAACCGTTCCCAAGGAGAAAGAATAAGCGAAATTAATTTAAGCGTTATTAAGTTAAACATAAGTTTTATTGTTTTTTGTTGAAGTTAATTTTGAAAATTGTTTTCTAAATAAAATACCAAAAACTTTTGTGTTGTGGAAATTTGAATTGTCGCCTTGTGTATAATGCATTTACTATAACTATGTTGATAAATGCAATGAAATAACGCGTACAAAGAGTTTTTTAATTGAAAATTGGGTGGATACTAATTGCTAATTAATGACCACAGTATTCCAGATTTTCTATATATAAAGGTCTAATTAATTTGGGGGTCATTCAGAGTCATTCTGTTCTTTGGCAGTACCTATTTGCTTAAGAATTTAGTGTATTTATTTTCTTTATATTTGTGTCAATCAAGTGTCAATAGGAATTTCATATAATTTCATGTTTTTTTTATATATAAATATAAATAGGAATATATTTTAATTGTAAGGGTTTCAGTGAGTAGTCATGTCTTTGACAGCTTATCTTAGTTGATATTTGATTTTTTGTTGTCTCCATTGTATATATATCTTCTCAATATGACACATTATCAAATCTTTCTTTTGCATGCGTTCTTATCAACTGAAAAAAAGGGAAGTTTTTAAAACCATTTACAATAACTCGTTTCATGTATTATCAATTACTTTTGTCAAATTTTTGTACAAGTAACTTTTCTTTTAGGTGCTATTTCTGCCATTAGACTAATAGCAATCTAAAATTTTCATCCAGGATCTATCGAGTTATTGTAAGTTTTTAATTAGTATTATGAGTTCTAAAGAAAGAGTACTTCGTGTCATAAGAAAAAAAAAATGTGATTTTTAGTACAAATAATAATATAGGTATTTGTAATTTGTGATAATAAAAATTCTATTAATTAAACATTTTTTTAATTCAAATATCCTTAAAATTATTTTATTTCATCACATTTAAACAATTACATTAAACCTATAGATATTACACAACACCATTATTTTTTATTGGGTACAATCCAAGTGTTAATCCAGACAATATTTTTTTATGCCAATAACTGCTATGAATTAGGTAATATTTTTCTTGACATATAACTAATTTTAGGCACTGAGAGTAATTTTTTTCTAAGATAGTGGTCGAATTGTTGGCCGCTGCTTGTTAATGTTTAACCTTTACAAGGTTTTATTAGCGCGACCTCAATATAACAAGAACATGGCTTAGGCTAATAAAATCGTGAGTAACCACGACTTTCAAAACGATTTTTAATATGCACAATATATAGTTTTGCTTCTAAATAAACTTAAAAATACTTTCTATTGAAGTACAGCTCGTAAAAAAGTTAAGAAACTAAAAGTGGCAATACTGTAGTGTTGTCTCGTTCTAACAATCCTAATGATAAGAAAGGGAATTCTAATTTCTTAACTTTTTGCCAAGCTATATATTGCGAAAATCAATGCTCATCAAAAGAGTGAGCCACTGTTGCGAATTTAAACTCAATGTAAATAAACATAGAGTGCATTTTCGAACAGTTTTAATTAAAGGTATATGTAGGTACTTAATAGCAGAAAGGCATAAAAATCTGCTTGCAAACGCACATTATAGATTAATGTCATAATTTATGTGACACACAACTGGCTCCCTCTATTGGAAAGCAGCTTTCGTGTAAGAAACATATATTCATAAATATTCACTACAATATAATAAAAAGGTATAAAAGAACACTTTAAATTAAATTAATTAAATATAATGTCAACAAAATAATGTGTCTCATAATTAAAAATACTATCGATAAAATGTTTATTGGTTAAGTTGGATTGTCAAATTTTTTCTGTTGGTAATACTTATTTTTAGATGTTAGTTCTCGTTTGACACAAAAAAAAAATTAATGATTATTCCAATTAGAAATATATAATTAAGCTGCTAACTTAAAATATAATGAATAAATTCATTAATATTTCTTTTTAATAATCATGTTAATATTTTTTTTATAGGTAACTAACTAACTAGGATTATTCGTCATAATAAATTCTAGGTCCTTATAAGAGAGATTAGATATTTTCACGAGATGTTAGTGATTCCATTTCATCATTAAATCTATGTTTTTGTTGCGTATTTATGAAAATTATAAATAGGTAGGTACATACGACATTATTTAGGCCATGTTTAGGTCGTCAGTGAAAAAGAAGCCATGGTAACAGCTTACAGACTAGATCAACTTACAACAACTATAATTTTATAATCTATCAGTGTTGAAATATGGCTGCTTTTTCCTTGAACTGCTGTCTCCGGAGGGCTTTCTCTTCAGCCTCTTTGCGTTTTTCCTCTTGCTCTTGAATGATCTCATCGTGGAATTTGTTTGATTTGGACAATTCTTCGATCTTCGCTTCGAAGAAATTCTTGGCTCCGTTCACGCCTACTTGATCGACGTTTATTTCTGTTAGTCTAGCTAAAGCATCCAAGCCTGAGTCGGTTTCCAGCTCGCCGGCGCGTGCTTTTCTGTAAACAATCAAAAATATATTATACTAGCGACTCGCCGCCGGCTTCTCACGGAGTAGAAATTTTCAAAAATCCTTAGCTGATGTTTGCATTATATAAATTATAAGAATAAACCAAAATTACCTACTACAAGACTTAGTTTTGGCTGTGCGTTATAGTCAGGATAAACGATTTATTTGTACTAATTTATTGTCAAATTAAATTAAATATGTACTAAATCCCAAAATGTTTAGGTTAGCATTTTCGCGGCTAAAATTTAATTAATAAATAATCTAATAATAATTACCTGTATATTAATAGGAATTCTCTAAAGCTAATTTTGTTGTCCATATCCTCGTCCACTTCTGAAATCATGGCCTTAAGTCCGAGATGAGTCTGCGGTGCTCCCAGCCTCTCCATCATTCGTTTTACCTCATTCATATCCAAAAAGCCATCATGGCCTTCGTCGAATCTGAAACACGAAAACAATAATTGTTACAAATAACCAAGTGGGAAATCAAAAGAACATCTTTCAAAACCAACTTTTAACTTAAGCTTTTAGCTTAAGTTTTTTTTTTAACTTAAGCTTTGGTGAATTTGATAATTTCTTAATTCAGTGAATATTATAGATTTTGTAAATGAGCACCTATAATATTCGAAAATTAAAAAGACTATTTTATACTTTCAAACTTTTTTAATAGGTACTTTCAAATTTATATATGTACGAAACCCCATTACCAAATTACACGATATTTTCCCAGTGAAATCTATAATTTCTTTTTACTTAATGGTATGTACAAGTTACTACAGTTAAAACGAAAATAGTAAAAAACTGATGGCCTAATCTTCATACAAAACTGATTGATCTCCTTTCAGATCTCCTCTACCTATACCTAAGTTTTGATTTATTATCTTATTATATTCAATTATAACTTAACTAAGTATAAATACTCGTATTTTTAAGTGATACCATTGGCAATGCTTAAAACAAGAAACATTTATTGAAAGTAAAATGAAAGCTTTCTTCAAAGTAGAGTTACATACAAGGTAAGTACAACTTTCCATGTGCCCAAGTTAGGTAATTTCTTAATATCTTAATTTAAAATCTTGAAATTTTCAATAATAAATGTCATTCAATGCATTGGATCTATATTGTATAAACATTGTTTTTAAAGTTATGAACCCAACGTATGTTTTTTTTTAAATAATTTCGAATTAAAAAAGATTGACCGGATGAGAAATGTATTTTTGTAAATTATAAATTTTTATTGCAAATTATGACAAAAAGGTTGACAAAAGATTCCGGCTAACCCAGGGTTTCATTCGGGAAGTGTTCTCGTCACCATTGCCGCAATGTCTGAAGACCAAGTTATATAATTTGTGCATCCTGCCAGTAATGACTTATGGTGCCGTAAAACCATGGTGCAGTAACGTGAAAAAGTAATCTCTTTTTCATGTTAAGGTCGAGAGACAGGCTGACGGTCCACTTGGTGTCTTTTTAGGTGGCTATCGTCGCCTATGTAACATAAGCAACGCCATAGATGCTGCCGACCATAGAAGAATGGGATGGAGTAATGGGACTCACCGAAACACAACAGCACATATGCTATTATTTCACAGGGGTCTTCTAAGGGGGTGGTTACTACCGCCAAACGGGCTGCCAAAATGACTATTATTGGATTAATTAAGGGTGGAATTTAAGTTTAAAAAGGCCGGACCAGTGCTCTTTCTTCTCTTATTAGATTAAATACTTCCGTTTTAGTGTTCGACTCTTGTCCTATTACAGTTCAGCGATATTGTGGCAAGTTTGTTGATGTTAAAATCGTAACTAATATTATAAACTCGAATACAAGTTAGTTTATTACGCTTTCACGCCTTAACTTCTCAAGCGATCACCATGAAATTTTGCATTGACATTGTCAGACAAAGAATATACTTTTCATCCAGAAAAAAGTAGTCAGTCTCCCAGGAACGTGGACAAATACGCGGGCAAGAGTTAGTTTATAATATTAGTAGGTAATAACAATTTGGATTAATGAACCTTTTAAATAATTTACATGTAGATTAGGTAACAGAATATCTACATTTCACTGCACTCTCTTTAATAAGTTAAATAGATTGACTTGTATATTTTGACTGTGACTTAAATAGTTAAATATTTTAATTGTATTTTAAATAAGTAGATTGACTTAAATTCCTGGTCTTTCCTTTATGTCGTGCTGGAGCTTTATGTCCGTTATTAAAGTACTTATTTTTTATTAATGTAATGATAGTTATGATTGAGTGTGCTAGAAAGCGCATATGCGCGTGTCGCATAATTAATTCAAATGAGTTGTGTAATAGAAACTACCTACATCTTCCATAAATATTTTTTGGACTTGGCACTCAAATCGTTCAACATTAGATAACACTCGTAATAAGCTATCAATAATACGATTATGATGTCCTCAACTCATTTCTTTTTATGTAATAAAAGTGTAGTTACGTTCTTATTCAGTAAAACTACGCCTTCGCCGTGTAAATACACCTTTACACGAACACAAATGCAATCAAGCTACGCCTCGCCTTATTAAAATATTTACTAGTGAAAATGCCAAATTGCGTAGTGAAAGGGTGTAAATTCTAGTCTCAAAAAAAATAAAAAGAAGCAATATGGAATCACAATTCACATGTGAATAAACTTGGAGACCAATATTTAAAAAAATAAAATAAAAATATTATAGATTGGAATACAAAATCTCAATATAGTAAACGGCCTACGCACACGGTCAGGTTTATAAAACCGGATTCACTATGTTGTCTGCAAAATTCTGTCTTTAGTTGGAATTTGGTCTAAGTCCAAAGAAAAAATAAATTTAATGAGTAAGTGAAGTGGAAGAATAAGAGTATATGAATCGACTCAAAAGAAAACAGCTCTTACAATATGAGTTAACTTAAGTTACTATCATCTGTCAATTATGAATTTAATATATGACGGCATTGTCATAAGTAGATATTAATTTCTCATCGGATCACGACTTTTTTAAAGAAGCACCATTATACTTAATAACGTGAGAAATATTTTAATTAGAGGCTAGCAACCAATATACTGCCTGTTAAATAATAATTGTACTACAAGGTCATTTTAGCTAATGATTTTCCTCAAAGTATTTTCACTGATTCGAATAATTGTCTCATTAGCGAAACATTTAAATTATTTATTCTGTCTAAGTTATTCTGTCTAACTATTTTCAAACTTCAGGTGAGATTGGGTCAAGCGCCGCCTTAATTTAATAAAAAAATAGATTGAAAATTAGAGATTTGAATTGAAAGACGCGGCTCACAGCCAAGCAAATGTCTTATTGCGTAATCCCTGCTTTTCATCTAAATGATCACCTGTGTAATCTTATATTTTATAACATTCTATAACAGAATTTCTTTACTATATTTACTTTCTCATTATCAGATACTTAGTTATAATTTATTCTGTCTTGAACAATTTTCTTTATTTTGTGTGCCGTAACGTAACCGAGAATACAGTTGGAGAGCTCATTTGTATGCGGCGTACATATTATTTTGGCTCATTTCGCTTCGAATGTAGCACATATTCATCGCGGGTACACATTTTCCTATAGGGTAAACACACATTGCAATGCGTAACTATTACTCGAATAACTATTACGAGTATATACGACTACCAACGACTTTTAGTAAAGAATGTCCGTGCTACTGTAATATCTCTATACCTACCTATATATAAAAATTATGTGTCACGTATTTGTTCGCGATGAACTCCGAAACTACTGAACCGATTTTGATAAAATTTCGTAACTATGTGTAATTTGGTCCAACTTAAAAAAAGTTTTTATTTTGAATCCGGGTGAAGCCGGGAGCTAGGCAATAGTAATATAGCGTAGCGACATCTGATGTCATTGCATTGCATTACAAACTTGAGACTGACTAAAATAAACGCAGTCTGCAATAAGTTCAGCTTTTCGCTGTTAGATGGCGACAGCCAGTAAGCTAAAATCGCGCTATCGTTTGGTTTTTGACAAAAAGTATTTAATTTGGTCCAACTTAAAGATAGGATATACAAATTGCACCCCGGGCGAAGCCGGGAGCGGGTATCTAGTATATATATTTACTAGCCGGCGCCCACGACTTCGTACCCGCTATAGTACGTTTTTTTGAAAATCCACAGGAACCTCACATTTTTCCAGCATAAAACGTATCTTTAGTTTGATTCAGGTAATCAACAATAAATTAATGAAAACCGCATTCAAATCGGTCAAGCCGTTTCTGAGATTAGCGTGCACAAACGTACAGAGACAAACCGACAGACAAACAAATATTCTAAAAAGTATTTTTTTTACCCCAGTAACATATTGTACAACGGCTTGTTGCGATTTTACTATATGTATAGATTTGCTGATAACGGACTTTTTGTTTATGTTATTGTTAGATAATAACTGTAGGTAATCTTGGTTATGTCTATTAAAGAAATAATAAAAAATTTGCTTAATTATTTATACTGGCGAACAGTGCACCTCTTTAAAAGTACGATTATATTATAGCGTTACATCTTCGTTTTCTTTAGCCAATTTATTCTAATATGATTCTAATGAATTCAATTTATTAGAATTAATTTTAATTTAAAATTTTAATGTAAATATGACCAAGGAAAACAATGTCAAGAATGACATAGATTTTAAGTTAATCAAATATGTCTGAATTTTTTTTTTTAATATTATTATTAGGACTTCTTTCACCATCTCTGAGTAAAGTGTCAAGTAGGCTAACCGCCATATAAAGTCACAGGTCACCGAAAATGATGGAGCTGATATACCTTTGTTTGTACCGTAAAAGTCCCAAACATTAAAAAGAAAATAATAAAAAATTCGCCTATCGATTTAGTAAACCGAGTGCATAATTTAATAAAACATAAAATTATTTCTAAAAGTAACTAATCAACACTTTACTTGTAGTTGGTTAAAGAGGCTAAATCTAATAAATTTATGATTAAAATACTTATGTGAAATTAAATTAAATATCAGTTGCAATGACAATTCTTTTTTTTTTTTTTTCAATATTGAAATGCAAAATGCAGTGTGCTCTGCCACTATAACTGTAAATTTTGAATTATGTAATATAAATATTACAATAAATTCTTAATAGTTTTATTTTTTAGAAAAATCTGCCTAAGAATCAGAACATCTTTCACTTTATCTATACTTATAAAATCGCTTGACTCAACTAACGCAACGAAAAAACATCTAAATCTAGATAGCTGAAATTTGGAACATAGGTAATAAATTCTAAACGAGTGTACCGAAACGCACCTAACCAATCCTGACCTAATCAGAATACAACTTAGTAAGAAACAGATTCGGAATCCAACCTCCTACGAATCTGACCTACTCCGCCTAAACTGTTTATTTTATACGAGTATCGTAAGCATTCGCTAAGAAATGATTTTTTTTTTAAATTTCAACTCCTTGCTGGACCTAAATAAGTGCGAAATAACATAAGATTCTGCTATGAAACAAATGTCAGTTGTAGCAATGCTCTTGTATTACGCTGGCTTGTATACGCTAGCGCTGAGCCAAGGTCGTTTAGGTCTCCCCTCTTTTCTCAATAGTCTCAGATCGCAGGATTATTCATTATTTCCGTCAAGTGTAGGAGTGACCTTATAGATGAAAGATAAGGTCTTATTTCAACCACTCACCAAGAATTTTTATTTTTTAATTTTTTAATGGACCTCCAAAAGTCATAAATTTTAATAATAATAATCTATTTTTGTCTATGTCTTTTCCATAATTATTAAAAACAAAAAGTCATTTTCCGCGTATGTTTGTTTCTCCGCTAAATTAATTTAAACTACCCAACGAATTTTGATACGGTTTTCATTAATGGAAAAAGTGTTAACGAGGAATGTTGTGTATATAGTTTGTAGAAACAAATTGCATACGTGCGAAGCCGCAGGCAAGTCGTAGTTGTATGGAGAATTTTTTCTGCTAGTAATTTTCGAAAAGATTTTCGAAGACAAAATATATAGCTCATGGAGTTGGTAGTTCTGATTTTTTATATGTTGGTACTGATGAAATGGCAATGACAAATCCAAATTTTCCACCTGGAAAGCCTTACGGAGTATTGTTAAATTCATTAAAATTTAGATCTTTTTTCAGTTTTTGTCGATTTTTACTACCAAGGACCTGTGCTACAGTAAAAGTCACTAGGTATGCACACTTTTTAATTAGATTAAATTTGCAATTGAATGAGGATAATTTAGTCTTGGTAGCCCAAATGGTTTTGAAGATACGGCTATTCAAAAGTTTGCATAATTTCTAAAAAAAATGGATGTTTTACAGTTGTTTTTAGTTTTCGATAATTTTGACCACTTAGGAATGGGTTATGGTAAAATTTATTAAAAATGAGATAAATTTGGTCTACATAGACCTGATAGTTCCTGAGATACAACTGTTCAAAGTTGTTGAGGTAGTATTAGGAAAGGTTTAAAATGAGGTAGAAAATTTGGATTTGTCATTACCATCAGTACAATAAATCAATGATCAATAATCAGTATAAAAAAATCAGAACTACCTCATTTGATGTAAGGCAACGCCACTTGTTTGATACGATTTCCATGGACTAATATGTGATATTGTGATAATCTTTTTTTTTAATATATTTTTATTATGAACCTTAATTTCTGCACAACAAAAATTTATCAAACAATACTAAGAAACAAGAAATTAAGTTCTCATACTCGTATCTATATTCTCTCTCTCGTATCTCGAAAACATAAGCGCGGATTGTGCAATATGATAATGTAATTTAATATTGTAATTTAGTGACTTCGTCCGCGCCCCTTTGTCTTAGCTCAGATCAAATAAGAATCAATAAGAAATATTGAGGACAACATAGTGAACTTTATTTATGTATTTTATTCGTTAGTTATAGTCTGCAGTTGACGAGTACCAGTAAAACTTTAATATAAAAGCTTATGTTTAAGTGTTAAACCAATAAATGGCGTCGAAACTGATATGGTGCAGTTCAAAAATGTGAAGCAAAGATAATTTCACCTTTAAAAATGTTACAATTTGGAATCGACTTATTACATACATTTATGATGTAATGCCACACCTGCTATGCAAACACGCCTAATTGAGGCTTTTTAAAAGGTTTAAAGAAAGGTTACATGACGTTTTTATTAAGTTTACATAATTCCATATATAAGTTTACATTCATAAGTAGTCATTATAAGCAATATTTAATTTAAATGTGAGAGAATTAAGGTAATTATTATTTGTTTAATTTGTATAATACAACCCACAGAGCTTAACTAAATTTCAGGAGTGCATAACATTCGTGCATGCATGGAGGAAACTAATTGGCCAAAAAGAATAACTCGTCTAGCTCTGCCGAATCCTGCGTAGTACCCAGGACGCTTGCAGTGTTCCCTTTTTTTTATTTAAGTAATGGATAAGTGGACATAATACAGTGAAATGTGATATAATGTAAAAGTTGATAAATAAGGAAATGATTATTTACATTTCTTGTATATAATTATCCATACTTTCATACTTTAATATTATAAATGTGAAAGAAACGCTGTCTGTCTGTCTGTTACCTTTTCACGCCTCAACCAAAGACTACATATAAGTACATATATTGGTAGTACTAAACCGATCATCATGAAATTTTGCAAACACGTTGTCAGGGATACCGGAAAGGACTGGGCTAACTTTCACCCAGAAGTACTGTTCCTGAGAAATCATTTAAAATTAAGAAAACTAAAGACTGGCAAAAGTGTAATAGCAATAAGAATGTCAGGCGTTATGTTGCTTATGTTTTTTTTTATTTTTCAACGCGGACGAAGTCGCGGGCACCAGATAGTATCTTATTAAAATCAAGTCTTTTAATAACATAAGTTTTTTAAGTTTGAAATCTTCATTAAAATCAAGTCCATTCTAACAAGTAAATATTAGGCAGCTATGAACCTAAGTCAATGTTAGTAGTTAAATTAAAAAACATGTATGAAGAATTTTTAGTATTAAAACGTAATCAATCTAGCCACATTTGATTGGCCTGTAATTGAAATCGTGTAGTAGAAATATTTTTATTCTAATTAAAGACATTTGAAACATGTCGGTGGACAGATACCGAAGTAAACTAGAACTGACATTAACCTTGTATTGTAGGCCCACGTCTAATAAAAACTATATTATGCAATATATGAATTCTAATTGATTTCTGCAAGAGTATTGCTCAATAGGTAGACATTTCGTAGGCGTTTCTTAAAATTTGTATAACATTTTGATCAGATTTCTCAAGGTCGCACAGTCAGCTCAGTCTCAACAAAGATTGTTTATAGATTGTCAGGACAGACTTCAATATTTGAAAATTGTTAGTCCTTTCATAGACGCAGATTTTTCTTGCGATCTTTTCAATTCCTTTATTAGTTGCTGGTGCAACTAATAAAGGACTAGCTGCGAGTATCTCATATTTGATTTTTATTGTCTACGAAATGTCAAGACCATGGGGGCGAACAATGCCTACCATCTGAACTAATTATAATTTAATTAGTTCAGATAGTTATAATTACTTGCTAGTTAACAAGTTTTCTTCTTAAGCAGATTTACATTTGGAAGTCCGGCAGTGTTGTTTATAAAGGAAATAACATGCAGTAAGTTTATTTTTAAACTGGTACCTACCTCTAACGTAGTTCCCGAAACGGTATGTTGGTGTTGTGAAAACGGACACATACTCGTATATATCGTTGCGGGAGCATTTTGTGTTTACTGAAAGGGCACACGTCGAATCGTTTACTTTAAAAATACACGCTTCGATGTGTGGTACATTATTGTTTTATTTTCAGTGTACTTACCTAAATATTATGTGTGTGGTGTGTGGTTCGGTCACCTCACATTCTACTATATCATAATGATGACTAACTGAACGAATACAATACAATTATTTTCTTTAAACATTCCCTTGTATTTGTGGTTATTATTTTAGGTAATATTAAATGGCTCAAGCAAGCCTTAATTTAGTTGTTATTAAGTATGCTTCACTTTCTTTGGTTTATTGTATTGATCACTCAATTTAAAGAATACGAAATCCATTTTAATGCTTTATATATTTAGATTATTTTCAATTTCATGTATGTATCAATCATCAATTTCATCAATCATTCAATTTCATCTATGTATCAATCCTATTAATATTATAAATTTATGCGAAAGTTTGTATGTTTGTTCTTTAATAACAAAAAGCACTTTTATCCTGCATACTTTACATCCTGAAAAAAAATAACAACGAGGAAAAATATAAGTCAACAGTGGCGGCGCTACCGTCGTCACAGCGATAAAGATATCAGGCGTAATTGCAGGTGTTATATTATTAATTTTGCGGGCCCTAGCTAGTAATATTTTGTATGCAAACTTACAATAATAACACCGTTGAAGTATACCTACATATACAAAACAGTAAGTACTTAAATTGTTTACAAAATCGATATCCACCAGACGACCTAGGAAGTCCTTGTCTTCGATATAAATGCCTCAATAAACTTTCCCAAGTAGGTCACAAGTCTGTAGGTTGAATTAAACGATACACAACCGCGCCGGCAATATGATAGATCAATGTAACAAAACAAATTGGGACGATTTTAACGAACTTCCTAACCTAGTTTATTTCGTCTTGACGTCATATTTTTCAATTCATCACGACAATGTTTTTAATATGATTTATTAGCACGACTCGTTAAACGTTTTGCAGGTCAACGCGCCAACGGCATGTCTTTTTTTTAAATTGACCACTCTGTCCAAGTGCCCAGTTTCGGCAAATCTAGCAGATTTTTAAGAAAAATTCAATTTTCTGAGAAAAGAAATTAGTACACAACTACATTTGTTTTTAAGCTTATTGATTAACATACTTATGTTAATCAATAAGCTTAAAAACACGTTCTCAGGTACAAAGGAAAATGTGCCCCTAGCGAAATTCGAACCCGCGACCGTTTGGTTAATATCTAGGGTTACTAGCCACTAGACCAAACGTGTCGTTGGGTCTATTGGCTACTTTTATTTCTTTTTTATATTTTACACAATTTTTAAGAAAAATTTTCCAATTTTAAATCTGTTCGGTTATCTCAAGATATGCTACAAACTGTTTTGAAATATTGTATATTAATTCATAGGTTATTAGGTTGCGCTCATTTTGGTAAAAATTGTGTTCGGTCTGAGATTAGTCTTGGTCTTAAATCAATAAATATACTGTGTATGAAAACAATAATCTAAATTTTATTTACCTAATAAATCAATCTTCTGATATTTGTATTTTTTTTTTCTTCAACAAATGTAGGCAAGTAAATATAGTGAAATTTGATAAAATGCAGTGTACAACCAATGCTGTCATTTCAACATCGACACAATGCTAGTTGCCTGCGAAACGGACGCTTTCCCAACGTTATTGTCTATATTTTGAAACATTGTATCTATACTGTTCCATATTCGTGTTCTGTTTTATTTATTTTCAAAGAACAATTTCATATGAAAACTTAATAATTTAATAAATATTCAATATTGGATAAGTGGTTAGGGCGCTTGCCTTAACGGTTTTTCCGGGTTTTTCCGGCTGTTGGAAATGACTTTTCAAATTTGGCTCTGGTCTCGCTGTGGAAAGTAGTGGAAAGTAGGTACACTGCATTTTGCAGTCATATGGGCAGCTTGTCTGGCGGCAGATACCACCCCCTTAGAAAATAACACCGTGAAATAACAGCACGTGTGCTGTTGTGTTTCGGTGAGTGGGTTAGGGATTCCAGATACCATTTCTCCCTACCCCTTCCTAATTCCTTATCGTTAATCCTTAATATGGTCGGCAGCGCACTGCCGAAATACTGCCAGAAATTGAACCAGGAACCCCTGAGACAAAGTTTTAAGGCAAATCACTCATCCAAGGGGCTCGTCGTATTCGTTGGCTGTCGTTTTTCCTTTTGATAAACTCTGCACAATAATTAAGATAAGTATTTGATTCCGTTGAAGCTTGTCTGAATTACGAGTAATTTTTTAATCAGATTATAGTAAAATTTAGCCTTTTTACACCCGATAACCTCGAAATCATAATCTCCTAATTTCCATTCAATTGATAAATCGCTGTATCGTTTTCCTGACATAATATTTATCTTTCGCGACTTATGTAAAATCCTTGATACGATAATTTTTTTATTGTTATTAAAACTGAAAATGTATATACTCGTATACTTTACTTGAGTACTTAAGCCTCAAGTACTTAATTACTTTAAAGTAATTAAGTACTTCAGGCTTATTTTATTATATTAATTTTCTGTAATATTTTACTTTTGAGTAACTGAAGTGTAATATTCAAAAAATATTGTAGAAAATTTTGTACATTTTATATTTTTAAAACTCGTTTAAAAGATTAACTTTTTTGAATTATATTTTGTGTGTTAAATGAATAGTTTGTCTTGAATTGTTTGTCTATTTACGCTCTCACGCCTTAATTACCAAATTGTCACCATTAAATGTTGCATTTACGTTGTCTGGGATACAGAAAATGATATAATACCTTTCATCCAGCAATAAAGTAAAAATTCAACGCCTTATAGAAAAATTATTAAGCGCGGACTACTAGCAAAAGGTAACAGGTAAATGATAAAATAGCTACAACTAAATTCAAGTAGTATTTTCTGTCGTCATCAAGGAACGTGTTTGAATAAAAAATTAGTGTAAAATGTTTGCAAAGTCTGATTCATAGTACAACGTACAACCCACTCATCGATTTTGGTCTGTCGTCGCATCTCGTGTGGTTCCGCTGACTCTCGTGAACTTCCTCTGACGCACTGAGAGCACTGAGCTAGTGACCGATTTCAATTACGCATTTACGGACTGATAAGGGGATTGCAAGGGTACACACACTCTGTGTGAGTAAGCACTATAAGGAATATATCTATTTTGTTCGTCATTACAATACAGGATTTCCTACAGAATGGCAAGCAAAATAAGGATAACATAAAACCTTAAAAATAAAACCCTTTTTAAAAATTAACAAAGAATTGTTTTAGTCGATTCATTGGGTTTCCTAAGGCGTAATTCTATACCTATACCAATATTATATAGAAAGAATATTTGTATGTTTGTAATGAATAAACTCCAAAACTACTGGACCGATTTTAAAAATTCTTTCAGCTATAGAAAGCTACATAGGCTATATTTTATAAAGTTACGAGGACGAAGTGGCGTGCTATTGTTAGTATATTATAATTATACTAGCGTAATACTAACAATTATTTATAGTGGTCAAATATTTAAATTTCAAACTATAAACAATATTAATAATAGTCGTAAAATGAGCTCGGAAATAAAGACGCCGCGGAAGGGAATTCCAATCCTTGGCAGTCCCTAAAAGAGGAATTTTGACAAGATGAGGATGGTAATCTGCCGTACGTCTGAATGTCCGATGGAAGAAAGGGGAAGGCGGTATGAGCTCATGCAGTTCGTGAGCACCCTCTCTGAAGTAGGTATATCTTATATGAGACACACAGTTCTGCAATTCACCAAGTCGTATCCGGCGAGTTGGTATTGGGCTGCAGCATCTCAAAAATTTTATACAATTTAATTGAATTTAATAATTTAATCCATGCAAGAATTTTATAATTTCTGACATTTATAAAATTCTTGACTGTTGAAATGTGTTTACTCAATTCTACTACCACTACATTGTAAATGTTAGGCATGTCGAAGGCATCCGCCCCTGGCGCCGGATTAGTCAGGGGCCGGATCACTGGAGGTTGTTTGGCTAACGGAAACTGTCAAATCTGATTTTCATTAATGACTTTTCGAACTGTCATTATAAACATAGAACTACATAGCATTTATGCTCGTCTAGTGGAATTGTTTCATCATTCTTTCTCAAAGTGTTGACCTATTGTTAACATTAAGGTTTCCACCGAAGTTTAAATGCAAATATCAACACTTCAATCGATAAATGAGTCATAGTTGATTGACACCTTTTACAACAAACCAAAACATGACTGTTTACATGAGTAATATGAATGAATGAACATGTTCCATTTGAAATTTATTATTTTTTAATACAATACACGTAAACAGGGATATTTATGCTTTAGTTATAACAATAATATGGCTTTGTCTTCTGTGTTATGTAATAAAATTGACGTAGCAATGATGTCATTTGATGACAGTTAAAAACAAAAATCTAAATACAAGAATAATGAATTAAGGTTATACTGTACTAAAAATATTTTCACCTCTCCAGCACGAAAAGGGTGCTGGTTGGTGCCTAAAAACTCGCAGAAAAATCGATTCTTAATGCGAGCGTGATTCGAAATTCGAACACGCGATTTAACTCATAGGAATAAAATTTTGATTTTATTAGTGTGTCCATCCATAGCCTACTAGAGTCGGCCGACCATAGCCGACTAGAGTTGGCTCAGCTGTGAAGATAGTTTCACAGCCGTTCAGAAATTGGTTCATCATTAGGTCTTGGTCCAATGGTGATCCAGAAAAACAAGTTTCAAATGCCGAACTTAGCTTTCTTCCAGAAAAGTCCAGTGGAAAATATCTTCATTCGTACGAATTATTTCATTCGTACAAACATAGAGACAGGACCCTTACCTAACACGCAAGTAAATAATACGACCATTACAGTTCCGAACAAAGGAAATCTTAAAAATTGCAGTAATTTTACTATCAACTTTTAATATTTTTGTTAATTTAGTTATAATTAATGTGACTGGCTATGTGAATGTTAGCTACAATAAACGTAATATTTAAAATTATCTTAATTGATTTTGTTACCTAACGATGACCTATAGTAACGATCTTCTCGCTGTTGAGGTGAAAAGTTGTATGTTTAACACGAGAGCAAATTTTTTTTATGTTTCGGCACTCGCAGCAAAAAACAATTTTGCTCTCTAGTTGAACAAATAACTATTTTATTCTAAAAACTGTGGAGAAATAAGTAAAAGATTTTAATAACTTGAAAAATCGAACTAATTCATATAATTTTTTTTTTTTCGTAGCATCTTTCTTCAAAAATGTTTTTGGCATGTTTTATTTCAGTTTATTTCTTCGCAACTGTAGTCCAGGAAAATTTACTAATAAATCAAAATTTGAGTCCCCTTGGGGGTTTTTTTTACGTTTCTAGAATATATGTACCTAATATCGATGAGTGCAAGAAATTTTCGATTCCAATCTGTAGAAGGGGTGGAAAGTTTTTTTAAAAAAATCGTCAAATTATACAAAAAAGGGTGAGATACAAAAAAAAGTTTCAGACAAATATTGTAGAGAATTTAGTTTTACATAAAAATGTTTATATAACTTTTTTTCTAAAATTAAAATGAATATACAAAATAGGTATTTTAAAAAAAATCTCATTGAGCCAAAAAAACCAAAAATACTATTGGCATGTGAATAATTTCGGAGAGAGACTCAGTAACATGAATACATTATTAATTATAATATATACAAATATTATACAATAAGTATATAAATATATGTATATACAATCGTACCATCTAACCAACCGGTAACGATTAGATAATGTTTATTTAATAATTTTCTTTTATTGACTTCATAATAAGCTGTGACTCAATGCCACAAGTAAGTAGTTTTGTATCTTCGTCACCGGCCTGATAAATGTTTTTCCAATGAAATCAATAATATCATTTGCATTATGACGCGTTTATTAAATGACTATTTCTTACTAATGACATGACTGCAGGCGTATAGGGAAAATCTACACGTCTCGAAAGTCTGTGTTTCATATCATAATGATGATGACAACTAACGTCTTCATTGTGCTATTTAATTACAGTAAGTATATTTTATATTAGGTATATGATATATTCATAACTTTTTTATTTGCATAATTGCTGACAAGTAAGCAGGTATATTTACAAAAGTTATTATTTTTATTAAATCTATTATAAAGAGAAATGTATTTTTGTTTGTAATGAAATGAATAAACTCAAAAACTATTGAATTTTAAAAATTCTTTCACCTATAAAAAGCTACATTATCAACGAGTAACATAGGCTATATTTTATAAAATTACGCGGAATAAGTCACCTGAAACAACTAGTTAAAACTAAAGAACATATGCACACACGTGTAGAATGAATACTACAAGAAACTTTAATAAAGTTAATTTAAGAGAAATAGTTTCCTGCATAGCGAGTAATTCAAATGTGATTACTTTTACATTAAGCATTAAATAATCGGACAGAATTGAACAGAAATGAACTTCGGTTTAGTAGTCTAGTAGTCACCTCGCACAATTTTCGTACGAAATGTGCTAAAAGCCAACTTTAAATTTATATAATATACTTTTAGTAGTCGTCTCGCACACATATTATTTCTGGAAACTTGTTGATCCCCGTGCGATTCCAGATTCAGTTGAAAGTTGTGAAAGACTTAATGAATCATTATTAACATGACGTGGTAACCATTCATAAAGAGTTCTCCCACGACGCGACGCGATGTTGTCATTTCGCGTAACAAAATAACTATCTATCTACTTACTTGTTCGCTAACGTTTTTCAACTAATTAATTTTGTTTACTTTCGCCATTCATGAATTTAATTTATCGCTTGTGTTTCATGGCAAAGGTGTTCAAAGTTCAATTAGGCATTAAACATCAGATAAGCATACAGATAAGCATTTTGATCTACGTTTGAATGTATGTAAAGATTCACCAATTTATAATATATTTTTTATTAATGATTAATTTATGCCAATTAAATATTTTTGCAATGATTTACACCGATTTCATGGTTACAATGAAACTATACATGTAAATGTAAAGTTTTTAACAATAAAACATTTCCTTAGAAACAAGAAATATAATAACATCTAATATGTTCTGATGTATCCGGATTTTTAATAATATAAATGCAAAAATGTGTTTGTTCGTTTGTTTTTTATGCTTTCACGCCCTAACTACTCAATCGATCGTCATAAAAATTGTGAATTTGCATATATACACATTGTCAGAGGCCCAGAAAATGTCATAGTCTGTCTTTCATCCAGAAAAAGTATTGTTACCGAAAGACGCAAGGAATGGCTAATTTAAATATATTTAAAAAGTTTAGAAAGAAAATGTTCCATTATTACTGATAGGCAAGTTCAAAAATAACAACATTTATTAAGTAATGAGGCAGCGCGGTGATTAGATGTCAGATAAATAGATACTTAGATATTTTTATTGTATAAAATAAATATATTAAATTATGTAGTTTACAGGCAGACAAGGAAGTTGTTTATCTGTATTTGAAAGATATAAATATTTTTCTGCACCAAATTATTTTTCTGTTTTTATTATAAATGTACCTATAAAAATATCTGATATTTAAGAAGAAAAAAAAGCAATTTTTATCCTGTGGGTAGATTAAACTGTCAGAATGGTAAGGTAAATAATAAAATATGAGTCAATCTATTTGATGTTTATGTATACTTAATTATAAAAAAAAGTAATTCAAACTGGAGAATTTTTTTGAATATAACATAAGAATAGATATTTTTCTTAAAAAAATAAAATAAATAACAGTAGGTATATCACATGCAACTTCTCTATTGTAGTTTTTTTGCTATGTATTTATTACCAGTACACATCAATCTGTTTTCTTGTTTAAAAGTCACTAAATTATCAAATGATATTTACATTGTGATATTTATGTATCAGTGGAATCCCGGTTTTTTACATCAAATACAATGTAATATATATCCCGAGTGCACCAGATTAGCAAACAAAATAAACATACCATTATGGTAACACAATAAATTGAACACAAGAATAAATACAAATACCGGTCCTCGCGGGAGATAATAAAGAGAAGAAAAAAATAATCACTCACTTGTTAAAGGTTTGCTCGTACTGTTTTATTTCTTTCCTGGAGAACTCGTGAAATTCCGTATAAACATTCACGAATTTGTATTTCGGTTTCACGTCGAGACCCTCTTCGAGTTTATCGTTGATTTGTTGCCGCCTCGATAGAATCCCACTGAGTTCGTCCGTAGCAGCCATTTGAGCGAAATGCGCGTTGAAAATAAATAATAAAAAAAGGTTTGAGAAGCGTTGAGCGCTGCGAGAGGCTGTGTGCTCCCTCCGATACTATATTTCGGACTGGCCGCGCCGCGCCACCGCCTCGGTCCACGGTCGGCATACAATACCTTCGCAATCACTCCGCGCGCGCTCCCTTGCCTTGAAATCATAGCGGGGAAATGGGTCGCTCGACGCATGGTTCAAAATACGTTTTACAAAATTAAACCCTTTAAAGGGATCTAAATGGAAATTTCTACTACCAATTAGTATAAAAAGTAATTTAAACATATTTTTTTATGTTAAGAACGGCAAACAAGCTGACAATCCAGTTGATGGTAGGTGCCTACCGTGGCTTATAACACAAGTAACATCACAGGTGCTGCAAGTGCGCTACCAAGGATTAAGTAAGATTAAGGATAAGGGATTGGGAAGTGATAGGGAAATAGGCTCTGGCATCCACTCCCTTACTCGCACACCAAAACATGCTGTTATTTAACGGTGGTCTTCTGTAAGGGAGTGGTTACTGCCGCCAAACGGGCTGCTCAAATGACTTTCGGATATTAATTGACAAAATCCAACCCTTGAAAGGTAACTAAATAGTAATTTATACTAATTATTGGTATATAGATTTAATGTAAGAAGTTACTTAAGGACCTATTAATGTAACTTTAAATAAATATTTCAGATATTTATTTGCTGAGAAAATTCAAAAGAAAAATATTTCGAAACAAACGCGGTGCGAGTATTCCTCTTTTTAATTTATTGTGAGAACATTTCACTGTCGAATGCAATTATAATCAAAATTTTGATTTTAATGTTGCATAATCACGAGATGAAATTTTGTGGTTACTGTGGCCAAGCAAATAATACTCTTATCGCGCATTTCTGAGGAATGCTTTTGTTTTTTCAGCCTGGCTTTATTTTCTGAGGTAACAACTTTTTTCGTGCTGATCTCTTATTAATGATGTGTTGTTTTGATGCATTTATTTTCAAAACATTTTAACGTGAATTATCATTTATTAAGATTTATATCCTTACTTATTTAAATTGCTCATACCATTGTATGATAGTATGTAGCCGTTACAACGAATAGTATGTAGAGTACATATTTGGTACAATCCACATTCGAAATAATCGTCATTGAAATATAAATAAGTTACCTACTTACTTAAGTATGTCATAAGTAAATGTAATTGTGAGTAGGTATTTGGTTACGTTCCCCTTAGGACTTCTAACGACTCCGGAAGTCACATTAAATATGACAAATTGTTTATAATTTTGTTAAACTGCTTATGTGAATATATTTGAGTTGAAAATATAGTTGAAAACATTTCAGAGTGGCTCTGCGTATTCACTCGATAAAATTGAATTAGATTTTTTTATGATAAAGACTGCCAGATAAGTAGCAGTACTAATAAGGATATTTAGACAATTTTGTGTACCTGTATTATCCGTCCGTACTATATAATATTATAAATGCGAAAGTGTATTTGGATGTATGGATGTATAGATGTTTGTAACTCTTTCACGCAAAAACTACTGAACCGATAACCATAAAATTTTGCATACACGTTGTCTGGGATACCAGAAAGGACAAAGGGTACCTTTCATCGTTCAACACGGACGAAGTCGCGGGCACCAGCTAGTAAGTATATAATACATATTATGTACTGTCTTCAAATTCTTATGGACACTATAGTAGTTTGTAGTCTAATTTAAAATAACTAGGTAATGAAGTTGAAAAAACAAGCCTAGCAAAGGAACACAAAAGCAAAGCAAAAAAAAAGTTGTATTAGGAAATTTAAAAACAATGCACTGCACCTAATTGTTTTGTAAAGTAAAACAAAATCAACTTCTCTAGAAAAATTATCGAGATTTTTTATATGAGAATTTATATTAGACTTGACAAATTAGCATTTTTTTATTAACTCAAGTTAGGCAAAAAGATGTGAAGATAGATGGTGATATATTCAGACTTGTAGAAAACACTACATAAATAACTAAAATTTAAGAGTCTGCTTTCATTTGCATAAAAGCAACGAAAATAAGATAGTTGCCTTTTCAATATTAAGTAATAGAAAGTTGTAATAAATGATATCGTAAGTAATTGTCGGTTATCTAGATGATATAATAACTTGGATACTGTCAGCGAAAAGTGGGTGCTCTGATGATAGATTTTGTTGAATTAATTATAGTGTCTTATATAGAAAACTTTATATAGAAAACTTATGATAATTATTTACATATTTCTAACAACTTAGCAAATATATTGACAATGATTAGATTGTATTTTAACGCCCGACGCAAAAAAGTGTATATATATGTGTAGGTGTATCTGTCTGTGGCATTATAGTATTTATTTTTGAAATTAACAAATTGCCCCAAATGGGAAAAATTGGTCGCAGCACTAAGGGCATTCCTTATTAGAGCTGCACTCAAATAGCGCATGTACGTACAGTACATACCTATAAAAAATTAGGATCCCTAACTGCTTGATTTGCTTTAAAGACTTAATATGTGTCTGTGAAATAATTTGGATATTAGAATAGTGAAATAATGAGATCCAAATTATTTCATTGTGGTTTTCTGAACAAAAAAATGATTATTTTAACATCTAAAACATATATCTAATGTTTAATATTTTCAGCTATTTATCAAAATACAAATATGTAGGTATATAACGTGTGGGTGTCGACTTAGCGTCATATTATTCGCGTATTATTTAGTTATTTTTAAAATATAACCTTCAACAGATATGAAATTCATTCGATTCGCAGTCCTCGCTTGAAACGCTGTGAATTTTCAAAAATAAAAGAATCTTAGGTATAATATCTTCTAAGTACACGTAATATAAAATAAAGTCACTGATTGTCTGTTTTTCCTTTAACATCTTTTAAAGCACCTCGCGTATTTTAATACCGTTTTCACGTATAAATTAAAAAAAATTGTATTAGTGCCAAACCAGGAGCTGATCGCTAGTGTATATTAAAGATGACATTGAGTGATAACGTGACAAGGTATGTACAAATATTAATATTATTGCCTAGAAGTCGCGTTAATTTTTCTAATTATACGAATTGTCATTGGCTTTTTCATTAACACAATATTACAAAATGTGAACAAACAAACAGAATTTTAATTTCTTAATTGACAGATAGGGTCCTTTGGGATATTAACTGTAATAACAAAAGTGTGACCAAGCCCGACAGAAGTTTTTGAGTGACGAAACGTAACGGCTGCTTCTAACAGCCATGAGGCGACGCTCCAGGTAAATAAATCTATGGTAAAAAAGAAATGCACAGCCAGAATACATTTCAATAGACTTTAACGCCAGAAGATAAAAAAATCAAAATCAAAATTCAGTTTTGCTGCGTCGCGGACACGGTCGTGTGTTTTACATGAATACATGTACTTATATTACAAGTAATATTCTCTTTGAGAGTATATTACGAGTATGTGTATATATATCCAACGAATTTGAATATACTTAAAAAAAACTTTGTTTCATTAGCTATCGAGTGGTGTAATATAATTTTGGATGTATATGATAAATATGTAGTAGCTGCAGAATCAAACTGACGATTTTGTTATCATCACTCTGGAAGCTTTAGAGTGGTTCACTAATGTATGGGAAAAAATAAAAGTGATTTAATCATATTGTTATAGTGAAATTATGTTTTCTTAGGATTAAACAAATAATAATTTGCTTTAAAAGATTTAATTATAACATAGCTTTAAAATATTTATGATTCAAAATTTCGAAAAATTTCGTATAAACAGGGTTTCGTTAAACGCAGATATTTTATTAATAAAACTATTATATACCAATAGATGAAGAAATATTAAAGAAAATGCATGTACGACATATTAAATAAGACAAAAATATGGTAATAGAAAATCACTTCAATATCCTAAGATATATCGTGTAAGTATTGAAGAAACAATTGCGAGCGGCTACTCTGTCAGTAATGTTGCGATTTTTCAAAATTTTGGCAATCTTTTTCCCGATTTTGTTTTTTTATTCTTTACTTGAGATCCGAAAGGTAAGTTTAGCCCACGAAGTGAGTAAATATTTCCTTCAGACTCACTCGAAAATGACACCAACACCTGTTCAGTAATACACATCTTGATTTTTGTTAATGTTCAAACCGTTAAGAAATAACTGTATTTTATCTAAATTCTAATTTTAATCTAAGAAGTCAAACTAGGCAAAAAAGTAACATTTTTCTGCTAAATCCTCGCCTTAAATTAAAAAAAAAAACTTCTCGAGTTACATCAGCTGTAATACGTAGGTAACATAAGATAATAGATAAATGAAAAGAAACCCAATTATTTGTGTAACCCTTAACCTGTAGTTTAGATTAAACTTCTTGTAAACAAAAATATTAAAAAAGTCAGTCTGCACTGAACACTCGTAAAAGTGAGTTATCTTTTTAAAAACGTTGACGACGATCAGTGCCGGATTAAGATTACTTGATGCCCTAAGCAATCCACGCTTGTGCCCAATCACAAGTAAACTAGAACAGCCTATAAAAAAAATTAACGTATACAACGAGATAGATCATCACGTACCGTAGAATATGCATGGAAGACGAAAGAGATACGTGGAGTAGGTATCATTTTTATTTATGTATTGAAAAGTGACTTGCAACTTTTAGGCATTAAATTCGCGGAAAATAGTTTTTAAATCCAACGTTTTTAGCATTATAGTTTTTAAGTCCCCCGGCTTCGCATGGATTTTTTTTCTGAAAATTTTATATAAAAACATTTGTTCTTTAACGCTATTTCGAGGAAATTTTCTAGCAGTTACCTATTGGCAAAACAAAATTTAAAAAAATTAATAAAATAAACATACGTTTTGGACCGACCGTTTTGGATTTTAAACTTTCAAGCAACCACTATTTCAATCGGTTTCCTCGCGATATTTTTTTTTTCATCCCCATATTATGTCCATTCCCTATCCCCGACTCAGGGCGCGCAGCGGAATTTCATGTTCAACACTTCTGAAGTTAAATACCAACTAAAAAGCCATCCGGTTATCTTAGTTGAAAGTTGCATCTACGCGTCATTGCTTTGACTAGTACGGTTGAAGATTAAGTAATTCGCGTCAAACATTTTTCCGAAGATAATTGATCTTACCCATTTGTTACAGATCCGAAAGCGTCGAAAAGTTACCGGAGAGTGATTTGGAAAATAATCCCAAACTCAAAAATAACAAATGGAAGGAACGAAAGAAGAATAATTTCATTAAAGAATATTTAGTAGATTACACTGCGAACTCAAATTTACATGGTTTAAAATATATCGGAGAAAAGGAAAGAACTCTTGTAGAGAAGTAAGATATGCATCGCTTTTCTCTTTATTTGTTTCCAGTTTTTATTAGACCGTTTTTAAGAAACCAATTCTATTTTTAAAGATAACTTTAAATTTAAGATTTAAGATTAATAAACAAATATTATTATTATATCGATAATATTGGTAACCATTATTTCGGTCAATATTTAGCCTTGCTAGACAACGAGGTATAGTAATGCAGCCAGCATCCTTGGAATCCTGCTTAAGGCAAACTAGATTTTCTAAATAATTTTGAATATAAATTAAATAATAATTTGATGTTGTGTCTATGTGTAATAATATATGCTGTATATTATTACCTATAAGTATTATTAATATTATTATCTAATATATATAAATTAAGTGTCATGTGCAGTTTGTGATAAACCGATTTTGATAAAATTTCGGAACTTTTTATTTTGCACCCGTGCGAAGCCGGGAGCGTGTAGCTAGTACTCCTATAGATATAGGGTATAGGTACATAGGTACATAATACGAAGAATAAATCTACGCGTCATAATTTGCATTTTGTTTTAGGATTTTTTGGTTGTTCATGTTCACCTGCTGCGTTGTTCTGTGCGCGGGACTAATAAGGAAAGTATATATAAAATGGAATGAAAGTCCAGTGATTGTGAGCTTTGCTGAAAATCCGACACCCGTTTGGCAGGTAATACTTCCCTGTGTGCTGAAGATGTTTATTTATCCATCATAGCTATGATGAAAAGCTATGATGGATAAGCAAGAGAATATTTTATTACAAATCTGGCCAGGATTCGAAATTGCGTTTGTAGTGTTTATTCCATTTTGTTATAATCCTAATATTATAAATCCGAAAGTGAGTTGATGTTTGTATGTTACGCTTTCACGCCTTAACTACTCAACCGATCATCGTGAAATTTTGTCAGGGCACAGAAAAATACGTAGAGTACACTTCATACAGAAAAGAGTACTTTTCCCTAGGAATCATTTAAAAATATAAAAATCAATGCCTGTCTAAAACATATGAGCGATAAAGACTCAATGAGTGTTTTACCACCCAAGAGCGGTTCTTAATAATAAAATACAGAGTACAATAACAAAAGTAATGCGTCACCAAATTCTTTTGTTTCTAGTCTTTCCATTTTTTTTAAAGTAAACAATGGTTACATACTTGCCATGATGTCTCGCAATATATGAAGAGTAATCTAGAGCACGAAGATAACAGTTGAATCTCGTAAAAACAATTTCCTGAAACCACGAGGGAGTAAGGAACGATAATGCTTTTTACGATGATAAGCACTATTTATCGCAAACTGTTACACACATTTTTTTCATAATATTAAATTTCAATGAAAAAGGTTGTACGGTAATTTCTTTTTGCCATAGGCAGTTCACCAATACGATATGGATAGGGCCTTATATATAACTAAACTACTAGCTTTTTTCCGCGACTTTGACTATCAGTGTGATGATTCATAGCCTATCCACCTTCTTGAAAAATTAGGCTATTAAATGCTAAAATATGTTTTTGAATTCGACTGGTAGTTTCCAGAGTTTATAGATATGGGGGCAAGTTGTTAATGGGAGAATGAAGCCTGGCATCACACGCTGAAACAGAAGATTTATTTACTCTTCTTTAAAAGTAGGCCTGGCATAATATGAGTGTTGCAGACTGTCTCCATATACTATATGACAGTGGAACGCAGTATTCTGTAGCTAACTTGATTGATTTTCTTTGAAGATTCCGTACCCAGCTGTGACAGTTTGCTTTGAGACAAAAGCTATGCAAACGAGATTCAACTTCACCAAGTATTATCATCTTTACAACAACGCCACTGCCAACATTACAGAAGAGGAGTAAGTAAATAATGAAGTATGTTTGGATGTATGGATGTTTGTAACTCTTTCACGCAAAAACTACTGAACCGATCACCATGAAATTTTGCATACACATTGTCTGGGACACCAGAAAGGACATAGAGTACCTTTCATCCAGAAAAAAGGACTATTCCCGAGGGATAAATAAAAAATAAAAAACTAACGCCTGGCCAAAGTGTTATAGCAACACGAGTTCAAGCGTTATATTCCTTTTAAATTTTCAACGCGGACGAAGTCGCGACCACCAGCTAGTAATATTATAAAAATGGACGGGGTTTAGTCTCTTAGATTTTAAAGAAACATATTTCTTTACAAAAAACATATTTACGCTAGTACAATAGATATTTTCAGTCCATATTTATTGTATGATACATACTCGTCTATATAACTGTCGTGATTTATATGAACAATTCATATTAGTCAAATTGTTGGGATATTACATAATTCGACTCTTGGCAACCAAGGTCGACGCGCTAGGGGTTCTTGGAATTCAGCCAGACTTGACTACTTTAGAAATATCTAGCTTTCATTTTATACCTACACTAGACTAAGACAAAAAACATCAGCTTGTTACGTCAATGTTTGTAAAAATTCAATTAAGACTACAATGAATATCTGTATTAAGTATATTTGTCGTTTGTCCTTACTGACTATCAATGCACAGCCAAAACTACAAAGTCTAGAAAGCTGAAACTTGGAACATAGGTTTATTTTCCGCTTCATATAGTTCAATGAAGCCGCTATGAAAGGATTTTTAACACCGACGCCTGACATAAAAACGGGGTGTTATAAGTCTGACGTGTGTGTCTGTGTATCTGTTATAAAAAATGCAATGTCAATCATGAGTTAACAGATTAGGTACTTGTAATTAAAATTATTTTTCCATGTCAAGACGAGAGTTATACGAAGATGTATCATTGGTGTGTGACGACCACCTCGCGCCACCGTCGGGAAGAAAATTTTCCAGCGGTGAAGAAATTGTCAATAACTTGAAAGACGTGAGTGTTTACTAAATTCAAATCACACGGTATCAATTCAGAAAGCAAATAGTTTTAATAGTGGAAAACAAGTTCACGTAGTGTCACATAGGTTCTAAGGGTCAGTTCACACCGAAACTTGACGATGGTTGAAGAGAATGACGCTTCAAGCGTCGTCATGTGCGCATAGCGAGGCGCATCGTGAAGCTATGTAAAGGGATTCCGCACACTGGAGAAAAATCGAGCGTAAACGACTCTTCTATATTTTTTATGTAACCATATAATTATGTATAGTCCGGGCAAGGAAAGAAAGTTTGTATGAAATTCCGTTACATTATATTTGTAGTTGATTAAATATTAACTTGTAAATAGTATTTTCGAATTTTTAATAAATTACATGTAATTGTATTATTATATTTTATTGGGGGATTTATAATAAATATTGGAAAAAAAAAAAAATTAAAAAATCCCCAATTTTTCTTAAGGAATGTGACAAAAGGTCTCAAAAAGAAAAGAAAAAATATAACTCAGAAACAAATAATCCACAATTAGTGATTTTTCACCCATAACATGTCTTTATTTATTGGTTCACTGTAAAAGTCGAAGCGAGGGCGCGCGACGCATTTCCTACTCGTCGCTAAGGAGCATAGCTCTCCTTAAAAATTATATCCAATGTGTTTTTTTTTATAAATTTTCTCAACTCCATGTCGTTCATTGTACCAGGTTTCACCTAATATAACTGACGTTTTCTTTGGATGCAAATGGAAGGATATTCCAAAAGACAACTGCTCCAATTTATTTTCCCCTATCTTAACTGAAGAAGGACTTTGTTACACTTTCAACACATTGGCCGCAGATGAACTATTCAGAGTGGACAAGTAGGTATTTACTGCTATTTCTTTAAAAAATATCTGTGTGATTTACATGATACTTATATCCCATATATACATATGCAGGGCGTCCCAAGACTATGCGACATGAAGGGAAAGTACCTTAAATATCATAGATAGGATTTTTTGCTGAAAGAAGACTTTATGTTATTTTTAAAAGTTAGTAATACTGCATTCAAAGATTTTCTATAAATTACTAACCTAAACAATAAATGATTGATCAGCTAAGGAACCTATTTGGTCAGCAAGTAGGTTATTGGGTCAGCTAAGAAAAGTTGCTGACCAAGTACCTAGATATTTTACTGACCAAAATATTTATTTCTTTTTAATTTCACATTGATACCGCGTTATGTATTTTACGTCAGTAGTGGCAGGTAATTTGGGCGGCCTGTCTAACGGTAGTAACCACCCACTTATAATCACAGTGAAATAACAGCATGTATGCTGTTGTGTTTTGGTGAGTGAGTACAAGGGACACCAGAGCCCATTTTCCCTATCCCTTCCTAATCCCTTTATCTTCATCGAAATAATACACTGGACCGCAAAGAAAAAGGGTCGGTTAGAAAATCTTCAATATCTTCAAAAGTACCTGACCTAGCTATAAATGAAATAAAGACTAAGTTAAAGAATATTTTAATGTGCTTAAATAAAAATAAAATTTATTTAGTTTAGCTTTAATTTAGTCTTTATTTCATAAAGCTAAGTCAGGTACTTTTGAAGATATTGAAGATTTTCTAACCGACCGTTTTTCTTTGGCCTCAAGTGTATATCTTTGCAAGCTTCGCTGCTTATCCATAATCCTACTATGATCGGTAGCGCACTTGCAGCATCTGTGGCGTTGCTTGTGTTACAGGCGACAGTACCTATGGCCATCTAATCATCAAGTGGTACGTCTGACGACCTTTACAAAAAAATACTTCACTGTTCACCTAAAAAGCCTAACAAAGTTTAAAAGACTTGAGAATTTAATAACTTACAAAACGTTTATGATGTAGGTACATATAGACGTGTCTCTTCAATTAACATTGAAATCTGTCCATGATATATTTTGTTCTTACATTCATCTGTAGTTGTGTTTTGCTTATTTATCTATGGCACATTTCAGCACAAACTTAGCACATTGCAGAACATTCCGTACATTTTTGAAAAAACAAAGGGGCCATGCTGATGCAAAACAACGTACATAGCACAAGTCAGCAAAATGTCGAGTTTTTCTGAAAACCAAAGTGACCATGCTAACTTATAGGATATCTCAGTCTAACCATAATAAACTTTATTTACAGTTTACAAAAGGAATATTCTTACCTGGAGTACGGAGACGAATTAAAAGAAGAAACTTGGAATTTAGAACAAGGTTATCCCCCAAATACGCCTTTGGAAACTTATCCTCACAGGGGCTCGGTAAGAACACCACTAAAACTAAAATCAGGGCTTCAATGTCGAGAACTAAATTATTTTTTAAACAGAGCGTATATCTTATTTTAGTTCACCAAAGACTGCCACATCTATCTATAACAATCTATAACTTAAGAAAGGGGATCGAATTCCTAAGGACCGAAATAATCGAAGCATTGGTCATAATTTTTTATTTATTACTTCTCAACGCGCACGAAGTCGCTGGCACCAACTAATCTAAAATATAATAATGAAAATTAAACTGCTTGATTCAGTATACGCCACTTAAACCGTCAAAGCAAACATTTGCTTAATAAAAGTTAGCAACTACTTAGTACTTAATAATAATTTATTACTGAGATATTTACATGGTCTGGTCTAGGTGGTGTATCTAGGCGTCTAATGCAATAAAACCAAACTCAGCTTTAACTTGCCAAAGTTGGGTATCATTGCATACTATAACATAATATGTCCTTTGAAGGAAAATCAACATTTACCTATATTTGAAGGCATTTAAAACAGTTTTTATGTTACAAAATACATTCCTTGGATATATATGGAGGCTTAAAATAACCAATAACATTTCATTTCTCAGGGATATGGCGCTAAAGCTGGATTAACTTTCTTATTACAAGCTAAAGAAATCGATCTAGACTACCTTTGCAAGGGTCCGGTACAAGGTTTTAAGGTATATTCCTATAACATAAGTATTTTTATTTTATTTTATTATATCTCTCGATAATGTAGAAAAAGTTCATAAGTATCTCATACTTATGAATTTTTTCTACAATATCGGTGCATCATAAATATAATAATATTTCAGATTTTACTTCATAACCCCGCCGAATTGCCTAGGTTATCACAACAGTACTTCAGATCTCCCCTCTCACAAGAAGTAATCGTTGCGATAAAACCTAAAATGATGACAACATCAGAAGGATTGAAGCCTTACGATCCAGACATGTATGTTTAATTTCTAGAATACCTACTTTGCTTTGCAGTTGTAAAACTAATTGTATTGTTCGGAAAATTGTGTCTATAGTTCTTATTTGGTCTGAGATCTGTGGGTACAATATATCTTCGGATCTGAGACCATACTTAGTATTCGAATATTAGTGACCACATTTAGGTGCATATCGTAGTGCGTATAGTACTTCGCATTTATTTGTAGGACGTTCCAAAAGCAACAAGAATTTTGAGTTAATTGCAGTAGTCATAAACATTTTTAGATAAAGGCAATATCTTTCAAACATTTCCAAAGTAGGTACCTACCCCAACTAATTAATTATTTATAATTATACTTACTTAATTGTGATTGTACTTAATTATACCTACCTACGAAAAATTAGCTTCAATAAATTAGAAAAAATGAGTTCCTTTTTAAAACAGTATCATTATTAGTCAGTTAAGTATTTCATGAAAATAATTTATTTAGGTATTTAAAGCCCGATCCGCTGCGACAGTTTTTTAACAAAACATTGTTAAATTACATAAAATAGTCTTGAACGGCCTAAGCTCATAACATCTGTCCCCTTATACAGGCGTGCCTAAACTAATTACCCAATATAGGTAGGTAACATTTTGTTTCAGCCGACAATGCTATTTTCCAAGCGAACGTTACTTGCAGTATTACAAAATTTACACTCAGTCTAACTGCGAGACGGAATGTTTAACCAATTTTACATACGCGCGGTGCGGTTGCGTTCATTTCGGCATGCCACGTAAGTCTTTATTTTATCCTTTTTTTTAAGTCAAGTTGACGAGCCCGTTGGACGAGTGGTAAGGGTGCCTGCCTAACTTCTCAAGGGCCCCGAGTTCGATTCCCATCTACAATCAAGTGGACCGTCAGCCTGTCTTTCAACCTAAACATATAAAAGGTCAACAGAAATTGACAGCCTTGAAGTTGAAGTTCCATACACTTCACCAGACGTCCCTCTAATTTTTTTAAGCCTCCAGAAAAGTATGATTGTGGAAGTTCCTCAAAATACGCGTTTGTTTGTGCGATGACGTGAATCGTTTCCCACTGAGATATTTTTCACAAAATGAATGATAATTCATAATTCATAAGTGGTTCCTAAATTGGCCAGAATGGCGCTTGTGTAGCATTGATTTTTGGTATAATTGGTTGGTTCATAAAACCACCGTAAATAAAATGAGATGAAAATAAAGCGCCACACTACAATGCTAATGCAGCGCCTCATTATGGTAGCTGACCAACACTTTCTCATGTATAGGTCCTCCTCACCTCTATTCTCCATGGTAAAGTAATAAAAAACAAATGAAATATCTATTACAATGTTAGAAATTTAATGTTTCAGATGGACCCAACATGACCGTATGCAATGCTGGCAGCGTTGCTTGTGTTAAGAAAGCCCAAAGTAGGTAAACTTCACAGAAGTAAGTATTAATCTATGTCAAGGTGAAGTTTAAATTAATTGAAAAATCACTCTTTCCAGTGGAGTTAGTTACCGTTGAAATGAAATCCGGGCTAGATACAGAATCAATGGAAAATGATACTCTTGGAGATGCAAGGAAAGTTGCGTCTCATTGCAAATGTTTGCCCGCATGCACTTCTATAGAATACGAGGCCGAAACCTCGCAGGCTGATTATGATTGGCAAGCGATATACAGAGCTTTTAGAATACCTATCAATGAGGATAATAATGAGTAAGTACCTTATCTACATCATAAAGAGTATTTTATACCATACCATAACAGAATCGAAAAAAATATATGCTCTGTGGTGACACGCCGTTCTGTGGCTCTAGTATGAGTTTATAATGCCCGCCTGTGTTGAAGGAGATGCCTTCACTGGAGGCGTAAAACAGCGTAAAACATTTATATGGAAAATTGACAATGGATTCTAAGCTCTCACTAGCGAGTGCGGGCATTAGCTTTATTCTGCTATGCAGCCCCTATGGTAAAGGGTAAAGGAGGACCAACTTACTTGGGTGTTAAACTGAAAAGTGGCAAGCTAAAATCATTAAATAGTGGTTCATTCATAAACTGACCAGAATGGCGCTAGTGTAGCATTGGTGTTTGATATGATTGGTTGGTTGCGTAGTTCATGCAATAACCGTAAATAAAATGCTACTAATGCGTCTACCACAGCGCCGCCTAATTGAACATATTCGACGGACACTTTCTCATGTATAAAGTTAAGTAATATCGTAAATTATGATTTCAGTCTGAAACTTGCGCGTGTAATGATATTCTTCAAAGAAGCTCAATTCATCACTTCCCGCCGCTCGGAGCTATACGGCCAAACCGACTTTCTCGCCAACTGTGGCGGTCTCCTTGGACTGTTCATGGGTTTCTCTATTCTTAGTGTTGCTGAGATTTTCTATTTTCTTACATTGAGGTGAGTAAATATTAATGGGGAAACCTGAATGATGGTGGTTAGCAATATTTTTACGGTAGTTGTAGTTTCGAGGTCGAAATCCATCTATTATTAAGTGGTCGTCTATGCGATCAACCATTTAGTTAGACTATAGATGTTAATTAGACCCTTAGAAATTGTAACACTTTACCAACCAAACAGGACAGATAAAAATACCAGATATACTCTTTATTCATTCATGAATTCAGGAAAATATAGAAAGCTCAATCTTTATCTGCTTTCAGAATTTGCTGTATTCTATCGCGTCGACGTCGCCTAAATCGAGTTACGGAGATACCACAAAATAGCGATTTTCCTAGTGTTAAAAATCTGTAAATAATAATAAAATCTACCTACCTACATAATTCATGAGCCTCAACGTTTTTAAAAATTACCTATATGTTTATTTATAAGCGATAGGTACCTATGTATACTTACTTATCTATTAATTAAAGAACGCAAATTGCTTTAATTAGAAAATGTTTTATTACTTAATTCTAGCCTTAAATAAAATGCTTTAATATTTCTTGTTTGTTTAATTTTAACCATTATTAGGTTTCTTTTTCGGTACATAGCCGATTCTATTTTGAATTTCTTCGACTGTTTTTTTTATAACAACCAAAGAGGGTGCATCTTGTTGCATTTCATTTGCCAATTTTTCCACAGCCATATTATTCAATTTTTGTTCTTGTCGTAACGATTCGTATTCTTTTAAATCGTCGAGAGTCAATGTAATTTCTGTTAACGGTCTTCGAATCATTGTTTATGATCTGAAAAATTAAAATAGGTATTACTGAATACTTGAATTGCACGCATTTGATTGAAAAAAAAACCAAATTAGATCAAAAATCAGAATTAAATCCGAATTTACTTAGTAGCATTTATATAACGCTTGACGTCGTGTTGCTATAACACTTTGGCCAGGCGTTAGTTTTTTGTTTTTCATTTATCCCTCGGGAATAGTCCTTTTTTTTCTGAATGAAAGGTACCCTATGTCCTTTCTGGTATCCCTGAAAACGTGTATGCAAAATTTCATGGTGATCGGTTCAGTAGTATTTGCATGAAAGAGTTACAAACATCCATACATCAATATATCCAAACATACTTTCGCATTTATAATATTAGTACGGAGTTACTCTATGGATTACAATAATAAATACAACAAAACCCTGTCAACTGTCAAATGCCATTAAAACTAGAATGAAAAAAAAAACCAATATAGGCATATATAACAATATGGACGTAGGATAATTATAAGAGGACCGCTTAATTGAAAAAATTGCATTTACGAAAATTAATTGTATTACCAATAATTAAAGTATATTTTTCATTGCGCCTCATAAAGAGGCTAATCCGAGCAGAGAGAAAGCCAAGCGGAGGTCACGTGTCTTTCTTTTATCTTGCCAGACTAAAAAATGTAGTTGATTAAAAAATCTAGATTAAAAAATCTTAGTTGTAACACTTGTATGTTAATTGTACTTCAATTAATTTAATAAATTTTAAGTCAACGTATTATGATCACATTAATTTAGTTATATATTCTTAAATTACAAAAAGGTTAATATTTATTGTTTCAAGCCTATTTTATATTTTATTTTCTACTGGTATCCCTTTATTAAAGTGACATTACGATAAATGTAAATAAATTTGTCGCGTTGGTGGATATGATTATGTACAATTGGTGCAAAAATATAAGCAATAAAATGAACAATGTGAAAATTACGACTGTTAAAAGTGTTGGTTATATTATTAGAAACTATATACTATTATAAATTATGTATTGTAGACAACATTTAAATTTGTCTCACATAACAAAAAACTTATTGTCACCCAATTAGAACGGGACATACTGTCTCTCTACTACATATCCTGCTCGCTCGGCTCGCTTTTTAGCTGCAAGTAATAAATCCTGCATATTATAATTATAATAGATCCGATAACAATATAAGCAATTTCTATGTACTGTGACTTCATTCTATTCTGTATACTTTATATTTGGCTAGCGTATGAAAGCATAGCGTATTTTCTAGAGAGCAATAACGAATGTATGTCAATTTAATCGTTCTGTACTACAAACAAACCAAACCTTTCGAGAAGAAAACGTTGCGTTGTTAGAATTTTATACAAAAATTAGTCTTTTGTTAAACATTTAAATAGAAGTCTAATTAGCCACTTCCGATTTCGTTAATTAAATACATAAATAGCACTTACCAAAAATGTTGTATCTCGAAGATTATTTGGAAAGTAAGTAATGCAATTCTTTGTTCTCTTCAAGCGAATGACGTAATATTTTAAATCAATAAGTTGGCAGCGCTGTTGTGACGTGCAATAGAAAAAGCGGTAATTTTAAAAATGCAGTCATAAGTTTTTAAAATTATCACAAATACATTATTTACTTTCTATTTGTAACAATGCATGCTTTCTGTGCGTGAATTTATTGCTATTTTTGTAACATTTGCCTTTTATTTAATTTAATATAGTTTTATTTTATATACTTATAAACTTAACTCTTGTTTCAGTGATTGAGCATCTACCTCAGGAATTGCGAGATAGATTCACTGATATGAGAGAAATGGATTTATCTGTCCAAAGTAAGTATTGTATTTGTTAAATTTATTGCTAACATTATTACTAATATTATATTTTGAATATATTCAATAGATACTTGATGATCCTAGTCTCTTACAAAGCAACAAGTCATTCTTCACATAATATTTTACAAGCCTGTTAGTTAAACGAGAAAGATTTCTATAATAAAATTTGTAAAACAAATTGCACCCATGCAAAGTCGGGAGCTGTTCGTTAGTATGTTATGAAATAAAGCCATGTTATAAAATTTCAGCATTCTAGACTTAGTAGTTTTGGCTGTGCATTGATAGTCTGTTAAACAAAATGAACTCTTTAATGTGATTAATTTAATAAGGTTAGCAGCACACCTGCCTCTATCCTGGTGTTGCTTGTTTCCTTATACGATGAAGATAAAAGAAAAGATATTAATCAGAAGTTATTAATTTAGATAATATGGATACACTGGAGAAGAGAGTGAGGACACTCTTTTCTGGATGTCGTCGCAATGAAATCAATACTGATGACGCCAATACTGAGTTTGCTGATATAAAACGAGGTTACAATAAGACATTGGAGGAGGCTGATGAAAAAGTCGCATTGTCCAAGCAGATGTATGAATTACTTGATCGCTATTTGAGGAAATTGGGTAAGCTTTGTAATTAATTAGAAAAACCTGTCTGTGTGCTAACTTGCCACTTGTGCTTTATCCTATTAGTGTCTTGCTCAGCAATTACCATCAAGTTTTCTTAACATAGTTTATCACTATTCATCAACATCTTCTCAGCCATAGGACATAGCATAATTTTACACCCCTAACCCTAGCCCTAGAGTTTCGTCAAAATCGTTAGATCCGTTTGAGAGATCTTTGTGGTGATATAACTCCATAGTACCATCAATGTCATCTATATATCTATACTAATAACATAAAGAGAAAATATTTGTATTTTTGTTTGTAATGATCTACTGGACTCAAAAACTACTGGACCAATTTTAAAAATTCTTTCACCAATAGAAAGCTTCATTATCAGCGTGTAACATACTCATAGGCTATATTTTATAAAGTTACGAGGACGATGTCGCGTGCAACAGCTAGTGTAATATATATGTAATAATTGATTTGCAGATACCGAGTTGTACAAGTTCAAATGTGAGCTGGAAGCGGACAATAAAGGCATAACGGAGCTATTGGAGAAAAGATCTTTGGAGCTGGACTCTAACACCAACCATACAAGCAGCTCCAACAACAATCATTACAAAGAGAGCAGGTACAGTCTCATATTCTAAAATATTTAGTTCGTTCATATTTATATGGGTAAGTCGACCTAGATACTTTAGGGGTTGTAGCTTCCATAATTAATAATAAAATTATTGACTGATTGAAGGTTTTCAAGATATTGCACAAGTTTTTCTTTTTCCAATTTATGCTATTAATTAATTTTATTTACTATTTTTGTGTAGGTAGTGGTTTTTTTGATATGATTCTTTTTAATTTTCATCACCAAAAATGAAGGTAACTTAACAAACAAGGTTGAATGAAGTACACGATTGATAAAGGAAAAAAGAAATAAAATATGTAAATTTTTACAAAGTATTTTTCTCTTGGGGAAATAATTAAAATGTGTTTTAGATACCGCATTCGTTCCGAGAAGCGTCGAACAGACGGTTGGGCTCCGCGCGAGTCTCGCACACATGCGGCCCCTGCACTGTCCAGGACCGATTCTGCCATTCAGGTTTGTATTTTCTCACTTATTTTACCAATAAAATGTGGGCACATGTACACACATTTAATTCGCGAGTGTTCTGAAGAGTTGTTTTCACCACCGTACTGCATATACAACTACGCACAGTCAGGAAGAAACTTTATCCCGCGGACGCGCGAACTTTGAAACAGTCTCACCTAGCTACAATATAACTACAATAGCTTCAAGCGAGTTGTAAAGAGTTCCGTGGTTTACTCTACGGTAACCACCTACCATCAAATTAATCGTCAGCCTGTCTGCCACCCTATATAATATAAAAAATAATTAAGTGTCAATATAGTCCGCACCAAACAACTATCGACCTCTAAAGTTGGTTCCGGCGTTAGTTCGCGCAAGTACAGTCAAACGCGCGTTCCAGCTGATTGGCTGAAAGGTACCTCTTTTACCTATTGCGACACAACTTGCGACAACTTCAGAGGTCGATAATTGTTAGGTACACACTCTACAAAATTTCTGTTGGCATTTGACCTCTCAAAAGAAGTATATAAAAGTGATAAATGAAATATCGATGTCGTTTGCAGGCTGCCCTAGGGCGCGAGTCGTATTCGTTGGGTCATGCGGGTAGCGCCATTGCGGCAGCCGCCAGTCAGGCCATCGCCGCCACACAACAGGTACTTCATGTCAAATTCATTAATCACGTGTTAAAATGATTTGCCTTTGTGGTAGAAAAGTCGGATCGATATTTAAAAATGGTCATTTGTGGGTTAGATGCAACAGGGCCGACGCACGGCCTCTTTGAAGGCGTCGTACGAAGCGGTGGCCGGAGGCGAACTGGCCCATCACACCTTGCATCCGCATCACCATCAACATATTGCACATCAGGACCACGGTATGACTCTTGTCATTATCACTTAGAGATAATGAGGAAGTCCCCTTTAGAATCATTTCTTCATTTTCTTATTGTAAACATGTTGACTTTTAAACACTTTTTCAATTATTTCAAAATACCAAATATTTCCGAAGTCACTGAGAAAGAACTGTAAAGCAAGCACCTTAAACAACCAAAGTTAATTTGTCAGTTAATGTGGAATTATGTTACTTTAATAGTCTTCAAGAGCACACCTCTCGCATCCACGTTAAGTGGTTGTCAATAATGATTGAATAGCCACGATAAATCTATAATTTATTTTATTGACTACTATATCTAATTAGTAATATAATTGAATATTAAAGGTATACCAACGGCGCAAGCGCAAAGCAGCGCTCACGGTCATCACACTATCGCACATTCCTCAACGTCCGCCAACAAAAGGCACAAACAGAAGTAAGTGCATGTAATGTAATTACACTCATACGCAACCAGGTATCGAACCCGGCCATACATCTGTACAAAAATAACAATTACTTAAAAGTATGAATTATCTCAATGTCCGCAATAGACTTTGCCATGGGACCTTGTATAAATAATAAACTTAATTGACAGAATTTTAATACTATCTCTATTCATTATGCTTACATGCTCACTAGGCGGCCAAGATTGTACGCTGGCCGCTTTTCATTTTAAAATCTACAAACTAAAACAAGATCAGATTGGCAGCCTAGTGCGTATGTGCGCTATAATAAATCAATTCAGTTTTCATTATAATAAAGACGATTCCGTGGTGTGTTTGTGTGTTGCTGCAGGAAGAGCAGCTACGCGTCGTCGGGCGTGACGTCACACGCGCCGGTCGCCACCGCAGCCGCCAGCAGATCCAACTCGCCCACTCTCGTGTATGACTCTATTTATTTTCTCTATAACCCTCTAGCTAACACTTCATAAAGCTCCCTTAAACGACGCTAAGTCCTTTGAAGACCTCTTAAACTTTGATGGCCGCTTGTTCGCTGAATAAATGACATGCGCATAGAGAATGTATGAATACCACTATGATAACATAAATAAAATTGATTAAAAAAGGAAAATACTTTAATACCGCAGTGACTTTTTGGCCAATTCATATTACAGTCATCAATTAAAAAAAATGAGGTTAGATTTTAGTGTGCTTACTGGCGGAAGAAATTAACTTTTTACAGAAAACTGTGAAAATAACGCCTTTAAGTCATGTCAAAACTTCCATCCAGCCTATTTTCTATAATAGTTTATCACCATTTTTTTTTTTCATTAGTCCTTAACGACACGGCCGTGCTGGCTGTTTACATTATTACGTGTACGTTTGAGTTATATTTGGCGTATATAATCTAAAAAAATCTTTGATCCATTGGCATCAAGCATCAAACTCTATCCCCCGAATTTGTTATACACTTTTTTGAATTGCTTCCCATTATGGAAGCTAATTGAAAGACGTAGTTCACCTCAAAAAATTTGTCAATTTGTCAAGGCAAGTGCAAATTTGTCGACAGCGGATTGAACACGACCGTGAGCAGTGTCGTGGGCGATGAGCCGATGGAGGAAGAGTGGACGTACGACCCGAACGAGCCGCGCTACTGCATCTGCAACCAGGTCTCCTACGGCGACATGGTCGCTTGCGACAACCAGGACGTATGTATCACTCTTGCACTCCGCCACTCCGCCACTCCGCCGGGTCCCACTGTTGGTTACTGTCGCCATATGGATTGCCAAGTTTATGTTGGCTAAACGAGTGAACATTTATAGAAGTGAAATTTTGCACGATGATAGTAAAATTTCTCAAGGTCGAACATTTTGTGACGCTTCTTGTAACGTTTCTGCACGACATCTACCGCTCACTATTATATTTGATCGCCAAAGAAGTATCACTTCTGACACTCGTACACCGTACACGCACATTTTTTTTTATTTACCCAAATGTTCTCTGTTTGCCCCGTCGTCTATTTTTTTTAATGCTAAGATTGACAGACAGGCAGTACTATCGCCTATAACACATGCAACGCCACAGCTGCTGCACTTGCACTGCTGAATAGTAGGATTAAGGATAATGGGATAGGGAAATTGGCTCTGGCATCCTTTTCTCACTCACCGAAACACAACAACACACGTGCTGTTATTTTACGGTGGTCTTCTGTAAGAGGGTGGTTACTGCCGTCAGACGGAATTCCCAAATGACTGCGAAACGCAGTGTGCCCTGCCACTACTTTCAGCTCCATATAAGAGCCTACTTTGAAAAGTTCATTTCCAAAGTTGACCCTGCCAAGAATCGAACTCGAGAACAGATCGTTAAGGCAACCACCATAACTGGTGGTGTTGGTTTGGTGTTTTAATGTCCGGTTCAAAATACGAACCACCGCCATTACAAGATAATTCACCAAAATAACATTCAATATATACTCTACAAGTGTTTCATAATTGAAAAACAGATCAAAGTAAAGGCTTTACGGTATTGGCGTTTAGTCTAAAAGTTGATGGTTATGGATTTCAGTGTCCCTACGAGTGGTTCCACTACCCTTGCGTTAATATCACGGCGCCGCCGAAGGGCAAGTGGTATTGCCCGCAGTGTCAGACGCTACGCAGAAATCGCGCGCATCGCAAGAACTAATTTCATTTTTATGCAACCGATAAAATACCTCGTGACTCCTTCGTGAATGTCACTAGGTTTCATGTGTGTGCGCAATTCTCTAACACACTTGGACCGGTCTCAAAGGCTGCCTTGTTTATTAGCAGCAGTAGTGAAAGTTAGAATTTAGTGAGTAACTACATTTATTCAGCTTTTGTCCATAGAAAAAAAAATGAGTGTGTCCTTATGACCACACGATAGAAAATATGTAAAAATTATGAAAAGTTGTTGGTGTAAAAAATGTTGACAATATTTTGTCTTATTATATAAGTTTACAATCGGTGAGTATGATTACTCGAAACTACAACGACATAAAACGTCAGACCAAAAAAGAACTGTAGACAGAATTTTGCATCAACATAGTGAAGCCGGTTTTATAAATTCTCGTGCGTGTAGGCCGTTTACTGTATTTATATTTTGTGTTCAAGTGTTTCGTTGTTTTGAAAATTTTGGTTCCAATATAACTTCATGTAAAATGTGATTCCATCTTGCTTTTTTTTAATCTGTATTTTACACCCTCACTACGCTATTCAGCATTGTTACTAGTAAATATTTTAATAAGGCGAGGCATACTTTTACCGGCTTCACTCTGCCGTCCACAGGGCTCTATCTTTAGTTTTTATTTTATCTGAGCGTAAAGGGCTGTTCTGTTTTACAAAACAGGATACGAAACAATTATAATATGTTTCAATGTAATGTTTATTTGAATAAATGTATGTATGGTATATACTGCATAAAATAAAAACTGATTATTGTATATTTGTTTTATTTTTTTAGCCTGGGTTTCATCTTGCATATTGTTAAGTATGATTTCTGAACTAAAATTAAAATACTACTACATATTCAAGAGTGAATAATAATACTTAAAATAAAATAATATACAAAATTATAATACTGGTTAAGTACCTACTATTTACTCTATGAAGACGACTGTATTCAATATAACGATTATAACTAACTAGCGACCTGCCCCTGGCTTCATAGGGAATTGAAATTTAAAAAAATCTTTAGCGACTGCTTGAGTTATAAACAAACCTATGTTCCAAGTTTCTGAATTCTAGAATTAGTAGTTTATAGTCAAGGAGTCAAGGATGAAACGTATAGGCCCCAGAATTGATCCCTATGGAAAACATGACGCGTAAAGGCTCAGAGTAATGCATAGATAACGGAAACCGTTATTAGCTCTGGCCTGTTGTCATCACTGTTCGTGAAAGACAGAAAAACGTGACTAATTTAAAGAATATTCACGTGGTACATAATATCTACAAACATTTATTCCACCATCCGAACGTTTCGCTCATGTACATATTGATATAGTTGGTCCCCTGCCGCTGTGTCGTGGTTATCGATATTGCTTGACTGCAGTGGATCGTTTTGACGCTGTGATGAAGTGATGCCAATCGCCGATATCAAAGCGGAGACCATCACTCAAGCATTTGTTTTCGGATGGATTTCCAGATTTGGTTGTCCAAAACGTATAACGACGGACAGAGGAAGACAATTTATTTCTGACACATTTCGACGTTTGGCGAAGATGATAGGAGCTGAACATTTCATGACAACGGCTTACCATCCTGCAGCCAATGGCTTAGTTGAACGATTCCACAGGCAAATGAAAGCAGCGATCAAGTGTCATGAAAGTGAAGATTGGTTGGAAGCTTTGCCTTTTATACTTTTAGGTATAAGAACGGCCTATAAAGAGGACATTTCAGCTTCCACCGCAGATCTGGTGTATGGTGAACAATTGCGTTTACCTGGAGATTTCTTCGAGAGCTCAAATAAAAGTGTAATCGATTATACAGATTTCCTGTCCCGACTGCAATTGCAAATGCGAAAACTGCAGCCTACGATAACGGTTCGTCACGGAATGCCAAAAGTTTTCGTTCACAAAGACTTGAAAACAGCTTCTCACGTTTTCTTAAGGGATGATTCTGTTCGAAAACCGTTACAACCGACATTTTCCGGACCCTATCGTGTAATAAACCGTGCAGATAAATTTTTTAAGCTCGATATCAAAGGAAAATCGAATAATGTTTCCATTGACCGTTTGAAACCAGCATATATACTAGAGGAGCCCAGTCTGGCACCTACAACTTCTAGCGAACATGCTGTTGTTATACCTCAACAGCCCGCTCCGGAACGCAGAACAAGATCGGGTCGTCGTGTTTGTTTTCCCAAACGTTTATCGACCTAAGGTCTCCGGGGGGGCTGATGTAGCGACTTGTTGTAAATACTCTTTTGCGTTATACATACTTTTTGGTTTTACTTTTAATACTTTTTATATATATTTTTATGTCATATGTATGTTGTCACTTATATTAATTTGTCACCAATTTGTCATGTTCTTATAATAACTTTCTTTGTAAAATATAATTCTTAATCCGTCGTAATCCGTATCTTTAATTTATACAATCACGTACAGCATTAACCAACCACAGACTAAATGATTTTTATTTTCATACCCCTATTTACACCAGCTATATTGAATAAGTAATTATAAGCACAGAACGCTATAAACTTCTTATTAGTATATAGTGTTCTATGGTAAGTGTTGTCATTTAATATGTCAGTCATTAACTTTGGCTTAGGGAGATGGACAGAAAAATCGAGAAGAAAGGAGTCGTGCTTAGCTTACTGAATTGGAAACATCGAGCGAGAAGTGGATTTAAAATAAGAAAAACAATCACAAGTACTTAACTAAATTATAAATATGTCGGAGGCAAGAATAATTGAAGTGAGTACATAAATTATTCATTTAATTTTTTTTAGATTTTATAAATCCGGGCTAAATGTTTGCATTAATTATATATTTCAAAATTATTTCTTCTCACAGTTGAAGGCGGATATTGATGAATTAAGAGGCCTTATTAGTCAAGCGAAACGGAAGAAGATTCAGGATTTTCTGTCTCTCGAATTGCGCAAGTTAGAAACAGAAGTTTCGAATTTAATACAGGATATTGAGACTCCGAAACCGTGTATCGCATCAGCGTCGGCAGCTCCTGTTTCGGCTCCACAGAAACGATACCAGATCAAATTAAATGGATATGGTAAAATAGTTTATATGCCTATGTTAAACTAGTTAAAATAGATAGACCCAAAATGATTATACTGGAAATGTCTATTTTCAAAATAAAAAATATATATTTCAGGTTGGGATCAGTCTGATAAATATGTTAAGGTGTTTGTTACTCTGAAAGATGTTCAGAATGTGCCAAAAGAACAAGTCTACTGTAAACTGACTGAAAGATCCATGGAATTGCATGTGTCTGGTCTGGAGAACAAAGATTACCTGTTGGTTATTAACAAACTGTTGGAACCAATTAATGTTGAACAATGCCATTGGAAACAGAAAACGGGTAAGTCTGGATTATATTGTTCTGTCACAAAAATACATTGTCGAGATTTGTTCCATTTGTTCTCATACTTGCGACAATGGCGCCACCATTGTCATAAAGTTAAAAGTCGTCAGATATTTTCTCAGGTGTTATATTTTTTTATTTTTCAATGCGGTCGAAGTCATGGCAAAAAAATGCTTGACAGTCATTATTTATGCACATCAATCACTCACTCACTTTATTCCACTTAGACTGCAACAGTTTGTCTAATTGAATGAGTTACTTTATATTAAAGAATTTCTAAAATGTATCTAACGCAACGGTACCGGTTATCACTCCATCATACACCACCTGTCAGAATGTGGCTATCAAATATTAATGGAAAATCTGTAATTTCAACAAAAGCTACGCAAGGGAGCAGTTTGAATTGGATTGAATGTGAAAAAAACATAAATTGGTGAAAACAAATATCTGGATTTTTTCAGAGAATACTGTGGTAAGTTCGAGGTTTCTTTACTTTATTGGCTTTATTGGTTTATTAGAATCTTAAAATTTCAGAATGCTTGCAAAAATTGTGTGTTTTCGTAGATTTATTGAGCAAATAATAATTGATGGAATGCGGAGCGATATGAAATAATAACATTCTGGATACCGACCACTTAGTCTGTAACAGGATTTTTGCACTTTGTAAATAAAGCTAATTTTCTATTGTACTGATTATTAATTTGTGAGTGTTTCGTATTCAGTTATTTATTCTAAACGCTATCCTTGCATAATACATCTGTATGCGACCTATACTAACTTTAATAGTTTCTTTGTAATAAGAGTTTCAACTTCCACAATTTTTCTGATAATTTCCTATTCATTTACAAAGATCTGTGACTGTTGACTTTGAAACCTTATATTTTATGTTTATTACACATAATTGCATAATGACGATATGCTATAATCTTTATAAGTGTATTTTAAGTAAAAACACACTAAAAATACACAATTAACTTTAATTTAGAGACTATTAGGCAAATATAGGATTGATCGGAATCAGGTATTGATTTGTTTCTCGTTTTCTTGTTTCGTCCAACTGAGGGTTTTGATTTCGGTGTGCTTGAGTGAGATTTCATGTATTTATTTCAGGTGCATCATCATGAATGAAAAAAGAGGTTAAAGTATTCGCAAGAGAACATGGAGAAAGTGCTACAAGACATACAGGAGAAGAAGATGAGCATAAATCAGCCTGCTAAATTATATAATACAACCCCAAACGCATCTTCAATTGTGATGAGAGTGGTTTTTATCCTTTACAGGAAATTAAGTACTGGTCAGAAAAGGCTAAAAAAGTGTATAATGTGTTTGACATAAAAAAAACGTAACAAAGTGTATAAAAGTTAATTTTTGTTATTTTTGTTCCGATTTTATTTAATTGTTTGTCATTTGTTGACATAACCAAGTGTTGCTTAACTGGAACAATGACGATTTTGTTGATGCCTGCCTCATTGGAGGCCTTGTGCAATAAATAATTAAATAAATAACTGTCATTTTCCTAATAAATTAGTGTTATTTAAAATTGTTGTTTTTTACGAATTTCCACTGTATTTTTTAAGCCATAAGGTTCGTTTTAGTGGGTGACATATAGCTGGTCGGAATCTAGCTACTCGGTGGTCGGATACACAGACATTTGTAGTCAGTCGGTCGGAAAACGGTTCTTTCAGTTTATTTTCAGTCCTTACAGTGTAATACCAAATATAGGAATAAAATAGCCATTATAAAATACAATTATGTACATTTTTAAAAATTAAATTAAGCTTTCAAAATCTTCAGATTAATCTTTCAGAAAAGCATTTCTTATTATGAACTCTTGAGTAATTTTTTTATCTTTTGAAGGATTCATTTAGCCAAATCGATCAGTGGTCGGAATTCGGTGCCGTTGCGTTATGTAAATAGTTTGTTCTGTGTTGTTTCAGTGAGTGAGTTAAGGGAACCTTTCCTCAATGATACTATGGTAGGAAACCCATGAGAAGTTTAGGTACTCTTAAAGTTCTTTTTTGACTAAACCTGCTGAATGAATATTTAGTAAATAGTTTAACGCTATTATTACAATCAATGTTGCCTCTTGATATCATTGATATCATCATAAAAATTAAAGGTGAAATTTATTTTCATAATTAAATTATTCATAGTAAAGGTTTTTATCAAAAATTATTGAGATTTTGTCTTCTTTTAAAAATTTCATTATAAGAACCTAAAATGTTGAGTGTTTTATTGTCATGTTTATTCCACAGACATGGTTGTAATATTCCTCGCTAAATCAAATCCCAATGTGAAATGGTCTCACATAACGGAAATAGAGAAAAAGTTTGAGGATCAACGTAACAGTAGATATAAAACGGATGATTCAGAAAAGTCTGATCCCCAGGATTCCATCATGGGTCTCATGAAAAATCTGTAAGTAATTTTTGATATAACCATTGCTTTTCTTTCCTATCAAATTCATTGAATAACAGCACAGTATCACAATAAACGAAGACGTAGGTACTTGTCGCGTTAACTTAACGTACATTAAAGTCACATTTTGAGAAGTTAAACATTCAACAAGACTCAAAATTTTTAAATTAATAGGAACTTAACGTTTCCGGAATTTTGTTTAACTAACTATTTTTTATGAACCCCCTAAAAAAGGGGGACAGACCAATATCTGTTTTATAAGTCAATCTATTGATAGCACTGTCAAGCTTGAGTAAAAAAAGGCAATTTCAATTACCGCTTCTAACGCGATATTAAAAAACGCTTCATGTATTAAAAGTCCTTATTGTGTAATTTTATAAAAAACTGCTTTTATAAAACTGTTTTTGAAAATGCTTTTTTAATATTCAGGTACGAAACTGGCGATGACGATATGAAGAGAATGATAACGAAGGCTTGGTATGAAGGGCAACATAAAAAGAAAAGTGATACACTTGATTTATAAGTCAATGTTACTTGATTTCGTTACCAGGAATTATGAAGTCCAGACCTAACTCTTTTTTAGATTATAATTTTATTATTTATAGATCAATTAATCATTTTTTGAAATACCTATTTTAAGTGAAAGTCTACTTTAATGTCAGTGGTGTAAAATGTGTGATTAAAAATTTTCTTTCTATTTTTGCATTTTTATTTAGAAAATCCTAATAAAAATAATGTTTTATTTATTCAGAAATAATAATGAAAAAATTACTGGCTCCCCATGGGAGCTTCGTCATGGAAGCCAAGTCGACATAGACCTCGTATAAATAAATAATTGATATGCCGACTTCTATTAAAGACAAATAAAAATTAAACTGTATCAAGATAGTTTAGTCCAATTTGCCATTAGATTCTGGTAGACCTCTAACAACCGTGCGCCGTCCGCCTTATCAATAGAGCTGTAGCAAACTGTATTCGGTACTGAGTAACGGGTGCGCCATCTAGTACCGAGTAACGAAACGTTGCACACGAATGCATTTCGTTACTCAGTTGTCGCGCCTTAAGTTTCCCGAGCGGCGACACTGACTAGTGTGATAAAAAAAAAAATATAAAATCTAAATGTTGGGCGCCAGTGTAGCCTACCAAGAAAATGAAACAGCGTGATCGGATATTACAAAAATATATTTAACGCTCGGTGGTAGGCAACACAAAATTCGTGTAGGTCGTGGGTGGTCGGCCTATCTGTCTCCCCAACGCAGTGCAGGTACTCCCCTGTATGATCCAGCCGACGAAGATGGTAGATGTGGCGTGTTGGGCGTCCTGCCGATGCGTATTGATACCGACGATGGTGACGGTAAGGCGGTGGTAATGGATTGCAGCCGACAATGAGATCTAGTGCAATCCGATGACAGAGGGATGCTTTGCCTGAAGGATTCTTTGCCCAAGGGATGCTCCTGAAATCGACAGTACCGCAGGATTACTCTCTGGTACATCTACCCTCCGATCTGGATACCCCACGACGGCAACAGGATGAAAATACCTGCTTAGCAGCAGTAGCATTGCCGCAGTGGTGCAAGACCAGAACGGAATTTACAAAACAAACAGTGTGAAAATAACTAAAGCAACAAAGCAATAAACAAAACAATGTATAAAAATAATAATATATAATTTAAAATTAAAAAAAAAAATTAAGTAGGTAAGTCTTATCCTACCGAAATAAACTCAAAATACATTAACAAGGTTAAAAATTTAATGCAAAGCAAAAGGAAAATGTGCCAAACAAATCATAAAATATAATAAAGCGTATGATTAAGCAAGAGAAATAAGCTGTTTTAAAATGTGATATTATAATTTATTAAATTGTGTGCCATTTAATACTCACCCTATCGCGGGAGATTTAAATATTGATGGACTTATTTATGAATCCACAAGACAAATGTAATTTAATTTAATATAACTTTACTAAAAAAAATCGCACGACTTGACTAGCACGCCAAGTGGTGCGGACCTCATCATCTAAGGCTTATCTCCGACTGCCTGTCGCAAAAATAAAATCAACCGTTCACGCGTGCGTACTTTGCATTGTAGGTAACGCCCGCGCCGGTGCACTTGCACTTCGAGCGTGTACTTATTTTAGTTTTATCAATTACCCCACTATTATTATATATATTTTTTTTATTATTTTTTTTCTTTTTTTCTTATTTTACCCTTCCTTTCATTCACAATATGTAACGCTTCGTTACACAGTATGGGTACTTAACTACTTACACTGTTTCAATTCACGCTAGTACCGTTGATGCGTGTATTGAAACGTTTGCTGGTTGATTGTATGTTTTACGCATGCGCGCGCTTATTCGGTGAATTTAAAAACGTACGTTAGAACGATGAAAGTATAATTTGGAAATACGTCGTCCAAGATTTTTACTGTTTATTAAAGGTATTGTGTGTGTAGACAAAGTTTGAGATTGGAACATAAACAAAGTAAGAAAGTATTTTTTACAAATTAGAAATATGTATGTTTTTGTTAAAAATTCACTTGTAGTTCTAGACTTTATCTATTAAATAAAACTTAATTTAGAATAACTTAAACACAAGTAAAGAAAACATACTTATACATGACAGCTTGGTATGTCATGTATAAGTATGTTTTCTACAAATTACGAATATTGCGACGCCGCGACGTCATATGTACAGTGTGTGTACGCGTTCCTTGGTTTCATTCAAGCAAGGAAATATACTCTAGTTCAAGCTTTTTGTAAGTATATAGTGTTCTGTGGAAGTGTAGACACTGTGGTTTACGGACTATTGCTTTGTTGAAGTTTGTTTTGAAATTTTAAAAGCAGTACATAACTTTTTAAATACTTTAATTAATCTAGAAAATGTTCATGTCTAAGCCATCCGATGGACTATCGGAAAATAAAAGAGATAATCATTTAACAACGATTAATAAGTATATTCTGCAAAAGTGTAAAAATGCGCTTCCCAGGTAATATGTTATTGTTTTATTGCTGTTCCATATAATACATATTTAAAAATCAAAATACCTACATATTGTCTGCCTTTTTTGTCTTACAGTTCTAATATAAACTTCCATATGTTGTATAATGAATTTTTGGAATCTCATAGCAAAACATTTAACGATGGAGCAAATAAACAAATCACTAATTCAGTAAATACACTACTACGAGATATTGTTACTGATAATTGTAAAACGTGGAAGAGTTCGTTAAGGTAATACCTATATAATTATAATAGTATTTTATTAAATTTAGCACCCACTTTTTAGTGATGGTTTTTGCCAGTGATGACATTATATCGTTCAATCATGGGCATCATAAGAAAGATCCACATCACTCAATGAGCTATAGAGAGGGCTATGCTCGGGGTTACGCTGTGAGATCGAATCAAGAATGAAAGAGATCCATAGACACACGTAAGTTACTGACATAAGCCATTTCATTAGTAAGGTGAAGTGGCAGTGGGCAGGGCATATTGTACGGAGACCCGAAGGCTGCTTGGGTATGAAGGTTTTTGAGTGGAGGCCACGGACCCGCAAGTTCAGCATACAGACGACATGATAAGGGCTGCAGGTCGACGGTGTATCTAGGCTGCTCCCGACCGGTCCTTCTAATGTGAAATTGCTTTTTACAGTAAATTTACAGACCCAATGGTTTTGTTTACGAAAACTATTCCACAAAACTGTAACTGCGATACCAACGCAAACTACACGGATTTAGATAATCTATTCAAGAATAATTGCAAATGTAAATTAGCCATTTCATATAAAACAAAGAAAATGACATCATCTGTGGACGACACAAGATTACCATTTTCTCCACCATTTAGTTCTGATTCAAGTCAGGAGGATCAGAAACAGTTATATGTGCCCCGATTTGGTCAAAGAAAAATGTCAAAATCTGGACACCAAAAGACGTCATCTACAAATGTGATTGAAGATAAAAAATGTGATGTAGAAAATGTCGAAAATAAAACAAATAAAAGTAAAACAACATTCAAAACAGCCAAGGAACAGTTATTAAGTCTTAATCCAGCATATAAAAGACAGCTGGGTGTTTCTAAGCAATCTCGAGCAAAGTTCATTTCACCTGTTATTGGAGCGCAGTAAGATTTTTTGTTTCAATTTAAAGACTTTATGGTAATACAGCCCCTGTTAAATATTGCATCTTTTGTAATCCAAAATATAAAATAATTTTCTTGTACTTTATTTTCTAAGTCTTAAAAAACCTGTTACAAGAGAGCCCAGTTTTTCAATTGGTGTCGGCACAGTAAAAGCTGACAAATTCAATTATCTAATATGGTAATTGTTTAATATGCAGTAATATTGTTATATAAGTAATAAAAAATTTATATACTTAAATGAAATAAATAAATAAAAACCAAATTTTCTTAATTCTGAAAATGCATGCATATTGCTGACATATTTATGAAGAGGAGTCTCTTTTATAGGAAAAAACAATGTTTAATTTCGGTAACAATTGAGTACATTCAGTATACAGATATTTCTACCCTTATTGCAATGACAAAGTTAAGAATCAACTAAAGATATAATATATAATTTTCATTTTAGAGAAATTGAAGAGAAAAATGAAATCCAAGAGCCCACAGTTGTCGATGATAGACTAAAACATTTGGATCCAAAAATGGTAGAATTAATAGAGAGTGAGATTATCGATAATGGGACACCAATAGGTTTGTGATACTATTTTCTTTGATTATTAGTTTAAAATGTAATAAATATGACCAAAAGAATGGTATCTTGAGTTTCTCTCAGGGTTTCTTCTTAGGACTGTCATCATGTGGGATATTTTTTCCCTGTAAAAATCGATTTAATGAATAAATAACTGGTCACATCAGTAACTTTAGAAATAATTAATTTTCAGGATGGGATGACATAGCTGGACTTCAATTGGCGAAATCTGTTATTCAAGAGGCTGTCGTGTGGCCTCTACTGAGACCAGACCTTTTCAGAGGCCTCAGAAGACCACCAAAAGGGATTTTGTTGTTTGGGCCTCCAGGCACCGGCAAAACTTTGATAGGTATTGTTAAAATAAATAATTTATAACCTGCAATAATTTTATAAAGAGGTAAAATTAATATGTTTGTTTTTAAATTTTTAAATTTGTCGCGCCACAGAACATCTCATATATAAATTTGACAGTGAAAATTAAAACTTCTAATTACTCCAACTCACTACTAAAAATTCTACACAAAGAAACGCATTGTACAACTATTTAAATAAACTATTGGTGAAGACGAAAACCATGAGTTCTTCTTTCAAAGTAGACTAAGAGCATTAAAAATCCATCATCTTTGTCCGCAGTGACAGAATTCCTTTTACCAATTCTGTATTAAAATAGTGAAAAGTTAAACTGCCTTAGCCTTAGTGTTTCAGGTTCGATTCCCGGCAGGGTAAACTTTAGAAATGAACTTTACAAAGTTGTCTCCGTTCTGAATATGGCAAGTAGTTGCAGAGCAAACGCAGTATGACCGTCTGGCGGTAGTAACCGTCTCCTTACAGAAGACCAGACATACAATTGGACTACGGTACTTTAGTTGGACTATACTATAGTTCAACTATGGCAGCTAGTCCAATAGTCCAGCTGAACTATTGCAAATTGAATTGACGATTTGTTGATGTTGAAAAAGGCAAGTGCGTGGCGGCCCAGTGTAAGGCGACGTTCTTCAGCATTTCGGCTTCCTCGCTCACCTCCAAGTGGATCGGAGACGGAGAGAAGATGGTCCGGGCTCTCTTCGCGGTGGCAAGGTGTCGACAACCCGCGGTTAGTCTTTTTTCCATTCACCATAGTCGATAGAAGCAAAAAAGGGAAGATTACTGACTCACTATACACATCTGAATGATAGTTTGTCCAATAGAAAATTAGATATCAATTATTTTATTATTGATCCTGTTACGAACTGTTTGATTTTAATTGAGATTTTGATTTCAGGTGATATTCATAGACGAGATAGATTCGCTGTTGACTCGGCGATCAGACACGGAACACGAAGCCACCAGGAGGATCAAGACTGAATTCTTGGTGCAGTTCGACGGAGCGGCCACCGAGGAAGAAGACCGTCTACTGTTAGTGGGCGCCACCAACAGGCCTCAGGAGTTAGACGAAGCCGCGAGGCGGAGACTAGTCAAGCGGCTGTACATCCCATTGCCTGAAGCTGAAGTTTGTTGAACCTTTTATTATTTCTTAGTTGAGAAAACTCTTCATAATGAGTCAATAATATATAATTTTTACATAGTCGTTTGTCGCTTTGCATGTACGCTTAGATATTATAAACTACGCAACGGATTTTGATGCGGTTTTCACTAATTGAAAGTGTTAAACGATGAACGTTTTTGTATACTAGCTGGTGCTCGCGACTTGGTCCGCGTTGAAAAATAAAAAATATAACACTCGGTGGTAGATAGCGCCGTCTATCTACCACGGAGCGAGTCGCTATAGATAGCAGTTTCATCCAAATCCGATAGATGGCGCGTAACCCTCTCTACCGCTTCACCTAATTCTATTTTAAACTACAATAGATAGATGGCGCTATCAAGTGTATTCAGGGGGTAGCCGGGTGCTGGTTTCTAGTACATGATATAAATTATATTATGTATGTAATATTTAATATGTAATCTTTATTAGTGATGTGCTGGATATCCGAGGGAGAAATAAGATCCGTATCCGTTACTTTTTGGCGGATCTTTTACCTTATTAATTTTTAATTCATAGCTGAAATTCTACATATAGGTGATTAGGTAGCAATGAAAACTATTAAATACCATTCAGATTATTTATTATTTCTTAAAATCAAACATTTGGCACCTTTATAATGCAAGCGTCAAGTGGCGGGCGTCAACTATCGTTTCAAGGTCACGCGCACAGACACCGATTGAGTAAGAAAGTTAAGATCCGTATCCATATCCGTATCCGCGGATCAACATTTTTAACGATCCGGCACATCACTAATCTTTATATATAAAAATGTTAAGTTAGTGTACGATTCAAAAACTCGAGAATGGGTAGACTGATTTTAATTCGGTTTTCACATATAGAAAGAGGGATAAACAGGGAAGATTTTTTATTATATGTATATATAAAATTTGCACCCCGCGCGTAAGCCGTTAGCTGTAAGGTGAAGCTATAATCTACAAGACCGGTCAGAGTTTCAATGAAAATAATTTATGTATTCGTCACAAACTATAGATATTATTTTTCGTTATAGGCTCGGAAACAGATAATAGTGAATCTCCTGGAACATGTGAAACACGACCTGACCTCTGATGAAATATTAGAATTGGCCAACCTGACAGACGGCTACTCCGGAGCTGACATGAAGTCTCTCTGCTCTGATGCCGCTATGGGGCCCATACGGTGTGTGCCTTCCTCGCAAATTATCACCATCGATAAAGACAAGGTAACCCAAACATAAGATAAGATAAGATTAAGACAAATTGATACAAAAACAAAATGTCATAATGTCATAGACACTAAAAATTGTGTGAACATCACCCCTTTTGATGTTATTAATCAGTTTATGCATTTGTTAGGCACAACTAATTCCCGTATTGTAGCTAGTTGTCATATGTTAGTTCTAAGCGAGATATGACTATCACTGCGTAATAGGCTAGTTATAGCTTATTACCCAAATATAGTCTGATTTTCGGGTACTCACAAGCAAAAACAGCTTTAAATAGTAGTGTTTATATGTTTAGGTGCGTCCAGTGAGTAAGGAAGACTTTAAAAATGCCCTACAACGTGTGAAGCCAAGTGTTTCTTCGGATGATCTCGATCAATATGTAAAGTGGAATAAAATGTATGGCCAAGAATTTTGAACTTACAATAAAGTGAAGGATTCTTTTAAATATTACCCTCTTTTATTGTTTTTGCCTGACAAATATGTGAAGCATCTAAAATAGATAATTACAAAATATAAATAAGTTTTGTAAATAAAAGGATAAATTTTCAAATACAAACAAGATGTTAATGTTCATTTATATGTTCAATTTAATTTGCAAACTTATAGTATTAGTAAGAACAGTCAATGTTACTCGCTGATAATGTAGCTTTATATGGGTGAAATAATATTTAAAATCGGTCCAGTGGTTTTTGAGTTTATTCATTACAAACATACAAAAATACAAATCTATTCTCTCTATTGTATTCATATAGATAACTATTAATCATTAAATAAATAATCATGCATTACTTATTGTTTAAAATATATATATTTAATAAAAATCTATGTGTAATGTCTGTACAAAACATGGTTGAGGGCAATGTTATTATAATGCTGTGCGCATGGTCTTGCCTCATTCATAAGTGAGCAGAGAGTTCCCATCAGGTCCTCCAATGCGCCATCTTGGACCCATTGCTTGAAAACCTGTAAACAACTTTAGTCTATTATTCTGTTTGACGAGCCCTTTGGATGTTTGTAAGTGTGCTTGCCTAACGTCTCAGGGGCCCCGGGTTCGATTTCTGGAAATGAACTTTCCATTAGAATTTATTTAATTTATCAATTAGATTGATTTTAGAAATGAACTTTTCAAAATTGGCTCTGGTTTGTATGGTTCAAAGAAGAGCGGGTTTGAATGAAATTTGGCACACAGATAGTTTATTGCCTGGATTAACATATAGAATACTTTTTATTCTGAAAAAATTTTGGGTTTCCAAAGTATCGTCTAAAATAAAAATATATAAAATTAAAGTAGCGGCGCCGCTGTCGTCACAGCGGATAATAAAATACTTTCGGATTTTCAGTTTTAAACAAACTAACATTAAATTCATATGTATATAAAAATGTTTATTTAAAATAAGGTGTATTACCCCGTTGACGGTTATCGTTGGTATAAATGTTGGCCTCACAAAGGAGGTGAGATACTCTGAATCCATTTGCAGCTTCAGTCCCCGACTCGATTTAACGCATTGTTCTACCCGCTTCACTGGTAAATTAGCTGATTTGACACACTGAAACAACGCATTTTAATTATTTACACTTAAGCATGTGACGTATATTCACAATTCACAATCGGTAGGTATAGGTACCTATCGAGTAACATTATCAATGAGAAAGCGACTAGAAATATACCTTTTTTTTCTGCCCAAATGACTGCGAATTACCGTCTCACTGCGCCGCCACTACTTTCCAGATCCAAACCAGAGCCAACTTTGAAAAGTTCATTTCTAAAATTGACCCAGCCGGGAATCGAACCCGGGACCCCTGACACAGAGTGTTAGGGCAAGCACCCTAAGCAGTCATCCAGCGGGCTCGTCATAAGTCATAAAACTGTAGTCATTTTGTAGGTGCATATTAGCCAAAGTAACTGCTCAACAATTTATAAGGAAATTAGAGTCTGTCGCAAAATTCATCCGACGTGGCCTACACATAAACAACATGAAACGTGGATTTTTTTCAAATTCTCAAAAGTGGATTATTTTGTTAAATTCCGTTTTTAACTATGTCAATGAAAAGGAAAAACATTGTCTAGTCTGTGCAACCAGAAAACCTGTATTTAAGGTGATAGGTACAGTTCGCTTCACTTGAAAAGCACTACAACGCCTCGCACGCTACGTCGGTTGAGTTTTGCGACTGACACTATATAATAAATGTTTCTTTACTTCACCTCTAAGTTTCCCTTAACGCCAGCTCCAGTTTGCATTTCGCAGGCGACGTATGCGACTCTGTTTTTGTCGGACTGACCGTACATCAGGTCAAGAGCGCAGTCCTGTATTAGATTTCCAAGGCATTCCCCGGGCCCGTGTTGACATCCAAATCCACCGTACCCGTAGTCAATACTCTACAATATTTAAATTTTCACTAGTCTGAATCTACAACCAAGTGTTAGTTGTAGACTCAGACCAAATAAAAACTAGACATTATTTTGCGGTCAACATAGTGAAGCTATTTTTATTGAAAGTATTGGTTTCCAAGTTAACTTGCGTTTTAAATGTGATTTTATCCTGATTTTTATTTTTTGAAGACTGGTTTTTACACTCTTTCACTACGCAATTCGGCATTTTCACTAGTAAAAATAAATTTATACCGTGTATGTAAAATTTCACGACGATCGGTTGAGTAGTTAAGGCGTGAAAGCGTAACAACAAGTGAACACAAACTCACTTTCGCATTTATAATATTAGTTAAGATTATGAATTACCTTGCAAGGTTAGTTAGGGCCGGACACCACCAAAGCAGAGATGTATGAAGCGGTTGTTTCTTACATACCTCCGCTCCGCTTTGGTGGAGTCCGGAACTTAGTTTTCAAAAACGTACCTTTGATTTTCCAAAGGGTATTAGTTGCAACATAAGATGGTCATGTAATCGTTCCACAGTCGGTTGGAGTTGGTGTAAAATAAATTGTCTGCTATCTGGACAGTCGCTCTCGTAGTACACTGTAAGCAGCAACTGAAAATGTTCCAACATTTTTATTCGACGGCGACATTTCTAAGTGTGAACAATGATTAATCATAGAAAACTATTAGGAATTCACTAAAACTATAGGTGAAAGAATTTTTAAAATCGGTCCAGTAGTTTTTGAGTTTATTCAATACAAAAATACAAATCTATTCTCTTTATAATATTGGTAGGTATAAATTAGTTAGGTTTAGTAGGTTTTGTCACGAAGCTTCGAGGGCGAAGCTTTAGGCACAGCTTTTAGCTTTATTTGTCCTATATATGTATTAACAAGGTTGAATGAGAATGAAAATCGAAATCATTGAACCCTGCGCCTGCGACAACTTTTACTGCTCCACATGTGTGAGATGTTGACCTCGAGCTACTACATCATAAAGTAGTGTTCAATGGTTCTATTATGAGTTTATAATGCCTGCACTCGCTAGCGAGAGCTTAAAATATGTATGGATGGAAAATTGTGAATTGTCAATGTTAAAAAACTCATACTAGAGCCACAGCATACGTGCATAAGCTGACCCTCTTAACGAATTAGACACGATTGTTTTAGATACCTACGCAGTCGTCAAAACTAACTTTTTTTAAGCTAAACTCTAAATGAAGCCTTTTCTAATTCACAAATTAATAAAAAAAAAATGTTTTTTATTTTGACAACTTATTGGCATTAACTTAGCTTAAAATAAATTCTAAGTAATATGATTTATTTAAAATATTTTGAGTTCCAAATTTTTTATATATAAAAATGTTAGCGTACACAAGTGCTTCCAAAAGTTGACAATGGGTAGACCGATTTTAATTCGGTTTTCACATACGAAAAGAGGGATAAACCGGGGAAGATTTTTTTATATATATAAAAAATGCACTCAGGACGAGGCCGCGAGCGGGTCGCTAGTATTTTATAATTTTTTTTTTCTATTGTTTAAATTTCTAAAATAATATATTTCTATTCTAAGTAATATATTTATTTTCTGTTATATATAGAGTTCTAAATAAATAATATCAATTATTATTAGAGATAATTAAATCAAATCCTAACTTAACTAATGAAACTTACACCTGCTGTACCGCGGTAGGTATGTGTGTGTGTATTTTGAATGAAATACTTTTTGTGCTCGTCAAAAGAGGCGACGAAGCGAATAATTGTTTTGTTATTATTGAAATTATTACAATGTTCACACGAGAAGGTCGCAGCCATTGGTTGGTTGTTTAAATGTTTAATTTAGAGCCTTAAATAATCAATTTTTGATTGGTATTTTTATATGGCACTACCTCTACTGGAGGTTCGTTTACCCTGACTATAAAATTAAGTAGGTACACTAAAAAATAAAATCAGCAAAATCGATTGTGCCGTTCTCAAGAAAGTGATGCTCCGTCATACATATTCATTATAATGTTTTTCTGCAAATTCTATATAAAAACCTTCCTCGTTTAACGCTCTTTCCATTAGTGAAAACCGCATGAAAATCCATTCAGTAGTTTTTGTGATAATTGCGAACATAGATAGACAGACGCGGTGTCTTTGTCTTATAATATGTAAGGATTTATAGTCATAGGGCATGAAAATTCATGGAGCTTAAAGAAAGTGAGCAATATTATTTTTTCATAAATAGTAAATGTCCTGTATACCTATATAGTTCAGAGTGTTCATGCCACATCATACTTATTTTATTTATTATCTAAATCAAATCTAGATAAATATCTATATTTACTTATGAAAAGAATAGTTTAGGAATTGGAATTTAGGAGAACAACGAAAATTGAAAAATATAACACTAGAGAAAATATATGAATATTATACTAGCAGCTGGTGTCCGCAACATCGTACGCGCTGTAGTTTGTTTTTTAAAAATCCCACAGGAACCCAACATTTTTCCAGGATAAAAAGTATCCTATAGTTTAATCCAGGTAATCATCAATACTTCTATAAAATCGCATTCAAATCGGTTGTCGTTTCTGAAATTAACGTACGCAAACGCACAGACGAACAGACGGAATTTCAAAAAACTATTTTTTTACCTCGGTAACATAACAAAATTGTTTTTTTTTTAATTTACGATTTTATTATATGTATAGATAGTTTAGATGTAAATAAGAAATGTTTAAAATATTAGACGAATATCAATGACCTGAAAATAAATGAGGTACCTACTTATATTATTCGAAGAATTAAAACAATGCATACCTACTTAAGTATATAACAACAATTTCGCAACTATAAAAAAATACCTTTTGTGGAATTTGTGCACCAATTAAACACAAATAGGTGAGAAATAAAAAACAAAACAACACATCTGATTTCACCAGCATTTTCACACAACTGTTTCTGTTCATAATTCATGCCACTGATAAAATAACATTTACCTATTATAATTTAATTATTGCACATAAATATTTTTAACTATTTCGCGTGAAGTTATTAACACGTTCGATTCATTTGTGTAAATAAAACTTGTGTGAATGTGCCAAAGACATGGATACTTTTATTTGTATAGCGGCTAATGGTTTACAGTGATGTTTGGGCTCGAAATTTCGATTTGAAATATCCATCGACATTACCGTAGATGAAAGCAAAAAGAAAGAAGATTAATGACTCACTATCAGTGCATGGACCTCATATACTGAGTCCAATGAACTCAGTATCATTCAGTCGCTATTCGTACGCACATTTGTCGACTCTCTATTATTGTAGTTGTAGGGATTACGTAATGTAAGAACGTAACGTAAGTATTTTTCTTTTTGCTTCTATCTACGGACATGGCTTCTTATTTAGGTTACAGAAACATGTTTTTTATAAATTACACTAGCTGCACCTGTGTCGTTGTGGCTCGTTTTTCGTTTCCGTTAAAACTTGGAAATAAAAAGTCTTTTATTTAAATGAAATATTGTGTAAAAATTTCAAGTCAATCCATCAAATAATTTTTGAGTTTTGTAAACACAAACGTATATGGAAACAAAATTTTTATATATGTATATAGATTGGACGTTGAAAAATAATGTCAATTGATAGGTGATTGAACAATTGTATAGTTGTAGTGATATCAGTTTAATTGGTAACATTTCGTAACGTATTTTCGTTTGGTTTCATAAATATTTCAAGGTAGACTTCAAGGCATAATTTCTACAGCGTGAGAGTATGTTGTCGCCATGATATTGCGAAGACTGTAGATTTCTATTGACTGTAGGTTAGACCATCATAGATATTATTCAATGAATTATTCACTGCATTGCAGTGAATTATAGTTTGACCAATGTCGAGGTCTTTGGAAATGAATGTTTCAAAGTTGGCTCTGGCCTCGGGTTTTTTAGGAGTGGCAAGGCACAATGCGTTTTGCAATTGGACAGACCACCACGAAATAATAGCATGTGTGTTCCCGGGTATCGAACCCAAGACCCCTGAGACGTTGGGCAAGCACCCTTAACACTCATCCAACATCCAAATAAAGAAATTACTATAAAATAACTTACAATGATAGCATAATCTGCTCTTTCCTTTAAAATATGACACAAATATTTGAATATAATGTATACAAAATTGCAAACAACATAATTGTGAACCAATATGGCTGTATTAAATATATGGCGTAAGATATTAATATCAAAATTATAAGGAAATATATAATTTCCATTTAATTTTTATAAACATTTTGGTTGTTTGTCTTTATAATTTTAATGAGAAATTAAATCTTAACTTTATACAACCATATTGGTTTACGATTTGGGTTGAGCTGACACCAACTGACACATTGTCTATCTATACTATACCTTTCCATAACGTATAATGTATATTGTCTATTGGAAACATTTAGAAAGCATACACTTTATAAAATAATAAATTAAGAAAAATTCGCTTTTTTTAACATAACACTAAGACAATAATTATACATTACATACTATACTTATTTACAGAGTTTATTCTTTGACCATAGCTTATAATGGCCAGTTATATTCACGAAGGTTACATTTATTACCAAAGGCGTGTTTCAGGAAACTGTAAATGTTTCTTGACAAATTGAAATATTAAAAAAATAATAATAACCAAACTAAGATTCCCAACAAAAATTATGACTTAATGAGTACGAGTAATAAGTAAATTTTTTTTTTTCTACAGTTTATCGATGATTACGAGAATATTCATTGGTGTAATGTCCTTGCAATGATAAGTTCTCTTGCGGCACATTTGTAGGTAATCTAGCCAATGATGTGTAATATAGAGCTCTAATATCTTCTTCACAACTATGTATTTGAGAATGTAGCAGCGTAACCGGTTCTTTGAATTTATTTCTCGTTTCGGTTCCAAAGGATCTATAAAAAGAAAAACAATACATTTTGGAAAATCATTCCGAAAATAAATTTACACGACAGGCTTAACAAGTGGGCTAGATCGTTTAGTCGAGTAGTTTACAAAAAAAAAAACAATTTATCATCACTAGAAACCCAGCCCCGGTTTCACACGGATGTTTTTTTCTTCTATCCGATGGGTTAGTTATAAGAAGTTAAAAGAGAAACGGACAGAGGCGGACACCAACTTTATTTTATAATATTTAAAATAAATGTTATGGATATGGATACAGATATGGATAGCTTTTACATACCCAGGCACCCAGTTTTGTTTATTATGTGTTCTTATTTCACGAAAATCACCTTTAAATTTTTCTCTGTCATACATTGATTGCGGTCTCTTCACTGGCAAACGCCAGTCGTGGATATTTGGCTTTGAAGTTCGAACCTGTATAGGTAAGTCCGTACTAATATTATAATCCAAACGAAAGTATGTTTGAATGTATGGATGTATGGATGTTTGTAACTCTTTCACGCAAAAACTATTGAATCGATCACCATGAAATTTTGCATACACGTTGTCTGGGACACAAGAAAGGACATAGGGTACCTTTCATCGTTCAACTCGTACGAAGTCGCGGGCACCAGCTAGTATTAGATAAAATTGTTAGGTATATATTTTTGTTTTTTATTTTTTATAATTTTTGCGTATATATTTATATGCATTTCGAACAAACTCCTTTATGGCGAATATTTAATAAATAAATTTACTATTTTAAATTTAATTATTTATAATGTGTAAATAAATACCTAATGGAATAAAATATGGTAATTGTGTCTGTAACATTATTTAAATTTCAAGTATATATTTACCCAAGGCTCTTTTGAAAGGGTGTGATAAGTAACAATGTCTTTGGACGCGGAGATTCTGCTTAGTTGATCCGCAGTGTAAGGTCGATGGTGAAGTCTATTGGTCGTAAGATACGGGTCTAGATACTTTTCGAATCCTTCGTATGTGGTATTAATGGGTTCTACAGCGTCATTGAAGGCCGGCTCTACGTACTGTAAATTAGATCATGAAATTATTGTTACACTTCGTCCGCTTTGAAAAATTAAAATATAACACCTGAGAAAATATCTAACATCTTATTAGACTTAAAATACTTACTGGTTCGAGGTTTAAAATACACTGATCTTTATTGATCTTTATCAGTCTTGACGCAACATTCGGAGTAGCATAAGAACTTTTCATTTCAGTAGTACCATGCGACGAACATCCAGAAGGTGGAACTGCAAACTTTTTAACTACAAGTTTACTCATTAACTGCTAAGTATTATTTATTTATTCATTTAATTAGTCATTTGCTGGGACTGACCAATTTGAATAGTGACACGTTTTAAGTTATAGATGTATTGATCATATTAACATAGCAAAGCGTCAGGAAAGTAGTACCTACTTAAATATCATGCGTTTTTATTTTGTACTAGGTGGTGTCCGTGACTTCATCCGCATTAAAAAAGAAAATATATGAGTAAAATAACGCCTGACATAATTATCTGTGACGACGCTGGCGCTGCCACGGCTAGCGTCCAATCCTACTCAATAATAATTATGGGAGAGTTTGTGAGGATGGATACTTATGTTGATTTTTGTTACTCTTTAACGTAAAAACGACTCAACGGATTTGGCTGAAATTTGGCACATATATAGTTTATTACCTGGATTAACATATACGATACTTTTGATCCTGGAAAAATGTTAAGTTCCCGAGGGATAGTCTAAAAATATACAAACATTCATAAATCTATATCCATCCTCATAAACTTTCGCATTTATAGTATTAGATTAGAAGGACAATCCTTTTTTATTAATGGTTGCGCAAATAGATAAAATAAGCACTACTAGTAAAAATTAGTGTTACCTAAGTATCTGTTTTATTAAAAACTAGCTGTTGCACGCGGCTTCGTCCACGCAACTTTATAAAATATAGCTTATGTTACTCGCTGATAATATAGCTTCCCAACAGTGAAAGAATTTTTCAAATCGGTCCAGTAGTTTCGGAGCCTATTCAATGCAAACAAACAAACAAACAAATCTTTCCTCTTTATAATATTAGTACCTAGATATAGACAATGTTATGAACCCCTGAAAGTTTGTTTACATTCTGTCCATTGTCTCCGTGGTCTTACTTTAGCACCTATTCTTTCTTTGAGTTTCGAAAAGAAAAAAATGCATGAAATGCAGAAAGTAACATTCATACTTACTTTGTTATTAGGTGGATAAATATATTTATTTTCAGCCAAGGCCGTATGTTTATTATATCTGCTGCTCTCTGGCGCTGAGTAGCCGTAGTCGACATTGGTTTGCGATTGTAATAAATTCTTACTAATATTGTAATCTCGATTGTATTCTTTGAGTTCTGCGCGAGGTTTTTTCTGTAATATAATGAAAACTACAGACGTGTGGATTTTATCAAATGAATTAAGTAGGTTCCTTTTTTTTATAATATTGGTTAAGATTTTTCTATTTAAAAATTATTGCAAAAACATGCAAAAACTAATAAAACATCTACTCACAAGTTCTCTTAAGACTTCTGGTTGTACTTGCCATCTTCTTGCGATGTTTTCGCTAGATATTTCAAATTGAGAATAGTTATTCACGGGATATTCCAAATTTAGGTTATCCCAGTGTGTAATTGGTAACTTTTTTGGATACACTGCTTGCATTTTTTAAATAATTTTAAAAATGGCTCACTTTATCCCGTGTACCTACACATCGATTTGTAAGGAGTTGCTAGGGTGATATCGATCTATTCCGGGAAGTTGACTATTGAATAGATTACTTATAACATATTCTTGTCCATACTTACACACTTAATATTATAAATGTTAAAGTAACTCTGTCCGTCTGTGACCTTTTCGCGCCTTAATTACTTAGCTGATCATCATAAAATTTTGTATACTTACAACATTCTTTAGGATACAAACAAGTAGGTACTTACCTGTCTACTTTAAATTTATTTTAAAAAATAATAATAGAGTGTGTGAAACAAAAAGCATGTTTTGTTTGTGATTATCAATTATATAACCCTTTCCTTTTTATTAAGTAGGTATAAACTGTTATTTTAAATGAAATTTTTTTTGGAATATATTTTGAAATCCAAAAAAAAAGTGTCAACAATAAGTTAAATCTTACCTATTGTTAGGTCAAATAACTAATTTTACTATCTATGATTGTAAGTATTTCGAGAATAAGCAAACAAGGTAGTCATATAACCACATAAAATTTATTTCTTATTAGTTAACACAAATATGTAGCGATACATTTCACTAAGTACAATACATTTATACATTTTTTCTAACACTTATAGCAAGCGCTTAAAAAGCAGAAAAGACCCACGCAGAAGATAATATTTTTATTCTAATCAATTTTAATAGAGTGCTGAGACGTCCACCATGTAATAGCGCTGAAACAAAAAAAAATCAATTAGGTAAGTTAAATAAGTTGGGGTTCGTAAGGTAAGGTATCTTAATAATATTACTAATAATCTTAGTAATATATATCTTTAATAATATTACCAGCTGTTGTACGCGACTTCATTCGCGTAACTTTATAAAATATGTTACTCGCTGATGATGTAGCTTTCTATAATAATAATAATAATAATAATAATAACTTTATTTCAGACATATAGGTGAAAGAATTTTAAAATCAGCCCAACAGTTTTAGAGTTAATTTATTACCTACAAACAAAAATAAAAAATGGGAAGTTTGTCTGTTTGGGTGTAAACGATAAGCAAATAATCTTTGAAACTAAAGATTGAACCGATCAAAAATACTTTTACTCAATATTGATCTATAATATTAGCCTATATTTTATCTGTAGGTAATATTCGAGTAATATACTCGAATGTTCAAAGTTGTAAGTATTCTTAAAGAATATTTCAGTCTTCTACGCTTACCTTCTTTTCTTTTTGTCGTTTGTCTTTTCGCCTATCATCTGCACGAAAATGCTGCCTAAGTAAATTGCTTGTAATGTGTATAAAAGGTATTGCCAATTAAAAGGAGAAGAGCCTGTGGTATATTTATCTTCTTTTATTGTTTCCTCTTGTTTCCTGAACGCATTTGTTACTGATTGGTAACCGACCCTGGATCTGCGGTTCATGGTATTTCTTTTTTCAGGTAAGCGAATGTTATCTGCAGCCATTCTCCTAGTTCCGTCTTGGCGTATCGATAAAACTCTCCTTATTTCCCGGTTTTCAGACGAATGTGCTCCGCTCAATTTGTTTTCGTTTGTTCGTCTGTATTCATGTCGGAGTGTATCAGAAACACGACGCTCTTCCCGATTTTCCACCGAACGTACTTTGTCCATTAATATTTCTCTTGATTTACGTGACTCTTCAGAAACGCGACCCGTTCTAGCTATTCTGGACATATCCTCGCCTACAGAAAAGCGTATTCTGCTCATTTCTACTTCATTTCTAGTTTCTCCTCGATGTGACTCCAAAGCTCTCTCAGAATCTCTTCGTTCAAGAGAATTCCTCCTACTGTGATCGGTTATGCGTCGGTTCTCGGTATTAGCTTGAAGTCGAACGTTTCGATAAGCGTTTCTTATTTCCTGACGCTGTGTACTCGATCGGCTTCTCAAGTTGTTTCCAAGATTACTGAAGGAACGGTCTCTGTTGCGAGAGTTATCTCTTTCCGAGAACAATGAATCACGGCGCTCCGTGATCCTCATTTGTCGGAGTTCGGACGGTTCCCTTCTGTTCGATGTGACCTCTGAATTATCAATTACTATTTCAGATCGAATGTCTCCAAGAGTTTGCAAATTGTTTTCACGGATTGATTGTCGGTTTCGCGATGTCGTCTTCCTAGTTGCCAAACGATTAATTGTGGCCTCGGACCTGATGGCTACTCTATTAGTGAACCTTTCGGAAGATCCTTTTCTGGATTGCTCAAACAGACGCTGATTCGAATTACGTGAGAGGGAATCTCTTGCCCGAAAACTGTCTCTGTTGTGAACCCGATCGTCCAAGGACAAGCTTCTAATTCTATTAAAAATTTCTCTCTCGCGTTGTTGAGGGCTTCGTCGGTCCATTTGATATTCGGATGTAGCTTTCATTGAGTTGCGTTCCAAGGAGTTTCTATATCTGCGTTCAGATTTTCTTTGCTCTTCGTTGTCCCTGTCCCTATTGTTAACATTACGGATATCTCTTGAGATATCAGTCCTGGCAGTTTCTCGCGGTTTTCGGATTTCTGTTCGGGTGTTTTCAAAGTGTCGTTCAATTCTGTTTTCTCGCCTTACAGCTTCACGCAGGTTACGATTATCTTCACGAATGTGCGAGTTTCTGTATAAACGATCTCGAGATATTTCGCGTTGCGGTTCATCCTTTTTGACAATTCTCTGTGTATTTTGATCATTGTTTTCTCTAGAAAATCTTACACCAGCATGTCTTTGCTGGTGGTTAACATGATAACGTTGACCGTCATCTTTCGAAGAGATCTTCAAGTCCCTTTCGCGTTTGTAAGCATCATTTTCGATGACTACGCGACGTAAGAGAGAAGAATCGGATCTTAAATCCACGCGGAATTCATCTCGAGAGTTTATACGACGACTTTCAGGGAACGGTTTATAGGTACGGTAGTCTTCATGCGTCGAGAGTCTTCTGTCGCGAAATAAAGAATGCGAGTCACGTTCGCAACACTGTTGCCTTCCATCAACGAGGTTGCGGTCGGTAAAAGATGCAATAGGCTGAAACACAGCGAGACACGTAAAAATGAATAAACGCCAGTTATTCATAGTAACTGTATGGCTTTTTGTAGTAAACTTTCCCTTTACAGTTCAGAGAGGTCTTCAGCTTCCTAGGATAGCTTCAGTACTGGCTGAGGAAAGATTGGTGGCCACTTTTATACAGGACAATGAGGTGGTAAGGGTTGAATATCTATTAAGCGCTAGAATGCATTCAATTTCTACGTCCCACGCGAGCATACGTTACTAGAGCGATCCACTAATCTTGGTCCTTAAAGCTTTGACTTACAAATTTCGAACTTAATTTATTATTATTTTAAAACAACATACCTACTCCATGACAAATATAGCAACCGATCACTGCCGATAATCTTTAAAAAAAAGTATATAAAAATTACCATTTTATATAAATCATATACCTACTTTAAAATTTTTATGCCTGGTAATTGGTACTGAACTGATGGTATCTGTATTTTTATGACCTAAGCAAGTTGACCTGGCGCTAGGATCTACATTCATTTTATTGCACTTTCGATTTTGCAGCCCTTCCTAATTAAATATCAGTACATACTCAATATATTATATTATATATGCCACGCTTGCTAGGTTATTTGGCGCTCTGACAAGTGTCGACTTTGCACGTTATTTTGATTGAAATGTTTTCGAATATACCACTCTACTTGAAAGATGTTACAGTCCCTTAACCTGAAATCCTGTAATAATTTAGTTACAGATACAGAGTTCATCCCACAGTTCGCGCGTCCACCGGATATTCTTTGGTGCAAAGAAAAGAAGACCGAAACATAATGCAATAGAGCACATTATGCTTATAGGTACTTATTTCAATGTGGTCTTCTGTAAGGGGTGGTCACTGCCGCCGGATGAGCTGCTCATATTATGACCACAGTGTACCTTGTCACTACTAATACTAAATATTGATTCGATATTAATTGAAACAGCCAAGCGTTGTTTATTAGTATCTGCTTACCTAGCTAGCCCTCCCTCCACTTGGCTCTCATGGGTTTCTAGGCCAATTTGTTTCCCTTTTGCCTCCCATGGGATCCTAGAGTATTTTTTTTACTTCTCTTGGCTCCCAAAGGATCGTAGGGTAATTATTTAGTCCTTGAATCCCTTTTCCATTTAATGATAATGATAACACATAGTCTTCATTTCGTGACTAGCATCAAAACTTGTCGAGTCGTTGTACACTTTCAGCAACTTATCGCATGCCCCAGCTGCACATGAAGATTTGTCGTTGCGCGTAAAATAATTATCAGATTGAACCCAGTGAGGCAAAAAATTGGTCCTTGTAAATTGAAATTCTATGACGTCAATGTGATATTGTGTCCTACTACATTTAGTTATATTGCTAGGTTTTGTTCTAATATTTCTAATTTTTGTGAGAGCATGTTAAAATCTTATTTGTCAAATAAGTGCCAGTTTTTGAATGAAAACAGATAAACACCTGTAAATTGTATTTACCCCAATAAGTGTGGTATTGTTGAGTTTTGGAACAATTTTATAAATAAAACATGTATTTCTCGTGTTAATTTATATGAGTGGTTGTTTACTTTATAATTTAGCGAAATTAATACTTTAATAACATCATACCGGAGTCAGCCGCTTCTTAATAATAATTAATAAGCTGATTAATTAAGTTACTAAACTCCTACAGGGTAGGCAGCGCACTAGCACACCCCTTGGTGTTGCTTGTGTCATTAGGCGGCGGTAACCACCTACCATCAAGTGAGCCGCCAGCCTGTCTGCCACCTTTATATTATTTATAAAAAAAAAGTAGTGGCCGGGCACACTGCGATTCGCAGTCATTTTGGGCAGCCCATCTGAAGGCAGTAACTACCCTTTACAGAAGACCACCGTGTTGTGTATCGATCCACTCAGTACCTATTATTCTCAATCCAGCTGTCGTTGTAGCGCACTTGCAATACTTTAAGTACCAAAAAGTATTTAATATGGTCAAACTTAAAAAATAGGATGCATAAATTGCACCCCGGGCGAAGCCGGTAGCTAGTTGTAATATATATTTCATGATGATCGGTTGACTAGTTAAGGCGTGAAAAGGTAACAGACAGACCGAAAGAGTTATTTTCACATTTACAATCAGATAATTTTGAAGTCGGTGCCAGGCTGCCAGCCAAGGTCATTTTAATTCTGTGGCCGTTTGCTTCATCTAAATCTTCGAATTTTGCTGTAGAATGGCTTGGGGATCCTGGTCCCTTTGTTTTTCACAAATGGTACCTTACCTTACCTTTGATGAACGATTATACGTCTTCCAATATTATATGTCTATCTATACTATTAATATTTGCTGTTGTCTCCATTTTGTAATTAGAGAATGGCTATTGCGCTATGTTGTGCTATAACGAGTGTATTAATATATTATGTAACAACTAGTTATATATGTTACCATATATATGTTATATTATGGTAATATAAGTTACCAGCGGGAGAAATTTATTAATAAAACACAATAATATTTTTATGACTTTATTTTGAAAAAACTATGGCTATCAATTTTGATACTTCGGGCATTAAGTACTTTGTAACACATTTTTTAAAATTTAAACGCTATTACGTTTTTTAAATTTTTTATGTTAAGGTCGACAGACAGGCTGACGGTCCACTTGATATTAAAAACATAAATAGCTTAATTATATCCTTAAGATTGGCTGAGGGCCATGAACAAGCAGTCATCTTGGCCACTTCCTCTCCCTTTTCGTTTTCTGCAACAAAATTGCGCACTGTGTTTAATACATTATAAAAAATATATTAATGAATCAATTGAAAAATAATAATAATAATAATAATAATCAGTAATATTTATTTTCATTACATTTCAAATAATGTAGGTAAGTAAGAAATATTCATCACGTTTGCCTTTAGAAAATAAAAAAAAGAAATTGCTGGTAGGTTAAAAGATCATTTCATGGGAAAACAATTAACACTAGGGATAATTTTTTTATGTTAAGGTCGTCAGACAGGCAGACGGTCAACTTGATGGTAGGTGGCTACCGTCGCCTATAACACAAGCAACGCCACAGGTGCTGCACGTGTGGTGCCGACCACAGTAAGGATTAAGGATTAAGGATAAAAATATATAAGTACCTTAGAAAATTGTTTGGATGATCTTGGAAGTCACTTGGAAACAAAACATCCTTGAGCAGGAGTTGCAACGCTTCAACTTGTTTCTAAAACGAAAATTTTTCAATTTATTCTTAAAAAAATATTTTTACTATAATCACCACAAACTCACCAACTTACCAATTCACGTTTCTTTTATCATCTTACGGCTGAGATGAAGAGACAAGACTGTTTGGGGGTAGTATGCAAAAAAATAATGAAACAGTTTAATTTGGGCAGATTATTTTTTATTTAATTTTAAAAGTTAATTGTATCCGTAGGACTGGATGACGGCCGTGAACGGTGATGTCGTCTTGGCCACTTTCTCTCCCGCCTGCTTTGTTATTTTCTACAAAACAAAACATACCATGTCAAAAATATTCAATAAATTGTACAAAAATTCAATAAATTGTTTAAAAAACGGATTACTTTCAGTAATATTGTATTTTCATTACATTTCAAATAATGTAGGTAAGTAATTATTCATCACGTAATATTTTGTAAAACAAGAAAAAACAAATTACGAATAAAAAGAATATAAATCTACAAACATTTAAATCAACAAAAATAATATTTGTTTAACAATAATTATTAGAACTATCGTTATACTCGTAGCTAGGCCATTGTTTCTCAACCTGAGGGTCACAATTGGTCCAAAAAAAACCCTTATAGTAAATACTCTTCAGACAGAGTTACTTTTGCATTTATAATATTAGTATGGATTTTTAAATCACAAACAAGTGTATTAAAAGCGTATGAAATTGTAAACAAGCTTGTAAAAAATTAAAATCTTAAATCCTGATATTGAAAAAGTACGAATCTTCACTGTGTTAATGTAAACTTTGATAAACATCATATTATTAAAATATTGTAGGGGCTAGGGCAACAACAATCACATACAAAACAAAATAATAGACAAGTGTAAATTTACCTTAAGTTTTCTGTCCATGTTGACTCTGTGGAGCGTCTTGGATTTCCTCTTGTCCTCAAGTTTTTTGACAACGTCGCGGTACTTCCATCCGACCTCGTGCGACAGACGGCCCACGTGACAGTACTGTTACACACAAAAACACCTTTCACTTTGCCCGTTAGGCTAAAGAGCACTACTTTTAAAAATTCACTGCTTTCTCAGAAACACTAACTACATCAACACAGACACTCAGTCGCAAATTACCCCTCTATGAAAACATCACAGAAAATTTAAATTTCACTAGATTTTGCCAGTGACTTCGTCCACGTACGTCCATCGGGAACAGTACTTTCCACTGGAATGAAAGGTATCCCATGTCCTTTTCTGTATTGCTGACAATATGTCATCATGATTAAACAGTTTTAACCGTAGGGAACCAGAACGATATGTTTTTCCAGGAGTTACAGGTTCGATTCCCGGCAGAGTCAATAAATGTTACCTTGCGGCCTGGTTTCAAACAGAAGACCCTGAGAGCAGCGGGTACTACGACGCGTCGGCGGTTGTCGTACGGCGGAGGGCAGCCGTCGTACGCGCGGAGGCGTCTCAAAGCGTCCTTCCCGCGCTCCGTCTTGTGCGGGATCATACCTGTTGCAGTATCTCATATTCACACACTAATCACATAGACAACATCTATTAAATCATTTTAATAGAATCAGGAGGATTCCACACGGGTGAAGCCAGTTCACTATTAATACGATAATAAACGAAAAAAAAATCTATTTGAATTTTAATTGGTTCTTACCTAATCTAAAAGAACAACAAAAACAAGCGGATTAGTTGTAAGTACCTACGATAAGTAATAATAATAATAATGGGGAAACACAGATCATAAGAAACCGACGATTGCACTTCAAAAATAAAAATAACTTGAAGAAGTTACAGAATTACTTCCATCATTCCAAGAAGAAACTTAAATCACAAATTAAAAAAAAAATAACTATTTTAGTGACTGGTAGCATAAGTTTTACAAATTGTTTTTTTGAAAAAATATTTAATGTAAGTACACATAACTATGACATACTTTACGAATTTATGATGTATAGATTGTGTCCTTTTCTAACCTGGTTTTCATCAGTATCAGAACTAATAAACAAAGTTCCTCAATAAGGGGTGGTTCTGCATGCTATATAATAGATAATTATAGGCTTTTATTTATTTTTATTATTAATAATAAGTTTGCTCTTGACCAGCATCTAGCCTAACCCAGAAAATGTCTATTCATTGGAAATTTAAAATACTAGCTTCTCCAAAACAAATAAAACCATTAATGTATTTCAAAATAAACCTCAATTTCATAGTCACAAACTGTAAAATAAAATATAACTAGCTGGTGCCCACGACTTCGTCCGAATTGAAAAATAAAATATATAACACCTGACAAAATATGTAAAACAATAAACGTGTGACATACATTGACAAGACACCTGACATTAAACTTTTGCCAAGTGTTGGATCTTTATGATAGCTGGATTTTTTAAAATCGGATGAGCAGCTTTGAAGATACCTCCTTACATACAAACTTTACCTCTTATTAGAGATTGCCTTCATATCTAGTCTAGGTAAGTAGATGTTAATATGTACCTCTAACAGTCTTCCATAGAATCTTAGAGGGCGCTCTGAAGTGGAACGGACCACGAGCAGGGTTCACATTGCAACGCTTCCTCAAGAAGGACATGAACTTCAACTTGTTCCTGAAATAAACATAAAAATTTACTGTTTTTTTTTCTATGAATATATTCTTATACAAATTGTTTACAATAAGAAAAATCAGACTCAATTTTCTTTGACAACACATGTTAAAAAACATTCAGTCGCAAATTACCCAAAATAAAACATCATTTTAATGCCACAGTCACTTGTCATAGGTTCGAAAAGCGGCCGAATTAATTTAGTGTCCATTCATGTTCATGAGTGGTTAATTACATGGATTCCATATTTAACTGTCAGTTAACTGACCGAGGAAATAAAATTTCAGTGCCAACAGGATGTGCACATACTGTTGGTAACACAAACAGTTTTATTGCAATATTTAATTAATGGTTTTATATGTATCAACTTGCTAATGTTTAGGGGATTTCACACTTGTTTGCTGATATACAACAAAAAAAATCTAAGTAGAAATGGGTTGGAAAAATCTTATCTTAATATATAGATGAAAAAACTACATACAATTGTCTTATTGTTCATCCTGACAGATTGCAAAGTTACAGTGAAAACGAAAGGAAAAAAAAAAAAACTATATAGGTCTCAGCAAATAGAGCAAAAATGACACCATTTGATTTGACAAAAATTAGAGGCAGAGATAAAGAAGAAATTTCAGTGACAGGAAGAACATTTTAACAACTTATATATATATACACAACAACTTAAAAGTATGAATAAATATTGATATTTTTCAATGTGAAGTTAAAAATTGTCATGTCAATGCTATGTACAAAATATACTTTTGATATTGCCAAAAAAGTTTTCCTGAAAAATTTAGATAGAAGATTTACTATTAAAAAAGTATTTTATTTGAAACCTAGGGTTGTTATACATACCTAAACTTATTTGTCTAGAGTAATTTTTACATATTTATTACTCATTTGACATGATAATTTTGCACATAGCATATTTTATTAAGAGGTTGGACAAATAGTGCTCATAAACATTTAGCAGTTTTTTTATATGATAGATAAGGCAGTGAACTATTCACTAAGAACAAAATGTTGGAAACTCAAAAGTGCACATAGCAGATTTTGGTTTGATAACAATGATAGAAGTTGGTTTGATTGACAAATAAATTTATTAATTTTGGCCTGAAGATCTGTATGTAATACTCGCTGTACTTCAAATTAATTTCAAAAATCTCACATACCTGAAGAAATTCCCAGAAATGTTGAGTTGCTCGCAACGGACAACGACAACTTTGTTTCCTTCCAACAACACTTTAGCAATAACCGCAGCCAGGCGACCGAGTAGATGGCCACGGCCATCGATAATTATGGCCTGTAACAGATATTTATTTTTTCATATTAACACGTTGATAACATTACATGCCAAAAAAATAACCTCAAAGTATAGGAACATCAAGCAATACAAGTTTTCTGAATTCACTGGAAATAATTATTGTAAAACTAAATGAGTTCTCAGACAATTAAAGCGCAAATATTAAACAAAGGGATTAGGAAAAGAAAAAGAAAGAACACCAATTTAGTCTTCAGCACGTGTATAACATTGAGGTTTAGAGAAAATAAACGATAATATATTAGTTACTTCGTTTGTATAAAATTATTGAGTTTCTCGGCAAGAAAACCAACAGTTATAACAATAAGCTGCACTATATTATGACATTTTTTTAAATTTTATTCTCACCTTATTGCTAAAGCCCGTCATTTTCACGACAACAAAACGGAAAAGGAGGATACTTTTTTAAAACAATATGGCCACCGGATATTACAAAAAAAGTTGCCAACGTAAAAATTTGCGACAGCCATTGCCATAACATAATATAATAATAAAAAAAGAAAGCAATGGAATTTTATATAAATAAGCCAAAATATTAAGTGATCTTATTTTAATTTTTGCTTCCATGTCCCAGATTATTTAAAACAATATATATTCTCTCTTACATAATTCATGGCACACACAAACTTAAAATTACTTTAATTTAACCAGAAACATTTAGTTTATACAAATTTTTATTTCAATAGAAAGCGCGATAAAATTTGCCCCCCTGCCAACCCACAAACGTAAAAGGAATGTAAAGTTGAACATCTCCGACCCAGATACCCGTATATAGATTTCTGTGCCCATGTCAATTTGACAATTTTCAAATATAGTCAGCTAGAGTTGGCTAGTCATTGAGAATCTATATTATACTATTCTGTGGTTTAATTTAATTAGGGTGGCGTAGAGCGAGCGAATGTTGGAATGAAAATACTCAAAAATATGTATGTACATATTACGATATGTACCACCTAAATGTTTATTTATATTGCAAGCAAAATGAAGTGTTTAAAACTGACGTGGTGCTTATGTATTCTAAAGATATTTGAATATATGATGTAACTTCTACTGATTAAGTGAAATGTAAAGACCTAGACTTATGCTAACTATAGAGAAAACTGAATATTTCGTTTCGTTGTTTGGTTTATAAATCACAATGGAGATTCCTTACAGGAAGATAATAATCTATATTCTTACCTTTGTTGCTTATGCCTATACCGGCGTTGGTTCAAACATGTTAAGGAATTTGAAAGATGCTGTGTTATCAGCAGAGTCAGTGTTTGGGGACATATTTCGTAATGCTATCACAGTTGCAGAAAAATTTAGATCTTTACATGAAGTTTTTGATGCAGCAGTCGAAGAAGAATGTATATTTGTTTGTCCTGAAGGTAAGTACAAGGTGTTATAAATCATTAATGCGACTGTCATACAATGTCTAGAAATATTAATTGTAACAATAAATCTGAAAGTAAGTCTGTCTGTCACCTGAAAATGAAATTTTGCATATACATTGTCAGGGATAGAACAAAGAAAAGTGCTTTTCCCTAGGGATCATCTAACAATCTTATTAATGTGATTAAAATTGTACTTAATTTTGATTTCAGGTCAGAGACCAGTAAGAAACAGGAATCATATACCCAAATCTGATGGTTGTGGTTCACTGGGGTTTGATATAGCATCAGAATATTTGCCCCTTGAAGAGATGACCAAGTGTTGTGACTCCCACGATATTTGCTATGACACTTGCAATAGTGGTAAAGAGACTTGTGATTTGGACTTCAAGAGGTGTTTATACAATTATTGTGATACATACAAGTCTGTCAATGTAGCCGGAGATACTATAACTAAAGGTAATTAATAAGTTTTTCTCTTTATGTTAAACTAGTCAGACAGGCTGACAGTCCACTTGATGGTAGGAGGTTACCATAGCCTATAACACAAGCAATGCTACTGGTGCTGCAAGTGCGCTGGCAACTATAGGAGGATTAAAAGTAGGGATTAGGGCGGGATAGGGAAATGGCTTTGGCATCCCTTACTCACTCATCAAAACACAACAGCACACATGCTGTTATTTCACCACTATGCTGTCTTCTGTAACAAGGTGATTACTGCTGCCAAACAGGCTGCCTATATAACTGCGAAATGCAGTGTGCCCTGCCAATACTTTCCAAATCCAGACCAGCCAACTTTGAAGAGTTCAAAGTTTGTTTTTGTTATTTAGTTGAATTTTTGCACGACTCACTAAAAGCTGTAAGGCAGGCTCGCGCTCAAACCGATGCTATATAACAATGTAATTTGAACAAGTGTTGAGACATTCAGATATTGAGTCAATATAGTCAACATTCAGATATTGGTCATTTTGCAAGGCGGTATAGGATTTTTGAATTAGTCAGATTATAAAGTACTGCCACAGATAAATAAATAAAAGCCTTTATTGCTAACATTTTACAATATTTCTTTTTTCCTAACCAATATTTATTTCCTTTCTATGTTATTGTTACCTAGCTGTTGCACGTGACTTCATCCGCGTAACTTTATAAAATATAGCCTATGTTACTCACTCATAATATCGATTACTATAGGTGACAGCATTTTTAAAATTGGCCCAGTAGTTTATGAGTTTATTCATCACAAACATACAGACCTTCTCTTTATAATATTAATTAGTATAGATGTTACATTTTTTTTCTATTAAATTTTTCTTTTTAAGAAGTACCTTTTTGGTTTTCCTTTTCTGTGTCAGCTTGCCCTTTTGCATAGATACCCCACTGTAAATTGGGAACTTTTTGAAAGAGTACCTTGTAATCAGACAAATAACAACTCTAAGTGTTACTTCCTTAAGGGCCTCTTTCACCAACTACAAGTAAAGTGTTGGTTAGTTACTTTTAGAAATAATTTTATGTTTTATTAAATTATGCACTCGGTTTACTGCATCCTTGGATACAAGATTTTATTTTCTTTTTAATGTTTGGAACTTTTACCGTACAAACAAAGGTATATCAGCTCCATCATTCCTGGTGACTTTAAATGGCGGTTAGCCTACTTGACACTACTCAGAGATGGTGAAAGAGGCCCTATTAATTTTTTATAACATCTTAATTTATTTCAGGTTGTAAAGGTGCAGCAAAACTTTTATTTACCGGCACTCTGACACTGGGCTGTAAATCATATTTAGATGCACAAAAGAATGCATGTTACTGTCCACCACCTAAAAATAAATACAAGAAATATACAACAGGGAATGGAGAGTTATAGTTTAATTTGCTTTACTTATTTATTTTCTTCTTAGTTTGTTTTATTTTCATCTACTTTAAGTTAATTTTCTTCTTAGTTTAATTGTTTTATTTTCAGGAATGTTTTCTTGTTGGTTTATATTAAACGATTGTTTCTGGAAGGAACAGTTAGTATGTAAAAATGACAAATTAGGGTTGTTAGAAAAAAAGTGTCCTGAAGTAATTAATTAGCTTGTGTACTACTATTGGCTAATTAGCTTGTTATTTTTGGAATACTTCCTTAGCTTGTTGTTTTATGAATACTAACAATTTGAAATGCTATTGTTACTATCAGGTTTATTTACTAGCTTGGGGCATAAAATGTCTAAACTATATTAATTTGAGCCAGAGATATTTATGTAAATAAATATTTATGACAAGATGTGTTTTTTTAATAAAATGATTTCAATTGTTAACTTCTTACCACAATGTCATCATTAGGTTATCACTATGCATACATCGATGCACCTCTTACCCAAAACTCGATACGCTCATAAAAATATCGGCGATATCAATATCGATACACTAGTGATTTTAACCGAAACACTACACACACATACTGTTATTTCACAGTGTGTAACGTAGCGTTACTTATTTTATTTATTTTATTAAGTTATATTAACTTATTTGTTTATTTATTTATTTAAGTATTTAAAACCTTATTATTTTTTAAAAAATATATAGAATTGCATTTGACGTTCAATATTCAAAATTTTCAGTCAGAGAGCGTTTTTTGTTTCTCTGTCGCTCGCAGAGAGCGGTTTAGTTTTGTGCTGATAATAGCCTGTATTTGCCAGTTAATTTTCTTTTAAAATTTTATTATTCAGTTTAAAATATTTATGTAAAAAAAACCCCGGTTTATAAATGGGTACGTATTTCATCTTATTTCTGATGATAGATTGTTGATTAATGTTTTTTTATTATAATTTGTGTTTTAGTTCATTTTAAATTTATTGTTAATTTACTCATTTAATTCTATTATCTTTTGCAGTTATTTTTAATCCTTATGCAATTGTATTTTTTTATTTTTCTCTTGTTTATTTTTGCCTGACCATTTATTGAATAAATTATTAACATTTAGGGATCTTATATCTAAATTTTAGATTCCCACGGTCAGGCACACATATTTTTTCTTTTAGATTTGTGTTTAATTATTTCTTTTTCATTTCAGGGTTTTTTGTTATGGTTTTTTGTTTTGGTTTTTTGTCATTCATGGATTTAATTAGAGATATATAATTATCATATAATGAATCCTGGGTTTTATCCGCATTTTACATTCTGATGAGCCTTCTTCATTTTTCCTTGGTGACACTGATGAGCAGCGTGTTTTATTTTGCCGAGAAGGAAAACTTTATTATTCACATCCAGCCATTATTCACATCCAGCTAAGTTTTTAACTTTTATTAGCCGGAGTTATTGAATCAAATTTTAAATTTCATATATATATATATATATATATATATATATATATATATATATATATATATATATAATAACGTACGGGCTTAAGGACCACCCCCTGTGTTTTGTTGTTTAAATATATTTTAAGTGCTAACATATGATTTTTTTCATTTTTTAGTTAGCTGGCGCCCAATTTTTAGTTTTCTTTTATTTTAATTTCATAGCCGATAACGTTATCTTACTTCAATTATTTTCAACGTTTCATTGGCGCCCAACGTTTCAAGTGGTCTTCTGTAAGGGGGTGGTTACTGCCGCCAGACGGCCGCCCAAATGACTGCGAAACGCAATATGCCCTCCCACTACAATATATGTATGTGAGGATGTTTATATTAAGTTGACATCTGAAATAAGCTCATGAAAATCTACCAACGAGATTGTACGATATTTTCCCCTAATAATTAACATGGAAAAACTTTGGGAAAATCTGAAATTAAAAAAGAAATATATGAAATATACTTACCATAAGAATTTGTAGTAGTGTGATATTTATTTATTGTGTTTTCTGTGATAAAACATGTTATATGTATTGTGTTTATTAAATAAACGATTTTTTTAGTAAATTTATTTTTTTATTTTAGCAATAAAAATTACATCTTAATGTTTTTTTTTTATTATATATATAATATACCTTAAATTAAATAATTATTTTGCTATAGTAAATTTAGAGAAACAGGCCATTCCTTGAGCCATATGAGTAAGTTCTACATACTGGACGCACAATCAAAAATACCTACTTAATAAAATTCAATTATGTTTAGCATATAAAAATAATTGATTGCAATCTAAATGCATGTAAAAATAGTTTACATTAATGGATCAATTCATTAATGGACTTAGATTTTAGCTTTAATACAAACAAAATATAAATATGAGCGTATCTGAGTGACAACTATGCAGGTTCAGATATCAAGTGAGCCTATGTCAGGAGCTCCTTGATCTCTTCTTTTTCGGCAGCATCGATGTACGGCGTGCCGTCTGGAGTTTTGCCGTTTTTAGATGCGCCCTGTAATTTTTATTTTTTTTTGTCAAAATATTCTAAGTTTTTAATCATATTAAAATCTTTAAAACCTGGAGACATATTTATATTAAAATCTGAATATCCTAAAACAACCTATTTGATTGAACACTTTGCTGGATAGTATTCATGACCCAATGTAGACTAAAATAATCGGAAAGGACAAGTCATGATTAAATTTTTAAACTAACCCCCCCACTTTCTATTTAGCCCAAGCATGCTATATCTGCTGCAAGTTGCTGAAGAGTTGGTTATCCCCTAGACTACTTGATGCTGTAGCATCTGATAAAGGTTACCATGTCATGGAAACACCACTGAAGTAACAGTATATCAAATTTAACATCGATCGAACTTGAGGAAGTTAGTGAAATCCCTTTGTCAACTTTCCTATGGGGTCAAGCGCCTGAAAAGATCTTCATAAATTATAGCCGATTTTAGAATCGCTTGGGAGCGAGAGAGATTCCAGAGAGAGAGATACACACGTCAAACATGTAGCACCCCGTTTTTGCGTCGGGCGTTAAAAATAAAAAAAAATAATAGTCATAGTAAAGATAAGACAGGAGAGATGTCCCATCCTAATGACACACACTTAGCTGTCCTTAAGGGAGATGAAATTCTGGTTCTGCCATTACCACTAAGTCATCACAATAATGTTCAAAATAGTGTATTTATATAGGCTTTGATTACTTAGTGTGAATTGTTCTACAAATTTAGAATTCAAAATTGTATTGACCTCAATCACTATTTACTGTGACAACTAAGTAAGCATTATTTATTTTATTGTAATATAGCTAAGCAATCTTTGAAGATTCAGCACATTTTGTTGAAGACAGCAAGAAAATATTCTAAAGTGAAGCTAACTGACACAATTATTTATTACTAGCTGTTGCATGCGACTTCGTCCACGTAACTATATATGTTATAGCCTATGTTCTATAGGTGAAAGAATTTTCAAAATCGCGGTCTAGTAGTTTTTGAGTTTATTCATTAAAAACAAAAATACTAATCCCTTCTCTTTATAATATTGATATAGATAAATGTGAATCCTTTTTAAATTTCATGATGTTAATTTTAAAAAGTTGCTATTTTAAGCACTTACATTTTTAAGTAAAGTTTTCACACAGTCTGTGTGTCCCTCCCAGATAGCTGCCAATAAAACAGATATTCCGTGTTTGTCTATCATCTGAAATTAAAATATGAATAAATTAAAAAAAAAAAAAAGCTCCAGCTTATATAAAAATTGCTCCAAAAATGTATGAAATAAAAATAAAAAAAATTTAAAGGATCATAGATACAACTAAGAAAGATAAAATTAAATGAACTAAGAAAGATACTTACAAGATAAAATGCCAATTTTGAGAAGCAATTCAAATATTTGTAATATTATTTTATAGACAAGATTCTTTATTTTCCCCTGCATTTCTTCCGATTCTCTATCATCAAAAGTGGTTCAGTAGTTTCGTCTCATTAAATATGACGGGCCGTTGGATGAGTGGCAAGGGTGCTTGCCTAACGTCTCAGGGGCCCCGGGTTCAATTCCCGGTGGGGTCAACTTTGGAAATTTTAATGTAATTTTCAAAATTGACTCTGTTCTGGATTTGAAAAGTAGTGCGGCAGTAATACTTTGACCCTTTTTTGTGTACTCGATCAGTAAGATTCCCTTAGAATCCCAAAACAATGTGGCCATGAGTTTTCCGGTGGTTGGGGTGACTTTAAACTTCTTCGGTGGGTCTGTTCCTTTTTTATGCCACTGCACGGACTCTTGCTTACTCTCAGGATCATACGGGGATTTTCACCCCAATACCGAGAATACATTGAATACCCCTCGTATATTAATTCTTTTTCCACTTTGCATAATTCTATTATACATGAGCTATGTTAACATCTTAAATGTAGGTACTTACATTAGGATCGGCACCTTTGTCCAACAAATAGTTTAATACCACGGTTTGGCCATAATCTGCTGCATAGTGGAGAGGTACGCGACCATCAATTAATGCATTCACATCAATTTTCTGCAATTACGTATTTTTGATTAATACTACATTGACACATCCAGGTTTCGCCCGGGAGCAATTGAGAGGATTAGTAACAGACATAATATAATACCCTATTATGCTGTCTATATTTCAGATGCTCTGTCCATCTGGAATAATATACCTTTCAAATGGTGAGATTTTTTCAAATAATTGCACTAATTTTGGAGATTACCTCCCACATATAAACCACATACAATATCCACCCTCTGTCCAGATATATTATCTTATAACATATCATATAATTATTATAGATATATAGTACAGATTTAACATCATGATTATAATAAATGATATTTCAAAACTCCGTTTTTATATCTTCTTAGAGATGGAGTTAGACGACCAAGTCACGTAGATGAGTATGCAAGTAATTTTCCATGACAACACACTTTCAGAATAATGGATGTTGCAAGAAATATGCAAATAAAAAGTAGTGCACTTAAGAACATTGTCGGCTTTGTTACTCTTATACGTATTTAAAGATAGTATAGAATAAAGAGGGTAGAGAAAGCGTAATCGTAAAGGAATATTTTACGTTTTTTAAGATAGACGATTGATTAAAATTGATAGCATATTAAAACGTGAAGAACAATAACAACTTGTGGGAAAAGTTTTACTTTCATATTTATTGTAGGTAGGACCTACCTTGTTTTCTATGATGCCCTTAACTTGATCAATATCGCCATTTTTTATTCCCCAAACTAATTCACTCATTTTTGTGGTACTTTCTGTAATATTATCTTTATTTTGTATCGGAAACCGAAAGTATTACAGAACCAAACTCCAGAATTGCTTACAAATCTTTAATTAAATGGCGTTTATGAAATGACATATACGTAATAAGAAATCCGTCATCTGTCATGCATGCTGCATGCATGCTGTTCTGTGTTAAATACAGAATAAAAGTTATTATGATACAAGAAAACGCGCAATTCTTGCTAACTCGATACTCGATATTTGGTTTATAAATTACAATTTCATGTCATTGTAGACAGGCAATAATAAAGTTAGTGATACAAATTTAAATCAACCACAAGGAAACACCTTTCATCGTTGGTCTTTTTTTTACCAGTGTTTCGAAAAATATAATATACCTACCTAGGTACCTAACCAATGCCTTCGACTTCCCAAGGCTAGGCCTTCATCTTAAGATATTAATTTATAATCTTCCTCAGAATTATTATTATGAAGTAAACAAAAAATAAAACAATAATTTTTTTACTTTTAACATTTTTATACCTTAATACTTTATACCTCGTAACTTCTTAACTATTTTGCCAAGATGTAGTCTTCCAAAAATTATATTCAATTATCTTAATTAATTAATTAATTAATTTAATAATCCTGACTTTAATATGTTGTTTCTTTTTTATTATTATTATTGTGATTTTATGACCCTTGATGGTAGAGGTAAAATAAATTAATTAAAAAAGAAAAAAATAAATACTCAGACTACAGACTCTTTTTGTGTTCTGTACATAAACATAATATGTCACATCACCCACATCAAAATCAAATTTTGAATTGAAAATTTGAAATCGTTATTTAATACTTTTATTTTGTTGGGTTTTCTCAGTTTTGTTTATTTTATTTAGTTCATTTTATTAAATATGAGTGTATGAGTTGTGATTATTTTCGTGTTATTTTCTGATTGTTGAAGTGTAATTAAAATGGAATTGATTCACCCTCTAAATTTATCCCAAATACCACTAGAGACGCATAAAGCTGCAAAACATGTTATGGTAATCTCTTTGTATTATTTTGTAACTTTTAGTCCACTTTCGGCTTTTGGATATAGACCTCTCAAGGCCTTTAAATTAAATTAAAGTAAGAGCCCAGCTGCTTACTTTAATTTTTAAACAATAATCTTCCCCTTATTTTCTTTTAATTTTGATATTTCTTATTAATTAATGATTTTTTTTAGGACAATCTCTTGCATAATATACATCCATTAACGACGAAAATTCGAAACAAATTACAACCAAGTGATACAAAATTTCAGGAATTCTTCAGTTTAAGTTGTAATCAAATACAAAAGTGTATATTACATTTTTTGAATATTTTTAAATTCGAGTACAAAGAAGGAGTGCACTTACTAGTAAGTAAAGTATTTATTAATCTTTATTTTTCTACGAGAAAATAAAAATTATAACACCTGAATAACGGATAGGTATCCAGTAACTATCTAGTATTCGGTCTATCTGGCCAATTTTTGCTATCCAACTAGATACTGGAGACTAATACATTTTTACTAGGCATCATAAACTGCAATAGAAAAATATTTGACAGGCAAATAATAGAAAATTGATTGAAAAAGTTATTTTTAAAAAATATGAAAAGAAAATCAATCACAGTCTAACAAGCCTAATTTAAATTTTCTCTCATGATCAAAGAAACATTTATCACATATACTATTAATCTTACAAATAATATTCTATAAAACTAATTAATGAATTTTTTATTTATTTTTTATTTTTTATTTAATAAGGTACACAAAACAGGACACTTACATTAAATACATTGAATAGATATAATTACATTGAAATGAACTAGACAGAGGCCCAAAACACGGTGTTCACAGCATATCTAAACAAAACAGTGTTGCTTACACATTACAGAACAAAACAAATGAAGAAAACAGAAAAGAGACACACTTTTGACTTCCAAAAGAAGTCAATTTGAGATGAAAGCACTCAATATTTTATTATTATCATTATAAGACTATAGTATGAAGACTAAATTTTCGGTGGTCGTATACGAGATTGGCTTCTGAAAAGAGTCTTACTATAAAAACAGCTGCAAAGTGCTGAAATGATATTCCTTCTATTGCTTGTACAATTGTGTGAGCAGATTGGTGTATTTGTTCACTGCTTATGATTAAATGTAGAATTTTTTATCTTTAGGAAAGTCGACTATTTACCATAGACAGATTAATGTGGTGTGTCAACCGACTTCTACTACTCGAGGAGAAGCTGTATTACTCCACTGATAATTCTACATTGAATGATGGGAATGATTCTGATGACTCTATAATGTCTACCCCTATGTACTTTATCAATTGGATTGATCACACATTTGATGTTTTATCAAAATTGTCTGATCATGTGACTTCTTTTAAGACTTTAGAAGATGGAAATTTGTATGAGCTGTGGAAATGTGATGTAAGTACAGTTTTATTCAGCTTTCTGATTATATCTGACATGAATGAGCAGAAAAGAAGTAAGGACAAGCTCCACAGATAGTGGTGAAACTCAGGTTAATGTGAGAAAAGGTGAAGACTTCAAAAGATACCCTATGACAAAAGATACCATATAACATACATTTAAAAAATGGTACTCTCAATAACTCAGTGGGACTTGTTTTTCAGGTAGTAAATTGTGTTAGCGATTTGCATACTTCTGTAGATGAGTTACTTTTGTCCGCTATGACTTTATGCAAATATTGCCTCAGTACAGATCAGCACATTGTTAAAGCTCGCTGTCAAGTGGTAAGTGTTTAAAGTTTAATTTATTTTCCCCAAGTCAATTTCAATTGCAATATTAAAGCCAGTTTGGATATAATTGGTTCAGAGGTTTGGGGCACAGCTAGTAATTCCAATATTGGGATATTAAAAACATTCCAGAATAACATCTTCAAAAACATTTTCTCTCTGGTTTACTAGATATGAAGAATTGTAAAAATATCTTAAAATGCATTGGTAGGTGGTTACTGTCGCCTATGACACAAACAACGCCACAGTTCCTGCAAGATCGCTGCTGACCGTAGTAGGATTAAGGATAAGGAATAGGGAATTGGCATCCCTTACTCATTCACCGAAACACAACAGCACACATGTTGTTATTTCATGATGGTTTTTTGTAAGGGGGTGGTTACTTAATGTGTAATATAGTATGTCGCCTCTCTTGCCTACTTAATGACATTTTCTTCATCTATTCTAATACAATCACAATAAATTATATACCTTATTATACTAGATTTATTTGTTTCAAATTACAGGTGTTAAGAGAGACAAATACTTTGCTGAATGAATTGTTTGCTATGAATAATTGTGATGCTGTCAGAGCAACAACGGATAGTTTAAAGTTGCCAATAATGCCCACGAATGTCAATCTTGTGATCAATGTCCTGAAAGATGTGCTCTATGTGTTGGAGACCAATACAAACACAGCCTTACTGGCATTGTTAATACACTGCTTTAGCGGAAATAGGACTCCCGTAGACCAATTGATTGACCATTTCAACGATGTCGCAGATAACAAGTGCCCATGTGGTTTCATAGCTGAAGGAGATTCGTCTGAATGTTGTACATTTGTAAAAGAGTTCGACTTGTACAACGAGAGGCTGTTACAGATTGGATCATTTGCTGTCTCCTGTTCGTCTGATCAAAGAAGTATGGTGATATTTTTTTCTGTTTCTTATATTAAAGTCGAAATACAGGCTGACGGTCCATTCGATGGTAGATGGCTACCTTCGCCTAGAACACAAGCAACGCCACAGGTGCTGCCAGTGGCTTCCCTTATTCACTCACGGAAACACAAAAGCACACATGCTGTTCCTTTACAATGGTCTTCTGCAAGGGGATTGTGGGCTGATCAAATAACTGCGAAACGCAGTGTGCCCAGCCTCTACTTTTCAGAGCCTAAATCCAGATCAGAGCCTACATTGAAAAGTTCATTTCCAAAGTTGACCTTGCCGGAAATCGAACCCGGGTCAAGGCAGGCACCTAAGCACTCATGCAAGGGTCTCGTCAAATCCCATCTTCATTTTTCTTTTCCATTTCATCTTGATTCATCTTGACATATTGACTTTAATCTAATATAATATCCTCTGAACGGACTAACGTTTGGAACTAGGCGTCATTTTATAACTTTTGTTCAGTTTGAATGAACATATGTATAATATCCAATGCTATATTACACATATCTGTTGGAGGAGGGTACCATACATTTTCTGGCATCGTCATTAAAAAAAAAAGGATAGTTCCATGACTTCAACCCAAACTCGCATACCTTCTAGAAGTTTCCATAGTCAGCCGTAACGATACGAATGCATTTTTGTAGGAGTGGTGTCGGTGCGCAGTGCGCTGGCTAGTCTCGAGGCTTTGGAGGCGCATCTAGTGCCGGCCGTCATGATGACTGGAGGGGCCCCCAGGGGACCCGCAGTGGGTGGTGTGGGGGACCCAACGACCGCTGTGGGGGCCGTTCACGCCTCTCTCCTAGCTGGATGGTGGCGAGAATCGTTACGAGAGATAAGGGACAATGTATTCCTTATAGTAGATCCGGCTGCGTTTGCCGAGGTTTGTCTTGCTTTTAATATGTTTAATAGCATATAATTTTAACCTCAAACCATTCAGACTTACTAGAATTCAAGACACAGTCGTAAAAGGTTTTATTTTCATCGAAATTTCTTTTTTATCTTAAAATACGTCATATTTATTGTGGAAAGTTTTGTTAAGTAAATGGAATGGAATGGAGTTACTTTCCACATTCATGTAAACCCACTCGACTGTTACAGAAATCCAAACAAATAATGCATCAGAAACTACTAGAGGTGTTGAAAGAGGAAGAATACAATAACTCCAAAGTGTGTTTTATTATAAACATAGGATGCCTCATGTACGATTTTTTCACGGTCTATAACAATCATGAGCCGGATGCTCTCGGAGAGAAATTTTCGTTATTACAACTATTGGCTGATTTGAATAAAGGTAATATGGTTTCCTTAATTTTTTAAAATATTTAGTGAGATAGTGAAAAAGCATTGCCAGATGTAATGCGCTGCTGAACTTGATATGATAAGGGTAAGAAATAAGAATAATCGAAATACAGAAATATCTATATGTACTTAAGAAAATATCCACGAACTAAATTATATAGCTTCAAAACAAAAGTTATAGATAAGATAATCGTTTATTTAATATCACAATTTGTAACAATATTGCCAGGGGTCCTTGCATTAGGCTTCGCCTTTATCGCGAGTTACAATAAAGAGAGTAAGAGATACTTAATAGTACAGAAAACAAATAGTACCTACAAAAGAAACTTAATAACATTGTGTGGTTTTATGAAACCATAATGCAAGTTTCACTTTAAAACATGAAAAATATATTAAAGTTAGGTTATTTCAGGTAGGATATTCTCTGTCTCAGCGTAGTTTAAAGAGTGAAGCAGTTTAAATTTGAATTAGTTTTTTATTTTGCTTAAGATAGCGCTATCATTAAAGTTACAGTGTTTCAGAATGGCGTTATAAAAGTATTTTTCCATTATTCGTCTAATTGTAGGCTTCTATACTTTTCAGTTCAACTCGAATGTAAAGCAGTTAGTGACATTTTAAGTTCACAAAATGATTATGTTTACGGTGCAAAACAGACGAAAAAAACGGCCGATTTGGCTCAGCTTTTGAAAAGATTAAAATTACTTTACACCCTGGTGACTAGAATCGATCGTTTATTGCAACCGAAAGACGATGAAGAGAAACTGTTTGGCGATTTGACCGAAGTTGTGCCAGTTTTGAACAATTTGACGCACACCGTTTGCAAGGGTGTTAACGAAACATATATAAATTCACCAAAGAAACAGAACAATCTGACCAGAAGTGTTTTCGCGAGAACATCTCACTCAACAAACAGAAATTATCCGCTTACGAAACTGTTGAAACATTTGAAAACAAAGAAAAGCGAATGTTTGAGTTTTTCCGTGCAATTGGACAATTTTGATTTCAATGAAAATTCAGAAGCGAAGAAGGAAAATAAGGAATCTTCAGAGACACCAGTTCTGTATGGATTTACGCCCAGAAAGAGTGTAAAATGTATGAGAAAGAGGGTTTTGGAACGCAATTTGGACAAGAATAAATATTTGCTAAATACTGCTGAATCGGGAGAAAGTGAAGGTGTGGAGGCGCGAAAAGAAAGTTTTTTAGACGATAACACAAGCCTTCAAATTACAGGTATTTATATCTTTACAATAATCTATATATAAAATAATAAATAAAATTCAAGCGTCTGTTTGTAATGTCAAAATAACTGATTTTTATTAAATTTGCATCAAAATAAATACGGTACTTATAACAAAAACACAACGCACTGCGGTACTAATTTTGTATGTACTAATTTTGTATGTAGATAAAGAAAATGTAGACATATTTCTTTAAATAAACGCCGTTTTTACACAAGAATTTTTTTAACTATTTATCAAAGCACCATCTAGTAAAGTGAAGGTGCAAGTATTGTTGTTACCTCAAAGTTTTGTTAGATGGCGCTATTGGCTTACTTCCAATAGTAACAAGGCAAACTTAATCCCCGTTAATCTTAATGAATCTTAAGAGATTAACCATTGAGTAAATTGGTTTATTTTTAAATCACGTGTCTTCAGAACGCCTCTGCACGTATGTTTTTTTTTGAAGTGAAAACTTCTTTAGGCGCGTTGGGCACTTTTAGTATGGAGAAAAAACAGTGAACTTGGCGGTCACGCTCTGTGATCGACACCCTCAGTGACGTTTAATTGTATGAAATAAGCGCCATCTACCCTAATTGACGCGTACTTCTTGTTTCATAACAAGCTTAACTTCGTCAATAGTTTGTTAAGTTGTTCACAGATGGCGATAGAGTGTTCGAACGAAAGTCCATAGTTTTACATTTGTTTAATTGATTGTATTTTTGTTTAAGAAATCTTGGATCAAATGACAAACATTACCGGTACGTTTTGTTCGCAAGGAATTGATGATGATATCACAAAGAAATGTACACAAGACAAGAACATACTTACGCTTAATATAAATAGCGGTGACGTGACGACATCCAAACGCCTATGGAACATCCCAGTGAATGCGAGCACCGTGGAAGTGAGTCTCGAAGACTCCAGTCCGGACTTCAATACTCTAGAAAGAATGAGAGACTTGGACATGTTGGAGGATAAGCTCTCAAATTTGAAATCAATGAAGGAAACTAATTTGTAGTATTTGTATGATCAACAATAGTGATAAGCATTTAACACGTTCCAGTGTACACTATATAGTTAGTGCATGTGGAGCGGTTCCGCAGAGTCCGTGTACACTATATTGTATACACTGATTTACTCTTACGTTACGCAATTTATATTTGTTTATAGACTTGTAATTGAGGTATTGAACTATAATACGATAAAATGAGTGAGCAAATGGCCATGAAAATATATTATTCTTTTGATACTAAAGTAATAATTTTCTGAGAGAACAATAATGAACAATACAAATGTTTTTCTATTGTATTAAAAGACTTAAATACACAGACATTTTTTAATAAAATGGTTTGGAACCATAACGTCATAGTTTCAGAATGTTATACCGTCAATTTTGTCAAAAGTTAGAGTTTCAAAAGGTCAGAACTTAGTGATTAATATATAATGTACTTAAACTGAAACATTCTTGTATATAAAAAAAAAAAACTAAATTTAATTCATGGGAGGCCAGTTCGAGTTTGTATTAAATGTCAATTTTCGTCCTCATTTAATTTTGTTTTAAAAGTGTATCGAAGTAAAACAACTCTTATTTAAGTTATAGTTATTTGCTAGTTATTATTAGTGATGTGGAGTGCAGATGTAAGCGAAATAAAATTTATTTAGTTAATACTAATTGTAGTTTATTTTACCCAAAAGAAACTGTTATGATGAAATGAGAGATTCATTTTTAACTGTAATTTACAATAATAACTTCAACTGCACGCTTTCGTGCTTTTCCAAATCGGCGGCGCTTTTTCTGTTTGTAATTTTTTTTAATTTTTGATTTCTAAATAAATTGGACTATTCCAAAAGAATCATTCTAAAAGATCAAAGAGATTATTTATTTATTATAAAATGATTTTTACAAAATAAAGCTTAAAAGAATCAACCATTATCCAACTAACTCTGTTAATTTAATTTTAGCAAAAAAGTTAAAACATTTTTGTGTAAAACAAAATTATCTGCAATATTTGAAGACGTGATGAAGGTGATAAATCGCTTTATTCCTATTTTGAGTAAATCGAGGTTAAATTTTTACTTTTAATTTTTGAGATAAGTCGCCACGGAACTGATTTTTGTACTAAATTATGATGCAAAGTTGTGTAAACAACGTAAAATTTTAATGGTATGATAGCAATTAAACACTTGTATTATTTTTTATTATTTAATTTAAAAAAAAGTGAACATAGCTCCTTCTTCCTTTAACAAAACTTTTCTGCACTTTTTGCTTTTTAAATTTAACTGTACGTAACACCTTTTTCAACTCTATTTTCCAAAATATGTCTTAAATCGACGATATTAAGGTATGTACTCATTTATATGAACATATTACCTTCATCAACGCAAAGAAAACGAAAAAACCCAAAAATGCGACATATCACCTTCATCCACTCACGTCTTCATTTGTCTGAAACTTTTTCTGTATAATTTGAGGATGTTTTTTATTCCACCCCTTCTACAGGATTCTACTGGAATCGAAAATTTCTACCATGGAAATTTCCATCATTAGGTAAAAACGAAGGAAGTGAAAACCTTGGGGAGGTTGTGAAACGGTCCCTTAGCGTCTAATCTAAGTTGATTTGTCGGGTACTAATGGTACATCGATCGGTGTCCAATGTCCTCACTGGTTTTGGATGTCCCTCGGATCGTAGAACATGTTTTTGCACTTGCCTAACTAAACAGATAATCTGTAAAGGTCAGACCATTTATTATACTTTTTAATAGGTGAAGAAGTTTTAGCTTTAATATTTTTTTTATTACTGATACATAGAAAGTATATTACTTTCTTACATATACCTACTGTTGATTATACTTTTATTTTTGTCAATAAACTAAAAATATTGATTTTTTTGTAAAAGTCGGCAGGTAGGCTGAAGGTCCACTTGACTTGATGGTAAATTTCGCCTATTGTAAAAAGCAATGCCATAATGGACTGAAGAAAATAATTAATTATTTTGCCAAAAAACAAAAAAAAATTACGCTCAAGCAAGCATGGGCACGCAGGGCCCCCAATGCGCGGGGCCTGTAGCAATTGCTACTTTTGCTATGTAGCTATTCCGGTACTGTCAACCTCAATGACCTCTGTAATGGTCCATCAAGTGGACCATCAACCTGTCTGTCGATCTTGACATAAAAAAAGCCTTGTTAACATGAAAAACGTAACATAAAAAAGCTGCCGACCTTGTTAGAAATAGCGGATAAGGAGAAAATGGCTTCTAACATCCCATATTCATTTAAAATTGTTACTTTCTTACAAGAGACCACCGTCAAATGGCAGCACGTGTGCTGTTTGTGTTTCGGTGAGTAAGTAAGGAATGCCAAAGCCATTTGTCCTCTCCCTTCCTAAGTCGTCAGCGAACTTGCAGCACCTGTGACGTTGGTTGTGTTATAGGCGACGGTAGCCACCTACCATCAAGCAGCATGTCTGTCGGCCTCAACTTAAAAGTAATATGTGGTATGCTGTTCGTTTCACAATCGCATAAAAAGTTAACTGAGATTAAGAAATTTCCAGTCTTTACATAATTTAATGTCTGTATGACTGCTAACTTCCCCTAAACCACGCAACGGATTTTGATGCGGTTTTCACTATCAGTTAGATAATTTTTCACGGAAGTTTTTTATATATAATAAGACCCAATTAAAATTTTATGTAAATAGACAAAAAAAAACAATATTTTGTAACCAAATCGTCAAAAAATAAATTTACCTACATTGCTTACGTAGGCTAAACCTTAAGAGATACATAAAAATAATATACTAGACAAGACAATTGTTTTTCTTCTAAAATCCTAAAGAAAACTTGCAATGACATATTTTTTCTATTATGATTGTTTTACAGTAACCATTTCTTTTATTAGAACTTTAATTTCTATTTATTATAAATCCGTTAGGTCTGTTTCTCCGGTAACTACTTACTTCTAAAGCAACCAACGGATTTTGATTGGGTTATCGCTTATTGATAGAGGGGTTACGGGGAAGCTGATAGGTATATTAAAAAAATTGCATCCCGGGCGAAGCCAGGGGCGGGTCGCTAGTTGTTTATAAATTATAATATCGCCCTTTGACCTTACAAGACTATCACTTAAAGTGCATATATATAACACCAAGGCAACTGTAAAGCTCCTCCCAACAAGTAAAAGCGCATGCGCTAAACTTATGTATAAAAAGCGATACAGCTACCATCCTGCCATCATTCCCGCCAAGAACACAAAACTAAAAAACAACTTCACTACATTTCAGTTTTCATAAACTTGTTGCTTACTTACCTGCTTAGTTTCAAAAGTGAATCAAGTTAGATGGCTGCGAAATTGAAGGTGAGTGTTGCGAGTTTTTTTTATTTTATATTTCATTATTTTAATTTATTTTATTCAATCTGATTGTGTGATATTTTCAATTGATTTTAAGATTCGTGTCTATTTTTAATTTACCAAGGCGAGTCGTGTATTTAATTTTTAAATTAGGGATTAAAAAAAAATATTTTTTTTTAATGATTTTGAAATTTGTAATTCATATTTCATTATTTTATATTTTTCAAACTGATTGTGTGATATTTTCAATTGATTTTGGATATTTGTGCCTATTATTTTTAATATACCCAGGCTAAAAAGTTGTTTAAAATAAATTTTAAAATTAAAATTTTTAATTCAAAATTGTGAAATTTGGAAATATAAAATTTCTATTAATTTTAGAAAAAAAATGAAATATTAATCAAAAGTTAATTTTAATCAAATCAATTGTATAAAAAAATAAAAAAAGCTTTGATTTCTTAAATGTTGTTACCTTTTTTTTTAAAAATGACAAACTATATTATATATTTTTATATAAAATTTTTAAGCATTATTAACATCTTTAAATCTTAACCAGGGCTATACATTTCATGTATTTTAACCTTTTTCTTATTTGAGAATGTTATTAAAAAATTTCTAAAACATTCTACGGTCATGGTTTAGTTTAGGTATACCGTAAAGATATGTACACATATCATTTAACCTATTTTTCTTATACCGCAACGTGAATAGAAATCTGTTTGGTAGACATAAACAAACAATTATGATTGTAATTATAATAATTTTATAATATCCGGTAGCTTAGGCCTTACCTCGCTACATGCGGAATACTAGTTTAGAGTTTATTTTATATATAATATTTATTGTTAGTTCATAATTATATTGTAAAAAAAATTATAATTAAGAATATAAATAAATACATGATGTGATACCACAAAATGTATAATAAATAAAAAACAAATTTTTTATAAGTTTAACGTATTAAGCAAACTTCATTATCATCATCTCAGCCGTAGGACGTCCATTGCCCAACATGGGACTCTCCCTTATTTTCCAAAAGGACCGGTCAGTAGCAGCCCGGAGCTGGATACACTGTCAATACGCGGTCCTTATCAGGTCGTCGTCTGTCCACCTTGTCGGTGGACGTCCTACGCTGCCCTTACCGGTCCGTGGCCTTCATTCGAGAACCTTCCAGCCCCAGCGGCCGTCGGCTTTCCGTACTATTGTATCCTGCCCACTGCCACTTCAGCTTACTAATCCGCCGGGTTTTGTTGCTAATTTTCATTGGTTCCTGATTCATTCGTTCCCCTCATTCCTGATTCGATCTCGTAGTAAATCCCGAGCATAGCCCTCTCCATAGCTCTTTGAGAGACGTTGAATTTCTTTACGAGGCCCATATTTAGATGGAGATAGAGAGAGCAAACTTGCTTGAAGATAAAAAGAAAATTTTATACATACTTATTGGACTTTGCAAATGCTGCTTTAATCAATTTATTGTTACCGTGCCATCTACCATTAACCATCAAGTGAATAGTCAGTCTATCTGTCGACTTTAATATAAACAAATGTAATAAGTGCTCTTTTAGTTGTTTTTTGGTAAATTATCACCTCAGTAATAATTAGGGTACAATTATTACCATTATTTAAATCTTTATACAGTATAAAATAAATTCGATTCCCGCCGTCTGTCCATCTCTATGTAAGCTTAGATCTTTTAAACTACGCAACGGATTTTAATGCGGTTTCACTAAAGGTTATAGCGTTGAACGAGGAAAGTTTTTATAAATAACTTGCAAAAAAAATTGCAGCCATGCGCAGCCGGGAGCGGATCACTAGTTAATACATAAATAGACTTAAATACCTTGTGGCGACCTTCTTTAAGTTACCTATTTGGAACTTACGTTTTAGTTTCCGTGTCATTCTTTCAAATGAAGAAGCACGGAAACGAGAGACAGTCGGCCTTCAACTCTGTTATAGAAAGCACGCGCTTTCTCGCGACTCATCACCACAAACGCCCATCGTGCGTAATGTAAAAACGCCCATTCGTGCGTTTCTCCAAATGTATAAATGTATATAATAAATGTGTGTAAATATGTAAATAATTAATGTGGAGTTCCTTTACAATCCCACAACCTTTTGTAATAAACAATATTCAGCTTAGTGCGCTAAATGACTTTAGTGCCGCTGTCCATGTTCTCAATCTATGTAACAAACATAAACCGACTTTATTATTTCTCTTATTTCTAGCCGCTTCGCTACTTATTTCCTTTCTTATAAATCCTATTTTCCGAGTTTAATTCCATCATATCCCGCACATTACCTTCCCACAATGGTAGGTGGATTTTCATCGTTCCATTGCTTCAAGACAATTACTTGGAGGATCGTTAAATCTTATGTTCTCAGTACTGTTTTATTCGTGAATCGGAGAAATACGAGCTCTATTACAATTTAATGCAACATTATTGTTGAACAAGAAAAGAAATATATAGAGTAACCACGAGAGAATAGAGAAAATATAATTTGTATTTGAAGTTTAAACTCACAGTGGCCTAACGTGATACACTATGTGTTATCCTTCAGGTGTTATGCTGATCATCATCATGGGAGGATAAAGCAGACGTGATTCCAGAAATGGGTTCTGGAACCCTTTGCTCACTCACCGAAACACAATAGCACACATGCTGTGATTTCACCGTGGTCTTCTGTAAAGCAGAACTGTGAAACTTCTGGATTATTAAAAGGATGCCTTAAAACATCTTTCACATTTGATCGAATATCTTCCCAAATATCTTTAGTTTTTGTAGTATAATTTCCAAATTGAAAACAATTACCAAAACGTTTTACATCATAAATAAAAATATAAATAAAAAAAAATATATAAATATAAATATAAATCATAAATAAAAATACACCATATATTATTCTTTAGAAAAATAATAGGTATATTTTTCGTGAAGTGTTTGCAACATTAACATATATAATAAGTAATCTTATAGTTTACGATTTCTTCTATCAAGCGAAAATTATTCAATCGGTGATATAAAATAAAAATCTATTTTATTTAAATATACGTCGAAAAAAGTATTGTTCAGTTTGTTCACTCTCTACATTTATAATTCAAGGGAACGCAGGTGTCTCAAGGAAAATACACAGTAATTGAATCTGTTTAGTTTTTATGAAGTATCTTCAGGTCGAAAGGCTATTATCGGTGTACTATCGATAACGAGGGTTTGTTCTAACATGCGAATACATTGGAATATTACTTACCTACACGGGTTTCAATTATGCGGGTTTATAAAATAAATTCAATATATTATTAAGGATGACTAACTGAGGCTAAACCCGTAGGTTTAATGAAAATGTGAACTTTTTATAAAATACAGGGAAATTTTGACAGACCTGTGTAATAGGTAGACCCAGTCTTATTTCTTGTATATGGCGTACCTATATGAGCGAGGCCAGAGGCCTATGCTGTCGGTAGAACAGATAATAATGCTGACGCCGTAGGATGATTAATTAAAGCAATATTGACTTGTTTTTTTTATTAGATGGGGAATATTAGACATGATAGAACGGGACGTCCACGCGGTTGTTTTCTCTTGGCTCTCAACCTAGCATTGGCGTTTTCTACATACGTTGATCAGGTACGATCTTTAGTAAATAGTTTAAGATACCTACAATATGTTTTCTTTTAATTTTTTACTAAAATAAAAGTTGTAACTATAATTATTTTGAATTTAATTTTAATGATTACTTTTATTAATTTTAATTAGGTATTACTATTATTTTACTTTTATGTTATAGTAACAGACTATTATGTATGTTATACTATACTATAAGTTATATTATAAATTATTATAACTAATATTGAAATGCGAAAGATTGTTTATGATCTTGAAAATTTGCAAACAAAAAGACATAGGGTACCATTCATCTATCTTTTATATGAAATATATAAAGATTGAAAAAAAGATTGAATACTTAAATACTTTAACACAGACCTAAGAAAAAACGGAAGAAGTCACGGGCAAAAGCTAGTAGGTATATAATATTACAGTAACATACAAGTATTTAGTAGAAAACTATGTGTATATATTATTTCATTAAACTAAGTATTTAAACAATGATAGTTACAACGTTCCAATCCCTTTGTAAAACAGAGAAGTGAATCTCTAACCCGGAGCGAATTATTTACTTTGAGGTTTGTAGGGTCATTGTGTGTGTTGAAACAGGCATTTAGTGTTAGACTAATACTCAAAGGAGGAGTATCTATTATATTACCGTTCATGTATTATATAACTGATTCGTTTTTCATGTTTTTCTTAAAATATTTCTATAGGTGGCGAGTCTTCCCACCGACATTGCAGCAAACCATTGGCCAACATTTCCTAGAAGAAATGTTGCCGCTTTAGCAAGAGACGGCTACCTGAAAACTTCACCTAATAGCTTTAAAAGAGGCATTTCGACTTTAGCCAAAAATGGCCAATTGCCTACATTTAGATCTCCCTATGACGAAACTGACAAAAACGAACAAGATGAAGACGAGTCTCGCGATAAAAGGAATCTTGCTTCAGTAGCTAGACTCAGAAGCTATTCTGCTATGAAGAGAAATATACAAGCATTGGCTAGAGACGGTTACCGTGGTGGCAGAGGTCAAACCCAACAAAATGATAAGAGGAATATCGCAGCTTTGGCTCGCAATGGTTTGCTGATTCATAAGAGAGACGACATAAATGGCGACGAGTATTACTATCCGTTTTATCAAAATTCCATCCCACCTTTGTCAGAAATGGATGGACCGTTTGACATAAATGAAGTGTATGACCTCCAACAGTCTATAAACCCAGATATGTTTCCGCCTTTAAACCAAGTCTACAAACGCGATGTGCCAGATTTTTTAATGCCAGAATATGAAGCCGAAAGATTGATTCAAAATCCGTATCAAGTTAACGATAATGATGATAATAATCCTTTTTATAAAAGGGGCGCTGCAGGTATGCCTGTACATGGACTCCTCAGACAAGGATATGTTGATCCCAGTGTTAGAAACAAGAGATACATCCTTTCTTTGCCTGATATTATTGATCGCAATCATATAAATGTGCCAGACGACGATGACAGTGATATTGATGAGAAGCGTTCTGTAGGTAAGTAGGTTGTGTGTCAAGACTGTATTAATCTATTTACTTGTAAAGAAGTGTTATTGCAAATACGCCATGATTTGATCCAGTTTAAAGGGTAAAGTAATTTTAATTTATTTTCTGCACAACTCTAATTTATGAATTTTTATAATTTATACATGAAACAAGCCATAAATTTTTAACTATATCTACTAAAATATAATGTTTTTAATGAGGTTGTATTTTAAAAATTTTTATATTTTTTAATTTTTAAAACTTATTCTAAAGTAAACTAGCCACTTCATATGATACTAAATTACATTTGATGAAACAGCTTGTTGGTAAAGATTTTTTTTATTAAATTTATCTATTTTATATGTTAATATTGATAACTTTTTTGCCTTAAGAAAAATTTGTCTATCATTAGGCTTTATTACAAATAAACACTAACTTATATTTTAGTAACAATCGAGACCTTAAAACCTACTATAACATTGAGTATACTAGAGGGATAATTGGTCATTGGCATTGGTGTAATTTCATATTATTTTGTTAATTCTGTCCACCTTAAAGATTGAATCTTGTGAAGAAATCTACACCTTATGGCTTAAAGAAACACTTCTTTAACATGTGTTTACATATATGATAGTAAATACACTTGCTGTGTTGCGTCTGTTGCAGATGAAGACGAACGCGATAATTTTGAAAAGCGCCACATTGGCTCTTTGGCCCGGTTAGGTTTACTGCCCTCTTTTAGGTTTTCAGCAGGTCGCTATAGTAGATCTGGAAGGGCCAAAGTATTGTTGCCTGTCCAGGAGTTATACAGGTCTCGTTCGAATATGTTGAAATCGGTGTTAGTTTGTGTTCATTGTTTATTTTGAGTAGTGCAATAAAGAAAATCGCTTCAACGCTTACTTAAAATACCTATATCTAGGAAAATTGAGGCATGAAATGTGAATCAGTGTGTAGTAAGTCGCTACCTTGTGTAACTAACTATAAAACATTTTGAATGTGTACTTATTATACACTTTCTCTTAAAAATTAAAAAAAAAAAAAACTATATAGCGGGCGCGCTATATAATTTTACCAAAAGAAAACCAATTTCATAATATTGTTAAAAAAATATCTGATTTTTTTTTTATTTTCCAATCCATATTAAAGATTAAATAATTTTAGTATGAAACAATAGGGTATTTTCTATATAAAAACATTGAAATTTTCTCGAGGTAGCCTCTTAACAGCCTAGAAGAAATTGCATATTTTTCCTTAGTCCATGAGATGATGTTATCTTGGATTCGTCGGATGTATGTGTCATGTTTGTGTAGGTACGCGTCACCGTTATGTCAATGCGATAACTGATCTATTGTTAAATATCTTGGTACGTTTTTAATTGTGTTTAGAATTGCGTTAGAGAGAATGGCGAAGCTGATGTCGCATGTTAAGGCGCTTGGAGTCGTCAATGGCGTGGCTGCTTGGGCGGGGTGTAGCCCGCTATACCGGAATTAGTATTATATCTCGAATTCTAAATTCTAAATGTTTATTTATTTATATGTAGTGTTTAAAGTATTCTTAACTCCGTACCTTATATATAGGTACGGTAAAAAACTATTTTGTTAATATTTTTTTAAATGTAGAGATTTTGGTTATATGAAATAAAAGTATCAAATTTTGTCTAAACTTTGATAATTCATATAAATATTTTTCAAATTTTTTAGTCAAGCTATAAACGAAGAGTAGGCTTAAGAAAGTACCCATTTGACGACACTAAGCGCCTTAATGGATTGAATTAGATTCGCTGTTAGAGCGACACGTGATGTGTAGGTAAATGTTAGATGAAAACAACAAATAAAATATAAATTAGAAATTAAAAATATGTATTCGCTTTAAGGTAGAGCATTGGGACTATGTTTTCATTACAATCTTCGTTAAATTTATTTGTTTGCATTGTTTCTAATTCCAAGTGTATCTATTTATTGTTTTAGCACGTCAAAAATTTATTTGTAATTAATTATTACTTTTCTCTAAAAGTAAAAATGAGTAATCTTCTTATAAACTATCAGTAAAATTATTTTAACGTCTAAATTAAAACAATTCTTTGATTTAATTGGAACAAACAATAATTGGAACAATACCAATATACTTAAAGAAATAGAAAAGCTTTGCACGGATGCAATATTTTCTGAAAACTATATTCACAAACTTTTCTTGTTTATCGCTCTTTGTATTAGTGAAAACCGTATCGAAATCCGTTGACAGAGGCGGAAATAAAAATGTATGTTCGTATTTAATAATAATAATAATTAATTAATAATAATAAAACCATTTTTTTTCTTGTAATTTTGAATACATTTTAGCACAATTTTAAAAACTATCCGATTTGTTTGATAATCCTGTAACAGTAGATAAGTGAGATATTTTTACTAAGTTTTGAAGGCTACCACTTAATGTTAAAGCACTTAAGTAGTAAATCTACAATGGCTGGATTAAGTTTTTGATGTGTTTAAATAACAAACTAAGATTAACGAAGTTCAACGAAGTTTGTTTGATAACCCCTATGCTTAATTTAAGGACTTATGCTAATGATATGGTAATGAGTTGTATTAAAATAACTATCTTTTACAGGAAGCATTCCCCTGACGAGAATTTCGGAATTAGGTGAGTACCTTCTTTACATTACAAATTCCACAAACTTTTTCCATTGTCCTTATCAATTTTCTTGATTAGTTTCGTAACGTTTTGTGGTAAACAGAACTTGTTTACGTGACTACTTCTAATGTGAAGATAAAACGTATATTTATATAAAGATAATTATAAGTACACAGTCAAGTACAAATATCAAGTAAATGCGAACGACACAATTTTCCCGGATGTTCAGTGGGCAAGGCAGTCAGCTGTTTGCAGCGGATAGAACTAAAACATTTACTCGGTTCCCTATTGACCGAACTACATATAAGTTCATTGTTACATCTCTAGTAGTTGTGTACAAGTTGGTACAAGTCAAATACAATGCTAACAGGAATCCTATGAATAGAATTTAATTATGCAAGACACCATATATCTAGTACCCGGGATGCAAATTCTCGTGTCTCGATAATTGGACCAACAGGAAGAAATACATAGTTCGATTCAAAATCAAATCAAAATCAAAATATTTATTTATCAATTAGGTTTCTCCAAGAAATTCTTATGATCGTCATTATAAAATTAAATTTAAATTTACCAGGGTTTCGGAAAAGAGCCATGATGACAATCCTGAGAAGAAACCCCGAAAGAATTTCTATACTTATACAAGTTTTTATGAATAAGTCTGTTTCTATAGGTCTGGGTGTTTTCTATGTGTTCTATGCACAGAATAAAAAATAAATACGTTCTTGTATTTAACTTTTTATCTAACCATCCATAGTAAGGCTAGATGGCGCTGTGTGACATGTCCTAACGAAAATAAATAGAAAATAAATAAAGAAAAATATGGATATGACTCCCTGGTACGGTCACCTTATGGTCCAGAACCGTATATGCCATATCAAATTAGGTACAGTGTACCTAATTTAAAGTCAATAATACCTAAATCGATTTGTTTCTACACAGGCAATATCTCACTGGTCCCGAAATTGATACCATCAATACAGACAACACCGACGTACAGGCGCAGGCAATACCTACTTACACGCACCCGACAGGAAGGATCCTCAGGCGGCCATTAAACAATGATTTGCCCGCAAACAACATAGCACCATCAACATCACCGCTACTACCGCTGAATTACATCGAACCCTACGCGAAAAACAACTGGCAACCAGCATCCAAATTCTACTATTTCAGATCTTTGAAGATACCGCACCGGGATTTCGGGAAGAGGTATCACTATTCATCGGACGATAAAATAACAAAAGTTTACCCAAACAGGAGTTTACCAAGTCGCCGAAAGAACCAATAGCTGTGCCCGTGCTCGCTAGGCGAAGTAATGCTTGCTTAGAACGGGCTCGAATTTTATCTTCACGGATTGGTCTTTCGGATTTTAACAATTTTAATCACTACACTGTAAAACTTTAAATGCAGTTTGTGTATGGAAAAAAAATCAATGAATTACAAGTTAATAACAATTTTTCCCATTTAAAACATTTAAATTTAAAATCAAATGTCGAAAAATAGAAACTTAATGTTTTTTTAGGTAAATATACAATTTTAGGTCTTTCAAAAATTTTTTTAAAGTATTTTCGAATATACTTTTTTATAACGTTTTCCTTCTTTGATAATCAACATTTTGATAATCAAACCGCTAATAATTATACAAAATTATTTGGTGGATATGCAAAATTTTTGTAATTTATGACTATTAAAAGTTTAAATTTAAATTTATAGCATGAAATATTGCGAATTTAATTGAGAATATAGAAGGAACAAGTTGAATAAAATAATAGGGCGTATATTTGGAAAAAAACTACCTGAAACCAACTAGAAGTCTAAACACAGGATCGATGCAGAACTAGATTGTATAATAGACAGAAAGTTTGAAATTCATTTACACGGGTCTCACTTTTACGAAACGACTTGGCCGGTTATAAAATATTGTAAGTTATAAGTGTAGTTTATGTTGTCAATCGCAAATATAAATTATAAGAAAATAAAATTAGAATATTCCTTATTACTTTTAAATAACAAGTACTTCAATGTGCATATTAATAATTAATAATTGTTATTGTAAGAGTTGAAATATACTCATCCTTCACTTTTGGTAAATTATACTGAAAGTCGATGAAAGTATATGAAAATTAACTGTATGGTCAACATCAAATGTTAAAAATACGTCTAATACGACTGTCCACTGTGCTTTATCATCATAATGAATTCAATATACTCTCAGACCAAATAATAACTATAGACAGAATTTTGCGGAAACTCACAACATAGTGAAGCCGGTTTTATAAACATGTCATTGTGTGCGTAGATCGTTTACTGTATTGAGATTTTATGTTGCAGGCTATAAATTCAAGTTTAGTTTATTTTTACTGAAAATATTGGTTGTTAAATTTACTTATGTGTGAAATGCGACTACATCCTGTTTTTTATTTTTTTAAAGTTTTTACACCCTTTCTCTACGCAATTGGGTATTTTCACTAGTAAATATTTTAATAAGACGAAGCGTGGTTTGATTGCATACGTGTGCGTGTAACTTTGTGTAAAGGCGTTGTTGTGTCGGCTTCTGATCTGCTATCCTATCTTTAGTTCTTATTAAAGTGAAACTTTTTTTCCATCACCTCAAATTTTTTCGTCCATCTATCGTATGTCGCATTACAGCCGCCCGCTGAGTAGGGGTAAACTGAAAGGCGCTCGGCAGAGCAGCCAAGGCCAATATGGCTCGCATCAGCTGACCGTATAAAAAAAAGTTTCACTTGCATAGTGGTTTCATAAAACCACACAATGTTTTATCTGAGAATGTACTACGATTAATTCGGAAATAGTTTATATAGAATAATAGAGTTGTCATAATTCATGATGAATTCACAACAAACTTGATTAGAAATTTTCCTTTTGATTCTATAAAAATATGACAATACTTAGGTACGTATATTAATATTGACATTAATATATTTATTTACAATAATATTGATGAAAAATAAGGCATCTGATGTTGATTGTACTTTTAAATAAATAATCAAAATTATATTGGGTTATATACTTTATAGCTGTGAGAAATATATACTAATAAAAAAAGTAAGGACTAAAGAAAGACGTACCAATTTTGGTGTAAAAACACGATTATACAAGAATATCGGATTACCTAACTTGTAGCCTATTGTTATAAACATCATATCACACATACTATATCTATACGTATATGTGTACCACTATATTTATGATTTAGTGGTGTCTTTTATCGTATCATGTCCTAGGACATAGTGAAGTATGGGCTTGCTGCTGATATACTGCCTAATAATATTTGATTAATAAAACCTGCATAAGTTATAACAAGTTATAATATATCCCAAATCATATAGCTTAAGGATTATATAACAAATTTAAAATATAGCATTAATGGGACATGTAGGTAATGGGATTTCTAATGAAATTTAATGCAATTGATGACTGCATTTTTTTTATTGTATACCAATTTATTGTACACGCGGTCTCAGGGAATTTAATTCAAAATCTGGTTAGGTAATTTCAGTTACGAACATGGATGAAGGGATAGTAACTACGAATATATTTGCTCATCGAATCTACTTTCCGATCCGATGCTAATTGTGATTTTGACAATAATAATTGTAAGTTTCTCAAATAAGTCCACACCACAGTGGTGTAACAAAAATATGCAAAAAAGACAATAAAATTACTCACGTAATGATTATATGAATATGCAAAAAATAAAAATATTACTATCATCACTATGTTTCCGAGTATATTTTTTACTATAGACATTTAAAAAAATATGTACAATTATTTGGTATTATCGGTTTAACATCAAAATTGGTACATCTATTTAAATTTTAATTGAAAGGTATTTAAAATTTTGTGATAATGTTATTTGGTCTCTTTTCGACTAGAACTAGCTGTGTGTGACAAATAAATTTATAAAATTTACTTAAAGTTATAAATAAAACTTTAAAATATTTATTTCTAACTTATCCATTAAATAAAATTGAATATCGAAATTTACATTAAAGTCAGTAAGGATTGTACCAGCGCAGCGAGTCGCTCTTTTAAATATTTAAGACAATAAATAGACAATAATGTCTCAATGATTACAAATAAATAATTATACCTATATAAATATACCTTCTCGACTTAGAATCTAATTTTTATGCAAAATATTTTTAAAGCGAATATAAACTGTATGAAATTTTACTGTCGTGTTTTGATGTAAATAAATGAAAATACAAATGAAAAGAAGGCTTGAGTTTAATTTATTTCAATGTACGCCCTACACATCCTAATACTATTATAAATTTGAAACTTTGTGAGCATGGATGGATGGATTTGTATAAAATTTGGCACACATATAGTTATTACTTGGTTTAACGCATAGGATACATTTTATCCAGGAAAAACGTCACAGAGATAAAGATATGAGATATTTTCTTATATGTTAGGTATATTTTTCATTTTTCACGCGGACGGAGTCGAGGGCACCATTATTGACAAATTACGATTGTTTTGATTGATTGATTGATTGATCAAAACAGAACTAAAGTAAACATTGTTTTATAGTATAGACTAGACCGAGGCGTCAGATACTGTTTTAAACCCTGTGGTTACAGCTTTTACATAAAGCTTTTACGGGGGCCTACAGCTTTTACATAATTTCATTTGTGAAATGATATTTTTTAAATATTATGCGTGTATGTGTGTATGGGTGTATCTGTTTGTCTGCTATGGAATCGTGGCTCCCAAACGGATGGACCGATTTTGATCCGTTCGTTTTTTTTTGATTGAAAGTTGATGTGATCAAGATGGTTATTGATAGAGTTTATGAAGATCTGTTCAGGAGTTTGAATATCATCAGCCCATTTTCTAGTTGATGAAGAGATTTCACTAATTTCCACAGTTTCGAATGATGTGAAAATTGGTATACTGTTACTTTGGTGATATTTCCATGACATGGTAACCTTGATTTGATATGGCAGCATTAAGTACAGGGATATCCAACTCCTCAGCAACTTACCCAACTCCTCTCAGCAACTTACAGCAGATATAGCCTTTGTGGACTCAGTAGTAAGTCGGGTTACTACTGAGTCCAAACAGGCTATATCTGGCTAGTTTATATAATTTTAATTATACCTTGCTTTTTAACTATGCAGTTAAAGGATCGATTGACAGGCTTTGCAAGAGTAATGAACTATCTGCTGGTGAGGCGAGATTTTAATAAAAATAAACTAATACGTTTTCTTTTTATATTTTTGCAAATGGTATTACAGGTAATTTTGTGTGTAAGTAACTGAAGAATAAAATGATACGAGATAATATCGAGATTTCGTTGAAATTATTGCCAGAATATAAAATTTTTAAGGGGTTGTGGCGTCATTGCTGGTCGTTGTGGTGGCGTCACTGCCTGTCGTTGTGGTGGCGTCATTGCCTGTCGTTGTGCGCGTCGTAGTAGTACTAGTTGTGCTCGAAGTGCTGGTGCAAGCTGCTCCCGGGAATAGCGAGCAGCGTCCGTTGTTGCAGTAACGGAACAAGCCACGGCACCTCTTTTGTATGGCCACGTTGCTCGGCAAACAGCGACGGGTCACTGTGCAACTTGCACAACTCATACCAGCCTGAAAAGAAAAGTATGAATCTCAGAACGATTACAATTTTTACCAACACACTGACAAAATGCGTGGATTCTAGCACCCCGCGTCTTTCTGTATAATATTGCACAGCAATTTTTTTTAGCTTCTCGAAGATAACCGAGCAAATTTAAAATCGGAAGGTTTTACTTAAATATTGTGTAAAATATAAATAAATGCAGAAGTAAGTTTGTTTGTTTGTTATGCTTTCACGCCTTAACTACTCAATCGATCATCAATTTTGAAATTTGGCATAGACGTCAGGGATACAGAAATTATTATTTCTAATCCGCACATAAAATAAAAACGATTTACTTCGCGTCTTGATTGAAATGATTTAAATATTTGTTTATTTAAATATTGTTTAAATAAACAATATAATCCGTACTAATATTATAAATGCGAAAGTATGTTTGGATGTATGGATGTTTATAACTCTTTCACGCAAAAACTACTGAACCGATCATCATGAAATTTTGCATTCATGTTGTCTGGGACACCAGAAAGGACATAGGGTACCTTTCATCGTTCAACGCGGAGGAAGTCGCGGGCACCAGCTACTATTCAATATAAACCAAATATTTATTTCATTTAAATCAGGGGCATCGCATTCCTACGAGGTGCTGAGTTAATTCGCGCCGTAGTAGTTACAGGTTCAGCTTTCCCTTTCCTGGTTACTAAACTTACTTTGGAGTTTAGTTTAGTTTCATTTATTAATTTTCCTAGTTTAATATTTGGCAATTAGAAAGAAACAATAAATAAATACCTGGGTGGAATAGTCACAAGTTGAATAGAACACACTGGAAAAGAACAATCTGCTCTGTGGTTCTTCTTCTCCGATTTCATCGCTTGACGGATTTTCAGCATCTTGAGAAATATCATTATCGCGATTCGCAAGACCATTGGCTATTCCAGATATAATCGCTCCCCAAGGAAAACGTTTTTCGTCCGTTTCCTCTGATGATTCAATGTCACGTCTTTGTCTTGAAGGATCTGAAGTTTGAGGTGCAGAATCCTCACGATTTGCCAGACCGCTCGCTATCCCATTCAAAATAGCTCCCCAAGGAAAACGTTTTTGTTCCTCATCTCCTGATAATTCATTTAAAGAATCTGCCGTTTGATGTGCAGAGTCCTCACGATTTGCCAGACCGCTTGCTATTCCAGATAAAATAGCTCCCCAAGGAAAACGTTTTTGTTCTTCATCTCCTAATGATTCATTTACAGAATCTTCAGCTTGAGGTGCAGAATTTTCACGATTTGCCAGACCGCTCGCTATTCCAGATAAAATAGCTCCCCAAGGAAATCTTTTTGGATCAAATTCTTGTTCAGATGATAATTCAGATTGTGGAATACCACTCTCGCGTCTGAGTCTTTCTAAAGATATGTCAGAGAGAGGAACGTTGTTCTGACGTCTAAAAGCGCTAAGTGCAGCTGATGCAAGGGCGATCCAAGGGAACCGCTGTTGTCCATTCTCTTGAATCTGAGAGAAAATCTCACTTTCTTTTGGTATTTGTGACAACAAATTGATTATTTCTGCTGCTGTGGGTTTTTCCTCTTCTTCAGATTCACTCGGACTGGGTGAGATATCATCGCCAGATGCTTCTTGTGCCAAAATCAAATTTGCAGTAGCCTGTTATGAAACAAAAAACTTCATAAGAATATATTACAATTTTATAATATAGCGATATATATTACTAAACCACCTTACCAATAAGACCAAAAATAAATGAAGCGCTTTTTTGACCAACGACATTTTCGTTAGAATATAACACAAAATTGTTGGTTTGTGTAAGGGAAGGCTTACGATTAGCCTCTTGGAGATGTTAAATAACGATGGTTTATATACAAGTTGTTCACAACGTGTGATATTGTTTACGCATTGGTACTTTATTATGTTAATTTTTATATCAAGGATGCCACTTGCAAGGGGTTTGCGATATCAAACATTCTTTATGAAATTGTATATTAGAAAGATACGCAAGATATTTAGAATGTGTTTTACAATTTCATTTTTGAAACGTTTCGTATTTGATACTCGTATCAGTAACAAAAATATTTTAGTATGTAATACAAAATGTATCAGTTTTATGTAGGTAATTATGCAGTTTCTATCTCAGTTATCATAGAGAAATAGAACATTTCCCTAAAGTTTAATACAATTTATAAGTCACGTGACAGTCATGTATATATTCCTGAACTAGTTTTGCACAACGAACTTACTTAGTTTCCTGAAATGCAAAGTCATGTAAATCTTCATGTAATCCTTCAACTTATACGCTATAATCTCATTGAGAAGGTACTATATGGCGATGAACAATCTACAGATTAACTTCAGAGGTTTTTTAAATACATGTATGTATATAAATAGGGTATGACGCTCTATAATAGGGTACAACCTTAATAGCATCCTGAAGTCATTATTGTACTGGGTACGCAGAGCATTGTACGGTACGCCCTTTGAGTATAAGTCACCCACAGACTAATGAAAATAATGCATAATTTAAATGATTTCTAGTAGTGGCAGACTGTGTTTCTTAGTCTGGGCAGTCCTTCTGACACAGTAACAACAAGAAACCAAAACAAGAGCCCATTTCCCTATTTTTTCCTAATTCCTATCCTTAATCCTACTATGGTTGGCAGCGCACTTGTAGCATCAGTGACGTTGCTTGTCTTATATTCGACGGTAGTCACTTACCATCAAGTGGACCGTCAGTCTGTCTTTCGAGTTTAACATTAAAAAAAGACACAATACAATTACAGCAAGTATGTTCATTGCGTGAGTAACGCATGTCAGATATCTTATACATGCCTATGCTTTTAGTTAGAACATTTGGCGTCGGCACTTCTTGATTTAAGAGGACTGTCAGACTGTTTATCATAAAGATGTTTAATAAGAACCAAAGGGACTATTTTATATTTTCCTTACTCTCCAACCCTGACACGTGTAAGACGAAAGCAAACGCCGTGAGAGCACAAGCTTCCTGTAAACAACTTTATTGTGAAGGGTATTATGTACACACGTTTGCCTCGCTTTGTATGAAATAGCCTTTTATAAAATGTTGTCGTTTTAGTAGGTACATATTTAATACAATAAATTAAATGCAGTCGTGAAGTCGTGTCGCATGCCTAGGTTGGTTACAATAATCTCAATAAAATCTAAAGGTAATTTTAATACAGAGATTTTTCAGATTTTGACCAATATTAAATAATACGAATACTCCCTTTTCTTTAATCCTTCTATGGTCGGCAGCGCACTTGGATCTGTTTATGGCGTTGCTTGTGTTCTAGGCGACGGTAGCCACTTATCATCAAGTGGACCATCAGCCTGTTTGTCGACCAACAGATATAAAAAAAATTATATGCTTTTTCCTTCTCTTTATTCAGGAAACAGACAGTAATTCTAAATATATATTTTTCTTTATAATTGAATAAACGGAGACTTATAGTTCGACAAAATAAATGGAGTACCATAATAAACTACAGAATATAGGTATTATATTACTAACACAATGAAACATATTTCTGACGAACCCGTTGGATGAGTGGCAAGGGTGCTTGTCTCGTTCTTGGGTTCCCTGGTTCGATTTCCCACAAGGTCAAACTTGGAAATGAACTTTTCAAAGTTGGCTATAGTCTGTATCTGGAAAGTAAGTACAGTGGCAGATTTGGAAATTCTTGTACTTATTCTTTGTCATTGACTCATAAAGATGAGTCATTTTTCATGACTAATCGTAAAGAGATCAAGGTTTTCTTTTGATATGTTTTCCAATATTTCCCAACTCGGGTTTCGATTTGTAGATAATTTCGATAAACATAGATACCGGCTGTGTATAAAAATGTTTGCCAGTTTTCACACTGACATGATATTTGTTTTGTTAACACAATCGTTTAATTTATACGTTTAATCAAAATTAAAAATAATGGCTTCAGTACGTGTATTGTGCAGTTTTGCTCTCTTTGTAAGTTTAATATATCAATATATTCAATACATTCCAATATATTCAATATATTCAATATATTCAATATATTCAATATATTCAATATATTCTATATATTCTATATATTCAATACATTCAATATATCGCATATATATTTAATATACTTAATGTAGTTTAATATATCGAATAAATTCACGCCGTAAGTGTTCGTTATACATTCCGTTCTGCAAAAGGAATTATACAAGCAATACCTTTTTGCATCGCTCCTGTAAATTTTATAATGAACACTTGCTAGATCTGGATATTTTTAGTTGACCTATAGGAGCCTATAAACGAAGCCTTAAACAAGCTCTCGAAAATATAGTTTTATAGTCTCCTTTTTGTTGCAGCCAGTTTATGTTTGTTTTGTATGTTATATGTTATTTGTTAACTGGTTTATTTATTTGTTTTTCTCTTTCTTTTTTTGTGTAATTCTTACCTTTTTGTATGTTTTCTACCAGCTCCAATATTCTTGTGTGACTTGTAATTTATAATATGTTTTAGTAATTTAGTGGAAACTTTGCTGATTTATGTTTTTCTTGTATGTATATTTATAATGTGTAGCGAGATATTGTATGTTTCCCTAATATAAATAAATAAATAAATAAATATTCAACGCTCGATTTCATTGCATACTTAAAATTCAGTTAAAAATTATTTTCTTTTAAGATTATTTTCTAATTTGTCTAAGATTTATTTTTGTTGTGAAAATGCATTCTTAGCATTGTCTGTTTGCCGAGCCCGTTAGAAGAGTGGTTAGGGTGCTTGCCTTAACACCTTATTCCAGGGTTCCTAGGTTTGATTCCAGCCTTGGTCAACTTTGTTAAAGAACTTTTGAAAGTTAGGATATTTTGTATCCTTTAAAAATGTTAGGTTAGTTAGGTTAAATCTTCTAAAAATACAAAAAAATCGGCGCCACCGTCGTCACAGCTATAAAGATGTCAGGCGTTATATTACTCAATTAATTTTTTAGGTGTTAAGTTTTTAATTTTTCAACGTGTACGAAGTCGCGGGCACCAGCTAGTATTCTATATGAGCTTCAGTTTTTATATTTCAATTAATTTCGATCGGAATTACACCTAAATTAAAATTAGTTTACCTTAAATAAAATTTAATAACTTAATAAAAATATATAATTTTTATTAAGGTTTATTTAATTATTTGTTACCTTAACAAATTATTTAATTGTATTTCTAGGTGTTGTTGGCAACTTCAGTGTCATCAAAGAGTCACCACTCCTTCAACCATGATTCAGAACGTAACGGCGATCATGATTTATCTTCTCAAGAGGCTTTAGAATCGTTCTGGCAGCAGTGGATACCTCAGTGGGTTGGCTGCGAATTTGACTGGCAGACTTTTGACAACGGACCGAAATGTTACGACTGCAATAGCGTTGTTAAATGTACCCCAATTGGCGGCATACTCAGAAAATGTGGTGGACCCAAATCTTACTGTAACAATGGCATCTGTACCGCCACTGTTTCAGACGATTGTCTTGAAACTGATACTGATACTGATACTGAGTAATTTAAAGACATCATGATGTGTATTTTACACGTATAATAAAAAATAAAAAAATGCCGCCGCAATTTCTTGCAAAACAATACTTTTTCGTTTTTCTTTATGTTTCCAAAGTTCTATGGTTATGGCCAGAAAAGTTCTAACAAATGAATTCTTTCATAGCTTAATCAATAAACATAAAATTTATTTCATATTTGCTATTTTCATATTTGCTTCACCATACATGCTGATATTGTTATCCTTAAATGATATACTATAGGTGGAAATATGTTATTTGGTACCTATATATGTTTCTATTTAAGTTGCCTGTCAATAAATAAACAAATAAAAGTTTTTTTAAAAAAATACTTGGGTGATTATTTAAAAACCATTTTATTAATAAACTAACTGAATCCAGCCACCTTCGATGTGGCTCGTTTTTTTCTGGTTTCTGTTAGAAGTTCAGAACAAAAAGCATATAAAAACATTTTTCAGTTAAAATTCAATATTGTGTAAAAAATTCAAATTATCCATCAGCTAGTTTTTGAGTTTTGTGGACACAAACATACTAAAACTGAAATTTTATTTAAGAATGTAGATTGTGTAAATCCGTACTATCTTACTAATATTATAAATGCGAAAGTATGTTTGGATGTATGGATGTTTGTAACTCTTTAACGCAAAAACTACTGAACCGATCACCATGAAATTTTGCATACACGTTGTCTGGGACACCAAAAAGGACATAGGGCACCTTTCATCGTTCAACGCGGGCGAAGTCGCGGGCACCAGCTAGTATTAAATATTTTGCTTACTGATTTCATGTTAAATATTTTAATTTTTTTAAAATATTTAAATAAAAATAAAATTGCATTTTTGTCTTTCACAGCGATATTTAACCCTAACATGTCATATTTACAATAGAGAGTTTCTAAGCTGTTTTTGTTTATATTATCTGCAAATTCAGATTGGAGATTATAAATCTTATCATATCATTTTTTGCTCAGAAATGAAGATGTGACGATTGGGTTTAGTCAATCTGAAACAGAACTTGGAAACAATTCACGGTTTATTTTAAATAAAATAATAATAAAATGTTAAAGTTTTCGGTTGCAATATTTTTTCTAGTAAGTTTAACCATTAACTATATTTTTTGTTCAGTAAATGTACAAATTAACATTATATATATTATTAGGTATATGTGTTTTAATTTAGTAATTCGTGGTGAATCATAAAAAATTGGTGTAGTGTTTTAAAACAGAATTAGCTGCTAGAATTGATCATAAGTGTATTCTAACAAACAGGTCAAACAGGTGTATCACTCCAGTAGGTTATGGAGTTATCCGTTTCTATAATATATATAATTTCTGTACGTTTCAAGAATAATGTAGAACATTTTCTGTTATTAATTGTCTGCTTCTAATTAGAAATTTTTTGGACGAAAAAAAAAGTGAAATAAACCTACAGATGATACTTACTCACCTGTTTTAGTCGCACGACTCCTTGCTTAAAAAATCTTATGTAAAGAACAACCTTTTGAGTGTCGCAATTTAACAGCTAATCTCCGGAGTTCCTTCTACTTTAGAATAAGCTGAGAAGCCACGAAAATATCTCTATTATTTTAACAATAATAAAGTCCTTTATAGAAAATCTCTGATGTTTTATATCATGTGTCACTAAAAAAGTGTTAGATAACCTCATTAAAGCATTATTTTTTTATGAACAGGTATTAGGAGACACAAGAACGCAACATATCGACGATTGGGTGATTCAACCTCAGCCTCAATGGGTCGATTGCGATTATGAAACACAACCGGGATATTCCTGCTACAACTGCACCACGTTGTTGCAATGTGCATCTAATGGCGGTCTCCTGGCACCATGTCCCATTTTAACGCGGCCATTTTGTAACAACAATACATGTACCACAGAAGCTGTTGACGATTGTGCACGAAAATAGCTGTCACATAATTAAATTAATAAAATAATGTGTATTTGTTATCTTTTAATTGTATATAAGTATATCCCTCTTCTCCTAATCCTTTATCCTCAATCCTACTAAGGTAGTTAGCGCTTGTGCCGTTCAAGTTGACCGTCAGCTTATCTGACAACATTTAGGTACATTAAAAATACATCTTACCATTATCTTTTCCAGCGTCAAAAAAAGATAGTAAATGATGTAATGTTTGGTAACCCTAAAATAATAAAATAAATTCTTGAGAACACTATATTTTTTCAACAGGCATACAAAGGATTTTATTAGGGTTTTATAAGTAATGTTAACCGCAGTTCTGAAAGTTGATCGGCACCTCTGAGTTCTTCGATTTTAAATTATGGATTAGATTATTATGGGTTGACATAGGCTGATCGATATTACTGAAATTACATAAACAAAAAGTTAGTCTTTTTATTAGCGTTGGAACAAAATTTTCCCATCTTAATAATTTGAAGGACCAATCTTTAAACCGATGGGTTCAACAATAAAAACAAAAAAAAAATGCTATTTTATTAATACTTTATTAACAATAAACAGAAAAAATATAATTTAACAAAGCCACATATTTGGATGATTATTTAAGCGCATTCAGGACTTGGAAATGGAGAACAAATGCCATTAGAGCAATATGGTTTGTGAGGATTATTGCAGCCTTTTAGAATTCCACCAATGGGCTTGCAAATAAGACGAGTATTACAATCGTGGCAAGAGATGATCGGTTTGACGGTGAAGTCACAAGTAGTCCAATTGGCTCCTGTGATTGGCTCTAAGATTTGATCATCTTGTTCATTTTGATCACCTTGATCAATTTCATCCGCTTGCCTTTTAATCCTGCCTTGATTTTCATGGGGTTTGCCTTGGGATGTATGAGGGCCCCCTTGAGATACTTGAGCGAAAGTTACAGTCAGTACTGCGAACTGTGAAATAAAATATGATGATATTAAACTTTTTGTCAATACGTTAGGGTAATGGAACACAAATTTAGCTTCCGATAGTCACTTATACACATTACATAAAAAAAAGTTGTGGGCCCGACCAAAAATTAAGAATGAGATCTGTTAGCAGCTCAGCTTGGTCTTTTTTGGTACTAGAATTTGAAGGGTTTTGAAAAATATCCGTCACCGACACGCATCACAGAAAATATTCGACATGCAAAAGAAAACAGTATGACAAAGGGCTTCTATACAATAATTTTAACTTACCAGCACTAGAATGAAAACGGCATTGTAGTATGAAGCCATGTTTTACTGTCTGTACAATTGACACAATAGGTAGTATCCATTTAGATCATTTCTATTCCTTTATATATGAAACCGTTATCACAATACTTCACAATGTCAATACCACGAAGAAATAACTTGTTTCCTTCCTGGGTTTTCCAATAGTGATAAGTCAATAGTGGAAAATTATTTTCATTAAGTGTATATGTTTTATATATTTTTTATATAGAAATTAAATATTTTTTGTCATACTTTAATTAGAATATTTTTCTTTGCACTGTCAAGTATCATTATCATTTTCTTTATAAAAGTAAGATAATTATTTTTATCATCTTGTGCAATGCCACTGGTGCTGCAATGGTATGGAGTAATGGGCTCCGGCATCCCTTACTCACTCACCGAAACATAACAGCACATATGCTGTAATTTCAAGATGGTATTTTGTAAGGGGGTGGTCACTGCCGCCAGACGGGCTCCCCAAATGATTGCGAAACGCAGTGTGCCCTGCCACTACTTTCCAAAACCAGACCAGAGCCCACTTTGAATAGTTTATTACCAAAGGTAACCCCGCAGGATTCGCGGTTTATATTTTATGTTACAAGTCATAAAGCCTTTATGCTTACGGCCCTAGTCTCGTAGATTGTGTAATTATTTTGCGTATGCAAAATAATTGCATTTTAATAATTGCATTTTTGTTTTAATACATCAAAAACCACGTAGGTGTCCTTTTTTTTAAGCTACATGAAACCGCCATCGACTCAACCGCCATACCTGCATCCAAGTCTATTGTTATTACTTATTTCCTTCATCGTAAGGATAATCGACACAGCCGGTATTTGAAACTGTGTCTGCCGTTTTGATTGAAACTGACCAATGGGCTTTTAACCTATTACCATTGAATCACTTGGCCTGTACAGAAATCCTGTCTAAAACTACTGTATAATAGGATTACAACGAATAATTTTAAGCTATTTGGTGCAGTAGTAATCACTCTTTACAGAAAACTAATAATAATTTTTTTTGTTACTAAACCTTTCACATACCACTGTTGGAAAAGCACTTGCATCACATCTGGTGTTACTTGTGTTCATTGACGATGATAGCCACTTTACCATCGAGTGAATCGTCAGGCTGCCTGCCAACCCTTATCATAAAAAATAATAAAATTAGTCACTAAAATTGAAGATTTCGACGTAAGATGCGTATTAAAATATTTCTTTTGGGGAAAAATATGTGATTTTCCAATTACGAATAAGAATTTTCGAAGAAAGGTATTCTTAGTTATGATATCAGTTAACTGACGTTATCAGAAATAAAATTATTTTTAAAATATGTGTCTTGAAAATATTGAACATGAGATAAATATCTCGCTTACATTAAGATAAATTAATTAATTGAAAGTGATTAAACCAATGAATAACGAAGGCGCTAAGATAATGATTAAAAACAAAAAAAAAGTTTTTAATCATTGTAAAATGAAAATATAATTAAATCCATTTTTTTTTTTGGGAGAATTTGTTGTCTCAACCCACTATAATGCGAATAACACTAGCGGGAATTAAAAAAAACCCTAGCTGGTGCCCGCGACTTTGTCCGCGTTGAAAAATAAAAAATATAAAGCAATATAACGCATGACCTTTTGTTCTATAACATTTTGGCCAGGCGTTAATTTTCTATTTTATTTTAGAAGGACCCTTAGGAACAGTAATGTTTTCTAGAAGAAAGGTACTCTATGTCCTTTCTAGTGTCCCTGACTACGTGTATGCAAAATTTCATGATGATCGGTTGAGTAGTTAAGACGTGAAAAGGTAACAGACAGACAAGCAGACAGCAGCAATTCCAATATTTTAGAAAATGTAAGTTATCAAGATAACTGCTTGCCATCAGCCAGCTTGCTGCCATTTCTTATATAAAAAAGTTTAAACTGTAAGTGTTGTATGCATTTTATGGTTTTAAAATATATTTTTTATTTATGGTAGGTACTAGGTAGCTACTGTCCCATAACAATACAAGCAGCTCAATTGGCGTTATTCTATAATACATAATAAAAAAGACTACAATACTCTATTTTAGGGTTAGGTATGACTGGCAACAATATTTCAGACCACACGATTTTTTTTAATGTTAAGGTTGATAGAAAGGCTGACGGTAAATTTGATGGTAGTGGCTATTAGCGCCTATAACCCAAGCGCCACAGCTGTTGCATCTGTACTACCTTAGTACTGACTATAGTACGTTTAAGGATAAAGGTTAGGATTAAAGATGAGGATTCTAGTATTTCATTTAAAAACATTTCAAGAATTTCACAATATGTGCTTGGAAATAAATCGTTTATTTTTATATATACAAATTTCTAAGTAACAAAGATTATTCAAAACGAATATGGGTACATATTCTAGAGTAAATAAAGCGAATTAAATTACAAATACATTGCAAGGTTCAACATTATTCACAGCCAGATTAATTCTAACTTTTTTTCCTTAATTTTACGAGCAGCCAAAAAATAAAATTACGAATATTTTCAAATAATTTGTCAAAATATATTACTGGTACTTCATTTTTTATGATTTAGTAGGCATTTATGCGGTTGCTGCAGCTGGAACGACAGGATCAACACCAAGAGGTACGATAGGTTCAGCACATTCGGCCGAAGGCGTCGCTGAACATTCGCCTAAGTTACAATAGGGCAAAGTGGGATCAGAACAAGCACGTTGCAAGCCACCGATCTTAGTGCAAACCAGTTTCGTTGTGCAGTCTGAGCAGGTGGATCCAATAGTGGTGCAAGGTGTCCATTGTGGGTACCAGGGAGCAGAAGCGATCCAGGGAGGAAGCCAGGGGTTTCCAACACCACCGGCCCAGCCTCCGACTCCACCCCAACCCCCTGGACCTCCTGCACCGGCGGGGTTGTTTGGTAACGCCGAGGTCAAAGCAAACTAACAAAAAAAAAATTATTTGTTATTGTTTAAAAAAAACAATGTTATGGAGATTCTGCTAACATTCAAATCACACATCTTCCCTCTATATGTATGTACGCGTAGATCTTTTAAACTACCTACGCAACGGGTTATAATGCGGTTTTCACAAATGAAAAGAGCGTTACACGAGGAAGGTTTTTACAGCAAAAAAATGAAGAAAAATAAAACTCGTGCGAACTTTGACTCTGACTAATACTGCACTATTGTTTCACGTAATTAAAATACTTGAATTATAGGACTTTAATTAAGATACACAAAAAACTATTTCACAAAAATAATGTAGAAAGAAAATATTCAGTCGGCGTCAAACAAAATTAAATTATATATGACTAAATATAGCACACTTTGTTAATGGTTTTTGTGGCTTTTCCTTTTACACTCAAAGCAAGTGAATAATAATGAAAATAAAGTCAATCTATAGGTACTAATTTTATATAGAAAAGAGATTTGTATGTTTGTAATGAATAAAACTATTCCACCGATATTGAAAATACTTTACCTATAGAAATCTACATTATCAGCGAGTAACATAGGCTATATTTTATGAAGTTACGCGGGCGAAGTCGCGTGCAACATCTAATAAGTAAATATTTTGATAAATGGAAAGAATGAAAAATTGAAATTAGAAAGTGTTATGTTACTAACCAAGACACAAAGGGCCACAATTGTTTTGAAAGCCATTTTATTTTCGTTTCTTCTATTTTCGAATTTCAATTCGTCGTTAAATTTCAATTACTAATGCTCTAACAAGAACGTTGATACTCTTATATAGGCGTTAACAACTCACAAAACAAACAAATATAAACCTTAGCAACCTCAATAGATATGCGGTTTTCCCACTGGGAACTGTTTTCAACTGATAACAAACTTTGTACAGATGGTACAGTCAGAAAATGCGCATCTGTGATATTAGTTATTTTATTTAATAAAAACTATTATGGGTTAGCAACCTGTATGACATGGTTATTGGGTTCATCATCATCGTCATCATCATCATCATCATCATTATCATCACTATCATCATCACCAATTCACAAACGTCCACTGCAATGCTACTATCCGTTCCCTAAATTGAGATATTAATACTACACGTAGAGATAAAATAAAATTTTCTCATTTTAGTTTGTAATTGTTTTAATTATATATATGTATTACATTTATAAAGCTGCATGTGGATTTCGGTACATCGTGAACTAGCCGATATTGCAATCAAATTCTGAAAGCACTATACTTGGAATTTACATTTTCACTTACATTACTAAGAAAGCAAAGTAAGAATTTAGAAGGAAAATACTGTCAAATACGCGTATGTACTTAAATTGATGTTGATGTTTCAAATGTAAATGTTTTAAGGTGAAATTACTCTCCTCCTTTAATGCAATTCATAACTAAAACTGTAAGTTATACTTAAACTTGTCATGGTTATTGAAAACCACAATTAAAAGTTAAAGTTGGTTTTGATTATTGTAACATGCCTCTTTTAAAAAATAAAAAATAAAATAAAGGTTGTATGTACCTCTATTTAATTACAGCATTTGCAAACTAAATGAGATGACATTTGAAAGTCTAATCACTTAGAGACCATTTGAGACCATTATTGTAATGTATCTAGCGATAATGCGACTAAATTTTGCTTTGGGTCAGAAAATAAATTGAGTCTAAGCGCGCGGAAAATGTTAATAAAATTTATTTTTACATATAGGTACTTTACAAAGGAGATAAACCACTTTCTGTTTATAGAACCTAAAATATGCCAATATTGTTGAAAACAATGGGATGAATGTCGTAGGAGGCCTTTTCTATTCGGAATGTGTGTATATATAATGGAATTTTATCTATCTTCTTAAACTATAGCTGAGAACCGTCTCGATCACACCAGCCTTCAAATAAAAATCCATCTGGGAGATACGATCCCATAGACTCAGACTCATAGACAGACAGACAACAGATACACCCATAGACATATTGACACATACAGCCAGCCACATAGACACAGACTGACGTCAAACTTATAACACCCCACAATTGCGTAGGGCGTCGGGGGTTTAAAATGACTGAATTTGCACGTAAAAATACAAGGTTTAACATTTTCTTAGCATTATTTTAGCATTTTATTAGGGATATTTTCATCCCTAATAAAATGTTTGGGGATTGAATACTCCGGCGAAATAAGATTCAATAATTATGCTGACGGTACCAATTGTAATTTCGATCATTACCAAGTTGTTTTCAGTTAACCTGTAACTTATCAGGGGAAAATTTATTAAGACTGTTGACTTTGAGATTACCTACTGTTTAATTGTAGATCATAATGGAAAATTCACGGGGGGTGATAATGTGATCTGTTTGATGTTGTCAAGCACTTTTGTAAATAAGGATGCTTCATTGTTTACATTAAATATTATCTAGAATGTACAATGAAAATAAATCTATAAAATATGCACACGAATCTTTCGTTTGCAAAATATCTAGTGTTTTTTCTTATAATTCATAGGAGCCTGGTAGAAAAATAATAGCAAAATGTGTACGTAACGAGTTTTGTCTCTTTAAAATTCAAGTCATTAGGAAACTAGAAGACAAAGCATATGTTAACATTTTTCAGTTCTTGCTATGACATACTTTTTTCAAATTAAAAAATAAATATAAGAAAATAATAAATTACAAATTGGTTGAAATTACTGTTTTTATTTTCTTTATCTAGTTACAGCCGGGGTAAGAAAAGATTCGTCACCTTAAAGTCGACATTTGCTTGCACCAGGGAAATTATCAATCATGCTAGAATTTCATTTCAAACGTCTGTCAGTTGTCTGCTTAATGCTTTAGTTTCAAAAGGTCATTAGAGTCTACGACTTGATGAAGGCATGAATTTGAAATCTGACGAAGGTTTTCGTACCCCGACTTTATATAAGCCGCACTGAAAGTTTTTAGAACTGGCCAGAAAGTAAGGACAGAAATGAAAAATAAATATAAATTTAGAATTCAAAACTCTTTAGGAAGCTGTCGATTGAATTTCATTCATTTAAATTTAAATTTAAAAAGTGTGTGTCATGTCATACATTTATAAAGTGGGAAGTAAAAATCGTTAAATCTAAATACCTTTTAAGTAAGTTTTGCATAAACGAAGACTGTTAGACAAAATAACTGTATTAAGCTCTTAAAATAGGCAGTCCTTAAAATTTCCTTTTGAGTAAATAAATGTTTTGTTTGAGATTCATCGTTGTTTGTGAACTGCCACTCAGACTTGATAAAATAAAATCTTTTTGACATGAAATAATGTAAATATGACGAACACGTAAAAGGTTTATATATATATAAATTATTTAAATTTATTACTGTAATAAATATGATATCTAAAATGTCCATTTTGGTATATATTTTTAGAATTTAGAACACTTTTTATAAATTTTTAGAAAAGCTGTATGTATTGTCTTAACTAATAATTTACAATAAGACAAACCATCGTATAAATAAATCCATCGTATAAATTTATTTATACGATGGATTGTCTTATTGTAAATTACATGTTTTTATTATAATTATACATGTAACGAAATAAATAAAGAACTAAATACACATAGTTAGTTACTAACATAATATAATAATAATATTAAAAAGAGAGTTTACAATTTTAATTTTACTAAAGTGGTCTCTTTTTGATAATACAAACAAAAAGGACAACTGGGTAAATGTAACATTGTATAAATCTGGTACAGAGTTTTAGAACAAGTTGATTTCTACATAAGACCCCTTTTCATTATCATAAATGCTGCTTGAGTAATCTCAAACCGTGAACGTATTTCGGTACAACTCTTCCACGATTCCGTCAGACACGAATCTAAATACCTATACTAGGTATTGTTAGGTATATTTATTATATTTTAAAAAATATATAATGAAATATTGTTTGAAATTACAGGTATTAATAATAATTAAATTATATTACAAACCGTATGTATATTATCAGACCGACGACCTAATAAGGACAGCGGGTCGTCACTGGAACCATGCTTCTTCTGACTGGTCCGGTTGGAAAATTATCTTGTATGTGGGAGGCCTTTGTCCAATAGTGAAAGTCTTACGGCTGAGATTATGATGATGATAATGATGATGATGATGAGAATGACTTAAGTCGGTAACAATGGACAAGTTAAAAACGGATGAGTTTATAACTGATGTGAAACATGAGGCGCTTGATATAAAACTTCCTGATCAAAATAATCCACTAAGCTTGAATATTGCTACTACGCTACAACTGATCAAACTACAAATTTTACAACGCAGTTTTGTACCTACATAGTGTTTCTAATATGAATTATTTGTAATACTTAGTACCTATATATTATATTATGTATTATACATATTTCTATGATTTTTTAAAAATGTTTGTTCTAGCTTGAAAGATAGGATATTTTTAAAGATATGGGGAGGAATTCGCGCGTAAGAGCTAATATTTATATAGAATATGAGACCATATCTGCTTCGTAGTACTTACATAGTGGATGTATGTACTACGAATCCAGTAGTACGTAGTATACGTAGTACAAGGCTGGATTCTTTTGTCAGACTTTTTATTAAAGTTATTTTAGTCTAATTGGATCGTTTGGCTCATATTAGACATAATCCTGCATTACTCCAAGTCACACCTTCAATGGTAACAATGTTATGTTATGTTTCTTGAACATGACTTTCGTGTATCGTCAAAGTGCATAAATCTAGACAAGTATGAAGAAGTTTCACTTGTAGCGAGTAGTTGATTTGCTCGCAAATAAATATAGGGCAACGTACTGAGGCAGTATGAAATTCTGGTTGAAAAAATTATGAGAATTATTTGATACATTCTTTCTTTCGCAGTTTAAAGGTTGAGATAGCCAACCTTCGTAGAGAAGCGGCAACTTAAGAAGAAGAAGAAACAAAGTCATAATCTTTAAGTTAAACATTGTGTTTCATAATTACGTAAGTAATAGATTCCCCCGACAACCTGCTTTACATTGTTATTGTAAATTAGATTACTTTTAGGTTGCAGATAATGATTACATGATGTCACAATGACATTATGACATCAAAGATTTCGTTTTCTCAGTAGATAGAAATTTTTTTTTTTAATGAGTATTGAGATTTGTTTATGAATAAAATAAAAGAAATATGTGCTCATCTGTTGAGTATATGGATGTTTTTTTTTAATTACTAAATTACGGTATTCATAGGTCATTTAAATAATCCACACCTTACTACGAGGCATAAGTTAATAGAGTTATAAACAACAAGTAAAAAAATGAGACCCTTAAATACTGTCTACTTTATTTTCCCCGATGCAATACACATAAAAATAAGTAACATTTTTAAGTTACTAACCAAGCGACTTGACATCCTTGTAATGATACCATTGGTTTTAGTTATTCAAACGTCACACTTGCATATTTCGTTTATCCGCATTAATTATACCATTTCCTGTAGCCAGTTAATGAACAATAAGCGAAGAATGCAAACATAATAATCGCTGAGATAAGATCTGTAGTCACAGCAAAACCACACGTGACTTTATCATTATTTGCGTAATTTTTTTGTGACCCTGAAATTATATGTGTAGGTATTTACTAAAGTATACATACTTTAGCATTAAGAGATAGTTAGGTAATCTGTTCTCTTGATTAAAAGCTGAAAATTATATAGGAACACAGACGAAGTTGCGGGCAAATGCAAGTGGCATTTGCTCGCAACTTCGTCTGTGTACCTAGGAAACAGGGTTTTTTATGGATGAAACGTACCTTATATCCTTTTATGCACCCCTGGCAATGTGTATCTAAAACTTCATGTTGATCTGTTGCAACAAGACAAACAAATATGCAATAAAAAAAAACATTTATAATATTTGTTAGAATACTGGCTCGAATATAATTCAGTTTGTAAAATAATATTATCATCCTTTGGAACTAAACTAAACTAGACGAGACCATAGTTTCGAGTTCTTTTTTCAAAATACATAAAAAGCTCAATCAATACATTAAGTTTTAACCAGACATGGTTTATAATTTGTGTGCTAAAATTTACACAATTACTTCTAACGATCAGTGGTTTACACTTGATTGAGTAATAAATCATCCAAAAATATTTATGGACTTGGGATCTACATATATATAGCCAGTAAGTAAGATTAAAGGGTCGAAAGGTTCTCGAGTGGAGGCCACGGACCGGCAAGCGCAGCGCAGGACGTCCAACAAGGTGGACAAACAACCTGATGGCCGCGGGTCGACCTTGGATCCTGGCTGCTTCTGACCAGTCCTATTGGACAGTTATGGGGGAGGTCTATGTCCAGCAGTAGTCGTCCTGCGGCTGAGATGAATTACTAATGATATCCTCAGTACGTATAGCATGTTTGACAATTTGGAAGTTTCTTTTAGAATAGATATTATATGATATGTCTCAGACACATCATTTACGTCACCAGTGTTACAGAGATTAACCATTTCCGTTTTTATTGATACTTCTAATTTATCTTTCATGCAAATATCCGGTTGTTTATAGTGATATTAAACAACTATTAATAATTATACTGCAGTATTACTTAATTGGGTAGTTATTTGTCTTGAGTCAGAACTCGCGAAAACATGTTTGAAAAAGGTTTTAGTTATCTCGAGACGAGACTTTATCAAACCTTATCTAAACTAATTAGTACGTACACTATAAAAGAGATGTTTGTCGATGTTAAACCATATTCTAACGAACGAGCTCGTACATATTAGAAATACGATAATTCACAAATTAGCGAACGAATTTCGCATTCATTTATGAACTAAAAAACATCGCAATGAAACTATTGTATCTTTTGCTTGCTGTAAGTTAAACGAATTATATAATATATATAAGTGCAGTTCTTGTGTTTGTGTTGAGCACCAGTGTTGTAAAACAACCTTTATTGTAAACTATAAATTATATTATTTTAAATAGTTCTTTAACAGTCCCATTTTTTATCGTTTACGTTTACACATAAATATCTTTGGGTGTTAATTGTAAGCGAGTTGTTTAGTGAAATAATAGATAAAAAACAAACATGGTAACTCGCCGGTTAAACTCCAGTGAATATCCGAATAATAGTTAGTTTCGTTTCCTTTCAAAAATATCGATTATCGGTTTTATTACGAGTACAAACAATCCAACAGTCAATATCACATTAAAAAAAAAAGAAATTCGCATTTATAAAAGCAGAACAATACTTTTCTATTGCACAGTTAATTGCCTCTATATTCTTTGGCTGTTTTTGAAAGTTTTGATGTGCCTAATGTTTTTATGTTTCCGTTATGGTTGCTCCTCTATTGTCTTAAGTGGTACAAGGCCCTTTTAAAATATAGGAATTATTTTAAATTTTTATAAATATGTGTATTTATCAATACATTTGTAACATATTTTACTAATAATAATTAACGATTTATTTAATGAGTTTTCTTTTGTTTTAGGCATACTTATTATGCTTAGTGAGTGCGAAATATCTTCCCGATGACCTAAATGACTCGGAAGTGTTGTTAAGGCGTCACAGAAGATCTGATTCAGACGAGTCCGCGCCTTCAGCGGAAGACAACGATGACGACAGTGATGATGATTCGTCAGAAAGAAAGATTAGGGATGAGAAGCAGAGACGTCTAGAAAAAATTGAAAAAGCACGTCAAAAGATGTTGGAGAAACAAGCGAAAGAAATACGTAAGCTAGAAGAAGAAAGACAGAAACAAGAAAAAAAGCTTTTAGAACAACAAGAAAAATTGAATGAAAAAATTGCTAAAGAATTGCGTAAACGGCAAGAGAGAATTGAGAAGGAACATCGTAAAGAAGAAGAAAGACAACGTAAGTTGCAAGAAAAATTGGAGAAGGAAGAAAGGAAACGCCTAGAAAAACAACAAAAACAAAAAGAGGAAGAAAATACATTGAACAATTCGGCCGAGTCTGCTGAAGATAATGTTGAATTTAGTGATGTTTTGAAAAATTACATATATGAAAAGAACAGTTTAGATTCTAATAGCACTGATTTAGAAAAGAAATCTGTATTGTATACATACTTACAGACAACAGTGGGATTGAATGCAAATACTACGAAGAATGAAAGACGTCAAGTTATCAGAAATTATATTCAAAATACTTTAAGTAATGATCCCATTGCACTTGACACCTTAAGAAATTATATAATAAATCGTACTAGTTCTGCTGGTATACAACAGTGGCAGGCAGGTTTGGAAAGAAAGATAGCTAAACTTGATAATGAAACTTTACTTCTAGGCAAACTCAATTCCACATGGGCCTCTGTAGAACAGAATAAGGTTAATGAAAAAAGATCATTACTGCAAGCAATTGTACAATTGTTGGCGAATGTGTTTCCAGTTGGAGTACCTAGTGCAACTAATGCTGTACCAACTCCAGGTTCACCAATCACTGGACCTTCTTCTGTTATCTCACCTGACGGTTCTCTTAGTGCTTCAAGTGGCGGTGTTGCAAGTGCGGTCAACGCACCTGGAGCTGTTTCTGCTGATACTAACGACGTTAATGCACCGTCCACTGGGCCTTCCTCGGTTGCAGCTGCTCCAAGTGAAGCAGTAGTGGGTGTCGACGTCTCATCTGTTAACTTATCTGGTGCTACTGTTGCGGGTACGAATGAAGCAGTCTCGCCATCGATTGGATCTCCTTCCGTTACGTTACCTGACGGTTCCGTTACTACCACAAGCGATATTGCTGCGGGTTCAGAAGCCTCATCCAATAACGCACCCGACGCTGCCAGTGCTGGTGTGAACGACGTAGCAACTTCACCTGCTGGTGCTTCATCCGACGGTTCTGTTGCTGCTCCAAGTGACCTTCCCGCGGGTTCAGAAGCCTCAACCAATAACGCACCTGACGCTGCTAGTGCTGGTGTAAACAACGTAGGCACTTCATCTGCTGGTGCTTCATCTGACGGTTCTGTTGCTGCTCCCGCGGGTTCAGAAGCTTCATCCAATAACGCACCCGAGGCTTCTGGTGCTGGTGTGAACAACGTAGCCACTTCATCTGTTGGTGCTTCATCCGACGGTTCTGTTGCTGCTCCAAGTGACCTTCCTGCGGGTTCAGAAGCCTCAACCAATAACGCACCTGACGCTGCTGGTGCTGGTGTAAACAACGTAGTCACTTCATCTGCTGGTGCTTCATCTGACGGTTCTGTTGCTGCTCCCGCGGGTACTGAAGCTTCAACCAATAACGCACCTGACGCTGCTGGTGCTGGTGTGAACAACGTAGTCACTTCATCTGCTGGTGCTTCATCTGACGGTTCTGTTGCTGCTCCCGCGGGTACTGAAGCTTCAACCAATAACGCACCTGACGCTGCTGGTGCTGGTGTGAACAACGTAGTCACTTCATCTGCTGGTGCTTCATCTGACGGTTCTGTTGCTGCTCCCGCGGGTTCAGAAGCTTCATCCAATAACGCTCCCGACGTTGCTGGTGCTGGTGTAAACAACGTAGCGACTTCATCTGCTGGTGCTTCATCTGACGGTTCTGTTGCTGCTCCCGCGGGTTCAGAAGCTTCATCCAATAACGCTCCCGACGTTGCTGGTGCTGGTGTGAACGACGTAGCCACATCATCTGCTGGTGCTTCATCTGACGGTTCTGTTGCTGCTCCCGCGGGTTCAGAAGCTTCATCCAATAACGCTTCCGACGTTGCTGGTGCTGGTGTGAACGACGTAGCCACATCATCTGCTGGTGCTTCATCTGACGGTTCTGTTGCTGCTCCCGCGGGAGCAGAAGCTTCAACCAATAACGCACCCGAGGCTTCTGGTGCTGATGTGAACAACGTAGCCACTTCATCTGCTGGAGCTTCATCCGACGGTTCTATTGCTGCTCCCGCGGGTTCAGAAGCTTCATCCAATAACGCTTCCGACGTTGCTGGTGCTGGTGTGAACGACGTAGCCACATCATCTGCTGGTGCTTCATCTGACGGTTCTGTTGCTGCTCCCGCGGGTTCAGAAGCTTCAACCAATAACGCACCCGAGGCTTCTGGTGCTGATGTGAACGACGTAGCCACTTCATCTGCTGGAGCTTCATCCGACGGTTCTATTGCTGCTCCCGCGGGTTCAGAAGCTTCAACCAATAACGCACCTGACGCTGCTGGTGCTGGTGTGAACAACGTAGCCACTTCATCTGCTGGTGCTTCATCTGACGGTTCTGTTGCTGCTCCCGCGGGTTCAGAAGCTTCATCCAATAACGCTCCCGACGTTGCTGGTGCTGGTGTGAACGACGTAGCCACATCATCTGCTGGTGCTTCATCTGACGGTTCTGTTGCTGCTCCCGCGGGTTCAGATGCTTCAACCAATAACGCACCCGAGGCTTCTGGTGCTGGTGTGAACGACGTAGCCACTTCATCTGCTGGAGCTTCACCCGACGGTTCTATTGCTGCTCCCGCGGGTTCAGAAGCTTCATCCAATAACACACCCGAGGCTCCTGGAGTTGGTGTGAACGACGTAGCCACATCATCTGCTGGTGCTTCATCTGACGGTTCTGTTGCTGCTCCCGCGGGTTCAGAAGCTTCATCCAATAACGCACCTGAGGCTTCTGGTGTTGGTGTGAACGACGTAGCCACATCATCTGCTGGTGCTTCATCTGACGGTTCTATTGCTGCTCCCGCGGGATCAGAAGCTTCATCCAATAACGCACCCGAGGCTTCTGGTGTTGGTGTGAACGATGTAGCCACTTCATCTGCTGGTGCTTCATCCGACGGTTCTGTTGCTGCTCCAAGTAACCTTTCCGCGGGTTCAGAAGCTTCATCCAATAATGCTCCCGTCGTTGCTGGTGCTGGTGTGAACGACGTAACCACATCATCTGCTGGTGCTTCATCAGACGGTTCTGTTGCTGCTCCCGCGGTTTCAGAAGCTTCAACAAATAACGCACCCGAGGCTTCTGGTGCTGGTGTGAACAACGTAGCCACTTCATCTGCTGGTGCTTCATCCGACGGTTCTGTTGCTGCTCCAAGTAACCTTCCCGCGGGTTCAGAAGCTTCATCCAATAACGCAGCCGACGTTGCTGGTGTTGGTGTAAACGACGTAGCCACTTCATCTGCTGGTGCTTCATCCGACGGTTCTATTGCTGCTCCAAGTGACCTTCCCGCGGGTTCGGAAACCTCATCCAATAACGCACCCAATGCTGTCGGTGCTGGTGTGAACGACTTGGCCACTTCATCTGCTGGTGCTTCATCTGACGGTTCTGTAGCTGCTCTCGCGAATTCAGAAGCCTCATCCAATAACGCACCCGACGCTGCCGGTGCTGGTGTGAACGACGTAGCCACTTCATCTGCCAGTGCTTCATCTGACGGTTCTGTTGCTGCTCCTGTGGTTTCAGAAGTTTCAACCAATAACGAACCCGTCGCTGTCGGTGATGGCGTGAACGATGTAGCCACTTTATCTGCTGGTGCTTCATCTGACGGTTCTGTTGCTGCTCCCGCGGGTTCAGAAGCTTCATCCAATAACGCACCCGAGGCTTCTGGTGTTGGTGTGAACGACGTAGCCACATCATCTGCTGGTGCTTCATCTGACGGTTCTGTTGCTGCTCCCGCGGGTTCAGAAGCTTCATCCAATAACGCACCCGAGGCTTCTGGTACTGGTGTGAACGACGTAGCTACTTCATCTGCTGGTGCTTCATCTGACGGTTCTGTAGCTGCTCTCGCGAATTCAGAAGCCTCATCCAATAACGCACCCGACGCTGCCGGTGCTGGTGTGAACGACGTAGCCACTTCATCTGCCAGTGCTTCATCTGACGGTTCTGTTGCTGCTCCTGTGGTTTCAGAAGTTTCAACCAATAACGAACCCGTCGCTGTCGGTGATGGCGTGAACGATGTAGCCACTTTATCTGCTGGTGCTTCATCTGATGGTTCTGTTGCTGCTCCTGCGGTTCCAGAAGTCTCAACTAATAACGCACCTGAAGCTGTTAGTGCTGGTACAAACGACGTAGTCGCTCCATCTGCTAGTGCATCATCTGATGGTTCTGTTGCTGCTTCAAGTGATCTCCCTGCGGGTTCAGAAACCTCAACCAATAACGCACTCGACGTTGCTGGTGCTGGTGTGAACGACGTAGCCACTTCATCTGCTGGTGCTTCATCTGACGGTTCTGTAGCTGCTCTCGCGAATTCAAAAGCCTCACCCAATAACGCACCCGACGCTGCCGGTGCTGGTGTGAACGACGTAGCTACTTCATCTGCCAGTGCTTCATCTGACGGTTCTGTTGCTGCTCCTGTGGTTTCAGAAGTTTCAACCAATAACGAACCCGTCGCTGTCGGTGATGGCGTGAACGATGTAGCCACTTTATCTGCTGGTGCTTCATCTGATGGTTCTGTTGCTGCTCCTGCGGTTCCAGAAGTCTCAACTAATAACGCACCTGAAGCTGTTAGTGCTGGTACAAACGACGTAGTCCCTCCATCTGCTAGTGCATCATCTGATGGTTCTGTTGCTGCTTCAAGTGATCTCCCTGCGGGTTCAGAAACCTCAACCAATAACGCACCTGAAACTGTTGGTGCTGGTACGAACGACGTAGTCGCTAAATCAGCAGCTGAGACCACATCTATAACCTCACCTGAAATCTCTGGTGCCGCTCCGAATGATGTTCCTGCTGGTATTGATACATTGTCTGTTAATACACCTGATGCTGTTTCTGTCGGTACTATTGACCCAGTTGCGCCATCTGCTGACAATACAGCTGACGGATCTGTTGCTGCTCTTAGTGATGTTGCTGCAGGGGCCGAAATCTCACCCGCTAGCGCACCCGACACGGTTGCTGCTGATACAAACAACGTCGTCGTCACTGACATTACTACTGAACCAACAGTTACTTTGTCAGATATCTTGTCTGGTAATGTAGTCAATAAGTCGCAAGTTTCTGCTCTAAGCGACTCTGATGTACCAATACCAGTTGAATCCGGTGCCACAGTTCTGGAAATATCATCACAGTTGTGATTTCATGTTATTTGTATAAGTCAAGTATGTCTTTAAACTTTTCCTGTACATTTACAATGATATGTAGTATGTAGTGTTAATTAAACTAGATGAAGCATTTTATGTAGTTTACCTTAAAATAACCAATATTTTGTGTGACTGAAATGTTTGAAAAATTTATGAACGTGTAAATTAAAAGTAGAGAGAGTGAAATAATAAACATTTACTTTTTGTTATTATGTAGTTATCCAATGGAAAAAGTAGAATAAAAAAACTTTTACAATTATATTATTATTTAATACTAATGACTTTCCTTACACGATAATGCCTAGTATAATATAATACAATGTTTGGTATAAGGATAGGTATTTAAGTTTCTAAGGAATGCGGAAACAAGTAAATTTCTTAATTTATAATTACATATTGCTTAAGTAAGTAATAATATAATTTAATAACATAACAAATTTATTTTTGCTAGAACAAATATTTATGAAACTTCGTCTACACCGTCAAATCCAGTATTTGTTGGCTGCGTTCGGGGGAGTTGGATAGTTTTGTTGAGTAAGAGGGTCAACTATATTTGGAAAGGTATAAGGTTCATTCATGTATTTATATTCTCCTGGAAGACCAGCTAAGCCCATATTTAGTGAGTTGTGAGACGGACTCCAACTAGAGGATGCTGTGTCTACTGATACTTTAGAATAATCAGTAGGCACTTTTGAAAAGTCGCTGTTAGGTAACGTTTTACTATATTCTTCGGGCTTCGAAAACACATCGTCTCTGGGTTCTATGACTTCATCACTGTTCACCTTGTCATCACCTTCTGTTTCTTTGGGCAAATAAGCCATAGGTTTATGATAAATATCATTGTTAGGATACCGCGTGTAATCGTTTCTTGGTAAATTAGAATCTAGTACTTGACTGTGTGTAGGTACGTTAGCACTGCCAACTAAATGACCGAACGTAGTACTCGATGTACTTGGAAAGGCAGCGTTCTGAAAAGCTTGATTCAAATGCTGAGATTGAGCCATAATTTGATTGTAATTGGCATATTTTTGGTGATGCCAAGAATCAGGATGTTGCGAGTGATGTTGAGACAGCGAAGGTATTTCCCCTGCAGGGTACGGGCATGGAATTTGAGGCATAGGTAACGTGGAGTAGCTCGCGAGGCTAGGCGGTGCATTGGAACCTGTATGTTTTCGGAGACGGGCTCTTCTATTTGAAAACCACACCTGGAATCATAGATAATTTTATTGCTAAAAAAATTTTTTTTTTTTCATTATTTTAATGATCGATCGACATCTTTCAGTAAATTTAAGTTTGAAATTTTAAGACATGGCTGAAATATAATTATGCAAATAAATGGAACAGGAAAAATAATGTGTAGCTAAAAAAGCTCTGATGGTGTTTAAAAAAATAATTGAAATTAATTGGCAATTAAAGCATGTCGCGGATGACTTAAAATATTATAATAGTTATATACGTTAATATGCAGTGAAACTTTTTGTACATTTATAATTATCTATACTAATATTATAAAGAGGTAAAGTTTTTACCTTGAAAAAAATTTTCACCTATAGTTAGAATAGTATTTCAGGATGGAAATAGGCTAAATATTCCACCAACAAACACCAGCTATCTATTCGCTAAGTTTCCTGGTGGACAGCTCATACAGCCTCTGTTAGATGAGAGTTCAAAAGGCATATGAAATGTTTGAATACCTGAATTCTAGCCTCAGTCAATCCCGTCTGTTGAGCTAATTCTTCTCTCGTGTACACGTCCGGATACTGCGTTCTATGGAAGGCTCTCTCTAATGCGTCCAATTGTTCCCCTGTAAAAGTTGTGCGGGAACGACGTTGTTTCCTCTTCAATGTTAGACCCGGTTCTGATTCTATGTCTGAAGAATCTGATCCTCTACCTGTAAATAGTAAAATTAAATATTAACGACATATTTCTAGTGATAATTTATGAATTAAAACTATCAATGTTATCAACGTAACATTGCTTAGATAAAGCAACTTTTCTAACTCATCTTCAATGTAGCAGCTATATATTAAAACTGTAAAATACACTAGGTTCTATCTATTAGGTTGCACTTTCCAACGGTAACAGTTCTACACTTTGTATTTCCATGATTACTCATTAGTTTTTGTTCGTAGCAGTACATAAAAAACATGATATTTCTGAAATATTATATGAAGATTAGTGTGGAAAAAAAAAACTGAAATTAATTTCATATCTAGTACAAATAATTTCTAAAATGTGCAGAATTTGTGACATTTTTGCAGATTACTGACTAAAAAATAATTTTGTTTTTCCATGAAAACATCCATGAAATCTAATATCCATGAAAAATATTGGAATACGCCAGTAATTCCAATATTTTACTATTTTCGTGACTTCGTCGCATTCTATCTTCGGTTATTCGTATTATGGTAAATTGAGACAACAAATTCTCTCAAATATCTATCACTCACTTCACTCGCTAGTACAAGACGCCCTTAACATAAAAAAAGACTGACATATACAGAATAATGAATAATATTGTAGCGATATAATAATTTAAAAAATATATCATGACTTTAAGTCTTGTATCAAATTCGTCTTATAAATACTACGAGTACACGCGTTCTTAATTAATATATATTTTTTATACAACAAACCTAAATCACATTAATTCGATTACTTATATCAAGAATCATGGGGGTTGAGGTGGGTCGGTCTCGATCTCATTTAAAATCGGTAGCGGAATCGTACGGAAACAGATTAAATAAAAGTCGCAACAATACACGGCTTTGGATCTAAAAACCGATTTTAAAGAATGCGGCTTATATTAATAGCCTTTTGAAAGAAGTCAAAATTGAATGAGTTGAAAAAATAGGGGCTCAGTGTAGCGGGGAACGAGGAACACCCAATGCGGCGGCCTCTTTGTCGGCTTCTTTGCCCTTTATGTGACATTTTGCCACCATACAATATTTTGGTGTCGCGATCTGGATTTAAGTTAATATGTAAAAAGTATAATCTCATTTTACTGCTGTTCAGTCAAACTTAAAGAAATTAAGGAAATATCTAAGTACGTTTACAAATACTTCTACGACACGACGGTCGACTTTGTAATGATAGATAAAATAGCTTAGATTATTTTATTTTTTTCAGAATATAAGCTGTTCGTAATGCTAAATTGCATTCATTTCGGTAGCAGTGGCAATAAATTTTTGTAAATGTTAAGGATGTACAAGTAAAAAATATTAAATTATATACTTGTATCACTTCGTTGTATTAAAGCGTTTCTACCTATCTACCTACCAAAAATTGTATCTACCTTCAAATATGTACTTCATTTTTTTGTTTGTATTTGTTTATTATAGCACTAATTCTGAATATATTTCTATTATTGTAGACAACTCAGGCAAAAACTTAATTGAGTTTATAGTACACCTAAACTGTGTACCACCAATTATATTTTTTTGTATGTAAATAAAAAAAAACTATAATTAATATTTATAAAAAACTATAAATTTTACTTAAAAACTGTAAATATTAAAAAAAAATCGCCTTCTTTAGCTCCAGTAAAGCGCATTGGATTCATATGTGTGCATGATGATTAAAATCTTCTATAAAGGTCTAAACAGTTGTAAAGTTTAGTAACGCAAACAAACTATTCTTGTTTAGAGAATAGTTTAAGATTATAAATTAAATTAGCCTAATGTTGTATACTGACGTGTAAAAATAACTTCAAAATTACAAGGAAATATAATATTACATTTTTTACATTAATAAATGGACATTCCTATGTTTAGTTATTAAATTTTTAATTACTTACAAATTGTTTTCGTTAACGATTTATGTATCCAAATTATATTAATGTAGGCATAAGAATGTTTAATGGATTATAAAACCTTTCAGAAATCTCAGAAATCTCAAAAATTACATCAAATATTACCTTTGAAAGAATTTGTAGACTAAACAATGGCTAACAGACTTTGACTCTATAGAAATTAATAAAATTTAAACTCAACATCTGCTGTTTGATCAAGTTTCTAGAAGTAAACTACAGAACAATCTTATATTCGGCTAATTGTAAGTTTGTTCTATATATGTGTACCCATCTATGCATTGTACTGTAATTTTTATAACGTCTCAATTGACTCAATACTTATACAGCGCTTTCCTTAATACGAAGTGTTTTAGTCCTAAACATAAATTCTCACATATTTTCGTATTTATACATAATATTAGCAGAATTTGGCGCTAGGGCAGGTATTAGCTAGTTTTCTTTATTGTACAAAATAGAAGTCGTAAAGTATTAACAAAAACCTTAGTTTATTTAACACTGATATATGCTTTTCAAATGAGCGGAAATCGAGTTTACGTCGTGTAGAGGTGTCGGAAGAATCATTAAAAAAGCACGAGGCAACAAATCCAACCACAAAGCCCGCGACACCATATAAAAAAAATAAGGCATTGTAATAAAATGATTTACATTGCTCAAATTCTCCGGCGGGCTCGCGAGACAGGGACAGATTTATTCAGAGCCTTTTTTGTTCCCGAGACCTGATCATAACGTATGAGATTAAATAACTTTTAGTGCGTATATCGAATATTCAACGGTCCAAGGAAGTTTTGGCTTTAAAACCACAGCGGTAGGATTCAATTTATATTTTGGGTATTGTAAACACTAAAAGTCGCTAAGGGTTTTATACTTGAAGGAACGCGAGAGGTAATACGCGTTGATTGCTTAGTGTGAACGGGTAAGAGGAACTTTGGCGAATGCCGAAACGCGACCCCGTGAAGACCGCGGCCACGCGGCTTAGCTCAAAAGTCATAATTTGGAAGTTGAAAGAGCAGCGCCCGCCGGTTTAACACCTTCATAATCTGGGTTCATTAAAATGGTCGGTTCGAAGGGCTCGCCTTTGTTTCAGCGGGTCGTTGCGTTCTTAACAGATGTGCGGATTATCACGTCTGTTTTGGGGGCGTTTTGGGGCTTGCGTTAATAAAATTTAAGAAGTTTTGTGGGATTGGCAACCAATATACATCACTCTCTCGATTATTATGTTGTTAGTTTTCAAAAGTAGAGATAAAGAAACTGTTGGTAGGTTAGGTTCAACACAAGAGAGTTTCTATAAAAAATCCCCGAAGAAATAGGTAAGTAAATTACATTTGTAGAACGGAAACTTTTTTCTTCTCTACAAAAGCGTGCTATAGTTTTGTAAGCGATAAATGTTACTATAACTAACATACTTAAGGGGACCTCCAGTCAATTTATAAAGTGAATACCTCCAATGATTACTAAAAGTGTAGAAAAATTGTGAGACGTGTAGACGTTTGATTGTAGAGTTCCATTCAGACGTCACTCCGCCTTCTCTTTGTCGGCCTTTGTTAAGCACTTCCGGAGAGTGTTTCACGTTATGGGAGGGCCTCACACTAATGTTATGAGCCAAAAATAAGTAGGTATGCCCATTCTATAAATAATTTTAATTTCCAAATAAATTCTTTGCATTCCTACTCTCGTGTGTATGTATTTCATATTCTTAACTAAACTTAATATAATCCGTACTAGTCCGTACTAATATTATAAATGCGAAAGTATGTTTGGATGCATGGATGTTTGTAACTCTTTCACGCAAAAACTACTGAACCGATCACTATGAAATTTTGCATACATGTCGTCTGGGACACCAGAAAGGACATAGGGTACCTTTCATCGTTCAACGCGAACGAAGTCGCGGGCACCAGCTAGTTATCAATAAATCAAAAAAATATAATAATATTACTTTTTTCTAAGAAATGTTACAAACCTCTGAAAATATGTTTCAATTCTTCATTTTGTTTTCAAAACATTCGTTACTAAACGGTAAATCACATTAGGTATAAAGTAGGAACGGTAAGTAAGTGTGGGGTGTCGCAGACCGCAACCTGGTAAGTGGTAGGTACCGGCGCGAGGCATAGAAATTTCAGAAAATTTTGAGATTTTCCTTTTCATTAATTACAGTTTACAGTAAACAGTTTGCAGAATGCGGATGCGGATGTCTGCGACACCCCTAGTACCTACATCCATGACGGTTTTATACATTACAAAACATGCTATACTGTATATTTTTTTTATGTTAAGGTCGGCAGACAGGCTGACGGTCCACTTGATGGTAGGTGGCTAACGTCGCCTATAACATAAGCAACGCCACAGGTGCTGCGAGTGCGCTGCCGACTATATTAAGATCAAGGATAAGGGGTTGGGAAGGGATAGGCAATTGGCATCCCTTTACTCACTCACCGAAACACAACAGCACACATGCTTTTATTTCAGGATGGCCTTCTTATTATTTACCATTTATATTTATGATTTACCAGCTTACATAAACAAGTAGGGAACTATTATACGAGAGAATGTCCTGAATTACCATCTGTCAGTATCGCAGTCGGTGGTTCTACGGTAATGGTCGTCTTGTCGCCACTCGCGAACACATCAGTTGATTCTAACGACCGTAATTATTAAACGAATGGGCGATTTTTATCACCCACCTTTGTTTTTTTTTGCTAGTGAGAAAGTAGGCTGTTCCACTCGTTCGTTCGCTACATAATGATTCGCCAGTTGACGATCTGTATTTTTAGGTTCCTTGTCTCGCGTCTTGCATCGTGCGTCTTAACGCAACAATATGTCATTTAGGTCAAATGGAAATTAGACTATTTCTGTTGTAATAGCGTAACGTGACTGATGTGTTTACGACGAAATATGTCTTTAATGATTTTTAATACTTTTAAACAAAATTGGCTAATAATTTAGTGTGGCAGGGAATGTGTCTTTAATGATTTTTAATACTTTTAAACAAAATTGGCTAATAATTTAGTGTGGCAGGGAATACTGCGTTTCTTAGTCATTTGGGCAGCCCGTCTGGCGGCAGTAACCACCCCCTTACATAAGACCACCATAAGACCGTGAAATAACAGCATGTATGCTGTTGTGTTTCGGTGAGTGAGTAAGGGATGTCAGAGCCCATTTCCCTATCCCTCCTTAAATTTCTGAGGATGTATGCACGTTTGTTACTCTTTCACGCTAAAACGGCTCAATGGATTTAAATGAAATTTGATATACATATATTTTTTTACCTGGATAAACCTATAGAATACTTTGTATCCTGGAAAAATGTTAGGATCCCGTGGGATCGTCTAAAAATATAAACATTAAGCTCAACTGTCGCTGTATCACACCGATAAAGATGTCAGATATTTTCTCAGGTGTTATATTTTTCATTTTTCAAAGCGTACGAAGCCGCGGACACCAGCTAGTGAATAAATAAATTTTGAAACTCAGCAACACAGGTCTTCCTGTTCACCGTGAGACGGCAAAGTAAAAGTACAAAGAACAATTAAATGTGGCGACAAAATGGGACGGCATAATGCAACAATGTCACAATAAGCAAAACAAGTTAGGTGGATTGTGAACACTTTCAGCACTATCGAAATTCGCGGCGGGCGTCCCCTCGTAGCGCTTTGTCGGCGTCTAACCGCCAGAGATCACCAAACGCAAGCCGCGCTTTAACGCCTCGAGCGCAAACTTCAATATTTCAAACGCCAACAATGACTTGGTAAGATTTGTGTGCGGAAATTGAATTTTTTTACCAACCGCCGTGAGAAAGCTTTGACAGGTTGGGGGGCTATTAACATTGCAAAATAGCCCTCCGAATGAGAAGTTATTGTGCAAAGGTAGGGATGGATACATGACAGTGACATCGATACCAATCTGTATTGAAAACATTATATTCATAGTTTTTTATATTACTAAAATTTGCAATTTTTTTTTAATAAGCATTTTTTATTTGGCATATTTAATAGGTATCTTTTGGGATGTTACCAATATTTTTGAATATTTTGGGATGGAACATTGTTGTTAAAAGAAATAAATATTTTAAAATTGATTCGAATATAAACTTATTAGACATTTTAAATACCTTAGTAACAATAATTTTTAATATAAATTAAAAATATAATATACTGTTTTTAAGTTTTTAGTTACTATTCTGCATGCAGGTAATTAATTACCTATTGAAGCGCTTTATATATTTTTATGGCAATATTTTTTTATGTAGGGCGGGTAAAAAGTCACAGTTTCGTAACTAGAAAAATCGAAATATCTTTTTTGATAAGTTCATTACAAAAATAAAGATTTAACCAACTAACTATACATTTAATGAGAATACTTAATTACTCCACCGGTCATCATGAAATTTTAAATTTATGTTGTCAAGATAACAGACATAGAGTACCTTTCACCCAGAAAAAAGTATTGTTCCTCTATACTAATATTATAACGCTGAAAAGTTTTTTTGGTTGAACGCATTAATCTCAGAAACTACTGGTTCGAATTGAAAAATTCTTTTTGTGTTGGATAGTCCATTTATCGAGAAAGGGTTTAGGCTATATAACATTTTGAACGCGGACGAAGTCGCGGGCACCAGCTAGTCTAAAAATAAAAATACAATGCCTCGCAAAAGTATGTCAGTCGTTATATTGTTCATATATATTTTTTTCAGACGTGATATAACGCGGATGACGTCGTGGGCACCATCTAGTAAGAAATAAGCTTTATACAATGTATATTTTTAAAAAAGTTCTGGTTTGTAGAAAATTTTAAATCGAGGAAATATAAGAAATTAATTAACTTCCTGTTGAATTTTAAAATTATTTAACAATTTTTCTATTAAGACTACATTGTCTTGGTCTTTTGAAATGTGGTAGTTGGAAAGATAATCTCCTGTGTTCCCGGTTAGCCATTGATTTTTTCCATTAAATGGGACGTAGTTGACGATACGACACGTTTTGTAGGCCAGCGGGCGTGCCTCGAACACGATTGGTTTCACAAGTACTCAATAAATTGAAATTTAAGTGAGTATTGAATGGTAATGATTCCATGTTTCATAGTTTGAAGTCTGTAGGAAATCATAGACTTTTCGGAATACCACAAGGAAGAAGATCCAACGCCTGGCAAAACTATAACAGCAATAAAGATTGAATAAATCATTGCTCATACATTTGACCAGACGTTATATATTTCTTATTTTTTAACTCAGACGACGCCGCAGGCAAAAGCTAGGAGAAAATAATTACCCTTTCTATTTTAAAATCTTCAAAATTATGTAGATATGTTATTGTTATTAATAGGCAGCTAAATATTTATCGAGTTTAACGAACTCACCACCAAGAATGCCATCTATGCTGTAATCTTTCTTCCCATCTTGATCCCTTGCACCGCCGCGTAGCAGTCTCGAGATCGACGAAATGCTGGGCGGATCCGACACGCCTTCCTACAACGATACATGATTGTCTTTCACTGCCTCATTATGGAAAAAAAATTGAACAAAAACGTTTGTCAACCTTTTTTGTCGTAGTTGCTTAAATTAACTGGCTGATTGGAGACCGCCTACGGATTTGGCGATTGTTTAAAAAAAAACTTTAGACACTGTTCTATTTTTAAAACCATTGTTGTTTTGCAATCTAATTAATTGCTGGTGATAGAAATAAATTAAACACTTAACTATGTTGCAGTAACTAAGTGATTTATGGATGGTTTTTCAAGGAAAACAAAGATACGGTGTTCGTTGCAAGTGAAATCACACAGAAACTCTGTTGCTGATTGCTGCTCTAATAGTTTAAGGAAATAACATTAGTCTCGGACCAAATTAATAAGAATTATAGACAGAATATTGCAGACAACATAGTAAAGCCGGTTTTATAAGATTTTGTGTTCCAAGCTTTTTAGCTTTTTTGTTTATTTTTTATTGAAAATATCGGTTTTCAACTTTAATTACGTTACTTATTAAAAAAGTTTACTTATTAAAAAATACAAATATTAAAGACTTTCTGTCAAATAATACTCTCTATAGATATAATAAAGACGTTTTATTCATTATTTTTAATATAGGTTCTTTCGTTTCTGCAGAATTTCAAAATTTCTTGGAACAATATTTATAATACTTGACCCTTTTTTACTCGCAGAGAAAAGGTGGCTCTAGATGTAGTGACTCATAGTTAATTATTATTATTATTTTTGTAAATATAAATTAGTAAAAATTCAAGTGATGTCAAAATGTCTTGTTCCCATACAAAACTTGTTATTATTTAATTTGCATACGTCATTATGGATCTATGTATATGTTGTTCGATTTGTAGTTATTTAAAAAATATATAAGTATATTAATTACTTAAGATTAAATTAAGTTAAATTTAATCTACTCACAATTTTATCTAGGTTTCTACCCTGAACATATGTAACAGAAAAAAAAACAGTTACAATAAATAATTTTTTAGTAAAATTCAATTCACTGTAATTTACTTGTGTCACCACTATTTCTCTTAATCATTTTGAAACTATTGTATAGTAAATTTATATATTTTTTTATATATAAAAATGTTAAGTTGGTTTGTGTATGCTTCAAGAACTCGAGAACGGTTAGACCGGTTTTGATTCAGTTTTCACATATGGAATGAGAGATAAACGTAGAAGATTTTTATATATAAAAATTGCACCCCGAGTGAAGCCGGGAGCGGGTCGCTAGAGTGTATTATAAATTATGGACTCTTCAAACTTGTTACTCTTAAAAGACTTTTTCTTTATTATTGTCACTTAAAAGACAACTACTTGAATTATCCATTTTTTAAGTATAATGAAATTACTAGTAACCTAAAGATTGGTATTGATTGTTAATTATTATCATTTTTAAACAAAAGTTTTACGGTTTAGTTTTATAGTAGTTAGAATAAATGAAGGATCATTAACCTTAATTAACTTTTCTCGTATTTCCCAAGAGAATATTCCAGGGTTTTGTCTTTTGAGCTCCTCTATTCTTGCTTCGACTTCGGGCGTCGCAACTCTCGGTTTTGAACCACCAATCACGCCCGGTCTTATGGATCCAGTCTCCTGAAACAAAAATTCTCCTGAACAAAAAATCTCGCGAACCTTCACTTTGGTGCTACGTAGTAAGCATAGTAAGTTTAGTTGTAGTATCAATACCTATTACGTCTTTAAATAATGCTAGAGAGTCTGCCATCATCTCTCAGTAGTCTCAGTAAAGTAATTCATGTTACTATTAGATTTTAGATACACTGCTTTTCTATGGATCATGCCAGCATCATGGATCCTTATTAAGGGGAGAGATCAACAAAATGTGTATCGACTTACATTAATAAGGCATGTCTGTCTTAATGTAAGCCAAAGTAGTGACAGAGCACATCGCGTTTCGCAGTAATTTGGACAGCCCGTCTGGCGGCAATAACCACAGAAGACCAACGTGAAATACCAGTATGTGTGCTGTTTTCTATCCCTACCTAATCCCTTATCCTTAATTTTGCTATATATAATCCTTCCCCGTTTATCCCGTTTTCCATAAGTGAAAACCGATTTAAATTCGGCGCAGAACTTTTCAAGTTTTTGAAGCGTCCACAAACCAACTTAACATTTTTATATAAAAGAATATTAAAGATATAACAAGAGAAATTAATTTATGATCTAAAAGTTTTTTTTTTATATAATAGAAGGATTAGAAATAATCTACTTTATGGAAGCGTGTTCTTAAAATACTTAATTGGACACGCTTCAGATTATATATTTTTTATAAAATAATATCCATTTATTTTACAGACTTAAAAATAATTATTTATTGTTTTATTAATGTATATTTTGATGCCTTAAGTATCAATTTGTAAATTCTACGTATAAATCTTTGAGAAATACTTCCTAATTAACCTAAAATGTTTTCGCTTCCTTAACAACAAATCTTAATTGGGTAAATTTAATTTAAAATTATGTCGACATTTCAACGTTGAGGAAGTTTGCTCGCACCGAAGTTCTGAAGATTGTTACTAGGCATCGAAAAGATCAAAATGACAATTCAGGTTTAGGTAATAAAGATAAAATTAGTAACAAACAAACAATAATCCAATGTGGTTAAATGTTATAATTCTGCTTTTATTTCACGGTGGTCTCCTGTAAGGTGGTGGTTACTGCCGCCAGACGGGCTGCCACTACTTTCCAAATCTAGACCAGAGCCAACTTTGAAAAGTTCATTTCCAAAGTTGATTCTGTCAGAAAACGAACCTGAGAACCCTTGAAAATACACAGAAAACCGTAATAGTATAGTAGTTAATGCAAGTATCCTAACCACTCTTCCAACACGCTCGTCAAAATTAATTATCGTAGCACTATCATTTATCAATTATCGTAGTTAAATTATCGTAGCGCTTTGGGCGCCACTGTCGCCGTGGCGGCACGTGGCAGCTGTGGCAGTAGTGGCGTCCAATTTTTTATACTTTTAAACGATCTCTCGAAAATGTATCCTATATGTTAATCCAGGTAATAAACTATCTGTGTGCCAAATTTTGACTTAATCTGTTGAGCCGTTTTTGCGTGAGAGTCACAAATCTCCATACAATCTTTCGCATTTATAATATGAGTTATATGTTGGTCTTCGTTTATACTGGGTTTCGTTTCAAATCTGTCCTGTGGCTCGCTTAAAATAAGTAAAGTGCTTTATTTGAGACTTAAAAGACTCGCAAAGTTAAGCTGGATAGCCTGTTTGGCGACAGTAACCACCCCCTTGTAGGACACCAACACAAAATAACAGAATGTATGTTGACAGTGTATGTTTTGGCGATAAGTAAAGAATGGCTAGAGCCAATTTCTGAATGTAAGATCTGACCATATGATGTTATCTTGTATTCACATTAGTATAGGCAGTTTACTTATATTCACATTCAACTTTAGCAATATGCCATCAAGTAGAATGTCAGCCTGAAGTTCAGTCTAATATGAGTAGTGTAATTACACGTAAGACTACTGTTAAATTTCAATGATACTGAAGACTGTTCGTTTTTTTAAAGGCTGATCGATGACAATAGTATCGGAGGTTGTACCCCTCTCGCGTAGCGTAGAGAAACGCTTCCTGGGTGAAACAATTACTTCTATTATTGTATCGTTCGGAAGGGCTGTGGAAACAAACCTTCAAGCTTCGTTGCACCGGTATCAATGGCGATTGTTTTGCCAATTCACTAGTCTCTGTACACGTGGTTGACACTTATATATTTTTCACTACTAGTGTTCGCTTACTGGTCCAAATTTGACCAAATTTAAAGGTCCGTTAAGTTAAATTTAAAAAACCTGCTAGTTAAAAAAAAGATAAAAAAAAAAGAGAATTATTTATTGAACTATTTTGTCTTTACTTTAGTTATACATAATGTATATATATATTAAAACTATAACTACTAGAACAAAAAATATAAGATAACATTGTACTTTGCAAATCTATCTAAGGAGAATGGGTCTTTGTGAAGAATATTGCGTTAAAATATTTATGTAATATTTAGGATATTCAACAAGATATGGATGGCATTACTTCGCTCGGTCGCACAGTAATGAAATAATTTTAACAGAGAAGATATTTTTAATTTAGTAAATACATGAAAATCGGAAACAACAAATTAACGACGTGGACGGGGATATTGGGGTTGGCCAAAAAGTACATAAGGATTATAGCATAAGAATTAAAAAAAATTAGCAAGCTTTATTGTTTTATGTACTGTAATATTGTTGATCTACAATATTACAGTACGAGTAATTTCGGCCATCTTATTAAAATTCTACAAATCAAATACAACTAAGTGTTGTTTCAAAGTCTTTTAATTTTTGTCTATTTACATACACATTTTAACATCTATCATTTAGGATCTATTCATTATATAGATCAATGGTATGAATGCTGCCTGGAGGACGGGAGCTGCTTTAAAAATAACAGAAGATCTTTTTCAGGAACTAGATGAAATGGTAATTATTGGTAGTCAATTAATAGGAGTTTATTGGCTGTATGAGGCCTTAAAAACTAAGTCATAAGTTTTTGTTAATGTAACCAATTATCTCAAATTAAATATCTATGTTGGGTATTTCTTATTAACTTTTGTAATTTTAAAAACTAATATAAAAACCTTAGCTACTCTTGACTCGAAACATTCTTCAGTATTCACAATCTATCAAAAGTTAATGTACTTAACTATTTTATAGAGGAGAAAACTTCGTACCGCCTCAGGGAGAATAAAAACCCGTTTCATACAAAATGTATGAGAAAATGAATTTTTTTCATATATTTATTTTTCGTGAATATTTTTCCGAAGTTTTAATAGTTATTCTGCTATTCGGGATGGAGACAAATTCAATAAAATAAAGATCATAAAAATCGGTTCAGACGTTCTCGAGTTATAAATGGTGTAACTAACACGACTTTCTAATATATTATAAGAGAAGAAGATTACACGGTAACACTTATGTGAAACTTTAAATATTGTGTTTAGAATTATGTTTACTTATATGTAAAAATAAGTAATGTTGTTTAAGTTATGAGTTATGCTTTACTTATATAAATTTGTAAAATCCTAAAGAGATTATAAAGGCGTCTGCTGAGAGGTTAGTCCATTAGCTATTCCTTCTTTTGAAACCTACACCCACATTATTTATCATTAGAAATATACTGTTAATTAATTTCAAAGAAAATGAGGTTTTCGCTAACTCATCAAAAGGCTTTTTAATTTCTTAAAACGGCAAGTAGAGCAGAACAACGGAATTTCACATGATTGTAAACATTCGCCGACGCTTGATAGAATAAATCAATAAAATAAAAGTTAAGGATAGGCAAATGGGGATCTAAAATTAATTACTCATAAATAATTTTTTTTGTGCAGAACGCAGTATGTTCTATTGGTTATTTTTTTCTTCCAAATCAATCTTTACCCCATAAAAACGACTCATATCGGAGAAACCCAAATGAGGACTTCGGATCAAACAATCCAATATATCTCTCACCTGGTACCTGTTGAGTATTTTGGAGACACATCCGTGTGACACACGTAGCTGTCTCGAGATGACACACGGTCTTACTCCGGCAGCCGCCATTTCCACAATTTTCAGCCTAATGTGATTCGGAAGCGGACGTCCGTTTATAAATAAACCTCCTAGTTGATTTACTCTGCCTTGACCTGTAGAAAAAAAAAACACAATAAGTCGCAAAAATTCAATTTTAGCGGATATTACACCTAGTGTACGAGTAGAATGAAAGCTTTAGCGCTTTGATCCAAAGAATCTATATCTGAACTAAACAAACCTTAGATTCTTTGAGTAAATAATCTTAAAGACGTTAAAAAGTTTTTTTATATAGTGTTATTCTTCTATAAAGGTTTTGGGTGTTTTTGGTGCCATCTAGGAATAACATATTTCAAAATTTATATTAAGAGTTTTACTGAATAGGAATTTGAAAATAATATTTACACTTTTATTATTACTTGTATTAGATTGTTTAAAAGTTCTATTATCTACAAAAATGGGTTTGAAAAAAAAAAAATTTTTTTTTAAATTTTGTTATTATTAATCTTTTGTACCAAATTGAAAATCTGTTGAGAAAAGGATACAAATTTAATAGCTTTTTTTCTCAAAAAACATTTAAATGTACTAAACTGTTCTTAATGTTGGCATAAAATCACATCGTTTTGTTCGGTTTTACAGAAAATAATAATTGACTGTTTTTAACTGTAAAAAGTATTATAGTGTCTTTTACGACATGTCAATTAATATGTTGTCGAATAAGTGTCAATAACTTTAAAATTAGTTTTTTTTAAATAATTTTCCATTAAATAACAACTAAAATATATTGGCTGCAAATGTTTTATTAGGTATTGTAGGTACTTAGGTACCTTGATGTTTACTTAGATATAGGTAGGTACATCAAATAATTATTATAATGAGTATAATTTAATAAAAAATATTCTAGTTACCCATATTTAAGTATATGGCCAATATAGTAAATAACTATTTGTTTATAAAGAATTGTAATTTATTAATTGGGCAATAACTTGATTTAATATTAATATATAGGTACTAATATTATAAAGAGAGAAGATTTGTATTTATGTACTTTGGTTTGTAATGAATAAACTCAAAATTCTTTCGCCTATAGAAAGATAAATTATCAGCGCGTAACATAGGTTATATTTTATAAAGTTACGCGGACGAAGTCGCGCGCAACAGCTAGTATAAAAATAATTTGATAGGACTTACTTATACGAGCTGTTGCATTATTTTGTCACAAGTAATTTGAACGGATCACAATCCTAAACGATGATAACTCAATGTGATAGAATAATAATTACTTTATTTATTAATTCATCCTCTGAATAAAAAACAATAGATTATTATTTTTGTCTATTTAAGTATATAGATTTTTTTATTCAGACCAATTTTCTTGATTATTTCATTATGTCCAATTAAGAACATTTTGTGATTTTTGAGTTCGCGACCTCAAATATTTTACTTGGGTTAAAAACGATAAAGAAGTTAACAAATTAATTTTTTAAGTGAATAGGTTTTAACTTTACCTACATTTTTTATTACTTAGGGCTTTTTTTACCATCTCTGAGTAAAGTGTCAAGTAGGCTAACCGCCATTTAAAGTCACTGGTCACCGGGAATGATGAGGTTGATATTATTTACATACAAAAAAAAACAATTGGTGGTACACAGTTTAGGTGTACTATAAACTCAATTAAGTTTAATTTAATAAATCATTTCTAAAAGTAACTAATCAACACTTTACTTGTAGTTGGTGAAACAGGGCCTTAGATGAATAAAAATTCAGTCCAATTATCTCTAAACACAACAGAAGATATTTAGAAGCTATTTCAGTTTTAACTGACATTTAGCAATAGGTGGTGCTAAGCACCTATTGCTATTGCTATTGCTATTGGGCAGGCAGGCTGACGGTCCATTGATAGAAGGGACGGCTACTTGTATACTACAATACAAACAATTAAATAGTTTACAGTTTTCTTCTGTAAGGGGTTGGTTACTGCTTCTAATTTATGAATCCGAAACGTAGTGTTTTTTTTAATTTAAATTAAATAAAAAATTACATAAGTTAACTGTGCATTTTTATTGAAACATTGTGAACATATTTAAAAAGCATGCAGCAGCATGCCTTGGGGACCGAAGCTTAATCTTATATACATAATTCTCGTGTCACAGTGTTTGTAACAAAACTCCTCCGAAACGACTAATTCGGTAGGTTGTAAACTATTTTTATAGTCCAAAAAAACATAGTTTTAGATATAGCTGATTTAAGTTGTTAATTTATTAAATAAATTTTTAGTAATATAAAAATCTTAATTAATAACATAAAAAGGTCCAATTGCCTAAAAATATTTAGATATGAAATATTATGTATATAACAAATATAAATAAACTTATAAGTAGATATACCCTTACCTACCCACACATCCATACCATTTTGGTGGCGTTCCATAATGGTATGTCAGAATGTTTCCATCAGCAACAGAATTAACACAACCATTAAAATGTTACAAACACTAAATGATACGAAACTCCATTTCAACTACACAACAATTTACTTCCCTACCATGAAAACATTATCACCGTAAAAACGTCACAGAATGATAAATTCTATTTACATTAAATTAACCGAACGAGATCTGAGATCACATAATTGAAATTGATTATTGTCCATCTGTTTGTATATAATTAAGGCGACGTATTTTAATTAATTGCCGCTGTCGTAAATATTGTGGTCGAAATTAATTTTAATTTCTACTGACGCGTTCGGTTTTAGACGTCGGCGTTTTCCGACTATGGACTATGGAAGCCTATCAGTCTTTTTTTTTAAAGATCGCGTTTTAGATTTTTTTCTGCGCGTGAGTGCAGTAGAGGAGGTTGTATAGTTGACTGAGAGTGCCGCTGTGTTTGTACGGACAGGGTTAAGACGAGGTAGTGTGCGTGAGCTTAAAGAGGCACTGTATTAAGAGTCCCCTGCGTCTGTGTGCGTGAGCGCAAGCCAGATACACTCCCCCTTTACGAGTGTGAAATGTGCAAAAACTAAAAAACTTGATTCACTTTGTTATTCTGTCATTTATCAGGTAGTAAAATGCGAATGGTGATCTTTAATTTTCCTTTTTTTTGAGTTTTTTTCTATAGAACTGAACAAATTTATAATAACAGATTCCTGTTTGTATTTTAATTTTGTAAATATAAGATTATATAAGCAATGTGTCTTTACTAAAAATATACATTTGTTTTGTAGATAAATAATATTCGGTTAAAAGACCGGTATAACACGAAATGAACTCCCGCGCATCACCGGAGGGGAACAAGTTCTGCCCACTACTAAGTAACGCAGTGACAGAAATATATCTATCTCCCTCTGACTAAATTTAAACTGTGAGTACGATTTCCCTATTCATTTGCGGTATGATCTTTAACTGGTTTAATCCTTGAGGTTAACAAAAAATAAATGATAATATTTTTTTAGAATGCCTTTTAAATTCAAACCGTTTTGGTTTAAACTTAGAATGCATTTAATGCTGAAAATTGTAAATTGTTGGCATTTCTTAGTCATTCGATGGCACATTTAATTTGTTCCATTAAATTCGTAACCTAGTTAAATTTTTGATAATTAAAATTCGGTCTTTGTTCGAAATATAATATATAAAATAGTAATAAATATAATTAATAAATAACAAACTGAAAAAAATAACCGAAGACAGGCTGATGATCCACTTGATGGTAGGTGGCTACCGTCGCCTATAACATAAGCAACGCCGCACTAAATACTCCATTTATATAAACGAATTAATTCTAACACATTCAGAATATAGTAGCATTAATATGGCACTATCACACATATATGTAATCTTGTACATACATACATATATAATAGCTTAGGGGTGTTTAGGGCTTCACCCTAACCCACTGACATCCCCATCACTCCATCCCTAAGGAGCTTGCTAATTTTCAGCAGATTTTATGTATTTTTACACAATATTTTGTGGTCGACATGTATGACTAGTACGAAATAGCCAAAGCAAACGCATATGTCTTTATTATTATTGTATACCTAAAACAGTCTATATCTAGTTATTATTAAACCGAGAAAGAATACCTAGAATAGATACAAAGTTCTAGCTCATTATTTTTAAAATCCTCTTTCATAACCAATATTATTTTATTCGCTTTGAAAAATAACTGAACCGTACTTTCTTTCAAAAGGTTTTATTTTGTTTTCCTTCCGAGTAGTCGGTTTATCGCTAAGCGCTAAGCTTTCTCTTCGAAAAGGAATTCTCATTATTTTGCATTACGCGTACACAATACATACTCAACAACATAAATGTAAAAGTCGCAAAAGAATTTCCCTTTTGTTGGCCACCTCAAGGTAGAAATATCAAAAATATGTTTTCAGTACAAACGTATGTTTCGTTATAATCTCTTTTAGATAGTTAACAACAGAAATGGGGCGAGATTTAGTCGTTAATTCAAGTGAATTTTTAATTAGTCTATATAAAATTGAAGGCTATTTTGAATAAGAGGACTTATCGTATTTAGATGTGGCAATGCAGTAACCATTCATTTACAAAATAAAGTTACAAAATATACAAAATAAAATAAGTAGTGGCAGCCCTTCTGGCGGCAGTAACCACTTCCTTATAAAAGACCATTGCGAAAAAACAGTACGGGGTTACTTTGACTACCAGGGGAACATTGATAGATTTTGGTGCTAAATTGACAATAGGTTAGAACAGGTTTGTTGGTGTATTTTTGGTTTAAGCAAGTACTCAGTACTTTAATGTAAGTAACTGTATCTTTAATTGTTCGTTATTACTGTAAGAATCTCTATTCCTAAGTTAATTTCTTAAGGTTTCTATTGTTAAGAAAAAAATATGGTTCCTGATAAAGAAATGTTGATTATTTTGGCCTTTTTTATTCAATTTTCATAAAATTTTCAATGTAAGCTTTCAATGTAAGCTTTCAAGTGATTACTTTGAGTTGCAGTGGATTTCAATGCTATGTCAAAATAGCCCCTCACTCTGGGTAACTTTGACACCTAAAAAAAAAATTAAAAAAATAGAAGATTTTTTTTCCCATTTGAGCATTGGACATTATAGCCAAAGGACTAATTGTACTATAGAGATAAAAAAATATCAAATATCGTAGAAACGCGTCGTAGGAACAAAAAAACACCCTCAATATCTTGTCAAATTAACTCCGTTTGACGCTATGTGTGCTGTTGTGTTTCGTTGAGTGAGTAAGGGATGCCAGAGCCAATTTCACTATCCATTCTCATCCGTTTTCCTTAATCCTACTGTAATCATTATAGTCACAGATGCACTTGCAGCACCTGTGACGTTGCTTGTGTTATAGGCGACTGTAGCAACCTACCATTAAGTGGAACGTCAGCCTGTCTGCCGACCTTAACATAATGAAAAATAGTTTTTATTGGCGTATTGACTAAAACATATCGATTATTAGCAATTAAAACACTAATTGCCATTGACCTTTGACTTATTTGAATGAATATTCATATAAGTTAAAAATCGACGCAATTATTAATTATATTCATCATTATTAATTGTTTAAATTAATTTAGCTGTTTGCATACGTGTGAACTGATGTATTAACATCTGTCAATGGACCTGAATTACGGGAGTGGGAGAGCTGTTCCGAGTGGCGCGTGGTAAAGACGCCTTTTCGAAGGTGATCGCCAACGTCGAGGAAAGGCACTTAGAGAAGAAGAAGAATATAACTTTATTAAATGCCTCGCTAATTTCAAGTAATACGAAGCTATTTAAAAAAATGCAAAGTTCCCAATTCCTAATGATCACGTTGGGGCGAAATTAAAGCAAGGGGCGACAATTTATTTCAAAAGCTTAAACAATTCGCCCCTTTATTTTAGCAAACAATCTTATTTAATAGGAAAGTATATGAATAATTTTCGTCGCGAGACAGACAATAACGGGCAGCCAAAGTACAAAATCGCAATTTGAACGGTCTCGGTGGCGTAGGCTGCTTATAGTGAGGATGGAAAATCGTCACAAATCGCCTTAATTAATTTATTCCAAACAGAATGCTCCACAAAAAGATAAACCATTCAATTTTGCATTTGCTTAGTAATTTCTACGGCACAATAATTTGTAACAGTACATTCTCGGTTTACTGTTTTATTTTTTTTTGGTTCGTAGTCATTATTTTGGTGATAGTTTTCTCACGCTCTCGATGTTATGGTGTAAATGTTATCGATAACTTTCATTGCATTTCTATCGCGTGTTGGTCTAAATAAAAAATTTAGAAGAGTTTTAATTATATCATGGTCAATAAAAAATCATTAGTCGAGTAATTAAGCGTTCTGTCCCAGGAGTCCAGGGTTCGATTCTAGACTGGGATTCCAGTCGATTTCAGTGGAAGGGCACACTGCGTTTCAGATATTTAGGGAACCACCCTCTTACATAAGACCATCGTGAAATAACAGCTCTGTTCTCGGATTTTAGAGCCCATTTCCCTATTCTTTCGCAATCCCTTATGCTTAATGTTACTATGGTCCACAGAACATTTGCATGCAACACCTGTGGTGTTGTTTGTGTCATAGATGGTAGCCACCTATTATTAAACGGATCGTCAGACTGATTGCCGACCTTAACAAAAAAAATGTAGTATTAAGGCAAGCACCCTAACAGCCGTCGCCTATCAGACAAGCAACGCCATAGGTACTGCAAGTACGCTATCGTCTTTATTACGAGGATTAAGGATGTGTAATTGGGAAGGGAAAGCGAAATGGGCTCTCGGGGATATAATCGAACCTGGAAAGTTTCGATTCCACGCAGAGTCATTATTGGAAATGAACTTTTCAAAGTTGGCTCCGGCTTGGATTTGGAGAGTAGTGGCAGGCTCGCAGTCATTTGGGCAGCCCGTCTGGCGGCAGTAACCACCCCCTTACAGAATACCATCTTGAATCAAGATTACAGATTCAAGATGGTAAAATCGGGTTCCTAAATTGTCTAATTGTAATTTTACTCAAATTTTCTTATTAATATACTTAATTTTTATGTGTCAACTCAACACTGTGATATACCAAGTAGGTAACTACTTAAGCCAGCTGTAATTCTTATCAATAAAATCCCATAGAAACCTGTATTGGAATTTCTATATTACTCGTAAGCAGCGGTTACGGTTCACGGTACCTATTTCGTTATTACTTTTTATAATCAGACAATAGCAATAATTCGAATGTAATATTATAGTGATTTAATTCAAGATTTACCATTTACATTCTATACATGACAATATTTCGATAGATATTAAAGGGTCCATGATATCGTTATTTCGCAACTTGCGTCCTACTTACTTACACAGGACGAGTAAGCCTCTTGGGAGTTTTCAGATAATAATGAGGTAAAAAGGGATTTGCAAACTTGTACTGCTGAAAAGAAGATTAATCCTAATAATTCTGTATCCTATACAAAAATGGATGTCTATACATGATATCGTATATACAATGGATAAAATAGATGTCTGTATATGTTACATGCAAACACCGTTTGATCGATAATCATGAAATAGGTTGTTTAATAGTTGCCTTTCTTGTCCTATTATGTAATAACTTAATAGATTTTTATTAAAAATTATTATTAGTGTGAATATTAAGAAACTAAACAAATAATAACAATTAAAGCTTTGTTTAGGTAATTCAAGGCACTTATAAAATATAATAATTGAAACTTTGAAATCTTTTGTTGAACAAGAAGAGATAAATGGCTGTGATTAATTTGTATTAAATTATTTTAGAGCGTCTCAAAGTCTCAATTCAAAAGTAAAATCTACCGAAGTTTTAGTCTTTATAGAGTTACAAATAAAGTTAAAGGAAGTGACAGGTTTCTTTGAAAATTAAATTTCAAATTCAAATTAAATACTCAAGTAGGTAAGCCATAAGTAAATCCAGTGTTCATTCAAGGAATTTTGATTTTTGTATCAACTTTCGTTTTTACTATGACATTCTATCGCATACTCGAAAGTAATTGATTTTGGAACGCTCGTGAGACCAACTTCTTGTAACACTGGTAGCATCAAACTTATCAATGGATTCCACGGAATGAAGTGCTATTGTAAACGATCCTCGAAGAGAAATAGTGGAGTCTGCAGTTGTGACTTAAGGCTTTGACTTAAGAGCCATATTGGTTTATCGGATTGGTGTAGTTTTTATGAGTGCAACACTAAGTCAGAGGCTATCAATGAAGTCGACTGAAGTGTTTGTGTTAAGTCATCGCATTTTAATGAACCGTCGATGACAAGCTTTACGAGTAATAGACTCACGGTGTTATTCTTTTAAGCGCCGAATTTTTTATCCAGTCCACAACTATTTTTGGGATGTGGCCGGGAATCAAAATAAAAAGTGTATTCATTTTTTTTTTCGTTATGCATTCCCGCGTATCCTTACTTTGATTTGCTTCCTCATTTTAATATAATATCTACTAGCGATCCGCCTCCGGCTTCGCATGGAGTTTAAATTTTCAAAAATTCTTAAAGAATGCTTATTACCTTATAAAAGAAAGCTATGTTCCTAATTACAGATTTCTACGAGTAGACTTAGTAGTTTTTGCTGTGCGTTGATAGTCAGTCAGGGAAGACGTATAGATGAAGTATAGATGAACATAATTCCATATTGTTTGTCAACGGTTTCAAATTTACCGTTTTCAGGGGTCAACTTGTACCATTACTCAATTTGAACACAGACTTATTTTGAAACTCTAAGGTCTGTACACAAAATTTGAACATATTATATGTATGTGAGAATTGCATGGTGTTTTAATATGATGTACAAGACGGTATTGATTATTTATAATGCCACTTTATCTTTTTTATGTTTAAGTCGACAGATAAGCTGACGGTCTATTAGATGGTAGCTGAAGGGAGTTTTCTATAGATGAGTTTGTCCAGAAATTATAGGATTCTTTCATGGGATCCACTTTTTTTCTAAGTAATGTCTACATGTCAAAAATATAGATACAACGTAATACCTTTATTAATGTCGCCATCACAGAGAATAACGTTAAAAACAAATCACAGCAGGTGTATACTTCTTTCTACTGTGTGGTCATTTTCACAGCGTCTTACTGCGTTTACCGGAAGCTGACTATGGCCATTGAAGCGACAACTCCTCATTACTGGTACCGACCCCCATTTGATCGTTCCCGACTCATTTCCTCACAGTTTTTTTTAATTCTCATTTAGGATCCGTGTTCATTCTCACAATTTTTGTTAAAAAAAAACCCAGCGATTTGGACACAAAATTGCGGCGTCATGACTTGACTGTTTTGTTTATATTTTAAAATTAAGCTAAACTTTTAACTTTTGCAATAAAATCTACTTATTAAACAACAGATTACTTGTTTTTAAACAACGTTTTGAATATGTCTTTAAACCTGCTACCATAGTGGGAGGCAATTCAGAAAAGTGGTGATAGCAAATTCAGGAGATACAATTTGATGCTGTGGCTACATTATCTATCATCTATATCCAAAAAAATTACACCACTCCCTCGATCAAGGATCAAAGAATTATTTGGTATATATAATTATATTCGAGTTCGTTGGATATTATATCCAAAATTTAATTACTCCACTCGATAGCTAAACGAACAAGGAAATTTTTGCCACATATTAGTATATTCGAATTCTTTGGGTATATACATACTTATAATATGCCGTGTCCACGACACAGACACACCAGATTTTTTCTTACGTTTGAATCATTGCAAAGAATTTTTAATATCCTGACAAAACGTTGCGGATGGATAGCCACAATAAAATTCTCGGAAGAGTTTGGCTAACATTTTTTATTACAGATCACTGCGGTAGCAGGCGACGTGGGATGCTTGATTAAATAAAAAAATAAAAAAATACATTTCCATTAATCTAAGAACAAAAAAGGTTTCAAAGTCCTTATCTTTATGCGAGTTCTTTAATCAAAATCTCCGCGGGATAAGAGCGCGTAAATAAAATTTGTAATTACATATATCTATAGATGGTGGGGTAATGTGTTTGTATACATGTAAAAAGTGCTCTATCGGTCGGTCCGTCCTTTGTTAAATAAATTAGTTTCGGTGTCTACCAAATTACGCCTCAAACCTATCTATACGTACGACATATTCAAATCTTGGCAGGAAAATATGCTCTACCCATTATTTCATTTGGAATAAATTATCATATGTGAGAAGATGGCGAACAAAACGAGAGATGAAACAATGGTAGACAATTAAAAAAAAGTTTTCGAGTTACCTGGCAGCCGGTAGCCGAATAACTAGGTATTTGTTTTCATAGATTTATTCATGGTCAGGTGGAAGATACAAGGCGCCGACATAGAGACGGACTTGAAAGAAATAGCAGCTTATACGAATTGGTAATGAGTGTAACAATGTCTATTGAATAACAAATCACGTACGGCTACCTAAAGTGAAACTGATTAATTGTTCGGAGTACTTTTTAAAATTTAACAATATCAACTCCGTTTTGTTTGTTATTTGGTGTTCTTATAGTGCAAAGGATAACAGGAGAAATGTTAATGAGAAAATCAGAGTGCTGTCTATATGTTTTTATGTAAAGATCATCAGACAGGTTGACGGTCTATTTGTTAGTAGGTGGCTACCGTCGCAAGTGCAAGTGCGCTGCCGGCCATGATGCGATTAAAGATAAGGATAAGGGAATTTCATGATGGTGTTAAGTGAGTTTTACAGAAAACGACAGAAATCCGCCAGACGGGTTGTCAACATCTGGCATCGCTATTGCCTTCAGACGAACTGAACGAATGAATGATGATCAGAGTGTGCCCTTCTTTTTTTTTACAACCCATCGGGCTGCGGACTGGGGGTTATGTCGGACTAATACTCCGAGATGGTAGTGGGTTAGACCAACACCCACTGGTAAACCTACCAACTAAACCTCTTGGCGTCCTCCGCGTCCGCTATAGGTAAATTTGCTAGGTCGGATGAATACGCCGCTATTACTTGCCAGATCCAGACCAGAACCAACTTTGAAAAGTTCATTTCCAGAATTGACAGTTAACTGGCGACAGTCGTCAGCCTGTCTGCCGACCTAATAAAAACATAGTTTCTCTTAATTCAACAATGCAAACAACTTTTTCAGAATAAAACCTTTTATTTTATTTTAACAACACTTGCTTGACCTTAGTGTACCTCAGTCATGAACAGCTCAGCTAATTTAATTAAAAGTAACTAATAGTAATTAATAAAACGGTGAAAATGAAAATAATAAAATTTAAATAAACGTCCTAATTTTGTTGTTTACTTACTGAAAATTTTAATTAGGTATATAGAAAAAGTTATTGGTCAAATGGCTTACCGTGAAAAATCGCAATGCAGGGACGCCTCCATTGTTTTAGACTTTTCAAATATAAAAATGTGTATTAAAGTTATCAGTGCATTTCATGATAAGGTCGCATGTGATAAATTGCCTGTTTCATAAGGCGTTCATTAGAAGCGTGTAAAATGCGCTCCGTTGCGCTGCGATAACTTCAACGATAAAGATTTTATTGCTTCAAATATTAACTGTTTGCTTATCCGAGGCTGCCTTTTGTTCGAGCCCCATAGTGACAATGGAAGAGTCAATAATATAATTTATGTTCAATTTAATTACCATGACAGTACGTATCTAATCGTGGTGGAGTAAATAATAAAGGGTGTAGTAGCTTTAACGAGACACTTGTCTTGTCTTCCTTCGATCATACGAACTCGTACTGAGTACGTATAATAACTACTGTATTTTTTTGTTAAGAGCTCGTTCAAATTTTATTAGGAATAGAATCTTTAAGTAATAGAATAAGTTTCTATTTTTATCATTTTTACTTCAATGTCGACAGACAGGGTAACGACCCACTTGATGGTACTTTTCATCCAGAACAAAAGTACTGTTACCGTGGAACCATCTAAAATAATTAAAAAAAAAACGTCTGGCAAAAGTGTAACAGCAATGCAGATGTCAGGCTTATATTGCTTATATATTTTTTATTTTTCCACGCGGAGGAAGTCGCGGGCACCAGCTAGTATAATATATGTAGGACAATTTGTTTGTCGATAAGTACTGAAAAATAAAAAAATAATTTTGTCCTAATGTTTCTTAGCGCATGAACACTGGAAGAGCGATTCGAACCCGGGGGTAACACTTTTTTTAAGTCGTACATAAAATAACATCTATAGGATTTCGAATCTTATTGCAAAATAGAGTCGCAAGAGAGTTTTTGCTTTTCATTGAAACAATTTCTCTTAATAAGAAAATTGAGGTCATGGTTGTCTGAAAATACAAGATAAATTCCTCAGATGATTCCTTGATTTATCTATCACTCTAGGTTTCCTTACTATCCGGCCCGTCTTCTGACATTTACCGAATATTTGACCGAATCACCTGATAAATAGACTTTTAGATACATTAATCACAACGGAATCCTTCCACAAGTTCAAGTAATAAATTAAATAATTTCATTTAAAATTACTGCTCCATTTAAACACTTAAATTAAAACACAATAATTCAAAGTAGAGCAGTTTATATTGCGAACTCTGTGTATCTACTTGAATTCATCTTATGAAGTTGGTTATTCTGCATCGGACAGTCTATGGCAGTATAAAGAGTTGATGTTGGTAAATATTTTTAATTTTTTAAATTAGTTTTATATAGAAAGGATAATATGAGTTTTTGATTGATTAACTTTTTAATGATAAACAGGTCAAGCAGGCAAACGGCCAATGATCGTAGGTGGCTAAGCAGGTATTTGGTTAAGGTAAGCATTTGGCGTTGCTTGCCCTGATGGGATAAGGATAAGATGGGGGATATGAACTCTGGCATTCCATATTTACTCACTCAAACACATGTGCTGCTTCTGTTTCAAGGTCGTCCTCTAGATGGATTTCCCCGAAGACTGCAGCACTACCAGAGGTGCAGATCTACTATATCTTTTTACTTTCAATGACCATAAATGTTTATCAACGATTTTTTTATGTTAAGGTCGGCAGACAGGTTTACGGTCCATTTTGTGGTAGGTGGCTACCGTCGCCTATAATACAGGTAACGCCACAGGTGCTGCAAATGCGCTGCCGACTACAGTAGGATTAAGAATTGGAATTGGAGAAAAGGAAAGGAAGGAAAGAAAAAGTTTAAAAGTTTGTGAAGAATAAAATCACTGATTTAGATGTTCTTTGGCACACAGATAACCAAAGTCTTGGATAAGTACCCATAGTCCGTATCAATAAACACTTTAACGTTTAAATTTATCGATAGATGTATATAGCGACAAAAGTTCGCATTTTTCATTCATTAAGACTAAATATACATATTGTTTTTTTTTTAGTAATTGTACGGGTATGAAAACAAAAATAAATCTGAAACGTAGGAGGCATACAGAACGGGATCAAACCGATATATCTAATAAGTAAATAATCAGAAAATATATTTCAAGAAAAACGTATGTCACAAAGCGGGACGTAATGCGACACAACTCAGTAGGACGAACCATGCATAAACCAATAGTATTTTAAGATATGATTAAGTATGTGGCGGTATAAACAACTCTATGTATGTAGATACTTATAGAGTGTCGAAGATTGCAGCTGACTTGCAGTGCCGCATGTTATTCACTTCTTTAATTAACTATCAAACTGGAGGCACTCTCGTTTATATGAAGCAGGCTACTCGGCTTTTGTGTCCGATGACTCTACCTGCCGCTGAAATTCTGTTATAAAACAAACAAAAATGAACTTTATTTATATGCAATAAGGCCAACGATATGTCGTATCTGTATCGGCGACCGGCTGTCTCGAGTTTGATGGCGTTTTTTATTATGAAGATATAATTTAGGTATGGGTTTGTGGTAAAGTAATTATTGGGACTTAGGCCCTTCGTACACAAGGCTACGCAAATCTTCGAAACCCGACGATTTTGGTCTCTATATCTCTAAGCGACTACCGCAATACAAATTCATAGAGGTTCGTACACAGGCACGCGTCGCCGACATTTTGTTCATTGGTCGCCGACATCAGTCGCGCGCTACCTGCTGGCCGAGATCGTCGCTACAAACGTCATTGCGATTTTCAAGATGACGGAGCAATTATTAAATATTAAATTTGTTTCGGAGGTTGAAAAATATACTTGTTTGTATAATTACAAGTTGCAAGAATATTCTAAAAAGGATATTACAGAAAAAGCGTGAACAGAAGTAGGAAAGGTCGTTAATGTTTATCATAGGTGCATAGTATATATATATAATTATATTCGTGTGTGTGCGTGTGTTCATATGTGTGCGTGTATGTGTATTATGTATATATTAATATATTATATATGTATTAGAATGTATTAATTAAGAAAAATTTATATAAAATATAATAAGTATTGCAGTGCCCTGGCAGGGTTCCATTATGTTCTATGATTGTTAAAAAACACCTTTGTGTACTAATGGAAGCAATAAATAAATTATTACTAATTATTATTATTATAGTAACTAATTAATGTAGAACCACTTTCTAGTAGGTACTATTTTTTGCTATAATGGTGTAGTTCAGCACTCATAGAATCTCTATTAATAAAACCAACTGACAATATTTAAACAATATAATTGTTTTGCCATGGTAGTGCTGCCTGAGGTTTTAGAAAGTAATTAGCTAAATAGTTTCTTAACGTTTTTGGTGAAGAGTGCAAATTAATTTGAATTTGTTGTGGTTGTATGATGACGTCACGGGTACTATTGGACTTGATATGCGCGATATGGAATGCTTTCTCTTTTCCTAACATAATTGTGTAAAATGCATACTGATTTTACAATAGTATTTATCTTTACATAGCCGTGGCATCTTATCGCAGTACTAAGAACCTGAAATTTCTCTGCCACCATTCCAAACGCACATTCTACAGTCTTCCTTCCTCACTTAATCTATAGTTAAATATTCTTTTCGTATTTTCCAAAGCCCTTTGAGGGTAAGGTCTTAACAAGTGATATTGCTTCATCTCCTACAAAGTGAAATGGAAATTCATAGTTGTTGTCATCATTTGGTAAACGTGAAGGACAAGGAATGTCAAGGTTGCCTCGGTCAATGCAATGTTTGATTGATGAAGCACGGTAAATACCACCATCGCTGTTTCTACAAGCAAATCCTGTTTCGATGTATGTAAAGAGGCCATCAGCATCACTGCATGCCAAAAGAATAATTGAATGATACGATTTGTGGGCACCCAAATAATTTGGCAAATTCCACAGCAAATCAAAACGTTGTGCTATCATTTTCCATTGATCCATTTTCCAATGCATTCCATATAATGGCTGTTGTTTCTGCGATTATTTCTATATTGTACTGTCTCCTCGAGCGAAGTATAACGAAATCGATGTGTATATTGCGCCAGTTGCCAAATACCTTAAAAAAAAGAGTTTTTAAATACTTATTTCCTTTTACTTTCAGTGCTGCAAGCGAAAGAAAAATGGAAAAATCTCCGTTCTGTTTTCGTGTGAAACTTAAAACCTCCACCAAGTGTATCGTCAAAAAAAAAAAAGAAATACTACTTGACATTTGCAATGCAGTTTGCTATACCATATATAAAAATAGCTGAAACTCCATTTGGTAGTTTACCTACTCCAGAAGAACAAGGCGATGAAGACACTGAGACACAAGAAGATAATCAGAATGCATCATCAGCGCTCTCGACATCACTACCACCTTATACTACATCCGCCACTTATGAAACTGAACGTAGTTCAACTCCGCTATCGGTCTCAACTCGGCGTAGTTCATCTATCAAACCAAAGTTATAGGCGTAAAGGAATAAAGTGAGACTGATGAACTCTTTAATGATTACATAAAAAGGAAAAGGAAAAGGAAATAATATAACGATGACGAGATGTCGACAAATAATAACGCTAAAAAGATGTTTTTGTTAAGCTTGCTGCCAGACTAAACCTGGCCAGACTAAACGTCAAGTTATAAGTTTGATAGATAACATACTGACTGTACCTCCCAATTCATCTACACAAATACCGACTCTAGTACATTTACCAAATACTTCAGGTACACCATCTTCATAGACATTCACGTTTGTAGTAGCCAATACCAAGCCAATATCCAAGTACATCATCCTCGCAGACAACAATTACCCAATATGATCCAATATACAACTAACGATGGACTAAATGAAGCTACGTATATTCAAATACTCCAAGATACCGTGAATGAACAAATTATACCCAAAAATAATGACTTGGTTGAGATTGAGTGAAGATTTCTGTTAATTATAATTTTTTTTAATAAAAACAAATTGTAATCATACCTTATTGTAATTTGAAACCTTTCCTCTGCACTCACAAACTCTCTCATGCGTGTGTCCCCCTGGTGTATATGTGGAACAAGCAAATCCAAAAATATCTATAACTCTCTTTGGACATCCTGTACAATGCTATGAATTTAGCATCTGTTTGTTGTAATTCTTTTGCAGCAACAAACAGTCTGCACTTTATATTTTCTTTCTATATATGGATGAACCCAGTTGTCCTATTACGACGATTTCTTCGCTTTCGACGGTAAAGATGGTAAGCCAAAATTATAGTTTCATTGTCACTTGTGTCAGACATTTTGTAAATAATTCGTGTGAGTCGTGTAGCCGCTACACCTACAGTGGCAGAATAGACAACTCGCGTCTTGGGATTCAACGTCGTGTATACGATATTCGCGACATAAGTTTACAACATTAGTATTGACGATTTGCATAGCCTTGTGTACGAAGGGCCTTAATATACAAATTTACATCAAGACTTTTTGATTTTGATTCATATAAGTAGTAGTTATAAAGTAGTTTGTTTGGTACCAATGTTTTATCTTTGACTAAAAGGTATCCAAATCTAGGACATCATATAATACTCCACAAGCCTTCTTAAATGAAAGTATGTTTAACATACATAAAATAGTAATTTATTGAACATTAAAATCAATTACATAAGGAATAAAAAATAAAAAATACTAGAATAGTGAACCTAAAACTAAAAACCTTAAAAAATATAATATAATAATAACTAAAATATATTATTAAAAGGAGTCCCTTTAGGCAAGGTTCCGAAGATACTGGCAGCGTTCCCCCTTTGAATAGCTACACTAATTCTTTGTGCTAGGTAGCTGCCAGCTCTTCGGTCTCCTGTGATGTCGACTAACCTTTTTGCTATATCCTTAAAAAGACTTATAGCGCTAGGACCCCACGGACCAAGGGTCTCGACACCGAATGGGACAAAATTATATTCGGAGCCTAGACCCCTATATTTGTAGGCTTTAGCTTTTTCAGCCGCTTCACAAGCCGCACCTGCTCTGTTGATGGTTCCATGTAGATGGGAAGGGGCCAGCGTGTCTGAGCAGGTTCTATTATTTGTTTTCTATTATTTAAATACGTACCTTGTAAAGTACCTAATTTTTACTCTGAACCTTTTTCACACACAAATTTTTAATTATTTTTTGCATTCTCTCATTAAATCCTTGTCCAGATCCAGGACACATAGCCGACGGGCGCTGGGGCCTGAAGGTTCTCGAGTAGAGGCCATAAACCGGCAAGCGCAGCGTATGACATCCACCCACAAGGCTGACAAACGACCTGTTAAGAGTTGCGGGTCGACGGTGGATCTAGGCTGCTTCTGATCGGTCCATTTAGAAAATTATTGAAGGAGGCCTATGTCTAGCAGTAGGCGTCTAGCAGTGGTCACTGAGATGACGGTGATAAAATCCTTATTTAGGTTTTGAAAAACCATCACTTAAGCAATAAACGCGTTATTAATATATTGCACCACGTTCACTTGATTTATTCACTCGTATCTAATCCGAGATCGGAGAAACCTGCTTCTTGTAGGAAATTCTTATTGGATTTCTCGACAATAAGACTGAAATAGAATCGCAGACTCAAAGCAGGGTTGATTACCCTGCTTTGAGTTCTCCACTCATCCATAATAATGTATTTCAGATTAATCACAAAAAGGGATTCATATATCAAAGGTGACAAAATAAACAAGAGTTGTGTTCTCGTATAGAGAGACACAGCAAGAAAGCTGGAATCAAGGTAGCTCCTAATGTATATTAAATATGAGAGGACGCCTCGCCACATGGCATTCAAGTGAAAAACAGTGCAAAAACAAAATGGAATTGCCATTATAGCTTATAACTCAATCAGCCGCGTTCAGCTGGCGGCGTGGCTCGATTGGAATTTAACACTTTTTCAACCATTATATGCATTCTTGTCGGCACAATGTGTCACAATAAAAGCATGCCTTGAGTTTATGAGGCATTACATTAGAAATCACATTCAATATTATTATTACGGATATAACGCACGCGGATACGATCTCATACAAGCCTGGGTTGGTCATAAAATAAAGTTACGTCAATTCATAGATAATTAAAAGTTGTTAATAAAAATATGTAGCTCTTATTATCTAAACATCATAAGAAATCCTGTTAATTTTGGCAACTGGAGAATTGGCAATATTGAGGTTTTTGAATTGTGGATTATATTTTTAAATTAACCTTAGTTCAAGAAAACTTACCTCAGTAGGAAGGTACTACCAAATGAAAGTTTGAGTCCTTCGATGGGCGAAAGAAAGTTTTGATTTCATTCTGTAGAAGGGGTAGAAGGGGAAGAAAATAAAAACAGGTATTTTCTATCCAATCCAATCCATCCAGAAATTTTGAAGTCCGATACATCTACAAATCTCTGGAATGAAGTTGACAAATACCTTATTTACAAAAATATTAAATTTTGTCCATAAAGTTAGGTTACTAAATTGAAATTTTTTCTCTAAAATAAGGTAGCAAATTCATGAATGAATTGACGTGGCAGCAACAGCGACCGAAACAATCAACATTATTTTGTCTAAGTCTAACGGATTCTAATGTAGAGAATTGTTTCATATCAATAATAACTAATTAAGAGTCCCGAGTGATGAAGAGCGTTGTAGCGTTTCGAATAAGACAGACTATTACTCATGGGCCTCCTCGTAATACATCAGCGCGAAATTTATCAGATGCAGCAAAAAATTGTGATGAACAAAAAAAGAGGCCGAACGTATATCCTTACGTATGTAAGTACGCTGGAACAGTTTTGACGGCGGCGGTGTTTATGATGGACGGTCATTACAATGTCATTGACATCATTTTATAATTTATCCTGTTTCTCGTATGTTTTGGTGTAAGCTATAGAAATGATATAATAAATATACAGTTTATAGCTCATAACAAGACCAAAATGTTTTATTATGTTGATTTAAAAGTTAAGGTAGGTAAATCTTTCGTCAAAATAAGACAACATCCGTAAATCGCTTTTTAGATATAACAGATTTTTTTAGGAATGATAAATTTATTTGCAATGTTTTTTCATACGAGTTTTCTAATAAAAAGTCTCTAAATGATAATGGAAACAGCATAGAAATCTGTCGCGTAGTTCAGAAGAAGTATTCGAACTTATACTAACCGACGAAGACTATGATTTAGTTCAAAAAATGTGTTGAAAAAAATACCTAATATCGAACTATATGAAGTTTCAATTTGATAGTTCGTTGCTAGTGATGAAGAATCTAATCGTAACACATTCAATGAAGCAAATGATAGTTCGATCGAAAGCAGTTATCATCGGTGAGTTAATCTCACAAGTGGAGCTTTGTATTCTACTAATTTCGGATCAGTTACTTGGTCACTTGGGTGTGCTGCATCATCCGCGTTCTAATCATGTACAAGGCGAGATTAAAACAGACCGGTCGGATCGCTTCAAAGGCGGTATCACACTGTTATTTTGACTGATTGATCTACTCCAACAAAAAAGGTTGCGTCGCTACCGAGATCGACAGTAGCCGGAATAAAAAAATAAATTAGTTGGCTAAACCTTTTCATAAAGCATTGTTATTATCATCACCTACCCCGTCTCGTATCATCGGCAAATTTCAACCGTAAATTGGTTGCGTCCTTCGCGCAAGGTTCAATTTTGGTTTTGTGTGTCTGGGGTGTAATCATGATTATTGGTGGTGGAAAGGCAAAAATCATGCTGCGTCTGCGACCTTATACAAAAACGCGATTTGTTTTTTGGGAGAAATGTTTTTTAGTGTCAGATGTAGCGGCTCGAGCTTTGATTGTTGAAATTCTCATATTTAGTTTTAATTGGTGGCTTTATCGAGTTTACATTTTACGGTCGCAGTCGATGAGAGGTTAATAAGCGGCACGTTTGAAACGTGTCTTCGTTTTTAGGGATCCGTATTTTTATCAATAGATCCAAGACTAACATTAGAATTTTAGACGTTCTATAATTTTTTTTATAATACCTATATGACATATATTTGTCTGTTTATTCATTTATAAATTATTCGTTTTTTAATTAATTTTATTGGTTGTAATTATATTAACTAAATTCTTGGCTTCGAGAAAAGTAAAGCATCCACTGAGTAGCGGGTCTTAAGTGGCGTCTTAAAGGACATATTTCTTAATAATTGTTCTGTCTCAAAAGTTAAAATCTTTTAGGTGTGAAGTGATTAAGGGATGCAAGTGTTATGCAAAGACGATATCAGAATGAACAGGATCAACCGTATTTTGGTAGATTGGTTTATGGTTATACATACATAACATATTATACATACGTTATGAAAAGAGGAGGACGGAGAGATTATTTTGAGATATAGCAAAATTCATAAACTTTTAAAATTTCAGACCAGATTTCTTCACAACCTTACGGAACCTCATCTACAATGTTAGCTGTATTGAGCGCGCTGTTTAATTTTTTTTTATATTTAGGCAATGGTCGATATTGATTTCGGGTCTTTGATTCCAAAGTATTATTGCTTGTTTTATTGCTGCCTGGGAATATTGTAATTAACCATATCTCGAGTTTTTTCCTAACTCTATACCCGAATCCTTTCGTGCCTATGAACTATAACAATTAAAAGGCTTACCTTGAAAAGCGTACGCGCCGAAAATTGGTCTCATGTTGTTCATGGAAGACGCAGTTCCTGTTGTATAATCCATTTTGGATTATTTAACTATTAAAAATCGTTCACGGAATAATCACTTTTGTACAAAAAAAATATATATATAAAAAATCACTGCAGTATCACAACACAATTTACAATACAGGTTTTCCAACTGAGCATCTTAAGGCCTTAATACAGTCTCTTAAGGCGAGAGAAATCACTACCACTAAATCGTCCAGCCTGAACTAAAAACCGTTTGTCGCGAACTGATATTAGTTGTTTCATTGTGACATAACCGAATCAATTATAAAGTCGCTGGCGGCACAGTTCTGTTCTATTCCACCCTACTCACATCCCATATTACAATACTATTTTGCTCCACCTATTTTCTCCCCTACTACTTTTTATTTACGAGTAATAATAGTAAATCACTCGGAACAGTCATGTATGTAGCGAGGGCTCCCGTTTAAAAAGGGTGTATATGTAATATAACCACGGTTGCTGAGTGTTAGTAATGGCTGACAACGATGTGTGTAATTCAAATAAAACTAGTAACGTAGATGTAAAACTATCTAAAAGTTTATAAGTTTTTAAGACGATATATAAGTGGATTTTTGGATGTTTTAAAATTCAAAATATTATAAGATATTAGAATTGGTTAGGACACTAGATAATATTCTGCGGTAAATAAATTAACTCTTAATGACTTTAAATATGCATGCAACTAGCAAAATCATTTTGGAGAAGATTTAAAAAAGGTTTTTTTTTTTTAAATGAGTGTATGTAGTTAGAAAAGAAAAAGAAATTAGGTGTATAGTACATTTTTTTTACATTTATGGTTATAGGACGCAGGTCTTTATTCAAATATGAAATTCTGTATTAAAAAAATAACAAATATTGTTTAGAATGTCATTCATTGCTTCTACTAGAATTCAAAACTTTGGGTATCCTTAGTAACCGATTGGACCTAGATTTATATAATAAAAATAAATTATAATAGGACTATGAATTGGAGAAAGCTGTATCTATATGTATATTTATATACTTGACACAGTATACCTACCATAACTCATTATCTCATCTTATTAAGGGTTTAAGACATTACCCACCATTTTATTGTGATGTAACAGTTTGTTTATAAATAAATTAAAAAATTTATTCTATAATATACTAGCGTCCCACTCCAGATTTCGCCTGGGTTGAAATTTTTATATATGAAAAACTTCCCCGCTTATCCCTCTTTCCGTATGTGAAAACCGAATTAAAATCGGTCTATCCATTTTCGAGATTTTGAAGCGTACACAAACAAACTTAACATTTTTATATATTAAATATTAGACCAACTATACCTACTAGTCCAAAAATGATTAGAAAAACACTCAGTCATATGTTTGATACAGGTTTTCCTTTTAATTAGTATGAGCTCATATCAATGTCATAGCTGACACAAACATGAACGCCGCTAACTGCAGCTGCTAGTGTCGTACCGACAATGGTGTATATCGATAAAAAGCCGTCATGCAAATTAGAGGCCTTTGTGTCGATGCATTGTACCATTATCTGTGTATTCTGAACGTAAGCCAGTGTCCTGCGAATGTATTGATTCGTTTCGCGTCTGATTTTTACAGAATCTCCACAAATATAGCATCACCAGATGTTTCGATGTAATATCTATCATTATATGCCAGTTTGAATCTTAATTTCTATGTAGGTAATATTTGAAGTATTAAACCGAATATTTACAGTTATTTCTTTAAATAATGGCTGATATAAAAACTCGAAATATAATTGATTTTATTAATGTATTCAGTAATTTCAGTTACAAGGTATTTCATTTGGAAAAATGAACGGATCGAGAGATAAGGGAACAATTTGTTAAAAAAATTGTTAAAAACATTTCATTCATTAACAATCATTTAACCGATATATGAATGTATCTATTTGTATGAATAATACTTATATAAAAATATAAGCCACAACTTGAAATAAAACAAGGTAAAACAGGTGTTTCCTTTGTCATTTAGCCTTTAGACAAATAACTTAAGATAGATATCAGTTAGTGAACGAAGAAGTTATAGTTAATAGTTCAATTTTTACATTTACACTTACAAGATTAATAGGGCTTTTGAAACTTATACATATCATATTTTGAGTTTAAATATGATATAAATTTAGCGCTTGAGTAAGTAATATGAATTTTAAATCGATTTTCAAGGTAACTCCGATATGTAGGTACATTCAGATAAGTTATAACAATAATAATGTTCTAAACAAAGAAAGATATATACACACATCATTCAGGAATTCTTTTCTAAATATTCTAAAAGTTATAAAATCTAACGTACGATGTAATTTCAGTATATAATTTCTTTAAAAGCTTGCCCGTTTTAGCTCAATTTCATGTGATACGGTTTTTACAATTAAAACTTAGTAAAAGTGTGGCAGTCTAATTTATTCGTAGGCGGCAGTCAACCTAAACGACACGTAGGTACACATACCTACGCTTTTCTAACCATTTACTATAATATCTCGCATTCAAGACACATATTCCTTTATTCGAAATATTGAGCTGATGAGTGCAAGGGTAGGGTTCACGTCTACACTAGTAATACCTACGATGAATCGGAGTTCAATGAATTGAAGATGACTGGCGCAGCACACTGCATTGTAGGTGCAGGTGTAAAATTCAAATTTAGATAAAAATACAATTTGAATCGAGAAGATTTATACAAAAAAAAAAGGTAAATTACTGCCCAAAAAAATTTTAAGCGAAACTTAAAACTTAAAACATTTCAACTTTAGTTGACTGGTTGACATTTCAACATCAGAGTAATAAGGTATAATTTTAAAAAAATGCTTCAAACGTCATCAAAATTTGCTTTACCCCATTTTTGTCACCTAAACAAGAATAGAATTTTTTTTATTTACAAAAAGTTTTTAATTGTAAGCAAGTGGATACAAATTTCAAAGAGCCTTTCATTATGAATCTGACAAACATAATATTTTTATAGCATTCCTCTTGAATTGATTGTAAGGAATAGCTGATTCATCGGTGATTGTACATATCCTTTCATTCACGTGAATTAAAAAAAAATGAAAGAGGTTCTCGTTTGGGTTTTAGAAGGATTCTGTGATCATGTCCAACAACACGATTGATTGGCTTCTTGACGTGTGTCATAACAAAATCGAGTAGTGTCCAGGGACTGGTAGCTATGATAGTGTTTATTACAAAACCGTGATCGCGAATAAACGAATTCGAATTCAAGTGGACACTTCAGATTTTTTCGCACTCATCAATGTATCTGTATTGAACAATACCTTTTAAGAATACTTCTTTTGAAACTTGTTATTGATCTCTTGTATAAAGAATTATGGAATGTAGCAATCACCGAGCATTAAACCAATAGTCATTGGATTTATAGTCACTGGTAGCAATACACTATGTACTTACAATATTCGGAAAAGGCGTTGCAATGTTCTGTATAATTTAATATAAAAATATATTATATTACATAAACCTAATAAAGGCTTAACCAATAAAGGCTCCTGGACGTTTAGACTGTGTATGTCTTGGACAGAAAATAGGTAAACGATAACACTTGGACAAAAAGTAGGTATTACTTCTATAATGGTGATCGACCCTGTAAAACATAGGAATTTTGCAATTTCGATACCTTAAAATGCTGTTATCATTTTATTTTCGTTCTTTGTTTGAAATACAATTCAAATCCATTGCACAATAAAACTGTTCCGCGGCCTCGTCCTACAAAATATAAAAATTAATCATTTTCATAACGATTTAAGCCAAGAAGGTAAAGAAAATCATTTAGTTAATTTTAATCAACTAAATATCGACTAGAACTTGACGCTTTTCAAAGCTACATTTATGAACTTTTTAGCTACTTACATGAACCTTTCTCGTTTATTGCTCTTTCTATTGGTTCAAACCACATAAAAATCCGTTGGGTTGTTTAAAAGCTATTAGCAGAGAAATAGACTGAAGTGAACAACGACTTTATTTTATAACATGTATAATAACATTTTGTGTGTTAGTTAAATGTTGTCATAAATCCATCGACGACACGTTTGGTCTAGTGATTAGTAACCCTATTAGCTGTTAATCAAACGGTCGCGGGTTCGAATCCCGCTAGGGGCAAATGTTTATGTATATTGGTAACATTTTACCTTTGTACCTGAGTCATGGATGTTTGTATCTATAATATGTATGTATTTACAACAAAAAAGTAATCTATGTAGTATATCAACTGTCTGGTATCCATAATACAAGCCATAATATAATAATACAATATTTGCTTAATTTGGAGGAATACAGGAAAGGACTTTGGGTAACTCTCATCCAGAAAAAAGGACTGTTCCCTAAGGATCATCTGAAAATATAAAAAAATGTGCACCGCCACTGTCGTCAACAGTGGGATTATATCCATACTAAAATTATAAATGCGAAAGTATGTTTGTATGTATGGATGTTTGTAACTCTTTCACGCAAAAACTACTGAATCGATCACCATGAAATTTTGTATACACGTTGTCTGGGAAACCAGAAAGGACATTGAGTACCTTTCATCGTTTAACGCGGACGAAGTAGCGGGCTCGAGCTAGTTACTCATATATTTTCTAATGTGTTATATTTTTTATTTTTCAACGCGGACGAAGTCGCGGGCACCTGCTAGTAGGTATACCATAAAGGGTATTGAACTATGAAAACCTTTGATGTTACTATCTTATATTTTGTAACAGGAAAACAGAAGGTAAGTAAGAATTATTTGAAATTTCACTCCTATATAAAAGCAAGCCCATTTTCTCTAGACAGTAAGTAGTACTTCCAACTCCCACAAGCCACAGTTATATTATATTATAGAAGCTTTTGCCCTCGTTTCATCTGCATACATCATTATGCCTCTGAGTGTAGTTGAACAAACACAACATTCAGTTGGCCAGTTTGCATTGTTCCGAGAGCGGTGTTATGAGGTGCTCGAAAGCGGGACCACTTTCCCTCGGCTCGAGCGCACATGCAAATCGGCTTACACATTCAACGTCACCCTCATTACCGATATAAGTCTGTGTCAACATTGTGTTCATACGTCGCGTCTTTACTACATTAACTATGTATATACTAGCGACTCGCCCCCGGCTTCACATGGAGTTGAATTTTCAATTTACTTAAACTACGTAATAAAATACTAATGAAAAAATATAAATATTCAATTCTTTACCTAATTATCCAACTTCATAATCACAATAATTTCCAATAGGTTGCAATTCAATAGAATGCATCTGTTTCAGTAACGCCACAAGTGATCCAACGCTAGTAAAGATAATTTCCCTAAACGACATCTCAAAAAAAAAAAAAAAAAGTTCTGAAATATTCAAAAAATTAATCGGACGATTAGTCGGTGTCAAAATATATGGTATGTATGCATCCGTGACCTAACGCAACTCAAGTGTTCGTCATCTTCGAAGAAATTAATAAAATATGTGAATGTTAATTAAAGTCATTAGCCGAGAGTGAAAAAGAGGAGATGCCGACATTGAAAAAAGTTTAAGAAAAAAATGTGTGATCGCACCGCCCGTCGCACGCCTCCGCACCGGCAGACCGATGTTTGTGGAAACAAGTCAAATGTGTTAAATATGGAAGGCGACAACACGGAACTAAACATTGCTGGAACGAACTGTAAAGGCTTGGATTATATTGTTTATTAGCAGGTGCCCGCGACTTAGTCCGCGTTGTATAATGAAAATCTGAGAAATTATCTGACAGATTTATCGGTGTTACGAGGGTGTTATTGACAAGACATCGAGGGTATTCTGGGATATTTCAATCGCTCTTATTGAAAACTGAGGCAGAAGAAATATAATTCCAGCTTAAAAAATTTAAGAAGAGTGGTTTGGATGAGTACCTACTGCCCATTCGTTTCTTCTTTTGTGCAGCAGCTTCCAAGATTCCGTACGCGCCCTTTTTTTAATATTTTAAAACATTTATTCAGTCTTCATTGCTCGTATTTTTGTCAGGCATTGAATATTTAATTTTTATTTTTAAGTAAAAAAAAAAGATTTTGTATTAATTTATAGGAAAACATGACACAAAAATAACAATATATATATATATCATATTTTGTCTTAATCCGAAGATGCGTGCAAAAGCTAGTTTTTTTCTCGGTTGTAATATGTATCGATATGTCTAAATTTGTGACGAAAAACTAGACATTTCACTTGAAAATTAAAATTTTCCTAATATTATTAAAGACAAAATGACAAAGACTCATGTCACTTCCATCTATCTATCTGGTTCAATGTGTAAGCCATTAAATTATTCAATTTACAGTGAGTGAATGGGATTTTCTTTACTATAATGGACTCTAATCCGTCGTCACACATGTCTCCAAGGGCGGTCTAATGCCGGTCTTGCATGAGCCACATTATAATTTTTCGTAACGGGCCATTACATTATCTCCTCGTGACGTAGAAAAATTTTACATGTCATTTGGACATATTTCTATTAGTGTTTGTTTTCAAGGGGCGGGCCTTTGTATAAAAAAGCGTATTCTTTTTAAGAGGATATCGCGACGAAATATACATTTTTAATAACATATTACCTTTAAGTAGACATATTATGACGTATGTGAATGATATGATGTTGATATTATTGAAGATATTTAACTATGTTATTTACACAAATATAAGTAAGCAAAATATTCAATAATTATACACTTAATATTGAAAAAGTAACGAAAATAGAAATGGACTTTCTAAAATAAATGTTTTTTTATATTTTCTTTTATTTTATTTTACCTTAAACGTGTCTAGTCTAGATACAATTATAAGGCAAAAAAAAGGTGTGAGAAATAATTTTTTGTATTTTTTTTTTTAATTAAAGAGAAATACAAGGTACCTACACAAAATGTGTAAAGTAAACAACTCCTAACTGTAGGTACCTATTCGTTTATTGGCCCAAGTTATACCGGAACCACACACGGCATGTCGAATGCTAATAATTAGACGGGGGACCCGGTGACCTGCTGTGACATGTGGCCTATACGACTTACATTAAAATATGACGTATTATAATTAATCTCAACGTCAATTTAGCGTAAACGTCTCTAAGGTCTCCTGGACGCCCTTTTTCATTGGAATTATTCATTGGCCTAGTGCATTGGTGTATATTAGTACCCAAGCAATTTTAATATTTACGAGTATGTAGTCAAAATTACTAAAACGTGGGTTCCTTAATAAAATATAAGAATTAGGAAAAAACTTCTTAATAGAGTAAAATGATATCGAACAAAACATAATCGAAAATAAGTATTTCGACTGTTAAAAAATTTATTTACATAATTTAAAAAAAAAAACACATTTCAATAGCAATCCAGTTAGGATTTAAAAAATGACTGTGCTACAATGTCACATTTATGTATGTAAATACATAATACCTATACTTATAAAATCGTTTGTCCTGATTGACTATCAATGTACAATCAAAAGTACCAAGTCTAGAAAACTGTAACTTAGAACATAGGTTTATTTTATGACGTAAGCATCCGCTGAGACAGTATTTTTGGAAAATTTCACCTCTGTACGAAGCCGGGCGCGGGTTGCTTGTATTACATATTGGCCTTAATTAGTCAGATTCTAAGTTCCTGTTTGTGTGTTGTGAGTCAACGTCACAGACGACGAGACGCAACGTGTGCGGCCCATCAACGCATACTTTCAGCGGTATCTTTGCCGTTCAATGGGCCCTGAAGCGGCACGCACCGATTTCAGCAAGCATTTCACGCCTTTTTTGTACGACTCAACCGCTCTCGTATGAACATCCTTAATAGCGCGTGAAGTGTCAACTGTCAAGCTAATTGCTTGAGCTGTGTAAGGAGTGCCTTTTTTTGCTCTGCGGTTTGATAGTAAGCTTCTAAACCGCAAGTGTTACCATACATAACGGTTATGGGAACTTTGAGTTTTCTTATTTAAAGCTAGAGATTTTATTCACAATTCCACATGGCCCGGTATAAACTTTTATACCATGACAGCCGGTTTTGTTTGCATAATAAATTCGTGGTATATGTCTTCCGCCAGAAGTGACACGTAAAAATTTAAGAAATTCTTTCAGGTGGTGTATAATGGATAAGTACTTTAAATATTAAGGCCTCATCCTTGCTACACAGTTGGTTGTTGGTCTAGAGCGAACCCATCTTTTATAAAAAAAAAAAAAATTAAGCGGGGTTTCTACCGCGAAGAGCAGCATGGACTCCTTTTACATAAAATAATTTTACATTTCCACTAACAAAGAGTTTGATCAGTTGATGTCCACTGCAAAAAGAAATGAGACCAGAGGAACGAACTGAGTGAGAAATTTAAAATAGAAAATGGCAGTCTATTTCTACAGGCCTCTTCGCTCGATTTTTTTTTATGGACTTTACACTTACGAATTGAACGGAGTCCATAATGAGTTCGCTCCGGTCGCCGTGGAAACCCCGCTTTACTGCTAGGCACATCAATGAGGTTGAGGAGGTATGAGCCAAGGTAAGGTCCCTTGCAGCGTCTAAGGCGTTGCTTGCGTTATAGGCGACGGTAGCAATCAATTAAATCGACAGTCTGTTTTACGATCTTTACATAAAACAAATATTTTATAAAATTGACCAACACACTTACACCAATGGATCCAGTATTGGCTGACGATTACCTTCAGATAGTTACTTCAGATAGCCTTTTTCTATCTGAAGTAGGTACCCAAGTATCTGTGAGTGTGTGTCTTAAGTAGCTACTTTAAGTATTAATGTACTTTAAAGACACTTAAGCCAATCAAAGAAGTCGTTTTGTAAGCCTCAAGCCTGCTGAAGCGTTTGGTTGATTTTTAATTAAAAAGTTTCAATTCAGCCCAAGGTTATGCGGTTAATGAGTTGACGATTTCTGTTTGTTTCGTTATCGGTTTTGTTTCCTATCTCATTTGCTTTTTTAGGGTTTTGTAAACGGTGTGTTTTATTAATAGCTGACTAGATACTTATAGGTACACTGCTTGATGGAGTTTTTTTCTTGAAACTGTATTTAAAAAAAATTATAAGTTTTTATATATTTCGTACGAAACAAAATTGTGCGAAACCACTACTACGAGTAAACCATTTATACCGTCCATTTCAAAGTATCACATTTGGATATAATGGATATAAGCTGACGGTTTACTTGTCTTGATGGTAGGTGGCTACCATCGTCTATAACACAAGCAACGCCATAACAAGCAAGGAGTGATAAGTAAAAAAATCGTGCTGACATTGAGCTCTTTCATAACATTAGATACACCCCTTACCCTAAGATAAAATTCTAGTTGGTTTATCAAAAAAAAAAAAAATTGACTTAATATTTTGTTAGATCAGTTCAAATAGGTAAAGACAAGTAGTTATGAAATCTGTGGCCTTGCGAATACCGCGGTGATAATAATTATGACTATAGATTAACCACAATAAAACGCTGCTAGCCTTTGTAAATAATTTTCACAATTATTGTCTTGGTTTGTATAATTCTAATTGCACAATAGCTATTAAAACTGAAAATAAAGAAACTCATTATTAAATATTCCAAGGTGAACAGAGTTAGAAATTTTTTGTACAAATAAACATAATTGAATGCTTGTCTAGGTTTTCACCTAAGTATGTTGATGTTATGGAGGATGTGGAAATTGTCCTACTTTCTTTATCCTTTATCCTTTCAGGATATGCAGGATGCTTACATCTACATATTTGGTGTTTCACTATAGGTCGAATTGCAAAATACAATATTAAATAAAAATATTCTCTTTTGCATAGCACCTACTTTCAGTGACTCCTTATAGAATCTGTAATAAATTTCTTTGCATCATAATATCAAAGAATTTGCATTTCAAGAAACTATAACTCATTAGCGCTCTTTTTAATTACAAATTTCTAAGGATATGATGACCATAATAAAATATTTTTGATACGGTTTTCACTGTTATTCAGAAAATATCTTCTTCGATGTCTTTTTACAGTTAAGTATATTCCAATTAAATTTGTAGTTGCGTATCTACTTAACAAATAAAATCTATGTTTATTGAAAATAGTTTATTGTTGACAAATACCTGAACGTATTTTGACGTTTTTTAAAATGTAAGCGAATAAAAACATCATAATTTTCCATATTGAGCTCCTAAGAAGATTGTCACAGAGAGTAAGTAGTAAGTACTAAGTATACCTACTTACAGGCGTTTATCCTAAGATGCAATTTTTTATGTTAATCTTGATGGTAGGTGGCTATATACTTACATCGGGGCACCGAAGTCGTGTCATAACGTCCCCACGACCCCGCCCTACAACGGCCGTGCTAGAAAGAAAGTCGTTGGGTTTTAGCCGGTAGGAATCCGGCATAACCTGCAGTGTCCCCTACACTGCCGGGTATCCAAGAGGATTTCCCAACGAAAAAAAAAGGTGTCTATATACATACAGTCGTTTATAACACAAGCAACGCCACAGGTGATGCAAGTGCGCTGCCGACTACAGTAGGGTTAAGGAAGGAATAGGGAAATGGGCTCTGGTATTCTTTACTCACTAACCGAAACACAACACACGTATAAGGGGCTGATTACTGCCGCCAGACGGGCTGCCCAAATAATGATAATTTGTTAGATACTCTACTTGATGATATTTTGTTACTGTCTAAAAACTACAAGCAAGAAGTGATAAATTCAATTGTGCTGCCGAGCCATAACAGAGTAAAGAAAAAGGTACCTACAAGATACGGATACGGAACGCTCCCTGGAAGCCCTTAATATTGGAGGCATCGAAATACAACTAAGGCAAATGCTGTTATGTACCCACTTTCTCCTGGAACGGCATTGTTTGACTGCGAAACGCAGTCAGGCCCTTATGAGCACCCTTTACCTAAGAATTAAACGAATATAAATACGACATACAAGGGATAATATAGGATTTATATCAAAAATGGTTAGCGGCCCATATATACCCAGGTATAATTACAAATGAAAGAAACCAAGTAAACCACACATTGTTATGAATGGTCCTATTAAATAAACTAATGTCATTATATTCCTGAAGAACGAAACGACATTCGAAATAAAAATCGTAATGTACACGAACACAAGTCGACAATGCAATTAACACACACAAACACCACATCCCATTTCCATGGTGTGCATAGAAACCACGCCTAAAACAAATTTTGACCAATCATCAGTCGCCGTAGGCACAGATCGTGCTGGCAACACGCCTATGCCTCGTCACGGAACAACGACTTGCTCAGGCGCGACTCACACATTGTTAAATAAAGCGCTCTTCGCTTTGAAAATACCGGATCCTATCAGCACTATCGCTGTCCCTCTCTAACTTAACACAAGTGAGCACACTGAAGATTATTTAAAATAAATAATTCTAGACTCTGTGACAGCTGAAACTGTAGCACAATCAAATGAAAAAACAGTTTATGTTAACACTGAATCAGTTTTAGATGTAAATATGTTTTTCAATCATACCTCAGTTGAAGTCGGTCCATTGGGGGAAAGAGATAGAGAGTTAAACGCAGGGATCTAGAAGGCTGCGGAGGCGGCCGTTTGACCATTTTTTGTTGCACCGTTGATTACACTTGAGAGTCGAAATACATCTTTACATCACACGTCAGTGGACACCGAGCTGTCTTCAAAGTAACACGGATTACACACACAGTTAAAAATCAATATCATCATTTTCATGACGTGCAACCAGTGATAGTGATAAACTGAAATTGTGAACTATTGGGATATTTGTATTTATGATAAATTTCGAACTTATGTTTATAGTTTGTTGGTTTTTATCATAATCGTCATAGATGGCCGTTTCTGCACTAAACATGACCCCTTACTTCACAGGATATTCATTTCAAGGTTAGCATTTCAGCATCGTTTGCATGCTTATTTTATACTTAGATATTATATACGCCTCTTACAACTTAAAACTTACACATATATATATATTTTGTCTAATAAAGGTTATATTAAGAATATAACAAATATGTAGGTGAATTTCTTTTAATTGAAGGTAGATGCAAAATAATCAGGTTGTTATGATATTAATATGATTGATTCGTAATTACTAAGGTAATCTAAACAACAATAATATTAATTGAAAAAACAACTGTGGGGGTTTCTTACTGATTACTTCCTCGATAAAAATTTATCATGAACCGGTGAACAATCACATCAAGTACCTACGTTATAGCCTATTTACCTACTTGTTTGACTAGCTTTAGATTAATAAGCTTACTTTAGTCATGTATCTAAATCTTCTGGAAGAAAATATCTTAACTAGTGAATGACTATGGGTTAGACCCGAAATGTTTATATCAATAAATGACTAATCAGCAAAATACGATATTTAGGTAATCGTAAAAGGACTGGATTACAAAATGTCTATCAATCTAAATTAAGATTTAATACTGATGTCAATCTGTATTTGGTACGAGTAATTAATATTTTTTATTAATGCATTTTGTTAATTATTATCTTATATATTTTATATCTCATTTTATTTAATTTATTTTGTATTTTATACACAATATGATAATGATAATATAAATGCCGAAATATATATTAATTTTTAACTATAACTAGGTACCGTTACTGCACAATAAGGAGGGTAAATTCTTTAATGGTTACTCATTTTACGGCAGTCATAAAATTACAACAGAAAAATGTAACCTATTCTTTTTTTAGATAATTGAAAGAGGTACCGACAAAAATTAAAAATGAGTAGGTACCTATTTTTATTGCCATAGCCTCTTCTCCATTTTTTAGACAGGAAACACATTTAGATTATATTTCCTTCTTTAAGTTTCAATTTCAAGAACCCAGAGTAAGAGTTTGTACCAAGTATAGTTTGCTTATATGGTATACCAACTTCTACCAGAACTTTTGCTTGTATGAAGAGTTTAAGAGGTTGCTCTTACCATAGATTAATTACAATGTCCTATCTCCAAGCTAATAAATTTCTATTCTCATGAATCTACATAAAGTGTATAGTGTATATATTTGTAACTATTTTATATTGACTATGACAGTTTTTTAACGTTACAACTATTGAAAAATAAATTACATTTCTTATGAAATAAATTCGCAATATGCTTTACTTCATTTTCCTTACAATACAGTCTTGTTCTTGTACTGGGTGCTATATAATAAATGTTTTTCATTATAAATATTTTTGATGAGCTCGTTGGATGAGCGGTTAGCGTGGCTGCCTTAACGCTCCCCGGTTCGATTCCTGGCAGGCAAACTTTGGAAATGTACTTTTCAAAGTTGGTTTGAAACAAAGTCCCCCGCCGCGACTTTGTTCACAAAGTCAACGAGGAAGGTTTTTGTATATAAAAACCGAGCGAAGACGAGGGTTGGCCGCTAGTTTATCATAACCTAATGTTCTATAACGGCGATTAGCTTTCTCAATGCCTCAAGGAAATCACATAAAACAGTACCTATTATTTGCACTCCCGTCGTGAGAAGTAATTATCTACCTATTATTTTTTAAGTTGTATCAGATACTTACTTGTTATACCTATCTACAAAACTTACTTCATTATGAAATTAGATATATTTAACAAAACCAGCAAGACTCACCTATAAATTTAACTTATGCAATATTTGCCCTACAGACGTGTTTCATACCTACCCTTTACATTGAGAATATTAGAAAGGATTTTTATTTGCATTTGAAGACGTGCATTAACATATTGGATAAAAAATTCGTTGGAGGAAAAATATTTAAAATATTGATGATAGCATATTTTACTGACTTTTAATAAATAACTTGTCTTAAGCCGGTAACCGAACAAATGAAATGTTAAGTAAACCAATTTGTATTTTATCATGACATGACAAGCAGTAGCATAAAATTCAGCAACAGAAGCAGCATAAAATTCATGATGGAAACAAAGTAAATTTCAATATAAAATAATTATAAAAATAACTAAATGTTATATTCCATTGTTTTCCTAGTCTTTTAAGATTGTTTCAAAGGCTTACCGGGTATAAATACAACGAAATATTGCTCCAGAAAGCTCTCGCTTTGATGGTTTAACGCATAAATCATTACAATACGAAAACATTTCGAGCGTATTGTTAAAAATGTCACTGCGACTTATGACCTGTTTCGTCTAAGTTAAATTAAAAAGAAAGAGACAGACTGAATTCAACGGGTCCGTTAAAAAGGGAGCAACAACATTAAAGAATGCCGACACCAGTTACATACCTATAGGTACCTCGATATATATTTCTGTTTCAATATCTACATTTTTATTTATGTATGATTAAGAGTGGCAGACAGGCTGACGGTCAACTTGGTGGAAGGTGGTTAAGGATTGTCGCCTGGACTCAAGCAGCACTAGGGAAGACCATCTCAATTGTCGAAGTTAATGGTCTTTTTAACTACTTAAACATATATATATATTTTACAATTTAGGCATCTAGTAATTCCATTGAAATATCATTTGAATACCATGTTTAAAAAATTATAGTTGAAAATAGCGCCTTACTTGGAGATTACTTGGTGGTTTCTTTCTTACAGGATATATATTTTGTAAATAATAATAATAAAAAAATATTTTTTACTTTGAGAATTATATAAATAATTCTCTAGAAATATTTTTGGAAGTTTTTTAGGTATCTATATTACTTATTAAGAAGCTTTTTAAAGTCTCTTAATTTTCTTTAGAATTTAGAATTTTAGTCATTCTCTCAATCGAAATTACTTTATGACGGATTTTCTCAATTATAGTCAAGTCTTGACCTAACAAAATATTTCAATTGTTTGTCATATCTACATCGGCTCCTACAATGAACGTGCGAGTCAGATCGGTTCCTTTCTGGTTATTAAAAATATCTTAAATTCTTAAATCGGCTCCAAATTATATGAGTTTCTGAAGTATAAGTCGGGCTTAGTGTCAAACGCCGTTCTGATATGCTGTTGAACATCAGAAAACATTTGTTTAATGCGCAAAGCTGATAGGGGATTTATTTTATTATTAATTTTATGTTCGACTATTATATTGTAAACGCTAATATTATTAAAATAGTTACATAAGTAGGTAAGTTAGAAATTTTATACGAGGAAATCTTTTTACTAGGCGTAACTATCTTATTTTTTTGGAGTTTAAAGGGGAATGCTAGTTAGCCATAAAATACTTCAGTGCACACATTTGAATGTACAAGAAAATAATAGTGTGAAATTTCTATAATTAACTGATAAAGAAACTAAGAAACAACGCAAACAGACAAAAGCAGTGATCCTCTAATGATAAAAGTTAAAAGTGATGTAAAAACCGCTACGAAACGTTCGAGTATTAAATAGGTTATGATGACAATTATCTACTAAGATCGATTTCCTATTATTTTTTTGTAAAATGGCAAGATAGTCATGTCATATCAGTAAGGCAAAAAACATAATAGGAAGTCGTTACAGTATTTATAATTGTTTAATAATTGAAAAATTTACAAGGAATATTTTATATTTTTTATAGAATTGAATTTGTTGTGCACTGTTGGGCATAAAACCAGCAAATCCCTTTCAATACTATAATCGCTATCATGCTATGGACAAATGTTTGAATTTGAATTTTATGTTGTAGACATAAAGTAGGTTATTATATATATTACATGATGGTGAACAATGGAGGAAACGATTGCAAAAATGGTTACCATTACCATTAAGTACCATGAAAACCATTAAAAAGTTTACTCGCACCATTTTTTGAATAAGTTCAGAACTAACTTCAGACAGACCTTATCTATCTGTGTGGCAACAGTCATCAAAAACTTGAACGAATCAAATTACGATTCTCCAAGTTTAGATTTATTACAAACCCCTTGTAACAATTTAATGATTTAGCGTTTATGCTAAACAAGTGTTAATAAGAAACAAAACACTGGATTCTTGACCTCCATAAAGAGTTCATGCCGTAATCAAAGTTTAGTCACATTCATATCAGGGCCGACAAGCGGTGCACATCTCTGCGCGCACGCACACAGCTGAGAGACACGCCTGTAACAGATCAAAGGCACCGACAGGCTCTTTTAGCCGCATAATATGACGCGTCCCCCCGCCTTCGCCCGCGGCCCGCGAAATGTTTTGCCTCAACAACCTCCAGGGCGCTTACTTGCCATTACTTATGGCGATCTATTAATATAAATACAAATTGATATAACGGATGTTTACAGCGCATATTTTAATTTAGATTTTTAGACCATGCGGATTAGTCTTAAAAAATACACATCGCGTGACCCAGAAATTACCTAAGTACTAAGTAGATCTAAGCATGTGGTGTGGTGGCAGTGTTTCGGTGTGATTTGTGCAGCCCGTGTGGCGGCAGTAACCACCCTCTTACAGTAAAATAAAACAGCATTTATGGTGTTGTGTTTTAGTAAGTGAGTAAGGGATCCCAGAGCCCATTTCGCTATTCCTTATCCTTAATCAGCAACGCACTTGCAGCACCTGTAGCATTGCTTATGTAATTGTGTTATAGGCGACTCTAGCCACCTACCATCAAGTGGACCGTCAGCCTGTCTGACGACCTTAACATTAAAAACAGACCCAAGCCAACTTCGAGTCGCAGAATTAACACCTTCACCATCCAATCTGTAGACTCGTCAAATACAGGAATTCAAGAATGAATCGCAGATATTATGCGGTTTGTAGTAATAAAATAGATTGTAATCTCGAGCGTGCGTTCGCGTTGAAATATGATGTTATCGAGCACCAATAGATTTGAATCTCGAATGCTTTAGGGGCTGTGCGGGGCTTTCGTGACAAATTGCACCTTTCCTTGGCACTATTAAGCGATGACTGTCGCTTTTTAGCATGAAAAAGTGAAACGCTCACTGGGCAAAAATCACATACGACGTTCTTCGACGACTCTGACACGATAGTGCAAAACGTCTCACGTGCGCCGTTCAGTCAACGATCAAGGTATCATTGTTCCATTAAAATTACGTAAATTCACCACAATTACCTGTGGGCACCATGAAAAGTTACTGAGCGATAAACGATCGTCATTATTCAAGGGTTAGACGAGAATCGAGACTGCGATAGCGGAACTCCAGACGTACTCGTAAATTGCTTGAGTATGTGAATTATAAAACTGATTTGCTCATTCCTTGTACTTACTTCTTTTAAGATGCATAGAGTTTATTTAGGTTAAACATATGGATTGATATTGACCAAACATTGCAGAAAATAACTGTATTGATGGCAACATTTTTGGTAAAATATTATAATTAAATATTTAAATTAAATGGGCAGAGCCATATAATTATTGTAAAATCTTTCTGCAATGTATGTTATTTTTTTTACCTATATTAAAATACTTATAGCAAATTAGTATTACTTGTAATAAGTATAGGTAATATTTTCATGGTGCATTTTTTCTATCTTTTTTTTATTGAGACGTAGCCTAAAATATATAAGTACGAAAAGGAATTCATTTATTTATTAAATAGAAAACAAAAGATTTAAATGTGACATAAGTCCAATAAAACTACATATTACAACAGTTTTACTGCTGTGCAGTTGTTCTGAGATCAAATGATCTTGTATATTATAATTACATGTAGGATACCTTATTTTATATTTTCACAGTATCATCCAAAAATCCTAATTTTGGATGACATCGAAGCATCTAGTAATTGTCAAAATTGTAGTTTTTGTAGGGCGTTTATAGCCATATTTTTGGCCTAGCTTCTTCCGCCACTCATAACATTGAGGAATGCATTTATCTTTTGAAGAAACCAACCTAACCAATAGGAACAACGCGTTATGAATATAAATGAGGTCAACCAGGGCATTTTCAAAATACACACCATTATATCGAAATAAAATATTCAGTTCCATTCATTAGCTGTCGGTACATAAATTTGGTGGTGACGCGCCGAAAGGCGTCGACATCATTTGTACAGTTGGCACTATGGAGTTCAAAAGGAGAGATGTATACTTACCTACATGGGTTTAAACAAAATTTCAACAATAGTTTTTTGTCTTTTTCATCGCCGCTTTGTAAGACGTCTGCCGAAAATGAGTTCCTAAAATCTTTTATATTTAAAAACCCAAAATTTACCAAATTAGCTTTCTTTTTGTTATTTGATATCAACTTCGCTTCGCCAAGTTGAGCAACCATTTAAGTTTTAAGAAGTTTTGACAACTCGTAACTTCTAAGGCTGACGTTCACCTCTCTTGTATTGCTCATGTTATTAACTCAATGGTTATCAATAATTAATCAAGTCATTTTACTTTTCTTATTGTATTCGTGTTTTTCTTCTGGCTTTTGGATGATCTCTTTTTTTCAACAGTGTTTTGTATAAAAATATAATACTATAATATAAAAACAAAATAGATCTTTTTATTATTATGGTATTATATAGGTTGGTTTTCATTGCCTATAATACTTACCTGTTTTTAATAGGTATTTGTATATATTTTATTTTGTACCTACTTTTGTATTTTGTTTTTCTTGTCTTATCTTAATTTTTTTTTTGTTTAATTGTCACCATCTTATCTATTATTTCGATTCATGGAAAAAGAGCCCAGGTTGATGTAAGTTTTGGTCATTTGGGATTTTACTTTACAAACCAAAATCAGTAATTACTTAATTATGCCGCCAAGAAGTCTTCATATTTTAAATAAACATTCACTAAAGTATCTACGTAGTAATGTAATCACGTGCTTACTCAAGCAGTGAGTATACTCAGTTCTGAACCCTCACTCAGATTCCACATTTTCATGCAATTGTTGCCTTGGAATGAATAAGGACCACATTTCGGTTGAGTAAGGGATTTCATTCCATTGGGACGAGTTTTCATGGGATGAGTATGGAACAACCCAAATTATTTTCTTATTTTTCCATTTGTTTCTAATTTTATTTTGATGCAGTCTCCAAGTACTTACTCGTCACTAACTTTTTTTCCCTTATTACAGTTATTAAGTTTATTTTTGGTCGTTGTTTATTCCTGGATAAATTAGCTTCAAATATGAACTTTATGTCTGTTTGGTAAGCATTCTTTGTAATATGTTAAATAAGTACGTTGAAATGCTTTCTATTATATGTACTTTTGTATGTAAATAATTATTTAATTTAGTGTTGTGCATAACACAAAAATGTGCCACATTTAGATACATCGAGTATAATAGAATTGATTTGAGAGCAGCGCGACGCGAGCCACGCGACTTGACGCGACCACGGGCCACACATAGATAGTTTGAAGGCTTGAAGAAGGCTTAATGGAATGACATTGCTTTGTGAAAGCCGCCCAATTCGAATGCCTATTCAGATGGCATTTCTTTGCTTTGTTGCTTCATTTTGGATAGTAATAGATTATTTTATTAGTATAGATGAATTTTAACAGGCCCGATAGACATCTAATCTCAATACCGCAATCATAAAGTTGTTTTGCCGCTTTTAAGGCGAAGACTTACCTGGCAGAAAAGCGTTATTTTCGTTGTCTAATTTGACGGCCTAGAGTAATTTTAAAACTTATATTCATAATAGACTATATTTAAAAAAGTGATTTGGGCAAGTTTATACAAAAAAATATATTTTCTAAAAAATACTATTTTCTGCCAAAAAAACCTTTCGTGTCACCGTAATAGAATTTTTCAGCAACAACTATATTTGTTTTCAAGCTCAAGTTAACTCAAGTTCTGTGCTAAAATTTTATTCGGCTACTTTTATTTCTTTTTTCATATTTTATACTTAAACATTGTATAAATTGAAAAAACTTCAAATTTTAAATCTGTTCGGTTATCTTCGAGAAGCTACAAGCATATTATGTTAAAAATTGTATTCAGTCTGAAGTTAGTCCTGGTCTTAAGAATTCAATTCTTGTATTAAATTTTTAAGCAACATTTTATTTTATTTAAAAATAAAATACAATTTTTGCATTTTGTACTAAGAGTAATTCAATAACCAATATCAGAATACTTTTATTTTTCATGTAGCCATTATAGATTTATATTTATTTTAATATCGATATTTGTTTATTAAATTGACCATTGAAATTTTAAATGGACCGAAAAATTAAACGTGTATATATTTTATTTGCATAAATGTAAAATTGTTTATATAATATCATATCATATCTATATTAAACAACTTTAGTGTAGCGATAATAACATAATAATTCTGATAGTCATACATTCAAAATTGTATTATTAAAAAACATCAAAAATATCAAGATTATTATAATTAGGTATTGACACAATATTATAATTATTGATATAAATCAAAACACAAGGTATGGATTTAAAATATTCATTCCTTTTATTTTCATTTCCTTATAATGCGAATAGGTACTTGAGAAAAGAAAAGAATATTAAGTACATTATTAAAAATCTCTTTTTGTACACATCAAACGAAGTCTAGGCGACGTCACCGTTTAAAGTATTTTTTATAGAAATAGTTTATTCACTTATATAATTTTTTTCTTTCGAAGTTGCTTATTTCGTAAAACGTTTTTCTAATTACTTTAAGCTTATCTGGGCAAGCAAGAAGTTTCTCTAATACATTTATAAACCGTGGTGTTTTTTAGACAATCCATTCAGATTTTTTAGTATCAAAAGGACAACATTGAAATCTAGGCTATTGCTTTTTTTTTCAAGTTTGGAGTTTCAACTACACTTTGAAGAGTTTGGTAATAAAAGTCTTTCTTAATAGTCTCATTTAAATTTTATATTAAGAATTTAGATCACCTATATTAGAATAGGAATCAATTATTTTATTAATTGAAATAAAACATGCATATATCATGCCTCAGAAAAATGATCATAACTCAGGTGGAGCACTATACTGCGCTTATTTCAATAATGAATTATCCCATTGAATTGAATTTATTAGGTGTGTTTTCAGAATTGTTTGAACAGTTATCGGTGCATAAAACTCGTATGGAAGTAAAGCGGCACGCAAGTGACATAGTGCCTCATATAAATTTTACTATAGCCACATTAATGTCGCTACGTGAAATTGATTTGCTAGCAGAAACATATTATGATTGTGAAAACGGGGTTTACGATTTATTTACACAATACAATATCGACTTTAAAACACCACAAGCTATCATTGTACACCGTTGTAAGCAAATGTTTGTGAAAAATGTTGTTACAAAACTTTTACTCTGTGATTGTGGAATTCGTTAAAGTCTTTATTGAAATTGTTACACTGACCTATTTTCTAATAATATGTATTTTGGTTTAATCATGGATTGACACTTTCTGCTAATTATTCATATTTCGAGCTACTGAAGAAGAGCTATATTTTTTGAGTTTTTGAGGCGACTAATACTGTTATAGGATGAAGAAGATTTTTTTTGCAATGTCGGACAAAATGGACGAATGAGACATAAATTGCAATAATATGAACAGAAAAGATAAGACATGCTATTAGGTTAGGATAAACCTACTGTTATGGGACGAATAAGGATTTTTTTGGAATGTGAGACAAAATATCGGGACCAACGAGGAATAAATCGAAATAATATTACAACAACTATAAAAAATGCTATTTGGTTATAATGAACTTCAATTTGAAAAGAATAATGACAAAAGAGAAACAAGAAATCTAATCATAGATACATAATTTCGATGATAAATTCAAAAGTGTTTTGGAGGTTGATGAAAAATCTTTAATTAGCAATTAAAGTTGACACCGAAATGCAAATAGTGAATTCTAAAACTCAGTTTATTTGGTCACGGCTTGCGTCTTACGTCTAGCATTAAATGATTGACTTTGTTTCAATTTCGTATAACAAGAGTGAGTCGGTTGAACGAATCACAACACGATTACTTGATTGTGAGAAAATTCAATACTTTATGACCGGTGTCTAGGTTGGTGAAGTTATTAGTAATCGATATTGTTTTGTGGCAGCGAGTCTTTTAGACGCCATGAATAAAATGCGTGAGTAAAAAAAAAATTAAAAAAAAAAAATGGATTCATGGTTTGAACTTTCTGAAAGCTATTGTCGTTATTATTTTATAGTCTCTCTATGGTTGTACCACCCGGGTAGGAGTTATTGTTGGAAATAACTTGTGCATGATCGTAAAGCGCTTCCGGACGATTAGCTACCAATGAATGTTTGAATTTGTTGTTAACATCACCTACTTTGCGTTAATATCGTTACAATATTTGTGATTTCTATTAGCAATTGTGCACTTCAAATTCACTTATGTGCTTTTATTGAATGCTATTTATTAATTGTATCTTTGACTGATCCTGTTTGTGTAGGACTATATTGTATTGCCGACTTTGAAGGAATAGTTTAAAAAACTTTTGATATTTGGCCGAAACCAAAAATTTTACCGGACATTCCAGAAAATTTAAAAAATACATTTACGTATCAATACTTGCCAAAATAAATGTCACATAAACTACAAGCTAATTACATATAAATATCAAATACTAAAAAAATACTAAGGAAAATATTAAAAAAAAATATTGGAATTTTCCGAACTTAGGTAACTTAGGTGTTGCAGAATTCTTTTTAAATTTGATCTATTTTCATAATAATCAAATATAAATTTGTAAATAAAAACCAGCACCTCTCTTTTTAAACACAAAGCTATGAAGTCTATATCTAATATTATTATTTATGGCATAGAGGTATAAGTATAATGAAGTGATACATTATTAAGAAGCCACCCACATTTGTATAGCGGAGTTATTACGGACACGTTATGCGTCATAAATATTTCGGGAACATAAAATTAACACTCAAAAACATGGCCTTTCGAGGCACCGCAACGTCTACGGATTCAAACAAAAAATATATGGGGATCGCATGCAGAAACACGGCCGAGAGTCCAGCCACAACACAATACAAATGAAGTCGAATAAAAACCTTAATCTCACCACACAAGATCTAAATTTAAAATGTATCTTTTATCCTGTTGCTTCTATTACTGCGACCTTTCTAAAGTAATTTGCAACCGTATGTTGTTCTTACTAGGGCATGTATTTGTTTGTATTATAATCGGAGATATCGGTTTCATTTCTTATCAAAGGACATACTTGTTGACATGTTGTCTAATTGATTGGTGGTTCACGGCAGGGGTCTAGGGTTCTTACATGGTGCGGCACCTTTGTGGAATTATTTGAAATTGATAAACTACAAATGCCTTCACAAGTGGAAGATGCCACTGTTATTTTTTATTATAGGAATTAGGTAATGTCAGTCAAATTTTGATCGAATTAATGGAATTGGATTAACAATCCTAGAGGAATGTGGGCAGTTATGTCGTTTGTAAAGTTTTGTTCTTTTTTTTATGTTTTTTTTATGAGGTTTTGTTTTCTGAGTAGAAGATTAGAATTTTTATATTTAATAATAAAAAATCCTATATAAGTATCTAGAACTTACTTACTAGTCTGATGTCAAGAAGGGTATTTAAAGAGCAGTCAAGAGCATAATTTAAAAAGCTTTTAATAGTATAAAACACATTAAGATTTGCTTCATCAAGCCTAAACTTTTATTTTCGTCATTAAAAAATATTAGCTTCTTGAAGATGATGAAACTTTCCAGTAAAATTTATAAATATGTAGTATCGAAATGTTGATGTATTTTCATCGACTTTTACTAATAAACATTTTTTGTGCTTTTACTTGTTAGTAGCTAAACCTTAATTCCTCGTTTGTTTTATGTAGATTAAAATTGTCTTCAGTCAATTGCGTCTTAGCAAAACCGGGGCAGGTCCCCGCAGTTACTTATATTTTAACTGCGTGTTTTTCTTTTATGTCATCCAATCTCAATAGAAGTTAATGTGCATTCACAAAAGCACGGCAGAAATCGACGAACGGCGGTCCCCTTTGACGATAGGTGGTCTGGTCTCCAGCACTGACCGCGTTGATGTGATTATAATAGCGACACTTTGCACAGATACATTAATAAAATTAGAAATACATATTATTATATCGCTTTATTATCAAATAAATTATTTTTAAAGTTACATACCTAGATACTAACTTAATTATAGATGTTTCTGTGATGGTTCCGAGTATACAATAAATCAACCAATACAATAAATACAAGAAAATCAGATAAAAAAAGTGTGTGTGTCAGCTCCGATACACGACTGGAGTTTACTTCATGAACGATTATAAAATACATTAAAATTTTCACAATTCGAACACGCCGAAAGACCAAAATTGATCTTTTTTAAAAAATATTGTGTTGATCTATTGATGGCGCAATATCTCTGAAACTTCAGATATTCTAAAATATTAAAAAATAGAACGTAACGCATATCGTGTGATAATTTTGATTTTACTCCCATAATTTTTCATACCACGAGCTTATACATATTATATGAAAATCCAATAAACTCATCATATTTCTAATAGTTTTGACATCAAACTGATTTTAAATTTGGAATAAAAAAAAAACAATGACCGGTAAATGTAACACTTCATATCCCACATTTGGCCGAAATGTTATCGTTTCTGTGTGACCGCATTCGTTACAAGAAATTGGATGCTTCTGCTTGAGAACACATCCAATGAAACGTGAAATTTGGAGATGATCGAGAGGCCTGAATCTCAAAAGCTATTCAACAGACGTACGTCGCTTTGTGATCTATTGTAGCTACTGTGCGCACGGATTATTTTATTTCTTATATAGCTACTTCTTTTAACTATATTTACTATTATAATTCGTTCAAATATATCTTATGTAAAAAGTGGTAGGAGATGTGTAATCTATGCTAATATTATAAAGAGGAAAGATGTGATTGTTTGTTAGTTTGCATTGAATAGGCTCCGAAACTACTGGACCGATTTGAAAAATTCTTTCACTGTTGGGAAGCTATATTAGCAACGAGTAACATAGGATATATTTTATAAAGTTACGCGGACGAAGTCGCGTGCAAAAGCTAGTCTGTAGTACCTATTTCAAGTCAAAGTATTAGAGTATGTCATGATAAAATCCGAATTCTATATTTTCGTATTATATAGATAATGAATAAATAACTTTTGATATTCTCTCGTTGATTAATACCCACTAGATCTGTTAGGTTATACAAACCGATTTCAATATAAATTGCTTGTTCTAATTATCGACAGAATAGCTTTCTTTGGCGGGCTAGTAGTAACCTCAATATGTTGTTCGACAGGCTGGGTGTTGACATTGATATTGATATATTTAATTGTAAATCGGCGGAAATTAAGCGTAAAATGACGGCTATACTGTTTAGCTGAGCGGTTTTCTATTTGTTTTCTTTCTGTTATTGTTTTATTTTATTATATTTTATTCTTGTTATTTAGATATAGTTATAACTGTTTATATGCCTTTGATTTTGATCTTTGTTTGCTTTCAGTTATTTATTGTTTAGTTTAGTTGTGTGTTATCGATCGTCTCAATTTCTAGTTTGTAGTTTATTTGTGTATGCCTCAAAATTGCCTTATGTTATACCTATTGTAACTTTTTTGTTTGTGCTGTTGGTGTACCTTTTGTAAAATAAATAAATAAATAAACAAATATTAAAAGTTACCATCTCAAATTATACTTATGTAATTATTGATAGATAATTTTCATAAGACCAACTAAAGCTTCTTTCTGCTTTCTTTCTTTCTGATTTATTTCATGTAGAACATGAACCTAGAAAAAAAAATACAACGGATGGAGTGCTGTCACTGTACAAAGTGAAGCACCGTAATGGCCGCGCGTTTTTATGTATGCGTGTTTTCAGGGTTGCCAGCCAAAGAAACTTTCCCTAAATTTTGATACATAATAATATGTTTTGAACTACACATTATTTATATGAACAAATAAGTACATTTGATTTTGTCCGTAATAATTAGTTTTTTTTTTTTAGTTTTTAGTAACGAAACTAGTTTTATGCCAAAATGTTAACTTATTTTTTATAAAGTTGGAGAAATAATATTCCGAAAGTTGGCAACATTAATTTTGACAAAGAAAAGTTTGTTTACATAAATTACCAAAAGATGGTTAGAAATTAATCAAAATAAAGCGTAAAAGAGTGTATTTACATGTGTAAAAAAGTGATTCCTTGTTCTTTATTATCACGTAAATTGCTACAGGAACAACATTTCACGATGTAGGTGTCATAATTAAATAGTTATTTTAATTACTCATTACGAGTGCACTTAATCAACGCTAGCAGCGTAATGGCGGACGCCGAGCTTACTATGGAATATATGTGTGGGTTAAAAACTTAACGTCTAAATACGCGTTACCGAGCTTACTACGGTGCTTCACTTTATTAGAGGTTTATGATGTAGAATAATGCTGATGATTCCTGATTTTTGAAAACAAAAATGATAAAATACACTACAGCCATATATATCTGAGTTCATTTTTTAGGTCAGGGTCGAATGAATCAGTTAGGCGGAGTATTCATAAATGGACGTCCACTACCAAACCACATCAGACTAAAGATAGTCGAAATGGCCGCAGCCGGAGTTAGACCTTGCGTCATATCAAGACAGTTAAGAGTCTCACATGGATGTGTCTCCAAGATACTCAACAGATACCAGGCAAGTCATAATTTTCTATTTTCTCACCCCCATTCTCGGACCGACTATAAATTTGTCACGCGATTTAATTGTTAATAATAAGATATCCGATAGTTATGATGCCATATGAACAGGTTTTGTTAAGATTTTTTCTTTGCTTTTAGAGCGAGTGATCATTACACTAACTACACATGAAACCTTCATGTGAAGACCTAAGCACAGGATACGAACCGATATCTGCCTTGACGACAGCTGATCTTACGCCAGTGGACTATCATTGCTTATTTCTAGGCTACTTTTTTTTCTTATCGGTATTGTTATATATATAGATGGGACTATGAGTTGGCAGACTTCACATATCTTCAGTATATCTTATCTTCTCTATGTCCGCTTATAAGCAAGTATCAGTTTTGTTACTAATAGTATGATATTATTATAGTAACTCATGGACTTATGAAGTAGCACGGGAAATTATCTTAAGCATAGACACCCTTTTTGTGGCATTACAGAAGACCAACGTAAAAAACAGAACGTACGTAATAGAGATTGCAAACCGGGCCCGGTGCCCTTTTAGACACCCAGCAGAATGCTACCGGGCCCGGCCGGGTTGAGAAACATACCGGGTTGAAATCTCTAGTATGTAAGGTGTTTTAATTTGTGACCTGAAAATGGAGCATTTTCCTATTTTCATCTCGTAAATGTTCACTAAAAAAAAAAAAAAAATTCAGAGCTTCGTAGACATCATTCTATTAGTTGTATCACTTAACAAAAAATAATTTTAAATTGACAATTTTTTTATTAGGAAACTGGCTCCATTCGTCCCGGAGTAATCGGCGGATCGAAGCCGCGAGTAGCGACGCCGGAAGTAGAGAACAGGATCGAAGAGCTGAAGAGACTAAACCCAGGTATATTTTCCTGGGAAATTAGAGATAAACTAATTAAAGAAGGCATTTGTGATAAAAACACTGCCCCATCAGTCAGTTCTATATCGAGACTAATAAGAGGAGGCAAAAGGGATGAATCAGATCCAAGGAGAAATCACAGCATCGATGGTATTCTAGGTAAGTAACACTTACCTCAGACACGAAGTTTTCCTGAACGAATACTACTTTCCTTAACTATTTTGATGTTTAATGTGATTTTTCTATGGTATGAATTCCCGTGCTGTATTGAATTTTGGATGCATAATGTGTAAACTAGAAAAAATAAAGGTATATAATATGTATGTTGAGATTTAAAATGAGAACACTAAAATTTAATATAACTAATTAAATTCAATTATATAACCTCTCATTAGGCTACTTCAACACATTTTTATTTGTATATTTTTTAACTAGTTTTGTAATACTGATTTATCATTTGTCATAGGACTTGTCATTTATCATGAAAAGATTTGAAGTCGATTAATTAATTATTATTAATACAACAAGATCGATTTAAATCTTTACATTAAAAAAAATAGAAATGTAATAAATCCTTGAAACATGCAGAAATTCCAATTAGCTGTCTTTTCACAAATCGCCAATGAAAACCTTAAACATAATGACGCGTAAATAACTCGCCGTGTCATCGTAGTCCTTAACGCTGATTCGAGACCATAATCACTTAATTTAGCTCAAAGCAGATTATTATTATAAATTAATACCTATAATGAGACTGTCGGAACATTTGCAAACTTCGCAAAATAGCGTATAAAGTTAATAATGTACGCAAAAGTGAAGCGGACGCGGCGCGCGCGCACGCTACGGCAGCGCCCCTTGTGTCGGCTTCGAAATTGTAGGTTATAAAAATGAAATTAGTATCCAAAGGTGTTATTATCCCATCGCGTTTGGCCGCGAGGCTTGCATTACGACAATCTGTCCGTACTGCACGTCTTGTGCTGTATAGCTATCCAATATAAAATGGCGCTCCTAATATCCCGGTTCGGCGACGGAGTGCGCTTTTGCCGGAGAGATTCTGCTCGCCGATAAGATTATGCATATTATTAAGTTGTGCGCAGCTAAAGTAATATCTACACTGGAAAAGCGGCCTCCTTTAGCACTCGGCACCAGGAAGGCGCGTTGAAAACTTTTCGATTCGTGCCTGACCTACGAACGGCAGAAATCAACGGTGAAATCAACAATCTTTTTCGTGGAAATGTTTACATACGCTTTCGCGAAATTACAAGATTGAAAATTACGAAAATTAAATTATACGAACGAAATCACTCTTTGCGTTGATTTTAAAACACAAGTATTTTAATAGTGCAACACTTCATAATTTGTAACAATTTTTTTTACTCATTTGGAAGCGGGGTTTCTTTAACACTAACAACTGTAGAGATGATGTCTAAAAAAAACTAGAAAACGCATTAGATACAATACTCGTAATACAATGTGGTTACATTTTATTTTATAGGGTCTGATCGCGTGTGGTCCGTGCGGTAGCTTAATTTGTTCGTCAACAAATAAACTTGGAATCGGGCGAAGTTGATGCAATAAAAATATTGGTATTTCCACTTTATTGGTCGTGTGGTTACAAAATGTTCTTTTGTCCCAAAAGGTCCATCGTCCTGTGAAGAATCAGATACGGAGTCTGAGCCAGGCATCACGCTAAAAAGAAAACAGAGAAGGTCAAGAACGACATTTTCTGGGGATCAGTTGGAAGCATTGGAAAGAGCTTTTACAAGAACTCAATACCCAGATGTGTACACGAGAGAGGAGTTAGCACAGAAAACTAAATTAACGGAAGCTAGAGTACAGGTGAGTACAATGCATGCGTGTAATGATGGATGAACGCAATTAAACAAACTCATTGTTGGGTTTAATTTATTTCTCGCCCCTACAAAAGGCGTGACGTAAAAATGACGTTATTACCTTTATAATTAATTGATACAAACATAAGCGAGCGCCCATATGTTGCGCTTCGCTACCGTTTCTTCCTACCTATTTCTTTTTATTTGCCTCCAATAATTGTGGGTTAAGACACAAAATGGAAATGAGTTTGGCTTATATTGTAATTACAGTATCTTCAGAACTCAATCCCTCCATTAATTAATAAGACATCAAGCTTGGAGAGGATATTAAAGCAGAATTAATTATTTAGAATCCTTTCGTAGCAATCAGACGAATGGCAGTTGGGATTAAATTGTGCAATCGAAGTGAAACAATTAGCTGAGTAGGTTTATTTTAGGACCTGAGGCTGAAATGTGATTTGAATAGCTATGCAATGTGGAGTGGCATTTTATAAATCCGAGGATTAAATATATATAAAAATACCTATTCATATTCACTTTGTAGCTTCATTTCATTTATTTTAATTATGAAATAAAAGGCAATAAGAGATAATTTGTTATTTTTTGTTTAGGTATGGTTTTCGAACCGAAGAGCACGTCTTCGCAAGCAGCTTAATTCCCAGCAACTCAGTGCTTTCAATACCATGTCCTTACCATCAGCTTTCCCTTCCGTCCATCAGCAGTATGAACCACCTTCTACTTTTAACCCTCAGTGCTCATCATGGCAACAATCTTATTCTTCTGCGTTAGGCACAAGCTCAGTACTGAATTCCGCTCTTGCTCCTTCTTTACATCAGTCAGCATTAAGTGCACCATCTGTTTGTCAATCAGCATTAGCTGCTTCTTCATTACACCCTCCAACGTCTAGTTCTTTTTCTTCCGGTAACCTTACGCCCTTATCCCATTCTTCTGAGTTACCTGCACCTCTACAAGCGACAACTGATACACCTCCTAGTTCAAGTCCAACTTCAAACAGTCCAGTCGCACAAAGTAGCGGAATTTCCTATCAACATCCCACTTATTCGAATGTCAGCGAAGCCATACCTCATCCTTATGGTTACGGAGAATATTCGAAACAAGAACACGCTGCCATGTCCGCGCACAATCATTGGACATCAAGACAACTCAGCGCGCATCCACAAAATAAATTGTCAGAAGTCAGTGCGTGGCCTGAAAATTACAGGTAAGTTTATTATCTTATACTTAGGGCCTCTTTTACCAACTACAAGTAAAGTGTTGATTAGTTACTTTTAGAAATAATTTTATGTTCTATTAAATTATGCACTCGGTTTACTGCATCCTTCGATAGGCGATTTTTTTTTATTATTTTCTTTTTAATTTTTGGAACTTTTACCGTACCTACAAACAAAGGTATATCAGCTCCATCATTCCCGGTGACCGGTGACTTTAAATGGCGGTTAGCCTATTAGACTCAGAGATGGTAAAAAAGGACCTCATCCTAATATCTTAATCCTAATAATAATATATAATGTTATAAATGCAAAAGTTTGTATGCTTGGGTGTTTGTTACTCAATCACGCAAGAACGGCTGAACGAAATTTCGATGAAATTTGGCACAGAGATAGTATATTACTTGGATTAACATAAATGATTATCCTGGAAAAATGTTTAGTTTCTCGAGGTATCGTCTTAAAATATAAAATAGTATGTGTGTCAGCTCCGACGCACGACTGGAGTTTATTCTTTAAGAAGAACGATTATAAAATACATAATATAAATTATAAAAACATTTATCATAACGAATTAATATCACAGACATCTCTGTTCGAATGATTACCAGTGCCATCTAGTTTTCGCAAGGATGTATTATTACGTAACATATTCTAGTTTCAGAGATATTGTGTAGATGGCGCAATATTCTAAATTTAAAACTAACACGTAACGCATACCGTGTGACAATTTTTATTTTACTCCCATAAATTTTCATACCGGCTTATATTTGAAAATCTATTCTTAAGGAGTAAACTCCCAAAATTCGGCGCCACCGTTCGTCACAGCGATACAGTTGTCAGGCGTTATATTATATTAGTCATATAATATTTTCTCAGGTGTATTATTTTTCATTTTTCAAGGCACGAAGTCGTTGGCACCAGCGAATTAGATAAAATATGCAGTAAATACATTATTATGAAACAGCTATACGACTATAATGTCACAATGTTACATTAGAATTAATAAACAGAAACCTAAGTATAACGTCTCAATAATCCCTAGCGGCAATGGCAAGTTGCCTTCATGAATTATTGATGTTGAGCTACTCATGTTCCATCTTGGTTTGTGGATGAATATGCAATTATAATAAACTGACCTTTACTGCCGACAATTTAAATAGCTATTTATTAGGATAATGTTAGGTTTGTAAATAGTAGGTATTCTGTTTGTAACGTTAAACATGACTGAGTCAAATTGTGGGTAATTCGCAAATGATGAAACAGTGGTGGTTATTGGGGAGTGCAATGTGCAGTGGCTATCAGACAGGCGTGGAGCTCGATCGCAAATCGGGGTCTACTCTTTTTATTTCTTTTCACCTTCCTTTATCATTAGCCAGAGCGGCCGCTAATCAATTAAGAGTGTAAGAAGTTGACCATTATACGGCGCGCGGGTGGTTATTACAGGCTGCGCTTCATAAAATGCCGGTCCGATCGTGAATGCAATAGGGCTGCGAATTTTATAGAGATTTTTGATCGGCTTTTAATTAAAATTTTACTTACTTATTTTCCTCACGCAATATTGATTGCATTTAACAAAGAAGGCAAAGAAAGCGCATTCGTTGTGGATCATATGTTAAATATAGTACCTACAGTAACTGTTTTATTAGAGTGATTTTGTTGAGGAGAAACGAACTCATTGTCGCTTTGTGTTGTATACGGAGTGGACATTTATCTGTGTTATCCAGACAAAGCACATCTATAAACTTAGTCGTAAATGTGGACCACACACAATATCACGCGTTGTATGGTGACAGAGCAACTAATATGTAGTAGGTTATGTGTATTGTCATATATTATGCCTACCCCTGAAATCAGCCTGAAATACTGTTCATTTGCGCATTGGAAAAGTCTATTTAATAAAATATGGATAAATATTTTGTATCGACATTCGACAACAATTTATTTCCACCCATATGGCGCACGACCCACAGCAATTTAGCATTTCAAATTTACTCGCGTTTTTGTTAAGAACGTATCTGTTAATTTTATAGCTAGGACTTTTTTTAATAAAAAAAAAACGAATGGACTAAACTTGTAAAGGACATCGTTCATAACCAACCATTGGTTTTTTTTACTTACACTTTTGAGAATTTGGTAATTAAAGTCTTTCTTAATTTCAGTAATTTCCTGTGAATATTCAGATTTTGTAAATGTACTCGTATCTCCATTTATTCAAAAATTCGAAAATTAAAAAGACAAATATTTTCTACAAATATTTTAGTAATGAAGACTAAGTATTCTAAAGAGTTATATTTGGTGGACTAAGCGTGCTAAGTGTTTTTAGAATATATAGATCTATAGGAAAGTAGAGTAATATTCAGAAGTAAAATTTTTAACTAACTAAACTATAAGCATGAATTATTTAATAGCAGCACACGCGAACCCAAATCGTGTAGCTACATTTGATTGTTGAACCTAACATTTCTTTGAAACTTGAAGGTTATTACGGAAGGTTAGGCGAACGAGTACAATACAGTCAGCGGGAAACGTAGATAAACACATGTTACTTTGTATCGTAACCGCAATTAATGGCAACAGAACGTGACATTACTGTACCGAAGCCAAGCATTAAACTTACTCAAGTCTGGTATTAAAACTTATCTGCAGCTATTTGCATTCAACTTCCTAACCGCTCTCATATGTTCTTCTTACCGGTCGCTATGACGCTATGGACTCTTTTTATGATTCATTCACTTTCTGACATTATCGTGTAATCTCTCAATTGCTTCCATTTTCAAATGTTTTTTTAATCTATGAGTACTATGTAGTAATTAAGTTTTCACTAGATAGAAGTTGTAATTAATACCGTTCTTGGCACTATGACTTTGTCAATGAATTTATATAATTTTTAATATTTTGTTGATATTTTTCAATTATGCTACTAATATTGTATGGATGTTTGTTTTCGTCCACACAAAAACGGCTTGATGATATATATCTATTATCTTCTATATCTATCAATAGACACTCTGTCTGTTTCTTCGAGCTAGACCATCCAACGGATGATACGGTTATGTAAGTTTATAAGTAATTTGCAGAAGAAAATTGCACCACTTTAGAGAAAGAATAAACTATGAACCTAGAAAAACAATGGACGGAATTCCATATACTAATAAAGTGAAGCATCGTAGTAAGCTCAGCAATGTGTATTTACACGTTAACACCCACACATACAAACCATAGTAAGCTCGGCCTCCGCCATTCATTAAGTGCACACGTAATGAGTAATTAAAATAATTATTTAATTATGCCACCTGCGTCGTGATATATTGTTCCTGTAGCACTTTACGTGATAGAAAAGAACAAGGAATCACTTTCTACACGTAAAAACGATCACACACCATAAAAACGCGCCGCCATTACGGTGCTTCACTGTACAGTGACAGCACTCCGTCCGTTGTTTTTTATAGGTTCATGTGTAAAACTGATTAATTCCTAAAATCTGTATTTTATGTAGCCCAAAAGGTTTGAACAAAGAGAAGGAATTTTTTCATTTTGCTAATCGTAAATCCATTAAATTATATTCACACAAGGCTCCTTTTAAACGGCAATTGAAATTAGATTAATGACATGGGCTGAGTGCGAGCAGTTGATTATTTAATTGCTTATAGTCGTTGGAAAGCCGTTTTGTTTGCGTGCTTCGTATTGTAAGATATGCTAACAACCTCAATACCATTAAAAAATGATATTGTCAGGATTTAAGTTATTCCATGTTTTTTGTGTGCACCTGCTTCTTGAAATTACTAGGTAGTTACTGCCATAAAAGTCAGTTTAGCAGTCGTTCTAAGTACATACTTTTTTCTTCGGAAATATATACTTATAATGACAGCTGCTAGCAATTTTCATGAAGTTATTTCGATAGTACTTTCCTAATTTATAGTTCTTCGCATTAGTGAAATCCGTATCCAAATCTATTGGGTGGTTTAGAAGTAGCGGAAAAACAGTCAGAGGTGGAAAGCGACTTAATTTTATAATTTGTATAGTTATAGAAGTCGATATATTATAAATTATTCATATTGTCGTCATGTTATTTTTGTGTCTTTGTATTACCGCCTCGTAAACATTATAATAAGCTATTTGAAAATACAATTTTAAAAATCACATAAGCAATGATCGTAAGAATGCAAGTAAGATGTTAGTTAAAATTGATAGAAAATCATGTAGTTTATCTTATAGATAGACTTATATATATTGATTCGCAAAACGCGTCAATTAAAAAATGAAATAATTGCATGTCGCAATATTTTCTGTTTATATTGTCTGAGGCAGTTTTACAAATTCATTTTGCTACAAGAATACAAGATCCATAATACTTAATACACAATATTACTGTGGATACATAACAAGGAAAAGAATATTCTACATAAATTTGGATTTAAAAGTAATAATTGTTTCAGTATGATGTGATACGATGCCAGAGAGAATATGTTTTAAACGTGAATAGAATCTCGAGTTCATTTCCTCCCTATTGTTCTCGGTTTGTTGTTCTTGTTCGCTTAGTTATTTTCAAATTCAATTTAACAATTCAATTGAAAAATTGAAGATATTTTTATATGTTATATTTACTGTATCGTTTAGCATCCATACTCGGTCTGTTACCATTTCACGCCTTAACACAAATTTTGAGTACACATATATAGGGATCACCTTTCATCCAGAAGAAGTATATATATATATGTATATAAAACATGACATTAAATTGACAAAATCGCATATTGTATCTGTGAAGAAAATTTGTTATTGTATGCGATTTTGACAATTTAATATCATGTTTTTTATTCGCCTTTTAAAATGTTAGATTGTTTTGTTCTCTCTTCCATTTTTTCCAATATTTCTTGTTTTGGATAATAATATAATAATATTTAATATTTTATTAAACAATCATAAAATGTCACATTTTATACTTATTACACTAACTACGAAAACAAAGATTTTTATTAATGTTAGAATCCCAACAATATACAAGAGTCACGAATCAGGTGCAGCGATTTTTCTTAATAGACTAATGCGTGATACTATCGTCTCTTAAATTACACATTAGGTGGTACAGAAGACCAAATAGGTAGCAATTACAAACCATTATAACGTCTACTGTGTCATTATTCGTTCTTTGTTGAAAGTCTTATTGCCATACACTTTTGTTGAGTTATTTCAATTATAAGTTAATTATAAATAAATGAACCATTCAAGTTGTTTCAGCTACCAGATGAAATTTTTTACATAAATATAACGTCTATGATTTAATTTACAAACTGTCTGTTGAATGATCGATCGATTAGTTTTAATATTGTGTTTGCCTATAAATAAATAACAAATTTGATTTTTTAATTAAAATTATTTGGTTAATATCTTATTAATTAATTAAACTCCTTTTTAATAAAGTAAAAGTGTCAACTTTCAAGAAAAAATGGGCTTTTAAAAAAGTTTTCTTAAGATAAGCAAATTCTGTTAAGCAAAACTCTTGCGTTAGACATTATTTCAGACAGAATAGTCACATTTATTTTATACTAGTATATGCCTGCGACTTCGTCCGCGTCCGATCGCTACCAAACTTCACAGGAACACCTGCTGGACTAATCTGAAGACACATCGCCTTTTATATATTAAGATATATTATTACAATAATCACCCCATTTGGAGAATTATGTAAGAATGTATTTATGTAAGAAAACTTATATTTGCTTTTTTCAACTTGTGCCAACAACAAATAGAAAAAATATTTATTGGAACCAAAACACATACATCGAGTATGATAACTATAGATATGATACACCATATAATAATAAATTATTGATTAAGCTTAATTATTAATAAGTTTTTTAAAAATTAAATTATTATAACACATAAACATAGGAATTTATAATAGATTGACACTTTCAAAATACACAGTAGGTAGGAATACGATAAATGTTATAGATATTGGTTGCATAATTTCCACAATACTGTTAAAACTTAGATTATTGAAATTGTAAAAAAAATGGAATAATAAAAATAATGTGATTTATATTTTGTTGCAGTTCGTTTTTCGGTACAAACTCATCTCATTACGCATCGCACGCTCACTCACCAACGGAAGCAAAGTCAGGATATCCCTACTTGGGGCAGCTCGGTGGCATGGATATGGGAAGGCTGCACTAACTGGTTATATGCGGTCAAATATACCACGAAAAAATCACATGGTCGTGTTTTAGATTTTTTTATAATATAATGGAGCTTTCACTTGAAAACATACCAACATTTACATAAAACATATCGAAGTGTGCCTTCTTTTTTTGACAAAAAAAGTATTTCGTTTTCGAATTTGCATATTATAAACATTACTCCTGATATATTATAGTTCAAGGTTCCTGCATGGTATGTAAATATATGTTTATATTTAAATTGTACATATATTTCTTACTTATAGTTTTAAGGTAGGAGAGAAAATAAGTCACTACATTGTCAATACATTATTATTGTAATAAAATTTAGAATAATAATTATATATTGTATTTTATTAGAGTACATATATTATTGGCATAAATAAGGTTATCTTATACGTGAAGAAAAAATTTAAAATTTGGTTCCGTATGTAGGTTACCTGTCTTAAAAATACAAGTGACATTCATTATATTTGTATATAGTATAAGTATACATATTAAAATTCTACTATTTTAATACTACATACTTATTTTACTTCCAAAAAAGAGACTTTAAAACATAAATACACATAAAGAGCCTGGGGTTCTTTGCTGGTTTGTAATTTGTAGTTAGTTTTTAATAGTTAGTATTTTATTATTTCATCTTAAATAACAACCAGTATTAAAATTCTATGTTCTTGGCGTAGGCATTTAAATGTTTTGAAAGAAAATTTGTAGCAAATTGTAAGATTGTAACATGTAAAAAGCAAATAAAACCTGTAATAAAATTTAATATTTCGTGATAGTGTAATATTTTAAATTAGCATACTTATACTCCATTCAAGGAGGTCGAGCTCCCAAAGAAAACCCCGTGTGGCGCCCATTGGCTAATATAAGGCGGGTATTATAATGTCGTTTCACGTTTAGGCCTTGTCGGTTGACTTTTGAGACGGACTCTAACTGCGTACAGAATTATTGTGTACCACCCTTACCAAATAAAATGATTTTCTAATTTTTTTTTTATTAAATGTATTAATAAAAAAAAAAGAAATATTATTTTTATTAAAAAATAATAAAAATAATATTTCTTATTATAGTTACACAATCAATTCTGAATCATTATCTTACTGTATTGTAGTATATTGATTTGGTGTGATTTTTACTATGGTTTACGAAATTAATTTTTTTATGAATAAAATAAGTGATTTTTGTACATTTACATTTTAACATAATGTGGACATACATTTAACTGAGATGTTAAATGAAACTAAATTAGATTATATGTTCCTCAGGACGAACCAGAGGCAGAACTTAATAGTAAATTATAAACACAATTTTATAATTTATTATTGAAAGTTTACTCATCTTTTGTGTCATTTTGCCCTAATTTTACGATTTTTTTCAAATTGTTTAAATCCGTACTAATATTATAAATGTGAAAGTATGTTTGGATGTATGGATGTATGGGTGAACCAATCACCATGAAATTTTGCATACTTTTCATCGTTCAACGCGGACGAAGTCGCGGGCACCAACTAGTTATTGTAAAATTTTTATCGGATAATACTTACATTATATAAAGATAGGAGACATTTAAAACAAACTGTTCTCAATAATAAATAATAACTTAACATAAACTGTTCCGATTTTTAAAATTTATTTATGTTTTACGAACCATTACTTTAATAGAAATATTTACATGTTAAAGATTATTTAAAAATTAAGACAGGTTTGCAAAAACTTTATACAGTGTGGTCTTTGTTATGTGTGGTCATCGTATCAAGACTATAAAATTTTTAACTATAAAATTACTTACTAATTTATAATTTTAATTACTACAAACAAGAGACTGTTAACATTTGAAATGCAGGAACCCTAGGCAGGTCCTATAATTAATATTTACTTACATTGTTATCAGAGTACTGCATGCTATATGCATTTGGACTTATATAACTTAATTTTATTAAATAAATGTACAATATTTTTTAAAATTAGGTACCTGTTGATAAAATTAGTATTTTTTTTTTAAATAACATTCGAATTCGTTGATATGGCCTTAAATTGTGATTGCCTTATATAAAATATTTATTGATATAAAAATAGATTGATGTTATATTGTACTGATTGATATGGATATATTTGTAAACACTTAAGTTGTAAAAATATAAGTTTTTATTAGAAATAAAAATCGCTTTAAATAAATTCAGTTTTCATTTATTTCAAAAAAATTTTCTGCCTTAAGTACCTAATTCTCCTTTTCTTTGACTAAGAAGAAATACTTAGATTTTTATGTTATAAAGGGTGGCAGGCAGTCAGACGTCTCACTTGGTGGTTACCGTCGCCTAAGGACACAAGGAACATTAGGACAAAACCCAAACAATTACGTTTATGATACGACAAATAATAAATAGCCATTAATCCTACTGTAATTATTTAGGAACCAAAAATTTTGAAAATACACATTAAATTCATTTCACATTCAATTTTAAAAAAATATTTCATATATGTATATAGTTGGTTCCAGTTTGAAAGATCAATAATAATATTATAATTTATACTAATAATATATAGAGAAAAGATTTGTATTTTGTTTTTAATGAATAAACTCAAAAACTACTGGACCGATTTAAACAATTCTTCCATCTATAAAAAGCTACATTGTTAGCGAGTAACACATGGTATATTTTATAAAATTGGGCAGACGAAGACGCGTGCAACAGCTACTTTATAAATTATATACATTGATGAATTCGCGAGTAAAAGCTAGTAGGAATTTATTACTATTTATTACTATTGTAGTCGGCAGCGCACTTGCAGTATGTGTGGTGTTGCTTGTGTTATAGGCGACGGTAGTCACCTATCATAGTACTCGATGCCTATCATCAAGTGGACAGTCAGCCTGTCTGTCGATCTTAACATGAAAATGTCCACCGACGTCGACACCAGTATCACTAAAATCTTAGACTTCAGCATCTCTATGGTCATCGATAAATTATTTCTTTATATCTATCTACATTTCATTGGACCGTCCGAAGTATACAAAGTGTTTAGTTTAATTGAGTAACTACTCCCAAAATCTGTATGTCAGTATTTCTCAGAATTCTTAATTAGACAAGTTCAACGGCGGACCGGATTGTTGGATAGCGTCATGTCGCAGTACCCAATCATCGATAAAAAAAACCTCTGAATGGAAAACGTGATTGAGTAGACTTTTTTTTTCAAAAATAGTCTCTGACGCAAAAAGGTTTCGGTAAGGCACACGCGTGGGAACAATGCAATTCTGTAATATCTAGTTTGATGTCAGACTGGTTGAAGGGAATCATTTAAGAGGTTTGATAACAGTATATTATGGCGTTCATTGCATGTAATAAATAAATTAATGATATTATAGCCCAGTCTAATTAGAAAAATCAGAGGAAATAATTCGTGCAGTTTTGAAAATTGGTACAATTATATTGCGAATATCTGTACGAATAGCATTCGGCTTAATTTGACTGTACTATTATAGTAATACTGAATACAGTTTACGAGATTTATGGAACGACTATTTTTTTGACAGCCCTTTTGACGTCACTCCAAAATTAATTTAAAAAATACTGGTGGTTCCTGACGCCCTTGATCTATATTGTACCTTAATTGCTATATCATCCTACACACAATTTAACTATTATATTAGATCATTATTTTTAATTTTAATTTAATTATTTTTAATTTAGATAATTTATAATTTTACATATTTTTTTAGTAGATTTGCTTACATACATTACCTAAATATATTATAATACTAAAAAAATTTAAATAATAAATTTCTTATATAATGCTTTCTTTAGAAGTAGTAAGCGGAGGAACAGATAGACGGACAGCGTTATTGTTTCATACTAATTATTTTATTATTAGACTAATAAGAGAAGAGAAAAAAAATGCAAAATATTTGTAAAAAATTATTAATTATAGAAATTAAAATGAAATATATTTAACACATAAAATATAATATCAAATAAAAATAGTCGGTTTAATTTTTTGAAGTTAATAAACAGTTGTGGTGTATTGAATAATATCTATTATTGTCAGCGAGAAAAGTCGTGCTACAATTTTAATTGAACATGACGAATCGTGTTTGTCAGAAAAACTGGGAGGGGACTGTTTGAGGAGGCGGATATCATCTAAGCGTTTTTACTTACAAAATGTCATTGGCTTTTGTCGTTGGCTTGGAACAATATGACGAAAGGATGTTTTAAATTAGGCGCACAGGTATGCCACCCGGGTAGATGGGTAGGTGTGGCAATATGGACATCTAACTTTTTCGAAACCGCGTTTCGTATCTTTCAACTAAGTGCACGATCCAACTTGGAAGAACTCACAAGATCTCAATAATCATTCGAGACAGTCTAGTGAAAAACTTTACGTTTATAGTACCTAATACAATCTTAAAACTGCTACTAATTCGTCACAGTCATGTCAACTTCTTTTATGGAAAGGTCGACAGACAGACTGACAGTAGGCGCCTACCGTCGCCTATAACAAGCAACGCCATAGCATAGATGCTTAGAGTGTATCCGCATCCGACCACAATGGGATTTAGGATAAGAGATTGGTAAGGGATGGGGAAATTTGCTCTGGCATCCCTTCCTCACTCACCGAATCACAAGAGCACACATGCTGTTATTTAACGGTGATCTTCTGTAAGGGGTGCAGATTACTGCCGCTAAATGGGCTGCCCTAAATACTGCGAAACGCAGTGCGCCTTGCCACTACTTTCCAGATTCAGACAAGAGCCAGCTATGAAAACTTTATTCCCAAAGCAACACATTAACCACTCGACCAAGGAGCTCGTCAAAATGTATTATCAGAGACTGATACCCATAATTATACATATATACACACAGATAATATTCTTTTTCATCCTACAGTTCACTCCTATTGATACATATGCTTTAAGCAAGAAAAGTGTTTAAACGTATATTATACTTGAAATGATGTTTTCTTTGAAATATTTCTGAATAAATTGTATGAGAAACTTTGAATATAAACGCACTCCTTCCCCATTACGATTTTTAGCGTTGTTCACGCCTAAAATCTATAAGTCTGTTCCCACACGTAAGCGCGTGAGAACTCAGATTGGATTAAAATAATATGACTAACAAACAGCTCGATAATTAAATAATCGAAAGGCAACGACAGTTATAGTGCACCGAGTGTGTTCGCAGGTGGATATCGTGGTTCTCGGATTTGGAGGCGTCGTAAATCGATGGTATAATCGGTCGACGACATTACGGTTTTTCGGAAAAATTCAGTCAGCATCGGATCAATTTTCACAGCGGATAGTGCACGCACGTGTCTCAAGGAAATTGGACACACTTGCCCATTTGACGATCCGTGATTGAGTTGTCCCTACTTTAATGGCAGGTTGAAAGAACTCACTCTTAGTAGCTGTTTAAAATTAGTGTAGAAAATAATTATGCTTGGAATTAGTGAAGATAGTAAATAACTTGCTAGTTAGGCAACACAGTATTATTAGTTTAAGGATAATGTCCCCGAGAACCCGACCATCTACGGCCGCGCTAGAAAGTAACGTCCCCTACACCATGAGGATCCATGAGGATTTCCCAATGTTAAAAAAAGGTTTGTATAGGTAGACACTTCCTAGACATGGGATGTCCCTATGAATCGCCTTTAGACTTAAAGAATTTCAAGGAATCGAAGTGACAGGATCATAAAAAAGTTGTGGACGAATAAAATTACAGGATACAAGATGAGGTTAGGCGAATGGGCAAAGCTTGATTTTTCATGAATCAGATTGTCCACCGTAGGTATTTATTGTTCTTTATACAATTTACATACCCTGTGTTGCTTGTTCATAGGTACGGTAGCTACGTACCATCAAGATGATAGACTGCCTGCCACCCTTTGAAGTAAAAAGCAAAAAACACATTCGTTTTTAAAAATCTATTTCCAGTTTAAATCATCAAAAGTTGTTAATGAACGTGACGAAGTTATTGATTTAGCAGAACCCAAATAAAGTCCGAAGCGTTTGGCCGAACCACTTGTTAGATTCCACTGAGCCATCTACAAAGTTTGTTCTCACGAGAAATGATTCGAACATTCCGTCAGAATGTCCACAGAATTTTCGATGAAACGCGAAAGTCGTGCATGTCAACTGATCATTCGACCAAAAAACTAACTTCGACATCGATCAGTTTCTATTTTTTATAGACTTGTAATGCGGTGATTACTTTTCGCATACTAATGGTATCGATTTGGAAAGATTAGAGTTTAGTAATAGGAGGCGAAATGTTACAATACCTACGCCTGCCGGTCTGCCTCAAGAGCATTTGTGAGAGAAAATTGTCATATTTTAATTTTTAATTTAATTTTAAATTTTTTTATTACATAGTTTATCTACTTTTGTTCCTTTTTTAATGGACATGTTCTGCATGTTTTTGATTAGTTTTCAAAAAAGAATCGCGCATAGTTTTTTTTTTTTTCATTTACTCACAAGAAACTGACTTAGAACAGCGCATTGTAAGTAAAAAAATAAGGGTGTCGACACGTTTTGTAACCTATGCAACAATGAACTGAACAATTTCTGTCGCGGACGTCCTACCGAGACCTTTTGATGAGACCTTAGCGTGACTTGTTTTGAACAAATTATTAGTCTGGTTTAGCATAGTGAAGATAACAATCGCTCGTGATTCCTGTAAGTACATTCGTGAAAACAGTGATTTATTTATGGCATGAGTCATCGGAAGCTGCTATGTCCCTATTGTCTTATCTTTAGCGAGCTCTCAGCGTGGATCCTCGCAGCTTGAGTGCACGGTGTTTACAAACATTTTATTGAGATGTTGTATTTAATGGCTCCTTTAGAAGGTGAAATTATTGTTGCGTTGACAGTGATTAACAGTGCTGTCATTGTTTAAGTTATATCTATTACATGTACCTATATACTATTGTATTGTAATGTATACAAATAATTCATGCGAATGTGTGCCTTACTGCGAGTGTAATAGAAATGTTTTTTTTACACTATAAAACACACGGAAATCATGTTCAATATTATACCTACTAATACTTTTGCTCTAATTAAAGACTTACATCATATAATATAGCATGGTAGAAAACCTTTTAATGGTTAAGTTTCTAAGAAAACTTTATATGTACATAGGTTTCATCTTCGCTATACGACTGGATGCTGGCCAAGAGCAAACCCATCTCTAATAAAAAAAAAAACTTTATTCATTTCGAAGGAAATTTTACTATTCATGTAATATTGTTCCTATCCGCTACATTTATGAATATTTTTTTTTTATAGAAAACTAATGGCGTTATTCCAAAATCTTTATTGAAGAGTTTATTTTAATTAACGCTATTACTCCAGGTTTTTAGTGAAATTCAAAAGAGAAAGTTGACAGTGAAAATGAATTTTAAAAATAAGCTATAAGCACAACACGCTTCACTTATCAGGTTGCATAACGAGCCTGCAAGTAAAGATGTTTAAGGCAATATCTTTTGTTTAAACGTGTTCATTTGTCACTAGCTGAACAATAGAGGGAAGGCCAACGCCGTCGATTGTCAAGACACAGTACAAAGACTCACTCGTATAACAGTAAAGCAGGGTATAATGTGAGAGTACAAGGGTACATTTATTGTTTTACAACCAGCTCCCGTAGCCCCGGGAGGCAGTACGAAACATTAAGTTGAACTTACATAAAAACGCTGACGAAAATGGTGACTGTAAAATAGATTTACAACCGTTATTAAATTCCCGGAATATAGACGTAATAGTGTATTGAGCGATTGTTTGGTGTTTTAAAAAAATTTAAAATATTTTTAAAATGTGTTTTTTGTTAGTATCGAGTCTAAAGAAAAGATACGTGTATACAAAGCAAATTTAAAAGCATTATTGACCAAGAAATGTTATTAAATAGCAGAAGAATTTTACTAACACTGGAAGCTAGTGATTCATTTTCGCTGTGAACTTGCAATAGCGTTGTTTACAATATTTTTTCTTATGGGATTATGCCGTAAGAAATTATACATAATACTTACATATTTTTACCGGTTTTTCTCATTATGCTAACCAGAAGTATTTGCATAGACATACCTAACTAGCCAGAATTGTTTAATATCACTTTTTTGAGTGTGTAATGCCATACCTATATTATTTATATTTTCATTTAAACGTAAACTTAAAAATTACACATCTCTGCGCTCGTTTTCGAAAATTTGTCAAGATTCAAGAGTCTATCACAACTTTAAAATAATACTTATTATCACTATTGACGCGAAGTAGATATATAGTCGTTAATAGTAAATAAAGTGTTGTAAGGGCCTCTTTCACCATCTGTCAAGTAGGCTAACTGTCATTTAAAGTCACCTGTCACCGGGATAAATGGAGCTGATATACCTTTGGCGAAATAATAAATAAAATTCGCCTTTCGAAGGATACACAAAACCGAGTGCATAATTTAATAAAACATAAAATTATTTCTAAAAGTAACTAATCAACACACATCACCATAAAAATGCTTTTATCATCTGCAATGCAAATTGTTCTACGAATTTTAATTCAAATATGTACTTTTTGTCGTCCGGAGAGTTCCATTAAAATTATTAAAAGTACCTGTAAAAGAATAAGAGTAAAGATTCTGTATTATTCTTTTAAAAGCAATATATGCATATTGTTAAATTTTCCATTTGATTTAAAAGGAACATTCTCCGAAATATTTGCTTTCATTGTACGATTGTTTTCTGTCTGCTATCCATTATTGTATTATTGTAAATATGGTATAGGCAAATGGGCCCTGACATCTCTTACTTATGCACCGAAACAAATCAGCACACGTGCTCATTCACGGTGAATTTCGGTAAGGGGTTGGTTACTGCTGCCAGTCGGGCTACACACAGTTTATGATTGAGGAATACAGTGTGCCCTGCTACGATCAAAGTAATCCAATTTAATGAAGCGACGATGTAATTATCGCAAACAATAAACAGTGTCTCCCACAAAGTCTACATAAGTATATTGGTGGTCTCCCAAGCCTGTAGCGAATTAATTAAATTCTTGGCAAATATTATATATTAATGATTTTGGTAGCTATTTTCAATATAAATTTGTAGTGTTGTGTTTAACAATATTTTGTTAGACTATTGTCTATTAATACAATACGTGATACCATATTTAATATTATATTGAACTGAATTTGTATAAACAAGATTTACAGTTAAATAGAAAAGATTAAAAATCCAATCCGCCATAGGCATGTGTTTTTTAAAGACTATTTAACCATTTAGTGGCCAGAGTCGGATTTATCCGACAATTATTTTCGTGTCCACTTCGCCAGAGCCGGATATATTGCTTTGCTGAATTGAGTTGCTTTCTCTTAAAAAATTAAATAAAAAAAATATTTACGAGCCCGGCGCCTAGGGGCACGAACTCCTACAAAACCAAGCGGTTAAAGGGTTTGGTAATAGTTTTTTGGTATATATACTAATCTATACTAATATTATAACTGTCTAACTGACTGTCTGTCTGTCTGTTACCTTTTAACACCTTAACAACGCAACCAATCATCATGAATGCATACCCGTTGTCAGGGATACAGGAAAGGACATAGGGTACCTTTTATTCAGAATAATAGTACTGTTCCTGAGGAATCATCTAAAATAAAATAAAAACTAACCCCTGGCCAAAGTGTTATAGCAACAAAAGGTGAAAACGTTACAAATGCTTATGTTTTTTTTATTATTTTTCAACACGGACGAAGTCACGTGTATCAGTTAGTACCTATATAAAATAATAAATTTTAGGTAGCTAACATTTTATTTAAGTACCGTTAATTTGAATTAAATTTTCTATTTTTATTATATTCTATTATTTGCTATTTGCTATTTGATTTCAATTCTACATAACCGCTTTTTCCCTTGTTTTAAAAATAAAATGTTAGATGGAATATTAGAATAATATTATTATATTAGGCAGATAAATATTAGAATAATCGCAATTCTAAATGCCACAATTCCAAATTTAAAATACTACATAAATAAATTGCTTTTATTTACAGTTATAGCTGAGTAAGTAAGTATAAGTAAAACGATTTTCAAACATTAAACGAATCCAATTTAGCCTACAATTGTACAATTGTTTGTTGAATAAATTAATCAAATATTTCATCAAATTTAAAGCTAGAAATAGATTTCAAATGATTTGAGACCGCAATGATGTGAAAAGTAGGATTTAAATAATTAGAAAAGCCCGCTGTTTGCTTTTCTAATTATTTACAATATTATTTTGTAGTGTTTTCGTACCCTACAATAGAAACCAGATATAACGACTTCGGTTATAATGAATGAAGCTTACAAAATTATTACTTTTCTTGTGCTTACAAAATTATACTTTGTGTGTGTAATTTCAACCAATTTTAGTGTTGATTGTACTTCTGGTGTTTTGCGAATATAATATTTAGTGATTATTATATTTTGAGAATGTGATATTTATAGAAAGGCATATATGATATTTTGTGAATAGAATACTATGAGAATGAAGCGTTATAACAACTAAATGACAAGGTCCTTGCCTAATTCCTATAACGAATTAATATTACGAACGACTATACTTTTCTTACGACCAATTATTGTGGTCCCTTGAATAACCGATTTTCACTGTACAATTTTAATACAAAAATAACATATTTTTAATGAACCTAACATACAACCGAAAGCGTAAATCTTCTACACTTTTAAAAACATTCAAAGAATTCAAGTAATAAACTAAGTAAGTAATTTACAAACAGTTTTTATTGAAGAGTTCTTGAAAATTCTTAACAAAAATCCCGAAAACCAAATGCTTTCAACCACAATATTGAAATGTCTTAATTCGTTAGGCGTAGAAAATTCTATTCCAATATTGTACCAACCACACAACTTGAGACCTCATGTCGACATAAGAACAAAAGAGGAGAGTGTACTACTGTTCAGTAGCTAAGCGATCAGTAGGGTTGTCAATAATTCAATTAGAAAGACTACAGTTGAGAAAACCTTCTAAACAATTCCGATCACATGATTTGACACACATTAGCATTATTGCAAATTAAATTATACAAATTTTTATAAAGTATTTTCATGACTAAACGTTTATTTTATACTAAGCTTGGTTCTATGCACTAATACATAGAAGTTTTGGTTAAATGAATTATAACCATAATTTCTATGTAAGTATTTTAAAAAAATGTTTGCGTTTTACTGAACAGTGAACGTAAATGAAACGTCACGCTCGGGTTGGTGATGCATTGAATCGTGTATTCTAAGCTCCAGTCATCATTAGCCACGTTTTATTTTCATTTCTATTGTGTAGTCATAAGCATGCACTCATGTTTATCTTGTATTATTTATTACTACCTGGTGCCCTCGACTTCGTCTGACATCTTCATCGCTGTAACGACGGTGGGGCCGCGACGGCCATAGTGGCCCAATTTTTTATATTCTTATTCGATCTCTCGGAAACTTAACATTATTCCAGGATAAAAAGCATCCTCTATGTTAATGCAAACGTTGAGCCGTTTTTGTCTGAAAGAGTAATAAACATCGCATTTTAAATATTAGTAGGATATGTGTCTTTATTATTTTATTTTAGGTATATTTTCTCCGCAACATGGAGTTGGCAACCCTAGCGATCGACCGTCTCCCGTGACGTTCTAGTGATACATCAAAACCACAAACAAATCCATTGAAATGTACATACCTTCCGATTTTGAAAGTACTCGTATTGTTTCCGAATGCTTTTTAAATGGAATATATTGTTGCAAACCAAACTATAATGCTACCGGTGGGTGGTTTTTCTGCTTTTGACTCCCTGATGACAGATTCACAACCTATTATTGATCGCTTCCTGAATACAATTATTGCACTCAAAGAAGGCGGAGTATGGTCAATAAACTTGCTACTGTTTTTTATTATTATTCTGTGTATTGTTAGGCCAACCTTACCTTACCTTACCTTACTTTACCTTACCTTACCTTATCTTACCTTACCTAGTAGTGGCATCTTAATATATAATATATAAATGTAACGTTTATTAAATGTATAAAAACATTTTTATTATGAATTTTCTGAATATTAAATTATTTAAATTACATAGTTAATATTCATGTACTTAATACATTCATATAAATTACATATTAAAATACAATGAGTAGGTCATTTACGCACCACCCTCGTATAGACCATCATCACCACTCTGAAATAACAGGTCGTGTTATTAAAGCTATTTGGTGATGATGTTTGTGTTTCTAGGCGATGATGGAGAAGTGATGATGGCGATGATGAGCCATCGTCTAGGCCGATGGCCACCAACCATCCAACTGCTTCCCATTATAAAATCACTAAAAAAATTAATATGTCTGTTAGCTTTCTGTTACAATAAACTTAAGTTAAAATTTGGTATGAAGAACGTTAAACCTCAGGAAGAAGAACTCGATGCCACAGACAGACACACAGGTCAAACTTATAAAACCCCTCTTTTGCGACGGGCGTTAAAAATAAAAATAAAATCTTTTGGGAGTGTCAATATTTCACAGTGATGTACCAGAGCCACCCAGGTTCCGCCACACACGAGGTGTGGGCGTAACTACATTGTCACCCCATGAATGTGACACAGATACAGCCAGATATATTATCTACAAAACGATTGCACTCAACTAATTCGTGGCCAATGCATCATTGGAAGAATGAAGTCTGCACGATTTTAGAAAAAGCCGCCATTGACGTCTGTGTTCGGTCATTGTGTGTGGCGTTACCTTGAATGGGGTAGCGGTGAATGACGTACGTAATAGGTGTGAAGTGTTACCCTATTGTTGCCTCTATAAAGATAGGTATCAAAGCCAGCCAAGGAACTCTGTGGATAATATACGACTACATATATGACATTAATATTATATGTGGGGTAAGAGGTCCACGGTTATATGTAATCTCGGTTAAAAACTTCTTTGTGTTAATACACTAAACTGGTAGTTTTTTTTATATATTAAAGCGCGCCAGACACACATGCAAATTATTAAAATACAATTTCGTCCAATTATTGCTAGTTTATCGAAAATATTCTATAAAATTCCCTCTCTATTTCTCTCTTAGTACCTCTTCAGTCCTGAAAGTTGGCCGTCAATTCTCTGAACCTGTCTGTAAATGACAGACAGGTTCAGTGAATTAACGACTCGACTGAGGTAATCCAGTTCACTCTTACTAGTAACCACGACTTCCTGCTTCGCCTAGCGCGTCTACCTTACCGCTCTATAAACAAAAAAGTAATATAAATAAAATATTTTTATAATATTATAGTAATATAAATAATATTCTAAATTCTCTATAAACAAAAAGTAGGTAATTTAAAATTAATATGTTCAGCGCCATCTGTTTCCTGTTAGAGTAAAGCTGTTGAAGCAACTAAGTTGAAAGAATATAATGCCTTTATTTAGATCTATTTGGAAAGTTGGAAGATCTAGGCAGAACAGCATTCTTACAAAAAATATAGGTTACATTAGATTTTTTTTTTCTAATAACCATGATTTTTTTTCTTGTCTATATTACACATGACGTTGAATATATTATCAGCTATATTGATAGCTACCGTCACATATTAACACTAGCAACTATATAGGTGCTACAAGTATTAGTAGGGATAAGGGATAGCAAAATAGGTTCTCGCATCTTTTACTCACTCAGCAAAACACAACAGCGCACATGTGGTATTTCACGATGGTCTTTGATTGCTATCGCCTGAGGGGCTACTTGTCAAACCCAGACTAGAGCTAACTTTGAAAAGTTCATTTTCAAAGTTGAAGCTGCCGGGATTCGAACCCAGGACCTCTCAGTCAGAGCGCTAAGGCAAGCTAAGGCTCGCTCAATTACGGGGCACGTCATTATTTTTTATTTGAAGCATTAAAGTCAATATTTAATGTTATGTTTGTTGGAAGGAAAACATATGGAGTACAAAAAAAGTCCATTTTTATAAAAGGAAACAGTTTTTCTTTTATAAAAGGAAATCTAATGTCAAAGTCAAGGCAACCCGTGTAGCATGTCGTCGAGGCATCCCTTATCTGGCGAAATGGGGTGAGGTATTTTCGCCCGTTATGCCATGTATGCTAAACATTTATATTGTTTAGTACTTATAGTTAGTGAGATTACCTTAAAGAATCTCAAGGCGATTTGTAAATAATTTATTTAAATAATATTTTTGTAAATAAGTTATTTAAAGTCTTTTTGAATTATGCAGTATAACTATTAATCCAATTAAACTTAACTTAATTTCGATAGAATTATATTTTTAAACTAGTGATCCCGGCTTTATCTAGGGTGCAATTTTTATAAATACAAACGAATGATTTTTAAATATGTATAATAATTTTTACATATTTAGGTACTATTAGATACTACATACTATATTAATATTTAATTTCACTATGTTTGCATGTTTACTCGTTGACAAGTTTGGTCTAGTGGCTAGTAACCCTAGTTGTTAACCAAACGGTCGCGGGTTCGAATCCCGCTAAGGGACAAATGTTTATGTGTTAATATTTACCTTTGTACCAGAGTCATGGATGTTTGTATTTATAATATGTATATATTTCCAAAAAAAAAAAAATGTCTTCAAAAAAAAAAAAAACTAATGCTTGTATCCATAATACAAGCATTAGTTGCTTAGTATGGAACTAGATGGTGCTGTGTGGAATATGTGAAGATATTTATTTATTTATTACTGAATTTTTCCGGCGACTTCAATTGATCAATTAATTTTTCTATTCTTAATTTTGATTTAAATTTCCTTTCTTTTCATTGTACCCAAGCGAAATAGGACGAACAGCGATATTCGCGTACTATAAACTTCACATACGGCTACTCCGCACGAATTCTTTTGTAGCAGCATACATAACTTATTTTCAAGTTGTTTAATGTTATAAAAAAAATAACAGCATAAATCAAAAATGACTGCACTAGGTAGGGGCGAACAATATAATCGGGGCCAGTAATGGCTGTCGTTTATTTACTTTTTGCGATTTATATTTAAGTTGGGGTGACTAGGAATATATTTTCCTATTATTTGTTAGGGTTTTGTAATGGTAAACGCGTTCGGCTACGCCTCGTTGAAAAGGGGACACGACTAGGGATGCGGTGACCGCCTTTTCGGAGTCACTCCGGAATTTCATTACGCTCACTTGTAAAAAGTTAAATTAAAAATGTGTATCACTTTGCTACCGTAATACGAAAGCTGTCTGGAATTTCATTGTCTTAGATCTGTCTCACGTAGATAGAGTATACGGACGGCTATTGCTGGTAGTAACGTGCATTTGTTAAACCAAAACAATGTCATAAAAATATCACAAAATATAAAAATATATAAAAATAATTTAAAATAATATCGCAATTTCATTCTGATGTTTTTATGAAAGTTTCTATACATATAAAATATGATTCACATGATTAGGTAATATTTGCAGGATTAATTTTGGAATTATTATTAAAATGTACATTTACATAATATCATTTGGTTTATGAGAATGTAAATTTTCAACAACATTTTATATCTTGTGCATAGAGCTTTAGCGAGTGACTTCATCGTCTCTTCTTTTACTTAGCTGTTAAAATATTATTCAATCTTTAATGCTCATACATTTTTAGATATCAGACGTTGAATTTTTTATTTATTTTTGATTATCCCTTGAGAACAGTACTTTTTCTGGATGAAAAGTACCTACCCTATTTTTGTAATTTTCTGTACCCCTAACTATGTGTAAACAAAATTTCACTATGATCGGTTGAGTAGTTATGGCGTAACAAACAAACAAACAAACAAATTCGCTTCAGCATTTATAATATATAATATTAGTTAGGATTCTCTAAGTTATCAGTTTTCTGAAACTTATAAAGACCAGCTTGTGTCAAATTGTATGCACATCACAAGCACTCTGATGAATACAAATTCAAACTGATAACGCTAACTTTATACCTATCCAAACTATCTAACACAAATTTGTATTTTACCTATTAGGTAAAAGAAAATTAAAATGTAAATAAAATGACCGTGCCACGCGAAGACCATTGTTTCCCACAGAAACATCTCGCAACGATTGGGCAAAAGGAAATAATAATAAAATAGAAATTGATATAATAAAATTGACATTAGCGCGACCTAACTGTTGGTTATTAAACACACGGCTCTTCACAGTTACATAAACGATGCGTGAAATTAACGAAGGAAAATTACACATATGTAAAATTGATGAGACTGTCTGTTTCCAATGTCTAAACGAGATTGTAAACAGTACCTACGTTATTTTTGGCTCTTTAAGGAACCGAGAATAGGAAGTAACAATGCGTAATAATAATAATAATAAAAATCTCATTTACGCTTATTTTGTTATGAAGTTCGTGAGGAGATTAAAATAAAATTCATTCATTAAACAAGAAAAAAGTATTAAATGATCATCATATCATACTCATAGCTCCTCATGCATTATCATCATCATCATCAGGCACCATCATATTTTAACTTTTCATCAAAAAATATTAAATACTAGCTGGTGTCCGTGACTACGTTCGTGTTGAAAAATTAGGAAATATATGAGTAATATTAATACGTCTGGCCAATCTTTATAGCTGTGACGATGGTGGCTCTGAAGTTTTATATTTCTAGCTAGACGACGATCCCTCGGGAACTGTCTGGTAATAAATATAAACTATATGTGTTCCAAATTTCATCTGCTCATCCACCTTTCCGAATTTCCGAAATTTCGCATTTATAATATTAATATTAAATAAAATTTCAATCAAGAATCAAGAATACCCTAAAAGCTAATTCAAATGAAAAAAAATCTGAACTCAAAGCGCCACTAATGTAAACGCTACCATATTAAAAAAGGTCTAAATTAAAACAGTTTGATAGGCATGTTGTGTCTCATTTTCCAGCCACAGATTCCATCACAGTTGTTTAAGAATCAACCACACGGGCCGTCCGTGTAATTCAATGTACAATGCCAAGATACGTGTAAAATTAAGTGTTAAAAATGAGTGTAGAAATGCTGATTAGATCCAGGTATTTAGTGGCTGCGGATTGAGCGGTCTCACAACTGCCATAGAGCACAACCGACACGCATCTGATACGCCGTCATATCACGATTCTATGCTTCGTTTGTTCCATTGTGACCGTTGAATTTGTGTCATATGCCTAATTGTGACGCACTCATTTAACGTGTGCACAATCGATAGTTTCGCCTTGGTAAAACATTTCTATTTATACAACGGTAAATAGCATTTTTTTTCTCATCGTTACAAATTTGTTTAAGACCAATACAAGTCTTAGCGGAGAAGAGTTTTTTCAATCGCCTAATTTGACTTCTTAGAGTAAATGAAAAAGTCAAATGAAAATACAGTGCATAATAAATATTTAAAATAGTTTAAATCAGGAAGATTTATACAAAAAATTCTATTTTCTGAGAATAAAAAATATAGTAAATTACTATTATTAAAATAGTAATTAGTAATTCTCGTCACAGGACTTAATAAAAAAATTCAGCAACAATTACAATTGCTTTTAAGCTTATTAATTAATTTAAGTTCTGCACTGAAGTTTTAGTTGACTATTTTTCTTTTTTTTTTCATATTTTACGCAACATTTAAGAAAAAAATTTCAATTTTAAATCTGTTCGGTAATATCCGAGAAGCTATACAAAAATTTGTTATATTTCACCTTAATTAATAGGTTATTAGGTAGCGCTCATTTTGGTAAAAATTTTGTTCGGTCTGAGGTTACTCCACGTAATCGAAGACGTCTTTAAATTTGCTTTCATAGTTGGAGTCAATTTAGAAAAGTGATGGGATACACCATAAAATTTAATTACACCACTCGATCTTTTAGCTATCGAGTACCTACCTATTTTTTTTATATATATATCGTATATATAAATGACTTCGTTGGATATAATACGCTCAAAAGGAAATATTACTCGTAAAACACACGGCTATATACACGACACAGTCCCACCTCATTTTTTTTCTCTTCCTTCCAATTTTGTTTAAGCGTTTTGTTGGCATTGTTTCGCTCTGATGCGACCTTGGACGGACAATGATGGATCGTGAACGGATTCTACTCATTATTATAAAGTTTAACATTCTAAAGAAATACTCGTATGTCTATTTGTAGCAATGAAAGGCTACCAGTATTACACATGGGAATCACCAATCAAAGTCTGACATTTCTGAGATGTTCGCGACTCAGCAATCATTCTTGTCATATACTTATTGAAGGCTTCTGTACTGTGGTCGTCAATCAACTTTTGCCATAGGTTTATTTCTGTTCCTCGACTCACTGCTTCAATTGCTTTTTTGTAATGTTATTTTAATTAAAATTCTCTGTAACTTTGAGCGCATTTATTGTTTTAATTAGACGCACTTTAATTAACTATGCAGGCACTTCGGTAAGTAATATAAGTCTTTAAGTATATTTAGATTATTAAGGGGCTCATAAAAAGGATTTTAACTGGTATAAAATTATATCGCGCTAATTCGCCCTTTGACCACCTAGCGAACAAGAGGCTCGCTTGGATGAGTGGTTAGAGTGCCTGCCTTAATTCTCTGTTTTAAAGTTGCCTCTGGTCTGGATTTGGAAAGCAGTGATAAGGCATGCTGCTTTTTGCTGTCATTTGGGCATCCTGTCTGGCGGCAGTCACTAACAGAACACCACCGTTGATATAACAGCATGTTCAGTGTTTCAGTGTCTGACTATGGGATGCCAGAGCCCATTTCCCTTTTTCTTCCTAATCCTTATCCTTATCCTATCCTAATCCTTATCCTTATCCTATCCTAATCCTTATTCCTAGTATGGTCGTCAACGCACTTGCAGAACCCGTGGCGTTGCTTATGTTATCAACCTACCTTCAAGTGGACCGTCAGGTTGTCTGTCAACCTTTACATATTAAATTATATCTAGATAGAGTTAAAATTTAATTTAACAGTGTATTACTTTTCTTCAATAATATTGATATCTTTTTTTTTTTTCAAACAAAGCTGGTTATATTTGCATTGCAAAAATCAATTATGGGACATAACACGAAAGAATTGAACGTAAAAATTAATTACCCGCTATTGGCACGCTAATCTAATAATCATAAATAATAGTCGCAATCGGATCAAACAGCAAACGCGGTGGGTCTGCGAATCTACCGAACAATGTGTGAAACATTAAAAATATCAACAAAGGAGCTTTTGACGTTCATAGTACATATTTAGTTACCAAATCATCAAAATCACTCGACGCAAAAAATACCTCTCAGCCTTCGACCTTATGCGTATTGCAATAAAGGACATTAGTTAAAACGTGGAGGACACAACGCATTGGGTTTACGGTTGTCGCTCGCGTCAGCTGCCGTACCGTGGAAAATTGATTTTCACGTGGGACCGACGGATGTCGCATCTGCACTCGACTGTACCGCCGCCTGTCTACACCCAAAATACGCAGGAACGTATTGATGGAAAATACACTATTGACAATAATACTCGTGCTAATTTAGAAAAGGGTAGCTAAAATAGCTAGACTCGGCGGGGGGGTCTGTTCTTCCTATGTAGGAATTGGAATACATATATTATTACACTAGCGGCCCGCTCCCGGCTTAGCACGGGATGCAATTTTTTATATACCTACACATACTTTCCTCGTTTATCTCTTTTTTATTAGTGAAAATCGTATCAAAGTCTATTGGGTGCATTAGAAGTAGTTAACGGAGAATCAGACAGCAGGCGCAGACAGTTTAGGCGACTTGGTTGCAAAATATTGTTTTTTTTTTTTCTAATTACTTCAAAACTTAATTAGTGAAAACCGCATCATAATCCGTTGTAGGAGTTAGCTGACATGCAGACAGACACACGAAGAAAGCGACTAATGCTGTTATGAAAGGATTAAAATTGTGAAGACTAAAATTTGGTCCTATTCAATAAATAACTATAATTTTTAATAAATTTTCTATCTGCGATAAAAACTACTATCTGGAAACCTTCCTGTTTTATTTGTAGACATTTAGTCTAGTTTTAAGTCTAGACGCACTAAATAAAACTTCATTCACATAAAAATCGCAACGCTAATTACGAACAAGATATGTCCTCAAAAAGATATCCTCTCAAAAATAGTAATTAAATTAATTAATTAAGGACAAAGAAAACATCAAAAAAATATTAGAAAAATATAAAAAAAGAATATTCCAATTTCAAACACCATACAGCTAAAAATTATGTCCACTATAACATATGCAGGACTACATTTTTTGCGTCGGTAAAAATGTAGCTGCCTATTTACAATTAATTGGACAAATGTCAAATTATTGACAACCAAGTTACGGAACAAAAACAACACAATAATCACGAAAACGAACCGTCACAGACCACACAGTGACAGGAACGATCCCAGAAATTCACGAGACCTATTGGCGTTACGAATCGCTTTAACGCATAACTATAATCGGTCGTACACCGTCCTATTTGTTTTAAGTTGGCCGTAACCGGGATTTTAAATAAAAACATCAAAGAGGGTTGCGTACGAGTAAAACCGAAGGAGTAATTATGATTTGTTTCGGTGAACCGGAAATAGCCTGCGTAGCTATTAATTGTGGTGTATTCTGAGAGCGACATGTCCGCTCGACTTTTCCGTGCAGACTTGCCGACGGCTTCTAGCGTTTGAATGACTTACAGTAGGATAAATGTATAGATATAATTTTTCTTACTAATTCATTATATATTTCATAAATCAGAGTTATGTCCGTAAAATATTTAACACGCTTACTTAGTCATAATAAATATTATTAAACGACATTACCGAAAAACTTACTTACTGTTTTATTAGAAAAAAAAAAAAATCTTTGCTCAATTTGTAACTGACATTTTTTAGGTATTCATAAGTAATTTTCCTTTTGTTAATTTTATATTTAATTTTATGATTTTGCAATAATTTGTATTGCAAAATCATAAAATTAAATATAAAATGAAGATTATTTGGTAATATATACCTATTGTATTATTTTTATATCTAATAATACATATTTCGGGATGATTGATTCAATTTAGAAAAAACAAAATTTAAAATCAAATATAATTTTATATCAAATATTTTTTTATCACAACAATAGATTCAAATAAATACTACAAGAAATTCGAATATATGACTGTAATTATTTCATTAAATTTTAGCTGACAAATAATAAAATGAACAAAAAAGATTTTCTCAGTAGATATTTACAATACATAAAGTTGGGCAAATAAGACGATTGAAGTTGATAATATACTTATAGTACCAATTTGAAGCCCATATACAATAGAAAATGTACATAATTTAAGTTTGCAGAAGTGGATTTGAGTTTTAGAATAAATCATATAAATAAGCCATAATTTCTTAATATTTTTTTAAAGCTAAGTTTTACCGAAATCTTATACTGAAAATACTCTTAAGGCATATATTAAAGACTTAAATTCAATGTATTATAATGTTTTTTACAGTTATTTAAAGTATTTCATAAAATAATTGACCTTTAGTTTTTAAAACTCACATGTGATAAGAGCATCTGAAAGCTATTGTTAGTTCGTGTACGATGTATTTTATATTTGACTCAAACAATCATAAATAAAGTAGTCGTTTGGCCTGGGATCGTCCCACACTAGCTTACTATTACGGGGTAGTCAGTCGTCCTCATCCCACAGGCTGATGCAACGCAAGGGCTGCACCCGGGCGGGTGTACGACACCGTGACACATCGCGATTTCCACGCATCCATCCCGCCGCGACGGCCTTTGTCACAAAGGAAATTAACTACTCACAATATATAACGCGCGTGTGTGCGTTGCCCCTTGTACCGTCTGACAAAAAGATAGCATTATTTTTAAATAAATTATTTATTAGAGAGAGATAAAGAGAGATAGTCCTCAGAGGTTCTTATGTTAACCTAAGTGTTTTTCTAATTCATAGGATACTTTTAATTTAAACCCAGATTAAGCCGTGAAAGTAATATAGTACTTAGCACGAATATATAAAAAATGTGTTACATAGAAAAAAAAATGATTAATGCAAAATAATAAAAACTTGCACCATTAATTAAGTAAATACATAAGTAAATATACTTGTAAGTAATATAAGGGAGTGTGCTAAGTGTATACTACAAGTAAATGTGTGTATGTGTGTTTGAGTTATATAATTTGGGTTTATGAAAAGTTCATCTCCATTTGACGTGCTTTGACTTTGCTTGACGTTAGTTTTAAATAATTAAATAATTTTAAAGAAAATAAAAGAATAATTTTTAAAATAAATACCCATATATTTTTTTGTGAACTGTACTACAGCAGTAATCAACCGTCAGTGTGCCAATGAAGGAAGGACTATTGTTAAAATGTTGAATGAAAAGTCCTATTTTAGTAGATGATGGGCATTTTTTGTATTTTTAAAATAATTTTCAGCAGATGTTCATATTGATTGATCTCGTTACTTCCATATTTTTGGGAACCATGAAATTACTATCCGACCCGTTATAGTCTCACTAATTTTGACTATAGCTAGTTCATCATTAATAAATATTCCATTTTTTTAATAACACGGAAAGGTATCGGGGCAGGGGGTTACAAATATTCTACTACTTACTATCTATCACAGTTCCATAATAATTCTATTTTGATATAATTCCAAATTGTACCGTATTTAAAATAATATATTTAAAAAATATTTAAATACCTTTTAAAAAAAAGTATTATTTTATAGGTTGAAGTAAAAATTTTATATGTATACACAGCCTATGTATACCTATCTACCTACATCATAGCAATTTAGCACCTTTATAAAAAATAAATTAAAACTATATAATATACGATAATAATACCGATCCTTGTTCACCCAATATATAACGAATAGTTAGTTATAAGAAAAAAATTGGGCTATAGGAGGAAAAATCAACTACGCCTAAATGTCTAACTAATTTCTAATTTAATTATGTGGTAGTTACCTACTGTATACTTCATGACAACTGCGCTATCTCTGAGCCAAAAAGGTTATAAAGCGTGAATAAATAAAACTGAAATCTATTTATATTAATTTTCTGTGAACTCGGCGTTTGATAAAAAAATACTGAAATGTTGGTATCAAGATTGCTTACATAACAGCTTCTCGGTCTTACTAGAAATCTCTTAGAGCGAACCGTGGGAAATCCACAGCTTTAAATTTGTTTTTAGTGATTTTTACTAATCTTTATTCAAAAGCTTTACGTAAATAATCAGATTCGGATGAAAAAGCAATCGGTTCTGCAGCTCATGACAACTGGCTGGATTAAGTAATGAACGAAAAAAAAAGCAAACAATTTGGAATCGTATTTCGCGTAGTTCAAATAAATAGTGCATAGCAATGGATAGTGACAAAATCGTTCTAAGTGTACAAAGTACTGTTTTAAAGATAATCCCTTATGTGAATATACATTTTTTATACAGTATGTTTGGAAAAATGAGGAAATTAGAAATCACATAACAGAGGTAGGGAAACTGTTTATGAAAATATAAAAATAGATAGATTTTGCATGCCGATTTATACTTAGAAAATACAAAAATATTAGTTAAAACTTTGATGCCTAAAGAACTGCCATAATTAAATATTCATAATATGTTACTTACCTACAAGTTTTTTCAAATTCTAAATGTGCAGTTTTGTCGGCACGAAGTTTAAAGTGACATTTAACATTAATATATGAGAGTTTATGACTGTGTTCTGCCGGTGGTCTGTTGGTGTAGACGTGCGCTTTAAATCCTACCTAAAATACAAAGTTACGAATAGGTGAAACAAATTCATAGGGCGTGGCAACATTGACAGCGGTACGCATCAAAATCTTGCAGAACAAAGCGTTTTGTATTGTAGCGACAGAAACAGGATTACGAGTGATCAATTTAAACATTTTATAGTTATTATAGTTTTGATAAGTTATAATTCGTTATAATAACTATATAGCTATAATTAGCTTCATACGTAAAATATAAATTACATCTCACTGTAAATGGTTCCATTTAAAAGTACGGTGAGCGATATTAATTTATATCTCATAGTGCAAAGTATCCTTGATACTTGTTCCATTGAAATATAATATAATTATTATTGCCAAATGGCACACTCTATTTTAAACAATCTTTATTTTATTTCATTGGTCTAAATGTAAGAAAAATATTTAATTTGATTTCTTTTCTATATTCATTCTTATTTTTTTTAAATTATTATTTGTTAATAAAATATGGTTTTAACGTCTCCTGCTGTCAATGTCACCATACCTTTTTCAAGATTTTCTGGAGCTGTGTTACCGAGAACGCACCTTTGACCAATCCGCAACAATACAGCGATAAAACATATAGCTTGCTTGAAGCGACTTATTTTACAAAATTTTAGATATTTTTTAATTTTAACATTTTGAGAAAGCAAATAATATATTAGACAATAATAAATTAAATATTAGCAAATAAATTAAAATATATGAACGAGAAACTCTATTTTTGTTCTAATGATATATCTAGGTATACTCTTACTTAGTATAGAAAACAAATTGCACACGATTATAAACTGGTAACATGGAGTTTAATGTTACATTTTAATAATTCAACCCCAGCGGCAGTAAATAATGTGAAGATAGCTTTAACGACATCGCTTCAGGCGGAGCAGGACATATAAACGCACATTCATAATACGTGTTGATCAATTCATGGACCTCCATCTATACTAATACTAGAGACCCGCTCCCGGCTTCTCACGGGTGCATTTTTTTTTGCTATTCACATTATAAAAACCTTCCTCTTTAACGCTATTTCCATTAGCGAAAACAGTATTAAAATCCATTGCGTAGTTTTAAAGATCAAACCGTACTCCCAATGTCCTTTCCTTACCCTTCGAGGCATCAAGGCAAGGCTTGATCCAATCCTATTAAGGCAGGCAGGCCAGATGCAACCCCTATTTCTGTTGCGTTTCTTGAAGACAGTAGCCATTAACATTTTTTCATTTTTGAGATTATTCATAATTCTAATATACGATTTAATTGACGCCTATTAAAATTACTAGCTGTTTCCCGCGACTTGATCCGCGTTAAACATTAAAAATGTAACGTCTGACATCTTTATTGCTGTTATACTTTTGCACTGCGTTTCGCAGTCATTTGGGCAGCCCGTCTGGCGGGAGTAACCATCCCCTTACAGAAGACTACCATGAAAAAACAGCATGTGTACTGTTGTGTTTAGGTGAGTGAGTAAGGGACGCCAGAGCCCATCCCTTCCCAATCCCCTATACTTAATCTCGTGTAGTTGGCAGCGCTCTTGCACCTGTGGGCTTGCTTGTGTTATAGGCGACGGTAACCACCCACCATCAAGTGAAAAATTTCTAGACTTGATTTTAGATTTCTAGACTGCCACAAAGTGGCTACCGTAGCAGATTGGATTGAACAAAAACAAAATGAAATGTAAATGGAATTAGAATATTTTACTAATAAGATAAGTATTCGTATGAAATAATAGAAGAAAGACAAAGTTTGTAGAACTGAAATATACCCCCGGGGGAAACTTAAAAAAAAAAAGTGGACCGTCTGTCATAACATAAGAAAAAAAGATTGAATCAAATGTTTTAACATACTAAGACAAAATCATAATGTTACTTCTGCATTTCTCCTAAATCACAATTTTAATGCCTAAATGGATTGATTAGGGAAAAGTGGGTGATTTTCTTCATGAATATTCACTTAAACGAGGAATCGTGTCATCGTCGCCTCGTGACAAACCAAGTGAATATAATAATGTAATTGAGGTAATATATGGTTATTTGCTCCTAAATCGGCGTGTTTCGCTTTTAACATCACGTTGTCTCAGGACATTAACGGTATATTAAGCCCTTTTATAACTATGCCGCAAATATTAAAAATAAAGGAGATATGACCCATTATAGTCACTAGAGCATTGTTTATTCTAGAAAAAATAAAGCTATTTAAATTTGTTTTTTGGCATCATTTTAACTAGTACTTACCTTTTGAGGTGGTACTAGTTAAAATGATGCCATGTATTATGTATTTAGACTATCCCGGCTATTAGCGCTCAAGGCTTACCCACTTCAATAATGGCTGACTTCAAAAATTTTTGAATGTTTGAAGATTCTCTCTACCTTTCAAGTACACAGATTTCCTTAAGTTTACTTTTACACTTGGAACAAGTGATCATTGTTTGTATTTCAAATATTTAAGCTAACTACACATGTAATGGAGTAGCGGCAGGGCAAATTACGTTTTGCAAATTATGTATTGGGCAACCCGACTGGCGGCAGTAACCACCCCGTTACAGAACACCTCCGTGAGTTATGTTTCTAAGAGTGTTATGTTTCTGTGTTTTAGCATTTGAGCTGTTATATTTTGGTGACTTTTAACCCTGGTCCTCAAGGTCTCTTCTCAATCATTTATCCTTAATTATCATTTTCTATTGAAGTCAGCAGCGCACTTGCAGCACTTGTGGCGTTGCTTGTATTATAGGCGACGGTAGCCACCAAGTGGACCGTCAGCCTGTCTGCTGATCTTAACATTTTTTTTTAAATGTTTCAAATGCCAAACCTTTAGCCTGAAACATGCGGTGTCAATACATTAATCAGAATTAATTAACGGAACTGTATCACAATTTCACAATCATTAATTAATAGCCCATATTTATCGGTCTCAACATAAATACCATCATCGTGTGCTCTATCACAAGAAGGCAACAACTCAAAATAAAATACTCTCGAGAGCGGTAGACCTCCAGGTGCGAGTGCATAAATATAATACACAGGCGACCCGCTGGCACGCTCATGCCCGCTGTCATATTAACTGTTACGTTAAATTACGGCCACGAAACTGATCGACCTTTCGTATTTATTATCTCACAATGAAACTATTGAAACACAACCTTAAGAGCTATGCATTTAAGCCGCATATAAATTGGCAAGTGTAGCACTCAAAAGACTTTTAAGACGTAGAAGACGCGAAGCCGGCAACGTACCGCAGCTCGCACATTGATTTCGGCTCTTTCGGAAAGGCATCTTTTTTATTCATTTGTTTGTTTTAATAATATTTTATCCGATGTGATGGAGCGGACGCATTTGTCAAATTCGTGAAATATAGCAGGTCCGTGGCTACGTCATGGGCAAACAAACGGAGTCCTGGTTAATTAATTAAGAGGAATGTTAATGAGGGTTCGGGAAGTACACTTACCTGTATAATTAATGAGAAATACGAAATCAATGTAAATCGGATCTACTCTGTAAAATAGCAGAAGACATTTTCCTATCAATCTATACCTATATGTATATGTTAAGTAGGTATGTATATAAAATCAAATATCATATGACGGAGACCATCATTTGAGAACGACAAGACCTATTTTGTTGTTTATTTTTGTTCTGTTCGTAATTTTCAAGACCAAGGTTTTTCAATGAAAGATTTTATTTTTAAACCACGGGTAAAGTAAGAAATTTGGATGGATTTCCGAAAGATGCATCAATGCGAATTTGTTGAGTATTTTTCATAAAATAATTAGAACCTTAACTGAATAAGAATAAGAATACATTTTATTCGCAACAAAGGACATAGATAATATATACACAATAATATATAAAAAGACACACACAAACGTCCCCTGCCACAAACTGGGCTCATTTTTTTCCAATATAGTTCTTATGACAGAAATCTACCTTCACACAAAAGACAATAACAAAACCAAAGGCCGACTAATATGGTCGTATTAAGAGGCCTTTAGTTTTGTTTCTTCAAAACAGGCTCAATAGCCTAAATGTTGACATTATAGAAGTCCTGTTAAACGCAGCGTGTCCAATACGTTTTGTCTCTGGTTCGTTAGACACACTTTGGCTAACAACTCATAATAACCGCCCGTCATTAACTATATTAACCCCGAGAGTGTCGTTGATGTAGAAGATTGCAAGTCACTCGAAGATCACGAGCCGGGCCGACCGTTTTAGGATTAGGACAATCGTACCTTATTATTTTACATCCCGATTATAAGATACGATACAGACGTTGCCGGCTCTATTGATGCCTGCAATGCTAGGAGGTTGAAGAATTCATAAACAATGATATTTTTGTAAATTGCTTCGCTTGATTTAGAAGAAGATGCTCAAAAGAACAATAAAAAAAGGTATTATTAAAAAGTAATGGCCTTCAGTCGATATTCCCGATTCCAATTAACATAAAAGATTCTTTTGTCATAGGCGTCGTCCTAGGGAAATGAGGTTGAAATTTGCATGATGGTTATTTTGTTTATTTCAAACAAAATTTCAAAAGTACGTATTACTTACACAATTTTTAAGCAACATGTATTTTTTTAAGTAAATTAATACTTTGCGTAGATTCAAATAAAATGCCCTTTTAATATTTTTTCCGTTGCTTTTTGTATGTATGGATGTGTACGTATTTATTTTTAGTATTCTGTAGATTTTTTTAGAATTCCAGTTAGCTAAATTTCTATTTTTCTCTATGAACTCAGTATTTTTCTCGTTAATATGCTAATAAGTATGTTCAATTACGCTAACGCCTTTGTATACATTTATATCCTTACATGGTATTTTTATTGTAAAGGTTGGCGGATAGGCTGACGGTACACTGTAGGTTACCGTCGGCTATAAACACAAGTAATAGCATAAGCAAATATGCTGAAGTGACGATTCGCAAAAGATAAGAGTCGACGTGGAGGTAGATGAATTGTCTTTAGCATCCCATTCTGGTCTTTAGTATCCACCACAGGAATACTACCGCAGATGGACTGCCCAGTTTGTGATTGAGAAGTGCGATCCTGCATTTCTGTCAACTGCTTCTATATTAAACAATAATAACATCGTTATCACACAAACGTCACTGAATTCCAAATCTCAAGATAAAAGTTTAAAACAATACATACAATCCAAAAATTGACTCCCAGTACTTATCTAAAGACATCTATCAAATTAGATAGGTACTATAACCGTTTTACTTATAAGCGGAAAAAGATGGCTTTAAACAAATTAATCCTTAGCAAAAGGTTATAACGAAATTTATATTGATGTACCTACGATTCGAAGCAACAATTGCCAATAAAGAAATAATAATAAATTACTATACCTACAACTAATCAATCAAAACAATCAAAACAAATCTAAAACTATAAACTAATCAAAACAACGGCTAATTTATATTATTGTCTTCAAAATAGTTCATCGAGCAATTGGGTAGTAAGTCTGTAATAAATTTTTGCTAAAATTAGATACTTATCATAGAAAATGAAACATCAAAACTATGAAACGAATACCTACGTGAAAATAAAATCTGACAGGCTTTCAGACGAGGGCTGAACAAGTTAACACCCACACACAGTTGACAGTATTACAAGCAGAGTCAGGAAACCAGCCGACACTACACATTTCTTAACATAAATATCTTAATATATAAAAATACTACATACAGGTGAAAAAGCCTGTGCTTAACAATAAGATATAATGTATATAAGTCAGTTAAGGGCTGATACAGTACACTACACCAAAGGACTTTGGTGTTAACTCTATGAAAACTGAAAAGAGATAATTACTAATACCTACTAAAATAAATTCTTTCACGTATCTAAGTACCTTTTGATATCAAGACAAGCTTAAACTAAATGAATACTATAATATAATTTCATTTATAAATTATTCCTTTCATTATTTAAAACAAACAAGTTATTAGTTGAGATGTCGCCTATAGAATAGGTAAGTATGTGACAACAAAAAAAAACTCAAAAAAAATTACAGTAATTATTGTCACTGTAGAAAGCAGTGTAATCCATGGGGATAAAACTTGTATCATTTTTTATATCTTTATTTTTTACATTTTCGAAGATGCTGTAATCCCATAGAAAGAATTGATTCCTACATCTTTGTGTGCAACTAAGGCTAGCATTGCTTATATTAGAAAGACACATTATTTAATACTAGCTGTTGCACACGACTTCGTCCGCGTAACTTTATAAAATATAGCCCATGTTTTTTCTGATAATGTAGCTTTCTATAGGCGAAAGAATTTTTAAAATCGGTCCAGTAGTTTTTGAGTTTATTAATTACAAACACACATATCTTCTCTCTTTATAATATTATAACTATAGTATAATGTATGTAAGAAATATATTTACATTTATTTATATTTTATATTTATACAGCATTATGTCTATTCTCCTGTAGACATGACTTCGATCATGAAGACGCGGGTTTGAAAAAAAAAAAAAAATGCACTTAATCACTAAGCATTAAATTCCTACTTTTCGATTGGTTCACGTACTTTGACTTGCAGAATTGTCTGCGATATTACGTTACACTTTCAAAACAAATTTATTCGTCGCTTTAATCGCTTATTATCTGTCGAAATCTAGGAAGTCGAACGGAATAGCGGTTGTTGTATTGAAGTCAGAGTAAGAGGTTGGCAGCGTTCACAAACTGTGAGAAACTCCATTACTATACAATTTATATTTAATGATCTTTGACAAACCAATGTTAGAGAGAAATTGCGAGATCGTTTTAATGAAGAACGCCAACAAAAAAACGTTCGCACTAAACGAAACGAGAAAGTATTAATATAAATTTATTTGTATTTTGCAGTCAATACATTGTTTGTTTGATTCGTAGTCATATAACCGTTTCTACGAATATACTCGTATTTTCTAATAGAATAGTTTTTTTATTCTAAAATTGATTTTGAGCTTTCCAAAGACAAATTTTCTGGTGACAATTTCGTTTTATTTAGTTTAATCGATATAAGTGTATATATAAAAAAATGTTGCAATGATAATAATAAGTAAGTATATACTAAATATCCGTGCAACATTTCGTAACTTTATTTTTTTTTATAAACAGAGCTTATTTCCTCCCTATCCGTTAACTTCAATGCCAAACTGCAGCGCACTTGCAGCACCTGTGGCGTTGCTTGTGACCGCCATCAAGTGGACCGTCATCTTGTCTGTCGACCTTAACATAAAAAAAGATAAAATCTATTTTCACTATCAACTACGATTTTATTCATTCAAATGTATTGACAAGCCAATGGAAATGCATTGGCTAGTCAATATATTTCGAGCTCATATAACCCAAATCTTTTCAAAGCTCGAGCAATAGGCATCTTCAGGGTGAGCTCGCTCCATGATAGGCCTCATCTTCGCTACACGGCTAGATGTTGGCAAAGAGCAAACCCATCTCTAATAAAATATAATATATTATAATATATTGAAAAGTAAATATGTCAAGAAAGCTTTTAAGAAAGCAATAAATTAATCGGTGAATTACAGTGAAAATTGCTGTTGCTATGAGAAAACCTTTTGATGGTAAAACGGTACGCCACCGACTGTCGCTTGACCCCAAGTAAATGCTTGAATAATTGGTTGTTTACGGACGAGTAATATCAAATTTGAAACATCGCACCACCAGGGATCAGGTGTTAACGTCCGTGTGGAATCGTGACGTAAAAACAAAATCATTTTCTCCCCAAATTCTCATACTTTCATTCGCACAAAAAATAAGAAAGTCGTATCTAACTGTATCTCGGCTTTTCTTGAGTTATATTAGAAGTTATTATTTTGCAATGGTTTTGAATAAACGTTTAATAATATAAATTGAAACTGTGCGTTTCATACTTTTTCATTTTGTTGATTCTCTGCTAAGTAACCTAAACATCAACCTTAGTATTTTGTTGTTACTATACTCAAACACAACACAAAATCGTGTTTGTTGTTACTAACAGGATTTATTTATTAACGCATACAGAACTCTATATTGAATAACGATTAAGAGTGCAATGGTGGACCCTTAATGGGTTCTCTCTGCAGTCAAAAACTGGCTAGTCAGTCTGGCAGCGTCTGTTTTTTTAAAGATTACCATAAATTATTGAATTACCCGTCTGTAATTGGGTTTCTGAGAGTGAGTAAGGACCTGAGAGTGAGCTTATATAGATATGGGTAAATATATAGGCATTTCATGATACCTTTGTGGTCCTTCTTTTGTTTCATACTCGTACAAAAGTCTATAGAACTAAAGACTATATATATATAAGTATATTGGTAGTATAGAACACATTGTCGTAGTTGAACTTCATCATTTTATCCTTAAAACTATTTCCATCTTTTTATACAGCCCCTTGGTTGAGTGGTTAAAGTCCACGCTTTAACGTTCTGTTTTATGGACCCTGGGTTCGATTTCTGGCAGGGCTAACTTTGGAAATGAACTTCTAATAGTTGGCTCTGGTAGTGGCAGGGCACCCCTGCCATTCGCATGTATTCGGGCAGTCCGTCTGAGAGCAATAATCAGCCCCTTAATTGAAAAATAACAGTAAGTAAGTGAGTAAGTAAGGGATCCCAGAGACCAAGTCCCTATCCCCTTTCTTATCCCTTATCCTTAATTATACTGTGATCGGCAGCGCACTTGCAACATTCTGTGGTATTTCTTGTGATAACATCAAGTGGACCGTTAGACTGTCTGACGAACTTTATATAAAAAAAAACTAGTATACTAAATATACTAGTTTTATACATAATACACTCCTAATATTAAAACACTCCTTCATGTGAAAATAAACATTGAACCCAACTGTTTTCGTGACACGAACAGTGGATACGAAACAAAATAATACAAAAATCAAAAATGCCTTTAGGTGTTCTTTGTAACTTCGATAAACTTGTCCAAATTATGTGTAAGCACGTGTAATTTGAGATGAAATGTGAACCAATTGATGTCTTTGTTCAAGTTCAGAACACTCATGGGTTGGCCGAAGGGAGGCTGACTAACTTTACTTCCATATTGTTCGAGTTTTACGATTTTCTGTGTACGCTAACTTACGAGTGTCTTACAGGAAACCATATAGTGTGCGGATCAACCACCTACAGTGTTAACACGATGAGAGGAATGTATGTTGCACGATGTATTGTTATTTTATTTACATGAAAACCTCATGTATCCTCGTCACAAGCTTGGAAATTTTTTAGAGATGGTTCTGCTTTAGAGCTTGTGTGTACACTGAGAAAATGCTTTTCTCGGTGTATTTATTCCTGACGAACCTAGGGGCCGAAGGAATGGTCCCTTTACGGAAGACCACCTTAAAATACTCGTCTGCTTTTGTGTTCGCTATCCCTTCCTACAATCCCTTATTGGCAGAGCACTTGCGGCGTTACTTGTGTTGATAAGGGACGGTATCACCTACCATAAGTGGAACGGCAGCCAGTTTACTACCTTTACAAAAATAATATTAAACAAAAATGAATAACATTAATGATATAAAATAAAATAAAATTGTTGGAGTAAATTAAACAGGCACCATGAATTGATGTATTCAACAATATTTTTAGCTTATCTTCATCAAGCTTCATATTGTTAGATGGTCTAGTCTACCCAGAAGTGTAAGCGTATCAAAACCTTGAATCTCGCTTATCCTCCTTCAAGTTAGACCTGCTATGACAAATTCATTAACTTCCAGCGTGTTTGGAAGGTGGAGGCAAAATTTGAAGGGCATAATAAGATGTTTAATTCTTCTACCAAATAGGATGTTTAAGTATTGATTGTTTTAGACTTTAGACGATTCCAAAAATAGATGAAAATCGAAAAGTTTTATTTAAAAGTTTTTCTTTAAGTAATGTTCAGCTACGTAACGCTAAATCTTGATTAATGTAAATCACAATCAAAATAGCTCCTTTTAGGAGTTATTATAGGTACAATTTCTGCGAGAGAATGAAGTTATTTGAATCTCATTTATGCGCTGCCACGTACACTCATTGCCAACCCTGTTTCATTGCCCTATTAAATGTTTTTGCTAAATTAAATAAACAATTTACAGAAATTGTTTTATTTTAAACCATATTATATTGTTACATTATAATATGCGATGATCTGCGGTCAGTTGTAATAGACTTTATTTATTTTGACTTGACGCTGTGTTTTTGAGGATGGACAGATTGGTGCGGTTGTGTACGAATTATGAATTATACTATTATTAGACGCTTAAAGGCTGCGTTGACTGATGAAAACTGCTAATGCGAATCTGCTAATAGTCTTGTGGGAAGGTCGCGTATGGAGATCTTTTTTCAGGAAAGTTTAGTAGGAGTCTTTATAAGTATTTTAGACTTGGATGGATATCCATTGAACGGATAACCGTTAATTAATTAATTCAAAGTATAACCATTGAATTAATTAATTTATTTATTTATCTCAAAATCCACAGCTCTCAACATAAAAATTTACAGACAAAAACAAAAACATACCTAACAGCCAATTACGGATTTTACATTTGTACAATGAGAATAATAAAAAATAATGAGAATAAAAAAAAAACACAATGTATACAATCAAATTACACATCACATATAAATACATATACATACATACATACATATATACACATATAAATTTATCACATACCACTCACATAGAACTGCTACAGTGCTCACTGTCTAAAAAAATATGTAGTAACATAAACATAACCAATGTAGGTTAATCGCTAGCCAGCAAGAGTCCAAGAATGTCATGTCAGGATGTGTTAAGAAAATGTTTTAATTTTTTTACGAAACAACTGGCTGAAATGTAATTATGTGGCATATTTTTGCAAGTAGCTTTGAATTTTCATTAGTATTTGAAGATAAATGGCACAATAAATACGGATTTCTCATTGCTTTCGTTTTATATTTTATTAATTTTGAACAACACAGTGTAGCAGCCTATTCTGCAGCATCTATGAGACTGCGAAGCATATATTCTTATGAGTTTTAATAGAATTATTGCAAGAAGGACGAAGCATTTAATCGTGCTCCTTTTTTTGTATACCGTTTTGCGTCAAAGCGAATATAAATGGATATTAAAATTCGAAGTAGAGCTTAGGTTAAAACGCGACCGCTCATAATCCTGAGTCAACACAGCGTTTAAATATCATTTTAAATATTTTTACAATTCAAGCTTTGATGTGGTTTTTTTTGGAGAGGATTATATCAAAGAAGGCCGTTATTATCTCGGAGCTTAATGAAGTCGTTTTGTATTTTAGAAATAAATCAGTTTAATTAGGTTTATAAATTCATGAAATAATGATTTGTCATTAAGAACGCTGTAACCATATGTATATGCATTCCAGGTTGAATAAACCTTAGAAGTAGGTACCAGGTAGCTTGAATATTTTCCTGTAAGGTCAGTTTGATTGCTCAAGGCCTATTCTATATTCAGATATATGTGACTGAACTCCTCCTAACGACTGGACCCAATTTGATGAAATTTTTTGTGTGTATTTTAGTGAGCCCTTGAATAGTTTAGATTCACAATTATACCAGAAAGGTATGTAGTCGGGTTAAAAATAATCTGGTTCTGGATTAAACGTGTGCTGGGATCGCTAGTTACATATACGAGTAATTTTCGAATTTTTAGACACCAAATGTAATGTCTTGCCTTTTCTAGGAACGCCAAACATGTAGCCTCAAATTAAGGACTTGATCTTAAACAAATAGTTTTCATATATAGTTGAATATTTACTATTTTTTTTAAATATTATAAATATATCTACATCACATAGTAAAAAAAATAACATGCCGTTTCTAAAATATCACAATATGTTTTATGTTTTTAAGAATAAAAACTTCTTTATGTTTTTAAATTTTGTATTAAATTTTAAGTCATATATTTGGACTTAAGCTACAACTATTCTCACCTAATTGATTTGTTCCCAGGTGATTTAATAACGTCCCGAAATATACTGTTGTTATCCTGCGTGTGAGTATCGGCTATTTTTCGGCAATTAAGTAAATTTATATCTACAAAAACATAAATGTGAACCACAAAAGGATTCGAGCCGTCTGCGTCGGATATCAATAAAGAAATCAATAGACAGATTAACTATTACAAATCAATAAAATTGAAAAGCAATAACACAGATGAGTATAACTATACTCGTAACACAGATAGTATACTCCATACTGGAATAGACCTGATGATTTGTTGTGTAAAATTCTTAGCGCAAAACTTAACTTTTTGCAACCTTAGCTCTTATTCGCGATTTCGTCGGCATAACTTTTTAAATTATAGCCTATATTTTACTCTGTAAAGTTTTACTAAAAACTATATATGATGTATAGACATCCATCCATCGAGAAAAGGGTTCCTGTTTGTCCACATAATAATAATATATTAATATATATTCGTCTTACTCTCCGTATTTAGCTCCATGCGACTTTTGGCTCTTCCCAAAAGTAAAAACTGTGTTTAAAAGGAAAGCGTTTTGATACAATTCCCGACATTGATTGAGAGGGCTACGACGAAAGTTGAAGGCCCTTCCGAGAGAAGTCTTCCAGAAATGCTTCAAATCATGGAATCAACATTGATATCTTTCAAAGTACCTAATCTACTTTTAAGAAGATTAATTCAAATTTGAGGTATACTCAATAAAATTATTCACCGTATTTCTTGATCAGTGGGGTATGTAGGAATTATATATATGTATATATGTAGGAAATTCCTGACAGAGCGCTTGAAGCTCATATTGTAGCTAGGCGGAAACACTTCAGATGGTAGATTATTTCAATGTTCGCAAATCTGCGGGAAACATTTTTGTAGCGACTCGGACTGTGTATACTACTCAATAAATCAAATAACACATAAATGTTAAAAGAAATAATGTAAAATGCTTTTGCCTCCCCCGATATGTGGGTGGGCGTCCTAAGATAGATAAATTTTTATCATGAAAAGATTCTTATCCACGAGGAAAAGATTACGAATAAGGTTTAACTTTTATGTATTTCACAAAACAGAATCGATACTTGTTATATAGTAGAAACTCAAAGAAGCTTAGTAATAACTTGTTACTAACATAACGACTTTCTTTAATAATTTGTTTGACCAATGTCATTCTTTCAAATTATTTTGTTGTGAACGTGAAAGTAACCCATTCTGTCTGTTACCTTTACACGCCTTAACTACTCGACCGATCATCATGAAATGTTGCATACACATTGCTGATAATTACCTCGAGATTTTTAACGCTAAAAATCAAAACAAAATTACTACAAATTTTTAACAATAATTCTTACAACAAAAATTTTAACAATAAAATTTTGACAATACGTTAAATATTGTCCTTATGTCCTTTTTTGTATCCCTGGAGATACAAAAGATGACATAAGGGTTACATTTCATCCTGAAAAAAGGACTAATCCTGACGGATAATCTAAAAATAAAAAACCAACGCCTGGCAAAACTATAACAGCAATGGCAAGATTGAATAAATTTATTGCTCATTAATATTATATCTTGTGGGACTTTTTATTTTTTATTTTTCAAAACGGACTGTCGCCAGCACCAATAGGAAACATTGCTATGCTAAGACGCATCTAGGAGGAATATACGTGAAAATGAAACGTGTTTTGAGTTCTCGTGAGAGTGTATCATATATGCAAGGCGGCTCGTGTGATGCGTAAAGGTGGGGTGTTGCGGAGGGAGAAGGCGTTTGATGCCGCCGGCACAGGTGTGATGCGCGTCCGATGCGGTCAGACATCGAGGTCCGATGCCACAACATTTTTAAACTACAGTTATAAATTAATTGGTTGCTTATTGTTGTAAATACTAATTGAATAGTTAACCTTTTTTGTAAATATACTCTTTTTATATTACTTATTTTAAAACATTAAAGGAATAATATAAGATTTTGATGTATTGTAACTAAGATGAATATTAATAAAAATATGTACATAGCAACATCTATTTTTCTCTTTAATAATTAATTTTTTACATAAAACTAAGACGTTTTTAATCGTCTTCCTACGCTTATTGTAACCAACGTTAACATATCTTGTTTAGCGTCACCATTATCTAGTTTGTTGAGCAACTCTACAGACACTATGTTTGTAACATATCTATATCTAAGATTTATAATAATAATTGTTTTATAAGGTTTTACATGTGTCTAAATTTTAATAACATTATATCATTATCGAAATGATCCAAATATCATTTCGATGAAAGTGAAATTTCATATTTAAGTGTGTGTAAATCATTCCACTGTGCTGATTGCATTTCATATTGACGGAAACTTTATATCAACTCATTGGTACTTTATATCAAACACCTACTTTTTTTGATAAATTCTTAACCGTATCCATAGATAGACATAAATAATAAAATTAGTTAATTTGCACGTTTATTGTTCGATTATAATTAAAAGCTTGAGTTAGTTTAGATCAAAGTTTACAAACACGGAGACGATATAATGGATTAGAAAAATATATTATTCATTTTATCCTAGTAATGTGTCTTTAATACTATAATATTTTATACCTATTAAATGTTGTTATTCTATTTTTAAAATGCTCCTAAACCGTCGTACCTAAACCTGCACTTAAACTATGATTAAACTCAAGTTAACAACAACGTTTTCTCGGCCCGACAAGGTTCACCGGGTCAGTTAATTATAATACTGAGTATTATTGTTGTATGGCTAAAACGATACAAAAAATTAGTTGTTAACAATTGATACTTCGTTATCAATTTACTTTACTAACAAGACCGTTGGTTCGACGGGTTGTTTTTGTGACCCTACGTAAAAATGAATGCACAGTCTTGTGTAATAATTATGCGATATGTTTAATTGCATTGTTACTTACCAGTTATATACTATTATTATTTGCAGACGGTATCTGTCCAATGGTAATGCCGTCTGGTGCATCAGCATAAGGAAAGGCATTTTAGGCATTGTAGGAGTGGCATTGTAGGCGAATGATCTCGCATAAAAATATGAGTTGCACAAAGAGAAATGCAAGTGCTGCTAGAACAACTTTACTGCCTTGTAGACTCCCTTTTGTAGCGTGATTTGTAATTAATTTTTGCGGATCCGGCTTATTGTCTAAATGGTCAGTTCCGTTATAAAAACTCAGGATAGGCATTAAGTTGAACAACTTATTAGCTGTAGGTGAGGTAACTACCCATCGCATTAATTGTGTTCTCGCTAAGGTAATAAGTTATAATAAAGAATTACAATTGAATGGTTTATATAAAGATATATTTCAAATATTAATATTATAAAAATATATGTCTAAATAATAATATTAATTTAGATCACTAATTCACCATTATTGCACTCACTCTGAATTCATGTTCACGTATGGTTTCTTTTAGACTTCTTCATTTTCTAAACTTATAAGACAGTAAAAACGAGTAGAGATAGCAACGAGTAAGGCTTACTGCATTTTGCATGCATGTCTATTGCTTTCACAATAATAAATTTATAATCAATTCACCAATTGGTACGAGAATGTGACTTTTTTTGTGAAATGATAATAAAAATATAAAAAAATATTATGATCATATAGCACGAAAGCCGGTCGAGTTTATAAGTAAAAGCAATTTGTGGCCATCCCGTTACTTTTATGGGACGCCTTAATGTCTGGTCGACATGATTTAAATTTAAAATTTTTATTCTGAATAAATTGCAAATTTGGCCAACATTGTCTCTATACGATATGACGTTCGTGTATCTGACTTACCTATGCTTACTATTTTTTATATTATTTTCTTATAAAAAAAAAATAGTAAGCATTAATATTTTCCTAATTCCCTTCTCTACATTAGATATTAGGATATAAATAATTATTCGGCGTTATATTTTAGAAAAAAAAAAACATTCATCCGTTTCCTGTCACGAAGAACCGAAATTTTGTGAGTTTTGAAAATGTTTTTAATTTTTTACTAAACAACTGGCTGAAATGTATATTCTTACTCGTAGTTACTAACATTCAAAAGGATTATATTTGGTACATATCTGTCAACTTTAAAATTTTAAGCATATTTTACTGGAATAATAATTCAAAATCAATTAGGCCTAGGCCAAACTAAATAGAATAAAGTAACTTAAGAATAAAGTATTTAGGCTGTAATTGATTGTCCTGGACTAAACTATTATAATATATCCTGACACACATAAGATAAACCGGTTTCACCTAGTACAAACTAGTAATTGGATTTGGCTGGTAACATAATGTTGTTAATGCTCGAGTGAGTTTATCCTAGGTGTCAGTAACTAATAAAAAAATATTTATAAAAATACTAGTGGCCCGCTCCCGGCTTCGCCCGGGTTCAAAATAAAAACTATCCTATCTTTTAAGTTGTACCGAATTACATACAGTTACAAAGTTTGATCAAAATCGGTACAGTAGTTTAGTTCATCGCGGAGGAACATGTGACACGTAATTTTTATATTCATTTGAGCTTGGTGTAAGTATAACTTTTTTCAAGTGCATTGAAGCAAGGATACAGTGAAAGCGACCTTCAATAAGGATTTGTTAACGAAATAAATGGATAAGGAGATTAAGATGTTTAAAGTGTCATGTTTACGTCGCGAAGAAGAAAGTGTCGTGCAAAAACCCCCCGCGATTAGACCACCAGTTGTGACATGTGATTGACAAAATATTTTGTGGATTGTTCTGTTTGTTGTCGAGAGTCCCTGTTTTATTTGTAAAGGGATTACCGAACCGTCCTCAAACATTTATTGCATTACTCCTAGCTGGAAGCATAACGGTAAAAGTGATTTTAAGAATATTCGCCAACTCACACTGTCATAAGTGAATTTCACATTTGACCACTCAAATTAATATGTACGAGTATAAAAAAGGTTATATTAATTTAAATTGAATTGCATATGAATTTAGTATATTATTATTAAATATTATTATAAATATTTTAATAATAATAATTTTATCACGTTTTTAATCAGTAGGGAAATCAGCAGCGTTTAAGTTCGGCGAACTGTCCAACGGTCAACTAGATGGTATTGATGGCTACCTTCGCCTATTGACAAAAGCAATGCCATAAGGGTCGCAAGTGCGCATATGAGGAAAAAGATAGGAATAGGGAAATGGTTTTGATATCCCCGACTAACTCACCGAAATAACATTTTAATTTTGTGTAGACTACCAATAAAGCCATTTCTGGTTCACAACTTGTAAGTATATCGATTAGTGTAAAATCGAATGAGTGTACGGGCATGAGCTGGCATGAACGCGGTATAATTAATATGCTCTCTTATAACCTCATCGGTACGTGTCAGAACGAAACAACGTCGAAAACAAATATATGAATATTAAACAAGACATTATTTCACGTCACAGCTACGCTGACATAACTGAGAAAATCTCTTTTAGATTTTAGTTAAAATGTTTACATTAATAAATGGAATATTGGATAATATAGTGAGTGTACTTACTTTGTCAATTTATACATAGTTACACTTTTGGCTTTGTGCGGCTGTCATTACTGATATTTTTATTTAACTGCAATTATATTTACAACTAGTGACCCGCTCTCGGCTTCGCATGAGGTCCAATTTTTATATATACAAACCTTCCCTGTTTATCCCTTTTTTTCATAAATGAAAACAGAATTTAAATCGGTTGAGCCGTTTAGAAGTAATTAGCGGACTAATGCACGGCGATTGATTTTTATATTTATATATAGATTTTATTTCCAAATTGTGTACACAAACCTTCCTCATTGATCGCTCCTTCCATTATTGAAAACCGTATTAAAATCCGTTAACTTTATTTTAAGAGAAATATAATATAATAATATGTCGACGCTAACTTTTTAAGTAGAGATTTTTTTGGTAAACAGTTTGAGCATATAGTTTGTAAAAAAATATTTATTAACCTATTTTATGTAATTAATAGGTGGCAGACAGGCAGACACTTAGCGGGTATTGGCTACAGTCACCTATTAACATAAACAACACTACAAGTTACAAGTGCGCTGATTTTGAAAGAACAAAGTGTTATTAACCTATATCCTTTATATAAATAAAGGATAGAGGAACAGGCTACAGCATTTCTCACTCACCAAAACACGAAAGCTCACGTCGTAAACTTCTGTAATTACGGGTAGTTACTGCCGCCAGACTTATCCATTTACACGTATAATTATTTATAATGATAATATTTCGGAAGGCACGGCTGCCACTACAGCAGACTAAAATACTACTCTATAGGTACTTAACACTCGTATTATAAAGAGAGAAAATTTGTGTATTCGGATTTTTGTTTGCAATGAATAAACTCAAAAACTACTGGACCGATTTTAAAAATTATTTTAGCTATAAAAAGCTACATTATCAGCGAGTAACATTTGCTATTTTTATAAAGTTATGCGTACGTAGTTGCGTGCAACACTTACTTAATAAAACAGTGATTTTTCCTAAAGTATTCTTAGACATTAGGTGAACAATGATTTTTTACGAGCGCGTTCTATTTTTATCATCACGAAAATTCTAAACTTTTGTTGTAGTATTGGGCAAGTAGCGCGTTAATATTAAGCCTCGGGCGGCGATCATTTTTTGCGGGTGCACCCGAATCAACCACCTTGGGCTCAACAAATGTGTGGGCAATCCGGTAATTTATTTTTTTAGCCAATAAATTACTCATACGTCAAAACTTTGGACTTGATGCTGTCACACGGCAAAATAAAAAACAGAATAGAATCTCTATGCAATCACATTGAATATAAATTAATGAATTAGAAACCTACTTTGAGTAACTTTCTGAAGTGAAAACTAAAGAAGTTAAGTTAAGTTAAGCCTAAAGAAGGCGCGATTTGCTGGGATGTGAACGAGACTGACACTGAGTAGGGATTTATACTTCGACTCCATTTGATATCAAGCTCTCTTGGATTGGATAGGAAAATTAGAATTTTTAACTTCTATTGTGTGATTACAGGTACACACCCATTAATTTTTAATTATTTTACGAAGTAAAAATAAAGATTTTTTTTACTAATTAATGTTCATTAATTTTTACTGATCACGTAATGAATAATCGTTTTTATTGATTCTTGGTTGAGTTTTTCTGATTTTAACATAATATATTAAATTTGGAAAAGCCTAGCTTTAGACAGGATTTTCTTATATTTGTTTATTTAGATTTCGCTATGAAACTCTACTGGATTTTCCCTATACTGTGGTATACATCGTCACGAGGTACAAACCAAGTGATATATTGGAGCTTGTCACACTATCGTCCTTTTTATAACAATTTTAATAAGCGTCTCGGCTAATTAATTGCTTATTGTGGTACAGCCGTTTAACCTAATGAGGGTGTTATTAGACAATGTTTTTAATATTATGTATATCCCATATCTATGGTTACATGTTATTATGTAAATTTTATATTTTCAAACCTGTTAATAGGTTGTACCAAACTTGTAAACTATATTGATCTTAATCTTAATAATCTTAATCTTTTACCAACTATATTTAGGGCACATTGCGTTTTACAGTCTGTCTAGCGCCAGTATTAAACACTTCCTTACAGAAAACCACCTTGAAATAAAATACTGTTGTGTTTCAATGAACGAGTAAGAGATGCTACTGACGTGCTTACTGCCGCCATTACTGCGTTTTGCAGTCATTTTGGGCAGCCCGTCTGGCGGCAGTAACCACTCCCTTACAGAAGACCGCCGTGAAGTAACAGTACGTGTTCTGTTGTGTTTCGGTGTGCAAGTAACGGATGGCAGAGCCCATTTCCGTATTACTTCTCAAATTCCTTATCCTTTACACTTCTGTGATCGACAGCGCACTTGCAGCACCTGTGGCGTTGCTTGTGTTATATACGGTAGCCAGTAGCTACCTACCATCAAAAAAATTGTCATCCTGTTTGCAGACTTAAAAAAAAATAATGATTTTTTAAGCAAATGATTCCCAAAACAATAATCAACAGGATAAACTATAATAATAGCCATATGTAGGTATAGAGATAAATTTAATTCTTAATTTAGATTAAATTCTCATGAAAAAAACCCAGGTCCAGGTTTAATTAAACACAAATAGCTACAAATGGAGCGTCTAAAATGTTATTATTTGACATTATCCCTTTACAACGACAAGGGTGCGTTATCTCACTTGACCTTTTCAGCTCCAGTGGAATTAATTGAACTAATCAAACGCGTTAATGATGTTGTGTTAGCCTTAATTTTTAGCCTTAATTATAGTTTTTTTAAACCTTGAGGTATGGATTCAATGTTTTTTTTTTAAAAAAAAACAATAGTATTATAAGTTCTGAGAAGTAAATAAATTGAGTGATCACAAGCAGAGCTAGTTGATGATTCCTCTTGTAAAAAAAAGGTGTGATATATGTCCTATAGGTGTAATACAAAACCTCTCTATTGTGTGTTGTTCTTTTAAAAACTTGTTCTATATAATTTACTGTTATACTAACTAATAATTTGCTTATAATCTTAAACAAATTGCTTATAAAAGAACAACCCCTTTTCTTTCATTTTACTTATAATCTAATCTATTCTCTCAATCTAGTCTGTTTTTAATTTTTTTTAATTCACTTTTTAACACACTATCATAACAATATTTAGTTGAAATGTTTGATTTGCCATCTATAAACTTTGCACTGAAAAAAGAAAAAAGAAAAATGGTTTTTCGGACAATTTTTCCTATTAATATATTTTCTTCAGAAGAACATTAGTCGGAACCCAAAGAATATTTAAATATATATATATATTTAAATATATATATATATTTAAATATATATATAATACCAGCTGTTTTGAGTCTTGCACTTAGCAACACATTAAGCAATACATTTTTATTTATATACTTAGATATTATGAAAGTTTTACTACAGTATATTTAATTAGAAAACTTACCGAATATTTTTCTCTGCTACTTAAAAACAAAGTATATATTTGAGTGTGTAATAATATGTGAACTGAATGTACCTATAGATAAGATAACTTAAAACGATTTAGAGATGATTTTATAGGTTTAGCAAAATGTTGAAGTGCTAGAATATTAATGTCAAAATTTAACATTTTAGGTAACTTAATTTTAATGGTTAAACGTGAACCTATGTTTAAATGTGAAAGCTTTGATAGCTTATCGCAAAGAGTAAACAATAAATGCATTAATTTTTTTTATCTATTTTTAAGTATGAAAAATATATTGACATTATTATTGCAATGCTGATTAAGTATAATAATATAGTGACAAGATAAGGTCAATTACACTAAAAGGTCGATTTAAGGGCAGTTTTAATGGTTTGAAGAGAAATTATTATATACTAGTTGAAAGTATAGACTTCGTTTCGAAAATGACAAATAATTATATCACCTGACAGAAAATATATATATATATATATATATAACATGACTTATGAAATACATGCGTTTACGCTGCCTGTGGTGTTTTGATAAGAAATGTCAGAACCCATTTTCCCATCCCTTGTTTTGTATCCATAATCCATAAAGGTCGAAAGCGCACTTGAATCTCCTCTTGGTGTGTCTATGAAGGCTATGGAACACCTACCATTAAGTGTGCTATCACCCTGCCGATATTAAAATGCCTATAGAAAAAAATATTTTGTGGAAAATTATTTTTACTGTATCTTAATATAAATAATATGAAATAAATTTAGTTAAAATCCATGTAAAGTAGTTCTTCTCAACGGCTACAAAGGTACGGAGAAGTTTAATATTTCCAGGGGCGCGAAGATCTGGTGATAATTTTTTTCTTTGAAGTTCTCTGAAGTCTTTATAGATGCGAACATGCTCAAAGAAGCAAAATGATAAAAATGTAATAATTGCAATATTTCTTATTCTGTTAGCGCGGCTTTTAGTAAAATGTCACCCATAGATGATTTGTGTTCCATATAGGTAAATTTATGATATAAAATTAAATTCATTATATGAATTTCTTTTTGTTAAAATATAGACAAATATTAAATTTGAAATATACTTGTATTATGCGATATATTTTATTCTTTTATAACTTTTTTAAAATTTTTATTGTATAGGACATAGATTATTTATGTTAAGAGAGATTGTGTCATCTACAAGTTTTTACACACTACAAGTTCTACAAAAAGGCATTTACCCAGCCCATATCACATATCCATTTGACAAACTGGCTAAATTTAAATTGACCCTTTGATCTGCAATCGTTCTTTAAATGGTAAACTGTTTTCACGCCACTATTTTAATTATTTTATCTATACTAATATTATGAAGAGAGATTTGTATGTTTGTAATGAATAAACTCAAAAACTACTAAAACGATTTTGAAAATTCTTTCAAATATAGAAAGCCACATAATCAGCGGGTAACGTAAGCTATATTTTTTAAAGTTACGCGGGCGAAGTCGCTTGCAACAGCCAGTTTTATCATATTTATTGAACAAACAGTTTAACACTCCAATATAACTTAAGCCTGGGTAACAGAAAAAAACAATTATAGGCTCATAAAAATATAGAACTAAAAAAAATAAAAAAATAAAGAAAGACAACCAAACGAGAAAAATATGATTTTTGCACCTCGAAGAAGCTACGCCTCACCTGAGCAACACTTGTGTTAAAAAGTTCAATATCCATGTTCTTTGGTAAAATTATTAAAGCTCGCAAGCACGCCACAAAAACGAATTTTGCCGATACGAGTAATTAGGTACTATACGCTCTAAGAACACAAGATGCCGCAAAAGTTTGACAGGGATGTAAAAATATGAATAATTTAAGAAAATTTTAAGATTAGTCAAATAAGCAGACAACCTTTTAAACCGATCGCTCCTTCAGAGTAAATTAATAAAAACTTTTGTGATAACGTTGTCCAATTGGAACTGACCTAACCACCTGTGAAATGCGTGTTGGTCTTATCAAGATTATTTTTCATATAAATAAGAGTGTGCACATGAGTTTGTGCATTGGCAATCATGGCGAGGTTCGTGTTGTGTGTTTTGGCCCTATTTGTGGCCGGAGGCCTCTCAGATCCTATCAAAGTCTGGCCGCAAAAACCTGGTAAGTAAAAAAAAAATCACGCGATTATGCTTCTCAGGTAAATTATTATTAGTAACACTATCCTTTCTTTTATAGCGGATCCAGTATTCTTACAAAAGCAATTGGACCTTTTGCATTTGTTTTATCACATCCATGAACCTTTGGTTCATCCAGAACAGAAAAATATTGCTAGCTCCTACGACATTGAGAAGAATATTGAACACTATACGGTAAGTGTACCAAATTTTGAAAGTTGCGATATTAAAAATTCTTTAGCTTTTATATTATAAAAAAAAAAACAAAAAATACTTATATTTCTTACAGAATATTACTGCCGTAAAAATTTTAGTGGAGTTAATGGAAGGATTCAGCTTATTACCACGTGCTGTGCCATTCTCCATTCATGAACAAAGCCATACATTTGAAGCTGTAACTTTGTTTAACGTGCTTTACTCAGCCAAAGATTATCAAACATTTTATAATACTGCAGTAGCATTAAGGGACGAACTCAACGAAGCCCTCTATGTGTATGTTCTAAGTGTGGCTATAGTCCACCGCCCAGATACTCAAGGAATAGTTATTCCCCCCATCTATGAGATATTCCCATCATTCTTCCATAATGGAGAAATTATGACTACCGCACAAAGAATTAATGTCCACGGACAGCGTCTTGTTGAGCATTACCCTTCTACATATGTATGGGACGAGAATGTAGTAATAAGGTGGAACACGACCGTATGGCCATATTTCTCAGTTGACAATCCCATTACATACTTCACTACTGATCCATATCTGAACACGTTCTACTATAACTGGCATCTTATTTACCCTTCGTGGCTTGGAGCTGATGTGGTGCCTCTATGGAAAGATAGGCGTGGTGAATATTGGTGGTTTGTGCATAAACAAATATTGACCCGTTACTATATGGAGAGATTGAGCAACGGTCTCGGTGAGATCCCTGATCTTGGCTTGGATGTTGTTGAACAAGGTTACACACCAGGTCTTTTGTACTACAATGGAATTCCTTTCCCCTCAAGACCTAACTATTACCATTTGGACCAGCATGATCTTCTTGACGAAGTTAGAGAAATAGAAGATTTCGAACATCGGATTCGTGATGCAATTGATAGCGGATACATAACTAACGTATGTATATAATAGTTTAAAATATGAATTCAACTTATTGAGCAATTAAACAAAATTCATACCTATATGACTTTTACAGAACAATGGTGAACATGTCAGCATCAGCAATCCTGAATCCATTGACGTACTTGCTAACATTATTGAAACCAATGTAGATTCTCCTAATCATCACTATTATCAAGACTTCATTAGTATCTGGAAGACACTTCTTGGAAACTCCGTAATTCACGAACATCAGTATTACCATAGGTTTGTAAATAATTTATAAGAGGTTACCTATTGTTCAGACAGTAAAGTGCTTAAAAAAAAACAATTCCTTTGCAGCCATGTTCCGTTAGTTCTACCTTCAGTGTTGGAACACTACCAAACAGCTCTTAGAGATCCCGCATTTTATATGATTTGGAAGAGAGTGTTGCATCTATTTACTTTATGGCATCAGCATTTACCACATTACAAGAAGGAGCAGTTAGCGCTGCCTTCCGTTCACATACAAAAGGTGGAAGTTGACAAACTTGTGACTTACTTCGAGCTGACTCACTTCAACGTTACCAATCACTTGTACTTGAATGATCTTGAAAGTAAGTATAATTTGTGTAACTAAATTGCCTTTAATATTAACGTATTATTAACGGATCAATAGCATTGTTAAATTTATGAAATAGATTAAACTGTTTAATGAATATAAATCTTTCTTCTTTTATAGCGCAAAGGGGAGAAGACCAGGTGTATGTACTAGTTCAGCGTCCTCAGTTGAATCACAAAGTTTTTAAGGTCCGTGTTAGTGTCAAGAGTGAGGCTGCCAAAACAGTGGTTGTAAAATTCTTCTTGGCTCCCAAGTACGATAGCCATGGATATGAGATTCCGCTACATATCAATACAGAGAACTTCTTCTTATTGGATATGTTTACTTATGACTGTAAGTTAATATAATGTAATACATTATCGATAGATATTTAGATAGTTTTATACGAGTATAAGACAATAGTCATGTTGTCTTAGCATAAAATTCACTAGTTAGCCTGGCAAAAAAAAACATGAAATATTACTACCATCATCATCATCTCAGTCGCAGGACGTCCACTGCTGGACATAGGCCTCCCTCATAACTTTCCAATAGGACCGGTCAGAAGCAGCCTGGATCCACCGTTGACCCGCGGCCTTTTATAGGTCGTCTGTCCACCTTGTGGATGGACGTCCTATTCCTACATCTAAACTAAAACTTCAATTATGGTTTTAACTTATATCTTGTTTTTAATTATTTCCAGTGGCTGCCGGTGAAACTGTTATAAAACGTGATTCTACTGAGAATATGTACGTCGTTGATGACTATTACTCTGGATGGCCCTGGTATGAAAAGGTTGAGAACGCGGTCCACGGCAAGGGTCAAGTCCTTCTTGATCAGTCACATAACTTAGCAGGATTCCCAAAACATCTCTTGCTTCCTAAAGGTATTAATTAATTTCAATAGTTAAAATTTCAGTAGGTTAAATTGGTCAATTATTATATTATAATAGATAATATAGGACAATATTTCCTATATTATACTGGATAATATAGGACAATAATTCAAAAAATGAGGGTGAATTTAATTTACTATCACAACATTACGTGCAACGTTGCAACATTGCAACAGTCTTGACTTAATCCTGAATACGAGAAAGTTTTAACTATCTTCACTTGTCACCACATAGTTTTAAATATAAAACTTTAATGTATTGTAAAAATTTAATACCTAGATGAAGATATTGAAATGAATGAATAAGAAGTATTCATTTCATTGACTCCCAGAAAAAGTATACCAAGAAAGAACTTAAACTCACAAAATTTATGACTCGACCTTTAAAAGAACCTTTTTAAAATTCGCCAGACAGGCTTGATGATAGGTGCCTACCGTCGCCTATGACACAAGCAACCGTCAAATGTGCTTCAAGTGCGCTTCTGAAAAAAGTAAGACTAAGGGTAAGGAATTAGGAAAGGATAAGGTAACGGGGTCTGGCATGGCAAACTCACCGAAACATAAGAGACAACCACCGTCTTATTCATGGGGGTGGTTACTGCCGCCAGACGGGCTATTGAAATGACTGCGAAACGCAGTGTGCCCTACCACTACTTGGCGGATCCAGATCAGAGCTAACATTGAAAAGTTCATTTCTAAATTTGGCCCTGCTGGTTTTCAAATCCGAGGCTGAACTAATGGGCTCTTTAAGCAGTTTAACCAATTTGAATGAAATTCTTCATACACGTGTCCTGGATTTAACACACATATTGCTTTTATAACCCAGTAATTCATCCCAATGGGGTTAATTTAGTTCAATTTTCTTTCTCTTTTTCTCTGTAACAGCCAGTATTCTAAATTGTATCATTTTCATTATACCAGGTCGTGTTGGTGGTATGCCATTCGTTTTAATGGTGTACATCTCTGAGTACCGTGCACCCAAGGTCCAATACGGTACCGGCTTCGACCCAACTGTCTCTATAGGCGTCGGCACTGGAGCCCGTCGCGTCAGCGATGATCCTCTCGGCTTCCCACTCGACAGACCTCTTCACCAATGGCAGATTGACGACTTACATAACGTGTACCTCCAAGACGTACACATTCACCACAAACATACTCCAGAAATCAACGTGCCCCATACCGAATAACGAATAAACCAATTATTACCGAGACTTTCTGCGATGCCTTTACTCGTACAGTCAAAAGTAGAATAGAATATTAGTTTCCAAATAAAACATAATTCAGTAATGGCACCGCAGAAACAATCAATTATTATAATGTATTTATTAGTCTATGTATTCAATGGATGTGTATATTTGAATGTTTATCATAAATGAATATATGTATTTTTATAAAGAGAAGTGTGTTCAGTGATCTTACCGAAGATACCTAGCTGGATAAGTTTTTTTAGCAAAGTTTCACTTTACCGAAACATACTCGGAAGATTTGCCATATCTGTGTTTACTATCTATATATCTATCATATCACAATTCCTTTTATTTTTTAATTATTCTATCAGCTCAGCGATCTCAAACACATCTATCTGATTGTTAACTTAAATATCTATAATATTTAATGTTTTTCTATAATAAACTTTTGTTTTGTTGCGGTAACCTGCTTTTATTGTCACTTATTTTCTTAAATAGGGGAAGTATAATTACTTACTTACTTAAATATTAACTATAGTCTAACTTTAAAGTCAATCTAATTTTAAATTGAAGGGTTTTTTTCTTCTATCTTTAGGGTTGCTATTTTCATGGTATCGTGTCCTATGGCACATCGCTTTATATGGGACATACTGTTGACATGCAAACAAATTCCTACTGATGAAGTGGTCCAGTAACTTTATCGCCTGAAACGGGCGGAACGGTAAAATCCGGTAGTTTTGCTATTTTGCTAACTCGCTTATGATGTTAGCCCAATGAATAATCCAAGTTTGAGATCTCGAGCGCCAAACGCAACATAGTCATAAAACGAAAACACCGTAAAATTTTCGGATTTTACTTTTGTTTTTGGCGTTTTTATCCCTAAACAACTAGATTTTCATTAATACCTACTACGAACGTTATTAAAGTAGACTAAATTTGCTACAACATGAGACTTTTAGACCCAATAGTTTTCAAGATAAGGCTTTATAAATATAATGTATCAGTTTTTCGAACTAGTAACTTTTTAGACGTCATTCGAGAACACACTAGCAGGCTCTATCAGGGGTTCCTGGAACTACACAAATTAAACCCTAAGTCTCCTCAGGGCCCCAAATAGATGGTCAGAAACGCAGCTCCACAATATCCCTTGCGGCTGCAAGAGGTTGTGGGAACGTGTAGGAGGGCACGGTTATTTGCAACAAAATGATACAAGCATTATATCTTTAGACTCAATTAATTTTGAGATAAAGCCTTCAATTTTAATCATCGATCAACTAAATCAATATTAATAATAATCAAAAACAGCTGATCGGATTTGGATAAAATTTGCCAGATTTATTTTACTTGGATTAACATATAGGTAATATAGGATATCCTGAAAAAATTTGGGCGGTTTTCAAAAAAGGAACTTAAACTCGTATGAAATCGGCACTACCGATTTTGCTGATTTTTTTTTCGTTGCGTCTTGACCTATATGAATATATATATTGGAAAATCCACGGGGAAATTCGGAAATTTGGATGGTATTTTTTTATTTGAAATTGACAGGGCGGCAACGACTTGTCAATTCGGTCCGTCTGATCAAAGGTTTTTCAATTTTTCAATTTTCAATCAATATTTTCAAATAAGGTTTTTTCAAAAACATGAAACTCAAGTTATGAAAGGACATCTATTGTTAAATCTAAGAAAAATGATCTAAACGAAAGGCATGACACGTATTTAAGACAAAAATATATTCTATTTTAAGTAAACATTCCCAAGTTTGTATCTGCATATTTAATATTCACGCACTGCACAAATTTTAAACATTTCTAAACTTTAATTGTAGAGCGACATCTATGGTGGAGAGGCGTAAAAAGAAAAACGAATGACTTGTAATACTTTTGCTTTTAGCCACTAGATGTCAGACTGTAACAGCAACAATAAGTAAAAGTTCTATAATTTTATCTAATAGAAAATTTATTTTGCAGTATTTTTTGTATAAGAGTGTGTCTGTATGTATAATAACTATGATAAAAGAAGGCCAATCTATAATTTATACCTTTGCGAGTTTGCTACTTGAATTTTGCAGATTGTGTTTGAAGTCTTTTAAAATATATTAAAAATATTAAATTTTAAGCATAGAATAAAAAATATATTTAACAATTCTAAGGACAAGATTAATTAACCAAAAATATTATTATAGAAAATCTGTGTAAATTAATTTTATAAGAAATTTTACGGATTTTTGGGAATGTTTCTACTACCAAATATAAATTAATATTAATACTTAAAGAAGAAAAACACAAAAAGAAGCAGGTCTGTCTGTTACCTTTTCAGACCTTCACTACTCAACCGATCATCATTAACGTTCTCAAGGATACAGGAAAGGAGATAGGGTTCATCCAGAAAAAAAGTACTGTTCCTGAGGTATCATCTCAAAATATAAAAAATATATAATATTTTAGATAACCGTCGTCACAGCAATAAATATGTCAGGCGTTATATTACTCATAGTATTTGTTTTTCAACGCGGACGAAGTCGTGGGCATCAGCTAGCTTTTAAACAACAAAAAAACGGAACAAAATCGATCTTCCCGGGGAACTACGATTCCATAGACAGATACACACGTCAAATTAATAACACCCCGTTTTTGCGTCGGGCGTCGAATTGTTCTAAGTGCTTTAGTGTTTTTTGTTCTAAATTAACAATGAAATATTTTTTGAAACATTTATATTTTTGACCACCTTCGAAATAATTGTGGTAGAATATCATTTAGTGGGCGAAAACTAATGTTTAAAAAACATTTTAAAAATAGTTGATAATGTCAATTGTAGTCATCACGTTGATTTAGGTGATAATCAAGTAATAAAGATAAATGCATTGTTATATGAACAAATGTTATTTTTAATGCATTCAAGTTTATCAGCGAGGAGTATCAATGAGACATGAACTCGATCCCGGAGAATTTTTTTACAGTTTACTACTTATTTTAATTGGAATTATCACATAATACAATTTAAACATAACTACCAAACAATCGACAACAACATTTCACTTCTGCCCTTGATCCTGTGTCAATCGGACGAAGCAATCGGACCACGCGGTCTCAGGGCTGTGTAGTACTTATTGTTAGCTTCTGCTATTTATATCGACTAAAGTTGATTGTTTAAGGCGGAAAGTATAGTAAAAAGTGCTCTGTGACGTTGCAAAAAGAGTTGCTCATTCATACAGATTCATTCGGTGAGATGAAAAGGTATGATATTGAATGATATTGAAAAGGTATCAGATAGTTGAACGAACGCATTTGCGAAGAGAGGTCGTCGTCGTATGTTGGCACATCTTATAGTTGTAGTTTTGAAAATCGGTCGGACGATAAAAGTATTTGGACTAAACATAAAGTGGTTTATTTAATGTACCCGAAGTAGAGGGTTCATACTAAATATTACTAATTAGATACTATACTGAATAACACAGGATCAACCCTTCATATGTGCATTTATTAACTGACTGCAATCAGAACCTCCACTATCTTGAAATATAAGCACATGAAATGAATTCTTCGGTGCAAAACCAGCCAGTGGATGCTAAAAATCTATAACTAATTCTTAAATCTTCATCTAGACAAAATTCTTTATCCTATTAAGTCAGCTATCCACTTCAACTCTTTTGGTTTTGTTATGTGGACATGGGGCCAACTCGTATGTAAAGTAGTTTTTTTAGATCGGTTTCAGATTGTTTCATTATACACAGCCGTTGGAAAATTGTGAGGGTCTTTAGCAACCTGCTTGTTGTATACCTTGACTATGGTTGCTGCCAAGGTTTGTACTTTGTCTTTCCTTTTATTCGAAACTCGAAAGTCCGACTCGATAACAACCAGATCTGACCACACAGGAGTCTCCGAAGCCCCAAGAAGAGCCATATGATGAACCAAGGTCTTCCTTAAGAATAATACTGTCTCGCTAAGTGCAGGTAAATCTGACATGACATACGGTAGCCATGTTTTCGGTTTAATTTATTATAATAAACAGTGAGTAATTAACATTCTGTTGCGTGTTTCTGCCGCAATATTAGGTGAGGTCCTTCCATCACTTCGCCACTGTAACTACAATATTGATAAGAATTTACACAATATTATTAATTGTACTCAATTTCATTTTGCTTGATAAACTATTTTTCACTGATTCATGTCTTTCTTATCCTTTACAAAAGTCCTACAAATCGTAAGGCCACATTTTTTTGAAAAATCCGATTTTCTTATTATTAATATTTTACCTGATAACAAGAGAACCTACAGAGTTTTGTTTGTGCTTAAATTAAATTAAATCTTCTGGGTGAGCTCGCTTCATCATAGGCTTCATCCTTGCTACACAGCTGGTTGTTGGCCAAGAGCAAATCCACCTCTAATAAAAAAAAAGCTAATAAACTGCTCTACAACTTCATTCTTTCTTCGTAGTATGATTATTTTAGACGATATTCTGTTTTGAAAGACGGTTAACTAAAAATTGGGAAAAATGGCCCATTGTTGAAGTAGTGTATATCGGGATCTGTTAGACATACAGAGCTGCAGTTGCATTTAAGTTGTAGAAAATTTTATCTTCTTTAAGAGTATGTAAGATGACTTTTCCGTAGAATGCACTTTTCAGAAGATATAATGATAATTTCGAGCTTTTTCGAGTACCGTGCAGTTAGCACAGGTCTTTCGAAACTGAAAACTTGGTTTTACACTATATTGGTATCTACTCGTATCCTAACAACATCCCAAAAAATCAAAACAGTGCAACTTTTTGCGACCTAACGCGTGTTTTTTGTCTTAGGTGACTGACCATTAAATAAGTAATTATTGCTGAGGTTATTTTGTATCTACCTACCACATGTTGCTGATTATAAACAATACAATAATTTTGTTTGGCGTCACTTGTTGATAAGGAGGTCACGTAAGATCTGAGATCACTTGTTACTAAACAGGTGTTGATATCTTATTTTTCTAGATTTACTCAAAATAACAACGTATTAATATGTTATATTTTTTTGGGTTCTTCTTTGCGCTGTTTTTATTAGATTGATTTTAAATAAAACTTCGGCAATCGTCAATATCCTTACATATTATGTAAGAATATCCCTGCCACGTCTGACTGTATGTATGTCGTATATATTTATGTTCGCGATGATATACTGAATAGATTTTCCTGCGGTTTCCACTAATGGAAAGAGTGATAAACTAGAAAAGTTTTTCCATATAATTTGCAGATAAAATTTAATAATATAATTTGCACCCGTGCGATTCTTTACACACGCGACCGGGAGCGGGTCGCTAGTCTATATATTAACACTAATAAAGCCGAATTAATATTATAAAGAGGAAAGCTTTGATTGTTTGTTTGTTTGCATTGAATAGGCTCCGAAACTACTGGATCGATTTGAAAAATTCTTTCACTGTTGGGAAGCTATATTAATTATCAGCGAGTAACATAGACTATTTATTTTATTAATATATATTATATTTATATTTATTTTACAAATATTACAATGGTTCTATAATGAATAAGGCCCTTTGGTAGCATTTGGTGGCCCTTTGGTGGCCTCGTAGCCTCGCAGCTTGATAAATGTGAGGATGCGAGCCTGAACAACGGATGGCAGTCGTCTTGTGATGCCAAGTTCCTGCGATTCCTTCCTTACCTGAGTCTTCTTAATGCATCCCCTGTAGTCTTACTTAACAATGGGACTTCAGTAAACTGTGTCTTTCTGCTGATATTGACATAAAAATTTGTATGTATTTGTGCATATTCCCTATTAGACATACATTTAAATAGTATTAAAGTGTAAATCAAACTAAGTCACATATTGGGTTTTCTATCATTCTTATAACAATCATGGCGTATGAGCTATTGCAAACTTGATTTGATCCTTATTGTACATTTAATTCTGTAAATTAAATGATGTTTATGCAAATGTAAAATTAAAAATTTAAGACTTACTGTGATCATTAGAAAAATAAATATTATTTTTATTCTTGTTTTGGTTTCTCTGCAGTCTGTACATAAAAAACCACTGTGGCGAAAGAACAACAATCCAAAATAAATTTATTAAATTTACCTCATAAAAATAGCACTGTGGCGAAACAACAACAATTTATATTATATAATGTGTAAATATATATAACTTATTTTAAATAAGCTTATTTTTAGTTTGTATTATAGATTTAAAGTAGTGAATTGTTATTAATTACCTGATTATATAAATAAACATAAAAATAATATAATGGTGTAACTAAATGCACGATATTTAAAAAATATCTAAATATTTTTTATTCAAAGAAAACTGATTAGACAAAATAAATTGCAACTAAGTTAAAAATTTGAAAAGTATAAACCATAGGTACGCATATATCAAACAGAAACGTCGAGATAGTGAATTTTTTATAGGTACACTATTATGTTAATATTATCGTATGTAATGTAATTAATTTGATAACGTTTTTTTAAACAAGCACAATCAAATTACAAGAGGAACTCCAATTAATGGATGAATACATGATTAAATAACGATGTGTTCGAGAATTGGTATAAAAGGTTTCAGTGAACAAGACTAAGGCACAGTTGTACACCTGAATTGGTACAATGAAGACTGTCGTCATCCTTGCTGGGCTAGTAGCCCTGACACTAGCCGGGACTGTCCCACCGCACTACGATGTCAAGACTAAACCAGGTACTGAAAAGCTAGGTTTTTTACAAAAAGTTAATTTTATTAGAATGTTTTAAAATTCATAAAAAAATTGTTAATAAAAAGCAACTGAAGTTTAAAAGTGTTTCTCATCAATAGTATGTACATAAAATAATATAGAATGTACTATTCTAATTGATATGACCTTTTAATAACACTGTGTATAAAGAATCTGTGTAAAAAATTAAAAAAATATATAGAATATCACACATGATATACTTATGACACCAGTTAGTTACAAGCATTGTATATTTATTTCAGTTGACGCGGATTTTGTTCTGAAACAGAAGAAAATCTTATCCCTAGTTCATAATTTGGGAGGAATAGATGTGGACGCTGAATACTACAAAATTGGCAAGGAGTACGACATTGAGGCTCACATTAATGACTACACAGTGAGTTATTGCTTTATTAAATTACATTTAAATGATATTTTTAGAGGAGTTGTAAAAAATTAAAAATATAAAAATTCTAGAAATGTCAACAAATGCAAGTTGCATACTGACTTCAAAGTGTTTACAAGATCTATGAAGTTTTAGAGGTGCTTAACTATTATGTGCCAAATTCTAAAATTTCTACTACATAATTTTTATATTTATTTTGCAGAATAAGAATGCGGTCCATGAATTCCTCAAATTATATCGGGAAGGTTTCTTACCGAAGATGAAGGCTTTCTCCATCTTCTATGAGAGACTAAGGGAAGAGTCTGTTGCCCTCTTCCAACTGTTCTACTATGCCAAGGACTTCGAGACTTTCTATAAGACGGCTGCATTCGCACGTGTATACTTGAACACTGAACAGTTCGTGTATTGCTACTACGTTGCCATTATTCAAAGGGATGACATCGAGGGCTATGTACTTCCACCAGCTTATGAAATTATACCTAATCTCTACGTTAACTCAGAAGTTATTGATAGGATGTACTATTATAAAATGGCTGGTGGCCTACATAACCCCGACGAGGCTAAGCAGTTAGGTGTTGTGAAAGAGAAGGACTATTATGTTGTATACGCTAACTATTCTGACAGCGTAACTTACAGCCATGGTGAACAAAGATTGTCGTACTTCACTGAAGATATTGGATGGAACTCATACTACTTCTATTTCCACGTTTACTTCCCCTTCTGGCTTAGTGGCGAGGAAATTGGACCTATAAAGAATCTGCGTGGCGAATCAGTTTTCTACTTCTATCAACAACTTCTGGCACGTTATTACTTGGAGCGTCTTTCAAACGGTCTTGGAGAAATTCCCAGCTTTTCTTGGAACAAACCAATTAAAACTGGATACACACCGATTTTGTGGGCGGGCTACCCTCTTCCCCAAAGGAACAACTACTACTACATTCATCCTGAAGAATACGAAGAGGAATTACAATTTTTGGAAGCATATGAACAAGCTTACCTACAGAGCCTTGATCAAGGACATATTAAGGCGGTATGTATTACATTGTTTCAATAAAATATATAAATAATTTAATACTTAGGAATATATTTGATATTGATAATGTTCCTTAATTTGCAGTACCGTCAAGAAGCGGACTTGTACAACTCCAAGGCTGTTAACTTCGTTGGCAATTATTGGCAATCTAATGCTGATTTGTACGAGAAGTTACCGTACTACAACTATGACCGCTCATACCAAGTGCTCGCTCGTCGTCTTCTCGGTGCTTCTCCTGAACCTCTTGATAAGTGAGTATAAAATGCTCTCCTTGAGGTGGTGGTGGTGCGTAGATTACAATCCGTCTCATATTAATGTTGAAAATATGCTGCTAATCTTGATAGGATTCCTCACTCGCCGAAATACAAAAGCACTCTCTCTATTATGACGGCTATTGTTGCAGATTTTCTATTACGCCATTTTATGACTGTTGGAAACAGTATGTCATGGTATTACTAAAACAATGGAAACTTTTAGTTTTAATAGGACATAGTGAAAAGTATTTTATGTTATTGTTTTCAGGCACACAGTTTATCCCAGTGCTTTGGAACGCTACCAGACTACTCTGCGTGATCCTATGTTCTACCAACTTTATGCTAAGATTATGGACTATTTCATCGCCTACAAGGAAAATCTGAAGTCATACACCCAGGACGAACTTCATTATGTTGGAGTGAAAATCGAGAACGTAAATGTGGACAAACTTGTCACATATTTCGACTTCTATGATTTCGATGCTTCCAACTCACTGATTTACTCCCAACAAGAATACAAGAGCAGTTACGAACGCGTGATTGTTCGTCAACCTCGTTTGGACCACAGAGCTTTCTCTGTATCCATTGACATTAAATCTGACACAGAAAGTGACGCAGTCTTCAAAATTTTCCTCGGTCCTAAGTACGACAGCAACGGCTACCCCATTCCTCTGGAAGAAAACTGGAATAACTTCGTCGAATTAGATTGGTTCGTCCAGAAACTCTCTCAAGGAAAGAACACGATCACACGCAAATCGGAAGACTTCTTCTTATACAAGGAAGATTCCATACCCAGTTATGAGATCTTTAACTTACTGAATCAAGGAAAGGTTCCTTACAGCATGTCCGAAGAATTTGATTCTTTCCCGAACAGGCTGATGTTGCCAAGAGGTACTGAGGGAGGTTACCCATACCAACTGTTCGTCTTTGTTTATCCTTACGTACCACTGGACAAAGAATACGAGCCTTACAAGTCTTTCATTCTTGACAACAGGCCTCTGGGCTGGCCATTTGACCGTCCTGTATATAACGAATATCGCTTCAAGCAACCTAACATGTATTTCGAGGATGTTTCCGTCTACCACGAGGGAGAAGAATACCCCTACATGTTCAACGTCCCCGGATACACACCGAACATCACCCATTAATTTGCTTTGTTAATATGTAATTGTTGTTATTAATATTGTTGATATATATATTTTTGTATGTATGTATGTATTATTTAAAACACTTAAAATAAAGCGAAGCAATTGTTCTCATATACTTTAATACGACGTTTTAATATCTACTCTGCCCCTTTTTTATCAAAGTACCATTCATGTTCCACAATGTGACAATATAAACAGGATTATATAAATAATAATAAGGTGACAATATAAATAATTTGAAATACAAACAGGATTATTACAGATTCTAAATTTATTGAATTTCTATACTAATATTATAAGTACTTAGTTGTTCTTTTGTTGATAAGTAATAGGTAAACATAAGCTTTATTATTTTTTTTTATAAATTTACGATTTCAGTTTAAAATTTAAATATTCATAATTTATTAATTCTGCTTTAAATATTATTGCCCGTAGGTATTTAATTTAACCAAATATCGTATAAATAAAGAAACATTGATAAAATCAATAATAACTGAAATAATGGTATATTAATCAATAAAATATATTATAATAAAATAATAATTAATATAATAAATAAATATATTGAAGAATTAAATTATTAATATTATATAATAGTACAGAGTTCAATTGTTTGTTATAATATAACATTCATACTAATATCATAAATGTAAAAGTAACTCTGTCTGTTACCTTTTCACGGCTCTACTACTAAACCGATCATCATCAAATTTTGCATACACGTTGTCAGGGATACATAAGTATTATTCCCGAGGGAATTATCTAAAAAAATAAAAAATTGTGGCGACACTGTCGTCAACAGTGGCGGCGCCACACCATCGTAACAGCAATAAAGATATCTGGCGTTATATTACTCATAATTATATAATTTTTTTTTCACATTTAAATAAAATATAAAAAATAATCCCGGTTAATCTTCATTTTTATATTCATTACTAGCTAGTGTATCCCACTAGAACCAAACATTTTTTCAGGATAAAAAATATCCTATAGTTAATTCAGGTAATCATCAATAATTCCTCAGTGAAAACCGCATTCAAATCGGTTAAGCCGTTCCTGAGTTTAGCGTGACCAAACGCACAGACAAACAGACAAAAATTCTAAAAGTAGACCTTTATAATTGGGTGCTGCAAAACTTGGAGTTCTTGAAGGCCAACGAGGCGATGGACTGCGGATGAGAACGGCTTCTCCCTTTCGCGTTGCTCAATTTGTCTCGTTCTAAATACGTCCATAATTAATTTATTATTATTTACTCATTTGGTAATGGCCATCCCCTTACAGAAGACATGTGTGCTGTTGTGGTTCGCTAAATGAGTAAGGGATGCTATTAAACAGAAATATAGTTTACTATTTTAATCCTAAACTACAAACTAGAAGATTGTTATACATTTTTTTTATGATAGTATAGTGACCGACGCGTCGACATTTCACTTGATGATAGGTGACTTAGGAAAAAGCAATATCAGGAGAACAATGGTAGAACTCATTTAATGAAAACTAGCTGGTACCGGCGACTTTGTCCGCGTTGAATAGGAAAATAAGTATATAAGTAATATTATCGTTTTATCGCTGACCAAGTGAAGCTATAGCGACAATGGGGCCCAATTTTTATATTCTTAAACAATCCCACGGGAGCCTTAATTTTTTCTGGATAAAAAGTAATAAATATCCAGGTAATAAACTATTTATGTGTGATAAATTTTATCCAAATTCTTTTAAGCGTCCTCACAAACTTTCGCATTTATAATGTTAGTAGAATATTAGCCCTTAATATAAGAAAGAAAGAAAGAAAGAAAAAAATGTTTATTCGGTATCATAATCATCATAATCATAAACAGAATTATTAGCGACCCTCTCCTGGCGTCACACGGGTGCAAATTTTTTCTACAAATTATATATAAAAATCTTGCTCATTTAACGCTCTTTTTATTGGTGAAAATCGCATGAAAATCCGATAAGACGCGGTAGGCGACTTGTTTTACAATGTGTAAGGATTTCTTTACAATATTTTACAATATACATATAGTAAATAGAAACAGCTGGTGGTCGATGCCTCCAAGGCAATTCAGAGCGGGACTACCTTCACCAATGAAGAAGACGACTCTATCATATTATATTTTACAATATTCCTCAAGTACAAACTTAGAATAATTATTGTTATTGTAATGAATACCTAATTATATTTATGTTACGAATTTTCAGCCCTTTACATTCATCATATTTTTCTTTCTATTCGTCACCGTCTCTTCTGTATTAAATAAACCTTGGCAATTGCAGAAGCGACAATCTTGGTTCAAATTCGGTCGAAACAACTGCGATAGTTTCTATAATTCTTTAAATTAAAAGATAGGTATGCTAAATGGGTATGGATGATTATGAATGTATTTGTATACTTAATTCACTTCACTATGAACTACCAAAAGGCTCGGATTGCCTAATCATGCTACTGCTACGAGTATCCAGGTCCGGTGCATTTAAATTTTGCTGGAGGATCCTTTTGACTGCTTATAATACCGTGTTGATCCTATACTTAACAAACATGATGAAATAACCACATGTAACAGTTATTTTAAATTTAAAATGACTTTTGCCATTATTTACCTAGCTATATATTATGTCCATAACTGATAAGACGATTCTAATAACCTTATTTATTTATATAGGAACAGTAAGTAAAAAACTGATATGAAGAATGGTTATTAGGATTTAATGTACATAATATATTAGCCGTTGCACGCGAATTTGTCCGAGTAATTTTTTATAAAATATAGCTTATTTTACTGGCTGATAATGTAGGTGAAAGAATTTTTTAAATCGGTTAAGTTTTGAGTTTATTCATTACAAACAAAAATAAAAATCTTCTTTCTTTATAATATTAGTATATATAATAAATATGAAATCACTACATATATATTGTACATGATATATGATGTACATATATTTCATAATAGTAACATTTTTCTTCAAGTATAGTAGCGATTGCATTATTTCAGTAGCAATTGCATTATTTACCTCCTTTCCTATGCTATAGTTTCTATAGTTAAACTTTGGTTATCTCATGGTTTCATCTCCTTTACTTTTGGATTGATCACCCACTTTGTTTTTATCTTGTATCTTGTATTTTTACTGATAAGTTTTTTTTATTTATTTTTTATTTATTTATTATATATACAGCATAATGTTAAGCTTAGTTTTACAATGGTGTAAACATAAACTCATTAGAGTTTTACCGCAATATATACATTCAGATATGTATAAATATATACGGACAGATATTATCAAAATACAAACAGATAATATAAATATATACACATACTTAATCATTCCTATAACGCTTGATTAAACCTTTTGTTGACGCTTAAGCATACTTTGGATTCTTCAATAATTACTTTAAAATTTTAGAATTCAAATATATGTCTAAGATAATAAGTTAATTTTGCTTGTTTACGAATAAATGTACTGTTATTAATAATTATATTTATCTGTAGTTAATTGTAGAAAGTATTGTTTTAGCTTATATGTGAATCTTTTGGATGTTATTTCGCTTTTTAACGTTTTAGGTAGTTGATTAATTAGGTTCGGTAGGACATAAGCAAGACGTCATTTTCCATGAAGGTTGTTATAGTTGGGTAAATTAAATTTTGATTCATCAAATAATCTGTTTGAATAAGTTATTTTTGGAGTTTTTACGTTTTCATTAAAATATTGTTCTTTTAATAGTATAATTTTTTTTTTCTTCTATGGGTAGAATTTTACATAAGACGAATAATTTGCAATAATCTTCTTTATACCTTTCTTTTAAGTTTTTAGGAAAAATTTCTTTTAGGATACGCAACTGAAGTGAAAAAACTTTGTCCGAGTGGCTTTTGAAAGTTCTTCCGTAGCTAGATAGTCCATAACACACTATTGGTTCTGCCAATGATTTGTAAAGCAATAGCAGTAATTTGTAAGGTGTTTTGTTTTTTAAGACAGAGAATTTACCCAGTATCTCAGCTTATCAGAGATGTGATTAATGTGTTCTACCCAGTTAAGTCGATTGTCTATGACTAGCCCAAGGTACATATGTTTATTTACAACCTCGATAGTTTCGCATTCACATGATGTTTGATTTTTTCTGCTATTTGAATGTAGACATTTGTGGATTTATTCATACGAACCTGAAAGAAAACGTCAGTCAGCAGTTTGGGTCTTCGAAGACGAGGTCAAACCAACGAAAGTGGTTCGCTCCCGCAGCGAGTCAAAAAAAATGGTCGCTACGTTTGTCTCGAAAAAGGGGCATGTTGCTATCATTCCTTTACAGGAACTCAGAACGGTTACCGCCGAGTGGAATATCACGGTTTGTTTGCCAGAAATGATAACCGAACTCCGAAAAAAATAACCCGAAACGTCGCATCATCTTACATCACGATAATGCGAGCTCCCATACGGCTCGGAAGACAAATGATTTTTTGAAGCAGGAAAACGTTGAGCTGATGAGCCATCCTCCGTACAGTCCTGACCTGAGCCCAAACGATTTCTTTACATTCCCTAGAATTAAAGATTTATTACGCGGTCAACGGTTTGAAGACCCCGAAGCAGCTGTGGAAGCGTACAAATCAGCCATTTTGTCAACATCAACTTCAGACTAGAATTACTGTTTTAATGATTGGTTTGCACGAATGGAAAAGTGCATTAAGTTGAACGGAGAATACTTCGAAAAACAATAAAATACAATTTAGCTATACCGTGCATGTGGTTTTTCTTATTCCCGATCATTCGGTGTGCCCCTCGTATTCCACACACAAGGCCCATGCAGCATATTAATGTATTTATTTTTTATAGGGTTGTTTGCTTTAAGATTTATATTTGTATCTCCCAATAGGTAAAATCAGAATTTTTCGAATATGCGTTAAGTATCGTTAGGAGTTCGTCAACAAAAAGGTTTTTACAATTATTCGGGGGGCGGTATACAGCACAAATATTTGCAGTGTAGTTCGTAAGTGTAGTTATAGTTAACAAAATATTTTCAAACGATTTAGTTACATTTGTTCTTAAGCTATATTTATGTTTGTTGTGTACGTAAATAATTATACCACCGCTCTTTTTTGTTTTTCTTAGGGCCGCAAACATTTGATAACCATTTAAATCAAACAAACAGCTGATATTGTCTGAAACGTTGGCCTCTGTAAGAATTACTATATCTATACATCTTTCTGCAGTTAATATACATTGTTCCAGAGTAGAAAAAATTTTCACCATAGACCTTATATTGAAATATACACACAATAGGTTGACATGCAAATTTGGGATATTACTCAGAAAATCATTTACATTCAAACAGTCCGATAACTCCAATACTTCGCTTAATAGACTATCCATAATTAATTTAAATAATATAAAGTCGAAATATTTAAGATATATAGTTTAAATATTGATGGTAATGCAGGTTAAATCTTATAAATTATAGGTAAGTAAGTTATGCATTACTAGTAATTAATACCTTTACATCCTCTATACTTTTCAAGGTGTAAATATTTGAATCATCATCCTTTCTGGCCTTTACATATCCTTTTTTAAACCACACATACTTAAAATTCCGTTTATTTTTAAGCTCCTGTTTTGCCGTCCATAGAATAGCTTTATTAGTTTTAGTCATGGCTTCTCTAATGTACACGACGTTGTTGTTGTTACGCTCGGAAGGACAAATGTCTGATATAATTATCTTTGTCGATTTAGCTGCCAATATCCATTTTAGTTGAGAGGACTCGTCCTGTAGTTGTACTTGAATATTAGCCGGTCCTTCCTTTTTTTTGTGATTTTTACACTTTTGTTTCCTTCTGGGGGCTGTTTGAGTTTTAAAGCAACGTTTTTGACCAAGTTGTTCACATTTTCTGTCTTCAGATGGAACATTGGCAATTTCTACTGTTTTGTCAAGCTTCTCTTGTTCAATCTCTTGTAAACGTTGTTCAAGAGCTCCCACTCTTATCTGTAAGTTGTTGTTCTTATTTGTTAAGTCAATATTTTTTCGTTCCGGAACTTTGATGGTTTGTTTAAATGCGTGAATACATTCCATAACCTCATCTAATTTTGCACTATGGAAGTTCAAAGATTCATTTAAATCTCGCATTTCGCTTTTAATCGCTTTTTCAATTTCCTTAGTAATGTTTCTAACCAACTTCCCAGAATTAATTTGCTCTGGGGTATCATCCTCCTCATCGTTTTTTTCGGGTATAATTATAGATGAATTCCGCTTTGGTGAATCCATGTGTAACCATGTTAAGAAATTGATTGTATTGGTTATTACTTAGTTAAGAATGTGAGTGTTAAGAACCATTTACTTCTCCTAATATAGGCATTGACTTAAAAGAAGAGCCTTGACTAGATAAATAATATAAAACAACAAATAATGAATTATATAAATTATATAAATTACTAGCTGTTACGCGCGACTTAGTCCGCGTAACTTTATAAAATATAGCCTATATTACTAGCTGATACAGCTTTCTGTTGGTGATATTTTTTTTAAATCGGTTTAGAAGTTTTTAAGTTCATTTAATACAAACATACAAAAATACAAATCTTCTCTTTAAAATATTAGTATAGATATCATAAACGGTTATGATTAACTCCTGTATAATTTCTCATTTTTTTGCTGTTTGATAAACTATTATATTTTGATAGGTATTTTGTTTACATTAATTAGCATTATGAAAAAACATACTAACGTGATAACTCTGAGTGATAATAGAGAAAAATGACATACGTGAATAAATATTTGTTACCAGGGTATTGATAAGTTTGAGAGATTGATAACGTTTTACAAAATGGTATAAAAAGTTGTTGAGACTAGTAAAAAGTTACAGTTGGTCGGTCGAATTAGTACAATGAAGACTGTCATATTTCTTTTAGGGCTGATAGCCCTCACCCTTGCGGGAACAGTTCCAAAATATGCATCTGTAACTACTAAGTCAGGTAAGACATTATCATAATGTTGATATTTCAGTATATCTTGATTTAGCTAACATTAACACCATTAACTCTTACACCATAATTCCTAAAGAGTTTATTACAAGAAAAGAGGTATAAAAAATTATGATACCGGCAAAACCACAAAAACGATTAGACTTCCTACATGTAATTCTTTCAAACTCACATTTAACTGGTGAGGTGACAAGAGAATAGATTTTTATGGCAAATCTTGTTGGTGATGTAACAATGTATTAATATTAATGTATTCTCTTTCGTATGCTACTAGTATCGTGACGGGTAGAATTCCAGCTACATTTTCGTATTTCTCAAACTTTTATGTGAGACATTTGTATTTAGCAATAGCAATTACTTTAGTAAAAACCGAAATAAAAAACATGAAAATTTGCATTATTTTCAGTTGATGCTGAATTTGTTCAGAAACAAAAGAAAGTTTTGTCTCTAATCAAATACTTGGCAATTGAAAACCCCGCAGAAGAATACTACAAGATTGGACAGGAATATGATATTGAAGCTAATATCGACAAATATACAGTGAGTTTTAGGGTTTTAGCTGCTTTGGATTGTATTAATATTTGTTTAATAATTTTCTGTTAATTTTTGTTTTACCTTTCAGAACAAGAAAGCTGTTGAAGAATTCTTGACTTTGTTTAGAACCGGCTTTCTGCCTAAGTGGCATAGGTTTTCAGTTTTCTATGAGAAACAAAGGGAAGAAGCTATTTCGCTCTACCGCTTATTCTATGCTGCGCATGATTTCGAGACCTTCTACAAGACGGCCGCATTCGCACGTGTCCACCTTAATGTTGGCCAGTTCCTTTATGCATACTCCATTGCAATCACTCATCGCGATGACACTAAAGGCATCGTTCTGCCAGCTGCTTACGAAATATTCCCTACTCAGTATGTCAATTCAGATATTATTGACAAGATTTGGCATCTTAAACTGAAAGGTGGTAATTATGAACCTGCACTTGCCAGTTATTATGGAATTGAGAAGGAGAGCGATTACTATGTTATATATGCCAATTATTCTAACTCGTTGACGTATAGCCACGGTGAACAAAGATTATCTTATTTCACCGAAGATATTGGTCTAAATTCTCATTATTTTTGGTACCACGCTTACTTCCCCTTCTGGATGAGCGGCGATGAAAATCCTCTTTTCAAAGAGAGGCGTGGAGAAATCTTCTTCTTTTATTATCAGCGAATTTTGGCTCGTTACTACATGGAACGTCTTACTAATGGTCTCGGTGAAATCCCCGAGTTTTCATGGACAAAACCTATTAAGACTGGATACTCTCCTTTGATGCAATCTGGTTATCCCTGGCCTTGGAGGAACAATCATTATGTAATTGATCCTGAGGTATACGAACAAGAATTGCAGTATCTAGATGCTTATGAAAAGAACTTCCTTCAAATTCTTGAGAAAGGATTCGTTAAATACGTGAGTATTTTCACTAGCTTATTCACATAATAATATTTTTGTCATTAATGAAATTTAGACATATTTTTGCAATTGTTTTTAAATATTACAGTATGGTCAAGAAGTGGACCTTCACAACCCCAAAGCAATCAACTTCGTTGGTAATTACTGGCAGGGTAATGTTGATTTGTACGGAATGCCTGCTTACAGTTCCTATGATCGCACATACTCTTATCAAGAAGTAGCTCGCCATCTTCTCGGTGCTGCCCCTGAGTATTTTGACAAGTAAGTTTTTATTTTTTTCACTTAAAAATAAATTATTATAATTATTATATCCTAAATACTTAAATAAATGCACTAAAGTGCTATCTGTTGTTTCCTGGCATATGTATTAAATATCGTCTCGGCAATATAAATTAGTAATAAAAAATTTGAATTTGGCCAACACATTCAGATTTTGCACGATCGCAGACTATATGCATTGGAATTTATGTTGTAATCATATTTATTTCTTTTTATTAAATTGTTCTTATTTTATTTTAGGTACCCTGTAATGCCCGGTGTCTTAGAAATATATCAGACATCGCTCCGTGATCCTATGTTCTACCAACTGTACAACCGCATCCTTAATTTCGTTATCAAATACAAAGAAAACCTTAAGCCGTACACTCAAAATGACCTCCATTACGTTGGTGTTAAAATTAATGATGTGAAAGTTGACAAACTTGTTACTTTCTTCGACTTCTTTGATTTTGATGTTACCAATGATGTCTCCTTTACCACAGACACACCCAAGGAGCGCTATGTAATTCGTCAACCCCGTTTGGACCACAAACCTTTCAGTGTTTCTATTGACATTAAGTCAGATGTCGCTACAGATGCAACGGTCAAAATCTTCTTGGCTCCTAAGTACGACAGTAATGGATACCCTATCTATCTGGAGGACAACTGGGAGAACTTCGTTGAGTTGGATTGGTTTACCCTGAAACTCACTGTGGGAAATAACCAGATCGAACGTAACTCAAATGAATTTTTATTCTACAAAGAGGACTCTGTACCAACTACTGAAGTTTTTAAATTCCTCGAACAAGGAAAAGTCCCAACTAGTATGTCTGAAAAATACCAATTTATTCCAAACAGGCTTATGTTACCTAGGGGTACTCATGGTGGTTATCCGTTCCAAATCTTTACTATTGTATACCCATACAAGGCTTTAACTCCAGAATTAGTTGAGTTGAAAAACATTATGCCAGACAACAGGCCTTACGGTTGGCCGTTTGACCGCCCCGTCTACAATGGAGCTTATTTCTTGCAACCCAATATGTTCTTTAAAGATGTTTCTATATATCATGAAGGTCCAGTTTATCCCTACGAATATAACATTCCAGGTTACGTAGCTCAAAAAAATGTAGTTCCTAAAAATTAAGAGGAGAGAGAAAGAGCATTTATTTGTGGCTAGCGTGACTTTACTATGTAAATGCGTGTGATATTAAATAATGTGAAATAAAACGAAATTGATGTTCACAAATTATATGATTTTTATTTTCTTCATAATTCCGTATGCACTAAACAAACCTAAAACCAAGTCAGACTATCAAAATGCAATGCACTTTAATATAAATGAGGAGAAAAATATCCAGTATCATCTGGTTTACTTTTACTATGAAACACTGAAATATTGTAAAATTTATAGTTATTGAAATAATCGTCAGTAGGAATAATTTGTCCATGGAATGGAACTCCAAGAGGATATTCTATGTCATAATTATTAAACTTGCAGTATCTGCTTCTGGATTCTAAAAATTTATTTATTTGTTTATCTTCAATCGGCGTAATCATAATGAATAAAGTTAAACTTAATCCTTCTTCTAATCCTCTTGGAATAATCAATTGTTTTGGGATAGTAAATATATTATTCTTTGTTAAAGGATCTTTTTCATGAGTGTCACAATCATTATAATTTTCCTTGAAGTTTTCCGATGACCAAATCAAAGTATTCAATCCTTTTTTAATATTGTGCCTGTAATTATTGAGTTGATAAAAATTTGAAAATTGTTGCCAACAATCATTAACGCTGCATTGCGGTCCTAAAAATATTCTAACTCTAACATCTTGGCTTATTTTTGAATCTACTGTAAAATTCAATGTAAATGGTAAATGTGTAAGTCTTCTTTGTCTGGACATTATGGGAAGTGATGTGTCGAAATCGAGAAATTTATTTAATTTTACATTAAAATTCTCAAATTTTGTTGTAATTTTAGTAAAATTATGATCTACAATATTAAGTTCATTAGTTTGATATATTGATAGATCATAAGGTTCAATATTATTCTTGTAACGAGTAAAGTAATTAAGTAGAGTTTGAATCATATTCCAGTATAATGGGTCTCTTAGATTTGTTTCAGCATTGTGCCATACAGATGGTGCTGGATTATACCTAAAACATACATTTAAGTGAGAGACAATTTTAAAATGGACAAAATATATTTTTCTCAACTATCATGATACATCATCATTATGATGACGAGGATCATACGTACTCTTTACTAGTAGGAGAGATTCCACCGTAACCGTAAACGGATCTAACAATTTTAGCAGTTTTAATTCCATCCAAATTTGCCCTCACCAACTTTGCAACGAGACCAATATGATTTTCATGTGTCATGTTAATAACAGTACCGTTATCCTGAAATCGCAAAATAAGCTTTACAAATAGTTTATAAATGAAGCTAGTAACAAGATGCAGGACATAAATTTAACATATAATTTCAAATGAGTCTTTACAGATTCTTTGACTAATGCTAATAGAATAACATACCAAAACGATGAGACCTCTAGAAATGCACTCATTAATGGCCATGTCAATAGATTTTAATTTAGCTCTGTCTTCACTCCATGCATTCATTAGAGGTGGTCTTACAGGAACATTTAATCCATTTTCGTATATTAAGTATGGATTATAACCAATCAAACACTTTTCTTCTTTCAACAAATTCTGTTGTTTCAAATGTTCTTTTTCTAAATTATAACGAGCCATTAGCTGTTGATGTGAAAAATAATAATGTTCAGCGTGTCGGGGATACACCATATCCAATTCGTCGTTGGACATCCAGTATGGATGCATTAAGCTTAAAGCGTAATAGTAACTATTCAATTCAACATCTTCTCTGAAGTAATTGAGTTCCTCTACACATCTGTTTTCGCGTAAATTCCAACACGAGTAATTAGTATTTATTGTTATTCCACCATCTTCACCAAATATACCGTAAACATTAGCTTTCTCAATGAATCGAAAAGAATTAAGGTCAGGCCTTCTTAATTTATACGCTTTGATTATTGTTTCAGAGTTTAAGAACAAATTAGGTCTATTTATGTAAGGCAAATGAAAATTCTCATTGTCAATTCTACTTGTATGAAGCCACAACAAGTTACGAACGTACTCATACATGTCTTTATTAATCCAAGGGGTAATCCAATTGATAATCCATTCGAATTGACCTTCATCCTTCACGTCTTGTAACAAGCGAAACAAAGAAATTGTGGCGTCTCTCATGTTATCGTCGTATATATTGAAAGTTAACTCCTTATTTTTGTTACCCTTATACACGTACTGAATGAATGATTTGAGCTTGTTGTGGTGGGCCTGAAATAATTTAAAAATAACTTTTTAATATTTCATAAAAATGCAAATGCTTCTGATTCAATTATTCAGTTCACTTACAGAACTATTCTTTAGATGGGAATGTCACATTATATTGTAATATATAGACCTAAATATACCACAGCACTCACGAATGACGAGAATTTGGTTAATACTTTTATGTAACGGACAAAAATGAATAATAGGTACAAAAATAAATATGATAACTCGTCTGTTCGGGCGAGTTAAATAGTCTAGTAACTCGCTCACGTCAAATTACAAAAGAACACGTGCTAGTTTAATATTTTACGACAATCTTCTATATGAGGGAGCTTACTGTCGCCAGACAGTAAGCTCCTGTGTTACTGTTAATTCAGTAAGCCCTACAATTTCTAAATTATTGTTATTAGTGATTTTTGATATTACAATTATAGTTCTGAATTATATGAATAATGATTTTTAAATTTTGAAACTACCTCGTCGATAATTGAATAGGGTGACTTTGTGGATTCTTCGTCGTTGTATATTTTAGGTAGTGACCATCCCGATGGAACGATAGGCTTCTGAAAATCCACATGTCCAAAGTCACGGTCTGTAAAAGTTTTGTTAAAAATATATTTAATTTGATCGACTCACTCCATAATTATGTAGTACGGAAGTAGTGTAAGCTGACATTATGTATATTCATATTGTCCAAATGAGTTAAATTAGGGATTCCTATGAAAACTCCAATAATGTAACCCAATGTGTAAAAATCCATACTAATATTAGATAAATTGTATTTTTGTTTGTAATAAATAAACTTAATAACTACTAGAACAATTTTTAAATTTTTTTAAATATTTTGTAAACCTACATTATCAACGAGCAGCACAGCCTACACTTTATAAAGTTACGTGGACGAAGTCGCTTGCAACAACTAGTACAGTATGATAGATTTAGAACACATTACCTGAGAACTCATTAGCGGACATAACTGTTCGCAGAAAGAAAAACCATAGTAAAATCTTCACTTTAAAATTTGCAAACATTATTGTTGTAAGAGTTTAAAGGTGTACTGAACATAAAAATATTAAACGTAGCTTATATGCAGCTGGAAATCAACACTGTCTCCCCATAGTACTCAATTGAAACCACGAGGGAATTACAGAAGTACATATGATGACAAAATTGTTATTCTCCTATGACAATAACACTTTTGTTTTGTTAATATGAAGGCTTTTCCTCATATATATTCAGAGTGCTCAGCTATAGAAACAACAAAAAAAAAAAAATACGAAGAAGCTACTTATTTCAAATTGATGTACGACCAACAACCACCCACAAGTCAATATTCAAACACGGACAAGCCCATAAATTAAGTTTTAACATAACACGATATAAATGTAGGCAGTCATTAGGGCTGCCCGTCTGGCGGCAGTAACCACTACCTTACAGAAGACCATGGTGAAATAACAGCGTTTATTATGTGCTGGTGTGTTTCTGGGAGTTAATAAGTGATGCCAAAGGCTTTTACCCTATCACTTCCTTATCCCTTATTCTTACTATTGTTGACAGCGCACTTGCAGCACCTGTGGTGTTGCGTTATAGGCGACGGTAACCACCTACCATCAAGTGAAACGTCAACCTGTCTGTCGACCTTACATAAAAAAAAAAACTGAAATACTTATGTGTATAAAATAAATGGACAATTTTATATTCACATGTACCAGAGGAGGTAATAAAATGCAATTGAACAATTTTTCAATTGTAAGCGTGTGTATCTCTTCACTCAAGATAATTTTAGTCAAGAGGTAATTCCTCACTTTCAAATATTGTTTAACTAACTGTGTAATGGAAATATTTTTAGAGCAAATTCTCTCAATGAATCAGGATGTGCAAATTAAGCCTACGTTTTATACTACCACACAAATACAACAGTTTATCTATATATACATAATATTTGCAAATAGTTTTTAGACTATTTTGGAATATATACATGAAGTGAAATGTTTGTATAGTTTTTTTTTTGTGTTTATTAAATTCTGTTTAAAACTGTAAATATTGGTAGGACACGCTACATTTCGCAGTCATTTGGGCAGCCCGTCTGGCGGCAGTAACCGCCTCCTTAAATAATAGCATGTGTGCTGTTGTGTTTCGGTGAATAAATAAGGGATACGTGATCCCAATTTTGTATCAGTTCCTAATCCCTATCTTTAATTCCACTATGGTCGGCAGCGCGTTGGCGTTGCTTGTGTTATAGGCGCCGGTAGCCATCTACCATCAAGTGGACCTTCAGCCTATCAAGCTTAACATAAAATGGTAAATATTTAAACACTTTTACTCTTTACGACAGAATAGAAAAGAAATGTATAGAAATAACAATTAATTTTATTTTTGGGTTACATTTTTTTGCCATAAATTATTCTTTCATGAACACAATGTACAAAAATCAAAACGAAAAATGTCGTGTATAAGATTGTAGGTTGACAAAACAAACAAATTTTGTTAATTTAAACAATAATATTTATTTAATATGTGTGAAGTGTTCTTTTATCAATTTGCAATAAAATACAGTTGAGTGTGATGCGTTATAAATATTAGCATATAATTGTATAATATTATTTTCGCATTCGTTTCATGTGAATTATTCCGGAATAATTCTTTGGAAACGAAAACTATCTTGGCCCAATTAATTTAAATGATAATTAAAATTAAACTCTATCTAGAAGATAGTAAAGATTGTGCGTAATAACAAATATGCTAATACCGCATTCATTAATATTTTTGTACTAAATACTGAAGTCTTTTTAACTTCTAAAATATAATAATATAAAATATCAATTAACTATACATTAGGTAAAATAATACTATGGAATTTTCAACGATAAGCTTAGTCTCCAGTCATCATCTCCATGAATTCTGAAACAAAAAAGAATAATTTGTTATACGATTACATATTTTTGAAAACTCATTTGTTGGTAAATGAGGTAGAGGCTTTCGCTGCACATTATTAATGAGTCAAGCTAAACATGTGTATTGTATAATCGATCCCTGCGAAATATCTAATTTATATATTACTAGCTGGTGCCCGCGACTACATCCGCGTTGAACGATGAAAGGTACCCTATGTCTTTTCTGGTGTCCCAGACAACGAGTATGCAAAATTTCATGGTGATAGGTTCAGTAGTTTTTGCGTAAAAGAGTTACAAACATCCATACATCCAAACATACTTTCGCATATATAGTACGGATAAGTTATTCAGCTAGCTATGGAGAGGACAACTGCTCGGAATTTATCAGATGGATATGAAACAAAATATAGAGATCAGTTTGATAATCAAAATAAAATCATCATCATAATCATCTCAGCCGCAGAACGTCCACTGCTTAACATTGGTCTATAGCAGTGTCCATAGCAGTAACCCCGAGTATAGCCCTGTCCATAGCTCGTTGAGCTGTCTAACGAGACCACGTTTCAGCGTTTTCGAAGTTGGCTCTACCTAATAGGACTGTTTATCCCAAGTATATTATTCGTCAACAACTTCGAGAGTTAAGTTCCCAACTTTTATTTAGGTAGATATGGACATTAGACATAACTTTCGTCTTGTCCACATTCATCTTAAGATCCTCCACCCTTTGAGAAACACGGTTGAGGTCTTCGAGCATCGTGTTGAGGTCTCTTATCGACTTCGCTAAGATCATAATATCGTCGGCAAACCAAAGTAAGATAAATAGTGTAAATAACCAGGAAACTGTCATGCATCTTCGAAAAAGATGAAGTCATGGTCAAAACGCCACATTTTCCGAACAACCGCTCGCCGAACTTTATAACCTCCCAATTGACAGTAGTTTTGGCAGAAACCTAGTAACAAAAACCTGATCATCAAAAAAGTAACTTAATGAGTCATCACAATCAAATGTCCCAACAAATTTATTTATTTTATTCTCATAAGTAATGTGTATCTTTTATTTGATAATTGCTTCAATAGGTCAAAAAATCAAACTATCAACTCTCCACTGCTACTTATAAATGATATATCATCGATTTTCTTTATGAACTTGAAATTGATTTAGCCCACCTATTACCGTCTTCTAAATGTTTTTTCAATGACTGATGAATTTGCATAAGAACAACTCTATTGTTTACCTATTGTTTAATTTAAAATATAATTAGTCTAAACAAATTATCCAAAAGTATCAAACGTACCATCGAAATCAACGGTTCCGGACCCGTCAGTGTCAATTTCAGCGATGATTCCATCGAGGTCGGCGTTACTAAGCTTGTCATCGAGAGCGGCCAGAATCTCCTTGAGTGTGGAGGTAGTGATGTAACCGTTTCCTTCACGATCGTACAATCTGAAAATTTTCATATGGACTATATTAGACAAAGATAGAAAAACAGAAAGTAGGCATTGATTTGGATAATCTTTATAAAAAAATCTATGGACTCCAAAACAGCTCAACAGATCACAGTGAAATTTTGCATACAGGTTTCAGAAAAGGACATAACTTACATTCAGGGACGCAGACGAAGTCGCGGGAAAATTGTTTTTTTAGACGAAATATTTAATGTATAGAAACGGCTTGTTTACGATTTCGATCAAGATATATTATCATCGAAATAATATATCTTGATTTTAATATATTTGTATTGATTATACTATTGTGACTCTTTGTGACTAGCGAGAATAGCAATCCTAGGTCACGTGGATTTATAGGCGGCGGTACTTTAACGTGTAAAAGTCTGATTGTACAAAGTACCGCCGCCGATTTATTATTTCAAGTATTCTGCCATGTCTATTATACATCCTGAATGAAAAACGTAAGAAAGGTAACAAAAATATTACTTTAAGTAATTGCCTTTACGATATTATTCTTAAACTATGTATCTGAACCCGGCCCTGCTTCGTTGCGTGGTACTGTACATTGTTTATAGGTATATTTTTTATACAAAGTAGCCTAAGCTACGGCCCACGACATCAGTTATCTGCCATTGAAAGTCTCATCAAAATCGATTCACCCGTTTCGGAGACATTTTTTTTGTTACGAGTATAAGTAGGTAGCTACCGTAAATTAAACTAATTAAACTAACTAACTACTTTGATATAAATTTAGTAAAAAACAGTTATTTTAACATTACAAACAGACACTTCAATTTTATTTATTAGTGTAAATATATATTTCAATAAAATTTATTCCTAAGGAGAAAAGATTTGTATTTTTGTTTGTAATGAAATTAACTCAAAAACTATTGGACCGATTTTAAAAATTCTTTCACCTATAGAAAGCTACATTATCAGCGAGTAATAAAATATTTTTTAGAAAATCTTTGAATGCAGTATTTTAAAATACTTTTAAAAATAACATAAAGTCTTCTTTCAGCAAAATATCCTGTCTACGATATTTAAGGTACTTTCCCTTCATGGTGCATAGTCTTGGGACGCCCTGTATAGGGAATATTTTATAAAGATACGCGGACGAAGTCGCGTGCAAAAGCTAGTCTTTAATAAATATCAAAAGTTAACATTTTGTTCGATATAGCAATCATGAGGCTATTACTAACCTGAAGGCTTCCTTCAGTTCCTGTTGCATAGCTTCGGCATCCTCTTCTTCCAAGAAGTGAGAGGCGATGTTGCAGAATCCATCGAAGTTGATTTTGCCGGAGTCTATAAGCCGTGAGCAACGTTCAATTAAATATAGAACATTCCAATAAAACAATCCTTGAGATTCGTTTGCTTCGTAAAGACTCAGATATCTTTCAACGGCAAACGTAAATAAACCAAGGTAGCGGAGACGCGATGTTTCAAAAGAACTGGAATTCACGTGTGGAGACACTGTCGTACGGAAATAGCCTCATTAGAGTTACTAAGACTCGTAAAAATGTTCGGGAATATCTTAGAAGTGGCGTCGCCATCGGCACACGTGCAAATCGGACTGTCTTGTAAACATAATATTCATTAATATCTACTTGACTTGCAATAAACTTAAGATGCAATAGTTAACAAAACGATACTCGTTGTTATAGTTGACACTTTAAATAAGTTTGACTTGTTTTTCACATTATTTTAGGACAAAATTCTTGTTTCGTTATGCATAACAAGATGAAAATTGGTGAAATTCTTGAATTATTGAGTTTACCAAATATACTCACAGAATTATACAATTTTTAAATGATTATAATAAAATTTAATCATCTAAATGGTCATTTTAAAATTAAATAGGAATAAAAAATAATTTCAAAATATTTCACGTTTATAAAACTCAAATTAAAATTTAAAACATTAAAAAAAACCCGGTTAGAAAAAAAAATTTCTTACTTTCTGGGTCATTTTCATCGATAAGAGCATTTAGTTCGGAGTCATCGAACAACTGGCCCATGGTGTTCAGGATGGTAGAAATCTTGTGGACATCGATGTATCCAGACTTGGTAGTATCGAACATTTGGAATGCTTTACGGAGCATTGCCATCTTCTGTTCGTCGTCAGAGTCCTGGAAAATAAAATAGAAATTGATGTTTTAAAATACTTTTTCAGTATTATTGTAATCTAATATAAAAAATTCTCGTGTCACAGTGTTTATAACGAAACTCCTCCCAAACATCTTGACCGATTTTTATGAATTTTTTTGTGTATTATTCGGTAGGTTTGAGAATAGGTGGTAAACTATTTTTTATATCCCAAAAATTTGGTACATTGTAATTTATTTTTTTATTTTTTTTCAAAGTAAACAAATTATCATTTACTAAACTTTTATATTTCATTGAATCACTTAGGATACAATATATGAAAAATTCAGAAACCATGCTGAAAATTATCATTGCTCCTTTGATTTATTCTGTTTTATTTTTTATCATATTTCTGTTGTTAGTCAATAGTCTGTTATTAAACTTGTATTGTATTAAAGTGAGTAATCTTCTTTATTTTAATTAATTAAATAAATAACTAGAATGTTTATGTATATTACGTGTTATCTTTTTTAAAAGTATATTTTTTTAAATGTATTTCTAAAAAATTTTAATAATTAGTGGAATGAAATAAAATTATTTATTAAATTAATTTCAATTAACATATCCATCCTTAGGTCATATTTAACTTAAGTCTATCACAGCGAATCGTAGCATTGTACGTAATTTTTATCAAGCACAAATCCAATAAGGTAGTAATACGATACTTTGTCACATTTCAACACTTTCACTTCAATTAAACCACTTAAGAAGTTCATCAATTGATTATTCTCACCATTTTATTAGATTAGGGTTGACGGCTGTAACAAGAACTGAATCCGAGTGCGAGTGTTGTTACACTGGATTTCATGTTAGTTTGGCACCCCTATTTATAGATCTGGTCTTCTACAGGAATGTCAGAAATACGAAAATAAGTGAAAAACTTTGTGTTGCCATCTCTTTCTAGCACACGAGGAGTAGTGAGTGACGCGAATAAAAATAAATTTAAAAAGACATGCCGTGAAACTTTAGTATTTATAGTATAATCTACCAAAGGAGTTATAATATTTTTTTTACCAAGTGTGATAGTTTCAATGATTGTGTACATAAGTACTCACCTACATTGTCTCATTATATGACTTTTTCATTGTTCTTCCAAGAGTGTAGTCAATAAAAAAGATAACTTCACTATTCTCTTATAAAGGTTTCTTACCTATATTCTTTTATAATAGGAGACGTTGGTTTTTCAAAACAGAAGTCACATAGTGAAATAACTGTAGATTTTTGTGAGACCTTGATATTATTTGTGTTCTTACTCTAAAGAGAAAACGGGAAACCGCTTTTATTATGTAGTTTATAATCAATAGCAAATCAAGAAGAACATTTTTCAAATAGACATCCTTCTCTCTTAGTAGTGCTAATTGTACTGTTATATTTTCTTTCGTATTGCTTTGATAACCCTTGCAGAGAAAGTATTGTACACTCTAATAGTAACAAATATAATATTTCTTAATTTTGGTGATCATCTAATATCCTTGTAATTAAAGAATTGATGTCTATGACAGGAGGACATTTACAATATTCTTGTATGATATCTTGTTTTTAGATTCTACTTGAAAAAAGAAAGCACTTATTTATCAACCATCTCTTTTTACCAAAGTTTGCATTAATGTTATTAAACTTACAACTATACTTACTTAATATTTTGTATTTCGTACAACCATTCTCGTTTAAATTATAATATATCTTACTAAAGTTAGTTTTCCTTCTATGTATCTAATATAAGAGATGATAAAATAATCTTTCAACAATTTAACAATAAAGAGATATATTTCTTCCAGCATAAAACAAGTTTTCTAAGTTTATACCTTAGAGCTTGTACTATGGTTCCACAATAATACAGGCCTCTACAATACTCTACACAGAGTGAATGTAATAAAAGCTCACCTTTATATCAATCACACATAAACTTCAACAAGTCTTTTACCGTTCGTTTCAAGTGTTTCATAGTTTATTTATAAATGGCTAACGAGTAGCCAAACAATAAAGTTTAGTGCTTGTTTATTTTATTTTATCGCAGATGTAAATAATTTTTATATTGGCCCTATGACATAGTAATATAAACATATTTTATTCCTTCAAATGCTAGTAGAACTGGGGACTAAAACAAATAAGATTTCACAAAAAAAAACTATTTGCATTTAACTTTCTTTTAACATGTAAAGGAAGTATTAAAAAAATGTGAAAGTAACTCTTGTCTGTCTGTCTGTCTGTTACCTTTTAATGCCTTAACCACTCAACTGATGATTGTAAAATTTTGCATACACAAAAAGGACATAGGGTACATTTAGTCCAGAAAATCTAGGGTAACAGAATAAATGAATTCACAAAACTTTGATTTATTTAACGAATAATTTATATACTATTTCATTGTGTTATTCTTCATAAATGAAGAAAGATCTGTAAAAACGTTTTTAAAAATCAATTTTTGGATTCTAACGAGTAAAAAGGTTTACCATTAGCTGCTATAAATTCTGGTCGAAATTCTACCGAGTCCTTTGATAATAACAGGTGAGATTGTGCATATGCAGAACATTCAGCTTAAAGCATTCCAGAAGCGTGTGGGCGGAACGGTTCCTTCATTAAGAGCGGAAATTCCTTTGAACCAACCGTCGATTCATTACAATCCCATCCGAAATATTACGCACTTCAACGTCACAAGTCGCTGAAAGGGAAGACTTCGGCCGTAGGAGTGCTGAACATTTGGTAAAAACTTTAAAAAGAAAAAAGAAACTAAGCCAAAATATTAAAAGAATTTAGTTAAAAAATTCTAACTTTTGAATTTGGGACCTTAAAGGGTTTAAATATAAGAGAAACTTAGTGTTAATATTTTTTTTTTCTAAGCTTTTTTGCGTTTTTCGGTTAACGACTTAGCACCCTCTACTTCGGGTACATTAATTAAACCTCTTTATGTTTAGTCTTCAAATACTTTTATCGTCAGACCGATATATCAGAACTACAATTCCAACTATAAGATGTGCGGACATACGACGACGACCACTCTTCGCGAACGCGTTCGTTCAACTGACTGATACCCTTTTAATATCATACCACTGAATGAATCTGAACGAATGAACACCTCTTTTTGAAACGTCACAGAGCACTTTTACTATACTTTCCGCCTTAATCAATCAACTTCAGTCGACATAAATAGCAGCCGCTAACAATAGGTATGATTTTATGATTATGATTTTATGATTCAATTTATATGATACCAGCCCATGAGGCTTGTAAAAGTTAAATATAAGTGCTCTGTGTGCCAAGTTTCTTCCAAATTTGTTCATCGTCTAATATCTTCACGAACTTTTACTAATACTTATGATATACTTATCAGTACGATGAAGACCAACTGAGATATACATATTAATAGTAAAACCTAAAATATTAATGCACTCATATAACGAGTTATTCACTTATATTATGAATAAGTAGCATAATGAAGTGTGGCTATGTCGTGAACACGGCCGTGTACGTTATGAGTTATATTTTCTTTGATTGTATTATACCTACCATAGATACCAAAAAGATCTTTATAGCTATCTAGTAATGTAATTAAATTTTGGATGTAGATGATAGATATGTAGCTACAGCATCAAACATCAGTTTTCTGAATTGCCTCCCACTATGGAAGCAAATTCAAAGACGTATAAACGTCAAAAACAAATAATATTTATAAAAAGTAAGTTTTCATAATAAGCCTTAAAATAATTAGAAATAATATTGTGGATGAGTTTGGTAACAACTGACGCGTGAAACGAGTTATACTCGTGCGCCGGCGCAGATATAGAATGTCGGTGATCGACTATAATTTTTGTGTTTGCCAGTGAATCCCACAATGAGAGAACATCTGAATTACGTCTGTGTGTTCCTCTATACACAGCCACGTGTATTAGTTGTGTGAAAATCACACCGTCTCAACCGAAAATAGGTCAGATGATTACCAACGCATTTCAATATTCAATATTATTTTTAGTTATCTACTCCATTTATGAGTATTATTTTCATTTTAAAGTTTCAACAAAGCCTTAAGCATTAGTGAAGTGTGTAGAGTAACAATGAAACTCATAGTTTTCAATTACTTCTTTCTAGAATTCCGTTTCAAAATTGCTTCGTAAGTTTTTCGTTAGTTCTTAAAAGTGCATGCTTACACGAGATCTTTTGTTTTACGTCTTATAGTAACTATAATAACATTCTATAAGTTTTTATTTATTTTTAACAGCAGCAGTGAAACGTGATGCCTATAGATATATAGATACATATATAATGTACATTTACATTGTTGATGTAAATGCATGCTATATACATTTATTTATTAAAATACTGCATCCCATTTTAAATAAATATACTTAATTAAATAAATAAAAATAAAAAGCCTTGACCAAAATATTTAAAAAGTTAACATTTAAACAGTTTTTTTCTCGTATATGTACTTCAAATATTATTTATTGCTTATTAAAGTTGATAAGGACCTCTCGGGTAAAGGCCTCTCCAGTTCCTGGCAGTTTTTCCTCTGCTCCGCAAGTTTTTGCCAGTTATTTGAAAGATTTATAATATTAGCTATTTTTTATTCAGATATATAATATATTTATTATTGTAAAATTTCATCAAAACCAGGTTTTTCAATTGACGCTAATACTGGACATTTTTAGATGTCAAAACCAACCAAGACGGCATAACATAAATAAAATGTATTTTATGCAATGCCCGATTTCTCCATAATATGACACTCTTACATGGTCAAGCCTATCGTCCATATCGTCCAATCAAGCCTCGTACGATGCCGACTGCCGATGGACGATAGACTTGTTCTGGTTTGTTATGTGTTCTGAGTTTAATTAATGCCAACTGTCATCAGAATCAAAGATTCTACATTTTAAATCTGTTCAGTAGTTTACCGAAACAGACACGCTAAGTAAACAGTCATACGTTTATGATAGTCCATTAAACACTAGCATGGATGTAATTTGAGTATACTTACACAATTAAAAATTCTCTTAGAATAAATCCTCTTAAACTAGTCATCACATCTCTTGAAAATCTTAAATAGTCCATGATTAAATGCGTGCGTGAGCGCATACTATTTTTATTGAGTCGTATCATCTTCACGATCTATCCTGTCTGTCTCTAGAGCCAATAAAGATGTTTAGCAGAATACCTTGATGTTGAACATATTCAACTATTTCTGGATTATTGTGTTTAATTTGGGTTAATGCCTGTGCTAAAATGTATAAACTTTATAGTCATATATTTAAATACATAATAATATGCAATAGACATATTTTACGCTAAAGAAACGAATAAGATCTACAGGCAGGCTGATGGTCCACTTATTGCATTTCGTATTTAAAAAATGGGCGGCCCGTCTACCCGCAATAAATAACTCTTTACATGAAAAATTGCCTGACTTCCTTGGTGAAAAAAACCAAAGACCATCGCCCATCCTATCATCGACCTCAAGCTCTATGTCCAGGGAGGACTACGTGACTTCGCGTGACATAGGCTTATCGAGTGATTGAGGGCCACAGTCACCCTCGCTGCCACCAATGGTCGACGAGGGCGACCACCGCTGCCACCGGCACGCTTAGAGCCTGCGAGGCTATCCGCCTCGCGACCGGCTCTCGCTACCGGTGGTGTATGAGAGCTGCATGTGAGCCAACTACGGGGCCAGAGAGAAGAACTAATCTGTTGTGTTTCAGTGTAAATATGAGCAAGGGATGCCAAAGCTCATTGCCTTCCCAAATTTTCTAATCCTACTAAGGTCGAGAGAGAGTCTAATCCTACTAAGTTACCTTTTTTAAAAAAAAATTATAAATAATGAATAATAATTCGTCTAAGTCAGTTTTAATATTGACTTTAAACTTAAAGCAACTAGTTTATAGTAGTTTAAATTAGATTTTCTGAATCGACTGTCAAACATGAACTAAGTAGATGTTCCGAAATGCTAAGCTGAAGAAATAGATTTGATATTATTATGATGATTGCTTCGGAAACCAGAAGTAAAGCAAAGTGGTTATTTAAAAAGGCACTTCTGGCAAAGGAAACTCATTATATTACTTTAGTAAATGTATAACCGACAGATGAACGATTTATTGTACTTCAGCATTCCATACAGAAATAATTGCATATCATAGCCAAAACTAATGTTTGTTTGCTCTAAATTTTACACGGTTCGCATTTAAGTGGTTTTCAGATTTGAAAGGGCCACCTCTGTATTTAATATTGTAATGGAGTTACATAACTTCAATTAGTATTGCGTTTTCGTTTAAATTTTTGTGACGGTGTTTTCGTGTAACATGTATTTTTATAGGGCTATATCTTTCAACCATCCATGGTCCTTCTAACCTCACTGTTATACGGAACTAATTGCTAGATTGTATCTGTATTACGAGTTCTCTTCCAGTGCTTATTTCTTCATTTCAAAAATTTTGTCTTTTGATTCACGGTCCGAATTAAATAATTATATTGAATCGAGTCTTTTGCCAATGGGAGCCTCTTACCGATTCCATACTATATAATTTCATGATTACTCGATGAAGTAAATGAAGTCAATGAAATGAAATTATTATTTGTGGTTGGCACATAATCCTTAGTAGTTTTCAATGCAATCCGCCTGTGATGTCTGGACGCCAGATGTAATATAACTCATTAAGTAAGCCACGGTGATACGAACGTCCTTTGCCTGTCAGTGTTTATCTTCAACATTTTGGTGTCATAAATTGTAGCATAATCAATACCTTTCTATATTTTCTAAAGGGACATAAATATATAGTTATTATGTTTCGATACATAAAACAAAAATACACATTTTTAATTATATATGTACATAAATCAGAGTGTATGCATGTACACACTTGAGGCAAGAGACTATAGTACATTTGATGGTATAAGTGTGGCTTTGTCGCCTATGAATATAGAAAGTGGATTGCTAAATCCTAATCCCATATAGTATTGATGGTAAAAGCTAAGGAGAGAATAAGTAAATTATATCCAAACTTCTAAATATATATTTAGAAGTTTGGATATAATTTACTTATCTTGTACTCAACCACGTAAATAAGCTAGTTCTCAATGCATGTATCGCATTCCGGAGACCATTTGATGGTAGGTGGCTACTGTCGCCTATGAATGTAGAAAGTGTACTGCTGAACCTCATATAGGATTGACGACAAGGAGAGAATCATATAGGGGTGAAAGCAAATTGTATTTAAGATTCCAGTTACAGCTGTGATCTTTGTACTCAACCGCTTTCGGTGTTACTCCGTGTACTACATGTTACTGAATCCACAACATATATAGGAAACTCTCTTAAAAGTGTTTGTTGGTTTATTTGTTACGCTTTCACATGTTAACTACTCAACCTATCATCATGAAATTTTGCATACACGTTGTCAGAAAATCACACATAGGGAACCTTTCATCCAGAAAAAGGTACTGTTCCCGAGGGATCATCTGAAACTACATTCCACGCATGACAAAATATATTTTTGTTTACATTACATCACTTTACGTTTTCATTAAAATATTGACATCCACTTTGAAACATGAAACACATTAGGAAAATTAATATAAAAAAAACATCTAGTTTATACACTAGATGTTTTTTTTTAAATATTCTAAAGTTTCTCATACAGCAACGTGTGTTTAAATTGTGTAATTTTGTATGTCAGCTAGAATCATTTACAATATCAACACTGAATTTATAATTTTTTTCTGAATTAGTTTGAGAAGTTCAAGAATAATAAATTTCCTTGATTTATATTATGTGCCCATAAATTATATGGGTAATATTTGCATGGTAAAATACATTCACCTCGAACCTTGTAATCGGCTGTAACATATTTCTATTTGTATTCTAGCTGTTGTCACAGTAGTGAGCGATGGTTTTTAAATTTTCCGCGATGAAAATAGGGAAAGCGTTCGTCGTTGTAAAACATTTGGAACTATTCCAGGAATAATGACAAAAAAACCACGTAAAATAGCAATAATATGCATTCGGTTCCTGTTGTTATATTTGAAATTCAAATTACGTATTTTATCGCAAATATAAATTTAACTTGTCTCTGAGTTGCCTTATATTTTCTTATACCTACTGATTTAAATTAACTATTTGTTAAGTACGATCAGAATTAATGACTTAAAACACATATAAATTTAAGTGTTCATAAATAATTAAAACAAAATTATTAAAGAAAAAGTTAATTTTTAACCAATTTTATTTAACAATAATGAACAATTACTAAATACTAATTAGTCTACCTTAAATTAAAAGTAACTTATTTTTATATGTTTGTATCCATTTATAATTTTATAACATTTTCATTCCATAGAAATTTTTATAATGTACAGTCATTATGGTACCTCAATTTATATATATTATTCTATTTATATTTTAAGCATTAAATACATATTCTGTACCTACTTAATTTTCAAACGCAGGTTTAATTCAAAGATGAAATTTTGCACAATTATTAGTTTAATAACACTATTTTTAGAAGATTAAATATGCTCATATTCTAATTTTATTCGTAAACCTTCTCCTCCGTATCGTCACTGTCATCGTCTACAATACTTTTACTTATAAAATCATAAACACTTGGGAAGCGTTTGTTTTGAATGGACAGTCTCAAAATAGGTATGAAATTTGTGGTTTCTTCTACGCTTTTATTTTCCACATTAACTTCTATTTGATCTTCATCTTGAATTTTAGTAACATTTTCTGTCGTGTATTGTGCCGTAATATCATTTGTCAAGTCAGAGATAGGCATTAAAACAGTATCTATTTTTATCGCATCATCGTTTACACTTTCTTTGTTGTTATTATACTTTACTGGTCTTGTCGAATATTGATCCTTTTTTCCATACAGACCTCTCTTTGAACTATAGTCGAAAGACTTTTTATTTTCGAATTGATTTTTCTTTGATTTGTAGTCAAAAGGTTCTGGTCTCAATCCTAGAAGGGACTCTTTTGGTAATTCACCTTCTCTATCAATCTCATAGTTTTTAACTTCTAAAGGCAATATCGTCAATTCTTCGTGATCGTTGTCCTCATTATTATTATCGACATATGTTGGAGAATAGCCATTATTTTTTCTATATAGCCCTTTTTTCGTGTTGTAGTCGAACGGTTCACTTTTTCTATCCGTATACGATCCTTTCGACGATGGATCATTAGTACTTTCAGACCATTTTTTAGGGAATGGCGCTTCACCATAATTTGATCCTTTATTATCTCCTTTGTGCGTAACGATGATGTCTTTGATTAATGCGTTTGGAAGATTAAATAGAAGATTTTCCTCTACATTTAAATCAAACGGATATCCTGGTGATAGTATTGGAGAATTAAATTCAGTGTACCCTCCCATTGATGTTTTGACAATTGGAGCAACTAATATAAACATTTGTAGTGGAAGTCCACCAGGGCAACCTTTAGGTAGTATTAACCGTGTTGGAAATCCTACTAAAGCGGAAGTACTTTTAGAAGGAAGTGCGTCAATTCCAAATTCAGCATCCTTTACTAGTTTCAATAAAGTTTTGTATGAATACATATCTTCAGATAAATTTACTATTTCTTCTGAAGATCTCGTAATAAGATTTTTCCCTATTTTGAGATTTATTTCAAAACTATCTAACATCATAAACTTATTTTTCTTGGAGGCTAATTCACCGGGTAGAATTTTCGGGCCTATGTATAATTTGACTAAACCTTTTTGAGCCACCAGCGATGAAATGTTTAGTTTGATAGTAAATGGTTTATTATTTAGTCTGGGTTGTTCGATTTTGACTTGGAATGTTGCTGTATTATTGATTGCTCTCAATGATTCCGAAACATCGAATTGAAAGTAATCAAAGTTTGTCATCATTTTTTTTACATCAACATTTATAATCTCGACTCCCGGGAAGTATAATTCATTTCTTGAATAGCTTGGTAACACTTTGAGAGCTTCGTCAATAATTTCAACAACTTTTTTGTTAATTTTCCAGTACATAGGATCACGAAGTGATGTCATGTAGTGCTCTAACGCGGAGACAGAGTGTGATCTGAAATCAACAGTCATTCTACAAATCATTTCTTTTAATTTCAATTAAATTATATATACTTAACAAAAATTTAAAATATAATAATGGTCGTAGTTCGTACCCTGTTCCTTGTTTAAAATCCTGTCCGAGGTAGTATCGAGCATAATATTCATAGCTTTTATTACTACTTACAAGTATGTCCATCACATGATTTAATATTTGAGTTTTATTGTGACCTGATTGTCTCTGAAAATATTTTTTCTTGGATTAATACAAATATTTTAAAATGCTTTTTATAAGAGTAAATTTACTATTAAAAATCATTTCAGTATGAAAAATATTACCATGTGTGTGACGATTGTAGCCAAGTTGTCTTCTATATTTACAATAAAATCTACCTCAGCCACATTACTTAAATCTAAGAGACTTGATCGTTTTGGAAAATCATTCCCATTCGAGTATATAAGCCTAGGATCATATGGTATATCGATAGGTATGCTCCAGTCAACACTTGTAAGCTCTGGTAACCCATTAGCGTATCTTTCTAGATCGCATCTGGTTGTTAACTGTTTCATTATGTGATACATATATTCACCATATCTACAATTCATGTTACTGGGATTATTAAACCATGGTGCATTCCGAAGCTTTGTGAAAAAGTAGTATGAATTTAAGCCTACATCTTCATAGAAGTAAGCAAGTTTTGTTTCATCATCGTTTTCACTCGCTGTATAGTTGGCATTCAATATATAAGAATTTCCTTCATCTCTTATGCCATCTACTAGTTCCACTTGTTCTCCAGCTAGCAGAGATGAAGCTGTACTTATGACTTCCTCACTAATGAAATAATTTGGAAGTATTTCATAAGGGGGTGGCACCGATATTTTGTCCATATCTTCTCTATGTAGAATAGCCATGTACATAGCGTCCACGTACAGACCACAATCGAGATTTTGACGTGCCCACGAGGCTGCTTTAAAGAAGAGGTCAAAATTTTTAGCATAGCTTAGTAGTTCGAAAATTATTTTTAATTCATTTATGTGGTCTTTATCGTATTCAGAAAATATTTCTCCCTTGGACAGTAAACCTTTCGCAGATTTTAAAGTTTGTAGATTACTGAATACCCCAGGTTTCTGTAACCAAATAGGTAAAGACATAAAATTAATCATATGAAAGGAGACAAAACCTGCCATTTTAAATAATAGGTGAACCAAGACAAAAGGAGTACACGTATAAATAATCTAAATAATAACACTGAAAAAACGAGTTGATAATATTCTGTGTAGTGTATAACAAAACGCCAACCGCTTTCTAGTTTTATCCAACATTAATTACAAAATACATACTCGTATTAAGTCGATTTTAATGCGGTTTTGACTGAAATCTTGAGAATTTCTCCCACTATATTATTATAATTTTATTCACTTCAATTTGCAATCGGCTACCTAGCCATAATCAGATGCGATCTGAACAGATGCCCCCTTATCTGCTAGCGACGTTCCATTAAACGTCTGCAATCAATGAGAACTGCTTATCATGTTCTGAGGTCTATGTTCAGGATTTGCCATCTCTTCAGGCATGCTACATCATTTTGTGTGTTCAGAAGGCTTTTCGCCTCATCATTACTGTGTCTACGTCTATTCTTATATCTCTTGCTAGTCTTTACTATCTCCTCTTTCACAGTTGGGACTTTCAAGTGCTCATGTATTTCCGAGGTTTTTACAAACCATGGCGCATATAAGATGGTTCTTAGTGCAATATTTTGAAACCTTTGAAGTATCTCGACATTAGAATTACTTGCAGAGGCCCACAGTTCTATCCCACACGTCCAGATAGGTTTTATTATAGCTTTGTATACCAAGAGCTTGTTAGTAAGAGACAATTGGGAATGATGCCCCGTGCAAGGTAGGTTCTTTTTTCTTAGTTTTAATGTGTTTCGCCCAGGTAAGTCTCCTCTGAAGCCAGTTGTCAATTTTTCTTAGATGGACCTGCAATTTCTGTGATGCCTTACTAGGGTCATTGTCACTAGCGAGACATGCAGTGTCATCTGCATAGGTAGCAGTAACCACCCCTAACTGTTTCAGGTAAGTCTGCAGTATATATCGAGTAGAGAACTTGTCCAAGGACCGAGCCCTGAAGTACTGAAGCATTAAAATTATACAACATGGAGATCTCTTCTTCAAATTTCACCTGGAATTTTCTCTGTTGTATGTATGATTTTTGTACCATATAGAATGAGTTTGGTAGGAGTTTCTTTAATTTAAACAGTAAGCCTTTATGCCATACTCTATCAAAGGCCTGTTCGATATCTAAGAACACTGCAGAGCAATGTTCCTTTTTTTTTCAAGGGACTGTCTAATCTTATGTACCACTCGATGTATTTGTTCTATTGTAGCGAGGTTCTGTCTAAAACCAAATTGATGGTCAGGTATTATTTTATCCTGTTCCAAAACCAGTTTAAGTCTCACAAGCAACATCTTTTCAAAAACCTTTGATATCGTAGGGAGTAGACTTATCGGTCGGTATGAACTGGGTTCCGTAGAAGGTTTGCCCGGCTTCGCAATCATTCATATATGTGAACTATATTATTTATTAATTTATTTATTTATTAAGGTACACAAACAGAAAACACAACAATACAACACAATAATGCAATTTTTACATTCGGTTATTATGTTTATTATAAGGAGGAAACTCTCACTACTTAAACAATAATATTGTATAGATAAAATCGGAAAATAATAAATAACTGTTTTTTTTATGTTAAGGTCGACAGACAGGCTGACGGTCCACTTGATGGTAGGTGGCTACCGTCGCCTATAACACAAGCAACGCCATAAGTGCTACAAGTGCACTGCCGACCATAGAAGGATAAGGGATAGGGGAAATGGGCAATGGCATCCCTTACTCACTCACCGAAACACAACAGCACGAATATGCTGTTATTTCACGGTGGTATTCTGTAAGGTGGTGGTTACTGCCGCCAGACGGGCTGCCCAAATGACTGCGAAACGCAGTGTGCCCTACCACTACTACTAAGAACTCGCTATCAGCATTTATTTTTCTGTTTATATAGTTTTCAAAACGAAAGAAACGAAATTTCCTAGGAAAGCCTACATTATACGCGATGTTTTTGAATGGTGGACTCCCATAAGGGAGTGTTTACTGTCGTCAAACGGTCTGCCCAGTTTATAACTATTGTATGTATCCTGTCACTACTAAATTGAAGTTTAGCTAAAGTTTCCTTCCTAATTCTTCTAATCGAATGATACTTTAAATTAAGTAAATAAGTTGACAAGATAACAATGTATTCAATTCAATACATACCGAATAATCGTCATCAGTTGAATTCAAGAAAAACTCTTGAGACAATCTCACAATTATAGGATCAGTACTCTCTTCACAGACATCGTCGAATAGAAGAAGCACTAATTTTTGCATATTTATCCATCTTGACTTTGGTAATACTGAAATGTTAAAAGAACTTCAATTATGGATCAAAATTTTGTTTGAAATTATTCTCCTTGATCTTTTTATGTAATTAGGTGATCTCACACACACACTCTGGGGATAAAGATTTTTATTATTATTTGAAGTATTTTAACGTTCGTAAACATTTTAATTTTCCAAAATTAAATAATAATATCTAATCAATTTGACTAAAACTTGGATACTTTTAATTTTTTTAAGTCGTCTGTTTTTTATCTTGTAGCTATTAGACATTTGTGCAGATAAATCAATTAAGACAGCAAATTAATAAATAAGGACATAAATTAGGACAGTTGGCAAGAATGTCGTTCATAAATTTTGGAGCTTTATACAAATTTTTTAAAAAATATATGATTTTTAAAATCGTTAAAAAATATTTTCTAACGACAACTAGAACTAGCTGTTGCACGCGTTTTCGTCCGCGTTACTTTATAAAATATAGCCTATGTTACTCGCTGATGATATAGCCTTCTATAGATGAAAGAATTGTTAAAATCGGTCAAGTAGTTTTTGAGTTTATTTATTAAAGTATAAATAAAAGTACAAATCTCTTTATAATATTAGTATGGATATAATGTGCGCCATGGAAGCTATTTCTAAATAATTTAAAAATATTGCCAAAAATTTGCCTTTATTTTGAATTTCTTTAGTAGAGATTATTATCTATACAGAAATTCGAAACAATAAATGTTCACTATGAGATGTTTTCGTATGAATTGCATGAATTTATTGCGAATACAAAAAAGTATGTTGGTACCTTCTTGTGCAGTCACTGCAGGTCTTACAGGTTTAATTTTTATTAAATAACTTGAAGCACTTGCTACAATTATATTTAAAATTAACACTAACGACTTCATGTTTACTAAAAAACTGCAGTCTCCACGAAATATTCTGTCAATATATATCAATAGATTTTCAAAGTTCATAGAACTTAATTGAAAATACAGATAAATTAACTCTCAATTGCGAGAAAAGGGTAATCTTATTTAATTATTGCAACATTTCTTTATTATGAATGACAAAAGTTTATTGGGTCAATAATCCATTTTTTTTTTAATCATAAACATGTTTGTGAATCATATTAAGTAGCTTTAGCTCTTTCACCAACTACAAGAAAAGTGTTGATTAGTTACTTTTAGAAATAATTTTATATTTTATTTAATTATGCACTCGGTTTACTGCATCCTTCGATAGGCGAATTTTTTTTATTATTTTCTTTTTAATGTTTGGGACTTTTACCGCACAAACAAAGGTATATCTCATCTCCATCATTCCCGGTTACCGGTGACTTTAAATGGCGGTTAGCCTACTTGACACATGGTGAAAGAGGCCCTAAAACCGGTTTATTTGTACGGTAAAAGTCCCAAACATTAAAAAGAAAATAATAAAAAATATTCCCCTATCGAAGGATGCAGTAAACCGAGTGCATAATTTAATAAAACATAAAATTATTTCTAAAAGTAACTAATCAACACTTTACTTGTAGTTGGTGAAAGAGCTAAAGCTACTTAATATGATTCACAAACATGTTTATGATTAAAAAAAAAATGGATTATTGACCCAATAAACTTTTGTCATTCATAATAAAGAAATGTTGCAATAATTAAATAAGATTACCCTTTTCTCGCAATTGAGAGTTAATTTATCTGTATTTTCAATTAAGTTCTATGAACTTAACAATAAAATATAACTATAACAATAAAATGTTTGTTTCTTGATACTTTACACCTCCTGAATGTTCAATATTAATTTTCGTTAGTCCAGATTTCAAGGTTACGGATAGACAATTCACACATACACTTATCTAGCGCTATTCTCAACCAAAATTAATTATTGTATTTTCACTAGATATGCGATGATTTGCGTCGTCTTTTAATGAAAAAAGTATTGCATTAAAAACTACCTCTATATCCTCAAAGTTAGATGTTATTCATAAACTAATATAAAATATTGGCTGAACAAACTCACAAAAAAGTTGATGCATTTACTTTCGGCAAAAGTTCCTATCTTTCCTAAACCTTTTTTCTTAATAATCTATATTCAATAGGAATAGGAATCCTTTTTTCAATAGGAATTGAGGTCAGCAACGCACTTGCAGCATCTGTGGCGTTGTGCTAATAGTGGACAATCAGCCTCTGAATATTTACATCGATAATTTGATAGCTTATTTTTCTTTTGAATTATGTAGAGACCACCAGTATCCAAAGAGCACACATTTTCTTTGTAACAATTACAACAGAGGCCGAATTCATAGGTCTCTTTTATAGAAACACATAATTTTAGATTTGTTATTGTGCAATTGAAATAAATGACCTTAAAAATTACCTTTTTAATTTAAAAATTAAAAAAATAACAAAAGTTGAAGAAGTAGAAGGAAAAGAATTGTTTCTTCTAAGCTGGATTTTTCATTATGATTAGGTCATATGCACTAGATGAAAGGAATTATTAATAATGCCAAATTTCATCTACGTCTCTGACGAAATTTTCCAAGTCTCTAATCAAATTTTCATTTAATGGGTCAGTCGGCTTACTCTTTTCATCATCCTTAATTTCTTTAGTTATTATACTTTTTAATTAGCAGATCAGCTACAGATCTTACGGAGAGTGCTTATAAGCAGTATCTCCAATCCGTTTAAAAGGTTAATGACTCAAACACAATAAGCATCCTAAAGCAAGGTCAGATAATTACAAGGTCTGTCTTCAATGTTAGACGGTAGGTCAAAAGTTATCATTGAAGAAAAACTTCTCTAATATTTTACTTATAATTATGAGTATCACGTTTATTATGATATTACTGGGCAGACTTAACAGACGAGTCTTGATACATCACTCTCTGTTGTAATCGCGTCTGGGGTGGCGTTGATTTGCTTTATGTTCAGCTTATAAAATTCAAATGACCATAGATTTTAACTCTTTCTTATAGTATAATCGAGACTTATTTTATTACTATCCAATGTGAGGCTCATATTTGACTCTTTTTTTATAATTCACATCTCAGCTGTGATTTCCGTTTTCTTTAACAATTTACTTATAGTTTATTTTTATTTTTATTTTTTATTACAATGGCACCCATGGTATTGTTTGTCTAAGAATAAATGATTTTACTTTATTTTTACTTCTTAATTGTAGACTTCAATGCTGATGGCTGTGCGCACTATTTGCTTTCAGTTGGTTACTTTGTCACACCAATGACTAGGTTATTGGCCGTTGGGTCTTTTTCCCTCGACCTTGCTCATAACAACTAATTTATCTAGGCATTGTTAATAAAGTAGATAGAATATCTTTTGTAGCTAACAAAAATTTGTTTTTTATTTATTTAATTTTTTGAAATTCAAATTTTAGGCCACTCTGCATTTGTTAATTAATGGGACAGCCTGTTTAGCAGCTTTAACAAGACCGCCGTTTAATAACAGCTTACTTAGGTGCTTGAATAATATAATACGATAATGCGCCTAAATCCAGGTAATAATCTATCTGCGTGTCAATATTTCATCCAAATCCGTTCAGCCGTTTTTGCGTTATTGAAGAAAAAACATACAAACTTTCGCATTTATAAAATTAATAGGAAGTACATCCTAATGCAATTAGTATATTGACCATGTGGTAGAATAATAAAACATTAATTAAATTTTACAAGAAATATTTACAAACTAGCTAGTGCTCGCGGCTTCGTCCGCGTTGTAAAATAAAAGATATAATGTCTGACAAAATATGTAAAGCATTATAACGCCTTACATTACAGTCTGACATTATACTTTTGTCAAGCGTTGGATCTTTATTTTGTCCGTCCATCCTGAAATTCTATTCTACTATTGGTGAAAGACCTTTTTTTAAATCTGTTGAGTAGTTTGGAAAATTACCTCCTACATACAAATATAAACTTTAACTCTTAATATTATCTGTATAGATACTATAGATAAATAAAATATACCATGTTATATTTACATTAGTTAACAGCTTTGTTTGCTAACCCTGTTATATGTAATCCGTTTAAGGGAATATGTTTAGTCCTAGATTAGCATATGTGCTATATGTAGTAGATAATATTTTCTTAATATCTGCTCCCGTGGGGATAATACAACAATAAAATTTTAGATCTGAAATTCATTAAAATAATTAAGGCGCGAGCGATGCTCCGAGTAATACCTGCATATATAAATAACTAGCGACCCGCTCCCGGTTTCGCCCGGAATGAATTTTTTTTATATACATAAACCTTTCTCGTTTATCGGTCTTTCCATTAGTGAATACTGTATAAAAATCAGTTAAGTGATATTTCCATAAGGAGCATCAAGCAGTCTGCGGGATACCCAACTCCTTAGAAACTTAGAGAAGATACTAGCTATAACAGTACTTAGAGAAGATAACAGATGTTTGGCCTCAATAGAAAGTCGAGGGTTATATTATAATTTTTAATTATAACTTGTTTTCAGAATGCTATTGGTACTGCCACGCATCTGATGCCATAGACAAGTATTTTACTTTACGAAGTATTTTACTGTAAACAAGTAGATAAATGCATTTTTTTATATGAACCAGTTATTGTTTTACAGTAAAATGACATGTTTAAACGCTTAAAAAATTAATTATTATACCCCTTATAACTTTGTTTAAATAATTAATTTGAAATAAACAAAAAGACAATTATGTTACAATCGGATGATATAATATCTTTGTTTGCATACTGTCTCACTTTTTAAGTGGGTTATCGAATATATTTTGTATGGAAAGTTTATGCAAATTGGACGTAAAAGAAAAACAATTTCTTGTTTACATTTTGGGTCGCGTATGAAAGTCAAGATAGCGATTTGTAAAAGGTCACAGTTTAAAATTATCTGTACAATAAAATGATGTCACCATAATTATATTCGTGCACTATAATCACTATGCACTATAAATATTGTTTTTTAAGACAACTTTTTGTTTTTATCAATGACAAAATAAATGTAAACATATTTTTAATACTGCAAACCAAATTAAAAACATATACCTGACGTGCATAGATTTAATAACATGAAAAAGCTGATAAACGCTATTACATCTACAAAAAGATATTAAGTCTTTTTGTTACTAGAAAACAGAAAAATATTTTGTGAATAGTTGAATATGTTGCTCGAGGAGGCTGACAGCGGTATGCTCTCCATTCTATAGTATTTCCTCGGCTCTAGGGAAATGTAGACATAATCATAAGTAGCACGCAAAGGTCTATTCATGCTTCGGTGTATTTTTCTGGTGTCACGAGACGGACAGGTTCCAATGAAATCTGTAAATCATAGAATAAAATTTAAATCACGAATGCCATATTCTGTTACATCTTGTAGGTATAATATGATGCTTGTAATTGTAGGTATACTTATTACACACCATAATACAGGACTAAAGTCAGAGTCCTGTGTAGAAACTCGCGTATGGAGATTTTTATTCAGGAAAGTTTAGTCAGGAGTCTCAGTAAGTATTTTAAACTTGGGTGAATATAATTTTCACTGATACATTTTAAGGTTATGAAGTCATATTTTTTTGTATGGGAAAAAATATCTTCAGAAATCTGATGGCTGATTCCAAAAATATGGCATACATTACATTTCCATACAGCCAGTTGTTTCTTAAAAAATAAAAATAAAACATTTTCAGAACACATTTAGTTTGGGCTCTTACTGATTTTTTTCTAAAATATGATGACTCGTTATGTCTTCATATCTACTGTAATGACTATTAATGCTAATTTTCTTTTATATTGATAAATTAGGAAAATTTTATCTTGTTCTTATTACTTTTTTATTTTATTTAATAAGTGCATACCGACTAAAGATATACATAAATAAGTTATTTTTGAAATCATCGAAGTATTCAATGTAGGTTACGATAGCTTTTAAGCGGCATATAGTATTTGAATATACTTAATTAAAGTAAGGTTGTACCTAATTGTTATTAAAGTACAAACTAACTCACATTAAGATAATTAATTAAATATATTCAAACAAATAGAGGAAAATACATTGTTAGAGTAAGAAAAATCGAATGGAAAGAAAATGGAAAGAAAATGGAAGCATAGGGTAAAGGTGGTAGGTATAAATGATAATGCATCGAGAAATGCGTAAGAGATTGTAGGTATGCCTAATATGAACAAGTCATAAGGCTTGATGGGCTATAGCTGGTCCTTTAAATATTTTAAAACTTAGGTATTAGTATTTTTATTTTGTTACATTTGAAATTTTTGTTTGATAAATTGTTTTATACTTAAGCAATTGTAAGTTGTAAGTTTGATAAATAATCGGAGACACTTGATACTTGAAGCAATCCACTTATGTTCAAATTTGTCAAAAGTTACACCCACACAAATGTCACATAACCCTTACGGATTCCTTGCAAAGACTGAATAGTAGAAAACAAAATACAACGTATTTTTAAAAGCATTAGAAATTTATGCGAAAATTGCATCATTTCTTTGAGACTTATAAATATTCGTTCCAAGCTGCTTCGCTTAATTCTCATCAAATTATACAAGAAAAATCTCAGCTGTATTATAGTTCCTTAAGGCTGAGATTTTTCTTGTATAAAACTTTAAAATAGTAAACATTCTAAAATGGAAACAAATTCGGATATTGAAAATATCTAGTTAGCACTTAAAACTGTAACTGTATTGTCTATGCTGCCATCTAGTAGCGAGTAGCAATAACAGCGCTATAAAAAATTTAAGTTAGTTTGATCTACGAACAATAGATGGCAATTGATAAGAACGAATTTCAATTCAATTAATCAGTTAGTTTTTTTCTCCAGAACATAAAATCTGTAGAGATATGTAGAGAGAACATCAATAGAGAGCAGAATAATACTCTACAAGTACCTAAACCTAAAAATATTAACCACCGGTAGCTTGGGCCTTGCCCCGCTATATACAATAAAAAAAATTATGGACTTACACAACTTTAGAATAAGCGTGCGCCTAAAAAAGAAGTAACAAAAAAGGCCTGCTTACATAAATAAAAACAGCACAAAATGTATACGAAAACTGCAAAAGGAGTCAAGTCGTCTTCGATGGTGGTGGCGGGCCTATGGAGATAGATATGTATACCCCAATTAATGACCCTACATGAGGCATTGGTTCATGAGGCATTAGACATGAAAACTATGTCAAATGTTAAATGTGTCAAAATTAAAAAAGATAAATAAAACTAGTCAATGTCAAGTCAAATGTTAAAACTTAATAAAAAATACATAAAACTATGAACAGTTAAGAGTGTGACGAAATGGCAGCAAGAATCTTCTTTTTGTGTTTATTAATTTGGTCAAAGTGAATATCCAGGTTCGCGCTGTGAAAATTTTATTTATAGGTCTGAATCATTCTATCAGTATAGAGTGATATATGTTTAAAGTCGATCTGAAAGCTCAATCTGATAGCTCGAAGGGTATGAAAGCCATCCCCTCATGTCTAAGTTTAGTGGCTATTAAGTATATTTAATATGTCCACTTTACCACGGAGACACGGACCCCCGAACTTTGAAGCTTCCTTATACAGGGAAGAACGAAAAAACTTTGTTAGTGCGATGTAGGCCTCGGCTTCCCATTGGCTAAAATTTTGCTGTAATAAGTTTAGCAAACAATAACAATAGCTTTTCCATGACAAAAACACCCTCGGGGGTTTCTATTGTTTGACGAATGAAACAAAAAAAGGGACAGATTTTTTAATGTGAGCTATTGTGGCAAAATGAAGTGTTAGCTCTCAGATTAGTAAAACAGTCTGTTTACTAATTTGAGTGTTAGCTAATAATAAACAGTATACTTTATAAAATAAAAATAAAATTTACGAATTTCTATACCTTATTCACGGAGTTGAGCTTATAGGGAGAAAATGCATTCGGCTCTGATTGGTGGAACTCTCACTGTTCAGACGCTCTCACCGTTATTATACTGCGTTTTTTAATTCGAAGGAGTAATTTGACAGGTCGCAATGACAAATTATTGATTTTACATTCGTATTATTGTTATTTTAAGGTTTGAATTTCATTTAAAGCAGGATTACTAATGACCAAGTCGATTTGGAATGAATAAAAAACAATTAACAATTTATATATGAAGTCAAATAAATAAAAAATAGTATAATGTATTACATAGATATTATTTTGTGATAATTTTATGTAATTAAGTATGTAAAATAAAAATATTTTATGTTATTCGGATTCATAATACACGTATATTAACTAACGTTTATTTTTCATTTATCAGGAACCAAAATGTCTATTATCTTAATTAATAAATAATTCACAACTTAATAGCTAGAATAGTTTATACATAATAAAAATATAATATTTTATTATAGTTTACAAAGCTAAAAGCAGTGTAAAGTGAACGTTCACCTATTATTGTAAACACCCCACTCAAGATTTGCTGTCCTTGTCTTTTGTATGGAATTGATTGAAAGAGAAAGCGCTCTATAAGCTCGACTCCATAGTATGTTGCCTGTGTCTGTGTGCTATTCATGATCTGTTGCCTGTGTCCGCCAAAGTAAATAGAATAAATTGTAATTCTAACATTTTCAATAATTTGGAAAACATTACAATGTTAGGCATCTAGCGCCAAAAAGTCAAATACTTAAGATAAGCGACTTCCATATGTGACTGCCACCTAGCTGTATTTAGCAACAACTGCATAATGAAAATATAAAGTTAGTTTTAAGTAAGGCTAACAGATGGCAGTAGATATGGTTAGTAATATTTTTTTTTTCAAAAAAAAAATCAGAAGAGCACGAAAAACAGGATTATGACAGAGATGCCAATAGTGCACAGCCTGTCATGTCTGCTCCCCACTCCCCCATACACAGATCGGGAAATTCAAAAATAGAACATAAGAATGTAAAAGACAACCATACAAAAAAATCTAGATCAAAATACGTTTTTCTTTTTGTTGGTAGGTGTACTAATTTGTACACCTATGTACATACTAATTTTATGGCATTCTAGTGTTTTGTGTAAATTAATTAGTTTCTTGCCAGAACAAATCTATCTGAGAAAGTCGAGAACTCATAACTATTGAGTATTTTAATGCCATTTATAACTCGAGAAGTGCTGGACCGAATTTTATGACTTTTGATTTGTTGAATTTGTTTCGCCCTGAATACAGAGATATATTAAACAAGAAAGGATGCGCCCCCAAGCAATGTAAATGACGCCTTCGCAATGTATCCGCACGGATACGTTTGCTTTCTTGACGTGTTAGTCGTTAAGAGAAAAAAGTTTTATTTTTGCTTACAACGTTTACTTAACAATAACAGAATACACCAATAAAAAATAAAAATACGTATTAAGATGGCTATGAAAACAAATTATTTTTAGTAAATGTGCAAATAAGGAGGACCGTTTTTTTTTCACTGGTAGTATGGTAAGGGCGCATCCTTTCTTGTTTAATATATCTCTGACTAGCAGATTGGGGCACTTGTAGCGTTGCTTGTGTTATGTATAATGTGTTATGAAAAATATGTATAATTGATCAAACTAAATATTGCTTAGGGCGTTAGAAATAAAAAACAGATTAAATTGTAGGTGGTTTAACTTTTATTTTTTACAATTTTTAAAAATGCTACTTTAATCTAGTTAGCCATCATGTCAAGAAAAGTCTGTACATCCACTAGTTTAGGATTTAATAGTTGTGCATGTCGTGATCAACGGTGTTGTGGAAATCAGCATCCACGAAGTATGTATCCTTATAGTCAAACATGTAGTAATTCTTCAAGACATAACGCTCCCATCGAGTCTTCATGTCGCAAACAGATTGTTTATGGAAGATCTTTACGTCAAAGAATTTCATGTTAGGCGTATAGAAATGAGTGACGTCGATGTGGCGATCGAATGGGAAACCAAGAGGCATCTTATCGAGCAAGATCGTTGACCTGAAGTCAAACATCAGATCTTTCTTTGTAGTGTCCAAAATGGAAATATCCACATTGTCAACTAGTCTCAAAGGTGTTACAATGCAGTAGAGATACATTGACATACCACCACCATGACCTCTTGGAAGAAGTAGCCTTATTGGGAAGCCAGTATGGTAGTTTCTCAGATCCTTGAAGAGCAGGTCTCTGAAGTCAGTGACTCCATCCACTTTCTTCCATAAGTCACGAGTCATCATGCGATCGTGAACCAGGTTGTGCATGTCGAACGAGTTACGAACAATTGTATTCTTCCCTGTGACTAGTTTATACAGGAACGAGTCCAATTCGACGAAATTGAGACGGTTTATATTTATGTCGATCAAGCGGTGCATGTGATCATACTTCGGACCTAAGAAAAATCTTACTACACAGTCTACAGCCTTGTCGGACATAACATCCATAGTGATTTTGAAAGGTTGGTGGTTCAGGCGACGTTTTCTTGCGAAGAATTTCATGTCGGAGGTGGTCTTCTTGATTTCGTCTTCAGTTAAAGTCACAACATTCGTCATGTCCATCAAGTAATCGTCGAAGTACGTAACGAGCTTATCGACTGTAATGGTATCAATCTTGACGCCGGGGAAGTAGAGATCTTCTTTTGTGTAATAAGGAAGACGCCTCTTGAACAATATAACCAAATCGACAAGACGTTTTTGTAATTGATAGAAGACGGGATCCCGTAGAGCAGTCTGATAGCAGTCGAGAACCGTGGGTACAACGAAATATCTGAAAAATTAGATAATTATAATTTCTTTTTTGTTCGAAGCAAAAAAGATTACTATTTTGTTCGAAAAGCACAAGATTATTAGGTATTTTTCTGCACTCACTTATCAGATCTCATTGTGTTAAGTCCAAGAACTGACTTCATTATTATGAACAGGTACCGGTAGGCATCTACGCGATATCTGTCAGGAAAATCAACTCTTTCAATTTCGCCGTATACGAGTTTTCCCAAATACTCCATATCATCGTGTTTCATTAGTTCAAACCGCCTACCGTTCATCTAAAACATACAAAACATTTAATCTCATTAATATCAATGTAATTATAATATTAAGAAATTATTAGACTGTTATTATGATTGCATAATATGATGGCAAAACCAAGATTTCAGTATTGGGTCAAACCCTGACGAATTTAGACTAAGGGGACGTTAAGAGCCGTCTGTTGTCGATCTATCGAGAGACGATGATCAATTGCCCATTGGTTGTTTATCATCAGATTGAAGGACCTCACCTTAAAAGGAATTTGAATACAATATGCCTTTTTTCTTTAGTGTAATACTTTAATAATAAAAACTTATTAGAACTTACTTCTATATATCCCTTCAAAATAGCTTCCTTAATTATCATTTCGTAATCTTCAACAAGGCGGACGACATCTACATTATCTTCATGTACAACCACGTAGTTGTTAAATCTCATAGGCATTTGTACACCATTGTGTAACAACATCCAAGGCCAATATCCTTTCCTGACTTGCTTATAATAGGAGAATGTTGGAATATCACCAAGACCAACAGACAAACGCTCCAAGTAATACCTAGCCAGTAGTTGTTGGTACATATAAAACATATACTCACCACGCCTTATACCCATGGTCTTATCGAAAATATCAGATTGCATCCAGAATGGATAATCAACGTGAAAGTAATAGTAATAAGTATTAAGACCAATATCTTCAGTAAAATATTTGAGTTTATCTTCGTCGTTTAAGGCCGTACGGTAATCATAAACATTCTCGTCAATGATGTACACATCCTTGTCGGTTTTTTTGATTCCATAGAAATCACACAATTTGGCATCAAGCAATCCCCTCCTCATTTTTAACATGTAAGCTTTTTGGATCACGTCACCTCGAACAAAGAAGTATGGGTAAATCTCGTAAGGTGGTGGAAGTATGATACCCCTGCAGTCTTGACGATGTCTGCATGCCACTGTGAAGGCATAGACAAACATTCCTTCGTTCACGTGTAAGCGCATCCAGCAGGCAGTCTTTATGAAGGTGGTGAAATCCTTAGCATAGTAGAGTAAATGGAAAAGAGCGACAACTTCATTAAGTTGACGATCAACGTGAAGGGTGAAGATCTCGCCTCTAGGCAAAAAGCCATACTTGTACATGTACACGAAATGCTTGACAACATCAGGTTTCTGAAATTAGAGTAGAATAAGTCACTTCTTTTCTTTCTTTCTAATTACTGCATAACAAGCTATGTAACCGTACTTACAGTATAGAAATCAATGTGCTCCTCAATTTTGTAGTTAAGGCCAATTTCTTCAATGTCTTTGTACATGCATGGCTCAGTAATGTGGTTCAACAATTTTAGGATGAAAACTTGCCTCTGCTTTATGTCGAAATTTACTGTTAAACACAAATTTTAATCGTTAAAAACATATTTATTTGATTTAATAATTACAGAATAATTGAAGTATTTTATTATAATACAATGTGTTAAATTTAGAATATCTATTAAATTGTTACAACTTCAAGCTGATTGGCATTTAGCAATAAGTAATTTTTGATTCATTTTGCAATGAGGTTTTCAATTCCAAGCAGTTTTATAACATTTTATAAGTATCATTGCATAAAGATTTAATTACATAAATAACATAAACTTATGTAGTGTATGTAACACTACGGATTTCTAAGTTGACTAAGTACCACATCTACCAAAGGAGCTCATTGCCAATTAGCATTAAAACACGTCTTCGTCACAAAGGTCCGCTAAAGACTCTGAATCCGAAAATGATTTGTATCACTCACAAAAGTCCTGACACTCTTGATCTCTGTGACCAGGATTAGATCATTGCTTCGGGTTAGTTGTACTTAGTTACTTACCGACTGTATGAAGCTCTTCTTCTGGTCTTGCCAAGGCTCCGACTACGGCGGTTAAGCCGAGAGCTAATAAAACTAGCACCCTCATCGCGCAGCCGTCCTAACCGTCCGTTAATTTTACTGTGTCACAAAATATGCACCACCCGCTTTTTATACTAAATTAAGATCTTGTTTTCTGTTCTCAATATTCTCAAAGGGTCACATTCATTTAAAAGATAAGTTATCGGAGGTGTAGTCAACTGTTTATTTTATAGATGCGGTCAATTCTCTTGAGTAAAAAAGTTGCTATGGTATTGCAAGTCAATAATTTGCATTGACCGATAAACGGTCAACAATATAATAAAATACGCTAATTATCTAAGTATTTGATTAGTTTTGCTGTAGGCGTTTACCATTAAGAGGTTATTATACAATAAATATGTCAGTATATTATAAAGAATATTATAGATAAATAATTGTACAAAATAATTAAAGGCAAGGACTTAGTAGAAAAGCGTTTTGACTACTTAGAGTTAAATTAAAACTTATATAAAAATACAGCGCATAGTAGACTATATTTAAAAAAAATTGAATTGGGCAGATTTATACAAAAAAATATATTTTCTGAGTAAAAAAAAAGTTAATTAACTGCCCAAAAAAATCTTTCTCGTCACAGCAATAAAAATTTTAAAGCGATGGTCGGCAGTGACCTTTGGTGGCAGGCGATGCTCACGTTTTGTCTCGCAAAGAAGCGGCAGAAAGGCAGCGGAAGAGACGCCGGAAGAGGCTCGGGCGCAGGCGGCTGGCCTATGTCCGCCACCTTCTCCCATAACCGGGACCTGGGCGATAGTCTTAGGGGAGAGTTCCCCGAGCGGCGTACCTCATCCACTTTCGGGTACACCGAGGTTCCGACAGGGATAATATAGCCCTCTCCGCGCTGGGCAGTATTAATAATCTAAGTTTTTTATTAAATTTATTTTTACGAAGGAATATACAAAAAAAGAACGTATCTTTTCTGTTTAGAATATTATTAGCGTAAATTAAATAAAAAATGAAAGTTATATTGTTTTCGTAGTCGGAATATCTCGTATTGTGAAAAGTGCAACCATTTCATATTTGAAACTCTGATGTTTTGAAACTCTGACTTTATGGGATAAAACCATTTAAGGTAACTCACTAACCGCCCTCAGCCAATAAAAAATTATGTGCAGATAAAAATTGGTTATCGATCTTTAAATAGCTCATTAGCTTCTCTGTAACACAATAACACATTGGCAACACGTCAATATATGGGCAACATTGTAAACATATCTATATTGTTTATTTAAAAGTATAAAAAAAGTTGCTTGACCTTATTACATTGTAACGAAATTAACTGATAAATTTAATCAAATTTACCTATGGTTTATTTCAGTAAATTAGCAATGTTGTGTCTTTATACTTTTTTTTTTATAAACTAGTAACCCACCCCGTTGCTTATAGGACAATTTTAATCGTAATTTAAAATTATTTTTTAAAGTAATTAAGTTAATGCTATGCTTATGCTATGCTAGTTCATGTAAGCATACGAAAATCAATAACTAGTCTAATTGAATCTCAGTTCTACGAACAATTATGAACACTCAATTGCCATTTTAGATTGCTTACCCCGAGGGCTAGATTGATGACCCCAGTTCTCGGTGAGATCATCTCGTATAAAAAATAAATTATTTATTGCAGTCGCCGTCCTTCCCACAAATTTGGGTGCCGGACACATTAAGTAAATGCATAATTAGGCAAATAGTTTAAAAGAACTTGGCAAACAGACAGACAGATGTAATAACGACATTTATTATTAGAAATTTAAGTTGTTTGCTGATATCTCATTTCGACATTGATTACCTATAGTTGCTCCTTGACTTTATAACGTAAACAGCTCACATTATTAGGTATAACTTTTAAAAGTTTTAATCTAAAATTCGGTTTCGGTTATTCGGTGTTGAAAATATTTTATTAAAGCTTAGATTGGACTTTCAGTAACAAAGCTGCAGGCGAAACCTGTTTAAAATGAGTACGATGAATGATGTTAGTTTCCAATAAAAAAAAACCGGATCAAAATCGGTCCATCCTTTTTGAACTTTAAATTTGAATTTTGAATTTAAATGTCCTTAGTTGGCATTGACTCCAAAATCAACTTATTATAAATTGTAAATTGGTTATATAAGTATCAATAATTTCGTTGCATGTCCTTTAATTCTCTTTGATTTGAAGTAATTAAAATATTATTTTCGACTTTTTTAGTTTATTTTTGTACAAGTCGTACATGTATTGAAGTCAGTTTTTGTTTTTTTATGATTTAAAAATATATATTTTTTTATATATTTTGACGATCCCTCGAGAACCTAACATTTTTTCAGAATAAAAAGTATTCTATTATTTTATAGTAATCCTGGTAATATACCATCTGTATTATTATTTTTTGTTATATTCGACTGACGTATATTAAATTAATAAAAAAAAATATAAAACGTATAAAAATTTAATATTAAATTACATAATGATCCAGCCAGAACCTCTTTAATAGAAATTCCGTTTGGAGGATTGATTGAAAGAATTAGCTATGAATTATTCAAGAATTTTTCATACTTTAGCAAACACCTATTTCCTTAGCTTCAATCATAATGTTTAACTTGACAACTCTAAAGCCCGTCACACACGTAGCTATAATACATATTAATATAAATTATAGCAAGGCATATTACTATATTTTCTATACAAATATTGGAGTAACCACAGACGCAAAGATTAAAGATTTTTGATGAACTAGTGATATTCTTTTAAATTCTACGTATAATTGAAATTGGGAGATGTTTCTCCGACTCCGGTAAACAAACCTCGCAATCAACCGTTACAAAGCTTGTTAATTAAAAACAAATCGTAATGAAACATCTTCCAGTCGCAAAGTAATAGAGATAATTTGCTTAATACATCTTAATGGTGGGATCTTAATTACTTTGTTCCATTACGGTACGACATTAACCCTAGACTATACGATGTCTATAAATTTTAAAGCTTTTTAGATTCGAGAGAGCTGTACATTTATTTAATTAACAAGACGATTACATAGCAGATAATAATGTTAGAAATCTAGGACACACGACAAAATTTGGGTTCAATTTGAAGTAGTTTATTTTATAAGCAATAGAAAATGTTTACCAAACAGAGTTTATCCACAAATATTTCAGTGGCGTTAATTATTAATCTACAATTCACACAACATTTGTATTAATTGATTAAAATTTATTATTAGGTACTTACGTTTGTTGTTGCTCATCGCATTTGCTATGCATACAATTTACATAGTAAATGGCAGCGGGCAGGACACATAGTACGGAAAAATGTTCTCGAGTGGAGACCACGGACCGGAAAGCGCAACGCAGGACGTCCACCCACAAGGTGGACCGACGTCCTGATAAAGGCCGAGGTTCGACGGCGGATCCAGGCTGCTTCTGACCGGTCCTATTGGAAAATAATGGGGGAGACCTATGTCCAGTGGACGTCCTATAGATGAGATGATGAGCGTCACTGACGGTCATGCGAGTTCAGTGCTTTTTCCCTATCCCAAAATGGCCCAACATTCCTAAAAAAATCACTTCAATATTGACAGTCACAACGTTAAAGTGCACTTTTTGGAAAAAACACTTTAGGCCCGGATGCAATTTTAGGCTTTTTTGCCTAAAATTGCATCCGTGCAAAGCCGGGAGCGGTCCGCTAGTAAGAAATAAAACAAGAGTGACAGAATGTTATATGAAATAAGTAGAGATGTCCGAAGGCTAAAAGCATTTCTATTACATACCCGCAAAGGTTACAATCAAGGGTTAACACCAACAAAACATCATTGTACCCATGTCTCTGAAATCCTTTAAGCTTTTAATAACAAATAACGTCTTCGCTGTCAACTTGCACTAAGCAGCTTTCGTAGGGAAAGTTCCACTTTTCTCGCAAACAAGGTTACGGTTTTGTATAGTTCCCAATGTCTGTACCAACATCAACTTTGGCTACGGTACATGCGCAGTGTATGACCATCAGGTTAAATTTGGCGGGCGGTACGGCCAGTTGCTTGACGTTACGCATTGCCTTCGTGCGTGCCATCCGACGGGATACCTTTAAAAGCTACTTAAACAACCGAGTGTATTTATGTAAGCATTAAACAAAAGTAGAGGCATGTTGTGTGTTTAGATGAAAACTATATTCGAATTAGGTGTTTGATTGTCATCTTTTGTTAGCGGGTGAGTAATTGTCCGAATAGCTTTAAGTTTGCAAACATTTTCGCGGAGTTTCTAATTTCTAATGCATGAGAGTGTTCCCTTGCTCCTTTGTGGTTTTTGACGATTTTAAATGATCCTCCTGTTGCTCTTTTATTATGTGTGTCGTATGCCAAAACTACCTTGATTTCGTAAGCAATAAAAAAAAATCCGATTCCATTATGTTAGTACCTACTTACCTTAGTTTATTGTTGGTTGTACGGTTGAGTAAATGAGAGCTAATTTGTTCGATTCTATTTCCGACTTCGCTATATATTATATTCGTTGACTTTACCTTATTACTTATACATTACTTTATCTTTTTCGACTTTACCTTTTTTTAGTTAATATTGTTGTTTACTAATTAAAAAACAAAATTTACACTCAGAAAATAAATATTAAGATAATAAAAATATTGAATAATTGAGTTGAATAACAAAATAAGGCCTTAAATTAAGACTCAATCAAGCTCAGATAAAGCTCAACCAGTTTTTTATTAATTGCTGTTGAATCCTACTATTAAAACCGTGCAACCATGTATAATTTACTTGTATTACTACTACTTATTCTGTGGTATAATATAATTTATTAACTACATACCTAATTATACTTCCATGGAACAACTTTAGAAATCTTTAAAAAATGTTTTTGAAACTATAGAAATTTAAATTTTGACCATTGAACCACACGAGTTTTTAAGATTATTAAAAATAGTAGGTATAAAGACATGGATGAATATTAATTTCTGTAGCAATAAATCGTTTTTATAGACTTCAGAAAAGTTTTCTGAAAATTTTAGCAGAAATGTTTATCACCTCATATTACTGTTGTGAAAATTGCTAGGATAATCATAAATCATTATCATAATACAAGCGGTTAAATTATGTCCCCTAAGACTATGCGTACGGTATTACTCTGTTCAGTTACTAAACAAATCTGAATGAAGATCTTTTACGGTACTATCTCTAAGAATTGTTCTCTGAACGGGGCCTAGAAAATGCTAAATTAAATGTTATGATGCACTACATAAAGAAACATGACCATTAAATATAGGATAACGGACGAACAAATACTGATACTGGGGTGGGAAAATTGGTTATATTGAGATTTATGTTCGAAGTTTGGTTTACACAGTCGATCCCAATGAAATGGGCTTACCAGGTTACTAAATAAATTTTGTATTCCGTAAATATTTTAGTTATTGTATCTAGTAAATCTAGTAAATGATTAATAAGTTATCTAGTAAATGACTGGAGAATAAGGAACAACGTACATTAAGTTATTCAGTGTCATAGGAAACATCTGCATTTCCAATTAAACTATAAGTGGTTGGGTTCATACAAGTTGGTACACACTACAATACAAAGTAGTGTGAGTTAATTTATTAAATGTGAGCATAAATCATACATCGTTTAGGGCCGACGCTGACAGACGAATGGCATGGCACGCCACAGCAAAGGATTTTTTGTTAAAGTTATTATTTTTAACTTCATTGCAATGATATTACCACTCCTTTGTTTTATTTCAATACAGAGAGGCCGTAGCGTTCCGCGTCATGCCACGTGATGCTATACAAATAAATGAGTTTTTTGCTGAACCAACAAACGACAAGTCCTGGATAAAAATGAATTATTTATCAAAATAAGATTTATTTTGTCAGAGACACGCGTCACGTGTCCTCTATTAAAATAAATCCCTATACTCGTACGAGTACGAATTGTCGCTTTTCAATAGTATGTTCCCAGGTTTTTCAATAGTAGTAGCCCAGGTTGTTTCGAAATAAATTTCACTCTAAACCCTTAACAACATTTAAATTTTGCTATATATTTATTAAAGCTATTTAGAAATTTTGATAGCATATTGCAGCTAGTGCCCACTTGACTGCGAAACGCAGTGCCCTACCACTACTTTCCAGATCCAGAACAGAGCCAACTTTGAAAAGTTCATTTACAAAGCCGTTAGTATAACGTTATGTAATATTATTACATGTTAAAACATCATATACATTAGTTATGTAATATTATAAAGTCATGAAAGTGTGTCATGAAAAAAGATTACTAGCTGGCTTGTTGCTCAGATGCGAAATAAAAAAATATTCTCTTATATTAATTTTATTAATAACTTTTCGTATTTGTTTACAATTTCTTTTTAAAATAACTGAATATTCTTTGTTAACTTACACCCTTTGAAAATCCAAAACTGATTTACCTTTTCTTTAAAGACTCCACTGCGATATTTTCAAATGAAATGTTGATCATAATTATTCATCTGTATAGTATTATATATATCTACTTGTAAAAGAATTCGTCTGTTATTTTGCTACTTATTACTGTGCCTCAAACCTTCCAATGCGAGAAACCTTTTACGAATTTTCTAATTCGTAGGATCTTACAAAGGATGAAAAATATGATCCTTTGCAAGAAAATATTTAATTGGCTACAAGAAATTCTGTAGAATTTCATTAAATTGGACTAGTTAAGCGTGAAATGAATATTAAAGAGGTATAAGAATAAAAAAAGTGTATTCGAACACATTGATTTTCATTCGGAAAACGAGTAACATTTCTTTATTTATTCTCTTTTGTAGGCGTTCCTTTAATTATTTATTTGCAGTAGAGAGTGCACATTTAAGTGCTAGTTCACGTTGATTCGCTGGCGCGATGGCGGACGCGGTCACGAAATATCAAACACACAGCATAATATGAAAGTGCTCACGTACACAATGCAGGTGCGGCGAAAGTAGCGGCGGAGCGCGCGATACACTCGCGAACGTCAGGTAAGTTCAACCAGTTTGAACTTGTCGCTTGAAATGATGGCACGTTTTCATTATGTAGTTCAATACAGAGGAGTTTATCAGTGAATCATTAAAAATAAAAGATCTTCGTCCATCTTTTCAACCCTGGCGGTCAATGTGAACACGAGCTCGCCACATCCACCGCGACCGCGACCGCCACCGCGCCCGCGCGTTCTACGTGAACAAGCACAGACTTTTCTATTGATATGGATAAGAAAACTAATACTGAAGAAAATAATCGTAAGAGAATTTGAGTGTGTGAAAACTCAATGTGGTAATCGGTGGCAATCTTGTGAAGGTCTGCTTATAAATTTGTGCCCGCAACTTCGTACGCAATGTAGTTTTTTAAAAATCCCTCAGGAATCTATCCCTCAGGAAAACAAGCAATTAACTATTTCATGAATAATTGAATATTGAAATAAGATGTTCGTTCTCCGTCTAAAGGATTAATGTCTAATGCCAAATTTAAATTCAATCATCTCCATAACTCCTACACTGTTATTTAATTTAGCGCAACTTTATTAAAATATTGTGGATGTAGGTCAGATTTAATAGAAAGCGAATGAAGTTGGTGGTAATCTAATTTTAATACCGCTCGAGCAAATACCTTTATCGGACCTTTCACCTTTTACACAGGCTTTTATATTTGTCTTTTTCCCGATTAGTTTGACAGAAAAGAGATCGCGTGTGACGTCCAACGCAAAATCGGTGTGTTATAGGTTCGATTTGTGTATCTGTGTATCTGTCAGTGAACCGATTTTGAAAGCTGACGTGATCGGGATTGTTCTTAGCTGTAATTTATGAAAATATGTTCAGGCGCTTGAAGACCATCAAGACCTATTTCTTAAATAACGAAGGGATTTAACTAACTTCCACATGTTCTATTGATGTGAAATTTGGTATACTGTTACTTCGGTCGTATTTCCATGACATGGTAAGCTTGGCTTGATGCTGCAATATTAATTATATCTTGCTGTTAACGTTTTAACGTTTATTTATTTATTTATTTATAGCCCAGCAGACTTCGTTGCAGTCAATGTCCATATACCCACACGAGTCAACATCAGCTAATGCGGATGCGGATTTCAATTTTTTTTAATAATTTAAATATATGTATTATGGTTATTTTGATATTTCTACTAACACAAAGCTTCGTTACTGTACCGCCTTCGTACCGCCTAAAAATTAAAGAATAAAACAGAAAAAATGTACGAGAAAATGAATTTTATTCACTTTTTTTTTTCTTGAATATTTCAGTAATATATAATGTCATATAGATATATAGAATAGGAAGAAAGACAATAATATGAGGAATGATTTATATCAATTGAGCATATAGCGCTGCAATTTATGCCGGAAGCGTCGTAATAAAAGCGGTACGTGGTTCAGACGTGGAGTTGTTGTGGTTCTATGAATTTTCTGAAAGGGTAGAAACTGTGACACAAGAAAATGCTTCGCGCTCTTAGAGACAACATAAATTTTTATTAGAGAAACTTGCATTAGTGGCTTATGGGCAGGACATAATTTTCTTTTCTCAATTTCGTCGGAATTTAGACTTATTTAGGAATCTTACATGAAAATACAAGAATTACAACAGTTTCTTTGAACAGATGTTTGTTAGTCTTTCAAGAAAAACGACTAAACGGATTTGGATGAAATTTTTCACACATTTGGTTTATTACCTGAATTAACATTAAGGATACTGTTTATCCTTAAAAAATGTTAGGTTCCCAAGGAATCGTCTAAAAATATAAAAAACTGGGGGCTACTGTCGCTGTGATGGTGCTACCGTCATCTCAACGATAAAGATGATATAGGCGTTATATTACTTATAATCTTTTTCATCGCGGACGAAGTCGGGGCAACAGCTAGTGCAACCATACAAATTCTCATTATTTATAAAATCGATTTCATTATGTTTATTTTTTAAATTATTTTAATGACATATATCAAAGTTCAATTTTATTCACCATACTACGAATACATTAAGGAAGCAGACTATTGAATAATACTGACATCCGCTGTCCCATGAGGTATGAGGCTGAACGATCTAGATGTATGAAGTTATCTTGTGTTAAAAGGGTCGCGAATAACTGCAAAGTCTATTCCCTGTGGGTGCATTTTCCTCCCATGAGAAGACATCCAACGAAAGAGGTTGGATTCTCTGTTAGCGGCGCGACAGAGACCGGAGAAAAAGACGCAAGACCGAGACATTCTACTTGTCTATACGAGTATTATGCATAGACTACCAACCCCTAGGTGGTGTGTGATATTTATTTATTTATTTTCAAGTAAAACTTACAGTGATAGGAAAACTTACAAAATTTACTTAATAACTAAATGACAGATTAATTTGACTCCATTTACAAGTTTCCGCATATTGAATCTATATAAAATAAAATAAAACCGTTTCTAACCAATATCAATAATTAAAAACAAACTACGACTAAAAAATCTTATACAACTTATCTACATCTCTTGTACAACTTTTCTTTCCTTTCTTTTTTTTGATCTTAATAAAAGAAAAGTAAGAAGAAGTAAACAAATAAAGCAAAAAAAGAAGAAAAAAAGTGCAGTGAAGAAATCTACATTGAAGAGCGAGAACCATCAAACCATGATTTTGAAAGCAATTCTCTTATTTTGTAAATCTTTGAATTATATAAATAAAGTTCTGGAAATTCAACTAGGCTATTAACAAATTTAACAGATCTGGGAAAGAAAGAGTTTTCCTATAGTTTGTTGTGCAATGTCTGGAACTTAATTGTGTTGCTATCCTAACAGACCTAACAGACAAGAAACTTTTAGATCTAGTTTTGATTGCAAATAAGGAGAATCAATAATGTTTTTGGCAATTTTCATAAGAAAGATATTGTCCGCAATAAAACGCCTTTCTTTAAGAGGGAGAATGTGCTGCCTCCGGCATCTAGACTCGTAATCCTGGTCATGACACCCACACTTGAATTCTAAAAATCTCAGGAATTTTTTCTGTATAATTTCTATTCTGTTGATGTAAATATCCTATTGGGGATTCCAAACCTGTGAACAATACTCGAGGATACTGCGCACCAAAGAGCAATACAAAGTTTTTTACAACCTTAACATTGCTAAATTGACAGCTCACCCTCTTTAAGAATCCCATAACTCTATAAGATAAGATATAAGATCTGTCCACAATATTATCCACATGATTTTCATATGTTATCCTTGAATCGTGAATAACACCAAGATCATGAATCTCTTCTACATGTTTGAGCTCTTTCCCTTTTATAAAGTATTTGTTTGTAAGAGTTTTAGCTTTATGAGTAAACGTTATATGATAGCATTTTTCTACGTCTAAATCTAATTTATTTTTAAGACAGTATTCATCAGTATATCATTTTGTAATAGATGCAAATTTTGGACGTTGCCAATATATTTGTATATTTTCATATTGTGAGCGTAAAGCAAATAATGAGAGTGACGGAAACATGAGCCTATTTCATTAATGAAGATATTAAAAAGTAAGGGTCCGAGTAAGGAACCCTGCAGGACTCCGGAGGAGACAACGCTCCAAAAGGACGAGTAGCCATTGATAACAACTGATTGAGTGCGACTATTGATATAGGAGGTGAACCATGGATACCACCAGCACGAAATAGCTTTTGCAACAGAATCTGATGGTCGATTCTATCAAATGCTTTAGAATAATCAGTAAAGATGGCATCAACCTGACCACCAGAATCCATACTCGACGTAACGAAATCGACAAAAGTTAACCAATCGGACGCAGTTGATCGCCTCCTTAAAAATCCATGTTGTTCTGGAAAAAACATAAGTGATAGTGAATTATACACCTGTGTATAAACTATCCGTTCAAAAATCTTAGCAAAAATGCAAAGTTTAGAAATTGGTTTGTAGTTCTTTACTTGATTCCTGGACCAGACTTATATTACATTATATACTTTATACATTATGCTTATATTACATTGAGGAGAGGTAATAGCTATAATTATAGGGGCTAAATGGTCAACCTTCTTAAGAATGTCTAAAAGTACCTAGTCACTTCCAATTTCTAACCTTGAGGGGATGATAGTACTCAAAAGTACACATGTCATATCAGACGCGTAAACTTGTTAATTTAATGTACTGTATTATTTACACAAATTTTATTATTTTGTTATTTGAGTGGGTAATAACTTTGGTTTATTACGTAACTTATATGTATACTGTGTTCAAAGACAAATCAAATTTTGCATTTTTACAATTTATGAATTTTTTTTTTCTATAAATCACGCGATAAAAACGACCTATTGCATTACTTAGTTCCCTGTAATACAGTCATCAAGAGGCATTAAGAGTTGAAAACTTCTTAGAGGACCATCTCCGGTTTGAATTTCCTTCTCAAGCTCACATCTCCATCGTTTGTAATTATTCAACGTTGAGCGAAACACTTTTCATTTACCTTTGCGATGAGTCCACGCCGAGTGAATAGGAATTTGATTATTAATATGCAAGCTTCATTTTGATTAAATGTATTCTACTTTAACAATAAACCTTTGGGTTGATTTGTAGGTAAGTTTATCACTGACCAAATAAAACTTCTGTAACCTTAACAGGAGAAAGTTTCAATGCACGTTTTATTTTTTCAATAATCCGTATAAATTTTCAATATTATATGAAGTAAATTAATAATCACTTTATTAATAATATACCATTTTAATTTTCAAGGCTACAAAAGTTGTTATTTCTCATTTTGTTTATCAAAATTACAAAGCCAACGCGGTGATTTACGTAAAGGTATCTTATGAATGAGGTTGGTTGGATTGGCCCCAATCGTGAATTTCGCTAAGTTAATTTTGTCGCCGACAAAATTAAGTTAAGAAGCTTTCCTTGTTCTTTTGTCTGCATAGCAATGAATGTTGTTGATAAGCCATTAATATACAAAAGAATAAAAACGTTATTTATGGCTTCAAAAATATTATAGGGTACCTTTCATCTAGAAAAAAATATTGATCCCGAGGGAACTTCGAAATTATTGAAAAAATCAACAGCTGAGGGAAATATAAATAAATTATGGACCAATAAAAATTGAATAAATTATTGCTCATATGTTTTTTTGAGGCGTTAATTTTTTTACAGTTCCCTAAGCCATAGCAGGCGACCAATGGCTATTTATTTTTAATATCTTAAATAGTAATTGAGACTTGTTCAAATTTATTTTAATTGAATTATTTCTGAAAAAATAAAGTGATTTTGTACAGTTAGATAACGATTCTTTTATTACCTTAATTGTATAAATCTCTTTAACTGTTTGGATGATACGAAGTTAAAAAATATAACAATTAATCTACTTCCCATTGGGTGTTAAAATATTAACAAAATTTCTCTTTACAGGTATCAGCCGATGTTTAGAGATGTTAAACCTGTCACCGAACACTTATCGGCCCGTTGATGAAGGCGAGAGGACTGTGAATACCAAGAAAGTGTATTCGAGGAGACCGTGGTACGCTCCAGCTATAGACCCTCCGGTTGTATTGAGGGAACACGAGTATAACGTACCAGGTATGCCATATAACTAACTAGCTGTTGCACCCGACTTCGGTGCCACAGTTATATTATATATGTTATATAGCCTATGTTACTCGCTGATAATGTAGATTTCTTCAGGTAAAAGAATTTTTTAAATCGGTCCAGTAGTTTTTGAGTTTACTCATTACAAACAAAAATACAAATCTTTTCTTTTTATAATAATTTATAGCTGATGTCCGTTAGATACTAAGAAATCACTGCATTCTCACTTTCAATGTTTATAGTTTTAAAAGTAGCGAAAACACTGCAATGGGGTGCTATAAACAATGAAAAGGTTGGGTGATTTCATCTAAATGCTATTGTATCTTTATAATATTAAGAATATGATTTCACTTAAATGCACCACAAAATTTATAATAATATTACAGTTATTATAAAATTTATGGATATTTCATAACTAGGAACGGTATGGATATTATATAACAGAATAAATTGATTTAGCAAGTCAAATGAACCTCGAAATCATATTATCATAATTAATACGGCTGATAAATAATCTTTCTTAGATACTGATCCTGATTCTGATATGATGAAAATGGCCGATTTTTTTAAATTTAGAATTGTGAAATCTATGAAAATATTTAAAATTATTAAGGTCACACTATAGACAATTGTTTTTAACAATCTTCATTGGCTTGCATTGTTATATATTATCTCAAGAATTTTCCTTACTTTTAAAAATGTTACAATATACCTGCAAACATTTTTTTTTCACCTCATTCAACTTCAACTTCAAAGAAAATTCGCTAGAAACTAAATGCAATGGATGAACGCGAATTTTCTTCGTTTTCTTTATTTAAAAATAATTTTATTTAATTTTATTTAACAATTTTATGATTTTATATATATATAATTAGTTTTATTTAAAATATAATTACAATTAAAAGTCGATTCAATTGTTAAATAATTTAGAAAGTTGAATTGAAGTAATACCTACGCATAAATAATAATTACGGTTTAAACAGGGAAGGTAATTGAGTTGAGGGTTTTTTCCGTTGCTGTATCCGTAAGCTATTATTAAACGAAGAAAAGTCAAGTAGGGCGCACTTAGTTAAAAAAATCTTAAAGGTCTTTAATAACGTGCCTTTTTAACTTAACTCAATTAAGATCCTCTTTGCATTTTAAAGTAGAAATTCAAATTGCATTGAAATTTTAACTAATAGAATAAATAAGCTTTTTTAAAATATATTTAAAGGCAACAGAATGCAATTCATGTCATTAATAATCAGGGTATATCACCAAAAAAGTTATTTGAGGTCATTTGAGGTGACGACACAAATGTAAATTTCATTTCCAAAAATGTTTTAGATGTTTTAGGTAAGTAGTGTCTAAAAAATGTTAAAGCAAAACAACTTGAACAAAACAAATAAAAACGTCAGTCTGCACGTCAAAGGTGAAAATTTCTTAGCTTCACAAACTTGTAAACATTATTTTTAGATTGTTATGAAATATGTTTTTAGGAAGTTTTTATTTTATTAGAAATTATTTTATCAATTCACCACCATCTAACGTTAAATAATTGCATTTATACGGTATAAATATTAAGAGGCAATTTTATTATGCTTTTGCAGCGCCATTTAACGATTTAGACATAGACCATTAACCACGCTCACGTCATCTTGCGAGTTCAGATATTTATCCCCCATACAAAATTCTCAATACCTTTAGGTATTCGAACCTATTTAGTGTGTGCCAACCTACCTACCTAGTGTTTGTTTTAGTGCCCAACGCGCCTAAAGAAGTTTTCACTTTAAAAAAATTAAATTATATATGAACATTTATTGAAATTATATATCTTGTCTACAGAATACGATTCCGATTCTGATTACGGTCAACCGAAAGACGACTACGACTATGAGCCAAGACCAGGATACGCAGAAGCAGTAACATCACGACAAGTGGAGACGCTATCGCAAATTGATCCTTCGCAGCCTAATCATAAGCTTCAACAGCCAACTACTAGTACTGTATCGGAGTTCTCCATTGCCAATGCTGTTAATTTAAGAGGTAAGAATTTTATGAAAAACTAATAAACTATTTAGAGTAATTTTACTATGATCGTTGATGGAAGCAAAAATAAAGATATGGTACGCTCTTACATCAAGTAATCGATAAATGAGCTATAATTAAATTTTTACCCCTACAACTAACAGTTCAAATGTCGTGTAATAATAGGGAGTCGACAAAATGTATTAAAAATTTTCCACAAAAACTTTGTCCGTATTTTTAACGTATCACGTGTTTTCAGGACAGTGTCCTCAATCTTCTAGTTAACAAAAAAGTTTAATACTATTGTTATTATATTTATAAATATATTTAAGTGTTATATAACATACTCTCACTAAAGTGACGGTTTTAATGAAGCCCATAAACGTTTTCATGACTCCATCCCATATTTTGTAAAGCCATTACTTTCCGCCATAATAATATACTCCAAATGATCTTTATATGACTACTCGACAATATAATAATACTTATGTTATACTTTTAAAGACTGTAGAGAATTTATTTCTCATTTTAGTGCAAAAAATAAACTTTTTATTGGCATATAATTGTAGTTTCGACACATAAACAGGGTGTTATAAGATTGACGTGTGTGACTCTGTGTTTATGTATGTGTGTATCTGTGTATCTATGTGTGTGATGTGTCTGTCTTCATAGACATAATCGTAGCTCCCAAACGGAAGGTCCGAATTTGATTCGTTTTGGATCCCACATATCAAGAACAGAAATCTTTATAAAATTCATAAAATTGCACCACTATTGTAGTGTATGCTAATGTGCATTTTCTAATAAAAAACGGGGCTTATGAAATTACTTAATTTAGGTCTGTAATTTTAGCTCTTCAGTTAGTATTTAAAGTTTTTGCTAACTTAAGCGTTGCTCTCGTCTTAACAAGGAGTTCATCATCATGCCTTATCGATAGAGCATATTTGAACATGGGTTTACTTTATGCGGCCTACGCAACTTCTACATTTCACTATACCTACTTAATGTCAATGTGGGCGCGATTGCGTATAGCTGGTTGGCTAAAAGTCATTTGCGTATGCAGAGCGGTCTAATATGATGACGTCACAGGGAAATGTTTCGCCAAGCCTTCAGCAATTATCAGTACTGGTATTGCACGTGATAAAAAAAAAATAGTAAAAATTTTGAAATTAATCTTATTGTTATTTTTAAAAGAATTTAATAAAAAATAAAATTGCATGATTAGACCGGGAATAAGGTAATATATTTACATCAACGCGCAACGTATACACTGTACAGTATTACGTCATCAAATATAAACGTGGGAATAAGCTCTCACCACAACAGTCCTTAAACAGTCTACAATACTTACTGTCTTTTTAAAATAATGTGACGGTCATTGATATTCTATGTATGTATCTAATCATAAAATAGGATGAAACAAAATATGTTTAATATGGATGTAGCTTATGTTTGGAAAACCTTTTTAATATTTAAGTACATCTAAGAAGTAATAGCAATGAGCATTAAAAGCTAAAAGCTTAGGTTAGGTAGTCGTAAAAAGATTGCGACGTAAAGTGCTATTGATGTGTGTCCATTATCTTACTGAACTTACTGAACAAATGAACTACGGAACTACTGAAGCAATACTCAACATTACATTATTTTATAGTTTTTATCTAAGATTGTATATTTATTTTAGGAAATGACTATTGAATTTAAAATATTAATTTCTAAATTAATTGATTAAAAAAAATATATAATATAATCGTTTCCTTCGACGACGTAGTGGTTAGAAAATGATTTTGGTCTCACAGAAGCTGTACTGGTAGCCTTGGGGGGTGCAAGCGCAGCTTTGATTTTGCTCATCGTGATGGCTGGCGTTTTCGTGGCGCGTAGAAGAAAGAATAGCCCGTCTCCGGTGCCCTCACCACCCATACTTGTGTATCCGCCGCACGATGTAACCGCACCATGTTACTTGTAAGTGAAGTTTATTTAAAATTCATAGCATCCAAATGATTCCCAAGCATTTCCTTATAAATACGAGTAGCACTAAAAGCCTTTCCAAACATCGGCTCTTTATATTTTTATGACAATGTTAGATAGGCTGGCTGCCCATTAAATGAAATGTGTGACGCTAGAGTTCGTAATGTCTGCCAAATATGCAAGAAGGATCTTGAGAGAATTCTTTTTAAAAAAAAAATTATAACTTACTAGTGACTCGCTCCCGGCTTCGCCCGTGAAGCATTTTTTTATATAGGTATATACATACATCCCTCGTTTATCCCTATTTCCACGAAAACCGAGTTAAAATCGATGAGCGGTTTTGGAGTACATAGAGGACAAACATACTTACGTCATACTTACAGAGCAAAGAATCGCAACTAGAGACGGCATTCAACGCTTTCCATACTATTTCAGCGTGTCAGGGGGCGTTACCATTTATTCAACACTCAGTACACGTATGACTTACGCATTGTTTAGGTTTTGTTTTCCAAGACAATCTCGACTCGCATTTTTAAAAACTAAAAATTGCATTTCATTACTTGCTTGTCATGTAATGTGTAATTTTGATTATTCGCGTTTTTACTTTGATTATACACCAAATCACAGTTATTTTTTTTTTTGGATAATGTTAACAGCACAATATGCAAATAGAAACTGGCGGCCAAATGCGCCCTGAGATGCGCTCAGCGCATTACATGACATGAATATTATTATTACTGCCATCTCTAGTAGCGCGCGGCGCGGCGATTCTTCGTTCTGTAGTTCTACACAGACAAAATAACGCACTTATTTTTAATTAGTAATAATTAGTAATAAAGTCGACAGGCAGGTTGACGATCCGATAGATATAAATCCAGAGCGAATGCCAACCGCCAACCGGATTAATAGGATAAAGGATAAGAAATGGGCCTTGGTATTCCTTACAAACTCACCGAACACGCTTTTTATATTACTATTCTTTAATACCACTTTTATATTACAGTTCTTTAGTTTTCTGCCTTAAACGTAACCTTTTTCTGCACTCTTACAAAATTAGATATTTTTATAATTTCGGTATTCGGTATAACTTTTTTGTTTGTAATCCGATTGGAATGAAACAAACACTAACTACGAGTAACTAACTTTGTTACGGGAAGCTTGCTACAATAAATCAATGAAAATTACATTCAAATCGGTTAAGCCGTTTCTGAGATTAGCTTGCACAAACGCACATGAGAATAACAGACAAAAATTCTAAAAAATATTTTTTCACCTCTGTAACGATATTTAACAGTAACGGTTATAAGCAGAACGTTTACGAATTGTTTTATTTTGTGTTTTTATTGTAATTGTAGTTTTTATTTTATAAACACAAACTTCCATTATATTATAATACAAGTATAAATATAATTCATTTACGTCGGCGTGTCAAGTAAGTTATTATGATGGATGAAGATTGAGAGAAGTTATTCCATAAAACGATGTTTATGTTTTAGTTAAGTTTTCGAAAATACTATCACCGGAATGAATTTATTCACATACTTTGACTAGCACATTCTAGCAACTGCGTATGTAGGTATATATTATTATGACTTGTGTGAAATTCAGTCCAACGCCCTTGGAGTTTAAATATTGAACTATAATATCTGACTAGCTGTGCCCGCAACTTCGTACGCGCGGTTTTCGTACGCTTGGTATTTTGGCATTAGGTATAACTTTTATGTTATCTTATGTAAACCGATTGCTACAATATTATACAAATAGAAGCTACAATACATCAATGAAAATCGCATTCAAATCGGTTAAGCCATTTCTGAGACATGTACATGTACATGGATGGATGTTGTTAAATGTTTATTACTTTAACACACAAAAACGGCTCAACGGATTTGTATGAAATTTGGCACACAGATAGTGTAGATAACCTGGATTAAAATTACTTGGATCACAGATATTACCTGGATTAACGTTAATTTTTAACCTGTTAGGTTCCTGTGGCGGCACGACTGTCGTCACAGCGATAAAGGTGTCGGGCGTTATAATACTCATATATTTTGTCAGATGTTATATTTTTTCGGGATTTCAGCGTGGACGAAGTATGTTATAAACTATAGTCAAAACATCATGGTATACTTATGGATTTTTTTTCGTTTCTTTCCCTCCCTACAGAGAATACATTGCTGGTTACATAAACATGTGAACAGGTCTGGTTCGATTTAGAAGAAATTTTTTCATTTAAAATTTATCATTAATTGACAACTTTAATTTGGTATACTTGTTCTATTTGATCGTAGGTGAGTACTGCCCATAGTACTGCCAATATTTGCTGCGATAACCACAATGTTGTAAAAGGTCTATTTGTTATTGAGTGCCTATGAATTATATTTAGATGAGTGAGCAATAACGCAAAGTGATTAATGGACATTTACAAAGTTTTAATGGTCTGTCTTTGAAACAAGATAACTTTATTAATACAATTACAGGACTATTTACTTAGTGTTCCATTCGGTCAAGATCTAACAGAAATCGGTTTTCTTTAGAAATATTTAATTTTGTTCATTAGTTTAAATTAGAAACTCTACTGATGTGTCGTTTTCCTTGTGAACAAAATACAAAAGTAAAACTAAAAGCGAATTCCATGTCTAAATAATATCTACATTTTCTTTTATCTACTGCCCTTTCTATTGTCTGAAATGAAATTTATAAAACCTTATTATATATTCATATGATCCACAAAGGCAATACGATATTATACTTTACACACACAACACGTGTAGCAAAGTCGTCAGTTGCATTTGCCTCTTTGTTTTAAATTGAATCATACTAAGTATTTCAGCTTTTATTACTTTCACATAGCGTTCACAATCCCTGGTTTTATTCATATTGGCTTTCTTTACAACATCTAAAACTAGTTAAAGTACAAATTGACTGCAAAACGAGCCAACTCTAACCACATTTATTACGAGTTAGAACTATCTAGAGGTTTCCACTGCACTTGTTATTTCTACTCAACTTTCACTTACGCTGTGTCTTAGAACGTCTTCTAAGAACAGAACTTAAGAAGTGTTTTAGTTTTTTTATAAATCGATAGCGCTTTGTTCTCATTTGCACACATTTTTCTACAACATCCTTGCGTCCTTATCTACTGTGGATTTTCTTGGAACTTCTGAGTAATAATTCTGAGTACTTCTGAAAAAATGATTTAAATACATTGTTTAAAAGTGTATAATGGAAGTTTATTTACAAAATTTATGTGAAATTTTTCTTCAGTTAAGAGTTGGATTTACCTTCTAACGGCAGCAGTCAGAGAAACTGTAGCAAACAACCAATAGTTTTTTAGAGTTATCTATACTAATATTATAAAGAGGAAGGATTTGTTTGTTTGTTTGCATTGAATAGGCTCCGAAACTACTGGACCGATTTTAAAAACTCATCACTGTTGGGAAGCTATATTATGAGAGAGTAACATAGGCTGTATATTTTATAAAGTTACGCGGGCGAAGCTGCGTGCAATAGCTAGTTCTTAATTAAATTGATTATTTAAATTAAATAAAAATAATAGTTAAATTTTTAAATGTCCATTAGGTACTTTTACATTACATGCCTAATTTTCGCAGAGATTTAGTGTTGATATTTTAAACAGTTTTTGTATCATATTATTATTTAGGTTTATATACATAGGTACATTTTTTATATCTATTTACTAATTATACTCACTAATAATTATTTATATTAAATGCCAAAAGTGCAGTGAATTAAAATTCTATAAAATAAAAAAGTCGAGACCGTGGAACAATTTTTAAGAATTTTATTGCTTCGTATGAAATTTTTTCAGAATAAAAAGTATTCTATATGTTAATTTAGATTATAACCTGCCAAATCTTATCCAAATCCATTGAGCCGTTTTTTTACGTGAAACAGTAATAAACATCCATCCATCCTCACAAACTTTCGCATTTATAATATTAACAGGATTACAGAGTGTATGTACATGTATGATAAGCATTCATAGCAGCGTCAACGTGCATTGCATTGCAATTGTAGTTAATAAAATAAAATCAAGTCATTAATTAATGGATGTTTTGTTTCTTATTTTAAATTAAAAGTTATGTAAAAAACAATTATGTTTTATAAAATAAATACTTAAATAATATACCATTGCCATTCAAAAACTTAGGTATTTATTTCTATCGAAATATCAAATATTTCATCGCCAAGTAACTAACTCTTTGCAGACGAAAAATAATTACAATGAAGCTTAGAAATATTGAACTAAGTTGTAACAACTTTTAATAAAGAGGATTAAATCTAACGAAAACGAAAACTTCGTTAAAATTCGATAGGAAGAGATCATTTACCTTAACTTACCTATTTACTGGTGATTGTTAGAAAAATTATATTGCAATTTTGATAATTATCAGTGTAGGTATATTGGGTCCAAAAGTATTATAGTAGAGATCAGCCTGATTATCACTCAAGAACGCGGCTATATCACCTCAAGGCATGTTTTCTGTTGAAAATCTTACTTGGATCTTTGGATGACGTTTAAAACTGTTTTATATGCACACTTTTTCGTGCATCGCTTCCAATCGGCGCGTTTGTAACAAATATTACTTTAAAGTTATACAATATACGAGTATAATGTGAAAATAATTTTGTAAAATAAAGTTCCCGCTGTCTGTCCCTCATGTTTACTTAGATCTTTTAAATTACGCTACAGATTTTAATGCGGTTTTCACTAATGGCAAGAGCGTTAGAAATAGACGATTTTTTCTTATATATAATTTGTAGAAAAAATTTCTCTCGTGCGAAGTCGGTAGCGGGTCGCTAGTATGTAAGTACATTGAGATCGTTACTTAATTTATTCCTAACTACCCTTATCTAGTCCTATCCCTCTCCTTCCTACATCTCTACCGCGAAAGATACAGTCCACAACACCATTGGACTGAGTCTATGCCGCATAGGTATACTTCTCAAGAGAAGTCAAAGCATACCACGGAATATTGCATCATACATAATTGATAGTGTCAGAACATGCATAAGAAAACAATTTTTTTTCTTATGCAATTTTTTTTCTCTTTCAAACAGAGCAAAGGAAGTGAACTTCTCATTGCCGTCATTCCGGTCGTCGTCTCTTGGTGAACTACGTGAATCTGGCAGTATAAGCAGCCTCGGGAGTGAAGTGCTTTGCCCGCCGATCCCAACTCAACTACGGTCCAATTCATACAGTGAGTATCTTACCTATTTTAATGGTACACAAAGACTTCGTGTGTTCTTTGATCGTACAACAAATATATTTATGTAAAGTAAATAAAACGCTGCGAAATTGGTTCATGCATTTTCTGTTTGAAAATTTTAAGGTTAATAATTAATTTCTGTACAACACTGTTACTCGATTTTACTATTATAAAAGTTAATACCACTTGTAAAAAAGTAAAATTGTGTGTATATTCATTAGACAGATAAGGCATAGTTGAAATTGGGAAGGTTCTGTAGTGCATCAGGGAAGTTCGCTGAATCCAGGGTATATGTAGCTTTGAAGAAAAGATGTGCATCCCTGGTGCGCAGATTACGGATCATGCATTCTCATTCCATTTACCAAAATGTTTGACTGTATCTGAACCATCTGAACCAGTTATTGGCTAATGAGCCCGTGTAACGATAGCGCCCTCTCGCGTGTTGCGCCTCAACCAGAGCACAATTATACCGACATATACATTGATTTTTATTTATATAAATAAATTGAATTGTATGAAGATCACAATAGTATATTATCTGTTTCTGATATAGTAGGCACGATTTCTCAACATTTTAACCTTCGCATAAATGGATAATAAATTATATTGTTCCAAGCAATTATATGAATTAAAAATAAAAGGGGCTTCAGTACGAATGAACTCTTTTGTTATAATGGGTTTTTAAATGAGTTCGATGTTTTTGTTACTGACCGTTGCCCTTTCCTAAAAATAAATTTAAAACACCGTTTACTTACGTTTTTGTTCATAAACGTTCTGTTCATGAAAAAAATATATCATTAGAAAACATAGCCTCGGTCATTAGAAATCAACACGTCCGATGTCACCAAACTAGAATGTACACAGTAATTGCTACCTAATAGAAATTTACTATCAATAAATCTCACTAAGTAAACTTAGATACGGTCTACAAACATTAAAACAATACCTAAGGCAATTTCCCAACACCTTTATCACTGGTATATGTACCTGAATATCATTTCAAGGTTAAGACAAAAGTTTCGACAAGACTGACCGGTCTTTCACACTTTCTGTACATTTAGTTGGAAACTATAGGATATATAATGTTGGATTTTTCAACTTTCATAACATTTTCTACTCGTAGATATACTATCTTCAGACATTAATGTTTTAAAATGCTTTTGATGAGTGATAGGTATTCAAAATGATAGGGTAATGGGCTCTAAATATCCAATCTATAATTTTAAAAGTTTAATCTATAATCTACATATTCATCTATCCCTTCGGTGTCAAATCTGTGGGTCCGTGGGGTCCAACGCTTTTAATTTTTTTAACATCTTATCAAAACGTTTAGTTGACATAACCGGCGATTCTAAAGCCCGCTATTACCTCGGTCAACAGATTAGTATTGCCATACAATAAGGTAATGCAGCCAGCATGCTCGGAACCCTGCCAAAGGGACCGATGCTTTATATCATATAAAGCGTAAATATATATAACTTAGAATTAGATTTTATTTTAAATAAGCTTGTTTTTAGTTCGTAAAAGTTAGGTAACTTATGAAATGTCTGTTAAACACAAAATAAATATTTATTTTAGAGTACAACATTAAATAAAGTCAGCGCACGCAACGGAAGTTGGCCGCAGCGTGATGTTATATAGTCTAAAGCCTTTCTCGATAAATGGACTATCGAACACAAAAAGAATTTTTCACTTCGAACTTTTCACACGCGTTCAACCAAACTAACAAACATACAAACAAACAAACTTCAGCTTTTTAATATTAGTTTAGATTTCTATAATATTATTATGTACTGTGATATTCAATTCAATCAACTGAACTTGTATTTTATAAATATCAGTTTTACAAATAGACCAAATCTATAAGGCGCGGTGCTAAATTCACAATAATATCTGTAAGTAGATATTATTGTGAATTTATTGTGAAACGCCTACGTTTCGCTACGAGTTACGGTTGGGTTTGACGTCATAAACAGTCATTACGACGACGTCACATTAATTGCCCTGCTTTTTATACGACGAACACATATTTGCCACAAAGCGTATGAAATTGAATTTCTTTTATATTTTAAAAAGATGATGAATGGAATTTCCATTTAAATTTATTTTGATATGCTTTTAAATACATTTAGAAAGAATTGTTAAGGGTAAAAATAACTCACAATGGACTCTAAGGCCCAATGTTTCGTATTTCATGAAGATTTTATGAAAGCTCTTTCATACAAATGAAAATAAATTGAGTGGGTTGCCATATAATTAAAAATAATATATAAGCACTAATTAAACTAGAAGATTAAGAGCAGACTGGACAAAGAGATTCAAATCAAAATTATATTAGCATTAAGTTAAACTTTATTTAACTTATGATGTATGTATATAACATATTGAAATAAATAAATGTTTCGAATGTGTTCAATGTGTTCAAGTGTTCTGTTAAATAAATTAAATAAATAAAAATATTACTTACTTAAGTTAGTTATAAAAATATTTAGGTAGCTTTAGGTATATTTAGGTAGGCAGATAGAAACACACGCAACTATGATAGATACAAACACCTACGTTCTTTGTGAGTAATTTTGTCTGACCGCTCGCCGCGTCACCATGCTATGCAATTACTGCCTTTGGCAGCTGTTTGGTCTCGTGGCTTAATTGTTACGTATGCCTAGGTCAGGTGCTGAATACGTACGTGTCCATTAATACAAATATTTTACGGAAAGACCGAAAACGCATATTGATTTGTCATAAATTACGCCTGAAATATTATGTGAATACATCTAAAACCAGCAGAATCAGCAGAAATCAGCAATCAGCAGAATCAGCAGAAGGCTAACGTGGTAGAAAATAACACCTCCTAGCGGTTGGACATAAATTCTTTATTACATAGTATAATTTTAAGTCGCTTTCCGGATCTGTCTCTCTGTATATCCGCTAACTCCTCCTTAACCACGCTAAGGATTTTGATGTGAATTTTACCATAATAAATCCTAATTATAATTTTTTTATTTAAATATAAAATAACAATATTTTGCAGTATTTACGTAAGCTTAACTGGAAAGACACATAAAAACTATGTACTAGAAAATTGTAGTTCTTCAAAAAAAAAAAGAAAACTCCGCGATGGCATATCTGTTACAGTTGACTCGTAGTAACTAATTTCTTTCGTCTCTACATATTTTATTATTAATTCGTAATCTACTTCTAAACCACTAAACGGATTTTAATTTGGTTTTCACTTATAGAAAAAGGGATAAACGGGGAAGGTGTGTATATAAAAATTGCATCCCGGGCGAAGCCGAGAGCGGGTCGCTAGTGTAATATAATATGGAAATACATTGAATTTCTCCGCACCCGGGTTGTAGCTAGGAGAACAGAGCACATGTATTTGTATAGTGCGACATACGTGACGGATACATTTGTTGATTAGGCTCTAATAGAATTATAGGGCAGGTGAACTCGTCGCTACCAAGCTATCCCTTATTTCTACCGGTAGTGATAGCTGCATGTTTTCATTTTCACATATCGCTACTCTCACAAATTGTCAAATTTTTTTAAAATACTTGTTAAAAATTCAATTCTTCGTCTCGTTTACTCAGTGGAACTGTCCTGGTCTCACATTTAAATTTTCTGTTTTATTTATTCATTTACTTATAAAGAAACGGTTACATTACAATGAAAAGGTTGGTAATATGTTAAATCCTGTATAGGGTTGTTTGGACAATGAGTATACTACTGTATAAATAATTATATATAAATAAATATAGCTGACCATTAGCTGATACTTCAGCTAATGGTCAGCTATATTTATTTATATAGATCGCATAGATTTTCAAAAATTCTCTCTAAGCGGATGTTTAATCAGTTTTGTGTGAAATAATAACAAGATCGCAACCATTCGCATTTATTTCACATTTATAATAATATTAGTAGGATAAAACATAATAACAATATAATACAAAAGTATCATTATAATAATATCCATTCATGATATTTTCAGATATACCTACTTAAAAAATAAGACGCGTACTTACTTAAATTCAAAAAGAAAAACTTTTTACAATTCATTTTAAATAAAACAAGCAAAAACAAGGTAATACTTTCAACAAGTTATTATAACTTTTCTAATCTGGTATGAACGCCGCCGTTAAATTAAAAAAAAAATAGAAAACTTTATACTAGTATGTAACTATGTATTTATGAAATCGAGCCACAGTTAATATATATATATATATATACAGTTTGAGATGGAAAGGATTTTAAGTTGAGATTTTTCTACTTAGTCCAAAGAAGCAGAAGTTGTTTAATTTTTTTTAAATCTTATGTAATTTTTCCGATTCTTTTTACCGTTTCTAGATGGTAATCTTACCTCTTTTTTATTTTTCTATACTGGAATTATAAAGAGGGATTTTTGTATATTTGTAATGAATAAACTTAAAAAACTATTAGGGTGATTTTAAAAATTCTTTCACCTATATAAAGCTACGTTATCAGCGAGTAACATAAGCTATATTTTATAAAGTTATGGGGGCTAAGTCGCATGCAACAGCTAGTATATTATAAATGCGAAAGTGAGTTTGTTTGTTAGGCTTTAACTCGTTAACTACTTAACCGATCATCATAACGTTGTCAGGCGTACAGAAAAGGACATAGGGTTTATTTCATCTAGAAAAATTTCTTGTGACGGGATCCGACGGTGGATCCAGGCTGCTTCTGACCTACGTCCTGCGGCCGAGTCGATGATGATGATGAATATTTTTTTAGTTACGCATTTAACGTTAAGTTCCTTATATTGGTCTTGGAAAGGCTTAGATTCTGTTTGATTAATTTTTATGGTAAATTCCCTTCTTTATAAAGGCATTGAACTGAACATTTTCCACCAACATATTGAAAAACGATTTAATGTATTCCATGTTTTCATACCTAAAAATAAAGAATGTTTACATGCGCGTTAGTAGATATTTTTATATAGACAACCCTTAAATAGGTCATGTGTTGTCAAAAGATCTTGCCAAAGGTTTTTAGAATTTATATTGGCTTATTAAACAACTGAAGCCTTATGAACGTGCGACTTCGTTCACTGAATATTGAAAATTCTACAAAGATACGGCCGTAAAAATGCGCATCAATCAAGTATTAAATAAAAATTATTTTTTATGTACAATTATAAAAGGAGCAATATGTTTTGGGCAGCTATATTTTGCCGCTAATATTTTTAATTAAATTAATAATTAGTGACTGTTAGGGCCTTTTTCACCATGTGTCAAGTAGGCTAACAGCCATTTAAAGTCACCGGTAACCGGGAATGTTGAAGATGAGAGGATATACCTTTGTTTGTACGGTAAAAGTCCCAAACATTAAAAAGAAAATAATAAAAAAAAAATCGCCTATCGAAGAAAAAAATATATACTTATTACGAAACAATTACCTTATTTACGTAAGAGAAGCACCTGCACTGTTGTCGCATATTCAACGACATCTTTAATTTACATTTTCGCTGGCTTCAAAGACACCTTATCCTTAGTTTCATTATTATTAATGCAAAAGTGATTCTTTGATAGTTTGATTGTGCGCGTAGTTTTGATTGTGCATTCATTATTGCCAGTCAGTTGTATTTAAAATTATATATTTTACTTATTAAAATTAATAAAAACAAATTAAAATATTCAATTCAATTAAAATTAAAATTAAAATGGTATATAAAACGTAGATAAGTATAGTGAGCTAAGATAAAGGCGTGGCTGTATGACTTGACAGGAAATTACCAGTATTAAGCATTCCGCCAGAATTAAGCTGCACCAGAATTAAGCGGGGAATCACCTAAACGTGTGACAAAATTAACCCATGCCATCCTCACAAAGTCTGTCTGTTTGCCTGTTTTTCCGCTAATTACTTCTAAACTATTTCAACATATATTGATACGGTTTTCAATAATGGAAAGAATGGTAAACGAGGAAGGTTTATGGATATAAAAAATTGTATGCAGGATATCTACGTGGCGGACAGATAAGAGTCGATAGATGTAGATATCTTTTTTAAAATATTAAAACCATTTCCAAACAAGTGGGAGAAAAATTACTTTTATACCTATTTAAACTTATCATGTACAGTCAGTTATTGTTAGAGTTTCCTTAAACTAATTTCCTCGCCTGTTCTCTTGCAGTTTACCTGCATTGCTGTAGTGTAATAACTTTCAAGTTGAGATGTTCTTAGCTTCATTAAGTTGAAGTTGATGTATAGAGATTCAGAAACAAGGTTATAAAATTATTAATTATAATGTTATAACATATTAAAATCCTTACCTCGAATCTTTACAATGTTACAATTTTAATCATTTTTCTAGAAATTGTTAAACAAAAATAATTTACTTATAATTTTCCACAGGTATTTTTATATTAAATATTGATTGATTGATTAAATTAAACAATCAAATTTAAAGGAAGGGTTTATTCGAATTAGATTTTTATTCACATACATCCTATATTTTAATGAAACCCTGAAACAATAATAATAATTTGTTTTGCTGTTGGGATTTGTCAAAAATATGATACAAATATAAATAAATTTAAAAAAATAATGATTAAGAGTATTACATCGGTGATTCTACATAACATATGAGTACATTACAACATAAAGAAAACAATATATATTTTAGAATTCAATCGGCCGGTTACTGTGGAAGTATATTTCATTGGTGAAATTGTAGTGTTTAATATAGAGCCAAAAAGGACATCAGAAAATATAGAAAATGCTCAGTGGATAGCAGTGTATGACTAAAGTTTCACCACTTTTAACTTTGTATAGTATCTACAATCCAAACTTTAAATAACTCGGGAAAGTATAGGTATCATTTCAAAAGGAAACGAAACCTTTTACGTCTGCAATCTTTTCGAATAGAAAACGTAATTACAATTTTCTCTTTTTTACTGCAGCGCTTTAAGAGCGGATGAATAAATTAAATGAAGCTGAACAAACGGGCAAACTTTAGAGGAAATTTTTGTTTTATTGTCCCACAGGATTATATTAAGGCAATTTTATTATAACTTCAAACGCTGCGCTGCTCTGATATTGCTCTTTTTGTGGAGACAACTAGTAGCACTGCTTCAAAGTAGCCTTGCTAATTGCTAGGCGTAATTAATTAGTAGCCTTGCTAATTGTGTGGTTGTAGGGAATGTGTGGTTTGTGACGTCTCAGGCTTCTGAACAAGTACGGTCATCATGTCAAACATATGCCCGTATTTAATACCGATCTAAGAAAATCTGAACAAACCAGAAGGAGTAACTGCGTTGGAACTGAACTGTTCTGAAGAGAACAAAAGTAAGAGTGTTATTATGTATTCATTCTGAATATATAATAACACTCTTACTAGTATTTTGTTTCAAAATAAAATAACTTGCCTAATAAAAAGTCATGCGTATTTGTAATATGCAAAAATATAGCCTTTATATCGAGTATATTCATTCTTGAAATGTCTCCAGTCAAACAAAATAAGTCGTTTGTTTTGTAAATGAACATTAACATTTCAAACAAAACCTTTGACATTCACGTTCAAAGTACCTAACCAGCATAAAATCAGCAATTTCACGGGCATTACTTACGAAGATATTACTTTTTCAAAACTATATTTTAAGTAAATATATACTACTGCAATGCAATAATTATTGGATACGCTAATTTTTGTAGATAGGTACTCTACGAGTATAAGTTATTATAATAATTTAGTGGTTCACATACATTTTATTATAGAAAAATAATATATATCTAATATATTATAAATATTATATATCTATCTTCTAAACCACCAAACGGGTTTTGATACGGTTTTCACTAATAGTCCAGGAAAATTCACTAACAAATCACAATTTGAATGCCGTATGGGTATTTTTGATATATGTTTCTACAATATATATGTAAAATCGATGGGTGAAAGAAATTTTAGATTCCAACCTGTAGAAAGTGTGGAAAATAAACTCAAATAATACAAAAAAAAATCAACCGAAATTGTAGAAAATTTATTTTTATATAAAACTTATTATAACTTTTTTGATAAAATTAAAATTAACAGTTAGGGACCTCCCTATAATAATAACCTTATTATTATACGTATTCTCGTATCTACGATGGCTCTTGACATAGGTACCTAATATTAATATTTCTATTGGTCACGTAACATTTGGCTTATGTGTGAAAAGGTTATTAAATGTATTCAAAATCCTTTTTGAACTAGATTCAAACATATACTCAATTTAGTATTTCCGCGAACTAGCAACACCTGACCCTTAATACCTAAAAAGGGTTGATGTTATTTACAATTCATTCCCGAGGGCGACACATCACACCCTTTTACGACGCGCCTATCACTTATAATTTTGTCGGAATTTTATAACTGTGTATTGTTAGGTGTTAAGTAACTTAATTTGCTTACTCATTAACAACTTTATTATAACCGACATTTTGTCACTCGTATTGACATTTTGTCACTCTTATTGACACTCGTAGGTGGCGTGGTTGATTTGGTTAAGAGCTCACTTGTCAACGAAAGTTGCTTACCAATTTCATGCTACGTAATACGTAATTCCATAATTACTCCTCATTTATTGGTCGTATCAATATATATCTAATATAAAAAACATTGTTTGTTAACATTTTTAAATATAGAAGTTTTAATAATACGAAAAACGTATGTACCAAGTGTGTTTTAAACTTCGATAATTCATATATTTTATGTTTTACAAGCTTTTTGGTCAAGCCATAAACGAGAAGTAAGCTTAATTAATAAAATTTATTACATTTGTAAATATTTAAAAAATATTTTAATATGCATGTTAATCTTTATTTAATACTTCTTTATAAAATGCATGTATATTTATTGGAAAATAAAACAGCATCTGTTTTTTGCTCATATAGTCCAGGTTGCTACGATAGTTCCGTGTAAAATTTTCTCAGCAGATTAATAAAAATCCAATTTGCTTTTTACAGTGTAATATGAGATGCAAATACGATTTCTTTAGAATACTTACAATTTTCCACTGCCACCACTCTAAAGGAGATACTCGTGAAATACAAATATTTATGGAAATTCTTAAGAAATATATGTTTTTTACACTCTCACAAACTACTTAATAGCAAAAATGGCAACGAAATAATATATCATACAAAACAAACGCTTATCGATACGAAAATCGGCTCTCATACAATATATAATATATATATATATATATATATATATATATATAACGATTTTTTATCAACATAACTTTTTCATATCAATTTTACACACACACAATTTTACAATAATTAATATCTCCAAAGGTTCAGACAAGACAAGTATACAGAAAACTGTTTTAAATAAAAAAAATACAGTGTTTTCATTAAAATATGTTTTCATTTATTAGTAAAAATCGTTCGCTATGACAGGTTAAGTAGAAGAGTACCGAAGTAATATTGAGGTTAATAAGGCAAGTTTTCTTGGCTTGTTAAAATCGAATCTTAGACCAACCAAAACTCTTAACACACCCCATTGTTACAAATCACTTGGTATAACGAATATTTTCTAATTGCCTTCAGCTTTGTTATATCGAGGTTACACTGTTTATACATCGTATTTCTTCATTTTAAAAAATCACCTATATTAAGAAAATTTGTCCATATAAAGTAAGTATAACAACAGTCTGAAAATATTTTTATATATAAAAATGTTGTTGGTTTGTGTACGCTTCAAAAACTCAAGAATGGGTAGACAAATTTTGATTCGGTTTTCACATTAGTAAAGAGGGATAAACGGGGAAGATTTTTATATATAAAAAATATATATTTATATATTTGCTAGTATATATTATGTTTCTACTACACGGGCCTTACTCGGGTTATATATTATTACCTTATACCTTATACGGTCATGTTTATTTACCTTGAAGTTTTGGACGTGTCGTACGCCCACGTTATCGAAGTGACTGAAATGGCGGATATTAGCAACTTCTAATTGTCAGTTCAGACAGAAAGTTGTGTGGTATCGACCGATAAATTACAGAAGCACGGTCAGTTTAAAATATACGAGCAATTAGATGATGTTGATACCCGCTATTTCAATCCCTTAGAGACCATGAGCCTTGCGCCACATCCGAAATGTCGAGGTAAACAGTTCTTAATTATATCATGCAAGTTCCGTGTAGTTAAAATAATATGTTAAAATTATGAACATTTAAACCAATAAACAAACTGATCAACAAAACTACACCCATAAAGGGCATCGTTCAAAACCAGGCCACCAATAAATTTTCCAGTTGTTCTTAATTTCAGTAAATTCCTGTGAATATTTCAATTTTTGTAAATGGGGAAAATTAAAAAACTTTTTTATACTTTCAAATTTAAATATCTATGAAACACCTTTACCAAATTACACGATATTTTCCCAGTAAAATCTATAATTTATTCTTACCTAATGGTACAAGTTTCATCCATTAAAACGAAAATAATAAAACACTGATGGCCTAATCTTTTTTTTAACTATTATTAAGATTATTGAACAGATTTACAAATGTTCATGAATCTGTTTTTTTCAAAACTTCTCAATTAACAGCATATTTATTTATATTTTCAGTAAAGATTTTCATGGCGCTTTCTTAAAAACCCTTAAATCGCTGCTCCCTGTTTTCTCTACAAGACTGTTTTATTATTAAAACAATGTGTTCTCGTCGTGTCCTTGTTTTGAATATACATATATGTATACTTACACAAAATGAGAACGTGTTGAAGATAATATGAGGCAGTAATGTTTTTGTCAAAACGACTCGAGTTTTGGTCGGACGTTAATGAGCTGCGAAGAGCGACATTGGCTTCAAGAGAATGTTTTTTTTAGATAAAAATTGTTACTCGTGTCTAGTTTTCGACAAAATAACACAGGTAAAGATCGTCTCTTGAACCTTGTGTAATTGTCTTGTAGATGTTTATAAAAAACAATAAGTTATTAGTTATTGTTATTAGTAGTGTCAGAACAATAGGCCAAATTTTTTATTTTCTTAATATAAATATGTGATCCTTTATACATGGCGATGCTCACACATTCATATTTTTTATAGTTATTTAAGGAAAGCGATTACTTTAGGAAAGCAGACATTAAAAGTTATCACCAACCTGAAGGGTTTGTCTCTTTCATTCGTACTCTATACTAATATTATAAAGAGAAAATATTTGTATTTTTGTTTGTAATTAAAAAAACTCAAAGATTACTGTGGACTGAATTAAAAAAATCTTTCAACTATAGAAAGCTACATTATCAACGAACAATATATGTGCAACAGCTAGTTAGGAATAAAAACATTCTAGGAACTTAAACTAATTTTTACTGTTTACACTACACGTTGATTGTGATGAAAGATAAGGTCATAAAATCTACTGGCGGGGATATTTAAAAAAAGAAATATAAATATTGATGCTAGTGATGTCCAAAACATGTATATATATACATATTAATCCGTCTAAAACAAATAATCTGCAATATATTTTTTTTTTTTGGAAAAAATACTTTCAATTTCTCTTACATTATAAGAGCCATTTTAGCACATAAACATTGCAAGACATTTATTGAGGTCATGTGAGGTTTTCACGATGGGGGGCTAGCTTAATGGACCGTGTCCTTACAGTTAGGACGTATAACTATGTTGTTTATAAGAAGTATATTATATTTATTCGCTTAACGTCAACTATTTGAATTTAATTAAAAGCATAAGATCGGTCATTCTGCTTATTAAAATGTGGCTCGAGGGTAAAAATATTCTCGTCATCCAATGAAAATTTCTAGGACCGCCTTCTGCGTACCGCCTAAGAAGTTCTTTTATTTTACGACTCATGATTACTAAGTTTCTTATCAGCTGCAAGCACTAAATCATCATTTAAAATACACGTCACGGTTCTATGTGGGCTCATTTATCAAGATAAAATATTTTGCTTACGAACAGGATTTATTCGGATACTTTCCTTCACTCCCGGACCGCCTTTTTAGTATAGATATTAAGTGAACGCTCTGATCTTTTTTGTCACAAAAAATGTTCATAATGTTCAATCTATAATCCGCTACACAAACATTCAACTAATTCAAAGCGGATGAAGCGGATTATATTTGCGGATAATAATTGCGGATTTGATAAAAGCTGATAAAATTCAGTACAGTCCTATCACAGAAATTTTGTTCTCATTTCACTATCACAAAAATTGTAACGAAGATTGACACGAAAATGGGAAAACACAATGAATATTCATTTGTGAGAATGACAGGTTATAAATTCAAAATGTTTTTTTTTTATCGTAAATCGTAAGCCCTCTTGGTGAGGACGGCCACCACAAAAGCCTTTGAGTACTTTGAATTGACGGGACTTTATGTTTTTGATTTTATTCACTATAGACCTCTCATCATTATCATCTCAGCCATAGGACGTCTACCACCCTATAATTTTCCAATAGGACCGGTCAGAAGTAGTCTAGATCCAGTGTCATCGATCCACTTTAAGGTTGGAGAGCATTCTCGAGAATGGTCTTGAGTTTTTGAAGCGTACACAAGCCACATAACATTTTGATAAGATTTGCAGAAAAAAATTGCACCCTTGCGAAGATAATAATAGGATAGTGTTTTCAGTATTCGAAACTTGGTCTATAGAGAAAGTTGCTCAAGCATTTCATTTCAACTAAAAACGCGTCTAAAACTATTCTAAGAGGGATAATTCCACCAAACACTTGTGTCAACTAGTTGGTCGCCGAGTTGATCCGTGGGTCATAAACGGTGTGAACGCTATAAAAACAGAAGTACATTTTCTCCTTCGTTGAATGTTTCTTTTTACTCTAGTGAGTACACAATAGGATCAGTTATATAAAAATACATTGTGTAGACTTTGCTTCAACCCTTTTTAAAATGTTAGGTAAGGGTGAATGGTATTATTTCTGTTGTATTATGTTTGAATAAATCTTTTCTCAGTTCCTTACGTGGACGAAGTAGTGCGCAACAGCTACACTAATATTATAAAGAGAGAAGATTATTTTAGCTGGTAACGTAAACTATACCTTATAAAGTCGTATGCAACAGCTAGTATTTAATAAAGTAAAAATTTAATAAAAAAAAATTAATGAAAATTGTTAAATCCGTTATAATTGAACGAATGTCTCTCAATTGAAAAAGTAACACGAATTCCAATAAAAAATATATTCATAGAATTGTCGAATGATGAAAATTAAAATGTACGAATATTTTATTAAGTAAATTATTTATAGGGAAAACAATCAATCGAAGCGTAACAACTCTACTTTATTCCAATTTTGTATTTAATATTATTGAGGCAAAATATTACTCTTCAATATTAATTGGAAATGAATATTTGAAATGTACGTACATTTGTTAAGGCTTTGCAAAGGGATGTGTTTTAGCTCTCTATAACACAACGCAAGCAAGGGGCTGGCGACCATTAGTACTATAAAGATAAGGGATTAGGAAGGGATAGAAAAAGGGTTCTGGCATCCCTTACTTACTCACCGAAACACAACAGCACACATGCTGGTATTTTACAGTGGTAAGGGGACTATTACTTCCACCAGACAGGCTGTCAAAATGACTGCGGAACGCATTGTGCCCTGCCACTACTTACCAGAGCCAAACCAGATCCAATTTTGAAAAGTTCTTTTCCAAAATTGGCCCTGCCGACATGCCCTTTAAACAGAGAGCATTTTAAATGTATATTTTTTTAACATTATTCTTAAGTTTTAGGGTTTTGCAGTTTATGTGAAATAGATGCACGTAGGTTTATATTTGTGTAAAGTAGCAAGAATTGAATTTACGTTCCTCAGTCGAGCATGAAACGTTTTGATTTGTAGCTTAACGATGTTATTTAGCATGTGAAATTCATTTATACGAGTATGTGCAAAATGTGATTATTAATTCAATTTTATCCTTACAATATTGTAAATGTGAAAGTGAGTTTGTTCGCCTTAACTACTCAACCGATCCTCATTAAATTAATATTGCATTAAATTTGTCTAGACCACAGAAATGAACCTACGGTACTTTACATCTCCTATAAAATAAAATAAACAGAAAAAGGTAACTACTATTCTTCCTGGGGAATAAGTTAAAATTAATTTACAGAACCCATTTTTTCTATTCCTTATCCTAATCCTGCTATAGGCCGCACATTTGCAGCACCTGTGGCGTTGCTTGTGTTATGGGCGACTGGCTATAACGGAAAGGCACTTGATGTCCACCTACCATCTGATGGACCGTCAGCCTGTCTGTTGACCTTAACATAAAAGAAATACTCGTATCGAGAGTTATAGTAAGCTAGTGGCGTTATGTCTGTGCATAATTAAAAGTAGACTACTATGGTAAACATAAACAAATTTTGTTCTCATTAACATATGGATTATTTGTTTCAGCGAACACTACAGACCTGGGAGTTTTGGATCCGGCACTTTACAAATCGGACTGCCTCGATGAAGACCTTTTATGGCCCGAAGGGCACGTGGTAAATCACTTCATCTCCTTACAAATTTTATTCAAATCAGATAACGCTCACGATTTTAGCATAACAACATTTTACAGCTTGATCCTTCGAGCCGGATACGTCTCTGACCTACTTCGATTTGCATCTACAATTTTGATTCTAAATCCTCTGTAGTATTTTATCTTTCCAATTTTTTATTCCTGGCGTAAAATGGCTTAACGTAGCAATATTATTTAATAAAACGAAGCTTGCAGAAAGATTTTTCTAAACTGTATAATATCTCCCAGGACTACTTTGACCTGGTGTAACAACGAGTGAATAATATAGGAAATGCGAGAGTATTTCATTCTATTACTGTGTAAAATTAATAATTCACAATATCGTTAATTTTACATTATTGATTCAATAAATTATTTACATCTTTCTAAATTGATTGATCGACTTATTCTCACCAAATTACCCTTTTTTTTTTCATGATATATTTTTCCATAACATCGTTTCAAATAACACCGTCTCTGTGAAGATTAAATTTAGAGAACTCGTATTGGAAACGAAGAATGATAAACTTTTTAGGTTTCCTGATGAAATAAGGAATAATGTTATGAAGATAAATACAAGCGGACATAAATTATTCCCAAAAATATAGTATGGTATGGTAGCTTCAATACTTCGAGACCTGGAGATGTAGTAAACTAAAAGTTGAAATAATTTAACTCATACAAGTGCTTAAGTTATTTGCTTAAGTTCGAAAATAATTAAATAAAGAAAACATCAAAACAAACAAAAATCAAAAGTGAGACTATGTGATAAATGAAGTATATACCGTGCGTTTAAAGGAGCAGGGCACACTATGTTCCGCAGCCATTACCTGATTAGTAAGACACACGGTAAGCAAGCAATGTGGCTTACATTTTCTTATTACCTTGAAATAAAAGCGCTGTGCTGTTGTATTTGATTGCTAATTTGGGGATGCCAGAGTCCATTTACCTTATTATTCACCATTATTCCATTATTGTCCTATCAAGATGCGCAGCGCACTTACATACTTTTTTGAGTTTGGCTACTAGGTGACGTTGTCCAACTTTTTTTTTATAGGGGAAATGACGTTTACGCACTATCCCTCGTCGACGGGGACAGTCGACGAGGGGAAGTGTGAGACTCGCCCGGCGAAGTCTTATCGCCAGGAATACCCACTAAAACCCCCCGGATTCCACCAACAGCGGTGATGTTTGGGACCGAGATCACAGCGAGGCCTTGTCCTCGGATCCCTACACACCGCTACGTCCTCTGCTGACCCAGGGCGAACATTTTTGCCTCGCTTCATTTGTTTGTGGCGGTCTACTGGAATGCTGTGATCCGCCACGCGTCTTTGTTGGGTATATCAGGACGTCAGATGTCGCTTTCTGACGCTCTGACGTAATTTACGTCGGCCGACTCTTCGGCGCCTGATTGGATCGGCCTGGGGGTCAACCTCGCGGGACCGCTCACGGCCGCTTCACAATATGTCCAATCATCAGTCAAATTTAAAATAAAAATATTTTTTTGTTACTAACAATAATATCTAATGCAAATTCTGTCCTTACGTGGGAACCCTGGGAGAAATGCAGCATTTCTCAGGGGTTCGTACTGTCCAGAGGGATGGAAGTAGAGCGGGAGTTTCCCACTCTTACCACCGAAAACATAGCGGTAGCCGTCTTGACAACCGACCGATGGTCCATTGGAGTAGTCTCGTACTACTTCGAAGGCCACCTGGACATAGAGCCGTATCTGGACCACATCAAAACCATACGCGAAACAATCGAGGTCCCATGGGTCCTTATGGGAGGGGACTGCATTAACGCACATAGCTTAACTCTCATCAAATTCCAAAAAAAAAAAAAAAAATTTTCGCCCACTGGATATTTTTCAGCAAACTAAGATTTGTTAAAAAAATTGTACACTAATAAAAAAATTTTAGTGGTTTCGATTATCTACCATATTTTTTATTAAAATACAATAATACCACGGTAATGAAGAAAAATTTTAATAATATTAAAAAAAACTATTAATACACATAATAAATTAATATAACATAATACTTTCCTTAATACCGCCCCAGTAATTCCCGAGGCGAGAATCGTACGCCCTTAATTAATATTCATGTTCGTTTGCATAACATTTTTTAGTGTTTTCCACCACATAATAAGAAATAAGTGTTAAACAACCGTTGTGCTTCGTATAATTAACTATGAAAGGAACAATTATATATACGGCAATCTACATTCGGCAAAGCGAATATTAAATAAACATTACAAAGCCTTTTATTTTCAACAGTTAATTCTAGCAAGTAATTTTTTAACTCAAATGTAATTAACCTGAAGCAGAACTCACGTTATTACATCATATTGTTTTGTTTTAATATTTAATTAAATAATACGATTAAATCTTATAATTAAAATCACTTTTATTGTTTCCTCACTTTAACTAAGTTGGTTAAGTAGTTCAAGAACAATAAGGGCCTCTTTTACCAACTACAAGTAAAGTGTTGATTAGTTACTTTAAAGGTACATAACGGTAGATAAAGGTACATCAGCTCCATCACTCCCGGTGACCGGTGACTTTAAATGGCGGTTAGCCTTCTGGACACTTTACTCAGAGATGGTCTATTTCAGTAAAAAGTAAACAATATACAAAATAAAATAAAATACTGAAAAAAAAAAGATTAATGATCTTTTATAAAAATATACTTTAGATGGGAGAAGCTAGTGCACTGATTTATATTCTATAACTACAGTCATATAAGTACAAGTGCTTAAGTCTCTTACTCGTGCATTCAAACCAACAGCACATATGCTGACATTTCATTATGGTCTTCTGTAAGACTATAACAGTTTTGGGACAATACTGCCTTAAATAAATAAACATTAAAGCTTATAACCAACCATTTGTGTCATGTTATTCGTCTAATAAAAAAAAACATTAAAGCGATATAATCATTTTATTTTTGTTTTACAAGTGTCATAATGTTCTAAATATATCCGCTGACTTGATTGATTTCTGTCTAGGCGATATAAAGTTACAGCACTCGATGCTGCCGTCAATATTTCTACGTGTCAGTTGACGGACATAAAATATGACGTGTAGCCTTCCATTTTAATTTCCCTAGGGTCGTGTGTGGCTCACGCTGAAATACGAGTCGGGAACTGAAAGGTTGCAGGTGCATATTATAAAAGCGAAACATTTGCCGTCTCGCACACCGGCCCTCGCCAATGCATGCGACCCGTACATCAAGTAAGTAAAAACTCACACACAATACACTATAAAGCGGTGCTAAATTTTGCAACACTGTACCTTTTAGTTTCGCACGTTTTCTTAATGTAACCGGTGATCTTTTCCAAGTAATGCTTTCAGAAAATCACACCTACGATTTTTTTTTATGTCAAGGTCGACTGATGTTAAAAAAAAAAGATAAAAGTGAAACACAGTAGATAATTATTTACTTATAAAAATATGTATAATCTGATAACAAACTTCAGTGGGGTTCGTTTATTAATAAATAAGCGTAGGCTTAGTTCTGCAACGTTTCGCGGTCAAAATGATTCAGATAAGCCAGATAATCTCTTTAAATTGCTGTTATAGCAATATCATGCCATATATATTGTAAGGTTATACAGGGTTTTCTTACAGGTTTTCAATTAATATGATGACGGTGTCAATTAGCTGTAGTTATCTAACACTATTATAAATTATATTACTTTATTTAAATCTATAAATATATACATATACACTTTGTAGCTTTATCTACCATTATTATAATAACATAGGTCACCATTTTATTTCATATATTATAGATATGTATGCTTAAGAATCATATTTATTTTAATAGAAAAATTTGAGGTTCATTTCAAGGTTCATATCTCGGCAAATATTAACAATAGAGAAAAAAGTTTGAAATATAAAAGATGGGAAATTTTATTCTCTACGAAAAAGGTCCTCACAATTTTTAACGTAAAACTCATCGTTTTTGAGATATTTTCAAAAATTATATACTTGGATTTATTTGGATTTATACTTGGGAGACAGTCTCTGACACAATCCAATCGTACTTGTACTTTAAACAAAACATAGAAAACATTGAGATATACTAATTTCCAGACGGAAATAGACAACACCAAACGCCTTAAAGTGTACTTTACTAATTACCTTTTTTAATCTAGGATTCAGCTGATGCCAGACGAAAGGAGAGTCCTTCAAACTAAACAAAAGAAGAAGACTTGCAATCCTTTCTACGACGAGACGTTTGTTTATCAAGTAAGTCAGGCTTTAAGGGAACATTCTTTTGCTCAGTCTTTTTCATTCACCTTAAAATGGCTGCACTTAAATAATTTTGCAATTTTATTAGATGTTTTATTTTCGAGAGTAAATTTACTAAATTATCAAATGAATTTTTGATATTAGTATCTTTTATGCTTTTAAAAGAAGTTAAAAGTATACCTAATAAAATGAATGTATTCCAGAAAATGCAAAAAGAGACTTCTGCATTATAATGCTCTGCTGTGCTATGCTATGTATTGTTATAAATAGCCGTTTGAAACGTGACGATGTTACGAGTGGTGTCAGCGAGCAGTTCAATCATGCTAATGTACACCTATGAAAATTTAACGTAGGCACTGAATATCGCCTCAAAATGTTAAGTCCTACGTTTAAATTAGCAACTCTTGTTGGTAAATATAGTCCATATGTCGACCATTTATAAATGTTTAAGTTAGTGTAGATTTATTTATTTATTTATTTGTTTATTTATTATCTAACACATAATTCTACACAAGATGATTACTTTTATTATAATAAATTTGTCTAGACACTTTATTTCACGCCACGGCAACATTACAATTCATCAACGTTAAAATTTAAATGTTTGTTAATCAATCAAACATAAACTCTTGAAAAGATTTGTATGGGAATGTGAGCCAAGTCTAAATTCTGGAATAATACAAAACAGTTTAATTTTTATCTCTGTATCGCTTACCTATGGGATAATAGTTCAAATAAAGATCTGATTAATGATAAACAATGTGAAGGTTCATTTCATAAGGTGATCCTTTCGGGAATTGAACTCGGGAACCCTGGAACAGAAGAATCTAACCACTCATTCAACGCGCATGTCAAAGTCAAATGAAAATAATGAAAATATATTTTTACTTACTTTATTACCAGATACCACCTGGCAAGTTGGAAGGATTAACACTGAAACTGTCGGTGCTGGATGTCGGCAGAGTGGGCAAAGACAAACAATTGGTTGGACATATCATCTTGCCGCTCAGTGAACTAGAAGGCGTAGCTTCCGATGAAGAACCGCAACTGTATAAACTCGACATTGAAAAGGTAACAGTCAAAATAAATACATTATTTTACTTATTGCCACTTGCTTTACTTGCTACTATTTTCCCGCGACTTCTTCCGTATAATTTATGAATCTTTAGCCTATATATTATTCTGACGTGTAAACTACATTACTGCAAAGTTTCAACGAAATCCGTTCAGTAGTTTTTGTATATTTACAAGCTTTCACGTTTATAATATTAGTATGACATCCAACCCCAAATACTAATCAACTCAAACGTTTCACTAATGCTTCCTGTGACTTAATCAATGTTACGAAGTATGTAACGCTGCAATGTACTGCTTAATATTATTTTATCTATAACTTATTTATATTTATTGAAAACTCATCCATTTCTGCTTCTACAACACATTCATATATTTTAACAGGAACTTCAAGAGCCAACGTCAGACCTGGGCGAGATGTTAGTGTCGCTACTGTATAATGAGAATTCGCATAGACTCACCGTTACAGTGATCGAAGCACGTGGTTTAAAGGTAAGATCTTTATTTTCATATAGGAAAGTATTCATTCACACAAAGAAGAGTTTTTGGAATTGAAATTTGAATGAATTTAATGTTCTTTCACTTATACTTTACTTTACTTTCTTGCCTTTGCTTAGCTGGATCCATCGTCAAGTAAGCAAGAGATGGTGGCGCGGGTGACGCAAGAACGTGCTTGTCGCGGTGTGCGAGCGCGTCGCACGGCCCCAGTAGAAGTGGCAGATGACGGCAGCGCCCTCGTCTCCGAATGTTTCCACTTTAGACTCAGATCAGACGAACTGCATACAACTAGCGTCACAGTGCAAGCGTTGCAGCCGCACTCCGTCTATGCTAAAGGTAAGCACATCTGTATACGTACTGTCATCGACACAATTCACTCCAATACAAATGGGTTGAAATAAAATAAAAACTATATAAAAACGAAGTTGTAGACAACTTCTATTGTATATGCGCGAAGATGAACATAATAATTGACTAATGAGCGAAAGACCCTTGTCAGTTTTATATGTAGATTTTTACCAATATGATATTAAAGGTCATACATATTGTTTCAGATGAATTACTAATTATTTTGTATGATTTATCACTTTTCTATAAACTATATTGACTATTATATTTTTAAACTTGTTTTATACACGTATACGATGTAAAAGTTAATGCTGTGAAATTGGAGAATTTTTCTACGAATATAAAATCTCCTACCTTCACTACGAAAATATTTTACTAAAAACATCTTGCGCTTTACATAATTCTTTGAGAAGAAAATATTGTTACAACAATAAAAAAAGTTATTGCCTTGCTTTGGTAAATTACCATCATCTTGAACGAGATATTTCATAAGATAAATTTTCGGTAAGAGTCTTTTGTTATGTTCATTACCTGTAAGACCTACAGTCGTTAATATTTTTATGTACGCTTTTGTACGAATCTGTGTTAAGGAATTCTGAATCACAATTACAATCAAGACAGAATACAATCATTTATGATAGAGAAAAATCTGAACTGTATTCAATACGAAACTTTTATTTGCGAAATAATCATTCATAATTTTAAAACAACAAATAAAATAAAATAACTAATATTTTCGCCACAAACAAATCTGAGTGACGTTTTCTGTAGACAAACTTTGAAACATTTTCGGTTTAAATATTTAAACATTTGAACTTTAAACCGCAAAAGTGGAACTTCCGCATTTATAATCTTTTGAGGATGCTGATAATTATGGAGCTAGTTCTAAATCTGGATATTTTTTTTTTATTCAATATTTTCTTAAAGCTCTTCAGAAAAGTTGATGGTACAATAATTGTAGGGACATTATTGGTGGTAAGTCCCTACAATTATTAACATTATTACAATTATTATTATTACAATTATTAACATAAACAAACCTTAGAAGTTGTTAATACGCTGTCAACGTTTGTAAAATAACCACATGATTTGTTATTTCATCATTACTAAAGAAATGGTTACTGTCGCCAGACTTATTACTGCGAAATGTAAAAAGTTGTAATATGTAATTAATTTATACCTAAATATGTATCTTCACAAAACATATATCTTCACACATTCCACACAGCACCATTTAGTTCCAAATTAAGCAACTATAGGCTTGTATTATGAGTACCAGACAGTTGATATACTAGCGGGATTCGAACCCGCGACAGTTTGGTTAACAGCAAGGGCTACTAGCCACTAGACCAAACGTGTCGTAAAAATAGAATATAATATTATGTAGCTTATTTTTTGTTCGCAATTACATTTACATGAGTGATTATAGGTACTGAATTACTTTTGATAAATTTACCCCTTGGGAAATTTATTGGTGAGTATTTGTTACAAAATATTTGAGGCGGTTTACAAAATAATGTGTGATATTCGCAATCTGCAATTTCTTCGCTCTTCCATCAATGAAATGAACATATGTGTCAAAATACATTTTGTCTCTAATGTCTAAATCAATTATTGATCACACTGCCTTTAGTTAAAGAAATAAACGGTGGTCATAACTATAATAAACAGTGGTCTTTTTTTATTATTTAATAAGTTACACAAAACAGGACACTGACATTAAATACATTGACATTGAAGTGAACTAGACAGAAGCCCAAAACACATGTACACAGCATTTCCAAACAAAACAGTGTTGCTTACACTTGCTAGATCTGGAAATTTACAGTTGTCCTATAGGAGCCTATAAACGAAGCCTTAAACAAGCTCTCGAAAATATAGTTGTGTAGTCTCTTTTTTGTTGTGGACAGTTTATTTGTTTGTTTTGTATGTTATATGTTATTTGTTAACTGGTTTATTTATTTGTTTTTCTCTTTCTTTTTTTTGTGTGATTCTTACCTTTTTGTATGTTTTCTATCAGCTCCAATATTCTGTAGTGACTTGTAATTTATAATATGTTTTAATAATTCAGTGGAAACTTTGCTGATTTATGTTTTTCTTGTATGTATATTTATAATGTGTAGCGAGATATTGTATGTTTCCCTAATATAAATAAAATAAAATAATAAAATATTATAGAACACAACAAAAGAAGAAAACAGAAAAGAGACGCACATTCATCGAAAACAATCTTAGCCATATTCTAAAAGAAGTCAATTTGAGATGAAAGCACGTCTCCACAAAGCTACAACAAAACAAATATTGTTATAATATTAATATATACGTGCAATAAAATATTATCTATTGAGATTTTATTTAATGACGCTCGCAGTTACAATGGCTGTGATATGTTTTTTGAGTTTAGTTAAACTTTTTTCGAATATGTCAACTTTATTGTATTGTCGACACATCCTGACAAGGGGTTATAAAAAGAGGTATTATTGGTGTGTACTTGTAAGGCAAAGGTATTGACAAAAGGATTTCGATTTCTAAGTTTTATATTAAAATTAATAAGCGACACAGGATATAGTGAGTCAATGCGGGAATGTATTATTTTAAAAAGACACAAGATGTTATGATAATTACGTCGGTCCTCGAGTGTAACCATATTAAAATTTTGTTAGTCTATCTCGATAAAAGGGAATACTCCGGTGAAAGCCATATCTATAACTAAGAATGCTCGAGCACTTTTTCTGCACATCTTGCACGTGGCCACAATTTTAAGTTGGTAAGATGGTCATACGGCATTTATTCTACAAAATGATCAATTATAATAAAAAAAACACTGCCGTCGCTATAAGGTCTGTGGCAATATTTTTGTTAGTGGTGTGAAAATACTTTAATAAAGCAGAAACAAAAAATACATTTATGGCAAGCGAAATGACACTGTAATTTGAAGCAGGAAGCTTTCACCTAAATGTATAAAATTAAATGAATTAGTTGAAGTATCGTGGGCCAAAATGGCGCATTTTACTTGAGCTTTAGTAGGCGACAAAACAAGCAAAAATAAAATATTGCGGTAACAGATACCCGGTGTTTTTTTACGACCAAAGCATTCGCAACGAGTGAAAATATAGTCTACGGCGTGCTCAAAGGTTTTGTCTTTATTACCTCAAATAAAGTAGAATATAGGCGTGGGTATAAAAAAAATTCTGCCGCTCTTTTAATGTCCATTTTAGATATCCTTTTTCTAGCAGTAATATTGTCTTTTAAATAATTAGTTACTAGCTGGTGCCCGCGACTTCGCGTTGAAAATATAAAAGATGACACTTGAATAACGCCTGATAATCCAGAACCTGGCTGTAGTCCTGTGAGAAAGGTCGGATATGAAGAACTTTTTTCAGGAAAGCTTAATAGGAGTCTTAAGTATTTTTTTGACTTGGGTAGATATCCGTTACATGATACATTTTCCAGTTATGACGTCATAAAATTTTTATTATAATATATGAAATTTGTTTTCTTCTGAAACCTATTGAGTGGTGTATAAAATAAAAGGGCTCCATGAGCTGATTCCACAAATATACCACACCATTACATTTCAGCCAGATGTTTCGTAAAAAATAAAACATTTTCAGAACACTGAGTTTGGGCTCTTACTGACGAGGAAACGGCTGAATTATTTTTCTAAAATATACGTCGAACGACTCGTTATTTATCTTCATATCTACCGTATTGAAAGAAATTCGGAAAATATTAATAATTTTTTTATGATTTTCATATATAACGATAAAAATAAAATTTTAAACAAAAAAATACTTGAGCTCGATTTAAAATGCATTTTTATAGGAAAGTTTCGTAACGTGAATTACGTGAATACGTGAATTTTCCATTTGATTCAATGAAACATATGTGAGACCTTGTACGTAGTTAGTTTACAAAATTAGCATTCATCAAATGCCCTTTGAAATCTAGTATATATTTTTTTTATGTGAATGTGCTCCGTCGCCTACAAGTATGAATGGAACAACTATAGAATCCCTTACGTTTCGTACACAACAGTACACGTGCTTTAAGCGCTGGTTACTGGCCGCAAGGTCTAGTTCTTGTATTTGGCTTACTACTAATGGAACTAAGTAAAAAACGAGTGATTTCATTTAGCGAAGTCGCGTGTAATCTAAATTAGAACATTGGAATGAAGTAGAACTCAATTAACAGAATGTAATTGTTTCAGATCGACTTCTCGGCAAGTTTGTATTGGGCTCATATATGTTTGCAAGAGGACGGGCTTTACAACATTGGAACTCAGCGCTAGCGACTCCTATGGAGCAAGTGAAGCAATGGCATCCTCTTACCAACTAAATATTATCACTACGCTTTTTTATCCTCGACTCGACTGTACAGAATCAGCTATTGTGAGCGACTTGTCTATTGAAATAATGGGTAAAAATCAAACATTAAAAACTTGCCGAGATAAATTCGGGCGAGTAATCCACTAACTTATAATTTGTGGCTGGCTGTTTGTGGTTTCCCTTTAAAATAAGAAGTTATAAAAAATGATTTGCCAACGACACAAGTTTTCGAATCCCAGTAGGACCTGCATGCCAGTATTTTTAATTTCAAATGTCGATAAGTAATGATCAATTACTCTAACGGTATAGTGAAATATCGGTGTAATGAATAAGACACCAGTGACTTATTCTTTTTTTTCCCCCCGGGGGTTAACCGTTTATTATCAATTCATAATTATTTCTTACTTCTGTATTATTTATTGATATTCTATATCTATTAAACTTTTTATTCTGCTACTTGTACTTACTTATAATATAAAGGGTTATTCATTAAGAGCGCTCGAACTTTGAAATGAAATAAAACAACCTGATTGAGTGATATTGCCACAATTTTTATTTTATTTTAAAGGACATTTAATGACATTATGGAATATAATTTCGGTCAAATGGACGCTGCAGCTCTGCTGCAGGTGGTTTATCCTAGTGGGCTCAATTTCATGAAGAACCAGAGTTATGTTAGCCTTCAGAGCGACAATTGTCTGTGGTTTGTCTGCATAGACCACATATTTGACATAGTCCCACAGAAAGTAGTCGAGCTGTGTAAAGTCACAAGATCTCTGTGGCGAGTGGCGAGTCGCCACTACGTAAAATGACGAAGCCTTTAAACTTCTCATCTGATAAATTCAATTTTCGCATGCAATATGGCAAAAGGCGTAGTCCTGTTGGAACCACATATTTGTAGGAACCATTATCATCTAGGCGACAAAAAATTTGTTATCATCGTCCGATGTCGATCGCCATCGATAGTGAGCCCGTAAATCTCGTTGCTCCAAGTCCGGCAATTTTGTTTGTTCACGAAGCCATTCAACCAGAAATGAGCGTCATCACTGAAGATGATTTGTTTTCCGAAAGCAGCGTCAACAAATGCTCTAAAACCCAATGAACTCGTTGTTGAAACGTATAACTTGTCATGATGAAATGTCAGGGCTAAATCTTGTCAAATTTGACAGCTATCGCATGACCAAGGTGGCCGTCAAAGTTCGAGGGTGCCTATTGAAAAACCCTTTACTATCACATGTTTAGGTGGGAGTGACTTAATCTTAGACTTATACTATTGTTTTGGACACTAACTCGAGCAGACGGTCCCCAAACTAAATGTTAGATGTTAACGCGCGTTCACATTTTGACAGAGTTGTTGTCTGAACCTGGTCTAGCTCCTAAACTACAAATTAGTTTGTAAATGGGTCCGTTTAATACGCGAAATGTAAGTACAACATCCTATAATAAGTTTGATTATTTGATGGTGACAGTCGAGGATGAATGGTAGTAATGTGATAAAACGGAACTTACACACTAACTGACTCATTATTCGTATCACGGATTTAAAGATATCTTTTATCTTTTGTAAGTAGTTTGTGACCCAAATATTTAGGATCGGGATGTTGATTACAATATCGCTTATACAACCCGTCGGAACAATCTCGGCACTTCACAACAAACATTTTCACTCGGTTTTGTGTGTAAATGTATCGGTAGTCGCAACTGGCAGGGCATACTGCGTTTCGCAGTCTTTTGGGCAGCCCGTCTGGCGGCAGTAACCACCCCCTTACAGAATACCACCGTGAAACAACAGCATATGTGTTGTTGTGTTTCGGTGAGTGATTAAAGGATGCCAGAAACCATTTCCCTATCCCTTCCTTAATCCTACTATGGTCGGCAGCACACATGAAACGCCTGTGGCGTTGCTTGTGTTATAGGCGACGCGACGGTAGCTAACATTAAATTTTGACATTAAAAAATGTCACAAATATTAAACATGACACAAATATTAAAAAACACATATTAACTATTTTTATTATAATACGAGTATAAATGAACTTTATTGTACTGTATTTCTATTGCCGACCGTAGCGAGCATTCCTTCGAGGTAGCAAGATAATTCCGACGGGTTATAAGGCTACGTTTTAATTGCCGATGATGATGATGATGATGATGAACAATGATGAGTAAGATTTTGTATAGACTTTTAAAAGCGAAAAAATATTATCAATATTCTATTATTCGATTCTGATTACTTTTCAATCTACATACATTTCGTTATTTATTTATTTTTAATTTTATTCAGTAAATTTTAATTTTAATTTACTAAAGGCCTCTTTCACCAAATACAAGTAAAGTGTTGATTAGTTACCTTTAGAAATAATTTTATGTTTTATTAAATTATGCACTCGGTTTACTGCATCCTTCGATAGGCGACTTTTTTTTATTATTTTATTTTTAATGTTTTGGACTTGTACCGTACAAACAAAGGTATATCATCTCCTTCATTCCCGGTTACCGGTGACTTTAAATGGCGGTAAGCCTATTTGATATATGGGTGAAAGAGGCCCTAAAACATTGAATTTTACATATATTGGAGGTTTGACTATATTTTTGCATAGTTCTTAGTCATATAACGCATTATTTACCAACATTTTTATTAATGACGAGCCCATTTTTCGAGTAGTTAGGGTACTTTTCAAGGGTCGGAGAGTTAGATGCCAGACAAAGCCTACTTTCGAAATGAACTGTTCAAATTTAACGCTGGTCTGGGTATGAATGCCTCGCCCTCTATTCGTCAGATGGTTATCCCATAACACCGTTATAAATGCTTATTTTACATATAATTAAATACTTATATTATATACTTTAATAAATGAATCAACGTATTCATATCAATTGACATGTCGTAATTTCGTAATGACATGATGCTTATGACGTAACTTCGTACCAAATGACTAAGTACGTATTATTAAAACAGAGTACTTTATTACTTCCTGATAGTTACAAATCATGTCAATCGATGTCTAGATGCAAAGGCGAAGGTTTGAAAGGTGTTAGGGCAAAACAAGAAATATGAGCAATATTTGGGTCAAATAATATTTTTAAACAAAAGTGTATAGAAAATAAGTCGATTATATACTTCGCATGTATTAAATTTCACGTGATATTATAGACTAGTTTCAATTAAGTGTCCATTATTTAATAATATGTTTTATTGGTTGATGTGGGTAATAATTACATAGTTCAAACTTGAAATTTTTCACTAATAATACATTTTTTTGCTAATATTGCTGTAACGTTTAATGTTTCTGAAAGATTTTTTCCAAGTAAATATTTTTATATCTTCAAATTTACTATAGTCTATCATAAGATGCTATATTAACATAAGTTACAAGATATATAGCTAGAAAGAAACATTTATTTATTTTATTAAACCTTTCTTGGTTTATTTTTGAATAAATATTTTAAAGTGTATGTTGAAATTGTATTAATTTTTTTAGTGGTTAAAATTTGAATAAAATGTTCTTAAATTCCTTAACTAAACATTGATAAAGTACCTATATTTTAATGATTAGTTACAAAATTATTTTTATTATTATTTCGAGTTTGTTTCTAATAAGTAATACTTTTTTTACTAAATATAATGTTTTTATAATTTAAAAAAATGTATTTTAAATAATTTAAAGATAAAATATTTGTTTAAACTACGATGATATTAAATGTTTAATATACAATATATTATATCGCCAATATTATTCATAATATATACAATATGTGGTAGTAACAAAGAAATGTGCAACCAGAGATTATTAAATAAACGGTGTTACGCCAGATTGGCGTAGATTTGTGTATTATTTTATCTGAGTAAACATTTCCAAGTAGCTCCCAAAAGAATCCCAAAGGACGTGTAATGTAATGTATGTTAACTAAACATTCTGACAGTCAATATTTTGGTATCTACATATACTAGTATATAACAATAAAGTCTAATACAAGTATAAAAGCAAGGATTGGTATTGATACATAAGCTAAATAAGGTTTTAAGACAACGCAAATAAATTTTCGTTCATTTAAACTGTAGATATTTTTAGTAGCAGAAAAAGCTACTACTTCAGCTTTAACATTATGTTTTATGAGCCTTATATTATAGTCCTAATTAAACATGAGACCTATAGGTGCCACTGTAAGAATATTTTCCTTTTGCGAAAGTTGCTACTCTATCGAATATGGGCTATGTAACCTTTGACAAAATTGAAAATTGGAAGATTTGTAGGCAATTATAAGAAACTTCACTCACTGGAGAAGAGTCGAGGTGGCGTCGCGTCGGAGGCGGCCAAGAGACGCTCCTCTTCAATATTTTCTATGTAATTTGCTGCTTTTTATCCTGAAAAAAATGTTAGGTTCCTGAGCGATTTTCAAAAAACGAACTAAAGCGCGTACGAAGTCGCGGGTACATCTGGTTATATAAATTATATAAATTTTAATTTATATAAAAAAGCAGTATTTTGGGATACTCTTATTGAAGTGCCAACTAGTTTAGTTGGTTTGAAGTGCCAAAAAAAAAATTTAGTGCCAACTGACTATTTTTTGTTCAGTTGGCACTAATTTTTTTTTTTTTTTTGCAAAACTGTCATTGCTATATTTTAGTATTTTGTCACTGTAAAAACCGATTAAACACTATAAAAACTTTCATACAATGAATAGCATAATCAGAAGTCTGCCATATCTGTAAAAGCAAGAACATCAAGTATCTACATATGGTATATCTAAGTTCTTTTTTTTTTTTTTTCATTTCATTTCTTTTAAAAAAAGTAATTAACAACAATGACGGCGAGCGTTTCGGCCCAAAAGGACCGCCGTTTAACTAACCCTGGCCTAAATAATAAATAAAGTGAATTAAGTCTACCACACCTGATGTACTTGAGGTTACAAATTACAAAGGCTTGGGAAAAGTTTGGGTACGAAAAAAAAACATAATCTGATTTACCTGCAAGCACGATGTGTTGTCCCAAACACTGATTACAGGAAATAGGGTAAGACAAGTTTTTTTAACACTGGATAAATTGTTATTTTTAACTGGGGAAATAGATTTGGAACTCCAGATAAAATAAGAACTAAAGAGCCGGTAGAGTGAATCCGGTATAACAATGCTTTCGCCGTGTACATACACAGTTACACGCACACAAATGAAATCTGAATAGAAATATTAGCCGACAGTCTCTGTTGGAATGAGCCCTTATAGCCAGCTTAAGATACCCTAAGTTCGCTAAGTTATAATTGGCGGTATAGCTTGCTTCCAATATGGTTGACCTTTGTTAAATAGCGAAGAGTGTAAATCCGTGCATATTTCCTAAAAGTAATTCCAACAAATTTTCTACGAGAACAGTTTTATATAATAGACTTTAAAAAAAACGACAAGATATTTAGATAAATATAAAATATCTAAATTTTAGATTGCTATATGAAATAAGATTAGAATTGAACATAGCAGTTCGTTCTGACAAATGACAAACGGTAGGGACAGGGCGATAAGGGAGTTCCCAAGGGAAAACACATTTTGATCGACGTCCACTGTTCCATCGTGACGTAAATATCAACTTTGCTGAACAATAAACATAAATCTTTAGTACCAAACAAATTTTTGGGACAAGCACGAAAACTTTATTTGTTCTTTAAAATTAATCATAACATGTTTTTGTGTATACATCTGTCTGTGTTTAAAATTAACTGCCAAACTGTCTATGTTGCTGAGGCATTGGGTATCGCGCAAACTACTCGATGCTGTAGCATCAGTTTTAGGTTACACGAACCAGATCCAGGTACCAAAGTTGTCATGAAAATACCATCGAGATAACGGTATACCAAATTTCACATCAATCAGATAATAATGGAAGTTAATTAGCTTCCTTCGACAACTAGGAAATAGGCTTCAAATGCCTGAACAAATCTTCATAAATTATACCTATTAACATTATCGTTTACGCGAGCTTCCAAACAAAAAAGCCACATCAAAATCTGTCTATCCGATTGGGAGCTACGATGCCACAAACAAACACACAGGTCAAACTTATAACACTTTTGCTTCGGGCGTCGGGGCTTAAAAATAACAAAAAATATACTTGAATAAAAAAATACTTAAGTAGAATTTATAGTTTTATTTTTATCTTTATACATGCGTTATTCTAATTATACTACAAAAATATTTTCTATAAATTTTTATATTACCTACCTACTCAAAATAAAACCAACGATGGTGCGTTAAAGTTTAAAATTCTATAGGCCTTGATTATGAACGAAATGTCAAGAGGTCGTCGTGGTAAGAGTGACGGGAAAGTTTACCAAACTTCACGCTTTTATCCATAGGAAAGTTAAAATTTATTCAGACAGAAAAGAGATTTCCCCTTTGCTTTAGTCGTAATTTAATACCTATAATATCTTATACGTTTATTTGTTTTCTTGTACTAGTATAAAAAACTATCTGTTGCACGCTACTTCTACTGCGTAACTTTATAAAATATAGCCAATGTCCTGTTTTCATTAGCTAAAAGTGTATCAAAATCCGTTGCATGGTTTAGAAGAAGTTAGAGAGAAACAGTCAGAGGCTGACGGCGAAAAATATAATTTCAAAAGTCTTTATACTTTTTGAGTGTTCAGAATTGTTAATAATTATTCTTGTAATTCAGTTACTATTGAAAAGCTTAATCAGTCTAGAGTGTAAAATTTGAATTCTCCTTTAATATCCTGACCTTTAAATGATTATGGACGAGATCGCAACATTATTGCAAAGTAATTAATGTGCGCCGCGTTTGCCCTCAACCCCAATTAATAAAAAAAAAAAAACAGAGTTGCAACAACACGCAATTTAACCGTAATTTGTTACGGTAAACAGCAAATAAAATACAGCAACTTTTGTTTTTGTTTCATATGCAACATTAACCAAAAATAGACATAGACATAGACATAGACATAGACATAGACATAGACATAGACATAGACATAGACATAGACATAGGCTCTTAGTGCAATTTTCTAGTGCTCTTTATTATTTTTAATTACACTGTTTTCAAAATCATGGCAATAATCCTGATTTATAAGAATCATTTTAAAAACATTTTCCTGTAACCACGACTAATAAAAGTTTGACAATTTCCGTTTTTGATCCTCGGGCGTTTCCAAATTATGAATCTTGTTCAATGTTCATTCATATGAAGTCGGGAAGTTAATGAAGTCTTCTAATTTGGAGGAAATTAAGTTGTTGTCAGACATTGTTTTAGTAGACAGAGCATCAGATAAATATGTTTTTTTTTTTGCATATAAAATGTTAAAAAATTAAAATAGCGATATTTTTTTATTATATTAAACTTTATGTACTTATATGCATAAATACGTAAAGTTGAATATTTGTCTATATATTAGACATATACTAGTAAATTATAAATACCATATCCTATTGCTATCGTACACAGCAATAAAGTAGAAGTAAGGAGGAATATTTTAAAAACATTTTGAATAAATCCTAAAATCTATCGCAGAATTCTACATATACTCGTAATATTATGAATGCGAAAATATATGGAATTATGGATGGATGTTTATTCCTCTTTCACGCAAAATCGGCTTAACGGATTAGGATGAAATTTGGCACACAGATAGTTTATTACCTGGATTAACATATAGGATACTTTTTATCCTAAAAAAAAGTGTTAGGTTCCCGATGGATCGTCTAAAAAATTTAAATAATTGTGCCTCACTGTCGCCATGTCAAATATTTTCTCAGGCGTTATATTTTTCATTTTTCAACGCGGATGTACTTACGGGCACTAATTAATAAAAATGTGTGTGAGCGGCTTGTGCAAAGGTTCGAATTCCCAAAGTTGTAATAAGAAACACAGCCGTGTCGTGAAAGTACCAATTTCAAAATTCATATACAGCGCTTACACAATAATACACTAAACAAAGATTTTATCTGTTATTCTATTTTTCGTATAAACCTTTGTGCCTATTTACTCTGTTTTAGTCCTTTGTGATATTTTTGCAAGTGATATAAATAACAAATATAATAGTGATTGATCTTATTGTGAACCCTCAGCAAAACCTTTTACGGATTTGGCTTTTATGTCGCCTACGCTTTATAAAAGCTCGCGCAAAGAGTTGTAATTGTAGATAATTCCAGACAGTCCAGTACATACAGACGGAAATAATTTCGACTGGTTACTATTTTGATCATTGATATTAATTCTTAATTCTTGTCTTTAATTTCTTGGTCTATCACTTCCCAATGGTCCACAGCGCACTTGCAGCACCTGTGACGTTGCTTGTGTTATTAAAAGCCACCGATCATGAAGTGATTCGTCGGCCTCAATGTGGACCTTAACATAATTATTGTTACTTAATTTGGAATAATACTTAATGTTTTATTAGAACAGAAGTATCTTTATCTGTTAACAAAACCAACGTCAGCCTAATTAAGTTACGTTCATGAATTACAATTCATGAATATGAAAATTGAGTTACAACCACTTAATCTACATTGTCCCTTGGGGTAGGACTTTTTTTAGCTTTTTTGGTAATGAATCTTTGTCAAAAGACGCTATTTAGTATTCCTTTGCTTGATTTCAATGTTCAATATTCAACATTATACCTAATTAATGCATAATTAGATTCGTTTCGGAATTCAAAGAGATTGTTAGTAAAAAAAAAAGCAAAATTGTACATGAATTTAAGTGAAAACATAAGTGAACTTGATTAAACAGGTTATTAAAGTTTTTTTTTACAAAAGATACCGTATTCTTAAAATATTGGATCCTTAACATAAAAATGTGGGATTAACATATACGATAAAAGTTATCCTGAATGTTAATCCAGATAACAAACTATCTGTGTGCCAATTTTCATCTAAATCCGTTAAGCTGTTTTTGCGTGAAAGAGTAACAAAAATTTCATACATCCATTCTTACAAACTTTTGCATTTATAATTTTAGTAGATATCGGCAGAGAGAATATAATCACTACGTTGGGTATCGGTTACTATAATCATGCTAGTCCATTACAGATTGGCAGAACTTCACTAAGATCAATCATACAGGTTGCTCGTGTTTGATCTGAAGTAAAGGAAAAGTGTCGAAGACTCTAACACATTCATCTATCACTGTAATAATTCCGCAACAATATTTCTTAATCAGCTTCAAGAATATTTCTTGAAGGCTGATTCCATACAGTGCCTAATTTTATTATTTAAAAAAATCTTAAACGCATAGAATATTTCACCCGAAAAGAGTAAGAGTAATGCCTAAATTTATTACGTAATACACAAAATTATCTAATAGACCTTATTAAAATTACGTTTCCCCTATGTATTCAAATTTAAATTAAATTATTATCAAAACAATAATATTGAATTTTATGCTGACCTTACCCATGAGCCTCGAAGTTGACAGACAATGTCAATTCAGCTGTGATGTCATATCACGTTTGCGAGACAAGGACACTCCATTCCGTCCATTCCCTGTTGAATACTGTATTGGTTATTGTACGTTCACGACGATACATTACAAGCGAGTACTCATCTATAATTAAATTGAAGTGTTTATATGTGATTATGAAGTAAAGGGGTGGAGTCTGGAGAGTGTCCAAAAGTTTGTTATGGAAATCTGCGTTATGATTTTCTGTTTTATAAGGACTGCCAATTCGGTCTTCACTTAGAACTGAACATCGGAATTGCCTGTTCAAGTTGTAAAGTTAAGTGTTATATTAAGAAAATATTACTTACTAGCTAGTGCTCGCGACTTCGTCCGCGTTGAAAATTAAAAAAAAGCCATATAACGCTTGACCTCGTGTTGCTATAGCACTTTGGCCAGGCGTTAGTTTTTATTTTTTATTATCCCTCGGGAATAGTCCTTTTTTTCTGCACGAAAGGTACCCTTTGTCCTTTCTGGTGTCAAAATTTCATGGTGATCGGTTCAGTAGTTTTAGCGTGAAAGAGTTACAAACATCAATTTAGTATAGAAGATATAGATTAGTACGGAAGTTGACAATAAATAATATATTTTTCTTAAAGTGCTTCGCCATTACTGAAGCTTGGCCGTCCGCTCGGAAAACCTGCGCTTGTCCTTGGTCAGAAGGAACATGTTCCTCACTGGAGATCTCGGTCTAATAAAACAATAATGTTTTCTATTAATTTAATTAGAGAAACCTAGAATTGTATTTAATAAGTATATTTGATATTGTTCAAGGGATCGAACAATTTATAAAATCCCGCTGCTACTGCTACCACTCATTTTTACCTTAAAATAAGTTAGAAACATTAATAAAGTTAAAAACTCTTAGTTCTTCTGCTGAAGAAAATTAACTTACATATTGTTTAATTAAAAACGTCAATCTCTGAAACCAGTTATGTCCGTCATAACTAAGTTTCCCCCCTGAACTTAGATGCTTCAACTGTTTAACTGAATAAGGGGGTATGGCAAGAATTAGTTATGATACTAGCTTTAACCAGTATTGTAATCGTATAAGCAACTGACTATATTGTATAAGGTATTCATGCCTCTTAATGTACGAACTTGAAGTTGATGAACTTGAATAAACATCAATTTGATAGGTACCCGTAACTAAATCTACCCTTATGTTCCTATTATCTGAACCAACAATGTATGTATAATTAATTATGGTATGAGTGTAAAACATCTGCAAACATAATAAACGTTGTTTTAGTGTTTAGTATAATTATAGTGTTAGTCCTTTTAGGTTTATCATACGGTTCTTTACCACCCATCGAAATAATATATCTTCTGTTACCACCCGGTAATTTAATAGAAGAACATTTGATTTGACATCAAAATGGATATTGAGCCAAGACGATAACTAAGTAATAAGTGCCTCTTAGAACATAATTTTAACTTAATTATTAGACTATAAATTTAAATATTCCCAATACACCTAAATTGTCGAAGGTCGTCACATCAAAATTTAATAGCAATTGAACCTATAAATATTGATCACGACGCCGCTCTTTTTCGTGACACCTATTATATAGATTATAGAGGATTCGACTTAAGTGTCCTTTACCCATCTGCTACAGAATGAAAAGTATTTTTTATCAAATACTAGCAAAACGGTCTCTAATTATTTATTCGGCTCTCCAATTATTATTTTTTGTCCATTATTTCTCTTCTTAAAACCCTGCCTCAGAATTGAACATACCAAAAAAAGATAATTAGCCAAATTGGTCCAGCCGGTCTCGAGTTATGCCGTTGATGGGTTCTTAATTTATTTTCTCCGTGAAAAGGTATTCTGAGCTGAACTTTTTAACTACATAGTTTTGTTGCGTCTATTTTTATAAAAATATCTTCCGATACTTCTTAGTTAGTTTGCTGACGATAGGTACTTGTTTCCAAAAAGTTTTTTATGAGTGTAGCTTGCATGCAAGCTTTGAGTTTTCTCCATCTTCGATTTCGTGCTCCAAAATTGTCAACTGAATCTCACCTATTCATGTAGGTATACCATCTTAAAGAAAAGGACAACATGTGGATAAGGATCTAGCGCGGCCGTTCATGGGAGGGGTCGCGAGGACGTTATGACACGACATCGGTGCCCCTCCACGGCTATCCAGCGGGGAGGGCTACGCTCCCTTTTGGAACCACGACGTACCCGAAGGTGGAGGTACGCCGGCCGTCTTAGTACTTAGTATACCCTAGCAATGTCTCCCTTGAACTTTTAAGTTAGCATTGCTAACTATAACTTATGAGATAGTTACTTATAATATTGTCTCATTTATTATGAGATAATCGTGAAATAACAGTACGTGTGCTATTGTGTTCTTAATTAATTGAATTTGGCATAAAAACACACTTACGTTCCTAAGTATATCAATATCAGTACAATCCAATATATCAGTAAATATATACTTTCTTTGTTCTGTTTTAGTAATGGATACGTTTTGTTGAGGTGTACGTGTTTGTTCACTAACGAACGTGTCCAGTTCAATTAGAGTCCTGAAACTATTGGAACTGTCGGAGAAAATCGAACAAATATATATTGGGGACAGAAATGTTGGCTTTGACAGTTACGTACGAGAATCTCTTACACACATAGCATATTAAACTTGAGTTTTTCCTTGGGGAACTTCTATGAAGAGACGAAACAAATAAAAAGCATGATGAGGAATAACCTAATATAAATTTTTGTCGACACGTTAAATTTAATATTCTTCTGAGGTATTTTTAAGAGTTTATATATTAATTTTATTACGAAAAGGATGGCAGATAAGCTGACGGTCCACTTGACGTTAGACATCTGACAATACCAAGTTTATACAAGTGGACTGTCGACCCTGATGGGACGTCAAGCGAGAGAATTAGGAAGTGAAATCTGTTATCTCTTATTCACGCACGGGAACACGACAGCATAAAATCGGTTACTCCATTGTAAAGTACTTTTATATAAGAAAAGTATTTAGCTACTGGCCACGAAACAAGAAAACTCAGTGAAAGACCCAAGAAAGCAGTACCTATACCTTGTACATAATAAGTGAAGAAGCAAGAATTCAACAAAGTACCTAAATTTATTTTCGTAATATCTCGCAGTGTAACCAAAAAAATAGCCCTCTTTCTTGAGCTTTCTTAGGAGGCATTCAGCGCCGTATTTCATCACTGGTGTGTGTGGTACATTGGTCGACGTCTTTTGTTTTGAGACATTGAGGAATTTTGGACGAGAAGAGTCTCGGAGCTTCCTAAACGCTGCCCATCCGAGCTGGATTAGACGAGCTAATTGGACTATTTGTTACAAGTATATGTACTTAGATATTTGTTACAAGTATATGGCACAACATGGACATTAGACATAACTTCGGTCTTGTCCATATTCACCCATTGGGAAACTCGGTTGAGACCATCTAGCATCGTGTTGAGTTCTCTTATTGACTTCGTCAGGACCACATACATTGAACTAATTATTTAAAAAAATATCCGAAATTATTAAAAAAAAACACAATTGAACAACAAATTCAACCTATACGAAAACTAGTCTTTTGAAATATCTCCTACATAATAATCTTACACAACAATCTGACAAAAATAATGTTAAGTGACAACAAGGCAATGTTGTCACTCTACATTAATTTGTAATAAATAAAGTTTCAAACTAAATACTTTAGGAATAGCAATAATAATTCAGAGTCTGTTTTGCGTTTCCCCTAATGGAAACAGTTTGAAATATACTCTAAGAGGAAGACTTCCGCGCATCGTGCGGACCCTTAAGACTTTACTAATTAAAAGTTACATTCCTTATAGAAACTTTGGCGAACCACAGCACACTCATAATGTACCACCTACGTGATGTAGTTAAGAGGAAAGTTTCTTATGTAGGTACGGTACGGTTATATTTGCGACATATTCCGCGCTTTGTATGTTGTCTTAGTCAAAGAAGTAATAAAAAATTTAAATAGAGGCAGGGCCCACTGCGTTTTAAAGCCATTTGGACAGACAAACAGACATTAGATTTCTGCCACAAAGTGGTAACAGTGTCGGTCAACCGTAAAAAAAGCGGACAGTCAGCCTGTCTGTCAACCTTAACATATAAAAAAACCTAGTATTATAAACGTAGCTATACATTAGAGAAAATCATAGTTTAGATATTATATAAAGTTATGTTTCGTTTTTTGTCATAAGAATTCCCTAATGACTTGAAATATTCGAAACATTGATTTTTTATTCTGAACTGTACACTTGTCACGTAAAACGAATTTCCTTTACGCCTTGTATTATTTTTCTAGATTAGAAAGAAGCAATGGCCTTTGTTTCTAATGTCTTTTATGTCTTCTCTAAAATTTTGAATAAGATATTGACTAAGACGCCTGACATTATACTTTTGGATCTTTATTTTTAGGTAGCCCATTATATACCAGCATAATTTTAAAAGCTATTTTTTGTTATCTTATTATGATAACAAAAATTTACCATTACATTTTACCAATACATATTTTTTTAATATTGGCTTTGGTAAGTACCCATCATTACACATACGACTACCCAACCCACATCAAAAGGATTCAACCTCTAAAAAGAGGATCATTATGAAAGATTCTTACATACAAATTCTATCCTACACAATACGCTTTGTGTCGATCTACTCGAATTTCAAAAGAAAATTGTGAATAAAGAATTCATTGTGTAATATGTATCTCATCTTTATAACGTACTAGCGACCCGCTCCCGGCTTCGCCCGCGGTGCAAGTTTTATATATACAAATTTTTCCCATTTATCCATATCCTTATGTGAAAACCGAATTAAAATTGGTCTACCCATTCTCGAGTTTTTGAAGCGTGAACAATTTTATTTTCTGCAAATTATATATAAAAACCTTCTAGGAGTATTCCTCCTTTAATGATCTTTCGAGTAATGAAATCCGTTGCGTAGTTTAAAATATCTAAGCGTAAATACAGCTACACTAACTTGGTGATTGGTCAAAATTTTGTTTTATTTTGAAAGCACACTTGGCTACATCCTAGTATTTAATCTGAAAATACTTTAAATAACTGTTACTATAATAATTTTTAAAAGCGGCATGGGAATTTATTAATCTTGGATATCAATTCATTTACCATTACCTACTATAATATAGAAACGTATACTATTTATTGTTAAAAATCTGTACTAGGTTTAATGAAAAGCGTAGGTAACCTACTTATTGAACTTGATTACCCTTATTTCAATGTTGGCAACGACTTCTCATGAATATTAATTTTGAGTATGTTACGTCAAGTTAACGTCGAGTCTTGTCAGCATACGAATTCTGGACAGGTTTCATCTGAAAACATAATGTCAGCAACATTATGATATTTACAGTTACAGAGTATGATGTACATATTTTGATTAAAGGCTTAATTGAAGTGAAAGAGATCAACCTCACTAATTTTTTGGTAATTATATATTTTTTTGTTAATAAATTTTATAAACATTTCTGAAAAGAAATTAACACATAGTAGTAATAAATATAACAAAAAAGTAATAAGATTTATAGGTATATAACAATTTATTTCAAAGCCTTTTACAGATGTACCTATAAAGTATAAAATATATTAAAAAATAAATATCATGGGGTATTGAAATGAAATAACCCTTGTTATTTCGAATAAATTTCATATAATCTTACCCTTACATTAGGTATTACATCTTAGAAAAGTAAATTCAATATTATTCAAATAAAAAAAATAAAAAAAACTTGTGTAAAAGTAACATAAAAAACAATATTTTATTTTATTTTTCATTATTATTTATTCATTTATTTTTGTTGAATGTATTTCTTTCAATGAAAAATAAAAGGGAGTAGCTCTGCATGATGTAATATTATATAATGTAATATTATAATGTAATATAACAATATACTTACACTGATATATCAAAACTGCTGATATCAAAAGAATTTTACATAATACGTATAAACTGCATTTAATTATAATTTGTTATTCTTGAATAACTAAAATTCCTTGTAAAAATTGTAATTTCACCCTGACATTTTTGTATAAATTTAGATTAAAACACCAGTCCTTTTGTTTTCACTTCCGGTTCAAGGAGTAGGTCAACGTATAGGAATTTCAATTTGCATTAGGTATACAAATAGTACACTGCTGTTGTTCTAAAATGAAGCATAAACGTGGCATTTGTTCATAATACTTTTTTTTAATAAATAAATGAGCTGATAACAACTACTTTCTTCGTAAAACTTAAATACGGAGTGTATTTAAGTATGTATATAGAGTATTTCGAGAATATACTTAAAAAAGTATTCAGGACATAAGAGGTACTGAGAGTGGGAGAGAGACGGTAAATAAATAAAATAAAATAAATTAATGTACTAATATACACAAACAGGTAACGTAAAGTTGATTGAACAAACAGTTCAACAAGCTTACAATTTATTTCTAACTTTAAAATTAGTTTAGATGTTATTAGTACGACTCATTTGGGATTCAAGCGAGATTCCTAATCATCCTGATTCCTATCAACAAATGAACAAGTCTCTAGTGGTCGAAGCGCTAACTTACATTTGTTACCTCCTACGTTAAAATGCTATGTCATGAATACAAAAACTAAATGGATCCTTTAATTTACTTCTTAATTACATTCCCAAACACAATTAAGTAGAATTACGTGAAAATTAACGCTTTCTATTACATTGTTCATTGTATTTTTACTAAAAGAATAAATTGTTTGAATAGTTTTTTTTTTGCATTTGCAACTGCAACTTAACTCTGTAACTTAAATTATTGTCGTACTGGTTATAAACCAACCAATCCATGGAGAAGAGCGAGGCACCTTCCACCGCCAAGTGATTTATATAAATAATGTATTATTAAAAACTCTAAAAACTCTTTCATAATACGCACTGCCAAGTATTGGAATTGCCTTCCGGCGTCTGTGTTTACGTGCTCATAAAATTCAAATATTTTTAATTTTCTAGGTTACCTCGCTCCATCTTTGGCCTTTCCTCCACTCTGCTAAGAGCAAACTTTTAGTCAAGAGCTAACCTAGATCATATAACTACATAACTGCGATAGATGTTAATGTACATCTGTCAGACCAGCCAATAATTATCTATTTACAAAATGATAATTTTAGTTTCAACTAAGTAAAAAGTAGTTGAAAAAGTTATTATGAAGTATTTAATTGTTTAGGTACATAAAAGTTATTATGTAAATAATTGCTCGCTGCAGGTTTTCGTAGTATAAGTGTACCCAACTAACTGTTCTCACGCAAACTTTGTCGGGATTTGCGTGCATTTACACCGTTTGTTAATTAAAAACCAGTCATAAGGTTCAACGATTCAAAATGCGCCTGGCGAATTGTTGCAAATTTTAGCAGCAAGTGTTTAGCGAATGCCATCAAATTATATCAGTCTTTGGAGCAAATCAAAAGGTTCACAGCAATATATGCTATTTTAAACCACGTTAATATTCATGATGTTAGTACCTATCATTCTTGTGCTTGTACCCAAAATAAAACAGTGAAACCGCGGAGTACAACTAGTGTTCTTATACGAGTATTTTCAGCTTCCTCAGGAGCTCTCACTGCCAAAACAAATTAAATATGAACCGCTTATTACGAGTAAATTGTGTTCCAGACGTTTCTGAAAATATATTTGTTATGCATCTTTCATTTTTAATTACAATTAATAATAATTGTAGGAAATAAAACTGTTAATCACTTTAACAGGGGACCGATAAAATGATTTAAAATTTCATTACATTGACTGGTGTAAATTTTCAGTATTGTAGGGTTAATTTTAAACCAATTCATGTAAATTCTATCCACATCAGATTTTCAATAAATTTTATATCACCAGTTTCTGCATTTGCTTCTATGTACGCAAATGTTTTATGATTCATTCATTTGTTATTCATAAGAAATTTTTTGAAGGGTTGTTCAAATATCGCCCACGCTCAAGCCGACGTGCAACGAACGGATTACAATATCCGCCTTAAACTAAATGGAAGACCGAGCCAAATTATTCCCAAGACAACTCTCCGTAAGTTCTCGGAAAAGGTCTCTTTTTTTCTATTTATTACTCCTTTTAGTGCCATTTGGATTACACGCGGGTATCGTTACTTTCATTTCCTGGTAAACGTGCAGGATTTTTTAACAAGGAAAATCTTGAAAGACCTTTCAACAGCGAACGTGAATGCACAACAAATATCCCATTTATGACGTTTCGTTATGTTATGTTTATAAAACATAAATTATGTTGTATGTAATTAAACCGAAATAAGTTAAAATACTTAAAATAAGTTGTAGCTTTTGCTTATGCTACAATAGTACCTACTTATTTATATGGAGATTAAATTGCAAATTAGAGTCCAGAATAATATCTATCTAAATATAACAACATTAATTTTGTTACCGGAAAATGCATAGGCGTAAAAAAGAGGATTTCGCTTTCGAGAAGTATGTCAGAATAAAAGTTGGCCATCACCAATGTCACCAGTAACATTAAAATACTCTTTAAACATTTGCATGTCTGTTTACTATCTGTTGATACTCGGTTCAAAGAATATTTAGATTAACAAAAGTCATTGTTATTATATTGTATTGAATGATTTCTTATGTAGGTAATTACAGCATATTTTCATTATCGTGTTCCAATCGTAAATAATATTAATGGTTATTATGTATAACATTAAAGTTTTAATTGCTTTGTTAATTTATAGAAAACGATAACCAGGTTGAGCCATAAACATACTATATTTAACAAGTAGGTATACCTTAAGACATTAAGATTATATTAAGACAGTTCTCGTACATTAAGACAGATCATTTATAATGTTGCTAAATAGATTTATTTTGTAATTAATTACTGCTGACCTTATATATTCAATCGATATCTACTTCCTTTCAGTTCTGAATATAATTGGTATTTGTTCAATGTAACTGTATCGTTTATTTAATAAAAGATATGGACAAAATTATAATGTCTCAAAAGATGTTCATTTATTCTATATCATGTCATGTCGTTCTTCCACATCTCATACTGTATATATATAAAAGTGCTGTTGTTTAAAGTATTCTCGAATTTCTCGAAAGTAACTTTTTATCAATACACTTTCTAGGATATATCTGCTGTTCTTTTACATCCTTCTTTGCTGATAAAAAGTGTATCCAACGGTCAAAAGCTTAATCTCTCATCTCTGCAGAGCTTTACGAGAGCCCATAACTGCCACAAAGGCCATGCGATAACATATTATGTAGAAAGTATTCGTTAGTAGATACTTCTTTTTATTTTCAAAATAAATAAAACGTTTTATATAATGTATACCATATCATTAATAATCTCTACAAATTCATTGTGAAGACAAATAGTTTGCCAACTTCTTTAAATATAAGCAATTTTCTGTTAGTAATTTTCTTTGTTAGGTAAAACGGACTTTATTTTGTTTCTTTGTTTTAAAACAGCACAAAGTCACGCCACTATAAACCACGCAGATATCTAAAATTAGTTCAAACTTTGCATTAATTAATTCCTTAACAAATGAAAATTAAGGTGCCTTCTCACGCAAATTCCTAACTTATTTTAATGTTCCCTTAATCATCATTACTGAAAGCTATAAAGCTTTTTTATCTTCTTCCTTGTCTAGAAGGAAATAGGATTTTTGTACACGGCTCAAGTTTGTGTACAGAGCACAATACAATATATAGATGTTGTATTACATACGAGCTATGGTGCGAGCTATGCTCGGAGTTTCTTTGGTGGATAGGGTCAGAAACTCTAAAATTCGCAGAAGAATCAAGGCTGTCAACATAGCCAAGTGCTTGCAACTTCGACCATGTTATTCTATTTGAAATAAATGCTCATATATATAATCTTTGTCAGACGTTGAAGTTTTTATTGGAGTTTACTAATTTAGAATCGATTTTAATACCGGTACCGGTATTAAAAGATGGTACCGGTAATCATGTATCATCATTCGAACAGAGATGGCAGTGATATTAATTCGTTATGATAAATGTTTTTATAATTTTTATTATGTATTTTATAATCGTTCGTAAGGAGTAAACTCCAGTCGTGCTTCGGAGCTGACACACACACTTTTTTTTTCATTTTTAAATGATTCCTCGGGAACAATAAATACTTTTTTTCTTAATGAAGTTAAACCATTGGTCCATTTTAGTAACCCTGACAACGTATATGCAAAATTTCATTATGAACGGTTGAGTACTTAAGTTGTGAAAACATAACAAAAAAACTCAAATTTCGCAATTATAATATTAGTAAGGATATCTTTACATAGTATAAACAAAGTCGCGTCCCGCCGTCTGTATGTAATATATGTACGCTTAAATCTTTTAAACTACGCAATGGCGGCGATCCCTAACGGAAAAAGCGTTAAAGGAGGAAGGTTTGCAGAAAAAAATCTATGAGAAGCCAGGGGCGGCCCGCTAGTAAGTTATACATATAAATAAATAAATATAAATAATAATAAATAAATAAATAAATATCTTCACACATTCCACACAGCACCATCTAGTTCCACATTAAGCAACTAATGCTTGTATTATGGATACCAGACAGTTGATATACTTACTACATATTATAGATACAAACATCCATGACTCAGGTACAAAGGTAAATGTTAACACATTACCTTAGCGGGATTCGAACCCGCCACCGTTTGGTTAACAGGGTTACTATCCACTAGACCAAATTATATAATAGCTCTTCAACTTCCTAAAAGCTAATAGGTTTACATTGTAATGTAGATAAATATTTGACTCGGTTAGATTTGTTTTATTGGTTCACCAAACACGCTCTCTAAGGACCAGATTTAATTGAAACATTCATTTGTTTATTTTACATAGTGCCTGAGAAAAGTCGTCCTATTTCATTGCCTTCTAAGCGTAAGATTGCGCACACAATACCATTCAATTTGAGATTAGAAGGCATTTTCCTGGGAAAGGCTGGCAGGGGAATGATCCCGCAGATTGTGACGTGGATAAAAGGCTCTCTATCAGTCGAAATCCAAACGTATGGAGCATTGTTGTTGGCACAACGTCTCACAAACGTGATTAAGCCAATTTAATACAATTTCCAGGAGAAATATTTATTTTAATTCGTAGCTCTTAGTAGAATATGCAGGATTAAACGGTTCTGTAAAAAAATTAAGAACTGTCATGACAATTTTTATTAGAGCGTAATATAATTCACTAATTTTAAAACAATTTTCAAACATAAATGGTTAAGAGGCCATTTTATTACTCACATAATAATGATTTGTCTGATAATACAACCTGTAATATATAAGTAAGTTAAATGTAATTGTATAGTGACAAAAAGGGCGTTAGAAAAGCATATTACATGTAGCATATTTTCATCCCAGAATCAGGATTAATGAAATGAATTATACCAGCTTTTTTTATTAATAATTGTAAACAATGTTCATGTAGTTTTCATGCCGTATCTTATTCTTGACGAATAACTATTTTCGACTGGCAGGGTAGCAGGCAAGTGGTGGCAAAGTACACTATGTCTCGTTTCCCACCTGGCGACAGTAATCACAACCTTACAGAAGACCTCAGTACGTCAAAATAAAAATATTGACGTACACATGCTGTTGTGTGAACTGAGTAAGGGATGCTAGAGCCCAGTTCTATATCACCTTCAATAATTTATTTTTTACCCACTTGTTGTTTTGTGATAATTAAATGGTGACGATTTAAATGAAACGTCAGCCTGATTGCATAACTTACTTACGAGTAGGTACTTTGAGTCTCTACTTAAAAATAAATGTATGAATTGCTTTTAAGTATGTGATTTACACTTATATCCCATGGATTACGCCGAGACACTTGTTTCTATAATGTTTTCTCAGAAATTAATGTAGGCTTTTAAGACTTTCTTTAGACACTTTTGTTTAAGAAACTAATGGAAAAAACCCTATGAATTCCCCCAGGTAGAAACGTTTAAGGTTTTAGATATTTCACTTATATAAGAGAGAGTCGTTTTTACGACTTCTAGAAATAATAAACTTTCAACCTTATCCTTTGAGACTTTCACCTTGTATAAGATAAAAATATTTTTTTCTCTCATAGAGCGCTTACATAAAAATAAATAGATATTATATGTTGATATGAGAAATGAAAAAAAAAAAAAAAAATCTAAGACATATATTTGCCTGCTAAGCTATGCCCGCAATTTCGTACGCGCTGTAATTTTGAAAATCTCATGTGAATCTAACATTTTTCTAGGATAAAATGTATGCCATATGTTAATCCAGGTAATAAACAACCTGTGTGCCTAATTTCATCCAAATCCGTTAAGCTGTTTCTGATATTAGCGTGCACAGACAAACAATATGAAGGCCGATATGTAGAAAGGCTGCAAGAATATAGGTATGTATTGAAATTATATGTTCCTTTCTGTCGTTTATATTGAATTTTTAATTCACAACAAATACCCATATTAACTCCTAAATTCTTGGACGCAATTTTTGGGATACATTTTTCCTAATAATGTTAAATCGGAGGATTTTCGAGCATGATAAAACTCGGGTTACATAATTTGGTATGAATCTTTTTCGTCTTATAATGCGTTGAAGATATTTAATAAAAGAAAATTTCATGATATTATCTTTTTGGGTAGAAAGCTTTGCTTCTATACTATGGCATAAGGTGGAAATTAGTATGTATGTAATATAGGAAATGTGTATCACATGTATATATATGGATCTCCCAATATATACAGAAACATTTACCTACACCTACAACTTTGTTCCGGATGTGTAATATTGGTCACTTGAATTTACGTTGAAGAAAAACACGATGAGAAAACTCTCTAAAAGAGTTTAGTATATTCCCCAAGTGTGCTACGAGGAGTAAAACGTAGAATCCTCATACCTGACTATTTTAACATACTATTGGAGTTTACTCCTTAAGAATTTATGGGAGTACCTAAAATCAAAATTGTCACACGAATGCGAGCACGAAGGCGTTATGTTATGCGTTATGGTTTCGTTCTATTTTTTTGAATATTTTAGAATATATGAAGTTTCAGAGATATTGCGCCATTAACACAATATTAATTAAAAAAAAGAACAATGTTGTTCTTTCGGCGTGTTGGAATTGTGAAAATTTAAATTTAATAATCGTTCGTATAAGGTGTAAACTCTAGTCGTGTGCCGGAGCTGACACACACAAATTTTTTTCTACACATAACTCTATACATATTATTTCAACATAAATAAAATAAAATTAACCTTTATAATTTTACGAACTTTTTTCCCTCCAATATGAATCCCCGTTTCTTATTTTGTTAATTTTAATAACAGCAAAGAATATTTGGCTTTTGAGAGCTAATGCTACAAAGAAATTATAACTATATATTTTTTTATTCGTCCGATAATTAACCAGCTAATTTTATAATAACACATAAAGTAATTCAAAAGAATGGAGACATCGTGTTTTTATGTTAACTCTATTTGTGACGTTGTGTACGTAAGATCTACAGAGATCTGACATACAGTGACAAATTGAGCAAATAACTCAATTACAGTACAACACACAATACAATAACTAAGTATACACATTACAATCAAGAACCATATGAGATCCTGTAATTTATTAACAAAGTGCCCTTATTCGTCTTTTGTTACCTTCACTCACTATTTGTAATATCTAAACATGAACAGGATACAAATTAATACCTGCTACATACCATATAATGAAATTTATTATTGAATTCTGTTACTAAACCGATTATAAATATTCATGACCTCTGAGATTAAATTGTATTGTGAGTTCGGATTACTTCAATTAATATAAGACTAATGGAATCTAGACTAACATTTTCAATATAAGGTACGCTCCTTTGGCACTAACTAAGCCCGGTAGTTTTATCAAAGTGAATCTATATTAAACTATAACTTAAGTATGATAACGTAAAAAACAGCAATTTAGTTTAAGTAGTTATAAAATTATGTGGAACCCAATATTCATTATAATATTCATTTACTAGATGTTGCACGCGACTTCGTCCGCGTAACTTCATAAAATGTAGCCCATGTTACTCGCTGATAATATTGCTTTCTATACCTAGGTTAAAGATTTTTTTTTAAATCGGTCCAAATAGTTTTTGACTTTATTTATTACATACAAAAATACAAATATTTTCTCATTACTAATTATTAGGTTTAAATACCTACACTTGTTTTTCAGATGTGACAGTATTGACGTAAGTAAAGTGAGATTACTTGCAGGAAGAAGCCAAGTTTATGTAGGTACTTAATCAGACTGGAGAACTTTGAAAGTACCTCTCTGGCAAATTTTCTATCATAGTGAGTGGCCGTGGAGTGCTGTTCCCAAAATGTATTTCAAATGGCTTACAATTTGCAAACTTCACACCAATTTCAATAAAACATTCAACAATTCGCGATAGCGAATCAATTATATTAGTCCTGATTAGACCTTACATTTTTTTGTATTAAAAAAATCCTAATACGCCGCCAATGCAAATTGACCAGTAAATAACATGGAATTATTTCCAAAATTTGTATTATTTTTTTATATATAAAAATGTTAAGCTGTTTTGTATACGCTTCAAAAATTCGAGAATGGGTAGATCAATTTTAATTCGGTTTTCATAATTTATTATATGTAAAGAGGGATAAACGGGAGATTTTTATATATAAAAATTGCACCCCGGGCGAAGCCGGGACCGGGTCGCTAGCATCATTATAAGTTTATAACTACTGATTGTTGAAATGATTATTCAAATTACATTTTTTTTTATTCTAAAATTGGCAATTTTGCTCTTAATGCCTGAAGATTTTTAAACATTTAGTGACATCTATCGCTTATATTGAACATGCAAAGGTGACCTCTATCGGAATTGAATGTAACTATTTAAATTTTTCAAATACAGAAATCTGCCTTACAAAATTACAGATGTCACTAATATAATATAATATTTGGAAGGCTGTGTAAGCTAAATTTTAATTTAATTATTTTTATCTGTCTTCATATACTTTTATTGTTTGCGATGTGTAATGTCAGACTAATGAACAAGAGACAAGAGAGGCTTATGACCATAGAGGTAGTATATTCTAAATCTATGCTTACGACCAACAATTGTTTTTTAAGTAGAGATTTGTTTATATGCACGATTTTCCAACGCTAAAGCGGCTAGATTAAATTACTAATTTGAGGATGTGTTTTGGAGTTTAGGAGAATAAAACAATAATCTATTATTAACTATTTATATATTTTAATAGTATCTCTTATTATATCTATATTCTCTAAACCTCAGCGCTCACATATTTGGTTTTATTAACGTCAGTAGTCTAGAAGACGAATCAACAGTTAGTGTTAAACCTAATCATAACCAACAGACAATAATCCAAGAGGATACATTTAAAAATATAAATAAATGTAAACTTAGAAAATATGTTAGCATACTTCGTCTACAATCGAGAATACTGGGTTATTTTTAATGGTAAAAAATATTTAAACAAAAAGCTCTATGCTATTTAGTTGGGAATGTTAACTTTGGTATAAAAATAATAACAACAAAACATATTCGCGAAACTTAAATCAATCATAAATTAGGAAATACTGTTTTAATTATTAACCTAATGGCCAGTTATAATATATTTACAATAACAGGCGAACTAAACGTTGGAAATGTAAGATTAAATTTTTCAAAAATTGTTTTCTTGACGACAATCATCGCACTCGAGAAAAACTGCACATTAAATCGCATGCCTAAAAATAAAGATATACAGGTGATCATTTATTTTGTCCCGTTGATATTATTATATTATTTATCATAATATAAATAATATAATGGGATTGCATAATTATAATTTTTATCTTTAAAAGTTTTTGGTGTAGGTATTTTAACGCCATATGTAGAAAACTGCGAAAATGTAGGTACTTAAAAATTTATAGAGCCAGCTACTGTTGTGAATATAAAATTTATGTATTCTCTTTAATAACATTTAAACCCAACTCAAAAAATCCGGGTATGATAAAAAATAATTGGTGTATATAATTATTTTTAATTAGGTACTTAAACACAAATTATAAATATTTTAATTAATATTTTTAAACATGATAACTCCTAAAAAAGAACTAGTTTATGAAAAAATGAATATCCTCCCCGTCAATTTTGTGAAATAGAATTTAAAAGTTATTGAATATCAAGTACAATAAAAGTACTACTTAATTATTTCTATGAATTGATATGCTAATAAGTGCTTGTTTAATTCATCTGTGCTTTATTGTTAGGAATGCGATATTAAACTGGGCTGACAGATAAGATCTAATACAATTATTATATAAATTTTTACGTCAAATAAGACTCGCACCATAATTAGTATGATAGTATAGGTACCGTAATTCCAATTGTATTTAAATGTAAAATAAAGACAGAAAAAAATTAAGACAGATTTAAACTCTTTAAATAAATTTGTAAAAAATAGAATAATACATAACTTTGGAATATTTTAAGCAATAATATAATATATAAAAAGGTTTCATTTGTTAATTACCCTTTAGAGTATTTTGTCTCTATGAATAAAGTAGATAATTCTTCATTCAAAATGTAATGCAACCATATTAAATATAGAATACAAAACGTTTATTACACATTTAATAGAAAGCTATAAAGCTCATATTTTCTTGCGAAAGTACAAACAATGTTTTTATAGAAGATATTTTGTCAAGGCATTCTAGAGTAGTTCTAATATTAATTGTAAATTAATTACAAAAATTCTCTACAGAAAATTTTTCTAAATCACCTATTTTTTATGTAAGTAAATATATGTTTCGATGGGCGCTAGACATAGATATTACTCTACATACAGTCTACTGTCACTCATGTACAAATATTAAAAAAAAACCTTTTGTATTAAATGAAAAATATTGTTTAAAAAAGCTGATATAAAGTAAGAACGTGATATTTTTATCACAACATGAAGCGAATCTTCCATAACTGCTACTTACTAAACATTGCCATCTGTCGGCGAAAACTTTATTAATGTCAAGCATTAGTATTGCCATAATGAAATACGCAATTTACACTTCATTGGTGTCAACATAAAGAAATTAAGTGTTTAGCAAAACGATACCATATGACATTTAAAGACTCAAAGTTGAAACAAAGTTTCATTTGTTTTTAACTTTTCTTAATTTTTTTTATATTTTCTTTTAAAAATGCAAAATGAAAAGACAACCAAAGATGAGGTGTAACCTCTAAATTACATTCATTTTGAAGGTATTAAATAATTACAAAGCATTTAATTTAATGCTTGAAGCGACCTAATAGCCACTGATAGATAGAACATTCGAGAACGTACAACGAATTAGTGAATATTCGAATAGTGAATATTAATTCAATCATTCTAGAGAGCATTTCACGATAAGTTGAATGGACACCGAGCAGCTACGACATCGAATATTGAATTTTCTAAATCAATAAACAAGTCCAGATCCTCTGGTATTACTATCGTAATATTTTTAGCAGATCTAATCCAGCTAAACTTATTCTTTTTCTTGATTGGCTATATTAACCTCGTAAGAACTCTCGTAAGTAACATTGTGTACGGTCAGCATATTGTAAACAATTGAAAAATATTTGCTTTTAAGCAATCAGAGTATAGGCCAGTTAACACTAAGTGTTATACACAAAAAATATTCATAATATTATTATTTATAGAAAAAAAGGAATCACTGTTCAATTAGTTTTATTGCATATTACTTCGCTTTGTGCTTAGAAAAATCAACTATTTTTTTCTAATGTGGGTAATTTAAAAAGTTGTGACCTAAATATATAAGTAGGTACTTTTCGCGCTGACCGTACATTAAGCATCAGCGCTTACGCTGTAGAATCGTGCGTGGACGGGTTGGGGATGATTGTGGTGGTGGACTGTTGTTCCCGAAGCCTCCTCACTTCCCTCACCGCAGCCGCAAGATCCGCCTGAAGCGCCATCTCTCTCTCGCGCAAGCATTTTATTTCCTTCTGCCATGTCTGGAGACAAGGAATTTCTTTATTTAATTTTCACGTCTGTGAAACTCCGGCGCCATAGGTTTTCCTAATTATTGAATTAATTATTAAGGTTACAATTGAATTATGTAGGTATAGGTAAATGGCAATAAATTAATACATACAGCTCTTATTAGTTATCATACAATGGATTGGATAATTAAGTCTTAGAATGACCACTAACATATTACCATTTTGTTTGTGCGTATGTAGATGTACGTGTACGTAACATACGTACGTTTTAAATATCCTATATAAATATAGTTAATTCTAATAATAATGACAAATCGGAAGTTACTCACAATGGTCTGCTTCAATAGATCCAGTTTATCATTCTTGAGTCTGCACACCTCTTGGCGCAACTGCTCGGCGTCAGCTCTGGACACAGGCTGCGGCTCTCTCGCGGCGGCGCCGGCCTCCGCCGACGACATTGACTCCAATCCCGTGTCGCTGTCCACGTAACTGGGGCCTACAAATTCATTTAAAAACTTATAAGAGAACGAAACAAATTGCTGCACTTTACTCTATTACTTTTTGCAGTGAAAGCTTCTTTAGGCGCGTTGGGAAATTTTAGTATGGGGGAAAACGGTAAAGTCGCGTCATCGCGCTCTATGAGCGAGACACTCAATGTCTTTAATTATAAGAAATAAGCGCCATCTACCCGAATTAGTATGTACTTCTTGGTTTATAATAAGCTTAACCACGTCAATAGTCTGTAAATTTTAAATATTAAATTTAAAAAAGGTATTTTAAAAATATTAAGTATACATACGCACTAGGCGACCAATGACATCTTGTTTCACGCACGCACTTAAAGACAAGCGACGTACAGTATTGGCCGCCGAGGCAGTGCGCATGTACGCTTAAACTAGAAATCTATAAAACTAACTCCTTCACATGCTATTCTCAAGACAAAATATTGTTGGTACCATCACATTTATGTATGGTAAAGGTAGATTTAAGAACTATAATTTATATGAGGCCAGAATAAAAACTAGTTTAATTTAATTTCATGCCGTATTTGACAAAAAAAAATGCACGCCTCTAGGAGAGTTGGAGCTAGCAAATGACGTCATTTGCAATGGAAAGTACAATTACTAACAGTCTTTTTTATTTTGATAAAGTAGCTGATTTTATAAAAATAATACAATATTACTGATAAGGTTCCCGAATTGTTACGGAGAGTTCTCGAAATTGACCAGTTCTACTTCTGATCCCGTGACCATTATTATTAATTATATTTAATTTTTGTCGTTTATACATGATAGAAATAAAAGAGTTATGTAGAAAATTCAAAGATATCATGCCACAGAATCGTTACTAATGTTCTATCATGCTGCACAAATAATTCTACAAAATTCTAATCTACACATCCATTACAGGACTAACCTGTTGCACTTCTACCACAACTCAGCCAGTCCTTGTCGTCTAAGAGACAAAAAACCAATTCAGTTTAAAAATGCCATCCATTAGGATTTTATGTTAAATGGATATAAATATTACATAAATTATTTATTAACTCCATGAAAATATTTTCTGCCTTAATTGATTTCAAACTTATTAAAGCTAATTCTGAAAATTTCGCTTCCACATTAACTTGAGGTAACTTGGAAAATATATTATTAAATGTAAATAAATTTAGAATTAAAGTTCTTAAAACGAAAGTCAACGATGAACCAGTTTAAAACAACTTTTGATGCAATAGTTGATTAGTCCATGTTCTTACAATGGCCTAATGTCATGGTTAAAGGCTAAACTTTTGTAAGTATGTGTTACGATTATCTTATTGCCAAAGTAAAACAGTTACCTATACCTAAATTATCGAGACACATTTACAATGTTAAGACGCAGGGAGATACAGTCCAATCTCTACTTACTGAAACGATGTCAGGGAGAAAGCCAAATGGTACTCACCGAGCGGATCCAGATCGACGGAGTTGAGACTGGAGTCGTCGCTGTGGTCGTGCACGAGGCGAGGCGCGGGGGCGCGTGACGTCACGTCCGGTGACGACTCGCCGGAATCAGCGGACACGCCCGACGCCGACCCGCAGCCGCCAGCGGACCGCACGGACACCGCGCCCGACGACGACACGACCGACGACTTCGACCGTCCGCTCTGAAAAAAACATTCATTCGTCACAGTTAATGGACTACTCGCCCAAATGGGCGAATTGTCATGTTTGATTTTACCTATTACTTTAATAGACAAGGGCGAGATAAATTTGGGCGAGTAGTCCATTAACTCGGTCGTCATACAGGTGCTGCAAGTACACTGCCGACTGCAGTATGATTATGGATAAAGTACTTATTGGTACTAACTCACTCGCCGAAACTCAACAGCACACATGCTGTTTTTTTTTTTCAATGTGGTCTTTGTTAATGGCCACCCCTTACAGAAGACCACACTGATTACTTGACTTTGAAAACGATGTTTTTTATATATTAAGGTTTTAAAAGTATATAAGCTTTTTTTTATACAGGCGCAAAACAAGTTGACGATACCAAAATGATGAATAATATAGAGAATATTAGTAGCGAAACCGACTATGAGAGCATTCGGTTTTTATTAGACAGTGGGGTATTAAACTTCAAGTCTTGTATCGCTGACAATGAATGTACTAGATACATTAATAGAACACAATTCTTCAAACAATATATTGTAGAAAATATAAATGCACTCTATTCTTACGAAACATTGTCACGCTTCACTAAATTAAATGGAATGGGAAAAGGCACTTACATTCGGTGTGGGTGTTTCGTGATGACTAACTTTTTTAGTTAAAGAATTCTTGTTGCTATCTCCAGACAGATTCGTGTCTACGCTTGGCGATCTGAAACGTAATGAGAGAGTGCTTTAGTTATTATGTGATGAAAACATATTTCACGATAATATATAAAAGTATCTATACCAGTCTATTTAACAATAGATTGAAATCACAACAAAGTGAAGTGATGCTTACAATGACGGCATTTTGAGAATCAACCATAATATTATGTATAGATAGCTTTCTTAATCATTTTTAATCATTATACATTTAAGAGTATAACTCATTTCTTTTTCTGAATAAGTTCATGTCAACTATCGAGTTATAAAATACGCTTTCTGTTTTGTAATAGTCTCCCATGAGATGTAATTAACACAATGCGATTCACGAGGATATCCTCAATCATCCTTGCAGTATCCAATAGAGTTTAGTACATTTGGTATTATTGTAAAACTAAAATCATGTTAGATTGTAAACCACAAATTTATAAGTTTTGCGCTGAAAAAACGCATCATTTATGATTTTTCTAGTTTTAACCATAGATTTCGCACGCGAGTAAAGGGAAAAACATTAGATATAGTGCTTACGAGTCAAACACAAAAGAAAAAATAATAGATCTAACCTGACTTTAGAAATGAGGGCCTTTTTAACAGTGTCTATGAATCTGGCGCCAGGGCCATCTTGCTTCGGCGTGCCCTCGGGCTGCGGCGAGACGGCGCCCGGTTCTATCCTCATCCCTGGGCCGAGGAACTCCATCGTTTTCTTTTGCAATTCACTCGCCAGGTTTTGTAACAACATCGCCCTCGTTCGCAGCTCGAGTTGTGCGAATTTCTCCGCTTTGTAACACGCGTTCTCAGCGTTTATCAACTTGGTGAGGAGGAATTCTTTAAATTCGCGCCCTTTGCGGAATACGGGAGGCTGGGGGAGAGTTGGCCCGAAAAATGGTACGTCCACACGAGCGGTGACGGCCACTTTGTACCTGAAATAAAAGGATATATACTTTTAGGATCACCCACGCCACTTTGACCTCTTTTTAAACGCCAACCTTTATGATTTCACACGTTAAAACTTATTTATTTAAGCCGATTGACGGATTTTCCAATCGTCATCAATCAAACATTAAAAATATTCAAATAAAGTATGATATCCTATAATTTAAATGCTTCGGGAGTGTTGCCTATTTATGGTATAAGAAATGGTGTTTTAATAGAGTTGTGTGCTATGCAATTTTAAATTAGAATAAGTGTATATTTTTACCATGATTAGTATTACTGAATACCTTAATTAGTAATACTACAGATTAAAAATAATTCTTTACAGTGTTTGAGGTGATATATTTAATTGACTAATTATATTATTTAGTAATTAACCTGAAACCGATAAAGCCCTTATCTGCCGAACTAATGATACGAGTATTTCTATAATTATATCTAAATTTGTTGAATCTCTTGACCATTTTGAAATGATATAATTGTGTCCCATCGTTAACAGACTTTTATTAAAAGTCAAACTTCTACTAGAAATTCTTTTAGAGATATTTATTTCTTTTTTTATCTTAGCCATCCTATTTGTCCTCATTAAAAGGAGTCTAATTACCCAAGCGAGATTCGTTTTGCATATAAATGACTACGGTAATTTCCATTTTCGCCTTCTGAGTATTTTCTCAGTTGATCCATGCAAATAATGCTACAGTGAGGAGGACAAACTTACATAATTTTATATTAAACAAGTCACTCTTCAAGTGAGAAAAAAATAGCAACAACAGAATGATTTGAAATGAAAAAGATTGCTCATTCGTTACTTTCAAACAACTGTTTCGAGTACGTTGAACTTTTACAGGTTCTTTGTCCGATATTAAAAGTACAATCCAGGAAATTCATGTTTCCTGCCTATGTTTTCCTTCACAATTACAGCAAAATATCACTATTTATCTAATCCACATATGAAAACAAAAAACAGATTAAGATGCAGCACCGATCGAAATATCAATGAGTTTGTTTATCCAACATGTTTATATATCTTAATGACATTGACCAAGATTAACATTTAGCAAGAATTACAAACAGAGTAAATGAAGCAGTTTTTTAAAGGGAAAAAACTTCTCCAGTGAAATATTCTACTGAAATGTGTAGTGAAAATTTTGTTCATTCAAATTGTGTAGTATTTTTGTGTTAATTTTATTCAAACGACTAATATGCTATGAAGATTATTTAAAACATAATAGTTTTTGTGTTTCAAGGGTACAAATTTAGTTTAAAGATGTTCACAGAAGTGGTCAGTAGGTATTTAAATTTGGCCAAGAAAGTATGTGATTTTTGTTATTAAGTCGGAAAAGCCGCACCTTTAGTGTTAGCATAACTGAATGATACATAAGTAAGAAGTGCGATAACAATGCAAAGTATACCTGCTTTCCCCGCCAACTGGTTCTATGGGCGTAACCACGATGAAAGCGTGAAGGAAGTGCGAAGCGATCATGTCAGGCGTAAATGGCGTCGCCTTTTCCTGAAATTACAGTAAATGCAATGTTACAAACAGTTTGGAGTAAACAATTTACAAATATTATTGTTTTGTATGCAAATAAGGTTTTTTTTTTTTTCTTTATCTAATTTATTTCTTTAATATTCCACCAATTAGAGATGTTCATTGAAATACGCGAAGCGTGCTAGTGTACTATACTAACTTGAAATACTATGGCCACAATGTCGTTGCCGACGTGACGTTTGCGCTGAAGCTGCTGCGCGTCGCCGGCAGTATGGGGTAGAAGTGGTGCCACATGGAACATGATTTCGCGGCCCAAGTGACGCTCGTAAACCGCTTCGGTGCCTGTATGTCCGTTCATAATATCCAACCCACCGCGGTAACCTGAAAAAATTACACAATTTCAATAAAAAATTACTGTCAAACGAGTAGTTTAAAATGTAGTACTGAGTAGTTTAAAATGTAGTCTTTACGTGAAAATAACCTGGCATTACTCACACACCTATTGAAAAATAATAAATAGGTTTTTAGTATTTTTCAAATTACTGAAGCAGATACGTCCTGCATGTATTTCCACAGGATTAAGCGTGACTAATTAAATATCTTTCTTAGTTAGTCTCGTTTAACTGAAAAAATATTTTTTCAAAATTGTTTTTCAGATTGCAACTGAAAAACAGAGCTGCATTGTTGCAGATTCTTTAATTAGAGAAATCATGTCTGCGTAGTTTTTTTTCTTCTTTTTAAAAAAGTATTAAAAATGTTTGTTGTGTGTTGATAATAATTATATTCTTTTTTTCCCTCTACAATTAAGTTTTAATGTTTTAACACATTTAATGGTTAACATATTCACAGACTATTCATTAAGATCCCGTATTTTCTCTGTGTTAAAGAAGAACTTCGTCACTTTTTCATTACTAAAAATTGAGGCGTGTATAAGGCTTTTATTAGCCGGTAGTTGCTTTGTAGTTTACGTTTCTAATAAACAAATCAGTTTTTTGTCTCATTGCAATTTGTAAAAGAACAGTGCTGGTTTATTTTAAGTAAAACAATATGATTTGTTCGAGTGTATATCGTAATTTAAAAAAATTTTTTTACCCTTATGGTCTTTCAATTTAATCTTCTGTCCAAGCATGTCTAAGAACTCGTCGAAGGCCGGTGATGTTTCGTTGTTTCCAAACAGTTCCTCCTCCGTAGTCTGCCCGTACTTCTGGTATAGCACGCCGAACTTGAAGTTGTTTACAAGCACGTGTTCGTCATACGTTGCTATCAAAGATGATCCGTTCAAAGACATTACTGCCATAAAATTGTCTACATTCAATTGCTCGTTTAACATCTTCGCCATCTTTAATGGGGATTGGGGTGCGCCTGAATAAAAAAAAAGAGATTAGCTTAAATAAACTTTCTTGGTAACACAATTTTCTCGAAGATCCAAACTTTCTAACGAATCAATCATTATTTTTACTTCATTAAAATAAAAATAAAAACATGTTTTATATAGTCAGAATCAGGATGGAACACTTGTATCATCGAGTATTAGTATTTAAGAAATTTGTATAAGTAGGTACTTTTATTAAGTACTGTTTAAATTAAAATTCACTGTCTGTATCTTCTTTTCAGCCGATAAAGTTAATGCAGCGTATCTACACTATTATCTAGACTGCAGCGTTAATGCAATCCTCGATAATGAAAATCAATATTAATTATAAGTCTTACATGAGGTGGGTATTAGTCCATGCATTGTCTCCGTCCGTAACCTCAGCAGTATTCTTGTGCTGTCTTGCCTTGAGATCTGTTCATTCTTGAGTGACATTACCACAGGGCCCTGGTTCTCGTCAAATCCAACTAAATTTATGTGTTCCTGGAGACAAAAAAAAACGAATTTATAATTTGTTCTCATTGACATAAGTTTATGTATTCTTTATATGACAATTTATATATCAAAGACTGTCTTTATAAGTATTAAGTAAGTTTCTTTAAATGTATACATTTGTGCCTACATTTATGAGTATAATCAATGTGAGGAGGTATGCTTTATAATTGTCCACAAAACTATACCACTACAAAATGGCAGGATTTCACACGTCTTCGACAATTAATAATCTTTTAGGAAGCGAAGTTTTCCCAGTGTTTTATTTCGCGGATAGATAAGATGATGATAAGTAATCCTAAATCACTAACCACCATACAGGTCATACAGATCGTATGACCCATTGAGTTACAGACTGTAATTATATGACCCATTGAGTTATCGCTGCTACTGTGGGCATATAAAATGTGAACCCATTAGAATTCGTTACAGTTACATAACCCAATTAAATGTAATTGGTTCAGCACTTGATAATATGTGTAAACAATGAGAAACGGGAAAACATCAGCTAATTGGAAGTGTAATAATAAAATAAACAATGGCCGCCAAATGGCCGTAAAATATCCATCAAACACGCCCAATGCCTATAAAACCTAAAATGAAAATGATAGGAAAATAATATTTATGGCGAAGGTGAAATTAGTCTGATTTTGGACTTACGATTATTATGTTACTAATGTAAGATATCATCAATTTTTAAGTTTCATAAACGCGTTTAAAAATAATATACACATTATTATATTGTTATTAGTTAACACATTATTAGTTAAAACTCGCTGTGACGACGATGGCGCCGCCACCCGTTTTTTTTTTCTTCATATTTTTAGAAAATACATTTTTCAAGAATAAAAAGTATCCTATATGTTAATCCATTTAATAAACTATATGTATGCCAAATTTTATCCAAATCTGTTCAGCCGTTTTTGTGTGAAAGAGTCCAAAGATCTATACACCCTCACAAAATTTGGTTTTAAAAAATATTAGTAGAATGTGTTATTTAATCGCTAAGAAGACCTATTGTTACCACAAAGACTTACATATTGTTTGACTGTTTTTAAAGTCGTTTAAAAATTTCTAGTACTTAGAATGTACAGTAAAAACCCAATTAATCCATAGTTAATTATTGATCAGCGATGGGATTTTGCTCTGATAATTTTTACCCAGATTACCGCGATGCGTTGCAATTATGAAATGAATCAGAGCGTTTGATGGAGCACAATGATGATCTCATTCTCTACTTTACGTCATTACGTTCCTCGTTTCAAGAAAACAGAGGCCGTTGCTTTTATAAATATTTATTGCTTTACGACACGGTAAATGTGTAGAGCAACAGTTTTAAATATATCTACAGACAGTTAAAACTATCTTTGTTCAAGTTAATCACAATTCTGCATTGTTTTATATATTTGCTATCCTTACATATTATAAAACAAAGTCCTACGCCGCGTCTGTCTGTCTGTCATATTTATGATTATTTGAGCCTTAGTGACAAATGAACCTTTTTCTGTATTAGCCTATCCATAACTATGTTTATACTCTGTTTCGCCTATCTATTTTGATATGATTTTTCACTAAATGAAAGTGTGATAAACGAGAAATATTTGTGATTTAAATTGCTGGTTAAATAATTAATTGGGTCGGTACTATATATATATATATATATATATGCAATATGCAAAATATGCAACATTATAGGTATTACGTCGGAGGCATAAGCTAGCTTACTGCGGATTGGAAGGAATTCAGATCACTTGATCATTAAATATAATCCACAAATTACATTTAAAAAAACATTGAGGGAATTGCTCAAACGCAATTCGAATCTGCGTCTGAAAATTTGCACTCGAACATTTGTACTACTGGACCATCAATGTCATACTAAACTCAAGAATAAGAGTAGTTAATTTGTTATTTATAAACTTCTCAACTTAATGAACTCAATCTATTATCGAGTATACATAAGCAATACTATAGTACTACAATCTGTGGGAGCAATATTTTTACGTCTCTTAAAAGCTTTTTTAATGGGTTCATAAATTAAATAACAGTATATGCAAAATAAATATGTTGTGATCGAAATAATAGAACTATACACTATTTGAGGGCCACACAAACCTTTGTCTACTATTGCACCAAATGCCATGGGAAATGCTGGAAAATGGTAATCAGTTACGTATATTGTTTGTAAAACCTTGTTGCGTGTCCCTGTTATTTTTTTCTCAAGATTAAAGGTTTTTGTCAAGGGTAATTGAGATATTTTAAAATACGCAATAGATTAATTACTCTTAAAAATACAGACATAGTAGCGAGCACGCTGAGTTCCGCAGTCATGAAAGCGGTTTCGCAACACAACTACCGCTGAAGACCAATGTGAATTAATATACTTAAATAACAGTCTTTAGACGCGCGAGTGATAAATGGTAGAGAACTAATTCTTCTATCTTCACCTTGCCTCCTCCCCTGGTGATGTTCATACATACAGTAGGAGTCGATAATCAAATGGACCATCAGCCTACCTGACGCCATCCTAATAAATATTATAAATGCAAAAATGAGTTGTTTGATACACTTTCACGTCTTAATTACTCGACCGATCATTGTGAAATTTTGCTTATACGTTGGACAGAGATACAGAAAAGGACATAGGGTTATTACTAATCCAGAAAAAAAGTACATACTGTTCCCGAGGATCGTTTTTTATTTTCAAAAATAAAAATAAAAAATTCTACGCCCGACTAAAATATATGAGCAATAAAGATTTTAAATAAAGGTTTTAACATTTAAAAAAAGAGGAGCGGACGAAGTCGCGGGCAAAAGCTAGTAAAGCATAAAAAGCTTTGCATATTTTTTGAGTACTTGAGGTTTCTTTTTAATTTAAAATAAACAGTTAACTCATTATTTACTATTGAAATGAAAATACATTAGAACATTTATGTCTCAGTCAGTATCTATTTAGAGTTTAATCACTGCAGTATACAATCACGTTCAATTGTCTCTAGACTGATTAACTTGCAAACGTGATCAGCCTTTGCAATGTGTCGCAACTGCAGTCGTAAATGCGGCCTCTTACGGCCGAGTCGACTGCCAGAAAACCATTATTGCACTCCCAAACCGCCGAACACAACCATTGTTTGTTTGAGACATTTTGAAGCACATGTTTAATCGAGGAAGAACTATATTACAAATGTGTGGTACTTTTCTTTCTATAATAAGCTATTGAGGAGTTATTTGATTGTTCATGGATTTGTATAGGATTTTTTTAATGTTAAGATCGACAGGTCTCACCCACTGCAAAAGATGTTCCATCAGTTTTACATCAAAAATATACTCTTTTTCTTATAGCTTCACAACTGATTTTATTTTTTTTATTTTCTCTATATATGAATATTCATCTAAATTTTAACAACAGAATCATAAAATAAATATAAAAACCGCGTTAAAATAAAAATAGAGACTCTGTTCGAAATGATACCTCACCGAATGAAACCGTTCAGATAATTGCATGTAAATTGAATACGAAGAAGGAAATTCCATATTATTGACGAGAAACCGTTTTCGCCTCATCGTTCAAAAAAATGTGCTTCATTTAAAAATTACCCTGAATTTATGGGTTGTCCTTTTCGATCGTGGCTCCAAAGAAGCAAATTGAAAGCTAAAGGTGGTAATTGAAGGGACGAAAGGTTAATGCTCCCTTTCGAAGCCGCTGATGGATCACGTCATTGGAGATGGAATCTTAAGGAAACTTTTTACAAAGATGAGTGAACGTTTTCTATTCACTAGCAAAATGGTTTAAGTTCGTGAAAGGTGTTTAACATAACATGTGCAAATATGTTGTCTCTATATGTTATATTTAAGTAATGTTTTTTTTAATAATAATAAAAATGTTTTATATATCATTTCGGTTCTAAAAGGGACTCATCTGATATAACCTTGAACTTATATTATAAAATTTATTGACAAATTTTGTAATAAATTTAAAAGGAAAGTTAAATAGAAATTAGATTTCTATTGCACAAATTTCCTTATATACATTGTACACAATTATCGTCTATTTTCGTTGCCGGTTGATCACCAAAAAACTAGTTAAAAATCCAAAGCTTTTCGACAAGGATTTCTTTAGGCGCTTATGGCTTGGGCGACGGTAGCCACCTATCAACAAGTGGACCCGTCTGACCACCTTTAAATATGTAAATAATTAAATAAATTTAATTTATGTAAATAGAGAATTAAAATAGCAGATTAAACGAGATTTTTTTTTAAATTTTCCATACAGACGTAAAATTGATATCAGCAAGCGTGATATTTGAAAAGAGCAATAAAAAGACGCCAATGTTTCACCAAGTTAAACTTCCAACTGAATACCGTAATAAAACGGAATCGCGCCGAACGTTTTTCATTTCTACCGATGGCCGATTTATTCAGCGAAATCTGTGGAGTGGTTGGCAGGGAAAATGACAATCATTTCTAGGGGCCCATCATCTCTCCACTGAAACGAATTGTGCTCCAACCAATTTTGCATTATGAAAGGAGGCATTTGCTTATTGCTCCCACTTTCTCTTTGTCAAACGGGCGCATCTGTCTTCGTCACTGATTTAACGAATGAATCGGAAAATAAATTACTCCACTGGAATATTATTAAATTCTCATCAATTCATCTCGCTCATTTGATGCGTTATTGCAGTCTACGCTGCTAATAGGTATTCAGCGTAACGCAAATTTTAAAAATTAAACTTCATAAATGTACAGCTCTTGTAAATGTGTATTTTTATGTAAACAGGTGGCAGGCAGGCTGACGACCCACTTTATAGTAGGTATAGCTACTGTCGCCTCTGTTACACAACAGTTGGTAGGACAAAAAAGGGCATTGAGAAATGGGCTTTTCCATTCCTCACTTCAGCACTAAAACACAACATAAAAAAAGCATAAAACTAAAACAGCTAAAGTGCTGTTATTACACGGTGGTGTGAAAGAAGGTGGTCATTGCGCCCAGTTTACGATTGACACTCAATGAATATGAATAATATATTTTGGTTAATTTAATATATGTTAAATAATGATTTTTATGTAGCATAAATATTTGTTTAGTGATCTGTAAAACAGATATTCTTCTAATGATGCCGTATCTCTATGGCGGTCGGCAACCATCATGGCGATCTTAATATTGGAAACTGTTGCACGAAAGAGGGAGCGGGTGCTCATATTAAACCACTCTCTTAAATTATTCAAATTAATTCTCATAAATTCAGGATTTCTCCTGATTCTGCTACATTTGCTTTATATAATCCTTGCATCAATAGTTGAAGAATACGGTATCTTTAGCCCCTCGTTATGTGCCCCAAATATTGCTTCATCTCCTTTATCCCTCCCTCTTAGCATACCATTTCTCATTCAACGCATTTGACTCTTTCTGACTTCATATTGATAATAAGGTATAGTTTTTAAATTAACGCGAACAAAATTTGCTATAGCAGTGTGGAACTATTGCCTGACAACATATAATACGAATAGCATACAAGACCTTTTTTGGAGCATTGGTTGGCCAACAATTTGGCTTGACAAATTTACCGTCTCACACATGTGATAGCCGTTACGTATTTACATGTCAACCTGCCGCTGCTATCGGCTTAGCGATCGGAGCATCTCATTTATCTGGCCTAACCCTGCGGTGTCACAATGACCCATCTAGCTCTATGGATGACAAGAAGGTAATGAGGGTAATACTTCACACAAATTGGGTGCAGGCTATTCGATACTATGGATGGAGAGGTGATGAAAATGTTCTAAAACATTTTGATGGCAAGGATTTATCATGCCCCAATCTTTGAATTATTTTATATTAGAAATTAAAAGTAATAGATTAAATAAAATTATAATTGTAGTTTTTATATGAATAAAATTACACATAATTTACTTGATTTGCATTTGTTTGAATATATATTGTTAATATTATTTATTTATGTTGATTTTAATTGAGCATTATGTGTTATTGCAAATTATTTGTTTATTATATGAGAAAGAGTTATAATTACCTTACACCGCCATCTGTGAGAAATTTATGGAACTCACATTTAACTTTTAAAATAAGTTTAAAAACAACTGAGGTGATTTATCGATTGGATTAGGTAAATATTTATTATAAAAATTTCACCCCGGACGAAGCCCGGAGCGGGACAGCTAGTAAATTATAAGAGAAAGATGAAATTTTCATACGCATTATAAACTGGTAATCGTTTTATTGTATAATTTGTATGCGATAAAACTAGCTAGTTATACGATAGGGTTTCAAATTGCTCTTGCAATGCCGTAATCGACGCAATCTACATCGCGTAGCTGAGAACTTGACTCAGTGGGCGTGAAGCCAGACCGTTCCGCGTTGTTGACCCTACAAAATTTTCCCACTGCTTTTTTTTTTATAATATTTAATACGAGTGTAGCCGAGCCCTTATAGGCCGCTCGGATGCATCGTGCGTTCATTTTAATTAGTGTTATATGTACCTACATGTAATTATATTTGCATTTATTGAAAAATGTTCTGAATTAAATAGGTAATAACTATCAAGGCTAAATTATTATTATAATAGATTCATAAAATATTTAAATTATAAATATAATTAGTTTAAATACCTCATTTTATATTATTAAAAGTTATCGTACTCAGGTCGACAGTGCACTTGCAGCAACTGTGGCGTTTGTGTCAATAGGCATCATTAAATGAAAAATAGTAAGAAATTAAAAAATACAATTAAATAACAAAGTTTCACTGCACTTTCTACTACCACTATTTGTTTAACAATATTAATAATAGTAATTATCATTTTATAGTGCAAGTTTAGCGGTGATAAAGCTCGGCTGTCGACAAACCCAAAACCGACACGACAGGAGAAATAAGTTCAAATCTCGGCCAAGGACTTTTAATTAATTTATTTTTTAAAGTAAATTATGCATGTCAATGACTGGAAATGTTCTGTAGTAAATACTGAGTGTTTAATTAGTCTCCTTTTAAACTATAATTACTTCATGTCCGATCAATATTAAATTTGATATGTCTCAAAATCAGTAGATATGTGTAGGGAAAGCCGCCAGAATATTGAAATTTATTTCCCTTTTGATATGCTATAACAGTTTGAATTGCAACGGATATATGCGTGGAGACGCCGCTTAGTCTGCCAACATGAGCATAAACTTTCGAAGTAACTACATTACGAATGCACTACGAAAATTTTTATTCTATTCTATTCTATTCTATAAATTGTAATTTTTATATTGTTTTTGTTTGAAATCTATGCAGCATCCGGAGCAGCATAATGCCTCGTTGTTTTTGTACTATTCACTAAATATTCAAAAACAGATTAAATTATAATAGTAGTCAAAATATTATTTTTAGCGTTGAGTATGTAATATAAAGAAGTTATAGAAAAATGTAGATCACAAATATTATAATCGACTATCCGAATTTTTACTACAGCGCTGTAGGCGACGGACGGTAGTCACTTATCACCGAGTGGGTATAAGTGACTACCGTACGTAACTTAAAAAAACGCCAAGAGGTTTAGTCGGTAGGTCTACCCCACTACCATCTCAGGCCGGTGGGAATCCTCTTGTAAAAAAAAGGCAGCGCAAATGCAGCACTTGTGGCGTTGCTAGCGTTGTACTAGCCTGTCTATCGACATTAACATTTGAAAAAAATCTTACCAGGTACAAACCAGTGCCATATTTAAGGATTTATTATATGCTTATCAGGATTTATTTATTTAGGATTTATTTACATAAATGTCGCATGTTTGTTTACACTAGCAATTATAATTGGTTATGACACGAAAAAAGTAGAAAAAGTAATCACTAGTACATTCACTGGGCGTGGGTATGGGAAAGTTCACATGTGGCGTATAACTGTTCTAATATAGTGCGCAGTAAGGCTAAGGTTATATTACACTATCCATCTACTTACACAAAACACTACTATACGTTGTAAAGCGTCTGTTATATGGAACAAAGTTTGTTGTGTACTTTTCACGACTTTCTACAATGTAACCGAACATTATTGCTTTGAAATACAGATGGGTTTATACAGAAATAACCATAAAATCAGTATACATTATCGCAATTATAAATCGATTTAGCCATTCTATAATATTCATGCGTAGGAGGTACCTATGATATAATGCTATCATAGATGTAGGTATAGCATGAGCGTAGATGAGCATCAAATTTAGTTGTCAATAATTAATGTAATGTTATGTAATCAGTGCCGAATTCTGATTATTCCAATTTAATTAGTTAGGGAGTACATCCACATACATCTCAGCTACTTGTTTATGTTGATGACTTCTATATTTATATCTTCTATACATAAAATAAAGTCGCTGTCCGCCTCTGTCTGTTTCTCAGCTAACTTCATTATATGATGGAAACTGATGCGAAAAGCTAGCTTAGCTATTAGCTTAATTAACTTAACCAAATTCACGGTTATATCGAGAAATCCGAACCTAAGACCTAACATATCAATAGCAGGAAAACAAATTGACAATACAAATATCTCGGGACTTAGGTAAATGAAACACGAGTCCGACGAAGAAATTAAATCCCAGATTGAACTGGCCCGAGTCTCTTTCAATAAAATGAGAAAGAATTTGCATTGTCGCCAATTAAACATAAAGGAGTGAGGTTGCTCCTGTGGTACATCTGGTCCATTATTGTACGGCTACGAAACTTGCGAAAGTGATGATATAAATAAGGTCAAAAATGAAACCGTTCTCTAACGTTGCCAACCACCAAGAAACGCAATATTGAATATCTTTAGTGGTTACAAAACATCCGGGAGTGGACTGGAACAGTCGAGCAACTGAGTCATTTGACAGTCAGGTAAAAGGAGTTAACGGCCAACCTTCAGTACTGAAGATGCAAAAAGAGAGAGAGAGAGAGAGAAATTAATAAAAGGTGATTGTGACATGTCACTTAAGCAACAACAAAAAAACCGCTGAAACTTATTCATTATCGAACACTTTACCTATGCAAATTGCAATTATAAGTCAATATGCGGTTGGTAAAAACTACTCGTAAGAGTTCATCATTTCAACGAATACGAAATATCTCGTTACATAAACAAGCTATGAAAGCTACGTTTTCTCGGTCAAGTATCACAGAAAGTAACGAATATGAAAATTTTAATTTTAAATTCCCAACCACAAACTTTTGAAAGTACTTCAATATTCAGTGACCTGTGTATAAAACTTCACCTTTCTATATCTCGATTATAAATGTATGTATTTTGGCATTAAAGTGATATTTATTGATGACTTCCTTTTAACAAGTAACTGAGCATTCAGAAAATATATTTAAGGGAAATAAAAAAATCGTTCGATAGTTATGCCCGATGAACAGAAACAGAACAGACACGCGAAAACTTGAATTTTAATTTTTATCATAAAAAGTGTTTATATAATTATTGCATAGTGTTATATTAAGATATTTCAAACTGTAGAGTTCACAAAAAAAGGTAGTCGCATAATTTACAATGACATTGGCGTGGCCGTGATCATCCATACGTTACTCGTATGTCAAGGAAAACGTGATCAAGTGTTCATGCTACAAGCTTTTCAACATAATTAAAAATTCATGAATTTTTAATTATTTTGAAAGGTCCTGAAATTTGGAAAAAAAAAAGACTTGTTTTGTTGCATCTATTGGAAGGCCGATGGCCGTTGGAAAGCTGGAAGTCCAATATTGATAGTAGATGGCTACAATCGACTAAAATCACAATAGTATGTGATAGCGAAACGGGCCCTGGGAATCACCCCTATCCTACTTATGCACATGGTAACTGTCGCAAGACAAGCTGCCTTTTTTATGACTGGACGACGCATTTTGCCACTACTATCCTTAAAACTCACATTATCGATATCTGCATAACCTAGTCTCTAATTTCCACATTAGTATCGTAAAGCCAACATTGCCAACATCGCAAAGCCAATTTGAAATACTGTAATTTGAATGACAATGGAGAACCTATTTAATTTAACAGAAAATGAAAACGCTCACAAGTTGATTCTGACATACACCCATCCGATTCTACAGCATACGAGCAACAAGAACATACGAGTATGTTAGCGGTTTCATATACTCGTACATCGCCAGACGGTGTGGCGCACAAATGTCAAGGCATCTGGTTTGCGTGCCCGTTTCGTAATAAACTCTTTTTTTATTTTCCTCTCGAAAGTATTCGTCATGAAAGCAATCCAATTGTGCACTTTTTACTTTTGTATTAAATATTCGAGCCAAGAATGATGAACGTGATCGGACAAATCTATGTCTATAGAAAAGTTGCAAGCGAAAGTGTGTTGGTTTGTTGAAATTTTCAACGCTATTGTTTGAAAAGTTAAATAGAACGACAATTAAATCAAAACGACTTTCAATTAGTGAAATAAGCTGCTTTATATCCCCGACAAATTCAAGCTTCCTGAAGGATAGATCTTGATCAGTCAAAGTCAAAGTCAGTATAGAAATAATTGAGCATTGGAAAAACTGATAACCTATATTTTTTAGAAGTTGGCACAATATTTTGTGTAAGTATAGTTCATCCAATTGTTGTCGTTCGTCATATTGATTTAATTAAATAAGCTTGTGATGATAAAAATTTATTAATAAGACCTAAATAAAAAGAAAATCAGTTACCTGTCCAAGGAAGAATTTTCTATAGTACTTAGCCGTGTCATCTGTGTCGATATTGTGTCGTCTTGAGTTCTGTCGGGGAGTACCGGGTTGGGCACGAGGCTCCGTTTCTTCGCCATCTGGTGAAGGCTCATCTACACCGTCAACCCAATACCCACCGCTCGGAGGTTGGACAATTGATGGTGGGGTTCCTGCAACAATCATAGGGCATAATCACTCTAACTTGTTGGATTACAACATAGGAGTTGCTTATACCACTAATAAAATACACCTTGCCTATTTTAGTAGTATTATGTTTAGCGACATTATATTATACAATTAGATTTTGTCCTCGGTTCGCGTCCCTCGGTAGCAATACTTTTTCCTTGGATAAAGGTACCTTAAGTCCTTTTCTGTAAACCTGAAAAGGGTATGCAAAATTTCATGGTGATCCATAAAGTAATTTCAGAAATTTGTAGTTTTTAACACGTTCATATTGTTTAATAGCATATATATCTTTCAAATTAAATTTATTAGTAGTAGAGATTTTTTTTTTTTAAATTAAGTCGTCAAAAGGCAATTAAGCCGCTAGGTACTGTTTTTTTTGTATTGGCATTGGATTTTGGATCAAGCCGAATACAAACCATTCATGGTCGAACACTCCTAACTTGTCTTAAAACACCACTGGTAAACCTGTCATTTAATGTAGATTACAATTGGCTTGTCAATTGAACCTGTGCGAAGCCAAGGCAGCCCACTAGTTAATATAATAACAATGTACCTCAATACTGTCACGACACTGAGATTATATAATACTTCTCTCTCAACGCGATGTCTATTCGATACTACCATTAGGAGACTCGATAAAGCTTTCATGTCTAAAAGACGATCTATAACGAAATATATCAGCTTTTTGTTAACATTTGATACTAAGGAAGTCACGATGGCAATTACATTTTTTTTGGATTTCAAATTGTATATGTATGTGGCCTTCAAGTTTGGGCTAAGCTGTGCCAAGGTTACTTTTCGTTGTTAACAAATTGTTATAATTTATAACAAAATCAACCAAAAGTACATACACTGACTACGAGACAGAGTTGAAGTACATGGTAGATAATTTAACGATCTCCACAACAGAAGGTCAATGTAGCAGAAAAAACCTGAATGTAAACATTTGCCTTCATTACTTGAGTTTTACTTTTAAATCAGTTCGAAGAATACCTTGTTATTTCCTGATACTATAATGAACGCCCATTTTGTGTTTCAGCACAAAGTAAACATTGATTAGGTAATTTGAAAACTGATCCTCAAAGTGAAAAAAGAACTTTTTTATTTGTAGTGTAGACGCGCACCTAATTTATGCAAGACTTTATGTGCCAGACCGTCTTTTGTCATGATATTTAGCAAGGCTCTTAATAATGCAGAGGGAGTCCTATGAGTCGGCTTTGTTCCAGCTGCTGACCGTTTCTCTATTAAAAGCTTCTCTCAAGAAAGTATACAAGTATAAGCAGAGGTTTTTGAAAGGAAACATTTTTCAACTAAAAGGTACTAAAAGGTGCCTTTTATTCCGGAAAAGATTTCTTACTGCGCATATGTTAATAAAAACTATGTGTTAATACTTCATCTTTGTGAAAAATACATTCTTTGCATACTAAACTACTCTGGACCGCAAAGAAAAAGGGTCGGTTAGAAAATCTTTAATATCTTCAAAAGCAGGTACCTTTGAAGATATTTCATAAACCTAGCTTTATGAAATAAAGACTAAATTAAAGAATATTTTAATGTGATTAAATAAAAATTTAAAAAAAAAAGAACTCAACCTTTTTTTTAAATAATGTAAAATAAATAAAAATGCGTAGTTTTTCTAGTATTTTCGTAAATGTAGATTGGTTACAGGTGTGCCGTTTTCACGCATTTTAGTACTATGTGTTGCCTCTGCGAATTCGCAATATTGCTGTTATGCGATTTGGCATACTTTTTACTAAGTTTTTGAGGCGATGCTGCGGAATATTCTGCCTTTCCTCTATTAGAGCTTCTTTCATTTCATGTAGCCTGATTAGCAGCGGATTCCGCTGACGTACACGTCGTCCCAGTTCGTCCCATGCCTGCTCAATGGGGTTTAAGTCGGGGCTGCGTGTTGGTCACTCCATGCGTGTGATACCGACTTCTTGAAAATAGGCTGTATGCGGGCGGGCATTTGTCTTGCATAAAAACGGCATTCTCTCCCATGTCCACTAAAAATGGACCAACGTAGTCATTCAGAATTTAAGTGACATATATTTCTGCACTAGCTCAGTGCGGCTTAACAAAAGTGACCCATATCTTCTAAAAATCAGATGAATTATTAAATGCCCTTCATTCCCGCCTGCATTATTTACATTTCCGTCATAATTGAACTCATGAATTTGTAAGCAAAATATCCAACAACACGATACAAAAAACCGAAAACGAGATAAGTATTGTTATACTTAACTTAATGTGATTCGTATCATTGCTTTACAGTGCATACCAAGTTGTGGACGAAACGAACGGAATAGTGGCGATTATGTGAAGCAGAACCGCAGTCGGCTTGATTTCCCAAGATATACCTTGGAATATAAGCGCGCCGCTGTCCGCTATCTAATTTAATTAATGTTTTAATCATCTAACTAGCAGCTCGGAACGGTTTCATTTTCTCTTTCATATAATTAGCGTTTACTTTGTCATCCTATTTGTTTAAGATTCTGTAGACTGGGGAGATTTTAAGAAATTCTTTTTGTTGGTAATTCGGTTACCTAAGTGCAGATATAGATGCAACGTTGTTTAAAATATAATAATAATACTCATCGTCGTTATTTGATGAGTTATTTGCAAGTTTATCAATTTATGATATTTATATCAACCCTACATTTACATATTTTATAATTAACTAACTGAAACCAGCCACGCTTCGTTTGGCGTGCGCGTGGGGCGCGCGCGCCGGTAATGAACTTGGTTTTGGTTTTTGGTTTTTTTGTTTTTGTTATAAGTACCGTATATACAGTAAACATTTAATAAAAAGCAGTTATTTTGATATTACAAATAGACACTTAAATTTTAAGTAGATATGATTTTAGATATTTAATTCGGATAAACGTATATATTCAATAATAAAATGGTTTTCTATGTCGATACTTTACTTGGTTCTTTACTTACTTACTTGATACAAGTCGATACTTTACTTGGTTAGAATTAAACCAAAAATAGTTACACCAAAAATAACACAGTGATTTTATTTTAGTATTGTCGGGTAAAGTATATTTTTATTCATTTTCTCCCCCTCAAGAATAATGCTAAACCATATAAAGTTTGAACAGTAAAGTCAGTAAGATACTACGAGTACAATAAAAGGCAAGAATTATGGATGGTCCCGATATATCATACTTTTACAACTTCTCACACGGTTTTCTATGTTTATATAGAAAACTTTTGTTTGTATTTTCGTATCTAGCTCACGTTTAACGATGATCCCGTGACTCGGCATCTTTGATCTCCACTCTTTATGCCTTTGTTGCGAAAAACAAGCGAACCGTGTAATTTCTATCATAACCAGAGCAAAGTTTTATTTCAACGTATCAAATATTACTTACAGAAAATGGAGGCACGACCGCAAATGTATTTGATTCTTTTTTCAATAAAATCTAATACTTCAATAAAAATAGAAAATAACATTTGGGAATTAATATCCCATAAAAGAGAAGTTTCAAATAAGTATCTAACTTTAATGTAACTTTTTTGTTAAGTAACTAAAACTGTCTCTCTCTTATTTTAGTGCATAATAAAAAAGAAGAAAAAAAGCAGTTTTAAGAAAAAGAGAAGGCTGTAATATACGAGTAACTGTAAATATTTAATTTTTATAATACGGATTGAACAGAAAATCTCTAGCTCTCCAGATTCCTTGGGAACAGTACTTTTAATCTGGATGAAAGTTACCCTATGTCCTTTCTTGTATCCCTGATAATGTGTATGCAAAATTTCATGATGATCGCTTGAGTAGTTAAGGCGTGAGAAGGTAACAGACGACAGACAGACAGAGTTACTTTCACAATTATAATTTTAGTATGGATAGTAAGGATATAAAGATGTGAATTTAATTGCACTGCTTTTCATACAGTGATTCATAGTAAATATAATTTTCATACTAATAAAAATTTATATGCTAATAGCCTTGCTATAGCATAGTGTGCTGTAATTATTCCGAAGTGAGTATTTAATTACTATTCAATTAAATTTAATAGATGTCGATTCAAAAGGCTGCTCTTATTTTGTAAGACCATTATTAAATTGAAGAGTGAGAGATCTGTAGCAATACTTTCACATTTTATTCTCATCACTTATTTAGATGACTTTCTCTGACGAATGATTTGTAACAATGCAGTCAAGTAATGAAAACTGCAGTACAAAAGAATGATTACTGAGGGCAGATTTCTTATCAATGGGACAATAAGCTTAGATTTTTAATTGTATGTCAGAACAAATGTAATAAACTTTCTATTATTATTATTTTTTTCATATATAAAGATGTTTAATATTGTGATTTTTGATACTTTTAAATAGGGAACAGTCCCCTTGGGTATGGTATGTTCCCTAGGTACCCCTGAAAACACGTATGCAAAATTTCATGGTGATCGGTTGAGTAGTAAAAGCGTGAAAACGTAACAAACAAACAAAGAAACTCACTTTCGCATTTAATATTAAGGATAAAGAAAATAAACTATGGAAAAGACAATGTTTTACAAAGTGACATTAATTATCCACTCAGAAATATTTCCGATTTAATATTTTTATCAGCATTTTTTTTATTTCAAAATTATGACATAAATAAAGTTTATTTCAGGAAGTCATTACTTAAGCTCGTTAATATATCTGTGTTTCATTCAACTAAATTATAGAGTTCCTCAAGGGAGGTTTAGCCAAATTCTTATAGTCTGCAGCGCACTTAAATCCTGTCTTATGTCGTTTGTTTGGGAAGTAGCACGGTTACGGAGTTGTTACTATATATAAAATAAACACATCTTTATAAAAGTATCTTAACGTATGGTGAAGATTTAATCTTAATTCGGTTTACTAACAATGTTTTTAAAACTTTCCAAGATTTATACTAAATTAAACCGCTGAATGCTTCAAATGGTCAAAGGGCAAAATTATTAAAATTAGTGCTACGTTCCCCTAATGAGCATAATTTGGTACCTCGGAATTCGAGACGAGTGGCTAATTGGGTTATTCTCGGTTCAAGAATCCCTTTAAAGGGCAACTTCTTGAAATAATTTGGACAAAGAAAGTCGTTTAAAATGTTAATACAACGTATACATAACTTATATAAATTATAATATTATGTATATAATTGTTACCTGATTTAGCCAAAGTCTCTTCCAACAATCGCCGGCTTGCTTGGCATGCTTCAAGACCTCGCCTTGCGGCTGCGGCAGATCCAGGAGAAGACGGTGGCCCATGAGGTGCGGGCACTCGACCTTCTGCATACGAATGTCTTTCGACAACACCAGCTCCACCCACTGACACAGACCGACGGTTATCGCTTCTTGTCGTCACCTGGAAATAAATGTTAAAATTCAACATTGTTTGTATTGAAGGCAATTTGTATATTTATGTTAATGAATCAACATAAATATACAAATTGTTAATTTAGAATATTTAGAATTTTAGATCAAAGTGTTAATTTAGAATATTTAGAATTTTAATGAATTTAATTCAGTTTAAAATTCTGAATTCAAAAAGTAATTTAAGATAGACCATATAATAGCACATGTGATGTTATGTTAGATGAGCTGACTTAGACACTTGCGAGTTTATGGATATTATGGAGCGCAATGTCTTGCAAAGAACTACGCATTAAATTGATTCTGTGTAGCTTACCTATAGATAAAATAGTAATGAAATAAATACTCTTATTCGCTAAATTATATTCAGTGAGATCTAAATATGTAGTAACACCCAACTTAGATCTTTTTGTACAGTCACCAACGCAGGTAAGCGTGACGAATGTTATGCCTACATTGTTCATTGACCTCTTACCGTGGGATCTTAAAATTGTGGTTTCCTACTTAACTGTACCATTACGCACAAAAATGCTCTCGTTGTCAACCAATTTTGTCAAAATAATTTTAGTACGTGATCGATCACAACCTGGAAAGCCATAGTAAATATACAGTAATAGAAAATTTATTGAATCATATCAAAGTAATTGGTAAACATAAAAACGTGGTTTTATTTTATAATCTTATACGGCTTCGTAGAAATACTTGGAGTTTTTGTTACGGTTCCGTTTGTAATCAGGCAGAAAGCAGTGCGTATAAATGGAGCGAATCATTTTTCAAATATTGACTTTAATGGTCATAAAGCAGTGAATTTTACCGCTACCGTAAACACCGTCAAAAGTTTAAAATTGGAACCCGACGGAAGCATTAGTCGAGCCGTTGACAGCAACTCGAAACAAGTAGCTTGGAAAACGCTTACGTCGATTTCACTTTGATCAAATTAATCTGACGTCCGTACATCATGTTTACGTTTCTCGTTGAAATTCTATATCAAAACGTTGAAAACTAGAGTGAAAACCCATAAACAGTTTACAAAATAATCGGAAAATCTTCCGGGCATATAAAAGTGTGTATTTAATTACGGAACCATAAAGCTATCGATCTATTTCAATAGACTACCCGCGTTACTCTGAACTTTTTGGCTCTTTACATTTTGTAGTGTTGATAAAATACTTTTAAAATATAGTTGTATCAACTTTTTTGCGCATCAGATAAGATCGAATGTTAAAAGGTAGTCTATGTTTGATTCGTGCTATCTATAAATTTTATCAAAATTGGTTTAGGTGAAGTAAAGTAATGTAAAGCCTTAAAGCCTTAATAGAGCATTTAGCACATTATTATGAGAATGTCATAGTTGCTTAAGTGATTTTCAGTAAGTAATGTGACATTTTAAGGAGGCGTTTAAAGAGACTTTATTATATAATGCACTAAGGTGCGATAAAACAGTGCCATAAGTACCGACTAGATTGTCTAAGAATTAATGAGATTAAATGGGGTCAAATATTGTAAAGCATTATCGGTTATTGTGATACTATCTGCGAAACCCTATACAAAGGAATTTCCGAATAGCTAATACCGATGATGAACACCTATGACAATGGAAGAAAAAATATAATCTATGTTATTAATATTGTAAAAATAGTCTAAATAAACATCGATGCTAAATTTATAATTTTCTTACTACGTAGGTTAAGAGTAATCCAAACATTTCATGTGTTTATCTCCATTCTAGCGTCACAAAAAAATCATAGATTGCAACGCTGCCAGTCATTTGGTAACACTACCTGATAAGGTTAGGTAATAATACGGTAATTAACAAAATTATTGCCGACGTCCTGTAACGGAACGGATTTTGCGTATCATATGTCGTCCTTATATATGCGGGGCTTCCTTTTGTCTGTTTCTACAATTCAATTCTAATCTTTTTAAATACCTTCTAGTATTTTAAATCACTTAATCTGGTCTGCACAAGACGATAAGTTCTATTTGTTTAATTTCCATATTATTATACATATATGCACATTTTATTATTTGAATTTTCGTCGAATCTTTGTCGAATATTTGAATCTTTGTCGTAATGATCGATTGCTGCCAAATATCTTTTTTAAAAAGGTGTTTTAGTACCTACACAAAGTTAGCGCTGGCGTAGCTGCGACATATATCTAGTAAGTAAATAATAAAATTTTGAGGCCTATATTAGCTTAGATATACATAAAGCACTGCGTATCGTTGGCTCTCTGACGGTGGCAAGGATAAAGAGCACATGTGCTATTAACAGATTCAAAATATACATTTTTTTGACAAGGTTATTGGATGAATGGTTAAGGTGCTAGCCAGCCTTAACGCTCTTTTATAACGTTTACGGGTTCGATTCCCGGCAGGAGCAACTTTGGAAATAACTTTTCAAAGTTGGCTCTGGTCTGAATCTGGAAAGTAATGTCGTTCACGTTACGTTTCGTTCGCAGTCATTTGGGCAGCCCGTCTGGTGGCTGTAACCAACCCATTTACAGATGTAAATTAACTTGCGTTTAAGTTGCTTGTGTTATAGGCGACTACAGCCACCTACCATCAAAGTGGATCGTCAGCCTGTCTGCCGACCTTAACATAAAAACAGCCTTTGTTAGATTTACTTTGCATAATTAATGGCGGAACTTTTGCAACATTTTGACTCGATTTTAGGTTGATTTCATCTACCTTTACGCGCCACACATTAAAAACTAATAAAAAGGTCATCAAAGCCCCTAAGTAACATTAGCATGTATACACTTTTAATTGTTATTTGCGTTTATATCAAGTGTCTAGAGAAACAGTCGTATCTTTCTCATTATTAGGGCGTTAGGGCACCGCACCACACTTAACGACTCTCTGTATAGTATACGCTCTGAATAAACGAGGCAAATAATTCCCTCTTGCCGTCCCATTGAAACTGGAAGACAAATTTTAGGATCACAGGGATTATTATAGAAACTGCACCTTAATTAAATGCTCTCCAACTTTTAATTGAGTCGTAAAATGTTTAATGTTGTCATTTGTTTAGAATACCTTTGACAATTCCTTTTGTAGGTGGTTAATATTTTGAGCATTTATTTTAATGTATGACTTGAGCTTTTAGACCAAAATATTCATCAAAATTTCCGGTTCAAAGACTTATATAAATTCATGCTAAATGCGGAATTGTCAAACCATTTCAAAACATCCTTTATGCATCGTCCGCTCCATTTATCCGTAACATTTCTTTAACGGTAAATTTAGATTTCACTTCTATACATTCCGCTTAACGTCCCCTCTTGGTCTATTTAAAGAAACTAGATGTTAGTGACGTCTTATTCGGATCCGGATGGATGAACTACATCTCTCTTATTATATATTATTTATATATATTATATATTAGTTATATATATTATATATTATTTATATATGTATAGACCAATGTATATTTTTAAATTATACACGCAGACTGTACGCCACACAAAAAAAAAACTGGTGACATGAATTTATTAACTTTCAAATATTTTATTCTGTCGATTTTTTAAAAGCGTGTAGAGAATATTCGTATGTTGAATACAATATGAAAGGTTTGAACGCGGTAAATAGTCTGGTAATATTTGCAGTGGGCAAATATTTTTGATCAAACTTTAACATCAGAATATTTTAATTTAAAAGTAAAGTTAAGTAAAGTTTTTTTATGTTAAGGTCGACAGACAGGCTGAAGGTACACTTGACGGCTCGTTTGCGATTTTATTTTAATGTATGTATATAAGTATGTATTCATTTTTATAAGCTTTATACTGTATAATATGTAAATATATATAACTTAGAATCAAGTAAATTTAAATAAAGAAATGTAGTTCATTTTTCTACTAATGTTTCATTTGTATTAAACCGGGGTCCACAGCTAGTATTTTAAACACCTGTTCCAATGTGCTTCACATTAGTATAAAAACATATCTACACAAGTGATGCAGACAAAAAAATGTGTCAAGGTGAATTTAATACCGCAAATGCAACCGTCGCCCATTTAGTTATTGGAAAGTCACAGCAGTAGTTGCACTGCGTCAACTGAGATTTGATGTTTCATTTCAATTCAGAATCTACGTAAAATATTCTACCAAAATATTATGCACGTTCGAATAGACTCGTATAATAATAAATAATAACAATCAGATAAAACATACCACATTTTTGTAATTAATTAATGAAACAGGTAGATTTATAAAACACTGTCATTTTTGAGTTCTTTGATGCTATTGATGCTATCTAGTTCTGTTAGACTTCTGGTCCACAGTGAGGTTTTTAGCTTAGAGTCACTATAGAGTAATGGAACCATATCTGACAATATTTCAATTTTATTTATGTGCAAAGAATTTCATTAACACGATTGCGGATAAAATAAATTTTAAATTTTAAAAATAAAATATATTAATATAAATGTCTGTAACTGAAAGAACAGCTCAAGGATCCGTGATGGGTCCACTTCACTTCTTATTCTATGTTAATGATATGAGCAACTTTTTAAGCACTGTAAGATTTTACCAATAAACAATCAGTTTTCTTTTTCACTACTGAAAGAAAAAAGAAATTAAGGCTGCATGCACTAGAGTAATTTCAAAAAAAAACGCTTGCGTACACAATGCGCCAATAATACGTACGGCGAAAGTACAACCGCTTATTTTGTCCCACACCTTATCATCAGCCTACCTTCAGATCTATGTAATAATAAAACAATAAAAAATATTAAATTTAAGTTAAATCAATATTTTTTAAATTGTAATTAATATTACTCGACGTCAAAAATATCGCCCCTCCGCGAAAATATTATTCAAGCTAATATAAACTTTATAAAAATTACTTTACATTATTAATACTGATATCAAATGAAAGCACGTTTAATAACCTTTCAATGAAAGTTGATTAATTTAAATAAAAAGCCACGAGGATTCCAGGTTAAAAAAAAGGTGTCAAAACTCGCGGTTGAAGGGTCGCTAGTTGTGCTCTAACCTAAAAGTAAAAAAAATGGATCATAAATAATAAGAAATATACTCGTATTGCGTAGACAAATATTTGCACAAATATTGGCCATAAACGTTGGAAGTGTTTCGCTAGGAGTCTGGCCAACGTCACACGATGATTGGTTTGTGATGGGAAGTAAATTGCTTCGGTGCGGTTGTAACGTTCACATGCAACTGTAGGAAGCTTTTACTCAGAGACGGTGTACATTTTCGAAGAAAATTTAGTTCTTATTTATAGAGAATATCTATGAATGTCATACCGACGTTATTACAATTTTTGTTTTATATAAACTTTTTATTTAATTCAACGTTATTAAACTTTAAGCCCCCCAGGGCCTTACCTCGAAAAATTTCATACGCAAGTAATATAATTTGTAATTACTGTAATATTTCCAAGTATCTTTGCGTCAGTATATTAACAATCTTAATCTAATCTTACAAATCGAAGAACGTATGTATGTATGTATGTAAATTCGAAAAGGGCAGCGCATATCCGGATGTTAAACGATGTCGAAAACGAAAGGATTATATTTAAAATGATATATCATGGTGATGTTTTTATGAAAATAATATCGAACCTTTTAATGGACCATATTGAAGTAATTCTAATCAAAAATAAATACTAGTACTTAGTATTTATTTTATATGACGTCAATCGAATTATCCGATGGACGTGTATATTACTACGAATAAATGGCGAAGATAAACAGTTTTATCTTACTACAAACATTACGTAATGAACGATAAGCTGTAGTGTAGTAGAAAGGAAGCTGACATGTACAGTCTGCTATAAAAATAATCAAATTTCTAATAAAATTCACTCGAGGTCATGACACACATGATCCCAATCGTTGTATTTTATTGGATAAAATTAATGATTTTTTCAAACAATACTGTCGGAAGCAAGATACTAATACACTCTACGAGTACGTTTGATTTTATGATTTATACAAGTCAGATATTAGAGCTATTTAAGTGGAAACCTTTATTGATGGTAAGAGTTGAAATATTTATGAGTATATGTTCCACATACTTTGTATACTCAACAAAATATTCTACAACAGCTATTTTAAAAACAATTAGTCAAATATAAACTGATATCTAAGTTGTGAGCATCCCTTTTTAGAATTATACTTGAGTGGAAGTAAAAAAATAATAATATAAATATAATACACTTTCTGCATGTTACATAATTACGTCGTATCAATATCGATTTAGATAATTGGGGATTATTATATTGTCTTAGTTAATAATTTTTTATCAGTTTTCATGAAGTTTAAATACAGTTGCATAGTATTAAAAACCGTTTAATTTCTAATATAAACTAATTTAATTTATTTTAAATATATTTTAGCAAATGCTCATTTTAAGTGAAATTGTTATGCTGACTGTACTAATCTTTAGTGCTCTTTTACAAAATGTAATTATTCCCGTAAGGACACTTCGTCGTGACTATACTCTAACAACGTTTCAGCTAAGAATTTTAGCAGGCTACATTATCTTTTACTCGTACTTGATGTTTTTAAGAGGAAATATATTTGAAATTTAATCTTAAGACACGTGATTCACATAATCCGCAGTGGGTTGGCTAATATTACTATCGATTACACCCCCTACATCCTTTGTGGGGCGTGGGGCAAGCAGTGGGGCGTAATATATTTGTGGGACGTAATATTTTTATATGGGACATAATATTTAGGCGGATAATTACAGACATAATTGTCACAACAGAAGTAACGACCCCGTGATAGGACAGGAAAGTGACGAGCCACGTGATCCGCCGGGAAGTGGGGAGGCTATCCTCCTTACTCTAACCGATGACCTTTTGAGAGGAGGTGTCCGGTTCGGCTTAACGAAGGCATGTAGATATGCTCACAGGTAGGAATTGTCAGGTGGCAAACCTCAATAGCACTGCAGTAACTTTTAGTAATTACTCTAAGTAAGTTCTCAGAAATTACTCTCAATAATTAGTATTAAAAAAATTATCAAATTATTAAAATCTTCTGTGTACGAGTATTTGATACACAGGCCGCGATAAGGCAGGAATATAAGTACGTAGATGACAATTGTTATGAAGAAAAACTTATGAAGGCCCACCTAAGGAAAGCTACGCCACTGGTTGAGTCTAAATATAAAATCTATATACTTAAAAAGTAAAAATGAAATCAAGTGTTTTCGTAAAAGTTTTGTTTTGTAAAAGTGTTCTTGCTATATCGAAGTCAAAACCGCGTTGCGAGCGGGAGGGTGTCTACGCGTTGCTATTGTTGAAATGTAACGATATTGCCGCCATTCATCCGTATCAGAGATAAAGGTACGCAGCGTCTGCCTTCCAAATGGAAACATTATTTTAACAAACAACCAAGAACATTGAAGCACCGCATTAGTTGCGAGGGTTTCGCATATTCATTGTTACAAAGTAGGACACGAAACAATTACAACCGTCTCATTATGTTATCATATTCATAACGCCGTACAATAAGGAAGAAGAAAATATTTCCCACAGACAAAGAGAACAAAATGTTCTTCTGCAATGGTGGCTTTTCGACGACTGAGACTTAAGCAACAGTGAGCAACTATTTGAGTTGGAGACCAAAGACATTTTTTTACCTTCATTCTAAAGGATTTATTATTTTTAATTTTCAGCAGTTTTTTTTTTAAATTAAGATAAATTGCGTATATATCTACTTTTAATAAACACACTATATGAACAAGGTAAGTTAAAAAAAAGTATTCATTCATTAGTAATACCATGTGTGCTTGTTGTGTTTCGTTGAGTGAATAAGGAGTGAGAAGTAAGACAATTTCCCTATTCCTTCCTAATCCCCTATCCTTAATTCTACTATGGTCGGCAGCGGACTTGCAGCAATAGTGGCGTTTGCTTGTAAAGGCCTATAAAGGCCTATAAAGGCGACGGTAACCACACACCATTAGTGGATCGTCAGCCTGTTTGTCGACTTAAACATAAAAGAAAATTGAAATTGGAATCTTCAAGACTCTAAGTAAGTCAGAAAAAATGTGAATGAGAGCGAAGCTCTTCCTAGACCCCCGAGCTCTATGATTGCGTTTATCGGAGCGTTAAATGAGCGTTGCAATTTTAATCAGTTTACTCCCGTTTTTATTATGATTTTTTTCCTCAGCGATGCTAGCTTCCTTCTTAACATGAAAAAGATACGCCTCTTACAATAAGATAAGTTGAGATAGATAGCCCGGATAAAAACAAAGCCAACAATAACGCCAAAATTTAAGTTTGAAAATATTTCCATCGTCATTGAATATTATGAGGATACTCCTAAAAAGGGAAAATGAAAGCTGTTTACGAAATTTGGCTATTTGGAAATAGATATATTTTTTCTCTAACTTGCTTGGAAATGGATTCATTATTTAAAAAAAAGTATACATCAATCGACTCTTTTCTGTCCAATGTCCAAGAGGACAATAATAGAAATTACTGGACAGTTTTAAAGCGTGACCAACTAGATTACCAAGGCACGAGCAACTTAAATCAAAAGACGAATGACATTTTGTTCGATTTATACTGTCAATTTTATTCTAAATTAACGAATAATTCCAACATTTTATACATTTAAAAGTTGTTAATAATAAAAATAAATACTTCATCGGAAGAATTGGATTTTACCTGACAATTCTGACAATGTAGGTAATAGCTATCAATGTTGAACTATGTATAAGTACAAATTGTAATATAATTTTTATAAATGAATTAAATTTTGTTTCTTGTATGTTATTAAGTATTATACATTATACAAGTTTCCGCCGAAATAGCAATTGGCGGCCTCATTTGTTTTAAAAGGGCCTCGGATAACGCCTCGACCTTTTACGAGAATATTCTTTTGTAAAGCACCCGACTTTGCCTCATACTTCCAATACTACTCGGCCGACAATTACATTATTTCCGGCTTGGACAATTATATTAACTAATATACCTATCACTGCTGAAATAATTGAATAATATTTATATTATTATAGAATACATACTAACCAAAGCAACAAATTATATTTCTTTTGAATAATTTAATAGTCATATGGCCCTTTGAAGAATTGATAAAGTGAGTCACAAGGGAGAGCCTTTCGTAATATAATTTCAGAATCAATAAACCGAAGCTGGTGTAAACACACAAAAATATATTAGACACACGCATACCGTAACTAAGTAACTTATATATATACAACATACACATTACTAACTAGGCTAATAACAAGTTGCTTTAAATTAGCCATTGTTTTCTAACTTGATAGAAATATGTTCTATTCTGTGAGGCAAACCACTCCCTTGATGGTATCGACAATGAAGTTAGCACGAGGTCTTTGTTGCAACGTTGAGAAAAATATTATGGACTGTGGATTATCTTCGAATGTATCGCGCTAACTACTTTTGTGAAAAATGGTCTTACTGCAAGATACAATACATTAGGTTACTGCAGTGGGTGAGGCTTGCAAAAGGTTTATATTTATCAGGTTGCTTACTTATTAAATATTGTGTTAGTTAGGGAAACACTGTTTGGTATTTTGCTTACACCATGTATTTTAAGCTGAATCTTATTAAGTATAATTTTTATATAAAACAAATTAAACATGTGTAGGCTTCATATACTTAGCATAAATCAAGTACCCTGTACGTGCATAGAAGCAAATGTATTGATTTGTAACCGTCACCAGTTCATTTCTCATTTCACAATAATAGAGTATGATACGAGTACACCGCAGAATTGACACGTAACAATGCTCTTACTGAGAAACTTATAAATATATATGCCACTGTTAAGTTCTTTAATGTTGCAGCTCATAATTGCATTTTATGAAATACAATTTCTCCATTTTCTACAGAAACTTGCTTCGAGTCTCACTGCTTTGTTCTCTGCATTAAAAGAGGCAGATATGTATACTTATCGTGAGTTATACGAAGTATTCATTTTATTCAACTATCAGGTTCATTCTCATGGCTGACATTAGCAACAAAGGGGTGACGCAAATGCGTACCGCGAACGCATTTGTTATTGCTCGCTTGTGCAAAGTCTTGTACGCATTCAATGAGTTCGTACTGACACATGAATAATTGATAGTTGCCATTGTAATAGATATTGCTCTCTGTTTTGCTCGGTAGCCTTGATTAATTACATATGGGTTACGAGTGAGTAATCATTTGCGACTTCAAGAGCGAAGTCCTACCAAATATTATAAATTATGCGAAAGTTTGGGATGATTTATTGATGTCTGTTACTTTTTCATGTAAATCTTACTGAATAGATTTTGATGAAATTTTAGAGTAATATCAGTACATATAATGTAAAGACCTCCTTTTTCTTTTTCGGTCTGTATAGTTATACATATGCACTAAATTCATAAAGTTGTGAATAGATATTGTTTCTAATGTTTAATACCTAAAGTATGGTGGTAATAAACTTATTTTTTATTCTACACCGCATTGTCTTAGTTGTTTTCGAGAGGAAATATTGGGCTCGGAAGGCCTTCGCCGAACAATGGTCCGGTCATCATTATCTTTATTCCCAAGAAATGTAACCTACTACTATTTAATTATTATTTCAGTTCTCATGTAGTCGGCCATTTCATTAAAACAGGTACCACAACAAACAAATTTTCCATACTAGAAACCTTGACGTTTCTTTTACTAAGAATTTTTCACACTATTGTAAAGGAAGTAAATTACAGTGATGGTTACCTTTTTTTTTACATTAAAATTTTCTATTATATTATATATACTTACTTAGATCTACATTAGAAAAATATTTTTAGTTTATCCATATACAAAATATCTCTTTACAAAGTGATAAGTTGAGGCGAAAGAAGTTAATATTTTAACCGTTTCTGTGTCTACTCGTAAACTGTTAGTTGTTCATTTGCTAACGCTTCTTTTCTACTAGTGACAGCACAATTTGTTCAAATGCAACCCACATACGAGTATATGCATGTTAAAATGCATGTTCACACAGAGCTTTCAGAGGGAGATCAAATTACAAAGAGCAAGTATACATCGAGTTGAAACTTGAAAATTTCTCCCGTATGTAATACATGTATAACCCGTCGGTTTTAACGCAGTGACATGTATAAAAGGAATAGTTGCATTACATTTTTTATACTGTCAGTATTATTTTTTTGCGTAAAATTAGTGCAATATGATTATACAAATAAAACAGAATTTATGTTCATATACACATACTATTGAAGTTCAATCAATACTTAAGGCTTACCTTAATTTGGGTTGGGGAATTAAGGTGGGAAATACTAACTATATTTATACTTATTTACTAGCTGTGCCCGCAATTTCGTACGCTTGGTATTTCGATATTCGGTATAACTTTCTTATTTGGAAACCGATTGGAACAAAACAAACACTAAATTGTAAGGCTGTTTATCAGTGAAAACCGCATTCCAATCAGTTAGGCCGTTTTAGAGATTACGTGCATGATGGTATAGACAAACAGAAAAAAAATAAAAAAAATAAAAAACATTTTACCTTGGTAAAATAAGTAGGTACCTACAACGTATACAAAATTGTTTATTTTTGAAAAATATTAAATGTACAAGTCAAGGCTCGTTTATGATTTTATATGATTTGATTAGTAAGGAGATCGTGGATCTTTGAGAATCGATGCACTAGCTATGTTATCGGCGCTTTTTTTCAGTAAATCTATACACTTATTACTAAGTGTATGCCGTAATTACTATAGATGTAATGTGGTCGACCATTTCTTTAAAGCAGGACCAATAATGAACCACTTACGTACGTCTAAAGCGAATCAGGATTTATTCAACATGTTCACAATCGCGAATGTAAGAGTGCTTACTTCACAAAGCTGAGTTTTGGATTGCATCATTGTGTTGCACAATGAATGAAGCTTAATGAAGCTGTTTGCATTTCTCCAATATGTTTCCTTTAGTTATTAGATTTTTTTTAATTGATAAGGAGAAGCTTTCGTTAATTATATTATGTGACATTGAAGAAGATTGATTATAGGTGATTGTAGTTTTCTGAATACACTGATAATATCCGTCATAAGTTTTTTAAAACATTTTTATGCAAAAAGTAACTCCCTATTTATTTTCCCTCTCTCCTAAGCTTTTCACTTGTGTGCCGCAAATATCAACATTAAACTCTAGTTATGATTTTTTTTAATGGCGAAAGATTTCCTGTCAATTCTGTTCCACTTTGACAAAAAATAAAAATAAATTAAACCATGTGAAATAAATTTCAAATATGTACATATATGATAGGAAAAAAGTTTTCAAATCAAATTAAAACTTCTTTAACTGAACGGGGCGTGTTCAAAACTGGAATTGTTCGCTTCGAATACGAATACCGTCAAACTACTTCTCCAAATTAGTTTGCAGTCTCTTGAGTCTGGCGTTTAGTGCGATTATAGGAGTATTGTAGAAAACGACGAGGAATTCAACTAGATTGGAAATCAATGAACGTTCTATTTTGGTCCTAATTAGTCTTCATTTCTAGAAATGTATACCTATTTTGCAGACTAAAAAATTTGAAAAGCTAGAAATGATTGAACAACTGACAAGCACGTTAATCAAGAGTTTAATGTTTAAAATCATTTTTTTATTTTTGCGAAGTGCATTTATTGCTTGCGAAGTAATTTCTTTAATCCTTTACCGCTTGGTTTTGTAGGAGTTGTGGTGCCCCTAGCGCTGACTTGTATTTTTTTTTTAAAGAAACCAACTCAATAAATTAAAAATAAACATTATACAAGTGGAGGAATTTATCGTATATATCCGGCTCTGGCGAAATGGACAAGAAAATAATTGTCGGATAAAGCCGACTCTGGCGGCTAAAGGGTTAATAATTATGTAAGTAGATACATGTCTAGATATAGTTATTGCGTGGATTTTATAAAACAGAAAGTTTATATGTTGGAGGTCATAGAAATTGGACGGGCGACGTCTGTAAATTTAACAAATAAATAAAAATTATTAAACTTTAAAAGTTACACTCTCTTGACTGGATATAATTTAATATGATGCAGTAATGCCAATAATCTCTAACAATATCTACGTAACATCCAAAACAAATATGTGGCTATTGGTACAAAACAACTAACAGTATGCAAGTGAATAGCCATCGCATCAACTAATTTACATAAATATACTACAAACGGTTTAACATATAAAAGCGTGACACAGGTTAACAACAAGTTGGCCACGACAGATACAGTTATATGACCGACATCGACATTCGACTACCGAAAGATGAGCCAAATAAAAACACTGACACGCTTTAAGACCATTAACATTTCTTGAATGCGTGTGTTTTTAAACCCCAACGCCCGACGCAAAAAACGGGGTGTTGCGTAATACGTTTGACGTGTGTGTGTTTACCTGGCTGTGAAATTGTACCTCCCAAAGGGATCGGCTTATTTTGATCCGGTTTTTTGTTTTGTTTGAAAGCTGACATAATCGGGATTGAAGACCCGATTTGAAGACCATCAAGCTCATTTAATAGTTAACGAAGGCATTTCACTAACTTCCACAAATCTAATGATGTGAAATTTGGTATACTATTACTTGGATGGTATTTCTATGACATGGTGCAGCAGCTTCAAGTAGTCTGCGGTTAACCCAACCCCTAAGCAAGTTACAGCAGATATAGAGTGTTTGGGCTCATTAGAAAATCGAGTTAGTTTATAATTTTAATTAAAGCTTTCAAGAACGAATGTTTACGTAATAAATGTTGCGAAACTTTTATGCGATACTATGTATATATTAATATAAGCCTTATAAGCAAATAAAGATAAAACCCTATATGGGCCTAATGCGTGAAGACAATTAATGCTGAAACGAGTTGATGGTGTTACTGTACCCGTGAATATTACTTAGGGGTGCTAAGAGAAAGTGCTTGATGTGGTAAATTCGGTCTCGGTGCACAGATGAGGGAAACATGGAAACAAAGCAGAAACGCATAATTATGGAATAATAAGCGCACTCGGAGCTAATGCGTACTCTATTGTTGTTGGTGGCGCATTAGGAGAAGTTTACATTGTCTCTAGTGTGTGGGTTTGTGCAGACGCGTATTAATAACCAGATGGAAACAATGTTTTGATTGTTATTGTACTAGATGTAAGCTTAGAGTGCCAAGCAACTTTCGTGCATTGGTTAAACACAATATTGACTATTAGACCACACAAAAGGCTACATTCTGTAAAAGATTTTCTTCGAGTGAATCTTTGGCTTTTTCAGTCTGTTAAGACACATCAAAGCAAGAAATTTTCTTTAAAAAAGTTTAGCCTCTAAAAAAGTACCTAAAATATGAAAATTACAAAATAAAATAATATTAACATTCATTTCAGACGTATTAGGTAATAAAAGGAAAAGATAAAAAAGAACTTATTTTGTTAACTAACTTGTATACTACTCGATCAGAAAGACACGGTTTTACTAATTTTGATGAAATAAAACCAATGAAATAAAATAGAACACATATAAACCGTGTTCTATATTTTATACAATTATGATGCTTTTTGTCCACGTAATGTGTTCCCCCGAGATAATAATGCATATTTAATGTTATTTTTAAAATATAAAAGCAAGGAAAATAATAGTTTAGAATTCGTAACTTAACGAGGATAATAAAAGAATGCTTCTCGAGTCCAAAATCGCGAGTCGAGTCCAAAAACATTTAGTAACAAAATCGAAGAAGATTAAAATTCATTTTGCTTGCCTGTTTAAATTTATATCTATTTATTTTAGAGAGTGGCAGTAATTACACATTATACGATATTAGCAGGTCAGTGTTAATTCGTCTAAAGGTATCTACTCTAAACTCGTTTGGAATTGGTCGTGCATTACAAAGAGAACAAAAATTCTACAGACCAGCTGTCGAGAATCGGATTCAATCAATTCATATAAATTCGTGGTCTGTCCAAAACAAAGCGAGCAGAATCCAAACCAGCTTCCAATCAAATGTGGTATTGAATAAATCAATCTAACGCCTACACAGGGTCATGGACGTAGAGACAATAGATACTTTCGAGCATGCATACCTACCTAATCGATTTGAAAATAAGTCTTATGGGTCACATCGAAATATAGGTGATTTGAAAATAATTATTAAGGTTTTATTCTGGCTATGGATATGTATATTATTACTTTTTTGTGTTAGTGCTGCCTACTAAATATATTTTCACACTACACTAGCTGACAGACCACTTGATGGTAGGTGCTACAGTGTCCCCAAAGCACACACAAGGAACTACTGGAGATATTGCCAGTGTGCTGTGGAGCCTGATGGGATAAATGAGTAAAAGGAGAATTATTGTTCTCAACTTTCATGTTCACTTGTTAGTTATGGGTTAGTCAGTGCTGTATTGTATATAAATTCGAATACAGTACAGATTCAATAGGTGACAAGATATTTCCCAATATTTTGTAAGTAAATGTTTCCCATCCCAATGAAGGTGATTTTAGTCTTAAACGTTTTATAAATTGAGCAAAGCATAGAATTTAGAGACCCAAACGCTCGTACAGTTCGCGTGAGAACGAATCACTTCTTTGCATTCTGTGTGAAAACAGCCACTGTTCTCGTGTCTAATTTACATACGAATTTATATTTACGCTCGCATTACTAATGACGTTCTCATGATTCTAATTCCTTTTGTTTTATTTAAGTGTTACGGCGTTTAACTGAAGCTGTTGCAAAACTACAACTGCTTTAGAATCCATTTGCATTTTTCATGTTTTAATTGGATGTTTAAGTTCCTTCGCTTCCTTTTTTATGGTTCGATTCTAAATAAAGACACGAATCAAATGGATCCTGTCTGAGTGTCGAGTTAGGGCAACGGTAACCTTGGCCGTTGGCGTGGCCTTTAGCAACGACAGGACTTGTGTCAAATTTCACACAAGTTGTATAAAAAATCTTAAAAAATATTTTTAGTACTATGTTCGATAAGAAATAGTTTTTTAATAACACCTTATTTTTAAAATTAACCAGGAGTTTTATAGATTCCTACGTATCCGCTCTAATTAAAGTAATGAACTTTTTGAACGCAGTGCACACATTATCGATATTTAGCTTTCATAGAAAAGCCATATAAAGTTGTGCTTTAAGTCTATCGTGGTTATGTTGAAAATTGCTTTCACACAGTAAATATAATCTGCTATGCATTGCCCCGAGCACAACTCGAGCTGGAAGTATTGAAATTGTGTTGCGATGGTAAAGAAGGAGCAAGAAAATAATTTTAACATTTCTAAGGAAATTAATTATATTAAAACACAAATGATGATCTAGATTAGATACTGATTTTATTTTTTGTGTTTTAAAACTTATTCCATTAATAAAGTAATACTCGTAAAATGCTTTCACGAGCTTATTGAACAGCGGCGATAATTTGAAAACAGTTCTAGTTAAAACAGGCATTCGATATTTATTTAATTTTTATATTCAACTCGCGAGTTGCCAAACGAAACAATAGGTAAAATACAAATAGAATATCTCGCGAGAACATGCGAGTTAATTAACTCTCAAGAAAAAGGGGTGTCGGCGAAGTCTCTGGCAAAAGCTAGTTACGAGTATATGGATGGAACATGGAAACCACGCCGCTACTACTGGGGGTAAACTTTGAAATATTCATTATAATAAACCTTGCTGTCAGGAGTCGAACTTCTGACATCTCTGTGTATCTAAAAGCTTTCTCAAAATGAGCTATAAATTGTAATTACATATAAAAGATTTAAATGCATAATCTCTAAAAGATAAATAAGTTAATTTCTCAAACACAGACTTAAGTTACTACAAAAATATAAAGACGCATAATCTTCAAAAGAAACCGTCTGTCTTTCACAAATGTCTTTGTCTCCGTACAACAGTTTGGAAAGAAGGGTTGTCTCTTTGCTAGCTTCCGTAATCATGTCGCGATGACATTTGCTTTACGGTCTCATGTTTCTATCGATCACGACAAGGTTATTTTCAGATTTATAACATACTAGTAGTCCTGATATTGTAATTTTGTAATACAAATTCTAACTCCTCATATATTTATTTAAATCACATAACTGCGTTACCTACGCTTGCTATAATTATATTATAAAGGGAAAAGTAATGAATAAACTCAAAAACTACTGGACCCATTTTAAAAATTCTTTTACCTATAGAAAGCTACAATATCAGCGAGTAACATAGGCTATATTTTATAAAGTTGCGCGGACGAAGTCGCGTGCAACATCTAGTAAATGAATATTACAATGAATATTGGGTTCCACGTAATTTTATAACTAATTAATAATAAAATATGTGCACTATGATCCGACAGCCTACGAAGTGACGACTAACGATATAGCGTTTACAGGTAAACGGAAGTTATTAGCAAGTGCGTTGACCTCGCCCGACGTAGCGCCCACTTACCGCCCGCCCAAACAACGTATTTCTAACCGATATTGCCAACTTATTACATATTTTATACACACGGTACACTATAGATTAATATGTTCAGATATTCAAGATTCTAAACAGTGCTGAAAGAACACTAACCTATGTTTACTTTGTTCTAAAGTATTACATATATTAAACTAAATTATATAGGAGCTTAATAAAAGAAGTAAAAATACATTTTAAACTTCTTGAACAGAGAAATAGGCATGCTTAGTTATATAATATTATAATAACACAAAATGGTCTAATAAATATTTTAACCAAAAAATATATTATATTTATATAGCCTTGAGTCTAATTGTGAATTTCACGTGGGATCTACCAACTTACTTATCAAATATATTAGTATTTACGTTTAAAATATATTTTGTTTAAATTTTATTATGCATTTAACTTTAACAGGAAGCTTGTGTTTCATTAGAGAATTTTAATGCTTCAACTCGTGTATAATATAACCCCTAAGGTGTAAGTTTAGCGTGAGACCCAGTGCTTGAACAGCAGTCTGAGTGCTGATAGATGAACATTGAGGCGTAGCTCACTAATTGACGAAGTTATAGATTTCGCTCCCCCTAAAGTTTAGCTGTAAAGTTTGTAAATTTATAATTCCAAACGTTAGCGTAGTAACTTTTTGAATTAGTATTTTCTTCTTCTTTTACGTGTTGCCAGTTATCTTAGCTATGTAATTCTATCCTCGTATCGTGATATTATATTAATAACCTTATCCCATCTCCTCCCTACCTACATCTTTGCATTCAATCTTTCGCAGAGCGACTGTGATCCCTTCGATGGACTAAAAGCGACATTCTAATGGAGCGACCATCTGTTCACACGATTATGTATGTAAATAGTGACATTCATCGTTTTATGTTTTATGAATTATATAACAAGCAGTTCCCGCGACTGTTGTTCGTTTTTGAAAATCCCACAGGAACCTAACAGTTTTCCAGGATAATAATCCTTTATGTCAATCCAGGTAATAAACTATGTGTATTCTGTATGCCAAATTTCATCCAAATCCGTTGAATCGTTTTTGTGTTATTGAGGAACAAATATATAAAAATAAAAACTTTCGCATTTACTTATAATATTATTAGGATTAGGATTTGTAATGTTTTATGAATGTACCTACTTCTTTTTCTTTCTTTATTACTTACTTCTTATACTACATGCATTCTAATAGGAAAATATAACATGCTTTTGTCATTATTCCTGATAATTTAATTTTGATAATTTAATTTTGGTATTATTCATCAAGAGAAATAAAAAGTTTCACTACTTGTGATAGACCGTTAATGTAATAAAGTAATCATTGTCTATCAATTGGAACATCTTACTGAATCTTACTGAAATCCTCATCGAGTACATCTATCATTATTATAATACCTACTGATGGGAACGTTCAGTTGCCCAATTTCTACTAATATCTGTTTAATAAATCTGTTTAATCTATCAGTCTATTATTAATAACGTCTTTATCACCCGATTAAGCAAGCTGCCAGTAAACATTTATAGCGATCGTATGCCAACTAAAGCGCCTTACATTATATCTGTGCCAGTAGCCCGAATACAACCTTTATACATTTAACGACTTATTTTTGCCAAAGGTCGACAAATAACTAGGCCGTTACTAAAGCTAAGCTAAGTTCCATTTACGACCAAATAAAATTAATGGAACGTTTTTAGCTGTTTTATAGACGCGCTTTCAACTAGGAACAATATGGTTTATTTAAATTATTATCTGTTAAGGAATTTCGGCAAATACATTCATTCAGATATATATATTACGAAACAAAATTGTGCGAAACTATTTTCTTACATATTTTATACATTTATTATTAAAATATGGTTACAATAGTTTATTATTTTTTGATTTTGGTCTTGTTTCAGTTATTTAAACGTTGTTTGTTTTTTTTTTTTTTTTTTTTTTTCTCTTTTTTTTAATAGTTTGCGTGTGTCGGTCGTCTCAATTCCTAGTTTGTAGTTTATCTGTGTATGCTTTAAAAATTGCCTTGTGTTACTTATATCTATTGTAACTTTTTTTTTTGTGTTAGCACAAAAAAAAACCAGTATCCCTGCACCAAAGTAGCAGGGATACTGCCACAAACAAATTTATCAAAAATGAACAAGGAAAACTGCTGACATCAAACGAAGACATCAGAGACCGCTGGAAAGAATACTACAAAGAATTACTAAATGAGGTATTCCCTAGAGAGGCACCACAATATATCCCTGCTACAGAAGGCCCTGTCCCATGTATAAAGCCTGAAGAGATAACTCTGGCAATCAAACGAATGGCAAATAACAAAGCCTCTGGCCCTGACGATATCCCTGCTGAATTCTGGAAGCGAATGGGAGATACCGCCTCCCATTCGCTTCCTCACGCCAGGAATTTGTTGAAAAGTTCCTGACGAAACTTTTCAACAAATTCCTGGCTGATGGAATTCCCAACGAATGGCGAAAGAGCTTTCTCATCCCTTTCTATAAAAATAAAGGTGATATAAGACTTTGCGGCAATTACAGAGCTATAAAGCTAATCTCACATTCCTTCAAATTATGGGAAAGAGTCAAGAGTGTCCCCGAGCATTACATAATGATTGTCAAAGATATGTACCACCAAGTATCAACCAAAGTGCGAAGTCCGGCCGGAACAGGCGATGAGTTTGATGTGAGGGTTGGTGTGCACCAGGGTTCCGCACTCAGTCCTCTGCTATTTAATATTGTAATGAACCATCTCACCTCAAATCTACAACGAACGCCGCCATGGGACATCCTATACGCGGACGACGTCGTCATCATCAGTGAAGATGTGAACAACCTACAGCAGATTTTAGAAAAGTGGAGGGAAGCTCTGGAAACATCAGGTCTGCGAATAAGCAGAGCGAAGACCGAGTACATGCATTGCAACTTTAGTGGCGTCGACAGCAAACACACCATCTGTCTGCAGAACACCCAGCTAAAGGAAGTGGACCATTTCAAGTACCTAGGGTCATTCATCAGTAAAGATGGGTCAATAGACACTGATGTCACCCATCGCATAAATACCGGGTGGATGAAATGGAGAGAACTATCCGGCGTGCTATGCGACAGCCGAATGCCCTTGCGGATAAAGGGACGAGTATACAGAGCGGCCGTCCGACCGGCCATGACATACGGAGCCGAATGCTGGCCGCTCAAAAAGCAGCACGAAAATCGATTACACTGCGCAGAGATGAAGATGCTCAGGTGGGCAGGCGGTGTAACTAGGCTGGATCATGTCAGAAACACACACGTAAGAGGCACCTTCAAAGTGAGACCTATCCCGGATAAGCTACTGGAGAGTCGTCTGCGGTGGTACGGACACGTTATGAGGCGACCATCCGACCATGTGACCAGAAAAGTGCTAGATATCGGAACTAAACCCCAGGGACGAGGAAGACCCCGAATCACATGGATGTCCCTAGTAAATAAGAACATCAAGGAAATCCAAGTCAACAAAGAGACGACCCAGGACCGAGCTGCCTGGAGAAACATGATACGGAGGGCCGACCCCAAATAAAATGGGAAAGGGCCAGGCAAAGAAGAAGTTTGTGTGCTGATGGTGTACCTTTTAATAAATAAATTAATAACTATAGAATTAGGGACCCGCCCTCCGGCTTCACACATATGCTATTTTTCCCACACCAAATATCTTAGTAAAAGACGTTTGTTTACTATTCTGTACTAGTGTATGACTGAGAATCCTCATTCTCAGTCATACAGTCATACGAGAGTGCATTTCCCTATCCCCATCTTGTCATTCCTACCAAAGCCTGACGGCCTGACAGTTTTAGCCGCCGACTATCAAGTGGAAAAGTATACAAAAAAAGTATTATAAAAGATACTTTCGAAAACAATTAACTCATATCAAATACTTCTAATATACTTATAAAAAGCGAGAGATAATATTAATTGCAAATAAATAGTTGGATAAGCCCGTCCATTAATTTAATTCAAAGTTTATGCTAACTTTACCGAGCTTTAGCACCAAGGTAATGGGTTGACCTAAATGGCTATGTGACTTAGTAATTGCTTGATCGTTTGCGACCGCATTTTGGAAATGTGCTACTTTCACATTTCACTTTAAATGGGATTAAGGACGAAAGTCTGCTTAATTTTGTGGGATTTTATTACGGTTACATTTAAGCAAGAAGAAATAAAAAAGAAAAACATATATTTTCTCCAAAATTTTATAATTTTAATTAACTAGCAACCTCGCTGTCTTATTCGTACTGAAATGTTTCATTTGACTAAAGAAAGAAATAAAATAAAGCTGCAGAAAAATTACATAAAAGACAAACCTTTTCTTTAGTTTAAAATTCCTTTGAGAGGTAACTGTCTTTTTTTCATTAGTTTTAAAACTTCGGTTAAAAAATGGTATCTACGAGTATATTACCACAGATTAGATAATAGTTAGATACTATGTATTACTATGATATTACTATAGTAGGTATATTTACTATACTACAGTGTAGTATAGTCACTACGATAATATAGTCACGATTTATAATCTCATGTTTTAGGTATAGAATTGGTTAGTGTTTTATTATCAGAATAAAATAGTACTTATTAACTATTTGTATAACACTTGTATTATAACACTTTTTCAATGTTCAATTTTAATGAATTTAACTAAACCGATTTTAATGAAATTAAGTATAAAGATAGCTTTAAACTTGGAAAGAAACTTAACCTACATTTTAACTTCATATGGGGGCGAAATCGCGAATAATAGCTAGTCTATACTTATAAAGAGAGAAGATTTGTATATGTTTGTAATGAATAAGTTCAAAAACTACTGGACCGATTTTAAAAAATGTTTCACGTACAGAAAGCTACATTATCACCGATTTAAAAAAAAATTACAATAGATTATAAATTATCAGATTTTATAAATTTACGCGGGCGTAGTCGCGTGCAACAGCTAGTAAGCTAAAAATTGTTAAATAATAGAATACGTTTTCGTATGTGCTCTTAATAGAATTCTAAAAGTAGTTGTGAAACCTACCGACTATCATACAAGTGGCACGTATATAAATCGCCGAGCGCGTTTTAGGTTTCAAATGAAAAATGCAGTACTATGGAGTCGAGGCGCTGAATGAGAGCCGTGCGGCAAAGTGAAAAAAATTACCGCGCGCCCACAGAAAAGCGGTTACGCTCCAACAAGAAATAGTTTTTAACTGCGGCTTTTGTCAAATACGAGCATTTATTTGTTGGAGTTGAGAGGTGGAAGGCGTTGGAAACTTGTGCTTACACATAGGTACGAAGTTTTATAAAAATCGGTTCAGTAGTTTAGGAGTTCATCGAGGACACAATGTGACACGCAATTTATATATATGTATACATATAGTTGTAATGTTATCATATTTGTTTTATGATGGAAGGCTGGCTGGTGGCCACTGTCGCCTAAAAATATAAGCAAAAAATGAACAGTTTAAGTGTTCTGGCAAACCTGATAGGGTAAAGGATATAGACAGTTTAGAGTTACGCAAAGTATAGACACGCACTATTTCTCGACAATATTCTGTGGGAAGATGGTTACTGCCGCCAGACAAGATGCTATTTTTATAGCCAGTGAACGCAGTATAAGTACAATAAAAAACAAATTAAAATATAACCTCTTTTTGATTGTGGTATCCCAACGTTAACACTCAACTGGATTGGAATTTCATATAGTACTCGTAAAAGCTATTAACGCTTACTTTAGCTGTTTATTGCAATATTATTTTGGATTTTAGTGTTCTAAAGAAAATGATGCCATGTGGAGATAACTGGTAACAAAAGGTCCCGGTTTTTTAGGTTTTGTAACTCTTTGTAACTAAAAATCTATACTTATCTGATTAGAGTATTTTGGCGATATTTACATATTGCACGTTAAAAATTGCATGTAATATATTTGTATTGAATTTGTAGTCAATAATGTATGTTTTTAGAAAATAGTTATATTACCTAAGTAAACCATATTATATAGAAAAAAGGGAAGCATAGTGAGAAAAATATCTCAATAGAATAATTTTATTATTAGTGTTGGACACAAACGCGAAACTTAACCACTCCGGAGCCATTGACCCCTTAACGGTGGCGTTAGTGAGCAGCAAGTCTCACGGAATAAAACTTGATCAATCCAGTAAAATTTTAATGAATATGCAAGAAAAGGCAAATCTTTGAATCGAAACCCTGTCTAATACAAAAGTCCCTCTCGAATTTATTACAATTATTTAAATTTCAAAGACTATTTAAAATTTTACGTGGCTTTTATGGTAATACTGAAATTTTTGATCACCGCACAGGTTCCTTTTCACCGCAACCCTTACCGGAAAAAATACCTGTAACAAACAAAATTGAATCATTAAATTTATGCTAAGTAAATAATATAAATAATATACACATTTATGCTACGTAATATATATTTATAATAAATAATAATGTCTTGATCTAAGTCAATGCTTTTCAAATGCTTATTACGTCACATGGAATAGTACATTACTGCCCATAGTTAAGAAAAAAGCCGAGGCTCTTTTAAAAGAAACAAGGCCATCAATTGCTATTTAAAACGAGAGTTTTATACATATATATTTTATATCTAAATTGCGAGAAGATATAGGCAACAACATAAGATAAAGTCCAATCCTCCGAATAAATATTTTTTTACATAACTTTAAATTATGAAAATAATCGTTAATTCAGAATAGAATTAATAGTATGAATAAAATAAAATGACGATCTTCTTCTTCTGATTTAGTTAGTTGCGCCTCGGTAAACTAAATTGATCACGCTTTATAAATTCCAGCAATATTGTTCTAATATTTATCGTCTTGGACAAAGCGACTTGCGGAAAGTAAGAGCCGATTTTTTTAATTGATTGTTTTTTTTTTTAAATAACGGAGCCTTTGGCCAAGCAAGTGGAAGAACAGATAATTTTTATTTCATTTATTTATAGAAATAAAACGTTGCACTATCCTTGTGAAGTGAAATTCTTGTAAACACTGAAGATTTCTTACAAAAGATAGCTAGCTAGTCGGACGAGGCAGGCTCGCATAATATTATACTGTATCTAGTTGGAAATATAGCAGTTCAACACAGTACTAGGCAACTCTAAGCCGCCAATCCGGCTTATACTGGGACCGCAGACGTAAATATTCACTTAGAGTAGATATACCTACATGTCTGTGTAATATTTTGGCATGGTAAAACGATAATTCTTTATATTCTCCTCCAAATAGTTACTAGACTGTAAAAATCCGTCTCGGAATAGCGAACATCAACTTCAGCATTCGTCGTGGGCAACTTTATCGAAACAAAATTTATGCGAAGGCATGAATAAATCGAAGAAATAAGAGGTACGAGAAATGCTTATCTCGTAAGATATAGGCGCTATAAAATATCCGAGCGCGAAATATACGAACATTTTGGTTATTGAGATAAAAAAATATATTGTAAGGAAGCCTTTTTCAACTTTATTTTTTTTTCTTTAAATAATCTTTTCGATAAATATAGGAGATGTATAAGATTTAAAACCACATTACCTACGTGAAGGCAAAGGTGTGAACTAAGATTTTCTGGTGCTTTTATGACCTAGATTTTATAGTTTCAACTAAGAAAGAATTTTCTTAAATTTGCTAACTTTCTTGGCAGTGATGTCGACAAAATGCTCCATATATATATTATTATTTTTTTCGAATAAATTTTAGATTCAGTTCAAATTATGTGTATTACGAGTATAAAAACAATATTTATTGCAATAAATTTTAGTATTCGATCTAAATTTGTCAAAGCGAATTGCGCAGGTGGAGTAACTTTATGAAGAAATTTCAGACTTTAAAGTTAGAACGATAAATTTGAGAAGACATTTTTATGAGCATAGTTTTCATAAATGCCTATTAATAAGAGCAAATGTGTAATGTATTCACGGAAGAGAGATGAAATAAGAAAAATAATTCAGTTATATTTTTAAATGATCTTTTGTAAGTCTATCAGTTCTATGTATTGTATCTACATATATTATAATATAATTATTTAGTCTTTTTGTATTTGTCGACTTTAGAGATTTATCTTTTAACTTTCGACTTTGGACTAAGATTTTTGGATTTTTCTATTTTTAGATTAGGTCGTTTGTACTTTGTATTTTTTATTTTTAGGTTTTCGTCTTTTTATTTGTAACTTTTGTTCCTTTGTGGTATTCAAAAGAAACTTCACATTAATTTTCATTTTACAATTTAGGGTAAATTTTTCAGAAAACTCTAAAATCGCTATAATAATATACTTTTTACAAAATTAACATAAAGTAAGTTAGGGTTGAAGTTACATTTATTCCCTTAGGTGTTCATAGCTTTTCAATTCATTTGTATACATATTATGCAAAAAAAATGCTTATATTTGTTTTAATAGAGTTCGCATTATCTAGTATTGAAAGAATAGAATCGGTTTCAGACATTTATGCATTAAAATGTAACAGAGTTGCTTTCGCATTCAAATATTGGTAGGTATGACGTAATTTTATTAAACTAATGACAGGAATGAATAATACAGAGTATTGAGATACATACAAGCGCGCCTATGTGTACGTGATCGCTTTCATGATTGGGTCGCGAATCGATCGCCAAAAGACTGCATGTGAAGGACTTGCTACGAAGTACTAAATCTCTAATTGATGTCGCAATATTTTTTGCATTTTATACTTATAGATATCGGCAAATTAGTAAATCGAAGTGGCAATGGTTAGTCAGGACACATAGTACGTCATCTGGCGTCCGGACTTGACGAGAGGTGTGTTGGTCCATTGATGTTGCAGTGGGTCGCCACAGGTCTAACCGCAGGAGATGGGTCTGCGAGGACATGAAGGTATTTGTGGGGCCTGGGGATAAGGTCACGCTGTGATCCCGGATCTCATATTTGCCGCCGATGGTGGAACATGGGAGAGTTTTAGTGAGGTATTCCCGGCGAAAATTCACTTCGCCGGAAAAGTCCCACATACCCCCTCGCCGACTGCCCTCGTCGTAATCGTCAATCCGTAAATGTGATTTCCCCTCCTCAAAAAAAAGACACATAGTACTTAACGTAGTACCGACGACCGCTGGACCCCACAAGAATAGACGACCGTCTGAGATGATGATGTCGATAATCATATAAGATTATTATCTACTTGACAATCTATGATAATGATATTCTACTCAGTAAAAACTAAGATGTTCCTAATTTACCTACAAAAATTTACTACCTACTTTTTTCTTTTTTCGTGTTATGATGATTTTAGCAAACATAAATGCTACCTTATGTATATTGTATTGTTACTGAATCTATAAACAGTGTAATGACGCATCTACTGGTTAACAATTTCCAAGTAAAATATAGGAACAAAATCAATAAGGTATGTTATCATTATCAACAAGTATCTACTTCTACTAACAGAGTTTTAATATCTTCACATATAAAATTGAGCAGTCCCTATTAATTTTGCTAAATCTAATAATATTATCAAATGATTATAGGTAAATAATATTACTAGATGGTTCCCGCGACTTCATCCGCGATGAAAAATGAAAAATATAACACCTGAATAACGTATGACATCTTTATTGCCGTAACAACGGTGGCACCGCCACTGTTGACAAGGATTTTTTCAGTTTAAAAAGTATATATCCCATATGTTAATCCACGAAATAAACTATTTTTATCTAAAACCGCTGTGCCGTTTTGGGTTATTAAGGAACAAACATGCAAACATACAACTTACGCATTTAATAGGATTATTAATAGGATTAAATATTAGATATTCGTCAAAATACACCTTAAAGTGAGTGCTTTTGAATTATCGCGTCCTGACATTTGACCCAATAAAAATGTATAATAAAATCATTATAATTTCACAGATCTTCTTAAAATTAACAAAAAAAGTTCTACTATTCGACAATCAAACAAAATGAATGGCTCACAAAACAGCCATTAATCCGAGATGGGGCATTATTGGTGATAAAATCGGTCGATGTAAGAGTTCGAAAGACAAATAGGGGGCTAATCTTCAGGAAGACGATGAAAATAAGCCCACCAATTACAGCGATAACATCGTTTAAAAGCGCTTTCTTTGATAATAAAACGGAATAAATTTAGAAATTAACCGAAAACGATCCAATCTCCATTTATACCATTTATACCGTTGAATAATTGAATTGATACATTTTATAAAGAAAATTTGCGGTAAGTGTATTGAAAATATATGTGGTGTTTATATGTTACTAGCGACCTGCTCCCGGCGTCGCCCGGAATGCAATTTTTTTATACAAAGATCCTCCTTTATTGCTCTTTTCATTGGTGAAAACTGTATCAAAATATGTTGGGTGGTTTAGAAGTAGTTAACGAACAGACTTTTAATATGTACAACATGAAATAATAAAACGTTTTTGAACTGTGCAACCATCTGTATTTTAAAAATAATGGTCATAAAAATTTCAATTGCGTTTATTCAAAACAGTATCTTCGTGATTAATTGCTCTTCGCAGCACAACGGCGGGTACACGTACTTTGTACTTTGGTGAATGATTGTTATTTGTTTAGAGTTAAACTTTTCAAGGGGAAGAATAATAAGCAGAGAAAGTTCAACAAACGGGTCACCAAGTCTACGGCCCTCAGTGCGTCTTCCCACAGTTTGATTTTAATTCCAATTTCTGATACGAACATAGTATTATAAAATTATAAATAAATAGGAATTTTTGCAACTGGTTAAATTATTTTTTTATAAATAACAATTAAAAGTATATTTAAAATTTGAAAACAACTTATTATACACATTTCGGTTAATTAGGTATTGAAAGTGAGTTTTTATACGTATACGACTTAAATTGGTTTGCAGACAGTGTGGCGCGTCTGTTTTTATCACTGGCTGGTGACAAACGATCACGTCATACAAGTAGGTACGTGTGGAAGGCTTGCCAAGCCGTAATAGAAATCCAATTAATTGTTGGAATTTGTTGAGATATTTAGGAATTATACATTTCAATTTTTTAGTATGATTATAATTATCTTTTTATCAAACTCTGGCAGATTAAATTATATCACAACTCAATAAATCGTATTATATTATGTTCATTTTGGTAAACTAAACAAACGTTTATCCCTTAATAGGACATTATGTTGTATAGGTTATAAACTCACTGTTTTTTAACATTACATATGTTAAAAAACAGTGAGTTTAACAACAAGTATAGAGGGATAATTTGTCTGCACATTGATTAAAAATAATATGTTGTAGGTACACCTTTACAGAACACCCACATAAGTTTAGTGTCTGTCGTGTAAAATTTACAGAATCTTAAAAATAATTGGTAAAGTATATATGTACTCGTACTTGAATAAACAATCTTATCTGTGTTCAATACAAAAAACGACAAAGTAAATGTGAAGTTTAAGACGGCTACTAATACTTTAAAAGCAGTAAGACCACAAAGATGTGCTCATTATGACCTTCTTGACCTCAGATTCGGTTGCAAGTGATCAGTGAACAGCGTTTGTTATTACTTGGGTTGAATTGTTTTATGTCAAATGATTTAAATGGCGAATTATGATCTCCTTACATTTGTTTTAGTATTACTTGTCTTTTCAAGCAAGTCGTTTCCTTAACTTAGCAAATTGATATACTTTACTAATGAACATATGACAAAAGAAGGCTCTGAGGTGCTGGCGTAATCGGGTATTAAGCCAGCGTGTGATTAGTTAGTAGTCGTTTGTCCTATTGAGCTTTTACTTTTGTGTCATGTATTCAACGTAATTTTAATGATGATAAATAATCCCAAATATATTCAATTGAGATGATCTCAAAACGTTTCAATGTAAGAGTTTTTTTATAACTAAACTCTTTTGATATAAGCCAAGAACCAATAGACTCAAAGTTAGCGTTAGCTGGAAAAATTAAATAAAACTCTACCGTTTCACCCAAGAATGCACCTGCCGGCGGAAAATAGGAAAAGTCTGATATACAAGCGCACTTACAATCGCCGTAGTATATTTTATATTAAGTATGGTAAGTACGCAGTACCAGAAAATATGTAGGTAAAATTTTCTTAAAAAAAAAAACGTTAAAATTATCAGTAATATGTTGTCTGTATTTTATTTAGTTTTTCAAAAACCTTTTCAATTTATTGTTTAGGTTTTGACTAAGTTCTTTGGTATAAAGCAATTTTGTAATTTTGAAAGTATCGAATCTATTCTATTTGAACAAATGTATATTTGACTGTTATCCACGATTTGTACTTTATTTAAGTAATTGTTAAGAGTAAGGCGATTTGAAACATTGTGGGACGCCGTTCACTCACTAAAATATTGAAAAATTTCGATAAGTACTATCAATAAACTATTTATTTCGTAAGTCATACGCTAAATATTCATTGAAGTAGTTATAGGCCAGTAAATAAGCCATACAATCCTTCACGAGTGCAAGTGTTGCAATTACCGCAAACATGCAACTGTAATGTACTTTTAGAATAAATTTGTTTATATTTAGCGATTTATTGCAATAATCACTCTAATGTGGTAATTTTAATTAAAGGCCTTACTAAATTACCCAAAATATTAAATAGCGTCAGCAAATTTGATTTTATGTAACAAATTCGCTTTGAAATACGTATTTTTTACTAGCTGTACTTCGTGTAGCTGTAGTTCGTTTTTTAAAAATCCCACAGTAACCTATCCATAAATAGGGTAAACAGTATTTTATATGTTAATCCAGGTAATAAACTATCTGTGTGCCAAATTTTTTCCAAATCCGTTAAGCTGTTTCTGAGATTAGCGTGCACAAACGCATAGACAAACAGAGAGATAAAAATTCTAAAAACTATTTTTAACCTAAACATAAGTTAAAATACTTTACTTATGTTTTAAAAAATATTATTATTTACCTATAATTCAGTTACTCGTCCCATTGGACTAGTTGGATAGTTAAATATATTGGAGTACATGCTAATGTTGTCAGTGCCATGGTGTGATATACAATGGCACTGACAACATTAACATCGTCCCAGCACTCTTTTATTATGCTAAACCACTCACTCTAAAAGGATCTTTACAAATTATGAAAGTGATCTCATTCCTTTTTATTTCGTGATCATTACTGCAACAAAAACATGCGCTACGTATAAATTCGCGACTGCAACGCGTTTCATAGCACCTGTAAAGGGTACCGATGTAGCACACGAGTGCATTCATTAAGGTCGCAATACTAGCAAACTGCAAAATTTGTAGTGGAAAACGTGCCGCGGCTCCAGTCATACTCGTACTATAATTTATTTCAACTCTCTTTACAACGCTCGTAACGCGAGATTCTATGTAATGCGAGTTGTATGCATTTTTATTATACAACTACACTGAAACGAAGTAACAGAATAATAGAACTTTTTACTCATTGTTACTATTTAATTACGTTTTACTAACTAGTGCCCGCGATTTCGTCCGCGTTGTTAAATGAAATATATAACCACTGAGAAAATATCAGACATTTTTTATCAGTGTGACAACGGTGGCTCCCAATTTTTTATATTTTTAGACGATCCCTCGAGAACCTAACATCCAAATTCGTTTTTGCGTGAAAGAGTTAACAAACATTCGTAAATCCACACAAACTTTCGCCTTTATATTATAAACGTTACATTAACGTTACATTTAAATGATCAATTTATATTAACATACGAAAGAAAGGAAGCTGTAATGAGAGGACATAACATACATTATTTGACAAACTATGCAAGGCAATGCAAGGCACGTCAGAATTACAAATGTTCAGTTTAGTACAGTTCATGCGCATCTAAATGAATTATAAATAAACACAAAAGAAATTTATACTAGCGAGTCGCTCTGGGCTTCGCATGGGTGCAATCTGCAAATAATACATAAAAACCTTCCTCGTTTAACGCTCTTTCCATTAGTGAAAACAGCATTAAAATCCGTTACGTAGTACGTACATACAGACAGACGGACAGACGACGGAAAGCGACTTTATTTTTCACTTTATAAAGATTAATATTTAAAGTTTAATGTCTAAACCTTCTTTTACTGAATCACTTTTAGACCTTTGAACAGATGCGGAAGAAACTTGATAAATTTGATATGTACCTAAATGTATTATATACATATATCCCTGATACTTAGATACTTCTATTCCCCGATTATGAGTATCAAATCAGCTTCAACAGTTATTAATAAAGCCATCGTGAGCGGATCAATGGGCATAAACATGTTTAATCATAAAATTCGACGCCATTATTTATTCTGCAGGCAAACATTTTCCATTAGTTTTGCAATTCAAATGTCAATAATGATCTTCATTAGTCTCGTATTATCAAAGTTAGTGGATAATGAATGGCAATTTGTGTCATTGAGTCCACCTTGATGCTTTGAGTATTAAGTTATTGATGTCAATAACAACAAACCATTGGATTTTGTTACTGTATTTTTATGGACTCATCTCTTAGCAGAAAACGTCTGAAATGCGCTTGAAGTTATATAACAATGGTTACTCCAAGTTGGTTGAAATTACGACTTGCGTAAAATAAAATTGAATAACTGGCCAGTAAAGCCGTGTTTTCGGGAAAGTCATACTGACTATTATTTGTTAAATCATAATGTTCATTAATATTATCGTCATAGAAGACGCTTATTGCAGTTATGGTACGCTATGGTGAAGTTGATAACTAAGTTAAGTAATATCTATGTAATGTCTACCGTCTCAATGAGGCCTAAGACTATTTTTTATTTATAATTTACATATTTATAACATAGTTGAAAACACGAAATAATGATTTCAAAATACATATTTATTTTTAAGTATTTCACTTCTTTTGAAATATATTTGTGGTCCTTCTCTGTATCAGTCTACGTTAAGAGCGTTAAATTGTGGAGATTTTCATATATGATTTGCAGTAAAAATTGCACTCGTCCGAAGCCGGGAGCAAAAAGCTAGTTAATCTATAAAATGAAATTATTTAGCGAAATGAAATTAATACTGTGGTCGCGTCGAATTTTACTGATTTGATTTGTGCAGCCATGTGTTCTAACAATTGTAATCAAATTCATTTGATCGCTATTACTTGGTACGTAATTTCTGTGTGGATGAGAACAAAAGGATATTTTGGTCATTTACCAAACTGACGCTTGTTCCGCTATGTTCCAAATATGCAACTCTAAAATTTATTTTTACACTTATTTTGATTATAAGCCATTCGAGAAGCTCTTATTCAAGAATATTGTTTTTAAATAGAATTGAATTTTTTCTGAATTTTCTGATAATAGTTGTACTAATATTATAATAATAAACCAAGAGATTTAGAACAATGGTGAAATGTTTATATCAATTATCAAAGCAATGAAAAAATAACTAGAATTGTAAAGATTAATGATCTATTAGCAAAACATATTCTGAAAAATATCACGGTCAAAGTTAATTAGCGAACATTTGCGACTTGAGAAACCGACCATCAATCAAGCTGCCAGAATTGAAGATGTTGATGACATTGACAGACGTAGATGTTTAGTGTAGGTGTCAAGCTATCGGTTTCAGAGGCTCGCGGCAGTAGCCTGAATGAATGAGTGAGCCTGAAATGAGCTCAAATTGCGCATAGCGAGATAGGAGTAAGATAAAGTACTTCTTGTAATATGATAGCAAGATAAGTTATGTAGTTGCCTTTGAAAAGTTTGCACTAAATAGTAACGATTTATTTGAGATCAGAAGAAAGAGGGTGGTATCCCTGTGGCACAGGTACTAATCTAAAGACAATTAAAGATAGGGTTGACTGCACTATTTAAATATTTTGTGTACAAGGCTAAATATAACAAAACAGATTTTTTAAATATTTATGTGAAACTACTTGGTACTTTTATTATTTAAATTTATTGAAAATTTTGTAGCTTTTAATATTATGGATTATGTATCTGAAATAATTATTAAAAGACATAATAGTTATATGTCATTTTTAAATTTTATAATCAAAATTAATATTCAAAGTAAAGAAAAAACAATATAAATCATACCTACACGATAAAAAATTATATCTACGACGCTCTGGCGGCCTGTCTTTGTAATATTTTTTTCTGCAAAGCAGACTATATGAAAACAATTCTCATACTACTCTGAACTAATTTCTCCACCGCTTGAGGTTCTCAGAATTGTTAAACGATGAATGATTCATAAAAAATCAATGCAAAAAATTTCAATATACAAATTTTAATTTTATTCAATTGATACAAATGGTTTCTTAAAAGACATTTTAATGTATCAGCAACATTATTAATTTAGAAGTGTTTTTGAATAAAAACACATGTAAATTTATTAATTATTCAATTAAGTTTTATTTAAATTAATGTCACATCTAAATTTAAAAAAAAATACAAATATTATAAACTACTACACAATTAAAATATCAAGGTAAAAAATAGGAATATTTATGAAACATATTAGTTTTTACGAATGTGTTAAACTCGGTTTTTGAAATGGCACAGAGCTTAATTTTCTAGAAATAATATATGACAATAAGAATTAGAATAAATTATACTACAAATGACTGCAAACAGGTCTACTGATACTAGGCCATTTTATTACGTAAGTAGCTGATTTTATTGTACTGATAATTTAGTTTGTAACTCTTAAAAATTATTTTGTCTAAGAACCAATAGATTCACACAGAAGGCCTATCGACAACATTGGATGTGGTAGCTGTTGGTGGTCAAACAAGACGATGTGCAAACTCTTCAATCTGTGATGTAATGAGTGATGTTATTAATGAGGTTCTAAAAATAGGACTCGTATGTTCGAACGCTCATGTCAAGCATGTTTGTAAAACTTTAATTATCCGACATTAAAATGTAGATTAAAGTTGCCCTTTGTCAATGATCACCAATGCGAAACCGGGGCGGGTCCTTGTATCGTTGAAATTACAGTACCTAGATACCTACTACTAAATAAATACGTAATTCTGCTAAACAATTTCTTCGTGATCGACATAATGGTAGGCAAGTCTGTTGCACAATATTTAATGAAGTTTCAAAGTAATTGGTATCTTAACGCTTCAGTAACTGCATACAACTTCGACGTCATGTCCGAAGAGTACAATGACAGTTTGATTTCGTAGTCTATTTCGCGTAATTTCATGACCGCTCAAAGACCACTTATTTATACGTTTAAATTGTAATTGTAGCTCAGTTTATAAGTAGAGTATAATTTATTGATCATTTATGAGCCCAGTAGTAGAGTAGTTAATATGTTGGATCTCTGATGCAAAGCAAATACTATTGATTACGGTTGTCTTCTTTAAGGGGATAGTTACTTATATCATATGGAATATAAGATTTATGAGTACGAAACTGCCACTACAAAAAAGATTTATTAGTTGATTAAAATAAGATATAAAGAGATAAATTAGAGAATGTTTACTATTGCAATATTTTAAAAGCTCATTATTTTAATAAGTTATAATATTATAAATAATGTAGAAAATATAGAAAGTAAATTATATTCAAGTTTATTCTTGCGTAATGAGAAAGATAAAAGAGTATACTGGAAAGTCTAACGTGATTTTATTATAGCACAGAAGGAAAGCGGATTTCACAAGATAAGTCTCTCGATTATAAAATACGAGGAGAAAAAGTTGCGGCCGGTGAAGATATAGAGACGTTATTAAAGTCGGTTTTACACAATGACTATACTTTATTATCACTTTCCGTTTAAGTTTTTCTTAGAAAATAGAAACTTTGCAGTAAAGCCACTTGCACGAATGAAGAGAAAGATATAAGAAGCGGCGATCACAGAGATTAAAAAGAATCTTCTTTTAACTTAAGCATATATATATATATATATACTCTTATATCTCAATGCTTTCCAAGTGCACTATGAGTTGAAACGTATGGTGGTTAATAAACTGTAACAATATACATAATATCAAATCAAATCAAATCGTCTATTTTTCAAAAATAGGTTGACAAGATCACTTTTTTGAAGTCAAAAGACTACTACCGTTTCGGAAATAAAATATATGGCATTCTAGAAGAGAAGAAAGGGCGAAAGAAACTCTCGAGCAATCGCTCTTTTCATTATGAACTAACAATTGTGATAAACTTTAAATTTACAGTATTTTTTTTTTTTATTTAAAAGTCAGATAAAACACATGCATAATTTATAGACATGCGGACGAAGCCGCTAACAAAAAATATATCTACAATTTCATTGAGATAAAACCTCACCTAAAAGTATTGTCTTTTGTGATTAGTAAACTGCAGTCATATCCTCTTAACGTATCAAATCTAAACTAGGTACTAAGTGGTATTTGATATAACGATATCACATACACCTATCCTATCGATAAACGATAAATCTACCCCTCACTTGAAAACTTGTTACTGGGTCAAGATTATATCGAGTTTCCTATTTAAAGTTTCTTCTCGAGCGTTAGATTCGCTCTGTTAATTGCAGTTTCTATAAATATATATAGACATGACCAGTACACTCTTGTAAATAATGAAAGGATAAAAATTCTTCAAATTTACATCAATTATTATGTTTCTGACTTTATTTTTGTGACTTTGGAACGATAAGCAATGATTTATGAGGTTATAAGAGAAAAGACGTACACTCCTGACGGAGTGGTCGTGGTCATGGAAAGTCTGATAAGTTGTTCGCAGAGGCCACGAACAACTTATCAACTTCTCCATCTTTCTCTATTAGTGGCACTGCGTGTGCATTCATAACCTAATGAAGGGAGGTTATAATATATCGTCCAAAAGTAGAATATTATAACTAAAACAAAGAACAACTTATAAGAGTTAGGGTTACTTTAAAAGGTTACCCGATTGCTATAAATAAATAAAGTTGCTATAAATCGGATAACCTTGCTCGTACATGAATATTATATAGGTATATATTATAAGAGCAGATATTATGAGCCTTGCGAATCGAGAACAGAAATACCAACAGATGTGCCTGCAATAAGCCTTATAATAAGACCATGATTGAAGTGAGTAACGAAACTAAAGACTTATATGATTTAAAGTGTGTGTAACATCAAAGAATGTAATGCACGTATACAACTTACTTACCGGACAAAATAAAAGATCATGGCTATCCATAGCATCCATTGCTTTGTCACTTTAAATAGCACACAACGTAACACACGTACATTCTTTTTAACCATGAAAAAGCAACTAAAAGATACAGAATCGTTAGAACAACTCGAGCATGTTGCAAACCTTATTTTTAACGCTGTATATAATAAAAGCAGCGTCACAGTCGACCGATGACAGTGTACTAGCAGACATTAAACTTTTTGTAAGAACCACAAATTATGTACAATGTATACCTACATAATGGTACAGACATGTGTGAAATACACACACACGCACACAATGTTTGTAATCTATAATAAATTATACAATATAGATAGCAAATTTTTTTAAATTTTATTTTGAGGTTTTTCCCTTAAGGACATGCCGTTTAAATTGACAAAGGTAAGCAGATGTGGGTCTCGTCAGGAGATCGCCATCAGGGCGTAGGACCTCAACAACTATATGCTTCTTCATTTTACTTCGCTTACAGTTCTTTCTGACTTTTTTTACCTTTTGCTCAACTCGTATAACGCCTGATTTTACTTAGCCTATAACCTTCCCCAAGAATTAGGCAATTGAATTTTTAGGCAGTTTTTAAAATCCGACCGTTAGCTCTAGAGTTTAACGCGTTTAATCAAACCAATACACGAACTCTTCAGCTTTTTTATATTAGTACAGATTTATTGTTATTAAGTAGCAATGAGATTTACAGTAAAAAAGTAATTAAAAGTCACAGATCTAAGTGTCTTATTTCCTCTCTATTGCATGATCGACGACATCGTCACTGCCGTTACTCTGTTCTACGGACGACACAGAACAGCATAATATAGCGTCAACCTGTCAATTAGCATAAAAAATTACTCTCATTTAGAATTTACACGAGCATGTTTCGTTGAAAGTCTAAAATGAAGGTCATATCTGTTCAGTGTATGCACAGGTGGGATAACATTCAGCTACAAGTTTAAAACATTGAAAACTGCGTCATACTCGGCCGGGCCGTTGAAAGTGTTGATAAACAAAATGTAATTTGTTGTTACATTTTCTCAGTACTAAAGTAAATGTATCATTGACTGAGGGAAACACTTCCCAGATGCTCCAAGAATTTCAAGATCACATATTTTTGTATAACCATTTACTTTATAATTAACTGGATGGACGTACCACACCACAATTTCGACCGGGTTATTGGGGGAGAATAATAATAAGAGATTACATACAAACAAACTTTACCCTTTATAATATTATTATAAATATAGTGTTCCGAGTGTCCAGGACTAGGTATACTATGATATTATAGAATTAATGTGTTCGCTCTTGAATATGAAAACCTTTTTTTAAAAAACACATTAAAAATCACGCAAAATTGTGCGTGTGGTATAATGTTTATGTTGACATATTATATACCTATAGCTATTTTTTCGTTTTATTTAGGAGAATTTGTCGCAATAGTAAAAAATAAAAATGTTTAATTCAATTAGGTATATTGTATAATTATTCTATTTGCATTGGACCACGCTCAGCATTCACGCTTGTCTCAAGGCGTTACAACATCGTGCGCTGGTTATTTAAACTGCAACACTATTACGTCTAGTGCGGTTTAAATGATAACCAATTCGTGCAATGTAAAATACACTTTACGGCTCTGATTATAAAGAAAATATGACTGAAGTTACAATATAATCGTCTAATGTTGGCAATGATACAAAAAAGACACCTATGAGTCAGCGCCGAATGACTGGAACAAAATTATACCTGTCTGCTTAGCAGCTCTTCTTTAAAGACTTTTTTTGCCTCTACAAATAAAAACTAATATTCGTTCTAGTTAATGGCAAATTACTTTTTTCAAACGCCTATGTATTTATTGTACAGTAAAAACATTACCTATACATAGAACATTACAAGAGCTAGGAGACTCATTGGCGACAGTACACTTCTAAAAAATCACTAATATGCAGAGCTTGGCATATAGACGCAAAGTTGCCAGTCTATGAGTCTTTTATAAGATGTACTTCGGAGAGTGTGCTCTGGAGCTGCATGAGCTCATACCGCCTTCCCCTTTCTTCCATCGGACATACAGACATACGGCTGGTTACCATCCTCTTCTTATCGAAATCACTCTTTTTCGGACCAAACGAACATCCTTTATAATGCGCACTGCTGAAGTTTGGAACTCCCTGCCCGCGTCAGTATTTCCGAGCTCATATAACCCAAAATCTTTTCAAGGTGCGAGTGGAATAGGCATCTTCTGGGTGAGCTCGCTCCATCATAGGCCTCATCCTTGCTACACGGCTGGTAGTTGGCCAAGAGCAAAACCATCTCTAATAAAAAAAGCTTAAATTCTTATATAAATATTATACTAAATTTACTGTGCCCCGTGATTTGGGCCGATTTAATATAAAACATAAAAGTACTTTTAATAGGGACTGACAATAAAAAAAATCAAATTTTAAAAATATTAATGCAATCTAATTACAAACTTATTCTTTGTATCGGTATAAAGTGAGACTTCGTATGCTTATGTTTATAAATTTTAGTCCATGTACTGACTTTATACTACTTTATATAATTATTTTTATTTATGACGTTTTTGCGTGAAACAGTAATAAATATATTTCGCATTTATAACAAATAGGTAGCACGATGAAATGTTTTCTTTAAGATATTTCACGATTCATATCTTAATGATTATTTTTAATATATATAAATGATAATGTCTATAGATACAAAAAACTCAAATGTGATTTAAATAAACCTGCATAGTAAATTTTCCTGGTAAGCAAATACTTCTGTACCAGGAAAACGAAATTTATTTAATTTGTGACCAACTTATACTTAGTCATTTTTATTTTAAAATATATACTTACTTATAATAAATTAATAAACACTGATGTCATTGAAACTAATTTATGGGTACTTGTTTGGTTAATATTTCGTTAGCAAATTAATATTTTGCCTAATCTTATATATATATATATACATATGCAACTTCATCCGCGTTGAAAAATAAAAAATATAAAACCTGAGAAAATATCCGACATCTTTATCGCTGTGACGACGGTGGCGCCACCACGGCGATAGTAGAACCTACCTATATTTTTTATATTTTACACGATCCCTCGCGAACCTAACATTTTTCCGCGATAAAATGAAAAGTATCCTACATGTTAATCCAGGTAATAAACTATGTATATGTGTGCCAAATTTCATCCAAATCCGTTTAGCCGTTTTTGTACTTTTGAATTTGTGATATTAGTAGGATATACATAATACATGTCGTGTTTGCACACACACGCTTATCAATCGAATATAAAAGTTGGCAATTATGTCAAATTGCTCGTATTACTGATAGTCAATGAACAAGCATTGAATTCACTCTGTAAGTAATTAGCAATCACGGTCGCAACACAGTTATTATAAAATCGCACACGCCTAGTACCATTTATTGCTCTCATTAGTTCATTGAAACTGAACAAAATCGTTTCATTTAGTTCTTTCACGAGACAGAATAAGCTTATAATGAGAAATTTTCACATTCATGGTATGATATTATGATTGACTGAGCAATCATACAATTTATTTACTTACTTCTGTTATATATAAGTAAGTATGAACTTAAGTAAGTAAATAAGTAACAGAAGTAAGTAAGATCGAAATAGTAAAGCGTTATTATATTCCGTGTATTATTTTAGTACCTACTTCAAAAATATAAGCCATTTATTAATTTTACTCTTGCAGCTTCTAGAAACGAAATCGCCGAGTCCTTTATCACTCTGTCTATTAGTGTAAAACCGTATCAAATTGCTTTGCGTGGCTTAGAAGTTAGGCGACAAACAAACAGAGGTGGACAACGACTAAGGTTCGAGTTCACCAAAAGACGGTTAGTTTTTAAACAGTTTTTTAAAATTTAAACAGCCGTTTAATAATATTTTGTTGTTCAAAATCGCTAAAATGCGGGTTAAACGCCCTAAACATCTGATTAACTTAATGATTAATCTGATGTTTAGGGCGTTTAACCCGCAGTTTAGCGATGGTGATCAACAAAATATTATTAAACGGCTGTTTAAATTTTAAACAGCTGTTTAAAAATAACCGTCTGTTGGTGAACTCGAGCCCTACCTACTTTATATATTTTACATATTTGATTTTATACATATTTATTATTATTTTATTAGAGATTATATTGCTAATTGTTGAAAACAATTTGTACTTCCAAAACAAGTTCAATAAGTAATAATTATCGTAGATTGAGTATACACTAAGTGTACTTATATATCAAATTGTATATAATGTTGATTGGTTATATTCTACATCACTTTATTGTTTTCACTACTTTACTTTCTACTTAACTTGAATCAATAAAGTATTTGGATTGAAACATTGGTGGGATCGTGTCAGGATTCAAAGGCCAAGATATTTTATAATTAATTAAACATCTATTCCCTAATTTCCTACCCTTGTCACAAATTCAGGTCTTTTCATTGACAACAAAATTTATTATCAATAAATATAATGAATCGGATTATACAACGGTTGACATACAGGCTCTTAAGACATTAAACTAAAAGACATTATATGGGGTACTATACGTGACCAATATTGTGTTGAAGCTTCCACAAACCAACTTAACATTTTAATATAGGTATGTAGATATAAAGATAATACAAGAAGATAAAAACAAAAATTCATAATGAAAATTAGAATACTATGAACTTTTGATCATTATTATGAATATTATATTATTAGAATATTATGAATTAGAAGCTTCAATTAAGAATTTGCATTAAATAAATGTTATTAGGTAGTAGTAGAAGACTCGAATAGATACAAATCGAATGTATAACAAACAATTCAAGAACCAACATCAATAGACAATAGATAAGTATGAAAAATGTCAGCATAATCGAAAATGCCTATCGACCTGTGAGGAAACGTGGGTTTTGGCCTGCTCCCCAGAGTCAAATAAACGCGAGCCAAATCCGGGCTCAAAACAAATAGAGAGTTGAAGGCAAACTGAATAAAAATACTGTTTGTATGGAGGCAGAGCCAGTGCATTACAATGGCTGTACTGTACACTGTTGAATAATAAAATACATATGTATTTTATTTTCTAAAATATTATAAATGTAACCTTTAAATGTAGTATATTTTTTGAAAAATTGTTATTTCTTAAATATAACATCAATCGTGAGAAATGTATCGCGTTCACGATACATATATAATTCGTTGAATGGTAGTAAAACTAAGTCAGAAAAGTATGATAAAGAAGCTGGTGCCCCCTATTTCATCCGCCTTGGAAAATGAAAAATATATCGGCTGACATATTTTTTAAATATTTTTAGACTGTCCCTCGGGAACCTAACATATTTTCAGGATTAAAAAGTATCCTATAGGTATGTTAATTAAGGTAATAAACTATATTTGTGCCAAATTTCATCCAAATCCGTTGAACCATTTTTGCGTGAAAGAGTAACAAACATCCATACATCCATCCTCACAAACTTTCGCGTTTATAATTATTATTATTACGATCGATATTTAAAAAAGTCCAAATATCTATCTATATTATCTATTTAAGACACTGCCAAAAAGAACACAAAGATCTATTTTTTACAAACGCAGTTACATATTAAAATATTAAGTCTTAATCACTCCCGTTGATTTTAGCATAAAAACGTAAATTGTATCAACACACTCATGCAAATTCGTTTAATTAACGTTTCATTCAAATACAAGTCTTAGCTAAAGAAAGCTTCAAGGCTATGCAAATACGGGTTTGAATTCCGTAGACGCAACATGAATAAATATAGTGTCTATTTAAGTATGCCGCTGTCTAAGAGGCTTCCTCAGTATTCGCGAAATCCGCAGCAAGACGAGCGATAAGCATGTGGAACATATTTCTTATATTCTAATATAACGATATACCGTACAAGACTCGCCCGCATTCAAGACACTTTTCAAGAAAATCGACTTACCGGCGGGCAGAGGCTTACGTCAATACGGATTGCAGAAAATAAAGTAGTTCTTGCACATTTCAGTGTTTAAAATAAGAATGAGCGGTATAAATTGAAAATTAAAGTACTATTGAATAGAGAAAATTAGATTGTTCAGATAGAAATTCAGTTATTCGTTCCAATATTGAGATAGTAATTCGATCTTCGCATACTGGAAACGAAGAAATCAGTCGGTGAAGAGAGCTAGAGATCCGTAGATCAAAATGAAAAAAAAATCAATTTTTTGTCTCAACAACCCTTTTCTATAAGTTAATGTGGAAGTCATTCAAAAATCAAGCACGTCCTCTCCTTCTCAAAAATCTTTTCAAAATTTCAATGCATTCAATAAAACATTTATTTATTTATGATATTTATGATACTGCATACTCACTAATTCAAAAAGCTTATGAGACTTTGAAATTTAGTTTATTAATAGATTTTAATTAAACTTACATTTTGCATTTTAAAAAATAAATAAATAAATAATAATAATGCCGTGTATTAGAACGACGTTAAGTTTTCCTTTTATTCGACTACCAAATACAGACAAAAAAACTCCAGTCACGATCCCATAGATGTATTACCAGTTATTAAATTAATACGGAACCCTTAAACGCTATTTCTACTCGCGTTAGTCCAATGTTAGTTTCTCACATGAAAATAACATAAATTCATGGCGCTTTAGTATCTATAGATATAAATACACCAAATGTAGGTAAAACTATTCATTGCTTGTAGAAGCAATGAGTTTGTCTTTGTATTCGGAACAGAACTTAATTAAGAGTGGGACATCTTTACCGGTATTAAGCATATTTGTCCTCATTAACGGAAGACTTTCACACATAAATTTAACTACAATGCAACAAGAAAATTGATAACTCATTAAAATAATCTTTAGTTGAACTAAAATGCCGTGGGAATTAAGATTATTTGAACAATACAAGAATTCCTTGACAAAATTTATGGGGCTTTGTATGCTTAAACGCTTGTCACACAACCTACTCTAGGTAAGAACATCGCTGTTTTCATAAGACACATTGTATATTTTCATCAGATTGATTCAATCATTGAATTGAATTCAAATCATTAATCATGGTTAATGATTTGATCACAATTGATTGCTTAAATCATTTGCTTTATTTAAGAATATTTATTTAAATCACTGAAATTATAAATTATTTTTTAATATTAAATTTTACTGGTTTTTTTAAGGTACTTATTGTGATTTCCCCAGTCACTCCTGGGTCAGTTATCAGTTGTTCCCCAGTCAGTTAGAGCTGGACGCGTTCTGGATGCACTAAATTTTTTTAGATCAACTTAATGACCGGTTAGATAGCTGCCTTAGCAACACTCTTTATCACTCCTTAAGTTAATGTTAGGTAGGTTGCCATTATTTTTATGAAAAATTAATATTCCACGTACGAATGAATTCAGAAAAGATGGCAAAATTACATAACCAGACAAAGTAGGTACTATACGAGAAACTAATTATCTTCAAAATAAACTGGAAACGTTCGCATTTTGGGTGAAAGTTTTCGGTCAAAACGGATAACGTAATCTGAACACTAAAATGACTCAGTATGAGGTGTGAAACTGTGATGTCGCAAAATTAACACCGTTATCTTACTCATAAGTCAATCTAATAAAAAAGCTTACGTGTTTTGGCGATTTCATAAATAGGATAATAGCAGGAAATTTTCAGTTACAGATGCTTAAAATAAAAAGATAAAGAAATACTTACATGTTGTCGTTAATCAAGAATAAATTATGCGCGATCGAAAGCTTCAACTCAACACAATAGAAATTTATAGTGTACTAACTGTTGCACGCGACTTCGCCAGCGTAACTTTATAAAATATAGCCTATGTTACTCGCAGATAATATTGCTTTCTATGGGTGAAAGAATTTTCAAAATCAGCCCAGTAGTTTTTGAGTTTATTCATAACAAACATACAAAATCTTCTCTCTTTATTATAGATAAGACCACAAAGCTTGTATAGTGAATTTAAAAATGAATATAATAACAAAACAAATTAACCATCATTACCTATAAAAACAATACCACTAATAAAGGAGTGTGTATATAAAGTTATTACCATTATTATCGACACGAACGTTGCCTTGTCTTTTGTTTTTGGGTCGACGAAGAACACTTGAAAGGGACGCACGCAAGGCTTACTTGACGCCGTGTTGTCTATGAATTATTTATAAACACTCCTATATACTGCGAAGCAAAGATACCATATACCGACATTCATGAAAACAATTTTCCTAGGAGTTGACAGCGATAATAAGAATTGCATTAACACAAGACCTAGTTTTATTGATACTTCAAATTTGGCACACATATAGTTTATTGCCTGAATACTTTTTAATCTGAAAAAATATTAGGTTCCCGAAGGATAGTATAAAAATATAAAAAATTGCGTCAAATAAAGACGTCAGGCGTTATATTATTCATATATTTTCTCAGATCTTACATTTTTCATTTAACCAGACGAAATTGCGGGCACCAGCTATTCTATACTAATGATATTATAAAGAGAGATTTTTATTTTTGTATGTTTGTAATGAATAAACATAAAAACTGCTGGACCAATTTTAAAAATTATTTCAGCTATAGAAAGCTACATTATCAGCGAGTAACATAGGCTATATTTTATAAAGTTACGCAAATGAAGTCGCGTGCAACTATGTAAGTAATATAATTATTATAAATTAATATTATTAAGTATATATGTAAAAGATCGAGTAAAACGCCCCTGATTAATTAATTCTCGCCACATAAAGGATCAACATAAGTAAATAAACTGGTATCTCTCAAAAAACAATTATAAATATTAGAAAGATAATAATAAGGTCAATAATGTTAAAAGACGGAAAAACAAAAACATATAATAGGCACGTAAACATCAGAAAAATCCTTAATTAAATCCCATATTTTACAGGAAAAATGTAATGTAATTTTAATTGAACACGTTATAATTAATTTAATAGGACACAGTTAAATATTACAAGTAAATACGTTTCGCTAAATGAGTGTAACACGGGTATGTTTACAGTAATCGCTATTATACAATACTAGCGACCCGCTCCCAGCTTAGCCCAGGAAAAAACTTAATTATATTTGATTATGTATATATAAAAATTCCTTGAAAAATTATTTAACTGAGAGTGAAAACCGCATCAAAGTCCGTTTTGTGGTATAGGTGTAAGAGGCCATAAAGAAAGACGCGAAAACGACCTTAAATTATACTAGTAGAAACTATTATGAACCATATGAAGTTTTATATTGATATTATTTATGTACTTTTGACAAAATAAAAATCAAACTATAAAAATCTGTCTTCGTAAAAATATGTCTATAAAGCAATAAATTCTATTTTATCCTATTTTTTATTTCCTATTTTATAATAATATAACCATTTATTTCTAAAGGACAGAATTATTAACAAATAACGTTATCAAAGCTATTATGGTCACATTTCGGCAGGCAAATGCAAGCTGTTGCGAAACACCTGTTGCGCGCGCGCGCAACTGTCGTTATGGAAACCAAACATTAAACAACCAACACCTTTTTAACATATGGCCCACATTTATACCCCTAGCATGTAATGAAATTAATGAATATATTTCTTCAAAAAGTACAAAATTTGTTCATTATTTTAAATGCGCTAAGTTTCAATACGAATTTAGACATAAAGATATAAATTCTACTTAAATTTGTAACTTCTATTACGTTAACAATATCTGCATTTAAAAAAATTAAAAAAAAAATAAAGTTTCATTTTTGACATAAATCGGAAAAGTCTCTTAGCGCTCACGTTTGCATTACCTTATTTTTTTTTCAATATTTACAATTTTATAAGAAATTTCCAAAAATTATGAACATGAGATTTTGTTCAAAATTTACGAATATTTCATACAAACTTAGAAACTGCAAGTAATCCTTAAGCTTTTTTGCAAGAAACCAGGCCAACAGTGAATAGATATATATATACCTGCTATGAAAGACTTATGGAAGATGTTAAATAGAACAAAGGAAAAAGCTGATCTTGTCTATAGATGTATCAAATTATACTATGTCAACATAAAAGACAAAAATAATGGCACAGTAGCAGTCACTTCCGAGTAAATGTATTTCTTCAGAAAGTCACAAGAAACTTCACGAGAATAAAAATAATAAGAAACAACTATTTTCAACGGTATAATGAGAACTCTCCGCAGGCGTATAATTGTTCGTAAAGTGTAAAATTTTGTATGCAAGTACGAGATGGGATATAAGAGGAAGTTAGAAAGCGCTCAAGTAAAAATGAAATGCAAAAAAGTGCAAGTTATGATATCTTCACTTCTTTACATAGTATAAAATAAAGTCGTTGTCTGTCCCTCTGTATGTACGCTTAGATCTTTTAAACTAGGCAACGGATTTTAATGCGGTTTTCACTAATTGAAAGAGCGTTAAACGAGGAAGTATTTTGTATATAATTTGCAGAAAAAAATGCACCCACGTGAATCCGGGAGGGGATCGCTATTGAAGAATGAACGACACTGAGAATAGAATTTCACCAAATAAATAAAAAGACGAAGTGGCGTTTGCTTCTTATATTAAAAAAAAAAATGCGAAAAATTACGTCATTTGAAACAAATTAAAACGATGGACGATATTGTCGACAAAGGAATATTAAATGTTCATAAAATAAAGCGACCTTGCGCACTACTTTAACAAATTGGAAAACCTGGGGTTTAAGTCGCTGATTATGTCATGTCTGTATGTGTACCTTTAGAACCCTAGGGATTAACATTTGTGTAGACTAATTAATGGCATTTCATATTCAAATATGTAAAGAGAATATATAGTTAAATTAATTTATAGTTAAAGACACTTTTTGTTGTTGTCATGATAAAAATAGGGTTACCTAGGGATAAATCTAAAAATACAAAAATTTATGTGGCGACGCCACTGTCGTCACAGTGAACGAGATGTTACGCGACAAGGCGTTATATTACTCATACTTAGTAATATATTTTCTCAAGTATTATATTTTTATTTTTCAACGCGGGCGAAGTCGCGGGCACCAGCTAGTCGTATATAAAATATATACATATTATATAAAAAGCTATGTGTGTATGTATGTCTCCGTATGTCTCCTATAGACTCCAAAACTACTGAACCGATTTTGATGAAACTTTCAGACAATCTTCAGATTAGTCCAGTGGGTGTTCCTGTGAAGTTTGATAGCGATCGGACGCGGACGAAGTGGTGGGCATATACTAGTAAAATATACAGAGTGAAAGATGTCATAAGCTGTCATATGGTCTTAAGGTCATAAGGTGACATAAAATGAAAATAAGACCACAAGCAAGTGTGCTTCATAAGGTATATTAGAAAATACTTTCCCTATTCTCATCTTGCCTATTGCCGTTTATCGGATTTCCTCCCTATGTAATACAGTACTAACGACCCGCTACCGGCATCACCCAGGAAAAAACTTAATTAACATTTATTATATATCACCAAAAAAATTTACAAAAGATCCATGAAAAATTATCTAACTGGTGGTGAAAACCGTATCAAAATCTGTTACGTGGTTAACGAGAAGTTAGTGACCATACATACATATAGACGTGAAAAGCGACTTCAAATTATACTGTTTTTAAATCCTAAATTCCTAAATAAGTGCACATGAAACGACACCCTTCTAATGGACTGGCTTTTATTTTAGGGGTGGAATTAGACCGATGAGTCACCAAGAGAGAGTCACGACATGTGTACAAAAGATTAGGTTAGGATCATTTATCGCAGGTAGTACCTACATGAAGTGCGAAGGTCTAGTGACCTTGTAACACATCAAGCGTGTCGTAATGGCGATGAACCCGACATTTGAGTCATTATCGATCGCACTTTTCATGTCTTTTTTACAATGTGTTGATTCGAAATCCGTGCAGACGTAATAGGGTCTAGACACGTTTAGAGCTCATCTAAACTTTATTTAAGTTTCGAGTACATTTTGCAGAACAGCAGGCAAGCTGAGATCGATTGGAAATCCAATTGTATATATATTTAACATTCTAAGAATTGCCGTCTCGCACGTTTCGAATACCGTTTCGCTAAAAACAGTTTTATTTCGATAAACGACTTCAGTTAGCAGTTAAATATCATAAAAAATGTCAATCTATAATACCTATATAATAAATTTATAAAATTACTAAAATATTGAAAAAGTATGTTAAAATACTTGAAATAACTGATTATTAGAGTTATCAAAATAGACAATTGAAACAAACGCATAAGAATAAAAATTAAAATGCAGTGATACCTAACACAGTTTAGTTGCAACATAAACTTATTCAAGTTTTTATCTTACACCAGAGTTGTCGAATTATGATAACATGATTAGTACACAGAGTTTTATTTTGCAATCAGGTATTTATGATAATAAAGAACTTTTAACACCATGTTTATTATTGTAACATTATTGTAAACATTAGCAGTTTAGTTAAAGAGTTCACAACAGGAAAATTAATTCGCGAAAAGTTCAATTATTCCAGAATTAGTTTAACCCAATACAAGCTTCGAAAGCTCAAATATTTCTGAAAAAACATTCTGAAAGGCTCGCAAAATGTTAGTGTAAAATAAAAACATTAAATACAAATGATACCGTTTAATATAGTCAACCTAAATTCGAACAGCAGTAACTACGGCAATACGAATACGAATTACAGCAATAAACACCAAAAAATTTAAATTTTTTAACACTGAACACTCGTGTTTCCTTTAAACACTATTTACGACAGTTTTAAAATGTATTGGGTATGCGATAAGCCGTAACGACACGGTACCAAACAAGTTTGCGAAAACGCGAAATATCCGGTAAGATAGGGTTGACATTTTTCGTTGTATAAAAATATTTTAACTTCTGAAATGTAATATAACAAATGTAAAACGTGCTAACTTAGGAGACGACGCGCGATCTAGAAATGTGATCTAGTTTTATCATTTAGCTGTTTATTAAAAACAAACTGTTTTAGAAGAACACTATTATGTGTCTATGAAAAAGTCTTATTTTATTTATTATAATTACCAACAAAATACAACCACAACGACCCTAAATCCTTTTATATAGTCCTTTATATCTTTATAATCCAATTCATAATATAGATACTAGATCATATAACATGCGTAGTGCGATAACGTTTTATTAGTATTTAATCATGTCAATCTCATAATTCATATTGAATTATTCTAAAATAATTCTCAAAGACTTGTCAGGCTGGATAGGTATTAAAATTTAAGAAAAAACCTCTTTTGATGACTTTAAGATGTACTTAGGTTCAAAATATATGTATTTTCATTAAATTGAGTTTAAAAACGTTTCTACACATTTTACCTGTGTTATTAAAATTGAATTTCGCATTATTATGGTCAGAAATGCTCAGAAATTATTAATTTTATCATCCTTTGATTATTCACTATAAAAATTTCCTTTAGCTATCATAAGTAGACATCATCTATAACGAATCTTCAAGGATCGTACAGATATTTAAATTATTTTGAGCCTATTAGTAGTCATTAGTAACAATGCTTTTATAAAAAGTTCATGGTATTTATTAAATAATCACTAAAGACTAAAATAGCTTATTATGCTCTATTGACATGGTAAAACAATATATTTTTTTAAATATTCCTACAAAGACTTCCCCTTTGACACGAGGATAAATATGCATTAATTTGTAATTGAAATGCGAATTGTACTAAAATAAATAACAACAACTAACAATTAATCATTTCATGTGACACGAGACTACAAATTATTGATATGAGTTCCCTTCTCGTGAAAGTAAATAAAGAAATCAGTTCATATCGCCGATATTTCAGATAAACGTGGTCACCAAAATCATTATCAATGCTAGATAACGCTATCAAGGACGTGCAGTATATATTTACAAATATTAGCAAAGTCGAAAGCTTTAAACAGAATATGAATATAATTACCTCATCCGATTGAGGAGAGTACGATGGCGAATCTCTGGAACCTCTTCTTTTTTGAATAATTTTGTCAACAAATGTATGCAAAGACGGTCTCCTTGGAGCATTCGCTGAATGCATTTTATATTATATTTTAGTATTTATAATACATTCAATGAAAACGTTGTTTCAAAATCACATATTTTTCACACTTCACTGAGCAGTCTGCGTAGTATAAAAATAAATAGTAACACTCCCGAATTAGCACTAATAGAAAATATATGCGTGCGTTCGTGCTGAATTGACACAGGAAAATGATTGCACGAAAAGCCTAACGCACACGACGTAACGAACAGAACACTACACTACTGATATCGGTGTCATGAAAATAGATGTGATAACAGGAGTATAGTCATCTTGCACAAATTTATTTCGCACGAAATGTGCGAAAAGCCAACTTTATATTTAAATATATTTTAGTAGTCATCTTGCACACATATTAGTTTTTAAAAAAATAACTTAAAATAATAGTACAGTAGGTACTGTACAAAAGCGATACCTATGGGGGGAATATTAATACGCTATAGACATTATTTTCTGTTTGTATCAATATTGAAAAATCTTTACATAGACAAAAGTACTAGTCTAATGTTAAAAGTCATGCTCGTATCATTAAAGTTCGATAGTAATGTAGAACATTTCTGCTGATATAAAAAACTAGAATATTTGAGGAGCCTATTATTCGCGTGTGGTTAAAGTTCTTAACGCCTTAATGCTCTGTCTTAAAGAATTACTAGTTTCATTCCAATTTTGAATTATTTTTTTTTTGTACTGCTTAGACATTGCATTTCAGTGTTTAAATGCGCGGCAAGTTTGGCAGCAGTAACCACCCCCTCACTGTCGTTAAATAACAACACTTGTGCTGTTGTGTTTTTTCCCCTCACTAATTCGTTATCCACATTCCTATTAAGCATTATATTATTCTTACATTTTTTTTTCAACGCGGGCGAAGTCGCGGCCACCAGCTAAGTAGTTAGATATATTAAAACAAAGTTACCTATTCATGACGTGATGTAAGTAGGTATACATAATATACTAGTAAAATGTATTCACGAGCAGAACCGAGCGGGACAGGTGTAGCACTGAATAAAACATGGCCAGGAAAGTTATACCGTTTCATTATTTCTTCCCAAATTATGGCCTCGGAGGATTTCATCCGGCTATAGATCGGAGTTCAGTTAACTTTGTGAATATTTTATCACCTAACACACTTCACATGGAAAAGTCATTACTGCTTAATACTCCCTTTTGATGTTAATTGATAGCAATTCAAGCAGAAGTTAAAATATAATAAATTTGAATAGAAGATATAGGAAGTTATTGGTGAGCACATAAAAATATAAATAAATAATCATTTAAAATACATTTTAAAGGCTTTTGTATTAAACAATTTTATAGATTAGATAAATATTTTAGTTTAAGATAACATATGCCTAATTATATAGTATATAATTTAAATAAATATTAATATACTTTAACATACATATAATATTTGTAAGCCACTTTTAATGGCTGCATGTGTATAGGGACATTATTTATTTGTAAGAACTTATTTTTACTTACATTTTAAACAAATATTAATTTATTTATTTATTTCTAAATCAGAGTTTTACTTTTGTTTTAAACGAAAAATAAGAAATATACTTACAGTTATTTTAAATTGCAGGTCAAAGCTTTGTATCGCCATATACTTGTTCAATTTGGTTACCAAAATAGAAGCGCTCGGTCTCAAAGGCGAAGTTGGTCGTCACTGTAAAGTGGTCCGATTGAAAAGTTTGCGAAGCGGAAGCCCTTATATAGCCACGAAGTTGTCTCTTAAACTTTTAAAAATGTTCTATTTTTCATCGGTGTCCTTTTCTTATTTCACAAAAGAAACATTCTAATCCTACTAATATCTGCTAATATTATAAATGCAAAAGTTTGTGCGGATCAAACGGATTTGGATGAAATTTGACACACAGATAGTTTATTACCTGGATAAACATATAGGATACTTTTTTCCTGGAAAAATGTTAAGTTCCCGAGAGATCTGTCTGCTACCCTAATATAAGGATATATAAATATCTGTATAAATACAGATATATAAATATAAGGTTTCATATTTATATATCTATTCAGTCCTAGATGATATTTTCAACTTGAATATGAATGAACATGCTAATGGTTACCAGACAGGGCTTTTTGTATTGTAATAATTCATAGGTTTTTATCTATCTCTTCGCGTGAAAACAATTTCTCTGTGATTTGTCACAGGAAGGGTGGTAAAAATTCTATAAAATTTATTTCTTTTGTTGTGTAAAGGTCAGCAGACAGGCTTAATTTGATAGTTTGGTACTGTCGTCTGTTATAAGCAACGCTATCAGGGTTGTAAATGCGCTAAGTACTTACTGTATTTTGGTAGGATAATGGATAAAGAAGGTTTGGACTCTGGCATCGGCTTTCACGTTGGTCTTCTGTAAGGTGAGTTAACAACTGTGGCCAAACAGACTGTCCAGTTTATGACAGCGCAGTGTCATAAACTGGACCCTATTCTATAATCTATACTTCTATACTAATATGATAAAGAGAGAAGATTTGTATGTTTGTAATGAATAAACTCAAAAACTACTGGACCGTTTTTAAAATTCTTTCACGTATAGAAAGCTCGTTATCAGCAAGTAACATAGGCTATATTTTATAAAAAGATACGCGGATTCGTAAATTCTCCGATCAACAGAAGCATTTTATAGAGTGACGAATACTCATAATATTTTATTTTATTTATATTAGGGAAACATACAATATCTCGCTACACATTATAAATATACATACAAGAAAAACATAAATCAGCAAAGTTTATATATATAAATTACAAGTCACTACAGAATATTGGAGCTGGTAGAAAACATACAAAAAGTTAAGAATATATATTCCAGATAATAAAATTGAATAAGGATGTCTCGGTAAGTCCAACACTAGCCTAGTATAAATTGAACTAGAGCACATCTCTGCCTCAATAAAGTGCAATGTTCATACAGTTTTCCCGAACTGTGTGATATATTGGAACTCTTGCTTACTTTCGCCTCCGCTACTGGAGTTTCAATGAGTTTTAAAGGAATAAGTTTGTTTTTACCTGCAACGTAACTGAGAACTGGTTCATAGATTCGCTTTTCTCGTGCGAAATTCGAAAGTGCTAACATTAACTTATAGTTAATGTTTATGTTATAAATTTAAAAAGAAACTAGATATTTACACAAGGAGAAAACAGGTGATACCGCCTAGTATAACTATTGAATTATCATAATATTACCTATTAGGAGCACAAACATCAATAATTGAAACACATTTGCCAGACAGTGATTAATGTGAGAAAACGTACTGAACAGGCTGTTGGCGACGGCCTTGCAAATTCTATAAATAAAAACCACATATCCTCCCTTATCTACGTTTGACTAAGCAGGAATTTCCATGCTGAGTTTCCCGTAAATAGTTCCGTTGTCTTTTACCTTTTTGTTCATAAATATTAATGAAATTCGCGCTTTTCAACCGCATCCCTGGAGACGAATGGAGGTGCCAAGATTTGTGTTGGGTACGAGTGGGTATTCTGCAAAAAAGTGAACGCGCCATCTTTCCCTCAGAACAGTCCATTTGTTGACAGGGGTCGGCCATATTATTACTAACAAATCGCGCTACACTGCACGCTCCAATTTCCACGCGATCTTTCTCTTGTCTCATACATATTAATAAGGGTCAACAACATCCGTTTGAAGAATAGGAGATACATCACTATTAGGAAATGTGAATAAAGTTAAGCACTACGTATTAATTACTGGCTGGACCGACAGAAGGGGTTTTGTCAAAAGCCATCGAATCGAAGGAACTTTGGATGGGAAAAGAAAAACTTTTTTTCTCTGCACTTTTTTCAATTTATCTCTTCATGAGAATTTTCCTCGGACTTCAACGCATATTTTAAAAAAATAGTCGAATTGGTCCAGCCGTTCTTGAGTTTTGAGCTTGGCAAAACATTTAGTTTCATTTTTACTTAAATAGACTAGCGACCAGCTATGACTTCACACGGTAAAGTTAACAAAATTGCTATTTGTCAAAAATGTATGAATATTCTTTTTTCATTCAAACAAAAGTGATATATTGTTCAGCGATATATTGGTTATATTAGTTATATTATTTAGCGCAGTCAATTGATATCTCCTATTGCAAGCCGGTTAAACTATTTAATGGTAGGTATATATATCTCTCTACTCATAAATATTTAATATTTATACGAAAACGTGATAAAAAGATTTAAATGAAACTAAACTTGTAAAGCACGTTCTGGATTAAAATATAGGAAATTATCCCGACAATACGCTTCCGAGATAAAAAGCTTGTGAAGTTATTCAATGAGTAAATACCATTGAAGTGAGAACATCATGACATTATCAGTTAAAGGTATATTAACTGTTGTTATACCTATTCTTACATATATAGGCTAGTAAGCCTCTATATAGGCAAAGAAATAAAAAACGGATAAGGTCAGATAGTTGTATCCAGAGCATGGCCGGCGACCGGCTTGTACCTACAAAGTCAACAAGAGGAGTTAATTAAGCATTTTGTGGTATACCTATCGATATCACTATTAAACGAAGTTAAAAATAAAATATAATTGTAACCGATTTTATACGATTCGATATTTTATGCCTTTTCTTTGTTCACGCAAAAGTTTCATGCTTCAATGAATATCAGGCGGAACATAGAAAGAAGGCAGTAATCTGAAACCAGTCTTTCAGGCAAATGGTTTTAAATAACGATCAAAATATTATATTTTAAATTGTTTATGGGCACTGCTAAAGTTTGGGAAAATGTTCGGATTTTTGGGTGTCGTATCAATTAAGTATCCTTGAACCTCTTTTAATGACACCTGATAAAAGATGAACTTTAATATCATAATAAACCCTTATATTTCAGTTATTTACAAAGATGCTGTAACTAGAAATTAATATAACACAGTAGTTAAATTATTTTATCCGTTAGTTAGTTAATTACTGGATTAGCCCTTATCCTCTGCCAAAGATGTTCATTTATACAAAGATTCCATTTGTCCAAAGATGCCCATTTGTCCCAATCCTGTGCTACTAATCTCCAGGTTGGGCCAGATATTGTTTTGACGTCTTCTTCCCAATGAGTCAACGGTTTCCCTCTGCCTTTCTTCCAGATAAGCTACTATACAGTCATAATTCTCGCGACAGTAATCTAATCATCCGCTCTTTACATTTAATTATATTGGTTTAAAATGAGAAATAAAGTAAACAATTATTTTACCTCAGCAAATAAGCCTCCGTGCGTTCACCTGATGCGTAAATTTGCTTTTACGTTGTGAAATATGGCCTCTAAATTATATTAGGCTCAACTAGTATTAAGAGAATTACAGCGAAAGCCTTTCTTCTGAACATTCATAATAAGTTGACATAAATAATCATCCCAGTCGAACAAATTTTCGACTGCCGTATCATTTAATGATACACAAAGAATTTCCACAACATACAGAGCGCATAGTGAAGAAACATTTTTTTTAATATAAATGATGACAGAGAAACTGACGTTGCCGAGTTGAAGAAACATATAACAAATTTGTTAGAACTTACAAATACAAGTGTGCTCTGAACATAATACATTAAAGGCAAGGCGAGAATAAAAGAACGGACTACATCAATTATTTACTCATGAAGACGATATGTAGTGAATCACATTTAACTAGCTTTTTTAACAGTGTGTTTGCTGTCGCCATACGGTCTGCACAGTTTACGACTGTAGAACTCAATACATGTAATTATACTTCTAATACTATAAATGCGAAAGTTTGTTAGGATGAATGTATGTTCGTTACTCATTCATGTAAAAACTACTGAACGGATTTAGATGAAATTTGGCAAACAGATAATTTATTACCTGAATTCACATATAGGATACTTGTCATTCTGGAGAAATGTTAGGTTCCAGAGGGATCGTCGAAATATATAAAAAATGGTGGCGCCACCGTCGTCACAGCGATAAAGATGTCAGATATTTTCTCAGGTGATATAATTTTAATTTTTCAACGCGGAATAAGTCGCAAGTGATACTATAATTCACTTACTGAAAGCATTTAAAATTTTATATTTACATGTTTTACGACTACGTTATAACGGAAAATGAAAACACTTATCTTGACGCTAACACACGCAACTATAATTCTGTTCAAAGGAAAGGCCTGACTAATTATTTAGAAAGTAAGATGTGTGTTTTTGCTATAACAATAATAAACGTATTAAAGAAAGTATGTCAAAGCGCGGAGAAGTAAGAGAAAAAAGTTACGCCACATATACAATTACATAGACACTACCGCACAGTATCGCACGCGATTTTCTCATTCGTGCGTGTAAAACAAACAGTACAATAATACACAGTGAGGAAGACCGGTTGAATCAGAAATGCAATGGAAAAATATTACAATACATATTATGCTCAGATGCACCTGCTCAAATGTATACCTATATTATACTAGCTGGTGCTCGCGACTTCGTCTGCGTTGCATAATAAAATATACATATTACACCTGAAAAAATAATGAGTGATATAACGCCTGACATTCTTTACCTTTATTGACGACGGTGGCGCCGCCACATTTTTTTTATTTTTAGATGATGCCTAGGGAACAGTATTTTTATTCTGGATGAAAAGTACCCTATATGTTCTTCCCTGTGTCGTATGTGCACGATTACCGATTGAGTAGTTAAGGCGTGAAAAGGTAAGAAAGACAGACAGACAGACAGAGTTCTTTCACATTTAAATATTTAAGTTAAGCGACTCTCCATCCTTAAGTTACAATTCCATACTGGAAATTCGCTTGCCATGTCAAATTAAATTCACACCATATAACATAGCAATAACTTTAAAGTATAGAGACCGTAAAATATTGCTTTAATTAAGGCAGGCAAAGTAAACAATATCTAAACAAACGGCCATTATATCATAACATTGTTAAGTTGTTTAATCGCTTTATAGCGTATAACAAAAGCCGATAAAACTTGACAGCGAAACTTGCTATTTCTTTTTTGTAAAAACATGGACTGAGCAACGAACAAACCTCTAACAATTTTCGTTAAACAAAAATTAACAAGATACATAAATAAAAACTTGTATGCTCGGGGAATATTGTTCAAAAGGGTTATTTTAATGTTTATTGTTATATCAATTACATTATACTTTAGTTGACGTACTATATCAAAGTTAAAAGAAGATAGATAATTTTACATTTTTCTGTACAGTTGTGTAGCATTGAGGAAGAAAAGTCTGACTCTTCTTCAATCTGCAAGTTTGATAAGGGATCTCAAAGTTACCTTTACATGTGTTACCCAAAGAAATAGTAAAGAGAAAATTTAATTTAATGGTTTAAAATTCCACACATTACTCATATTATTTCTCACATAACTTTCAAAAGAATTGTCCCAAAGGTTACTAAATAATTGACTTTACTGACTTCATTCATTGCTGATGTAATTGAAACAACACATCTACAATAACTGACGTAATTCAATCGACCTTCACCTAGCGAAGCTGTGACGGATATAATTGCACGAACACACCTTTGTGCAATAGAATTTAATCTTTGATTTGTGCATTCACTTTGAAGACTATCACGTAACTTAGATTTAATTGTTTTGCCCATTTTTTTGGTTGATAAAAGAGACGTGTGAGGATAACTGCGTGTTCCTACGCGATAGTGTTGTGACCGAATCTAACTAGAAGGTTACTTCTTTAAAAAAATACAGTGCAAAGAAAATTCTTATTAAGAACAATTTTCATTAGAGCCATGCATCTGTAGCAGAATAAAAATGAAAATCAATTGATCGATTATTTTAAATTATTTCATATTCGGTAAAAAAAACTATAGGTACATATAGATAACCTTTGACACCTATATTACGGACTACAGTATTGCAGAAGTTAGTATGAAAATAAATGCAAAAAGTCTTATCAAGTACAAATATTAAGCAAAATATACATGTCGATTGTATGTATGAGGTCATCTTTATTGAGATGATATTTACTTACGTATTAACGTATTACGACATTTTCATCACATTTTATCACGGTTATCTGGAATTTAGGTCCTATATTATTTAAAATTGGTGAAATATCCGAACAGTGCTCGAGGGATATATGTATTGAAATCAAACAAGATAAGCACTGATGTGCTTTAAATGTGTGTAAGCGTCCTGTTTTAGAAATAATGCCGATAAAACATCGTTTTTATTAATGCAAATTTTGAAAATTCTTATTTCGATATGAATAGCTGTTTTGGAAACCTGTATAAAACTTTTTTGGAACTCTATATATATATATAAATGAACTATACGAGTATATATATAATTCATTTTGTATTTAAAATAATAAACTTCAAGAATTAAAACTTTGATTCTTTTTAAATGTTTATAAGCGCCTATACTAGAAAGAACTTAAACATAAAATATACTAAATTTTTGATTAAATACTTACTTGGCGAAACATACATCATAATTATGCTAATCACGTCGCTTACCTGTAACAAAAAATATTCAAATATATAACCAGTAGATATAAATACAACAAAATTTTAATATTGTTCAGAAAATATTACTGAGTTCTAACAAATGAGTATTCACAAAGACTTAGCCGACTTAATTATTCATTTTCACAACAATTTCTATAATAGTAACTAGTCTTTGAGACAAGTTTTGAACAAAAAGTCGGCGCCAGTACGTTGGCAAGCTTTTCCGTGAGAAATATATTACAACATAAATTACATTAGCATTAGTTTGTGTAAGTTCTTAAATGCCATTTATTCTTTGGCAAGTTACATAATATAAAGTTACTGTAAAAGAAATATTTTGTTAGAAACGGCGGCAGTGAAACAAGCGATTCTCTAGGTGGTCTCTAGTTACCGTCATTGATAGCCTAGATCTGTCTAACTCTTTCTTTCCCAGATCTGTCAAATTTGTTAATAGCCTAGTTGAATTTCCAGAACTCGATTTATATAATTCAAAGATTTACAAAATAAGAGAATTACTTTCAAAATCATGGTTTGATGGTTCTCGCTCTTCACTGTAGATTTCTTCACTGCACTTTTTCTTTTTCTTTTTTTGCTTTATTTGTTTACTTCTTCTTAATTTTTTTTTATTAAGCATAAAAAAAAGAAAAGGAAAAAAAGAAAAAGTAGAATTTTTATTTTTTATTTTAGTCGTAGTTTGTTTTTAGTTGTTGATATTGGTTAGAAACGGTTTTATTTTATTTTATATAGATTCAATATGCGGAAACTTGTAAATGGTGTCAAATTAATCTGTCATTTAGTTGTTAAGTAAGTTTTTGTATAAATATCACTATAAGTTTTCCTTGAAAATATATATATAAATAAAAATAAAATAAAATAAAAATAAACACAAGAAATGTAAATAATGCTAAACATAAGGATTGTCGACAAGCAGACATGGCGCACTCTTTTCATTTGTGATTTAATGCAAGAAGTGTATCATAACATATTTTTTTTAAACTGAATCGCGTATATAATGGCGTATCTACATAATATGCATGCCAATGACATCGATAAATCACGGTCTATGGTGTTTCTGTACTTGTTTATAGAGTAGCATTTACCCATTAATTTCCGACTCGTGTGATCCGCGATAATTAATGACAGTTAAAACAAATGACTATGCAGCAAGTACACTTCCAACTATTGACAGGCTAATGGTGTCGATGTAGTTTTAACCAACATAAAGCGAGTTCGTACCATAACTTTAACATAAGCTGTTGTAATCTCAAGCCGTGGCCCACTTTCGATGTAAAAACAAACATATGGAACGACTTACAGGACACAGTGTTGCGAAAGTGGAGTACTGTACAAACAAAGCGTGCGCTACAAACACGCGATCAAATAACGTATGTATATGCAGTTCAAGTGTTTCTAGTCAAAAAATGAATGTCTTCGTGACTCCTAATCCTTAATCCCAGCCATTTAATTTATGTGTAAAATAATTTAATACACAATACATACCAGTCCCCAAAAAATGTGTTCTTTTAACTGTCTCTTTGGGAATTAATGTGGTCATGACGGCGAAGACAAGATTTCATGCCAAAATCTTTAAGTATTCGAAATAATTTCAAAAATAACTCTAAATCACTTCATTAAGTTATAAATGAGGTTATTAACTTAGCTTATCAGAGCCCTTTTGGCATCAATAATCAAATTAGCAACAATATAGTATATTTCGTAAAGGTTACCTCAGAGCGCATTTTCCTATAAACACGTTGTCCTTAATAGTTACTTTTGTGCCTAGAAGACGCGACGATAAATAGATCTATCCGATAAAAGGGCTTTTAGACCAAACATAGAAAAGTTGTAAGATTTGGCTAAGCAATCCGTGCCAATATTCTAGTAAGTGACAAAAAAAGGAATTGCTTAGTCAGCTAATGCTAATAAAAGTGCGCTTGGGGTGGCCGATGAAGCGTGAACGTTTTACTTATACGCTTTCATGGTTCTGTTGAAGCTATTGAATGTTTAGTTGTTCTAATGGATATAACAGTAATAAAAATGCCAACCTTGCGAAATATTCAGCTTTTTATTTCAAAATTTCATAGTTCAAATTTGTCATACAAAAACCATATACAAGTGGACCTGCCCAACTTCAAATCTGACAGATAGCTGACTTATCTGTCAGAGAGTTAGCATGATGTGCTATGATTTGCCAATCCTGCTTACCAATTCTCAACTCATGCTACTCGCTCTTAATTACCGTTCCGGTACATGGCTACGACCTGTCGATTCAATTTACTATGGATTCCCTTCATCGCGTTTTCATACTGCAAGCTATGTTCCACACTCTTAAAGATTTTAGAAATCGTGTATACAATTTTCATCATGACATTGCTGGGTGTCTGAATATCTAGAATTTTAAAAATTAAGCAAGTATTGAAACCAAAACTTATATATTAAACAATAATCACGACCAACCTACATGCAGTTTACAATTTATAAAAAAATATACCATTATACCCATTCTACATCAAACTCTTAACCATATCTCATCATCATTATCTCAACCGTAGAACCACTGCTTGACATAGAGCTCCTTCATGATTTTCCAATGACACTGGTCAAAAGCAGCTTGGACCCGAGGCTTTTATTGGGTCGTCATGTCAACTATACTATCAAATCTAAGAACCAATCTAAGGTCAACCAAAACTAAGGACTTAAAAGTTTAAGTTTCAACACATTATTATCTGTTGAAATGGATAACTTCTTTTATCGGTTTTACAATGGATTCTATATTGTTTTTTTATTACAACGAACAACACTATTGACATTGAAAGTTTCACGTATTATGTTGTTTTGTGTGACGAACACAATGACGTGTACAAACGAGATTTTAATAGAAAACTTTAATAAATGGAAATTTGCACGCATAAACCTAGCAGAAAACTATCCCACGCTATATTTCTCCAACGACAAAGATAATTAAGACCGTGCAGTAATTAGTTTTGCATGACTCAAATAGTGTAAGAGCAAAAAGTAAATTTCTCACATTCGAAAGTGTACAACATTATAGTTATTATTATACCAATTCTTTTTTTAATGATAAATTTTTACGAGTTTCTATTTTCTTTGTAACTCTTAGGTTTATTTTGCTTGTCCATTTTTGGTTTTTAATTTTGAATTGAGAAAGAGATTGTTTATTTTTCATAGGGCCTCTTTCACTATCTCTGAGTAAAGTGTCAAGTAGGCTAACCGCCATTTAAAGTCATCGGTCATCGGGAATGATGGAGCTGATATAGGTACCTTTGTACGGTAAAACATTAAAAAGAAAATAATAAAAAAAATCGCCTATCGAAGGATCCAGTAAACCAAGTGCATAATTTAATAAAACATAAAATTATTTTTAAAAGTAACTAATCAACACTTGTAGTTGGTAAAAGAGGCCCTTAATGTACTTAATATTACCACAATAATAAATAATCACACTTCAATATACCAAAACTCAGAACAAGATATATTTTAAATGATACATTTTATATACCCTACTGTAGAACTAATCATTCTAAAAATTTCTTCTTTCATCGTTCTAAGTATCACTACAATAAGATTCTGAATAATATCAATTGACATATTTTCTAACAATTTGAATTCTTATAAAAAGAAAATTGGCAAATTACTTTTGAAAAATTAATTTTATCACATAGAATATTTCTCTTCTTTTTCTTTTTGGTCTTATAATTATTGATATTATTATTTTTTAATTAATAAATAAATGTAAAAATATAAATTTTATGATTGTTTAGGCCTATTTGTATATAATCTATAATATATATTTTTTAAATTTATGGCTGTATGTAATTTAAATAAATAAATAAAATACAATAAAACAATAGTCAGATTACCCTTACAACATTACCCCCGTGTACCAAAGAAATGAAAAGTTATAATAAGTCATTGCAGGCGTATTATGTGATTCCCTAATGTTAATCTGTAGTTCTTTTCTTGACGATATTTACGCAAATGTAAGTAAAATCGTATTTAAGATCAACTAAAAAAATAATAAACGGCCTACTTATAAAAACAAACAAAACAAGTCACATGTCGGTCCACGCGTGTAGTTGGTAAATTTTAATTGGCGACCATTATTTTACAAATCGGCGCCATTGCATAATCACAACGAGAAATGTTTGCACATTTTGATAAAAATTTTAGTAAAGTCATTAGTGGCGGTTATTGCATAAGCGATAATAAATATAAAATTGTTGTGACCTGATGATTATTTTTTTTATTTTTGTTTTTTTAAACTAGCGGCCCGCCCGCGGCTTCGCATGGATTTTTTTCTGAAAATTATATAAACTGCAATTAAAAACCTTTCTCCTTTAACGCTCTTTCCATTAGTGAAAATCGCATTAAAATCCGCTGCGTAATTTTAAAGATCTAAGCGTACATACAAACAAAGGGACAGACGCAGGAAGAGACTGTTTTATACTATGTAAAGAAAATGCACATTATACGGCTACGAATAGGTACTAAACAGAATGCAAAATTTCCAAGGTTTGAGTTTAGCCTGCCTCTTTGAGGGACGTTAGTATACTATTCTCATACAATCATTGTGCTTGATATCATTATTATATCTGTCTTTGAATACTTTGAATTTAGACGCTACAACTGTTTTACAGAAAATCGGCAATAGGTGGCACTAAACAAAAATTTCATTACTTCTGAGCGTATATACATTACTGGTTAAGTACTATTTACTCTATGGTATATATAAACCTTACAGTTAATAAATATACAAAACAGTTTAATACTATAGAAGTAATATTACACTTATGGGCAGCTGCTCTCATCAGATTTTTGCTTGTAACTTAAACACATTAGCCTTCGTTCAGTAGTGTTCAGAAGCTTTAACAATACATACATAATATTACTTAAGTATATGAATTCTGAATCATACGATAACGGCGCATACAAAGGAATCTAAGTAGATATAGGACATAATCACAACATTGATTGTCCACGTATTTTTGTGAAATATTCTTATCTTTCGAGCAGTATCCATGCAACTTGTTGAAATTTCATTGAAATCGTTTGGGCGGTTTCAAAAATTATTTTCGTGAGCGAAAATTCTGGGTAAGAGTTTTTTTTTACATATAACTAGAGACCCGGCCCCGGATTCGCATGGATGCAATTTTTTCTATAAATTAAATACACAAACTTTCTTGTTTATCAATCACTCTTTTTATTATTAAAAAAAAGTATTAAAATCCTTTAGGTGGTTTATCTTATAGTAAGTATGTTATTGATATAAAGATATAGAAGAAATGTTAATTTGAACATTGTATTAATACTATTAAATAAATATACTAATTTGTAGTGATAGTGTTCTGTGGATAAGTGCCACAAGCTGAAAATTTTGAAGATTTATGTTATACCCAACTAGTTTTTGCCCGCGACTTCGTCCTCGCCCCTTTTTCTTAGGTGTTAAAACATTTAAGTATTCAATCTTCATCTCTCGGGAACAGCACTTATTTTCTAGTTGTAATAAGGTACCTTATGCACTTTTTTGTTAAAGCGTAATAAACATGCAAACTCACTTTCGCATTTATAATATTAGTTAGGACCAGACTTCGCTTAGTATCAAAATAATAATAATAATAATAATAATATGCAATATAAAACACGGTTTAGTCTTAATAAATTAACAAGTGGACAAAAGTCAAAACAATTGACTCCTAATTGTCTTACAATTTCTCAAAACGTTTCAAGATTCGCCCAAGGGGAACAACTTGAACAACAATCAGGGAACGTCAAAAGTTCTCTAATACCTTTGAAAAGCTTCGCTTTGTCACAGCGACCAGCACAAAGGACTTAGTGGACTGAAGAATCTAAACTTGTATTGCTTTTAGTTTAAAGTTTCATTTCAAAATTTGTATTGAGGGGGGAGACAGATTGGTAGCAGAACACTTTAAATAAATCCTTTCCTCTATAAATGAAGTAATGTAATTGTTTGAGTCATGCACTGTGTTCGGCCTAGTCATAACTACCCTGCAATAATTAAGTAGTAGCATTTGGACAGTGATGTTTCGGAGTGTGAATTAAGTGAGAGGTGCCACAGCACACTTCTAATAAATATATAAAAAATTCTCTAATTGCAAACATATTCTGCATATTTTGGCAATTATATATGAAGGAGATTTTTTTTCTTTCTTTGGTTTTTCCTGCTTCATTGGTTTATGATATCTCATTGTTATAGAGTTATTGTAATTTTATATAATCCATAAAATATTTTATGTGAAAATGAATTGTATACAGTAACTATAATACATCTATATAAAGTTATAGTAAAATAACTCCAAAATATAGTAAATTTAGAGGCTTCGAATCCTGTGAAATTTGGAAGCATTCGTTAAGAGTAACTGTAATTATTTACGCGAAAGAACCAGCGTTCAAAAACTAACAAATTAAAAAAATATCAATTAAGTATACAAATAGCTATTGGTTTGGCTAATTTATAAAAATGTTTAGTTTATTTAGTGCTTTTACATAGCTCAACCGGCGCCGGTTTGAATAGGCGTATGCCGGTCTGAATACGGTCGAGCGTACAACCTTCCGCGCGCCTTGCTCTGTAAGCTTTGGTATAATGGCGTACATGTTGACACGCACAGCTGGCGCAGGTCGCTGGTGCCGGTTGAACTATGTAAAAGCACTTAGTGTACTCCTAAATATTACTCACGTGAAATACATTGAAAGATCCTGCTTATAAAGCAGGACAACGAATGTTTCATATGTAAATTAATTAACAATTTAAAAGAGCAGCTACACGTGTTGAATCCTCATTGAAGCAAAGCACGACCGTGTATTCATTTACGAACAAGCGAACTCGGTACAACTTCGTTATACATTATGCTGTTTACAGTGTGTGAGCACGAAAGTCGTGACGAGAGATAATGTTTTGGAGCTTCTGGTATTGTATGGAATACATGAGCCTGTTATATCGACAATCGTCTCTTTGTAACTCTAAATATTCAATATCAAATCTACACTTTGATTCTTATGGAAGGTAGAATAATTCCAAACACTTATTTATTTAATTACTAGCTGGTGCCAGCGACTTCGTCCGCGTGAAAAATTTAAAATATAACACCTAAGAAAATATTCGCCGTAAAGACAGTGGCGCCATTTTTAATATTTTTAGATGAACCCTCGGAAACCATAAATTTTTCAGAATAAAAATATGTTAATCCAGGTAATAAACTATCTGTGTGCCTAATTTCATCCAAATCCGTGAAGCCGTTTTTGTGGGAAAGAGTACCAAACATTCATCCAATACATACATCTTATCCATCCATCCATTCATCCATATATGCATCCTCACAAACTTTCGCATTTATAATATTAGTTAGTAGGATTTATTTGTATAATTGTATTTTGTCTTTTGTATAATGTATAATCGTAAAACATATTATACACATATTTGTAAAACAAGTCGAAAACGCCGTGCTGACATGTGCTGATAAAATAAACAAGACTAGATTATCGCCAGAAATAAAAACAAATGTCAGTGAAAGAATAGCCTAATGTAGTTCTCAAAATTAGAGATTAAAAAAAAACTAATACGTTACTGAAACTTCATCCAATAAAATAAGTAAATAATATTTTAATTTTTCTTTTTACATTTTACAGTTTTTGCTGTGACTATTGAAGGCAACTTCGCGTACAAATGTAAATTAATAATAAGTCGTATTTAAAACGTCGATTCGTATTAATTTTATAACCGGCGATAAGAATAAAGTTAATATTTAAATAAACCTCATATCAAGTTTGGGAATTATTATAACAATTTATATAAATCCGGACGAGTGTAACCCACGAAATATTTTTCTTAATTCCAACAACGGAATGGAAACGTCATCTTGCCGAGATTACATTGCCTTTATGTGCAAAACAAGGCGCGCGCTCGTAACCTTTAACATTTGCAGAATTAAATTTGTGAGACTTTTTTATTAATAGATTAAAATACATTTTACATACCAGCCAAAAATTCAGATTCATTATCTGGACTAATACGTATGTATGTATGTAAATTTGTATAGACAATTAGGTTATAGACGACCCAATATGCTAGCAACCTGATATCAGTGAAGGAACGTGCGAATAGGAAATAAACAAAAATATAGTCAATCTCTGGATTATTTTTTTTGGATTATTTGGATTTTGATGGTTATTTTTTTAGTGAATAACCCATACATTTTAGTAAAGATTAGATGCGTATGTTCAGCAGTTAAAGCAGTAGTTAACAGTTAATATTGAAATATTAAAAACTATAAGTCATAAAACTGGCGGCGAGAAGTATGATCAGCTGATTACCTATTTCGCTATTTCGAGCCGCAACGTCGAAGGTTCAAGAAACCATGGTGATAGCCAACCTCCGCTAGGAGACAGCACGGAGGGAAGACTAGTGTCCAAGAGTAGTTCCCTCTGCTAACCCCATATACAAAGAGGTATATAGTAATATTATACCCACTATATAAAGGCTTATACATTTTCTAATACCTTGATAGAAAGTAAAGTAGTGTTTATTCTAAAATGATTTCCCTTTCACGTTGTATGTGGAACGCGTTCGCTTGATTTACTGTCTGCTCGTAAAAGTGCGGCGTCAACTCGAAACCATTCATCATCAACGTGTCAATGCTATCTTGTAGTTTTTGTTCCATTGATAGAGGAACATTAACCTTTTTGCTGTGTAGAAACTGGTCGCGGCGCGTAAATAACATCACAAGTTGTAGTTATCTTAATTTAATCCAAATATTACTAAATGAAAAATTGAAAAATCTACACATTTTACGTAAATAACATAATAATGTACTTAGATGGAAAATAATATTAAAATTCTTATTCCATGAAAGTCGCCGTAAAATAATATCTTATTACAGAATTACTAATAAAGTCATCGCCGCCTGTCTATCCGCTTAAGACTGATTTACACGACACGGGTCAATTTTCGCCATGCGTCTATTAGTTATTGTTTGTAAAAAATCGCTATAGGTTAGGCCTATAAAAATCGCATGAAACTTGTAAATTTTGTAACAAAATGTCGGCCAGAATACTGGTACTGTGTAGAGGGATATTGATTGGTATTGAAATTGTCGGACAAAAAAGTCGGACGCTAGCCTAATTTAGAACTTGCGAATTTAGTTACTTGCGTGCCGCGAAGCCGAATTGCCATTTAGCTAGTCGATTTCCCTGAGCCACGAAAATACTGCCTGCAGCTAGTTATAGTAAATCCCGCATTAGATTTTCTTATCCTAAACAACTGCTTATAAATACTAAATTATAAATACTTTAAGATTAAAATACTTTAAGATATGTTAATACTAAAATAGTACTTGAATCAATTACATAAGTCAACAGCCAACCTAATAAAATTATCAAGCTATTATATCAAACCTAATATAATTATGTCTGAATACCTAATATCCATCATGAACAATTTAGTAATGCTGACTTTGCTATTAAGTAATAAATAACAAATCATATTACATACACTCATAAAACTTTCTTGTATGCAATAATTTTGAAACGCGTATTAAATAAACTGCTGGGAATAGCTAATCTATGTATAAAACACAAAATGAGCAAGAACTTATGGTGTCAGCGACCGAGTTGACAGCGTAGCACAAATGCCGTAAAATATTTGTCAGAGTGCCAACTTGCGGCGACCGTAATACTGCGTCGTAGGAATAAAAGTGCATCCATTGACCCTCTTTCGGGACTGCAGTCATCATAATGCAGTATTAAATAATTAAGACTAGTTTTTTTGGCGGAATCTTGGCTTAAAATCTGCTTACTTGCAAGTGTAGAAGGAAATGGTAAAATAAAAGTCATAACTAATACTGCTTTTACAATTAGCATACACGTTGTCAGGGATACAGAAAAAGTAACGCCTGACAATATATGAGCAATAAAGATTAAATAAAATGTTGTGGTGTTACAAAATTTTTGGTATTTTAGCAAGTAAACGGGAGCAGGACGAGTCACGGGCAAAAGCTAGTAATGAATAAAAATCGCTATTATTTAGGCTACTCTTCATTTCATATTTCTCATTATTTTTAATATAAGTTTTGTTAGGACTAGTCATAACGAATGACTAGTATTACTTAACCACTACCACCTTACTGAAAAAAATCACGCAGTAATAATAGCACATGTACTCGTATTATGTTTGCGTAAGTAGTTACGGGCTACCCGAAAAAGCATACTCCTATCCGCAGCTTGTTCCTTATCCTTTATCGTATTATAGTTGAAAGCGGACTTGTTATTTAGAACAAAATATTCAAAAAAAAAAAAAAGGATGGTTTGTTAAAACAGTTATTAATAAAAATAGTGTAGATACTAGCTCGTCGATTCACTTTATCGTTTACTTAAACCTCTTTATGTGCTCTTTAGCTACTTATAAAAGTCCTAAATTAAGCTTCAGTTCACTCTAATATATACCTTAAGAAGCTTACAATAACCAACATAATAGATGTGTGAAGTTTCTCACATGTTACTTGTTATTGGTATCATAAGATAATACATTTTAACGCTGATTTCATCTCAGATCTAGTCTAGTAAGTACAAAACTGAATCACTTATAGTTCTTACAAAATGAACAACGGATTTTGACGTGTAGGTTTATTCACATTGGACAATCAGGAGCAGAGCATAATTTACCAATAATAATTTACAAAAACTTATGAAGAAATCATAATAAATTAAATTTGTTGTTTTAAATAACAAATTAAAACTAATACACGAATTTTCAAAGTAAATAAAAGTTGTTGGAGGATTATAAATATATATAATATTTTTATTACAATTTATCATAACCGTAATTTTACACTCAATAATATGTAGTAATAGTAGTAACCACCAGGTCATCATTTAAAATTTCCAAAATTCAACAAAAATTTTTTGCTATAAAGAATTAATGAACAAAAGTAATTCAAATTTCACTTCATATAATATAAATAGGTCATTAGTCATAGATGTAAACTTATTAAGATGTACTCGTTAGGTACGAACGGTTCATCCGCAAAAAGTCGTGATGCAATATGAAGGCGTGACACAATTCTTATGTTAATTTTTGTTATTCACTTGTTACATACAATGCTGACACAACCCGAAGCATCCGGCAAAATGTCAATTTTTTTTTACTATTCGCTAAGTGGCTCACTTTGTCATTTGCAAAATGAGAACGAATGAAAGCTGAAAACTATGTTTTTCTCTCCTATTTTTTATTATTATGCTTTAAGATGAAGATCTCTATGGCCAATGCACAATTACTTTTTTTTCAACCAGTGCTGAGACGTGGTCACTGACGAAATTTCGCGTTCACAAATGAAGTCATTAATTAATAAATAATTAATTATCAATTAATTGACTTAGGGAACTATGCAGAGGGAACATCACGAATATAATTAATATTTAATAAGTACTTTAACTAGCTGATGGTGCCTGTAACTTCGTACGCGCTAATTAGTCTGCGGAATACCCAACTCCTTATTAACTTATAGCATGTTTGGACTCAATAGTCAAAGCTTAGTTTATGATTTTTAATTATACCTAGCTTGTTTTCTCCTTTTGTTAGTTGATAATTTATTACACAAATTGCACCTCAATTCATTAAATACTGTTCTTGTTTCATTATCGAGTGCAAGAGCGTTAGTTTCAAGGCAATTGCACGCTACAGAAGACTGCTCTAATAAATCTCGGTGCGACCCGTTCGCTTATTGCGTATCTAGGAAAGATGTAATTTTTCATTAGACAGTGAGGTTGAGTTGTGGAGAGAAATTACACTTGCGGATGTGACATTACACACGAAAATATTATTTACTTTTAAGGCTCCGCGGTATATAAACGAAGTATTTGTACGTGCACCATTCATTCTGCACCTCTACCATGAGTTTATAATGACCGCACTCGCTGGCGAGAGCGTAAAAAATTTATATGGAATTGACATTGAAAGTTGACAGTCCTTACATATTATGAAACAAAGTCCTCCGCCGCGTCTGTCTGTCTGTCTGTTCGCGATAAACTCAAAAACTACTGCACCGATTTTCATGCTGTTTTCACCAATCGATAGACTGGTTCTCGAGGAAGGTTTATAATTTTTAACGCGGGCGAAATCGCGGGCACCAGCTAGTTTTTCATATAAATGTTTTACGCTCTCGCTAGCGAGTGCGGTCATTGTAAACTTATGGTAAAGGACTGTACTTGTCTGTACACGTACGATCGTGTTTACTGATTTGACTTACTTTCATTATGATATCATTGTTTGACAAGTTACTATGTACATCCGTTCTAATGTAAATGTCCTTGAATATAAACAATTTTTATACTATCTATGCGAGAGTTATCAATAATTAGTATAGTGTCCTTTAAATTAAAAATAATATACAGGTCATCGATGACCTAGGTAGGTATATAGCTTATTAAATTATACCTAATAATATAATTTTTGTAATGGTAGAAGAAAAAATATTAACATTTTTATGGAGGAGGAGGACATTGTGGGGGTTGCAATATAGAAAATTAATAAAAATAGTAAATAAATGTTTCTTTGTCCATAAATATCCAAATCAATATGATTAAGAATAGTCAAAATATTAGTTTCCAAACAAGCACCTCATTTATTTACATAACATACATCATCAGCTGTGTTGTACGAGTAAAATCATCTTATACCTATAAACATGATGATTCATCTCTTTAGGAAATCATGTTCTCATCTTTGTAAGTAATTTATTTTCCTTGTATACATACGTGACAAAATACAAGTAAGTTAAGCAAGCACCCTAACAACTTTACTTACTAGTTATTACAAATTATCAATTGTAGTAATTGTAGGTATCTTCTTAATGAGATCGGTAGGTAAATATTATTTGAAAATAATGCACCATAAGCAACTGCATTGAGTTACGACACCTAATATAGGTACGACATACTCGTAACTAATGTGTTAATTTTTGAATGATTACTGCATTAAATTCACCTCGTGGTTGATATTGAATAATCCGTTAAGCCCGGGTCTAATTAACTAATACGTTTATATTTAGTTTTTTGTTTAAATTACACATCAGATGTCACAGTCCATAGCTTTTGACAGAACGTTCTGTCGGTTAAGTTAGTGCATAAAATAAAAATCAATGTTCGAACAGATAAGACATTTATGGTAGGGTAGATATATTTTCAAATGATTTAACTGTGTATAGCAAGCAACAACAGTTAAGGTTCGTTTTACGAAAACTCAAAAGGTCTTATTATTGGTATTATCTGAAAGCTTAAGGTAAGTTACTTGCAGACAGATCATCTCAGTTTATCACTGCTGGATGCAATACAAAAGGAATGGCAGTGGAAGAAAATTTATATTAAAAAATTAATTAATGAAATATTATTTAGATTAATTTAATTAAATATTACATAGATATAGTTTAGTATAATTTTGTTTATTTAGACTTAAGTCTTCATAGTTTGAACCCATAGTCAAATTGCTTTTAATGCTTCCCAGTTGTATGGGCCAATGTAATATTAGCTTACTCATTCTATGTATAATAAATAAATAATAAAAGGTACTTAGAAGAGTTTGATAGTTGATAGGTATATCAGAACTGCAATCATATACTAAGCCCTTACCTCTTTCAAATCAGTGGGAGTACTGGTACGAACTCCTGTCAAATCCTTCCACCTGAGTACACCCATGACTGCGTGTCGAACCCACGATCCTCGTCTCCCGGTCCTTCCGTTGGACAGCTCATCAACGACACCGCACAAAACAGAGTTCACCACCAAGCCCTTCCCACTACCATTGTCACTTTTCAGCGCCACTTCGCTGGTTATCGCCAAAGACCGTCTCTCCCTCATAAAGCCAAAACAGAGTCTCTCGTACCCCCCTATAGCTTCAACGCTCCAAGAAATATATTTCCACAAATCGCTTGTCGCACACCTTATTAATCATCCTAAGATATAGAACTTCAAAGGCCTCGAGATAAATCGCGCGATAGATCGTTTTTATTTTATTGCTGTTTTCAGGTCACACAGCTGCGATCTTTCCCATGAGCGGACGAAACTTTTCCAATTATTTTTAAACGCAAAATATCCCAAGAGTCTGGCAGTTGCGACAAATTTTCTCTTCTAAAAGCCTCTCGTAAAGTTTAACTATTGCGGTGCACAAAAAAAGTGTAAACTTTCACTTAACTAACTACTTAGTGTTTTCGTCGTCTTTTAATGTAGGTTAGACAAAATTTCTTTCGCTTTTAACGCTGTATTGTCTTCGAACTCAACATCGAGTTTAAAGATGCATTTCGGAAGTACGCGCACTTTCACGGTCGAGGGATTATTTTTAACAAACTCTTTATGTCAATCAAACAAAACACCACTTGAATTTTTTTTTCAATTGCGATCGCGTAGCGAGAGTAAAGACGAGAAACGCAACGACCACACCGACTTGTGTTCGAAAACCGAATGGATGGAGGACCCGGCGCGGCGCGTGCCACATGTTCCTACGAAGCGCACAACAGTGAATATCTTTCGTCTCTTTCTTTACTGTTATCTAAACGAGCGATAGATAAGGACAACAATCTTATTCGGCACTCACAAAGCCTCACCAACAAGACAGGACAGGTGAGGTGAATGTAACCGCGCGAGAAGACAACAAAAACTTTTCAACCGTTTCTAGTGCGATTTTCTATTGTTAACAACTAGATTGGTTCAGTGAAAAATTAAGGCGAGATCACAAAACCATTTTATACGGAAGCTTCAACCATATAAAAAATTACTTAATTATTATAACATCAATTTAGAGAAATACAATATTTACGTGCAATGATATATTGCAATCAATTAAAATGGAAGTAGCTCAAGTACCTAGCTACGGATTCTTTTGATAATGTTAATATTGTTAATGGGCAAAGGTAATTGTTAGCCTGCGCAAGTCACGAGAAGCAGTCAAAAATAATTATTTTTATGACTTAATTATGAGTAAAAAAATTATGATTTTCTTTGTTACTGACATTTTTTTTTAATTCATGTATCTTCCGGTAAAAATATCTCTAAATTTAATAGTAAAAGAGATTCACGAGAGTTGCACGACTTGGTTTTATACAAAATAGTTATTTTTTGTAGGTAATTTATATATAATATATAAGACTATCCAATCGTCCTGACTTCGCTCGGAGTTTTGGCTGTGCGTTTATCATTAGTCAAGACAAACGGTTTTATAGGTATATACCTAGGTACTATAATTTATTAATTATATATTTTTTTAATTTTGTTAAAGTATGGATTAGGATAATACATGTTCGGAAATTCGTGCTTATGTACGGATTACGTAGTTCATAAGTAGGTACATGATCTAATATAATGTACCTACTTATATTATTGCATTAATATATTGGTAATTTTAAATATTATATTGTTGAAACAACAAGAAAATAGTAGGCTGGGGAATTCATTTAAAGCTAATTTGCCAAATTTAAATTAATGATTTGTACATATTATTATGTAGATTGAATTAGGTTATACCGATCCCACAAAAGATACAGTTAATAAAGTAAGTAAGTATAGGCACAACATTATTGCAAACAATCATTTTGTATAAGGCTTGGTGCATTTGCGTGGGAACATCCGGACCCAGTCAGCCACATCGAGCATGGGTCCGCAGTGAAGAGAACAAAACTTAAACAGGTGCCTTTATAACTTTTGCAACAGCTGCTTCCTATCCTAAATAAAGATTCAAAAAAATAATATTGAACTTCGGAAATAAAGTGAAGCGAAGACCTGCAGATGAGGAAGCGAGACAGGATGTGGGGTAGCTTCCAGGATGTATTGGGTTTACAAACAAACAAATTCGTAGATCCTTTCTATTGTTTTTTTTTTTTTTGCTTATTTATAAATAACTATTGGAAGTTAATATAATTGCCAATAATATAATGTAATTTTATTTAAAAAATAAGCAAATTATTTTATTTAATCTTGACTTTTTATGTAAAGGTCAACAAGCAGGTTGACGTTGCCTAGTAAGTAACACTTTAGTAGGATAAAGGATAAGAAATTAGGACGGGGATAAGGAAATGGTTTCTGACATCCCTTGCACATAAACCGAAAAACACATGCCGCCAGGTGGACTGCCCAATTTATGACTGCGAAACGCAGTGGTATTTACCTACACAGTCACACGGATCACGCGGATGGCACAAACATATCTATTTACGGATGGCCCATCCCCACCCGTGAATAGTATGTTTAAACGAATAAACAGTACGCAGACAAAACAGCATTAACAATTTGAATATGTTAGTGTTATTAAGGAATTGTGTGCAAATAAATTTCAAAAACCGCAAAACATACTATAGAGGTGAATCATGTCCATGGTTAGACTATTTACATGTTTAGAGAACACCTTGTGTTCCTTGACCTGATTGTACTGAAGGTATCACTTTATCTATTATGTAAATATTCGTATGACTTAGGTACATTTTGAATACATAAAATTTAAAGAGTGAACCAAAGTGGCAATGGGATATAACTTCGTATTAATACATTATTAAGTAATTTTAAATAAAGTTGTAACAAAATATATAAATTCTATAAATAAATATTATTTAATAAAATCATTTTTTGCATATAATTTTATACTGATATGAGGTTTTATTAGTTGGTTTATTGGCAAAAGGATAATTGAAAAAAAAAAAAAACACTTCAAAAGGCACTATTCCAGTTTCGACAAAGGCTACCATATCATAGACGTTTTAACTTAGATTTATTTTTTAACTTAATACATATAAACTTTTTAACTTAAAAGGTCACTAAGTAAGACCAAGACTTTTTAACATTCTCATTAGGTAAATTAACCCATGAATATTTTTTATAATTTTTTTTGTACGTTTCGCCGAATTTTACTTTGTAAAGAGATAATGATAGCCAAGTCTAGACTGTAATCGTTGGAACGTACACAAATATTTATGTAAATATATGAGAAACGGTATCGAACCCCAGTGCCTCGTGTAATCGTGCGAGCAAACGTGACTGATTGGACTCCGGGTGTCGGGGTGCAATTTTGCATACTCAAGATCACGTTTGGTTAGAGATGCCATTCGACCTTATCGATAAAACTGCATAACTTTGAGTCGTTTCCTCTAATACCCATCATTTTATCTCACGCATCATAGATAAAATTGCTTTTGAATATTATTATTTTTTATGTTAAGATTGACAGACAGGCTCTATGATAATATTTAATTTAAAATAAACTTAGCTATTGCACGCGACTTCGCCCGCGTGACTTTATAAAATATAGCGTATGTTACTCGCTGATAATGTATATTTCTATAGATGAAAGAATTATTAAAATTGGCCCAGTAGTTTTTGAGTTTATTCATTACAAAAATACAAAAATATGAATCTTTTCTCTTTATAATATTAGTATAGATAAATTTATAATATGAAACACGTTCATTGCATTCAATATAGATTTATATTGTTTTTTAATTTTTAACGTAAATTTTTTTGTAATTGACAATTACTTTTTATATGGTTCCTGTAAGCTAAAACACTGTTATGGTATAATAATTATTATTGTAAGTATACCTATTATACAAGTATTACTGGCATGATACACAGCTGTCAGCAGCCATTAACTAGGCAGAGGGTGTGGTCTCAGTAACCCTCTTATAGAAGTATACTTATAGGCAATTAACATATACTTAAATCTAAGGTGGTTTTACATAAAATGAATTAATTAAAAAAATTTAATAAAATGAAAGAGTAGATAAATAAAAGTCAGAAATATAAATGAATTGAAAAATTAATTAAAATAAAATAAAATAATATTTGTTAAAATTGAATCGCGACTCTATAAAACTTTTAACAATTCTCATTATTACATTATAAATTGTTAAAAATAAAATTGTGTTATTTAAGTATAATTGGAAAAACGTTTTTTGTTGAAATATTATTTTTGAATCACTACTTGTTTGGTTTAAAAGGCACGAAAGACATATAGTAAAATTTACAAAAACTTAAACATACTGAAAGTAATATTTTTTTGGATGGACGACAAGAAAAACCTTTAAAGTGCAGATTTGAGATGACCGTAGGAACAGATATCCTGTTAGGTATTATGCTTATGTGCGGACGGCAATAAAACGTTGTTCATGTTTAACGTATATTTAATGACTGACTTACAAATTATTTAGATACCCTAATATGTAAACATAATAATACTAAGTACCCTACATTACATCTCTCCACCCTAATTAACACTACCTAATAACTAACAACCCTTAAAACAAACTAACAATAATATAAAATATTTAAAACAAAAGTTAAAGTTATACATTTTTAAAATCTAACCTTATAATTAATATTCTTTAATCTACACTTTCGAATTGGTCGGGCTTCGGCCGGTACAAGGGCGGCAGGTGGCGTACTGAAAACCTCTTGGTCGACACGAACCGGTGAGGGAGACGCCACGCGAGCTGGTGAAGGAGGCGCCGCGCGCGCCGGCGAACCCACCGTCGGCCGCTCCGGCTGTTCCCCGCCTGCGCTCTCGTCCCGCTTATCCCCACCGGGACTAGCGACCGATTGCGGTCGTGGTGACGGCAGCGATGACGAACCTGTAGGGACCACAAGCGAGCTCCGCGACCTACGCTTTAGCTGATCGACCGATTTCCGTTACCCCGAATCGAAGACGTACTGGTAGGGTTAAATGGGGCGCAATATTTTAGTAAAATTGATTTTTCACAAGCGTATAACCAGGTGGAGTTAGACGAATCTAAAATGTACACCGTAATAAATACCCATAGGGGGTTATTCCGTTACAATAGATTAGTATATGGCTTATCCTCGAGTGTGGGTATCTTCCAGCGGATTATGACGAATCTTTTCCAGGGGATTCCAGACGTCCAGGTCTTCTTAGACGATGTGATCGTGGGCGGGAAGACTAAAAAGGAACATTTAAAGGCGCTCGGAGAGGTTTTTAGAAGAGTGTCGGAAAATGGTTTAAAATTAAAAAAACAAAAGTGTGTTTTCTTAGTCGACGAAGTAAAATATTTAGGTTACATTGTTTCTAAGCAAGGTATAAAAGCCGATCAATCTAAAATAAAAGCAACGCAACGTACCGTCATATATCATATATATGTCATATGTCATATAGCATATATCGGAGCAAGAGATAAAATTCCTTAGATTTTGTGATAATTTGATTTTAAATTTAAGTATGGCAGTTACTAGGATAAAATGTCATTATAGGATACAAGATAAGGGATAAGGAAGGACAAAGACAAGGAACAATAATAGATAAGGCTTTGGCATGCCTTACTCACTTGCTGAAAGCACGTAATACCATAATAGTACAAGTACCAAAAGACAATATGAGCTCTTAATTCATAGTGGTCTAAAAGATATATTATTTCGATAGTTTAATATTAAAACGAATATTACATGTGTAATGAAAAAAAATCATATACTTAAAATAGTCCAATGAAGCGTACAACATTCGGTTGCGGTCAAGGCAAGTTTGAATCACGGTCATTTTGATTTAATGTATGGCTATAATTATTATTGCATATGTTTATATATGTATAGATTAAAATTTTATAACATTCGTTACTAAGGAAAACATATCATGAACACTTGAATCTATTTATATGTACTAAATTGAATTAACAATCGTACATGAGAGAGTGAACTTAAAAAAACACGAAGTCTCGTACGATGTCATCAGAATTTAAATTTATAATTTTCTATTTAAAAGTAGGTACTAATGAATGGCGCTGAACTTTTTAATTTTTATATATTTTTTAATATAAAAACAAAATCAATCACCAACCCTAAAAATCAGTTAATGTCAGTTGGTTTAATGTCGTCATCCCTAAATTCTAATGAGACATAAAAAAATGTATTCTATAGCGAACTGAAATCTACGAAAAATACTAGACGTCGAGCCTATGTTTTATTATATCTCTCCATAGTTTGTTGCAACGAAATCAGTATTAGGCTTAGACTAATATGATGTCTCATCTCTAAGCTTCATGATGATTACGTAAGCGATGCATCAGTTATGCAAGAACAGGCACCTCATTTGTGGGTTGTTAGCGTACTGGCCTTTACCAATGGCAGACCTGTAATGCCTGCATAATGCATTCGGAATTTAGAACTGTAGTACTCGAGATTCAGGGTGTAATCCACTGGGAAATGTTTTTACATAACTCACTTGTACATTGAAGTACACCCGAGGTGTGAATACTTTCCTACTTATTTTATAGTTAAATTCCTGAATGATTGCAATATTCTTAATTCTTAATCAGCGCACTTGCAGAAGCTGTGGCGTAACGTAGCTTATATCAGCCTGTCTGTCTAGCTTAAAAAGTACAAGAGAATTATAGAATAAGTTATAAAATATACTATAAGTTATAGATAAGTTATAGAATATACTCGTATTATAAAAAATCACTAATAAATCCTAACTAATATAAATGTAAAACTGTTTGTTTGTTTGTTTGTTTGTTACGCTTTCAATGAAATTTTGCATAAACTTTGTCAGAGATATAGAAAAGCACATAGAGACTGTTTCCGTGGGCTCATTTAAAATAAAAAATGCGACGTCTGACAAAAATATATGAGCAATAAAGATTAAATACTTAAATGTTTTAATATCGAAGAAAAAGGGGCGCGGACGAAGTTGTTAGAAAAGGCTAGTTTTTACATAAGTTACATACATAACTAAAATTTAAAACAGGGATTATTAAAAATGTAATTCAATGAAAGTTGATACCTACTTGGAATACTAGATATCTTCTCAAATAACTTTTCATAGATATGAATCTGTTAATGTGAAAACGGTTGCCAAGAGATAATTCACTGACAAAACGCGATTTGTATGTCCACAGTGATTGATTACTTCTGCAATATTTTACTGCAGCGTTAATTTTGGCTTCACCTGCATTTATTATAATAAATGGATATGGCTCTCACTGCGTTGGTTTAACAGTTATCATTTCACTCTTGACTTATTTCGATAGATATGTTTAATGTAATACATTTTGATGGGAAATATATTTTGCGACTGTTGACGTGACGACGCTAACATTGGCCACACGTTGGCCAACACTTAAGCGATATTTTGTAAATAAAGAATTTTTTAAACAAAATATTTTTCGCAGCGTCCAGCGACGGCTGATTTTTTGAAGTAAAGATCTACAGGCAGGCTGATGGATTATTTAAAGGTACCATAACCTATCGCCTATTAGTATATTAATAAAAGTAACACTATTAGAAAAATGCATGCACATTGCTTTGAAAATTAATAATAATTTAATTTATTTTAATGTAAAGTTCGGTAAGCAGGCATACGATCCTAATGATGGTAAATGGCAACCATCCCATATTTAACACAAACAATGCCATCGAAAAATATTATGTAACCGTGTAAGGTTCAGTTTTAGATATCTATAATTTATATCAAACAATTTCAAAATAGAAAAGACACAGTAAAATCTAATCTATTAGGTGTGTTACGTGCGTTAAGAACGGCGTTCTTAAAATTATGTGAATATATTTCGAAAATACTCGAGTCCATTATTCGTAATTCATGACAAAAGAAAATTCATCAGTATATTTAACTGTTAATTAAAGTATGCGACCGGATTCTGTGCAGAGCTGTGAAATTTCTCTTTAATAATCACTGAGCAGGTAATGAATGTATAAACATTTTTAATTGCCACTCATATTAACTTAAAATTACAATATAAAAATTTTATTTAAAATTTTAAACATTATAGTTTTGCTATAAATGCTAAAAATTCTTTCACCTATAGAAAACTACATTATCAGCGAGCTATATTTTATCAAGTTGATGAAGTCGTGTGCAAAAGCTATGTTTATTTATTTATTTATTAGAAAGCCAATACAGTACATATTCAATACATAATCACATTTTAAAATTCTTTTATAATATTGTATATTCCACTTATGCTAACTTAGCATGCATACTTATTAGTTATTTAAATAAAATCAAATGTTTAAATCATTGCCAACCCCATTTAAAATTATACTAAGTCCTTTCATTAGAAGGACAATATAAGAAAAAACGTCTTATATCTAGTTTTAAATGTTTTCTTTACATAAAAAAAGCTGGTATAGCATTTAGCATTAAATTGCTTTTTTAGGCAATCCTTCGGTACAAGTAACTTCGGTACAAGCAACTATGTCCTGAGTAGTTAAGGCGTGAACCCTTAACAAACAAACAAAAACTATTTTTTTCATGAGCATATTACGCAACATGGTAGGTAAGGTATACATAAAAGATAAGAGAAAATGAAACTAGGTTGCTTGACTGAATAAAAAAACTGTTCGCTCCATTCCTTTCTACGATAATTGCACCTAAGAGACATGAATATTAACGTAGTCTCTTAGGAAATTCACGAGTTTCTCATTAAACGTAGCGCACTATTAAGTTGACCTAACCTTTATATCCGAAGGTCGTATCTTTATGACCAGAATGTTACCCCTTCGCTCGCCGAACTGGCCTTGCTAACAATAATAGGCATGTCTAACTTTATGTCATTTAGATAGTAAAACACGTTTTATTTTTAAATAAAACATTTTTTTAGGTGACGGTAGGCAGGCAGCCTGACAGTCCACTTGATGTTGGTCTCTAACTGTCGACACGAGCAACGTCAAAGGTGTGGTTAGTGCGATGTCTAAAATCGTATGCATCATAAGTAATCCTATCATTGGTTTAGAGCTACAGTGAAAATCTTCCCCGCCACGTCTGTCTGTATGTATGTTCTGCATGATCTCAAAAACTGCTAAACGGATTTTCATGCGATTTTCTCCAATGGAAATAGCGTTAAGCGAGAAAGGTTTTTTATATATAATATGCAGAAATGAGTCGGGAACGGGTCGCTTGAAGGAAATAATTTAGACTAGCCCATTGGTCGAGTGGTTAAGTTTCGGGTCAACTTTGGAAATGTACATTGAAAAGTTGACTCTCATGGTCTTGCGATTTTAGTAGAGGCAGTGATATATAGGACAGCCTTTCTGGCGCAGTAGCCTTTATATTTATATAAAATACCACCATAATATAAAAGCATCTGAATTGTGCTTCGGTGAATGAGTAAGCCTATTAAAATTGTTTGTGTTATGGTCGGCAGCGCATTTGCAGCACCTGTGGTGTTGCTCGTATTATAGGCGACGGTAACCACCTACCAACAAGTATACCGGCAGCCTGTCTGGCGACCTTTACATAAAAAAGAGAAAACCCGCATTAAATTGTGTATTTTAAATGAAATTAGCGGACAAACTAACAGCGCACGTGATGACTGTTTATTATTATTATAAGATAAAATTATAGATTTGTATTCAAATTTTTCTATGCACAAAATTAAGATGCTCGAAATTCTCAAGTCAACTTTCATAAATTCTCTAGTGAAATAGTTACAAAAACGTAAAAGTGAAGACGCATTAGTGTTAATTATACGTTTAGAAATTCTATACACACACGCGAGGAGATGCAAAAAATTATGGATATATACCGATAATCGACGCATACTCTGAAAATGAAAGTGTCAGTCGCACACATACACATTACCTATCATTATTTATCATATTATGTCATTGGTCAAAAAAAAAAGAAGAATTATAGTTAGAAGGAATATGGTAAAATAAAGAGACCAAATCGCGCTTCTTGTTCGCAGCTTTGGCACTTAAAATGATCGTAACATCTTGATACGAGCACCACACGATCGATATTTAAATTACCATAATAACCATATTACAAGGAAGACATCGCAATCAGATCGAGACTACCTTCATTAAACGAATAACAGAGACTACATTATATTTAAATTTCCGCCTTCCTGTTTTCATATCGAACGATACCTGCTGGCACTACCTGTATAATTTTCGTATGTGTTTTAATAATTTTACAATATTGCGTCAAATATTTTATTGTTAAGTATAAAAAATAATAATATAAAAAAATGTTACAAAAGAAATTAAAAAAAAATTATAAAAATGCAAAATTGAATCTTATGTTAGTTAATATTAAATAATAAATAAATAATAAATAAATGAAGGAAAGTGTCGCAAATCATTGGATCAATATATAATTGTCCTGTTTATTTATTGAATCTTATTCATTGTAGGTATAGGTTATTTTGATGTGAGTCTGAGAGACCTAAGAATATTCTTCAGTTGAGAGTATTGCACGATTCCTTGGAAATATTATAAAAAAAAGGTAAACAGATTAGTTTTTTTTTGCTATTCCACAACTAACATTGCAAATTTATGATTGACGATTTTAGACTATTATGGTACTTACAATTTTTTTTGCAAATTAAAACCTTCCTTTTTTGGAAAGGGCTTCCATTAGTATAAAAACCGCATTAAAATCCGTTGCGTAGTTACAGAGATCTAAGATCTACTAAGCGTACATACAAAGAGACGACTTTGTTTTATGCTATACAAATATAATATAATATAAATATATACTACATGTAGTTATAAACAACATCGTCCTACTATGTTTAAAAAGTTTATTATTGTATTTAGTATCGAAATTAGTATTTCAACCATCGTATATGTTAACGGTACAATAAACATGTCATCTCTTTTATGAACTTCTGCCGCCATTCCTATGTATATTTATCGCCGCAACATTAAAGGAGAATATTCTACGAAGTGATAGAAGCTACATGCGAGTACGTTTCCTTTATGCGTCTGCTCCAAATAATGTAATTTAATTATCTGCGGTTATAATGTGTAACAAATTCCAATGAAATGTTGACCATACGTTACTTAAATGTTATCAATTCCTGCATAGTAGTTATGTATTTTACATAATTATATTATAGACTAGCTGGTGCCCGCGATTTCCTTTCGTTCCTTTCTTATTGTTTCATGTCAAATCTACTGATTTTGAGGAAACTTTATAGTAATATAGTAGGTATATAAATCACAATATATAAATCATTTATACAAATAGAATATTAATATTGTTATCAGAATAAAATTGGCTATAACTTATAAAGATACGCCGACGCAGTTCCGAGGAAATTGCTAGTTATTACAGTAACTTTGAACTTAAAATTGTTTTTCTATTACCCCTAATACTTCCTATCGTCTTTTCGTTGTAAAATATGAACTGCCTGTCAAAGAGTTTTTCTTCTAATAAATGTTATTTTATTGTAAAATAAAAAGTTACATGAGTCGTTTCGTTACTTCAGTACAAGGGTATTCGTATATTGGTAGCAAAATATTATAATAAGTGGAAAATATGCAATGTGTACCCAACAGAGTAACGTTTGTTCGCGATAAATATGCAACAGATGCTAATCTCCGGAATAGATATTACGAGGAGCGTCTTTTCTGTGATACCTACTGGCCACATTGAAAAATGAAATTTGTCAAATTTGATAAAAATTGAAATTATACACAACTTGTATAATTTGTGTCAAAATCACCCATTTGATGAATATGGTATAACAATTGCTGTTGTAAATTTTAATAGACATTATCCACATGTTCATCCGACAAGCGGTATGCAAAATAAATAAATAATTAAGTATTTGTTTGCAGCGTTGCACGATATAGTCATATCCTCAGAACAAATAAGTTCTTAGACAAAATTTTATTAACATAGTGAAGCCGATTTAATAAACATTTTAATAAATAGCCGATTGTGTTACTTATTCAGATTTTACTTTTATTTTAGAAATTTATTGAGATTTATGTAACGTAGGCCCGTTTACTTTATTGAGATTTTGCGATAGGGTGCCGCACTAACACGGTTGTAAATTCATCCTCTTTTTGGTTTTGAAGTATAACTACATTCTATCAATATCTAGCTAGCTTTGTCTTAAAATATGAATATGTTTGGAAAACATTTGTTAATTATTTTAAGGTTGTATAGAAACTTCCTGTTCCTGTAGATTCTTGCTTATATAGTAGGGAGTTTAAAATGATATCGCGATAAAAAATGCAGATACGATAACAACATTTGCATTTCGTTCAAAATAATTTAAATCGTTAAAAGACACTGCAAGATAGGACAAGCAGGTATTTTAAACAAGTGAAGTGGGGGTGTATGTGGGTGTACAAAGCCACAAGGCATGACACGCAATGACTCCCCGATATGCTCGGCTTAACACCCCTGTACCGACATCCGCCCGACTTACACTTTATCGGTTCATCATACCGACTTCCGTCGATTATTTCTGACAAGAAACTAACGAACAGAACGATTGTTGACCCATAAAATAGGGCTCGCAGAGGTCACTTAACGGTATCCTCAAGAAATCTCAACAAAATTGTGTATTTTTGCAACATATTTTAAAGTTCAAGTTATTTGAACTACTTCCAAAACAATTTGCAGTGTAAGTACATCGACAATTGGATGTTATTTATATATAATGCACCCACTTTGCTAGATGAAATTTATAATGCATCTAAATACTAATTACAGATTTTTATATATTTTATTTATAAATTTTAAAAAAAGTGTCTAAGGCGTGGAACAGTATTCTTAAAAAAAAAGTGTCTTTGTATGGAGGGTTGAAATCATTGTTTTTTCTAGCGGCCATTGATAAAACCTATTGTCGTTTATAGTCCTTGCAAAAACATGTTATAATGGGCAAAAAGAATTGCTTCAAACTATATCGAACGAGAGATATAAGGGTTTAAAGATACGAATTTTACCGGTTGATCTTCAAGAACAATCAATAAAATGAAAAAAATAATTTCTTTGTATTTTTTAATTAAAAAGTTAATGAAAAAAAAGTTAAGTTTACAAGAAAAAACTCTTTTAAGTGATTTGGTAAAAACTTTTAAGTGATTTGGGACTTGTGAACGTGAATCTATTTCACGTTAAATGAATACGGTATGAATTAGTTTGATGAAGCAAATACATCGACGATTTTTTAAGTAATATATAAAGCCAAATATCTCAGCTTCGATGTTATTTAGCTATATAGTTACACAATAATAAATGCTACTTCCGAACTGCTTTTTCAAATTATGCTACTTTTATGAATGGCCGCAAAAGTTGAAAATGATGCCAACTGTACCCAAACCCCAAATTCACAATTCGAACATTGTTCTTTTTTAAAAAAATATTGTGTAGATGGCGCAATATCTCTGAAGGACAATGGCTCCCGAACAAAATTTTTTTAGCGTCTAGTGATGAAAAATATACATCTCAAGCAAATGTCTTGTACTTATTATATAATGAATTAGTCACATGTGTGTTCAAAAATAATGATTTTGTTTCCAGTCTTAGACAATGCTGTTACATAATTCGAAAAACACTGAGTAAAATATATTATTTATTTTCCTAATAGTGACATTTATAGACGCTTGAGGTTTCGACCAACACGTTTTCGCCATTGTCCTGTTCAAATAAAAGCAGTTTTTTCCTATATGAATTTAACAAACTGCAAGTTGTTTAAATTTCACATGTGGATAATGTTCTTTGCCGCAATGCAAGCACGAATAAAATAAAAATAAACAAACCTGAGAAAAATATGGTGGTAATACCGCCCTCTGGTCATCGAGACGTGAACATTGCACACGCTCTAGTAATTCAAATAGTTCATGTTGAGCACGAGCGCCACCTGGCGTTGTAGAGCTCCATGGCGTCGACACGTGCTGCCTCCTGCGGACAATACGAGAACTATTTAGTTATGGGAGTTTTCTTACTAGTGCGCTAGATGGCGCTGCTAAGGATATTATTATGAAACTCTCATTTTGAATTTAAAATTTTATTATTAAGGGCCTCTCACCATGTGTCATGTAGGCTAACAGCCATTTAAAGTCACCGGTAACCGGGAATGTTGGAGCTGATATACCTTTGTTTGTACGGTGAAAGTCCCAAAGATTAAAAAGTAAACAATAAACAAAAAAATCGCCCATCTAAGGATGCAGTAAACCGAGTGCATAATTTAATAAAACATAAAATTATTTCTAAATGTAACTAATCAACACTTTACTTGTAGTTGGTGAAAGAGGCCCTAAGTATATTAAAAAGAATAGAATTTTGTAATGTCTATGAATAAAAAAAATGTGACAATAATTTCAAATCCTATATTTACTATTTTGTAATATAGGTTTTTTACATGCTCTTGCGATTCTGATATAATATTATATCGAAGTAAATAGAAATACGCATAATCAACCATCAATCAATGTCTACATTTTTTATTTTCGCGGACTTAAAGGCTTACTCAGTATAGAGCCCATAATGGAGTCAACCCCAACAATGGAGCTCGTTACCATCCAGGATAAAGGCTATGCAGATTTTTAGAATCATTATTCAAGCGCAATAATAATTTTATTTTCTTGTTTATTTTTAAGGAAAAATGTTTTATGCGATATGTCCAATACGCTTAGACCTGTAGTGAAAATTGTATTCAACTTAAATCATATTTGAATAGTATTATGAAAAAGTAAGTTAGGATTATATTTTGATCTTCTTTAACAGTATTAAACAAAGTCGCTTACCGCCGTCTATCCCAGTAAAAAGCAGAAAAAAAAGTCAAAAGTAGTAGAGCGCTACACTACGCCACAACTTCTCTAATACAAACATAGTTTTGAAATACTTCCGCTTTAATAACTCAAAACATATCTCATAAAAATCGACAATTTACCTACAATTATTATTGGAACGGGATACGGCTGAAAAATTGACACGGTCGATCGGAAGCGGATTCAACACTATTTTTAATATTATTATCACATTTTTTTTCGAGTCATAAATTAAGTTTATGAACCTGAAAATTATAAAAGTAAAGAGAACAATTAAAAAACCGGTTTTTAGACACGTCAAAAAATATACGTATGTTGTTCAAAATCAAAACTATTCTATTTATTGTAATATAAACAAAAATGGCGGAGATTGATTTATGGGTCAATTAACTGACCATTCTTTATTCAACGTTCGGCCCTCGCTTAGCTCCGCATCTTTTATGGTTTACCAAATTAAATCTCCCCTACAATTTGCACGACTCGATCTGAACAATTAGATTCAGATGAGCTGCCCTCAATACTCAATTATGAGGGAGTGTACTCATATTTTGGAACACTAACTCTAGTATTAATATTTCATTATTACGAGGACATTAAAGAGTATTTTTATTTCAGAAAATGCGTATTTATTTTTGAAAACATGTGACCAACAAAAATTGTAAACTTTTCTTGAATAAACAAAAAGTTTTTTTTTTAATTAAAATAACTCATAGCTTTTAGGGTCAAATTACAAAACATTTATAATAAAATTACTAGATAATCTATAAACACCATAATATATTAACAAACATCACCATCAGAAGGCAATTTGTCTTGCATTAATAAAGATAATTTTTTTTGTGTTTATAATTTTTTATTGCACCTAATTATTTATAAAGAAGGTATAATTTCTATTTTTTCTTTATGTAAATGTTGGCAGTCTGGCTTACGGTCCATTCGATGATTGGTGATGCAGTGCTCTGCCGACCTTAGAAGGATAAAGTATAACTGATTAGTGGGGCGCGAAATGAGCTCTGGCATCCTAAATACTACAATACACAATGCTGATATTTTACGGTAGTGGCCCACTGCCTATATTTTAATATTGTTAAAAATTATTTAAATATTTCACTTGTAAATAAATAATATTATTTACACAAATTGGAAATATAATACATTTTATGTTTTTTTTTAGTGCGTCCTATGTCAAGCAGTGGACGTCCGCTGCTGATGAGATGTTAACATGTTGGTATTCTTTTTATTAATTAACAATCATCACGTACTTAGTATCTTTTCTGAGGGATTTCCAATAAGTCTTTATTTGTTGTAAATACATATTATATAACATTCTTTCTAATCAATATTTTAAAAGATCATTTTTTTTTTATTATAAGCCTCTAATTACAGTAAGGAACAAACGATTTTCGAAATTTCTCAAAGTAACCGTACCTACAAAAGTAATACTTGAAACAATCTCAACATGAATGAGGTGCAACTCATGAGGTGATTAGCGAGTAAACGAGTGAATCCCCTACAATCCCTACGTAATTGTAGCAATAACCGGTCGTAGGCAACTCAATCAAGGATTGTTTGTGTTTCGGCTGAGCTAATGTCGTCGCGTTGATGGGTGTCTATTGTCAAATGTATTTACTTTCCAGTCTTGATGGACAGATGTCGATAAGTCTCTTGTTTGTTGTTTTTCGACTATGACAGACAGATGGCAACATTTTATATTTCATCATAATCATAATTTAAAATGGCAAATATAATATGTTTGTATTGTTATAAAGGTATGTACAGATTAGAGTTCATTAGTAGTAATAAAAGATTTTTCTTTTTAAATCAGGAGATATAAAGGATTTACGAGGACCTTATTAACTTTTAATTATGATTATATTCGACGCGAATTTGTTAAGAGTGAGAGCATTGTTTAAAGAAATTATTTTTTAATTCAAATTTTAATAATTTTTTAGAGAAAATGTCTGTGTGCCTAAAGTCCATTTATGATATGAAGATAAAGCGGAAAAAGCACCAAAACGCAAAAACACGCGGGCTGTTAGCTTTTACATATACCTACGTGTAACGTGATATTTATATCCCCTTTAAAAGGATCACTGTGTAGACGGCCATCCTCGTTGCCATCACCTACCTACTGCCACGATGGCTGTGACCATTGAGCTGTCTTATCGTATAAGTTTTACTTATACATTCATGTAATTTCATACAATATGGTTACGACGACATAATTATTTATGAATGCGCGACTGATGATGATATGGTTACGATTATATGAATTTTATATTAAGTATCTATAATTCTATACATACAACCCTTTCATTCTCACACATTAATAAAAAAAGACAATATTTAACGGATGACCGAGACCGTGAAATGAGATCAATGTTCCTTGCAATATAAATCAAGTTAATTAGACTCTCTTAATAATATTAATGAGTAAACATCTGGCGTCGAAGGTATAGTAATGTGAGATAAAGAATGTATGTTACTCTACAAAAATGTAGCTAATATTTTGTCAAATATAACAATGAGCAGACGAAAACAATTAATTTTCTAATTTTTAAGAAAATATATATAATAGTTCAAATTACAAGAAATTTTTGCACAGTACTATTTCTTTAAACTCAGCGGTTAGGCCTTAACTCACGAAATATACTTTGCTTAATTAACCACAATACCTATAACCATTAACAGTCACTAATTATATTGAACATTATTTTTAATTTAGACGCAGCTACCGTTTAGCTGATACACAGCAATAATTATAATACATTAAATAAATAGTAAATAGAAATATAACTTTTGAGATTAAAAGAAAAATAATGAATATTTAAACAATCAGAAATACAAGACATTTATACTTATCTTAATTTTTTAGACCCTTTAATTTTTAAAATATTGTTTAATGATATCTGGTATTTAATATTTTTTATATCTAAATCAATCTTATAGTAATATCTAAATCAATATATAGTAAATAATGGCTTATTTTATTATTCAATAAGTAGGTATCTATACTTAATGAGTTTATAATAAATTCAATTTAATATTTCAAAGAATATATTTAGCTATCCCGATTCAATTATTATGATGAAAGTCAATCTAAGACCAATAGTTAAGTAAATCTTCAGTTTGCTAAGAAATAAATTAAAACTTGAGTACGATTTGAAAGTTTGAAACTTCTAAAGGTCGCTTCACACTTGACGCGAAATCGCAGTACTTTATCCCAATTAATTACCTTTAGAATATTGGCATTAGATGAGCGATATACTGGCACTATTGAAAAATATTTAATTCACAATTGAAAAATTCGCAGCCATGACAAAATTCATTGGCTTGCTTATTATAGGCGAATGAACGTACAATATTTGCAAAAAAAATAATTATCAAGCTTAATGGCATTCATTTATAAGCTTTGACATAGCCTACGTATAAATAAAATAAAAATAAAAATAGCCTTTATTGCTGAAGTTAACAAGAGAAAAAAAATATAATAATTATGTTATTTATCACCAACAACTCCAACTTGTCTTACGACATAGGCCTACGTATAAGCTGCAATAATTAATTAGATCGGTTAAATCCAGCTTATTCACAGAATGATTTTTATCTGCCACGCCCGTTTTGACATTACAGATCTCATTTATTTTAAACGGCTGAATGCGGTTCCGCATCAAACCGTGTGGAGAAACCTTATTTCGTCTGTCGTCAAGCGTGCCCTTTCAGTATGGTCTTTTGAAACTTTTTATTTGAACAGGAAACGAGCACATGTTGAATCTCTCACCAGCATCGTGTCGTGTCGTACACACATTTGTTCCAATATCTATGTGGGAGACAGAACGACAGACGGGTTAGTATTTATTTAGCGAGAAAATTAAAGCGTGAGAGAACTTTTCACGATTAAAGTTTGATAATGTTTCATCTGTGGCTAAGTGTATATCGGAATACTCTTATCTACTAGGTTTTACCCGCGATTTTGAACCGATTTTGAAAATTCTTTCACCTATAGAAAGCAACACTATCAGTGAGTAACATAAGCTATATTTTATAAAGTTACGCGGGCGAAGTCGCGTGCAACAGCTAGTTGATCATAAAATAAAGTCTCGGTTCGCTCTTTCTGTTTCTCCACTAACTTCTTAACCAGCCAAAGGATTTTGGTACGGTTTTCATTAATTAAATTAAACGAGGAAAGTTTTTGTATATAATATTTAGAAAAAAATTGCACATATGCGAAGCCGGGGACGGGTGCTAATGCATATTATACTTATGATAATAATTAAGGACGTTAAAAATAATTGTGTTGTGTTCATAATCGTATTGCGTTGGTATATTGGTGGAAATCCCGTGAGATTTAGTTACGGGATCAATGTCAGTTACGCCCAACTGCACAATTGACACTCTATCCGTTGTCCTCGACTATGACTTTGTGATATGCTTCATGCGCATATTACGTAATAAATATTTCCATTATTTTTAGAATGTCGATAAATATCGAATAGAAGTTTATTTTTATGAAATACAACAATTCCTGATGTAGTTTATCGATTTTTATAAAATGTCTTTTGTTCAAAATGTAATTTCACCATTGTATAGGATATGACGAAATAATTTTGTGTACCTACTTCTAGTCTAGACTTACGTGTCTCAGCTATATTACGTAATAAATTATAATTATCTATACAAATATTATAAAGAGGTAAAGTTTGAATGTTTGAACATTTTTACTTGTATGTGGGTTAAGGTAATCTTCGATATTACATACTCATCTGATTTAAAAAATTCTTTCAACAAACTAAGTATTAGTTAGAATAGAATTTCAGGATGGACATAGGTTAAATTTTCAACGCGGACGAAGTAGCGGCCACCAGCTAGTAAAGTATAAAATGAGTTTATAAAATACTAGCGAACCGCCCCCGACTTCGCAAGCTAATTTTAAAAATAAATATAAAATAAACCTATGTGCCAAATTACATCTTTCTAGACTATCAGTTTTGGCTGTACGTTTGAGTCAGTTAAGACAAACAATTTTATAAGTATAGATTACTAAATATAATTTTAATACCTGATAAACTAATCCAAATTTATTAATTAGATAAGCATCATAACGTTAGAACTGACGATGCTTTTAAAAAGCAGACAAAACAAGTGAAAATTTCAAGGGCTCTACTATATACATATGCGAGGTACCTATTCAAGGGAAGCGACTTACTTGACGCCTGACAAAAGCATTTTTAAAATGTTGCCGTGAAAGTGTAAACGGTAACAAAGGACTGCTTCCTGAAATAAAGGAAGCCTCCCATACAGCCCTCAGCAAATAATCTAGGGGAGAGTTTGTTTTAGGGTGAAAATTCACGACGGAGTTTTCTTTCGTACGGTTTGATTTAATTTCTTGCGAACGCTCACTTTTTTTTAAAATTTTAATATAAATCGTTTTAATTATCTGAACTCTATCTCAGTTGCTTTAGTATGATTCTTTTAAAAGTTAAATGATAATGTTTGCAATAAAAATATTATGTTAGGTATTTGCAATAATTGTACCTAATGAGTTCGTAAAACTATGGTGTTCCATCATTATCATTTTAATTATAATTACGAAGCACGTTTGCGTGTACGTTTCCGGAAATAGAAATGTATACACATTGGTTTTAAAATAAGCAAATTTAATACGTCAATAATGAACATCATTTAAACTAATTAACTACAAATTACTTATATTATAAAGTAAGTACCAATGCGCGGCAGAATTTGTTTTAATAAATGTTTTATGAACACCTAAACATTAAATCACAAAATTTACATTGATTATTTTTGTTGCTTCTTTTGTAATTTCGTTTACATTTATTTGGTAACTAGCTGTTGCACGCGACTTCGTCCGCGTAACTTTATAAAATATAGCTTATGTTACTCGCAGATAATTTCTATAGGTGAAAAAATTTTCAAAATGGGTCCAGTAGTCTTTCAGTTTATTCATTAGATACATGCAAAAATACAAATCCTTTCTTTTTATTATTTTAGTATACTCGTAGATGAGCATGCTTAATAATGCAATGAATTTTTAATTTATAAATTTTATTTCAAGATATTTGAATCATTGTAAAATTTTATCCGGTCTTAAAATAACAGGCAGGTACCTAAGTTAGTACTAAGTTCAAAAATTAAACAGAAATTATTCAAGATTAACTTAATGACAAATGTTTCAAATACCTTTTAATTCAGAGATAATCTTTGTACTATTAAGAGCAATAAATATTTTATTAGAAATAATCGTTAATGGGTAGCAATTATGATATTATATTTTTATTAGAAGTAAGTAGATTAAATAACTTTAATGTTCTCTATCAGAAATGTGCACAGTTCTATTCGCGACGATGATGTCAAAGCAAAACGTTGTTTCTTATTGTATTTTATTGACTTCTGACATCACTCGGCAATATTTTGAGTGCTTTTTTTTTGTTATGTATCATGACTTGCTACTTCTCATACAATAGGTTTTATTGACATAGAAATCCGAACTCGATTATTTTAGTGATCATATCTTACGAGTATGGTTTTAAACAATACCTACTCTGAAATTAAGGATAGCTTTTTTGTCTTGTACCCATTCTTTGTAAGTATAATACCTATGGACTGGTTGAAGAAAATGATGGTCCAGTAGGTACTTTTTGAGTTTATTCAGTACAAACATACAAATCTTCTCTCTTTATAATATTAGTATATATATATTACATGTCACGTTGTGTGTCCTCGATGAACTCCTAAACTACTGAACCAATTTTGATAAAACTTAAAAGATAGTATAGTTTTTATCTCAATTTATAGTATTTTTTTATTGGAAATTATTTCTTTATTATACGAGAGTTATAATTACCTTACACCGCCATCTATGAGAATTTTATGGAACTCACAGATAACTTTTAAAATAAATTTTAAAACAACTGTGAGTTCCATGAGATTCTCACAGATGGCGGTGTAAGGTAATTTATCGGCTGGATTAAGTAAATATTTATTATAAAAATTGCACCCCGGGCGAAGCCGGGAGCGGGACAGCAATTATAGTATAAATTACCAAAGTGAACAAATCGAGCTACTTCAATATGAATGAAGCGATTATCTGGTACAAATGAAACGAATTCAAAGTTTGAATTTATTCGTAAAACTGAACCGCCGCCATTTTTACAATTCTAACATTAATTGGTTTTCCCTCGAACGGTTAACTTCGACGAAACTAGAAGCAAACACAATCCTGGCTCGCTTGCTATACCAACGATTTTACTTGGAAAGTTTATTCGACAAAATTAATATACATATTTGTTGACATAAAACTTAAGGCTTTTGTATTTTGTATATTCAACAATCACTGCTCGAAACATAATCAACATTATTTAATGTAGACATATTCAAATTTTGATCATTATTTAAAAGAGAGTGCTTTATATTGTATTTTTTAATATTTTTAGGTATAGTTATTTTTAGATATTTTTTTAATAGACGCTTCTTTAACAGCATCAGGAGGCATCAGAAAGTGTTAATCCCGATAGATCTGTACTAATATTATAAATGCGAAAGTATGTTTGGATGTATGGATGTTTGTAACTCTTTCGCGCTAGAACTACTGAACCGATCACCATGAAATTTTGCGTACACGTTGTCTGGGACACCAGAAAGGACATAGGGTACCTTTCATCGTTCAACGCGGACGAAGTCGCGGGCACCAGCTAGTTAAGAATAATGGACAAAGTAAGTTAAAATATAGGAAAATGTGTTGCCTTCAGTATTTCAAAAACCCTGAGAATTAGGAGTCATATCAAGAGGTACTGGTATTATATTAAGAGAATATGAATATGTAAATAAGATATATACTAAGAGAATTCATACCACCTATGTTTTTTTTACAATTTGGAATTAAATTAATGTAGTTTGCTTTGAAAACTTAAGTTTTTTAAGGATATTATTAATACTTCCTTACTAAGTTAAGCTTACGAGACCTTATAGCAAGCAAGCTACTTGTGATACGTCAACTGTGGTTTTATAAATTACAATAAAATTAATGTTACTTGTTCAAACAAATTTGGATGACATAAATTAGCAGATTTTTATTCTTTCTTGATACGTATGTAGTAACGTGCGTCATTTAAGTCAGACCATGAATAACATATCTAGAAAATGACTAATTTTAAATATGCCAACTAAATCATTTGACCGCGTGTGAAATAAACATTACATGATGGTTATAACAATTCATACTATAATATTACAAATATGAGAGTAACTCTGTCTGTCTGTTACCTTTTTACGCCTTAAATACTCAACTGATAATCACGAAATTTTGCGTACATGTTTTCAGGGATTCAGAAAAGGACCTAGGTATACCAGAAGTAGGGTACCTTTAATCAAAAAAAAAAAACTTCCTGAGGGATCATTTAAAAATTATAAAAAAAATCTGGCCGCGCCACTGTCGTCACAGCATTAAGCAATATAAAAGTCATATTTACTCAATTGATATATTTTTTATTTTTCAACATTTGCGAAGTCGCGGGCACCAGCTAGTATGAAATATACAATGTACATTCTACTAAGTAGTTTGTGATGTTTGACAATGTCCTATGATAGGTTTTTTATAATTGGTAAGTATACATGACGCATATTTTTGCTCAAAATTGACACTTAAACGTACATCATTAATGTGTTGTTAATTAAGAATGAATGTGAGTTAAATAAGAATTTAATGTGTTGTTAACAAATTACACGATAAAAATAATAAGCGAATTTTGTTGTTTAAAATGTTGCTGTTATCTATAGACAACATTGTCATTGTCAAATATTTTATATTTTTAATTAAAATCGTAAATGCTTCGCAAAGTGACATTTCAATTTTTTTAGGAAAATAATTTCTGAATACTCTATGTCTGATTACACATTGTCCAATATATTGTTTTAAAAAATACTTAATAACATAGCTCTATACATATTCCACAAGTTTATGTTTTGATTCTTTGTGAGCCATTTATGTTTCGTCTAATATTGTTAAGGAAATGTGATTTCACCACAAACTGCTAATTACGATAAAATATGACTTGTCGTATTGCGTAGAAATGTAGATAGATACCTAATATGTAAAGAACATGCGAATGAAAAGTACCATTCACCTGTAAGTACAAACATAATGAAACTCTTCAACAATAAATAACAATTTCAATTGCATAAGTAACGATAAAAATAACTATTTTCATCACATTCTTAATTAAGGAAAGCCACGATTAATTTGTCCGTAAAAGGTGAGTTGTATCCACACGATATACCTGGCACAATCATTCTTATTGTCGACATATTAATAGAAACCGTTAGTATACATCGGATTATTCTATAGTAACATAATAAAGCTGAAGAGTTTGTTTGTTTGATTGAACGTGTTAAACTCTGGAACTACCAAAAATTTTTTTTACATTTGATAACTCAATTCTTGAGAAAGATTATAGGCTGTTTACCATCATGCCATATCCCTTAGAAACAGAGGCAAGTGAAAACGCGAATAAGAACACAGTTAGTACCTATGTATAATATAAATGCGAAAGTTAAATGTATGGATGGTTGTTACTATTTCAAGCAAAACTACTAAATGAATTTTTGGTGAATCCTTGGTTATTTATGAATTTTCAGGAAAAACCTAGTCCCTAGTCAAACATATAATTTACATAACTAACTTTGTGTACAAATAAGTAAATGGAATTTCTTGAGTAATACAGGTATCTGGAACGGTAGGGAATTTTCCACTTGAATTAGCAGCACGTATGTTGGTTGCGTTTCATTGGACGAGTAAGGGCTGGCGCTGACTGACTATATGGCTCGGCACGGCATGACAAAGGATTTTTCCTGAGCATATTATTTTTAACCTTATTCCAATTATTTTAGCACTCACACTCCTTTATTTCAATGCCAGCCGGCATCCATTTTCCATCCAAGTGCATTTTAACATTGTACACACAACCGACTTCGTAGTAACGCAATGCTAACCCTGAATACGTATTGTGGGATACCACGTCGTGCCGCGGAATGCCGTACGAAGTGTGCCTTGCCGTGCCATACCACCAGTCAATGTCAGCCCTTATGTCAAAATCCAAAACACCTATAGCATTTCCTTTCTAACGCCTTTTTTAAATGATTGGATCCACCTCAAATACTTGGCAAAGGTCCATAAAGGTGATGCAAAAGGTAACTTCCAATTTAATGGACCATTAAACATTATAATCTATACTAATATTATAAAGACAAGGTTTGTAATTATGGTTTGTAATAAATAAACTCAAAACCTTCTGGAAAGATTTAAAAAATTCTTTTCTTTAATACATTATCACTGAGTAATAATTAATGTTATATTTTATAAAGTTAGGTGGAGAAAGTTACGTGCAACATTTTGTGAAGCAACAAAATGTGACGTACCTATACTGAGAAAGGACTACACTATAACTAGTTGACAAACCAAAGAATGTGTATATATGCTTTAAAAAATAGTAACACAGACACCAGATATTGGTCTATTGTCTGTGTACAGTGACAGTGACATACACGCGGTCATACGTTTGAGTAAGCGTGAAAGATAATTCACATGGAAGCGAGCATTCCTAGAGTTGAACACATTAAAATTACACAAACTGTCCGGAAAGCACGGGCTTGGTGTATTGGAGGTGCAGGCACAAATATGTTCGCGAGCCAACCTTTGACATCCTTTGATCTTTGACCCTCATGTTTTTCAAGTTACGACCCACTCATGCTTTAGATGCCGTACGAGTGATACTCATTAAGTTAATAACTTCATTCAATCATTTAATAGAGTTGTAAACTTTATTTAATAAAAAAAGTACTTACGAGTAGGTACATACATTTTATGAAAACAAAATTATATTAACTGAGATGTAGAAAGAAGTCTTTTGAAACCAGAGTACCTATCTTTGCGTTCTAATTTAAATTAATATTTTTATTATCCAGTTTTGGAGTATTACCATTGAAAGATATTATTCAATTTTTTTAAATAAAGTAACATAAAATTAAGAAATTAAATTATTAAAATATTTTTAAAATAATTAATTAAATAATCTAAGTATTTTTTTAATGTTAAGGTTTTCAGACAGGCTGACAGTCCTCTTGATGGTAGGTAGCTATCGTCGCCCATGACAGAAGAAACGTTACAGGTGTAGCTGCAAGTACGTTGCCGACTACAGTAGGATTTAAGGATAAAGGATTGTGAAGGGATAGGGAAATGGGCTCTGGCATCCCTTACTCACTCACCGAAACACAACAGCACGCGTGCTGTCTCACGGTGGCCTTCTTGTAAGGGATGCCTCCTTACAATTAAATAAAGTAAAAAGGTCAATAAATGAGGAGCGAATAATCATTTAAAAAATTAAATAAAATTTAACTTAATATGTGTGTAGTACTTTTCATTTTACACTATAAAAGTTCCTGCGAAGGGATTGAATGGTATTTGTGAAAAATAGCCACGACTTGCACTCCGGCCTTCGATGAATTAAATGATAAAGACTTCCTTTCGGCGCAGGATTCTGCCACAAATTCGACGAAGGAAGCAAATTACATATTTTTTATTATATTCTGAGAAACATTAACAAAGCAACTTCTGTTAGCAATCATTATGGAGTTTTAAATCGCCTATATAAGTGGTTTATTTGTCGGTATAATGAACGATTAATTGTTAGTTGTGCTCCAAATGTACATAGGAAAAGGAAGTATGGAAGATAACCGTAAAACGTTTTGCAGAAACGTGGCTCCTACTCGTACATACTTATACGCACGTATATAACAGGAACTATGCATAACAGGAACTATCAGGAACAATGTTAAAGCGATTCAGATTTGTAATACATTACAACAGAGATGGCGACGACGGAAATAACGAAACACTTAAAGAGAATTTATTAACAACAACTGGGAAGATTTCGTGACCATTTCACAATGTAAGTTCGCGGTTGTCAAGACGTAATTTACTGAAATAGTATACAAGTTTAGAAATGGCGCAGATGTAAGCAGATAAAATGATTTAAGAAGAATCTTCTTGGACGGTTCTTAACAAGATTTTCAGTGTATGTAGACAGTGAAAAAAGGTTTCATGTATGCATTTTTTTTTAAAACTGCGACTTTTGTTTGCCAGCATAGTCAGTGACTTAGTTAAAATACTTGACTAGTAACTAGGCAATAATAAATTATAAATTAGGTAATTTGTAATTAATAAACAATTCGTTTCGCAACAGTTACCACATTAAATACAAAAAATAATAAATATACACGTTGTACTAAATGTTACCAAGGCCAAAAAAATATGTTTGTGCGTTTGTGCACGTCAATCTCAGGAACGACTTAACCGATTTGAATTCGGTTTTCACTGATGTAGATTACCTGGATTACTATATAGGAAAAAAATGTTAGGTTCCCGTAGGATTTAAAAAAAAAGAACTACAGCACGTACGAAGCTGCGGGCACACTAGTCCATTAAAAGTTTGTATATTTTTTTTATGAATCAAATTAACGGACGTATACATCCAAATTCACCTTTAAACAAATCGCTTTTATGTATTTGACCACGATTTAACGCCTTGTAAAATGACTATTTCAATGTAGTTTTAAGTTTATAATCTTATTGAAGCTAACATCATCCATTACGATATAATCTGCAATAATCGCAGGTGCGTATACTGAGCACGCGCCGTTACTCGATGGCATTTTGATGTGCGTCAGAAACTATCGTTGCAAATTGTGGGCTCACCGTGTCCTCTGTTTAAGTATAATTAATGGGTGCATATTATAGTCCGTTATACTAGACGTTGGGGAGAATATAAAAACGTCAAAGTGTAGTCTACAGTATAAGTGAGGTAATTACGAGGCTTAGAACGCGGGGAAAATTAATTTGTTTTAAATATAAAGTTAGCTGACCCAGCGCACTTCGCACCGCCTGAGAATAAAATCCCGTTCCATACTCGTATGAGAATACTTCGTAGTTTTTTTTTTCTTTCTTGAATATTTCCGTTGTTTTAATAGTTATTCTGGACGGAGTAAATTCAAAAAATCGAAGATCATATACATATAGAAGATTTAAAAAAAATCAATATAACAGCGGCAATGCAGATCGAAATTCATAGGCTTAGTTTAAATGGTAAAATTTGAAGGAGTTGTCGCTCGAGGCAAACAATCAAGTTATTAATTTTATGATATGAATCGCTTTGTACACAAGTTAATGACTTAAACGATCTATAAATTTTTATCAATATTATTCTCACCTCGGGCTTAAATTTCTTCACTCTACGTTGTAGATAAAATAAATGATGTATTACTAGCTGGTGCATGCGACTTTGTCCGAGTTGAAAAATGAAAAATAAAATAAAATAAATAATAACATCAATGATAATATCTGATATCGTTATCGCTGTGACTATGACGGTGGCGCCGCCTAGCTACAGATATATAAAATCGCTAGTAAATATTAAAGGATAAATTGTTCCAGACAAACGCCCTCATTCGGAATACTTACTATAGTAACCATTCATAGGAATTTTCGAACAATTATGGAATATGAATTGACTTCAGTTACATAAAGCAAAAACACGGAACTTAGCAAGATGAAATATTGGTCCGATACAGAAGGCCAAGTCGTTCATCCATCATGATTATATAAGTCGCTTGTATAACGGGAGCCTGATTTTGTACTAAGACAACTGTACCGACACACCGCTATTGTGAGGACCATTACATTTCTAATCGTCAACGCTGATGGTAAAGGTTTTCTTGTATGCCGCGGCCATTATAGAATCTGTTTTGATGCATTACTGCAGATTATCCGTGAAATAACAACAATTGTCTTTGAATATTGTAAGAAATATATAATTGTCAAAGACTACCTAATTCTAATTCTTAAAACACCACACATCTACATGTTTTTTATTCCTATTTTACCATGATTTTACCGATCAACCGTCAGAATTATCGTTTATTACATTATATAATAATAACAATTTATTTGATGAGAAACCTAAACACTATTCAAATTCGTTTTTATACAATGATTTATTTCAATATCAATTTACAATTTTAATGATGATAATTGAAGAAGAATGTTAACTACACTCCATTATGTAGTTAATTTTTTTTTTAATTGTGAAATGTTTAATGATTAATATTATATTGTGATTAAAAGGAGCAATAAAAGTTGTGTTCATTCTAATGAATTTGGAAGGATAGAAAGAAAATCGATTCTGATACATTCCTGGGGTTTATAATAGCTTTTGGGGTCCGTAAGAGCAATGCAGTATATTCTTCTAACAAAGTTAAATATCATTTGTCGAAAGTGCACTTAATACAGATGCGGTTCGCATCGAAAACAAGTTGCATGCAAAAAAAACAATAAATAAAATTTGTCTTGTACGTACATTAACTTCTTCATATATCTCCGCCTTGCCGTAAGCAACGTATAAGATTCCTTGTTTTTGCCCGCGGGCAAATATTTCAATTTCATCCCTTTCGACTTCATTCGGCAATCGGCCTTCGCGGTCACTGAATTCACTAAAATCCCGTCAAACAATTTCACTGGATATTACCAATGTGCCGATTCCTCCGTATCTCAGATTCGCAGTGTAACCTAAAATTAAAGAAAAATAGGAAGTGTATTTACAAGAAGTGAGAACTACGAAAGCACAGAAGCGACTAACTAATAGTGAAGCGGAAAAAGAAATAAATATCCGAATAACGTGAATCATAAAAGCACGATACTATGCATTAAGCACTAAGAGCACAAAAAAGCAAATAAGGATAAATCAATAGAAATAATTGAAGCACAAATAACAATTCCAGCAAAAATAAATAGGTTTTTATGATTATGATTTTTAATTGGCCTTAGGATAAATTAAATTAAAATGATTAACTGCAGATGTTACTTTACAATATGAAAATAAAACGCTTAAAAAATTACCATAAATAAATTGAATACACCAAAATCATATTGGCCCACCAAGTAAGCACTATTAGGTTTGTTTTATGGGATGATTTTATTATACAACGGACAGGGGTTGAAATCTTGCACACCGAGACCAGAGCTACTTTGGAAAAGTTCATTTGCATAGTTGTCTTTGCTGAGAATCGGACTCAGTACCCCTGAGTCAGAGCGCTAAGGCAATCACCTTAACCACTCTACCAATAGGTATATTCATACAAATATTGTCATAGTTACAATATGAGCTGAATGTGCCTTTTATGTAGGCTGAAAGTCCACTTGTTGGTCGATCTGTTTGAAAAAAAGATGAGAGGAATATTACCTGGCATCCCTTACTCTTCAAAGTCGGGCTTTAGTTTATCATTTATAATAATAACTTGTTATTTCCTATATTTCAGATCGAATTGCCATTAAAGAAATTTAGTAAAGGGGTTTAGTATTTTTTAGATTCCTTAATAAGCTCTCTTTATTTTCAAACGATCGGATGGTTTCCTCTCGTCTTATTTGTGAGGTATTAAATTAAATTTATGATCATATTCACTGCGCATTAGAAATCGCCCTTCAGTGCGGATACACAGCAGACTATAACTTCCTTTATTTAATTGTTACATCAACGTATGAAGAAATATTAGTAGTTATGTACGTCGATTAGAATTATTTACTTTTGTTATTAAATGCGTTGTTGTTTTAAAAAAATGTTAGTAAATAGGCAAGAAAAGGGATAGTGTCTTGAGAATTAGATGCAGAGCAGATGTGTATTATTTACCGTTAACAAAAACAAAAGTTAATTTGAACCGTGAGAGAAAGTGTGTAATTATGTGGACATAAAGCGAAGTAATTGACCCAGACACAAATTAAAAAAAATGTGTTAATAGAAAATTTAAATTAGACCGTAAAAGACATACGTATTAACAACCTTGTAATAAAATTGTAATCATGTTACTACACAATTAAACTATCACCTTTAGAAAAAAATATTGCATTAACAATTGAAATTATTTCGTTAATGTTTTCGCAATCATATTATCCTAACGTCTCAATCAAAATATTACGAATATGGCGCCTATTATAAAGCTCAAAATCACACCTACACACGTCTTCTAACAATCGGACGTAAATGGTCTATGTGTGATTAATTGTAGATCAAATGCTGCATTCGGGTGGCCTACTATACACATTTCAGACAACGAAATAGGCGAAACAAATTAAAACCGAGGTCAGAGTACCTCTGATTAAAGATCTAAATAGTTTGTTTTTTTTTTTTTTAATATAATTGGATTAAAGTAGATATGGCTGATTTAAAATTGTGATTAAGTAGATAAGCTTTTTAATTCGTGTTAATATTTTTATTATATAAATGCAATTTTTTTTTATCGGTATGTAGTTTTAATCGGTAATCGTTGAAACTGCAGAACCATCAAGACGGTGGCCATCTACCGTCAAGTGGAGCGTCAACCTGCTTGACGAACTTTATAGATAAAAATATGATTTTTTTTTACGTTAAACATTTCGGTTAGCTATTTATTTAACTTGCATAAAGTTTTATAACTTAAAAATTGTTCAATACAATATCTAACTATGTAAGTACTTCGAATTATTGATTTGAGGTGATAGAATTTTTTTTGTTTTTTTTTTTTTAATATCTATATCTGTGTACAAAAATAAATTAAAAACCATTTAAGAAGCAATAGAGATTATATTAACAACAAAATCTATATATATATACTTACTAATATTATAAAGAGAGAAGATTTGTATGTTTGTAATTTGTAATGAATAAATTCAAAAACTATTGGACCGATTTTATAAATTCTTTTACCTATAGAAAGCTACATTATCAGCAAGCATTAGCCCGCCCGCACATTGGTCTACTAGCCGCGGCCACTAGTAGCAAGCTCGGGCGACTCCCGCAGCTTGTGGCTCAAACCATAGCGCGAATGCAGCCACTCGAACGCTCGGTTAGCGCCGATACTATACAAAATGTATGAAAAGACTCGTCCGCAGCTTGTGGTAGTGGTCCAATGTGCAGGCGGCCTTAAAGTCGCGTGCAACGGCTAGTATACAATATATTAGAAATGCCATAAAATATATAAAGAATACAATCAACAGCAAACGATATGAAGGAAAACTTAAAATTATAATAGACAAACATAAAACCTAGAGATATTTTATTTAATAAAAAAGGAGCTTTCTGACCTCTTTCTCGCAATCCACCTTCTAAATTTGTAGTAGTCCATATTTCATATTTTCAAAGAGATATTTTTTAATCTATGCCCCTCAATCCACCTTATAAATCTATGAACTTATTTGGCAATGAAATAAAAAATGTATGCCTCACGGAAGTTTTATTTTAAATGCAATGTCATAATAATATCATAATACCTACCTAATAATTCGATATATACACACGAACCGTTGTCAAGCATAACAATGTCGGCGTAGGACGATACAACGATAGAACTCATGCCGATACTACTCATGTAATTTGTTTAATACAAATTCAACGTACGTGTTATCTTTTAAACAGTCTTTCCGGCAACATTGTGGATGATTCTACAAAGTTAAATAAGTTTCGCAATAAAATTATTATAGAAACAAAATTATAAAAATACTAGTTTTTTTATATACGCAAACCTTCCTCGTTTATCTCTCTTTCTATTAGTGAAAACCTTATCAAAATCCGTTGGGTGGTTTGGAAATAGTCAGCGGAGAAACACATAGACGCGGACAGTTTTGACTTTTTCCACTTACATAAAATCTTAATTAGGTTTTATTATATATAAAACCTTCCGTGAAAAATCATCTAACAAATGGTGAAAACCGCATCAAATTCTGTTGCGTGGTTTAGGAGGAGTTAGCGGACATATAGACAGACACGCGCGGAAAGCGACTTCATATTTTATTATACTATGTTAGGATTTATATTATGTAGACTCTTATGTATGTCAGTAACTATGTCAGTTACTCTCAGATAAGTCGACCCTTGTTTTCGCAAGAGAGTTTCGACATGAATCAATCAAAAACACTCTAGGGAAATTTTGCATAGTAAAATATTTAAAATATAAAGATACAGTCTGGTTAACCAGTCAAATAGTCAATAAATTCGTTATTTTTTTATAAAATTTTCAAGACAGTCGCGAGGTCTATTAAATATTACCGTAATACCTACTCGATTTAATATTTTTATATCAACACAAAGAGGCTTTGACAGGCTTTTGATGTCGCAACTACAATAAAAGACGGATCATTCGCATTCGACAATAGATATTAAGTCGATGATAACGAATGGATTGTGTATTTAAAACTGCTATTATATTTATTGTATTGCTGTGGCTCCTTTAAAATAAAGATATACAATACACTGAAAATTGCAATAGTTATGGTTTGGTTATACTGGTACTGAGCGTATCTTGCGCGGCGCATCTTAAGAAGATAAAGAGTTAAGAATAAGACCAAGAATAATAAAGAGGAAATAATTTGAGTTTAAACTATTACACAAGGTCAAACTAGTGTTGAAATTTTAAAATATTTCGCGAATAATAATATCGAACAAGCATTATTTTTTTTATTATAGAACCAACGAACCAGATCTAAAGTATGTTAAATTATTAATTAATTATTCGGTAAACTGTTCCAGCCGTGCTCTAGTCTTATTAAAAGCTTCTTCCTACCTGCTGAATATTTCATAAGGTGCATTTTATGGTACGATTTACAATAAACTTACTATGTACAACATTAAATTATATAATAATAATATAGTTTATAAAAATCTTGTATAGTGTTATACATTATAATCTTATAGTAGGGTTGCATAAAGTAAAATACTAAGGATAACCTAAATGAAGAGAGCTTTATGTTAATTCTGAAATGCCTCAAGATTATGAATTTCCTTTAAAATACTATATTTCAAGTTGCAAATTGTTAAAAATTGCAATTTTAGATTAAGTATGTATTATTTTTTTGTGTAAAGTTCGGCAGATTTTGAATCAGTAGGTAAGAAATTATGCGTAATTTTGTGAGAATGGATCGATGTTTATTACTTTTTAACGCAAAATTACTGACGACTTTTGAGGAAACTTCACAGTGAGTAGAGATTATATTTCAAAAAATTTTATTCGTAAAGATAAGCCGACGAAGTCGCAAATTTATAACTTAGAAATTTTTCTTATACTTACATTAGTATAAAATCCACTAAAATATTTCACGAGCTAAATTCCAAAATCAAGTAGGTACATAATAAATTATTAGTTCAAACATATTGCTATATTGCTGTAATTATTCAACAAATGACGCCTGCACAGCGTTAAGTGATAATCAGTGTTATAGCGATAACTCAACTGGTTGTGTCTAGTTCGGTATAGATTGCTACGCCTCCAGGATTAGTTCCATTGAGAGAGATAACTCGATGCATAGCGCCATTGTGGTGTCATATCCTGCGACATGGACGGGAAGAAATTAAGTTACTTAGCATTTGTTGAATGTATTGGCAATAGAATTATCACGCACATAACTTACTAGAGAAAGGTACTATGATTAACTTATTTGTTTAGATGTGCACTGAGAATGGAGGCTTCTAGGAAAGGTATAGCATTTGACTTTAAATGATCTCTTCAGTACTCCCATTAGTCTGAGTTACTGAATTTTGAATATGGTCCCTTTCTGTGCCTTTCGTCTTAATGAAAAAAATAAATAATATAAAAAAATAATGTGATTTATTACTAATATTTGATATTGATTGAAAAATGTTAATTCATCCTACATTTTATGAAAATATAATTAAATCAAAATGTGATTCTACATTTTATTATTTCGAGTCTGAAGTGAAACACGGTTTGATGAGGCAGTATTTCTATTTGTTTATGATATATTATTTTTTTCAGTATATTATTAAATGTAATTTTATTACTTAGAAAAGTGTGAATATATTCTACATTTTAGTAAAAAAAAAACAGTCAAAAACTTTTATATTGCTCCCGCTACAACCCTTATGTACCTGATCTAATTTAAGTCAATTTGTTGGTTGTTTATAACGAAGATAAAGTAGATGGTCTTGGCAGCATTATTAATGGGTGTTATGGTAAACAAGTATAAACTTAATTATTTGATAGCTAAGTGTAAAAACAAAAATTCACGGTATGTCTATGAATCACATTAACAACCAATCAGTAATTTATTTAATTCTATTTTTAAAAGCTGTGCTGGGTAATTAAATAAAAAAAGATGTCTTTCACCATGTGTCAAGTAGGCTAACCGCCTTTTAAAGTCACCGGTATCCGGGAATGATGGAGATGAGATGTTTGTTTGTACGGTAAAAGTCCCAAACATTAAAAAGAAAATAAAAAAATTCGCCTATCAAATGATGCAGTAAACCGAGTGCATAATTTAATAAAACATAAAATTATTTCTAAAAGTAACTAATCAACACTTTACTTGTCGTTGATGAAAGAGGCCCTCAGTCTAAGGTTTCAAAGTTATATTTACTATGAGGGCTTAGAAGATAAGACTTTGAAATTAATGTAGCTTTTCTAAGAAATATAGAATTATAGTTTTAATAAAAATCTATAAAAATCACAAACACTGTTTCTCGTGTAGGAAGTAAACATTTTTTTTTTTTTTCATTTTATATATTATAAAATGGCAATATACTTTATACGCTGACATGGTTAGTGGAAGGATTTGATTAAAAAATAATATACGAATAAAGTCGCTGTTTTCTTATTCAATTTTTACTGTGAATAAATTGGCCCACAGATATTTTTTCATTAATTCAGAATAAGCAATTATTTCCAAGACTGTTTAATTTATACTTGTTCGCTAGAGTGACAGATAGTCACTTGGAGGAAATTTAAAAATACCACGTATACTCAGAGCCCTTTTCATAAAATATACAATTACTTTATTATATTCCAACTATAGACTTTGCTTGTGTTTGTTCAATATAATCAATTTATATTAAAAAAATTTCTCTCTCTATTTTAACTGTAGGTATAATGTATTTGATGCCACTTAGAACTTTCATTGGTGCAGGCTGTGCCTTCTGTAATTGAGGCGGCATCCGCCAAATGTTACTTGACTTAGATGTTTATGATTTTATTTGATGCCTGCCTTGTTGGAGGCCTTGTGATAATTACTGCGGCTTACTAAAATCGTCAGATGTCATTGACAAATTATAATAATATTATAATTTGAAGGTTTTAAAATTCCTTTAAAAAGTTAATGGAACTAATTTTAATAACAATATTCGAATAGAATAAAGACTTCAATTAGGACAGTTACAAGATAATTGTGGACATTACAAAATGGAGCTTACTGACTGTTATGAATTGTCTGTCGAATGTGTCGGTTGTTGGTTTTATTGAGTAATTTATAATACAAGTGGGAGATGTATTGTACAAGGATAACGGCTCCTACGCGTTGCAGCCATCGTAAATCTGGGGCTGGTCTAGACAATTTTAGCCGACTGAACCCGAATTACGAATTAAGTAAAGTTAACTGCCAAATAACCGTCTGTGGGTGAGACTGGCTGAAATTGTGCATATGATAGTCAACCTACTGATATTGCAATAGTTGTAAAATACTTTTGAATATTACAACGAAGTCGTGTTGACAGTGCGACGAAGCAATACTTCAGCATCTGATTTGGTAACATTATAATGAATGTTACAAATCTAACCATTTAGTTGCTTTTTATGAAGTTTCTGTTATGTTAATGTCGACAGACATGCTCACAGTCTACTTAATTGTAGATGGCCAACGTAGCCATAACACAGCAAATCCACAGGTGCTGAATGTCCTTGAAACGCTATTTCTCGATTTCAATTTCAATAAAAAACATATTTTTTCTTAACGTAACCAAATTAGTTGCGTATTTTAGAGTATCTATACACAATTATATTATTATAGTCGTTAAGAAAGTGCAAGAAGTTAAGAAGTCGAAATTCGACCATAATCAACGGAGATCAAATGTAAAAAAAAAAACAACATTTAACTAATAAAAAAAAGAAAAGTGTTTTCCTGTAGGTACCGATTTTATTTACGAGTAGATAGTTAATTAGGAACAATCCCGGAACAACGCAACAATTTTTTATTCAGAATTCATTTATCATAATGATAATAAGGTTAAAGGTGTAATGACAGTTTACTTATTAATTTCAGTCTGTTTGTAATCAATCATTATATGTGTTACTTTGTCTCATATCACTATGCCAGCTTCAACGATGAAGTAATATTGCTCAGTTAGTTGTTATGAATATTTGACACTATAACTAGAAAGCAAGCATTGCGCGAATTAAGTGAGGTGTAGTCATTACGAGTATAAGTAACGAATTTGTATTCGTTATCAAATACATTTACATTAAAACAATATAAAGCCGAAATATTAATTAATTATTTAAAACAATATAAAGCCGAATTGTATAGTAAAGCCCAAGAGACAAAGCAAACAATGTAAACAAACCTGGCACTCTGTCCTTTTCCCTCACATGAAGCGGCGCCATGTTTCGTGATATAGGAAGCCAACTTGACAACCCTTGAAAGTTTGTTTACATTCTTTGCGTTGTCTCGTTGGCCTTTATTTATAGTATTTGTTTTTATGATTTTTTTTATTATAAAGATTTTAAATTAGAAAATTCTCTTAAAAAACATTGACGCGTATAATGTATAATGTATGTACGCAGCACTGATAATTCTGTAATTTTCTTTTTGTATATTATTTGGGTTCTATTTATGATATTTTTATATGAATTATTTACATAAGCATATAGATTATGAGATAATGTTTAAGACATAATGTGTATTTGGTATTGTTAACTTTATATAAGGAAGAGAAATCTATAAAGATAAATTAATATGGAAATTTCTAGCGTTGATTCAGCCAACAGAACGTGTGCGGTTTAACAATGGCTTAGAAGCATTTTTAGGCACGTATCGATCTGCACTTTGATCGCGACCCAGATTTGTAATATGCAAGGTGTTAAATCTTTTACATGGCGTTATTTAGTGTTCAATTAGACTTTATTTACATGACACATATTGCATTATTACATTTGCATCTAAAATCTTCAGAACTCCAGAACACAAAACACAACTGCACATGTACATTTTGATACTTCATGGTGGTGTTCTGTAAGGGATCCCGGGTTCAATTCCCGGCGAAGCCAACATCGTAAATGAACCTTTAAGAATCTGCTCTGATCTGGATCTGGCAAATAGTGGCAGGGCACACTGCATTTCGCAGTCATTTAAGCAACCCGTCTGGCGACAGTAACCAGCCCCTTACAGAAGACCAACGTGAAATAACAGCACGTGTGCTGTTGTGTTACGGTGAGGTAAGGCTAGAAGCTTTAGGTCGCATGATTTAGGCTAACACCTAAATCATGCGACCTAAAGCTCCTTAAAGCTCCTAGGTTCGATTCAAGTACAAGAAAAATACTAAATTATATTTATGATACCTTTTTCAAATTCAAATTAAATTCTGGAATATTATTAGTAGGCAAAAACCTACATGAATATTTATAATCTTATTGTAAATAAGATATTTTACGTGGGCTTTACCGCGCTTAATACGTGCCTGGTGACATTGGTACCGATTTTCATTACTGTAGCGTAGCGAAACTATGTTCATATTTGATAACTTTAACACGTATTCTTGTTAGCTGAATTATCCACATATATCATAAATAGTTTATTATTTATAGGTATCGCAATTGGTAACTTTCCCCTCAAAGCTAGCAGTAAATGAGAGAAATATTTCTAATACATTACAGAGATATTTGGTTGATTTATATGACTAAAATAAAGGGCTTCAAATGTTAAAGTAGTATGTAGTGGTTTCATACGCATAGGAAATTTCATCTTAGGTTTATTTACAATCTAGATTAAGATTAAAAAATCCAGATATTTTAATATCGAGACAAACAAATGAGAGAAAATACTTGTTTGTCACATGATGCGAATCCCCCAGCACTGTTTTCATTTAAAAAGAAGACAATGTAATTCATTAATTATTTTATTACAATACTAAGATTATTATAAAGAATCACAACGCACACACACACTATACAATACTATGTATCATATTGTTTCGGTTTAATTTCAAAGGATAATTTTAATATATACTATTCATTTAGCAATTCAAAGGAAATAACTCAGAATATTTACATAAGAAACCAGAAACAAATCATGAATATAGGTTATCGGCGAAACAGTCCATTGTGTTTTGACAAATCTTTGCTCGCTAGTTCCCATTATCTAGAATGTAGATGCATAAGAATTGGCTTCGACTGCGCATGACAAATGACACCTAGACCTTAACCGGTAAATAAACGGACTGTTTCTTTAAATAACAGGGAACAAAGTCCTGTTAGTCTGTCGATTTGCGAAATTCTTCAAAATTTAGATTTAAATACCTGAATATAGATTTAAATGAATGAATGGAATGAATTTTATTCATTCCAAACAATTTACTTCCTATTCATTGAAGTTATTTCTTTTTTATTATTAAATGCTTATTATATAATTTTACAAATTATATTATTCAATTTTCAATTTTATTTTTAATTTCAATTTTTAATTTGATGTGTCGTTAACTTATTTGGGTTTATTACCTTCTATAATATACATTATCCAAGGTTTTAGCATTAGGTTATTGCAAAATATTTATGCAAATTACAATTTCTCTATAGGTCAATTGCACTCGAGCAGAGTTTTCTCTAGTTAATTGCACTTTAACTAAGAATACAAATATTTAAGTTTAACTGTAAATATAAAATTACAACTAGTACAGTTTTAGAAAATACAATGTTATGCAGCTGTCCTAGGGGAAATTTCAAACCAATTATATTATCGTCTAAATTTTGTTTATAATAACTACATATTATATGCTTCCTATACACTTTTATAAACGAACATTTTCAATTTACATTTTTCTATGAAGCCTACCTATATAGCATATATATATACATCCCGCTATAAATTCGGCGTCCGATATGGACTATAGTTGCATTTAATCTGGCATCCACCAACTTTTGGCGTCCATATACGGACGCCAGATCGACAAAATCCGTCAGAATGACCTTTGAACACATTGGATATATATATATATATATATATATATATATATATAGCAGGTTTTACTAGCCTAAATTGTTAAGATGCAGGTTATGTATTAGGCCTTAGTTAGCAACGTTTGGCTTCACCCGTGTTTTTTAGATGTGCTTAAGGTCAACATTTGTTTCTTTGTAATTTTAATAGATATAACATCAGATTTATCTACAATCCAGATACAGAATTGCGGTGTGGGTTTCAAATTAACAGAAAAATAATCATATCGTAACCTCTATACTACAGTCAATTGAACAAAGCTAAACTCATTTGTCCGCCAGATTTAGCATCGGTCAAAGCGCTTACCTACTTATGAAAGCTAACCGCGATGCCACAAATAGGTCGTGGATTTGGCGCTATTAATTACAACAGATTCTATTAGAATTTAGAAGTACTAATATAATAATATTTCTATAGGTAATTTGATTGATAAATTCTAGTAATCTTAAAAATATGAGGTTCTTAATAACTTTAAAAGTAGTTGTTTTTTGGACAAAAACACAACTCATATTACACGACTGTAAAATATATTTACAAATATTTTATTTTGTACTAGCTTTTGCCAGCGACTTCGTCCGCGCCTCTTTTTCTTAGCGGTTAAAATATTTATTCAATCGTTATTTATTGCTCAATATATTCATGCTAAGCGTTGAATTTTTAGATGACTTTATTTTTATTTTTAGATGATCCCAGTACCTTGTTTCTTGATGAAAAGTACTCTAAGTCCTTTTCTGTATCACTGACAACGTGTATGTAAAATTTAATGATGATCGGTTGAGTAGTTAAGGCGTCAAATCGTTACAAATAAACAAAGAAACAAGCTCACTTCCGGATTTATAATATTAGTTAGGATAACATCAGTTTTGTAAAGTTATTATAGACAGACTAAAACTTTCGCTATGAATTAACTGAGGTTATGTACATCTCTGAACTCAAAATCAATAGGGTCTGTCATTTGGTTGGTATTTCAGACTGAGTCGCCCGGCTTGACTTCGCAATGATGACAAGTAAATTCCATTACTTGTTGTTGCTTGTTGCTGATAATATTGTATTGCTAATTTTTAATAATATAAATTCTATAAAGACATACCACGTAGCAAACAAATCGGCAATTTGTCTTCGTTTGTAAGACAAACACACGTAATATAAGTAGCTACTTCTTCACACAAGCTTTCCAATACATAAATCTTACCATTTTAATCTATTGCCGATCGCGAATAGAAGTTATATTTACGTGGGACCACGTAATTACTTGGCGATCGTACTGCAATTAACTTACATAATCCTTTTATGCACATAATTATATGCATAATATACAGTGATTTTTACGCACGAATTACTTTGGATTTAAAACGACTTCATAATTATAATATAACAGATGACAGTACGGTATATATATATAAGTAAACTAGCAGCAGGATCCTTATCCTATACCCTTAGTAGGGTAGAGGATATGGGGGAAAAGGGAAGTGGGCTCTGGCATACTTTGAACAGCACATATGCTCTTATTTCATGGTTTCTTTTACAAGGGGCTGGATATACTCGTAACAGCTATATGCTGTTACGAGTGTATAGATGTAAGTGTGCCTTGTCTTTAGTCAAACCTACGTCTAAAGAACTACCAGGAAGATCCATGTGGATTCCCGATCATGATAAACTAAATGATAAGAGAGCAGGTAAGGATAAAGAACCTGTACTTACCTATTATTTCCTACAGGGTAGGCAGCGCACCAGCACTTCATGGTGTTGCTTGTGTCCTTAGGTGACGGTAACTACCTATCATCAAATGGACCGTCAGCCTGTCTGCCACACTTATAATATAAAAAATAAACCTACACAATTCTTCTTCTTTTATCGCTCTTTTCACTAGTGAAAACTGTGTAGGTACTCGTGTGAGAGACCGAGACTTTGTAATATCTATGTATGTACAACAGAATATATGTAGATAGAAGGTAGTTATATAAAAGATTCATAAGTGATCACTTTTAAAAATTACTAAGTAAATTAAAAATTTCGTTAAGTATATCCAAACACTGTTGTTGATTTTAAAAATGGTTACGAGACTATTAAATAGGTCACCTAAAAATCTAAGTTGAAACGATAAACGCTTAATTCTTCTTAAATAAATATTGGTTAACTAAAATAGCATGTCATCGCACTTTTATAATATGCCAAAGTTAGTGATAATGTATATGTACTGTTGTGTGCAGTGCGTTCTAGAGTGTTGTGGAGAGAATATAAAATAGAAGTGGTACAATTTTCTAATCCGATAAACAATCTTTATTGCTGCAATTTTTTGTTTGAGTTGGAGAGTTAAAAATTGCCGGCAGTAAAACATGTACAACTACTAACAACAAGTGGTTTTTATGGTTAAAGCGCAATAAGCGCTTCGCACTTTTTTTTGCAGCGTAAAACTCTTTCTCAGGGCAAATGTTTCAAATGCGAAATGTTATTTTTTCTTGTTATTCTCGTGTGAGAGAATCTAAGCATACTACTGAAATAGCAATACTATTTTATTATACAGTGTGGAGTGGAGATAGATATATTAAGATCCATAATAATATTGTTGGCAGTTTTAATATATTTTTTATAGTAGCAGGGCACATTGCGTTTTATTTGGCTAGTAACAACAGTGTGTGTGTGTGTGTGTGTGTGTGTGTGACTCTTCAGTCCTGAAGGTTAGCCGTCAAATTCCTGAACCGGTCTCTGTCAAGAGCATATTGAAATAGCTGGAAATAGGCGCTAACCTAGATAAATAATTGAAAACTAAGTAAAAAATTACTCGATTTCAAACAAAAATAGCATGAAAATCTATTCGATTAACGGCTCACAGTTTCCAAATTAAAATTTCTAATTCAGTACAGTAAAATTAGCGTGTCTTTACAATTCATTTGCTATTTATTTAAAAAGAGACTGAACAAAACTGATAAGTGGATAATTAATTAGTTATGCAAATTAAAATCATGTTATGAAAATTTTTGAATCACCTGCAATAAAATTAACATTAAATTATTCATTGGGACAACGTGTGGGACTAAACGGCCAAGATATATAACAGACAGACAATTATATGCTAATTTTATTTAGATCTGAACGAGATGCGGAAATAAGGCGCCACCAACCGGCCCAAATTATCACTTACTAGCTGGTGCTCGCGACTCCGTCCGCGTTGAAAATTAAAAATAAAAAGCAATATAACGCTTGACCTCGTGTTGCTATAGCACTTTGGCTAGGCGTTAGTTTTTTATTTTTTATTTATCCCTCGGGAATAGTCCTTTTTTCTGGATGAAAGGTACCCTATGTCCTCTCTGGTGTCCTAGACAACGTGTATGCAAAATTTCATGGTGATCGGTTCAGTAGATTTTGCGTGAAAGAGTTACAAATATACAAACATCCATACATCCATACATCCATACATCCATATATCCATATATCCATACATCCAAACATCCAAACACACTTTCGCATTTATAATATTAGTACGGATTAATACTTATAAGGCGGTGGGAGCTAATTATTTGAAGCCAAAAGATCATCTAAAAACTTCCTGATCTGATAAAAGACTAAGTAACAGGTATGACACAGTCCAATACAAAGTTATATTGTGGTAGAGGTGGGTTGAATTTAATTGATGGGAATTCTATTATTTTATTTTTATTTATTACTAGCTGTTGCACGCGACTTCGCCCGCATAACTTTATAAAATATACCCTATTACTTGCTGATAATGCTGCTTTCTATAGGTGAAAGAATTTTCAAAATCGATCCAGTAGTTTTAGAGTTATTTATTTTAAACATACAAATCTTCTCTGTTTATAATATTAGTATAGATTTAAATAAATAAAAATTTTAAATTTATTATATGTACGTGAGAAATTTATGTCATATTTAATTTCATATTACAATTATAAAATTATCAATCCAACAGACTTCATATACTTAGATGGATTTCAATGGGTTAACTAAAGCCAATTGTTAGTTCTATGAACATTAAATTTTCAAGGTAATTATGGTTTATGTAGCGAGTGGCGAAAAAGTCTTGGGTTTGATTACAAAACGTCCAATTTTTATTTGCAAATTTTAAATTAAAAAACAACAGCCTGAGCAATGAAGAGGAACAATGGAAGGGAAGGTAAGATATAGAGGCAAGTAATGAAGACCAAAAGGTACGAGTACTTACTTACAATCATTAGATTTAAATCGGTAAGTGGCTACATACTTGAAATCTAATCTGAATATATACTGAATGCTTCTAAAATAAGACTGCAGTTTAAAAATAAGACTGTTTTACAAATACAAACCTTACAGAAGAAATTCTTTGGTAACAACACAGTCATATTAGTAATAACAAGTGTATTGTTACAAACTTTTTATCATTTCAACTTGGATACAGCTCCTTGGTGGTCGATATTTCGATTTCGATCATCTTTGAGTTTGTTAACAGGATCGATTCCGCAACAATAAACATTCGAATTGATGCTAAAATCGATTAGAGATGTAATCGATGACTCACACGGTAAGATCGATTAGAAGCGTGGGCTCGACTGTGAAATCGTGAACCTGCTTAAGTTAACGTGCGGAACTAATCACTTATTTTGTATTTCTGAAATAGTCGGTTTTACCAATGAAAATTTAATTTTCCGTAAACGTATTTCTTACCACCAGCTGTGGGTTGAATTAGTCTTCCAATTTGTTAATTTCAATTTTTTATAAGCACTAGAGAAAGACGGTGTTAGTCGAAGTGCTAAAATCAACAATTTAGCTACTTGTGTTTTAGTAGCTTTCATTAGTTTCGATGTAAATAACTTCGAAATGTCATTATTAAAAAAAAAAACATTTTTAACAATTTATTAAGTAGGTATTACCTAGCTCAAAGACGGTTGCCAGCGGGTTTACAATAAGAAACAAAGACGGGTGCAGAGGCTTAAACGAGGTGTAAAATGTAACAACAGTTTGCTTCACACAGGAGAAAATCCAGCAAGTTTAAATTTTATTTGAGCGTCCAAGATATGAAAACATGCCTTTGAAACACCAACATTGTTTTAAAACAAGAAAATATACTATCACGTTAGGTACACTTGCAAGGAAAACGTCTTCGCGATAATGAATCAAAGAATACTGTATTCCTAAAGGAGTTACATACATTATTTGAGTGCCAAACAACAGCTACTTTTAATACAATGACGCTTAACTAGGACTTAATGTTGATGACTTTCTTAGATATCGTGTTTGTAATTATAATTTTAACAATAACAATGCATTAACGGTAGAAGGAGGTCACAGTGTGATCTTCCATAACGGACCAATACAAATAATGCTGTACAAATAATGCACTTGAATAAAGTAGGTTAGTTTTTACTAAGTATAAAAATTCTGGAAACTACAGTCGAAAAGTCCGGTGGGGCGACTACCGGTGCTCGCTGGACCAATGGCCTCAAAAGACCAATGGGAAGCCGCTCAAAAGCGAAGGACTGAGTGTGGTTGCCCTCAATCAAAAAGGACCACGTCTAATAGTGGAATTTTGTGAATTAACGATTATGATGATAAAACTCATAGAAATTAATCGACCATATAAAATCAGACTTCGAAATGTCATTCAGACAAAATGTCAGATTGATTTTGTAACAGTAGAGTTTATTTTTGGATTTTAGAAAAACTGTAATTCTCTAGTTCGTCATTTTTATGTATATTAAGGTTTAGCCAACGTAAGCCATGTTAAATTAATTTTTCGGTCAATGGTGGTGGAAACTTAAATGGTGGAAATCGCATCAAAATCCGTTGCATGGTTTAGGAGAAGTTAGCGGCCTTACAGAGCATATCGACGCGATAGAGACGAGACTTTATGTAAATATAAGTTATACAATGCTCAAAACTAATTTAAGCTATTTACACTCTATTAGATAAGTCTAAATTCCAACCTCGACTGACTGATGGGAGATAAACCTAAAATTCTATCCTAATAAATTAATTGATATGCACAAAGTTATTATTAATGGTATTGCTTGGTAAAGTAACATTTATAATAAATATAATCAGAATATCCGAGAATACTGCGTAGAACAGAAGGAATTTCCAAGCGCATAGTTAAATACAAGTTTCAAATAAAGCTATATATTTCTAACCCACTTATCTGATTGGCATAAAGATAGCTCAGGAATCATAAAGTAACATAAACACGAAAGGTACGCTCGTCTCACGATAAAACCTTAAGTCTATCTTCAATATAAAAGCTATTATTATAACTTATTACTCCATAAAGAAAGGAACTATGATTCTTAGGGTTTAAACGGCAAAATAACCATAATTTCTTCTGAAAATATCGGCTTTACATCGTCTACTATGCGCCCACGTGTCCTACTAAAGTCGGAAAATACATTGTACAAATCCTATGCATTATTTTATACTAACAATATATTATGTAAACGGCAAGTAATCCGAATTTTAAATGATATTCAGCTACATTTGTAAATATTTACGAACAAAAGCAAATTTCAAGCTAAGCTTTAATGAATTTCTGCAGGGTCGCCAGTCCACCTGCATGACCTTGTCGTTGCTTGTATCCTTACTTCCTTAGGTGACGGTAACCACCTACCGTCAGCTGGACTGCCACCCATTATAATATACATAATATAAGAAAAACAACTTCTGAGTTATACTTATTTAAAGCCGATGGAAGCCAACTTAAATCAATTGCCGTTCGCGCCCCTTTTTCTTAGATGTTAAACATTATTTTACTCATACTTAATCACTCCTATATTTTTGTGAGGGGTTGAATTTTTTATATTTATTTTTAGATAATCCCTCCTTCGATAACAGTATATTTTTTGCATGAAAGTTACCCTTTTCTGTATCCCCGACAACGTGTCATGTAAAATTTCACTATGATCGGCAAACAAACAAAATCACTATAAGTAGTATTTATAATATTAAGATTGCAGTGCGAAGCCGACTAAGTCGCTAGTGTTGGTGCATTATATAATTTAATTACCTTACTCAACAAAGTTGTGCTTAGCTCATACCAGGGTTGGCTTAGTGCTCGGTGTACCAGGGTAAGAAGAAAACAAAAAGATATTATAAATTGCAAATTAACTTGACGTGTATGATTACATAACGTAAATAAATGAGGTTTTTTGCTAACGACACAATAATTTAATATCATATTATGAGGTGGTGAGGACTCGACGTCATTCTAATACCGTTTGTTGACCCAAATCATTCATATCGGTAAACTAAGAATTTATGTTGTCCTTTCTTCGTAATTACTGTCATCAAATTATCAGGTAAAAACCACTTATTATGTGCTATTCGTAATTTCGTACAAATGTTTAAAGACTAGGTATATTATGTATTTAATATCTAAATTTTAGGTGGAAACAAAGGCTAAATACTAAATATAAGCGTTGAAGGTAAAGTCGTCAATGTCATTTGCCTAAGTAAATCCTTTAAACAAAAGTAACAAACCTATTGTTATTGTTCACTAATCAGTAAAAATTTAGCTTGTCACTTGTAGAGAACTCTCTACGAAGAGTTATCGACTCTGATGTTATAGTTATTATACTAATATAATAACGATAATATAAATATTACGCTGTGCATTACTTAATGGTGTTATGAAAAATTAAAATTATGTACCTCCAGGTTTACATTATATTGCTATGTGTAGAGAATAATAAATACCACTATAGGTGGTGCAATTGCGCTGTCGACCTTAGTAAAATTAAGAATAAGAAATAATATAAGGGGATAGAGAGATGGGGAATGGGGAGAGGGAAATAATATACAATACACTCTTGACGGAGTATTGAAAAATAAATAAATATGAGAGTGAAGTTTTCCAATTGCTTACACAAAAAAACGAAAAGATTAAATATCTGAAAAACAAATAAAAACTAAATACTAAAGCATTTCTTAAGAACATATCTAAGAATAATAGACATTTTGGAACTAATAATTATTATTTATTGTTCGGAAGTACGGCACAGCGCGGTTCGCGTTGACCTTTCCGTTATGATAAGATAGTGTTGTTACCGAGTAACTCCACACAGCGAAACAATTATACTTGTTAAAATGGGTTGAGCAAAGGAAAGAAATTCTCATACAATGTTATCTACAGTATCATTGTACCTTGTATAAATAATATCAATAAATTCATTTAACAAATAAAATATATTTGAATAGTACATTGAGATATTATAGAAATAAGTATGTACACTCTCTCAAATAAAATAAGAACTAAAAATTGGTCTATCTTTAGTTCTGTGGACGGTAGAGAGAAGTCGGTAAAATTACGCCTCGCCTTATTAAAATATCTACGAAATTTGCAGTGAAAAGGTAAAAAAACCAGTCTTCAACTAAATAAAAAGCAAGATTATTTAACATTTCAATTGTAAGTTAACTTGGAAACAAATATTTTAAATAAAAATGAAATATTATGGCAACACCGACTTACCTACGCACTACAAGTTTATAAAACCGGCTTTACTTTGTTGTCTGAAAAATTCTGGCTTTAGTTTTTATTTGGTCGGAGTGTACACTAAACCGAATTGTTTAACAAAATTACCATTATGTATGAACACTATTTTTTGTATGGAAAAATTACATTGTGACGAAACTTCCCCTAACGCGAATATTTCGCGCCGAACTGTACAACATTAGCGATTATTTCCGATTAACTCAAACCGAATGAACTATCGATTTTTTTATAAACACTATATACAACACAATCGGATTTATCTGCCGTTAAAAACACCGTAAGCTCTCTAGGAATTTCTTTTTATCGTGGTTTTTAATCATCCGAATAAACTACGCATCGGCCTTATCAATACCATCAATAAAACTGACAACTTTTATACGATCAGTTATATCATGTTCGATTTTCGATTTTAAATCGATAAAGCTCTTAATGAACTTGTATTAAATATTCTCGAAATCATATTAATCAAAATCCTTACAGTCACGATCGTGTGTAAGGTGTTTCATTTACACAATATTATAAAGGGGAAGATATGATTTTTTGTATGTTTGTAATGGATAAACTCAAAAACTATTTACTGATTTGAAAAATTCTTTCTACATTATCAGCGAGTAATATTGGCTGTTTTTCATTTACAAAATTAAATTAATGTAAGCCAAAGCATCAATAATTTGCCTAATAGTATTATTTGGCTAACCTACTACATTATTTTATACTCATTTTACTCCAACATCATTCTATATGTCTAACTATTCTAGTTAAATTACAGTAATCGTGTTTTTATAAAGATTTAAACATTTTTCTCATTTCTATTTTATCTACTACACGTATCTACAATGTCTAAAGTAATATTCTCGTTAAAAATATTAAATTTAAAATCGATACAATTCCGTTTAATTCTTTTAAATATTCTCTGCCACGATTCTAACAAAAGAGGCTGTGAGTAAAGATAGCAGTTGTTGATGTAGCTCAATGGGCTGGGTTCATTGTGCACTGCAGTGCAATGAAAACTGATTCGCGCTAGAGATTGTATCGTAATATAATAATTCATTACATGTAAGTTTTTAAGTGAACGTTGCAGTTGTAATGTTATATTATGATTTAGAAGATAGGGTTAATTATTTTGAAAAGTATGTAATTATTTTTAGAGTGATCGTGGCAGATTGGTGGCAGGACAAACAGCGTACTTTTTTTGACTGGGGGAAAACCTTTAATATGTAGTATAGTTATAGGTAGTGGACATCTAGTGGACCTTCAGCCTGTCTACCGACCTTAACATAACAAAATTCAAATCCTATCTCTAGTTAAATTTAGACAGTCAAAACAAATTTTTGATTTAGACACGATTATATTAAGTATAATATATATTTTTTTATCGAGTATAACCAAAAATTCATTGAAAGTCATTTCTGAAACGTCGTTAAAGCTCGACTACATGATTAGATAATCTTATCGCTAAAAATGAACTATCCCCCGCAGTGAATAAATGAGCAAATTATTAGATATTTTACCTACGTTTTATTTTGTATCGTTGTATTTGTATGAACAGATCGTTGAATTACTTGTATATTTAAAAAAATAAACCTAAATGCTGTGGTGTTTTGATAATAGATAAAGAATTCTTTTCATATAGCGAAATTAAATACAGCAGTCATTAACTCTCTGAAAGCAGGAAGAGCTCGTCTGGAACTGGAAGCAATAAGAGCTCATCTGGAGGCGTTTTATAGAATAAAACAGCACTTATGCTGTTGTGTTTTGGTTGCGCACAACTTTCTTGTGTAAATCTCAGTGATATTATAAAAGCTTAAGTGTTTGCTTGTGTCTTTAGCTTTCTCGCCGCTGTGTTTTGCTTTGTTGTAGTTTTTGAAACTACTGAAGGGGTTTTGATGACAGTACCTATCTCATAGGCTGTACCTACTGTAATTAATAGAACACGCTGACCAAATCGCGAGTAAAACTTGTAGTTATCTTAAAATTATACACATTTTAAGTGTCAATAAATTACTTATACGTATCCCTAACTGCACTATTCTTTGAAAATTTTAGAACACAGTCATGTATCTATTTCAAACAAGGTCCGAGGATCGTAAAAGAAAGAGAATTTTATAGCCAGTTTTATAATCATGCTCGTCCAATAAATACCATGTAACATTACGTTTACAGTTCCTAAATAGTTGCAATAAATTAATATGTCATGACGCAAAGTTGCCAGTCTATGTGTCTTGTATAAAATGTACTTCGGAGAGTCTAGACCCAAGAAAAAATTTCTAAACGCAATGATTTCTACAGTTCAATGTCTAAACTAAAGATGAAAAGGATATCGGGTAACTATCCGGTATCCGGCCTATCCGGCGGCCTGAATACTATCCGGCCAAATACCGGATATTTAATATATTTATATTTTAGGTGAATAATTGCATTATTTATTTAAAGCTCGGATTCAAAAACTAGAGACTTGATGCTACAATTTCCTTTTTTAATGAGCACTGTACGACCATTTTCTTCGAAGTTACAGCCTGTTGAAAATCACCTAGAAAATGGATTTTTTTATATCCTTTAATTGTTGCGTTTAGAATATAACAATTTATAAATTTTAGTCAATATCTTGAAGCTTTAACACCTGAAAACTTGAATAATTAATAAAATAATAAATATCATGAATCATGAAAAATATTCAGAACATGTTCTATCTATGTACCTACATAGTTTCATCCAAATAAGTATGATGATTTTATAACATAGAAATTTTACAACACACAATGTAGCCCTAAATTCAAATAAAAGCAAACAATGAAGTCATTGAATGGTGGTTCTGACAGATCAACAGATCCCCTCTTATTGGAAAGTAAGTTTAGTTCAGTTAGTCGTAAACCGTTACCCCTCACAACTGATTTTACTGCTCGACTAAGTAATAAATAAAACCATTTGTGGGGTTAGGTATAGTAAAAAAATTGTCAAGAGATTTTAAGCACAGCTTATTGCATAATAGAAATATACTAGCGACCCGCTCCCGGCTTCGAACGGGTGCAAATTATATATAAAAACGTTCCTCGTTTAAGTACATGAGTAACATAATGAAAATCGCATCAAAATATCTTGCGAACTTTTAAGAATTAAGATTAAAAAACAGACTTGAATAGACTATTAAGAAATTGTAAGGTAACAAAAAAAAATTACAATGGTAATCCATATTAGGCCCTTATTCTTATAATGCTTCTGCCATTATAATATAGCTATGCTATAACAACTAAATCAATTATAACGAGGTCGCGTGCGCAGAACAAAACTCAGCTCATAACTATAAATTTCTGATAATATAAAGAGGCGAAATGTGTAGGGAGTATTTGGCAACCTACTATCGCACTGTGCAATTATTGGATCCCGTGACAGATGGTGTATTTGGTCTATGAAATGCTCTATTGTTAATACAAATAATTCTGACCGACTCCAGTTTTAGGGGAATTTCTGCTTATTCACGTTCGCTCATCAATTTTTCAACTATAATGATGACAGCATCAGTTTTAATACATCTATCCGACGAGACTAATTTGTTAACAAAAACAAAATTTGCTTTAAAGTTTTATATACCCATCTACCCTATTCATATTTATAAAAACTTTAAAAAATTATAAAAACAGCCTATTTCCTACTTAAGCATTTGAAAGCACCTATAGAATGCACTGTAGCTACTTGGAAGTTTATCGTAAAATAAAATTTATATTATTAGTCTAGACTACTTAGATCGTATAAGTAATAAAATGTTCATTATGAATACTTTATAATAAAAAATCCTACTTAAGCATCCTTCCCATGAAAATACTACGAAGGAATTATTATCCTTCCCACGGTTCAACTTAGAATACTGAATAAAATATCAGAGTCAAAAAAGTACTCTTACAAACGTCTTACAAAAAACTATGGGATTACAAAATTTATGTGCATAGTTTCATTTACATCTTTATTTAGTAAATGAACAGAAATTTTAGCTATCAATAAATGTTGCTATAAATTTGGCATCCATCTTCTCTTTGGACACAGTAGTGCATGGGATAGGTACAATTTTTATTCAATACTCCTAGTTTATTCTTTATTCTGAGTTCTAACTAAAAATCGTTTGTATAAATATTTTATAAGTAAGTAATTACTCGTATCACGATTAATGGAACAACGTGGGATAAGTAGATAATGTAGTTGGGTTGGATACAGCAAGTATTGCATGCCTGACTTTAACTTGATAAAATAAAGAAAGCAGTTTTCTCACACGTGAAACTAATGAAAGAAGATTGGACGTCGTTATTACATTACACATGATTGAACAAACATAATACCTAGTATTGAATAATGTAGTTACGTTCAAAATATAAAATTTACAAACTATACTAAATTTTATAAAGAGAAAATATTTGTATTTGTTTGGAATAAACTCAAAAACTACTGGACCGATTTTAAAAATTCTTTCACCAACATTATCAACGAGTAATCCCTATACTACTTAATATTATAAATGTGAAAGTAACTCTGTCTGTATGTCTGTTGCCTTTTCACGCCTTAACTACTCAACCGATCATCGTGAAATTTTGCATCCAGAAAAAAGTACTGTACCCGAGGGATCGTCTAAAATAAAATAAAAAAACTAACGTCTGGCCGATGCGATATAGCAACAAGAGGTCAAGCGTTATTGCTTACATATTTCTTTATTTTTTAACGCGGACAAAGTCCCGTTCACCAGCTAGTATACGATATATATTTTATCATTGACAGGCTAAATTTTATAAAATTACGCGGACGAAGTAGCCTGCAACAGCTAATAGCTAATAATAATAGAACAAATCTGAAGTTATTACGAAATGTTTGGGTAACATACTTACATGTTCGTTTACGACAGTCAAGCTTGATCTTGTTTCATTTAGAAGGCCAATAACTGAATAAATTAATACAGATAGCGTGCAAAACTACACTTTCTCCTACCAAGATCACGGTCACGGCAACGTATCTTTAGCACACTCATTCATGCAAGAATATAAAAACTCAAATGCGAAGCGGTATGAAAAGTATAAGCTTTACGTCATTAACTTGTTCAAAGGAGCATCTCAAAAGAAAATAACTATGAAAAAGAAATTAGAAAATATCATTGGTTGTACTTAGATGAATGGTGTGTGGTATAATCGAGGAAAGTTCATGCATTTGACACACTATAAAGACGGCTACAAAAATTGTTATAACTATTGTGGTTTTAATGACTATTTTCTAACAACCGGAGCATTCTTGTGGTAAATTATTACAAACATTATCATAAATTTGTTATTTAATTAGAAAAGTATGGTTTGTAACATTTTAAAAGTAAAACCCTTCATCAGGGTGCTCCTTTAATAGGGTTCTTCAACAGGGTGCTATAAAAAAGATTGGGTGAGTTCCTACGTGAACACCATACCAATCTTACCATAACTTTTTTAAGAAACATAAATAATAGTTGTATGAAATCTTCATTGACTTGTATTGTTATATTTGAAGTTAGGGTCTCAATTGTTTTCCTTACACGCTTATAAGCCCTTATATCGTTGACTGTGTTGCCATATCTCTATAATTATATATAAAAACTAGCTGGTGCTCGCGACTTCGTCCGTGTTGAAAATTAAAAAAAGCAATATAACGCTTTACCTCGTGTTGCTATAACACTTTGGCCAGGCGTTAGTTTTTTATTTTTTAATTATCCCCGGTAATAGTCCTTTTTTTCTGGATGAAAGGTACACTATGTCCTTTCTGGTGTCTCAGACAACGTGTATGCAAAATTTCATGGTTCAGTAGTTTTTGCGTGAAAGAGTTACAAATAACATCCAAACATACTTTCGCATTTATAATATTAGTACGGACTATATAAAAAAATTCTTCGTTCCTTTAGCTATCGAGTGGTGTAACTAAATTTTGGATGTAGATGATAGATATGTAGCTATAGCAGCAAAATATATCTTGTTATCATTCTTCTGAATTGTCTCCCTTTAAAGACGTATTCAAATCAAAAATGTGTTAGTTATGTTTACATATAAATTCAGGGATATTTTCCAGTAAATCGGCAGCAATTAAGAGTATAAAGTCAAAGTAGGTCGTGGTTGACTTTTGCGCTAATAGGTGCAAAGTGAGTTTCTGGCGACGTACAGCGAATTAAGTTACTGCTCAACTCATTAACGACTGTGACCTAATTTAGTGAATATTCAACACATTCAACACATCAATGCGTAATAAGAGACTCACCAAAACAGTGCAGTCGTATGACGGGTAGTTTCAAATTCATTAAGAAAACTTGGACTGTTCTACCATTGTTCCTGAGAACTTAGCGTAACCTTTAAAGGCATACACGAAATTATATTTTAAACCAGTGGGTAAACAGTATCAATAGACTCCATCCAACGTGTGGGTAGAAGAAACCCAACTCAGCCGTGACTTCTGATTTCATAGCAAGATTTATTTCTCAAAAACTGTACAATTTTACTGCAATAAAATAACTTATTACCGGCTTGAACATGAGATTGCATTATAGCCTTTGTTTCCTAGATCCAATGTCTCTATAATATTTTTAAACTTCACTTAATATCAGTGTGAGTTTTTTAATGCTTATTGATGTTGCTCATAGGAAAAATACTTTTCACCTCTCTAGCACGAAAAGGGTGCTTTTGGTGCCTAAAAACTCGCAGGAAAATCGATTTTTGATGATCATCGAAATTCGAACACGAGATTAAACTAACAGGAATAAAATTTTGATTTTATTAGTGTGTCCAGCCATAGCCGACTAGAGTTGGCCCAGCTGTTAAGATAGACAAGACCCTTACAAAAAAGGTAGAGGTCGTAAATTTAAAATTAACTCCTTAAAAATGCATGTAAGGAATTTCAGAATGGTATAAAAGCATACAGGTAAGTAAGTATATAGCTAATATGATGGAACATAAATCATTGTCTCTTGTCCACTAAGGTTTGAGAGTGGGACGTCCGTTTGCAATGAATCACGTACCGTGTCCTCGCCTACGGGCATATTTACTTCGCAAAGTGCTCTTAACTCATTTACAGATTAGTCTTAAGACATTTTCAACTTTCTGACTATCACATAAGCCTCAAGAAAAGTGCACCGATCGTACTTCAGACTTTATTCAGGTCGTTCACTGCACTATACCTACTTAAGACCGAGATGTCGCCGGAATTCATAACATCCAAAAACCAATATTGGCATACCAATAAATATTTATTTCCTTTTTAAAAATGTATATTTTGTTTTTGAGATATTTGCTTAAATCATAACATTCTGTTTTTGGGCAGTCTGACTTTATAAACAAAAATAAATACCTATGTCCTATAATATTCGAATAAGAATAAATAGGTATTTAAATATGAATTACGAGTAGATCTACAGTTACTAAAAAGCCAAAACAAATATATTATATATATATATATATATATATATATATATATATATATATATATATATATATCATAAGATTCATCTCTATATATATAAAAATTTCGTGTCACGTTGTTTGTAACCGATGAACTCCTAAACTACTGAACCGATTTTGATAAAATTTCGCAACTATCTGTATCGTAATTTGGTCAAACTTAAAAGATAGGATAGTTTTTATTTTGCACCCGAGCGAAGCCGGGAGTGTGTAGCAAGTAAGATTATATAACTTACAGATTGCTCAATGTTAAATTACTATAAATAAACGATATTGATATCTATAAGTTTATCAAAACTAATATAATTAACAATACTGAAATTGTTAATAATTTATAAGTAATACAAGCCTTGCTATGCACCATAATGAAGATTTGAGGTTAGCAAAGTATTAATTTATAAAATTCTTATCAAAAATAACAATCGCAAAAGAAGTAACAATATGAGGCTTTATATCTCAGGACGGTTTTAATGATCTTTAAGTAGGTTTATTGTGTGTGAAAAAGTTCATCGTTCCAGTGACTTTTTTGTCTGTGACCAAATCTTGAACAATGTTAGGACAAGAAAATAAATGGTCCTTCCATCAATCAGGAATATATGTTTTTGTTCGGCCAGGGATGGTATCGAGAGTCGATTATATCAAACGGGACATTGTAAACAAAAAGTACTTTCGCGTTGAGTGGAAATGGACAGCTGTAGCAACGGTCATGCAAACCCATGCATATTCAAAGATCAGTCAGTTTCCATTTCGTGTATGTAATCGGAAACGCATCGGAACAAACATTTCGGTGCGGTCAAGGAATTATCAACTCTAACCAGCTAAACATAAGTCTCAAACTAACTTAACATGGCGTTGATAATGATTTATTCATTTCTAAATTATTTCAATAAAGAGGAAGAGGTAGCTGCAAAAAAGGGAGAAAAAGTGGCAAAGTGATTCAAAAGGAACAATATCGCACGCGTTAGAGTGTGACGGATATATACACGTATCGGTCGCGGAAGAAAGTGACAGACACTGTTATCACGAAAGCACTGACAGGTGGTGTTTTTATTGGTAACTGAGCCACCGTGTCAAACAAGAAGTCGTAGTTTTGTGTCGAGTATGATGTAGTAATATTGATATATTATGTATATATTTTATTTTATTTTTTTATAAGTATATAAATTAGATATTAATTAGATTAAAAGTAAATTAGATTTAAAAGTTAGAATGCGAGGGGAAATGGGATTGTATGTAGGCGATTACAACTTTTAGCGATTTTTTTTATAATAATAGTAATAAGATAAAAAATAATATCAATATCAATATTATACTATCAATATACGTAATGATATTATGTATAATGATATTATAGTATGATGTAGTAATATTGATAAACTCAAAAACTACTGCACCGATTTTCATGCGGTTTTCACCAATGGATAGAGGGATAATCAGGGAAAGTTTTTACAGAATAAAAGCACCCCAGGCGAAGCCGGGAGCGGGACAGCTAGTACTATATATTATTATGCATTGTCCAGTACTTAAACTACTAAAATTTATGCATAATCGTCAATAAAAATTAGTGATATTATAAATAACGATCATAGAATACCTTTAATATTTTTCTCTAACTAAACAAGATATTTACTAAAATTCTAAATTATTTGTTAGAACAAATTCAAATTTACCGAAGGCCAATTAAAAACTAACGCCTGTTTCAAACTTTTAATTGGCTTCTTAATAAACAGGTAATAAAAAGTTGTACTGAACAATTTTATGTTCAAAAAAAAATTCCGACTTTTGCCATTTAAATACGCGCATAAATTACACGGTTTTACGACAAATTCAACAAAAACTAAAAAGTTTGGTTTTGTTTCACTAAAAAGGTGTGTTGATTTTATTTTTCAAGTTAATGGGAAGTTAATGAGAGCCACATTAAATTCTTCCTTTACTGCGTAAAATGGGTGTTCAGCTGATTTGCCCACCCGAAGGCAAAATTGTTGTAAAAGGACTACAAATAATTATATAGCTCTCTACTTGAAGATAATTTGAAGAGCATCAAAATTATCTCAGGTAATAACACTTTTTATTAAAAAGAAGTACACGTATATAAAAGTAGTTTATTTTTAACATGTAAAGCGTCGAGCCACCCAAAGCATGACTACTACTAGTAGGTATTAAGTTGTGAAAGATCTCTGTCTCAGTTTAAAAACTGGGCAGCAGTTGATTAATATTTAGTATTTTTTATTACTATCACAATACACATTATTATTATGAAAATTAATACAGTATTTCGAAGTCTTCGTAAAAATACAAAATATAAAAAAATACAGATACCTAATTTTGTTCTCAATTGTTTTGTTTCTAAATTTTACAATCAAATTGTATGAATTTTAATATTTCCATATTGTTGTAATTTATTTGTTAGTTAATATACTTATATTACTTGTATAGGTAATTAAAAAATTATAAAAAATAATAATAATTGCTTTAAAGTTGTTATGTGATTTGCTTTTGAAGTCGTGACCTAGAGAAAGATGTTACTGCAGGAGGTAGGTAAGTAGTCAACATATTTAAGATTTACTTTTTGTACAAATTTCACATAACTTAAATATAATATATTATATCAATCGTTTATACCTACCTAAACTTTATAATAATACATTTATACTAAGGCATCATTATCAAACACAGCAAATCAAATTAGAGGAGACTTTGCGCCTATCAATATTATTTTAGATTTTTTTTTATAAAAGATAGTTTTGCTTAAGATGCCTATTCACTCAAACTATTAAAAGAAAGAAACGAACTTGAATTAATTTTTAGTAAGCTACTGAAACAATTTTTCAGTTAGGTATAATATTTCCAGCGTTAACTATGGAAAACTACCTATACCTATTAACACCGTATCTCTATTATTTTTCTAAATAATATAATTTAATTTGTTGTAGGTAATAGGCACCTATGTACTTAAAAGCGGAAGAAGTTATCATAACTACATAATAGGTGTGTAGGAGTGAAAATAACGAATTCGACGTAATAGCAGGTTCACTTATTTCGTGCCTTAATGGAGGTATTTTGTGATCTATTATGTCTGCTTGCATATATATGGACATAACCCTGTTACAGACCTGATGATGCGTGGCCAGGTAGCTATTAAAACTAAATTACAGCGAGCTTCTACTGATGACGTAGGTGTACTTAGTGCATAGATAACAAAAATGATAATCTATATATTAAAAGGCGATGTGTGTATGCATGTATGTATGTTCTCTATAGACTCCGAAACCGCTGAACCGATATTGATGACCTTCAGATTAGTCGGTGAAGTTTGGTAGCGATCGGACGCGGACGAAGTCGCGGGCACCTACTAGTATGTCATAAAAACTCACTGGAATGTATTATAATCTATTGGATTATTGCCATTAAGTTTTAAGATCCACACATAATATCCTAATAAACTTAATATTAATACACATATACATACATACAAGTATAATAAAAATTATAGTTTCAGATATCTAGGTACGAAACAAAAAAAAAGTTCATGCAATTTTTTTCTAAAAAAAATATTTAAAAAATACCTGTTAAAAACACTGACGATCACCATAGTAAACAATCCAGAAACAGTACGAGGATAAAATAAACAAAAAATATATCTCGATTGAATCAATCAAACAGTTAATGTCGTTATAGAAAACACGCACATTTTCACCAAAATGCACAATTTTCGAATGTGATTACTCGACAAAATTTTAAATGAGTGCACGTGCGATGTGCTTACAAAGACGTCGCGTCACATTCACATCACGATCGCAAAACGTCCATCCACCGCGACAGCTTACGAGCGACTGAATCTGTCTCAATCTGAATGACTGACTGACTAAGGGACTGAGTGACTGAGGCGCATACTCGCTCATCATTGGCTGTGCTGTACACCGGAGATGCAGCGCGTGCGCAGTTGCGCACCAAACCAAATAAATTGAAGGGTTGCGTTTGAAATCATACTCTAGGAATATCCAGTTCAGTGAATATTCTTACTACACGATGTATTAGCAATCTGTGTAGATTATTTCTTGTGTGTTTTTAATCATACTATCATAGTTATTATTATTTATTAATAATATATTATTTAATCTATACATATTACTTATAAAATAATAATTTGTCTTGTCTGCCTATCAACGCACACTCTACTTAGTTATCTGACTAGTCTTACTTGCTTATAGCATTATATTTACTTGCACTATTATGTTTCTGTGGATAGTTACTTAGTAGTCTAACTTAGTTTATCTACTAAGTCTAAAAATCTGAAATTTGGAACATAGGTATATTTTATAATGACTACTAACATTATTTATTGGTTTGATCTTGTACTTCTAATCTTACTTATATATATCTAGCTGTCCCGCTCCGGGCATCGCCCGGGATGCATTTTTTTTTTCATAAAAACCTTCCCCGATTATCCCTCTATCCATTGGTGAAAACCGCATGAAAATCGGTACAGTAGTTTTTGAGTTTATCGCGAACAGACAAACAAACAGACAGACGCGGCGGAGGACTTTGTTTTATAATTTGTAAGGATAGTATAAAACAAAGTAGACTTTTAGATTCTTTACAATGCTTAAGTCACAAAAACAAGCTGCACATATCTACAATCGGCGATTAAGTGATAATATCTTATACTTAAATTGCTATGACATGTATCAGTTTTATCTTCAGATAACATTCTTTTTATTTTTTACATTCACAGCAATGATGCCTATTACGTCTTATAATGAACTGTTATATTTTGTAAACTAAACAACATATTCTTGCGGCTGAAACATTTGTCTTGCACTTACAATCTTAACATAGCCCAACAATACGTATTGCATGCGATTTGTATTTCTGTTCGGTCTTACAAATGCAGTGATATAATATATTGTCTCGTTGGAGACGATAATAAGGCAACATTAGTATGCGTCACCGAAGTGAGTGAAGAGTCTTGTAATGTTAAAAATATTGATAAAGGTATTGATTCAATTCAATAATTCAATAAAGATGCATTAAGTAAGTACATGTGCATCAGATATTTTAGAATTTATTAAGTACCCAATAAAGTCAAACTTATACAATTTGTAATAATGTGATCACTATTATTATCAAGGTAGAGGCAAAAACTGTTTACAATTTTGTTTTGGATAACACTACGTTAGCTAATATAGCAAAAATAGTTACTAAACAGAAAAAAAGTCTCACAAAAAAGAACTGTTTCGTTCTTACTTCTTTTTATTTAGATTAACAAATATTGTAAATAGTAGCAGAGCGCAAAGTATACAAACGCTGTAGGTCTTCCTACTACGCCTACGTCTGCCTGCAGACTGCAGTATTCATACCCACACATCGGCCACTAACACTAAGTTATAATTATAGCAGCACGTGTGCTACTGTGTGCTTAGTTAATCTTGATTTTGCATCCTCAAAAACTATGTATATTGTCTTCTTAGTGTCTGAGCGCTCTTGCGTCATCATCATGGCTGATGCCATGATGTTCATAGGTCAAACTTGTAATGCTCTTGTTCATAGGTCAACGGTAGTAATCAAACAGTCAGCGTGTCTACAGCCTTTTATCATAAAAAACACAGAACCACAAAGCGTAATATTAAGGTTCCAGTCGCGCCCCTATTCACCAGTTAATCGCGATCTCACAGCTTCCTAATTTGAGCTAGAGATGGCGAGATTGTCCACAACAACATGGGGTGAGGGGACGTCCCATGGTGTCTAAAATGGGGTCACTGTGTTGTACGTAGCCACCTGTATGTTAAAACGTTATAAGAGGTTGAAAGCAATTGTTCAAAAGCTAATTATAACGATAAATAAACAAAGGCCTGTTTCTTATGCGTCCTAAAACAACAATTTATAAACTGCCTCAGTGTTATATTGAAATAGCCAATATAGTCTATTGATTTGTGATCGTTTTCTCAGAGCAGGCTCATAAGCTATGTCAGATTGTTTATTTACGCTCTAGCAACAAGTACGAACGCACAGCATACGATTTGTAACAGACAGACAACCTACATAAAAGCGTCTATAAGCAGTTTTATTCATGTAGGATATCTGCAGATACTATTTGTGTGTAGGTATGGTGGTAAGATATGCGTGTTGGCTTCTCTGAGTCAGACGACGTCATCAAGTATTCAAAGAGTTATGTGTCAGTAGCATGCCTTATTGCCCTAGCTCCGGAAGACTACCAAATGAAGGCATCAACGAAAGAGGTATGATAAGTTATGTATGGTTAGGTGTGAGGTATAGGTTAACAATACCATTACATCAGTAGAGTTTCATTTTGTTTACATTTTGAAGACACCAATATAATCCTACTAATAGGTATTATAAATACGAAAGTTTGTGAGGATGTATGGATGTTTGGTTTTTTCCTCAATAACGCGAATGGATGAAAGGATTTAAATGAAATTTTAAACACATAGTTTATTACTTGGATACTTTTTTTCCTCAAAAAAATTTTAGGTGCCTAAGGGTTCGTATAAAATATAAAAAACTGTGATATATATATAAATATAACAGCTATAAAGATGTATATTTTTAATTTTTCAAAGTGGACGAAGTCGCGGACATCAGATTTAGAATTTTATTTTTATTGCTCAAATGAGTCATAAACCTCTCGATTTAGTAGTTTTTATTAAAAATGTGTGAATGGATTGTTTATGTAAATTAAAACAAAATTTCAAGCAGTACTAATTTTTATTAAGGATATAATTAATTATTGCACATGTAAAATTGTATAAAAAGAGTAAATTTTAAGATTTTTATCGAGCGAATATCATCAAATCATATACTTTATGTACCCAACGGATTTCTAAAATAAAACATAATTAATTGTATTATGTTATTTTATAATGAAAATCACCAGACCTTTATCATGAAGAAAACACCTTCTACCATGATTGGTTCAGTAGTAGGTAACGAGAGTAACGAACAATTAAACATACAAACTTACTCTTTCATTTTTAATAATAGTTAAGATTTTAAGAACATATAATACTTATCTTTAATTATGTACAATTTAAGACACTAACTCGAAGTAATGTTGTAATGGGACCTTGGTACCTTGTCCACTAATGTTCTTGAACTTCATTAGAAACACAGGAGGTCAAAGTACTACAAATGACACAGTAAGTAACTATAAAGAGCTTAAATGTACGTTCCACCGAAATTTATACAAAAGGTCCTCTTGAAAGGGGTTTACTGGCCAGTTTGACCTGCAATTAACTCGACGTGGGACTTCCTACGTTTTACGAATTTCAAATACATCGAAATACTTTGGGAACGATTCGAAACGTTACCTTTGTCGCTCTCAGAATAATCTTGTGTGGCGAAGGCGCGAAATATAAGACGTACATACCTGAAAAAGAAAATTTTAGTTAAGTAATTCATTGTTAAGTAACGATTTTAAAATATTAATTTCAGAGTCATTTAATAATATTTTTACCATGCTTGATTTTAGTGTGAAGGGTCGACATACAGACTGACAGTCCACTTGATACCTAGTTATTTGCTATAGTGGCCAATGAACATACGTGACGTCATAAGTAGTGCAAATGGACTGCCGATATTAGTAGGATTAAGGATAAGAGATTAGGGTTAGGGGTCATATACTACTCCATCGTGGCAGGCAAGCAGTCAAAGAATTTTGTCTATATCATTGGTTGCAGTAGCCATACCGTGGCAACTGGGTAAAACATACAGTCTTACTAATAAAAAATATATATTGCTTATATATTTTTTTATTTTTCAACGCTGACGAAGTCGCGGGCACTAGCTAGTTATCAATAATTGTCGACTATGATAATTACGAATATTTGAGTGTGTGTTTAAAATATTAAAAATATTTGACCTCGCGCTTTGTGAAATGGCCGGTTGTCGCTAGCAATGTCATCGCTGACAGCGCACCACACCCTATCTTCCAATTGTTAGTAAGAGTTGCAACAAGTTTCTAAATCTCGTTCCAGTAATGACATTCCGATGAGAGCGCGATCAAGTTTGTCTTAACTGAGGTTAAATTTGCATTGCATTTCAATTTGTTATTTGGGAAATAATGGATTTCTAACAATTAATTTATTACCATATGCACATTTGATGGTTTGTTGACAATGGATGCAGTTGTCTATATTTGAAGAAGGGTTACCAGCAACCTCATTTTGCTATATTATGTTAATCCTTAAGAGATACATATTGCGAGAGATATTCATTAAGTAATAATTTTTTAATACAAAACAAAAAAGTACTTAAGATATAAACATTTATTGCTTAATTATTTTATAATTTGATAAAAGCTTCTATGAGTTTTCTTGGGTTTTCCCCATAGAATCAGCAATTCAAGACAGTGGTAATATGCAATTGCGTTCACGTAACTGGATATAGTATTAATATTAAATATTATTTTGACTTCGAATCTGCATAAAAAATTAGGAAAAATTTAGAAAAAGCGCTTGTATTTGTATGCTAACGTTAATTTAAAACTCAATGAGCTGGCCTGCAGCAAAACAGATATTTTGTGCAAGACTTCGTAACAGTCGATATACGCAATAATTATACTCTATGAAATGTGCAACAAACGATGCAGGAGAAAGTAAATGGTAGGTGATGCGAGCCCGGAGCAAAATAGTTCGCCTCAAAACAGGGGCTGCGCGTTGTATTTCTGTTGGAAATTTCTCAATTAGCCATTAAATTGTTTTGCCGGGTAGTGAACAGCGAGATAAACAATATTTTCCTGGTATTAAGAAGATAATAAACTTGTGTTTATTATCTTGTATCAAACCGAAATTTTTAAGCAATTTTACGAGCTCATTGGTCAAAGTGGCTTGCCTTCCACTATAAAAACTTGTGAGATCCTATATAAAATCAACTCAGCTCTCTTATCTTTGGAAGTACCTATTCATCAACTTTGTTATAAGTAATTTGTTATCTTGATCAATTACCTATCAACATTTATAGTGATTATATCAATACTAGACATCTTTATTTCTATAATAATTATAAATAACTAGCGATCCGCTCCCGGATTCGCCCGGGGTATAATTTTTATATATAAAACTCCCCGTTATGGATACCCGCTTATCCCTCTTTCCATAAGTGAAAAACGAATTAAAATCGATTCACCCATTCTCGAGTTTTTGAACCAACCAACTTCTCATTCTCGAGTTGCACAAACCAACTTAACAGAAGATGACTTGGCGCTCGCAAAGAGCACATTTAAACACAGGGGAGACATTGTTTTATAATATGTGAGGATGTCTTCGCGTATTGCACTAATCGCGTCCGATTAGCCGAAAACAAAGATTTGGATATCCAAATCTAAGTGGATTATAATCCACTCGGACACTAGAAGGACTTAATGTCCGAATCCATAACATTAGCCTTGTTTGGCCTTGCTTATGAAATACTAATTAAGGTCGCGTACTAAAATCATTTCACTAGACGATTAAAAATGCATGGTACCTACATCAAAATGCTTATACGTGATCTATACCGTAAAAATCTTCTCGTTACGTGACTGAAAGTGCAGAACATAAAAATGCATGTACGTTATCTAACACCGTACAGCGGAATAATGAAAAACAACCTTAAACAACACCTCATTTTCAAGAGGTACTGACTATTTAGCCATTATAACTTCTGAATTGTGCAATCTTGGGTGCAAATTGAACATCCATTTCAAATCCTCTGTATAAAAGGCAGAGATAATGAAGTGGGTGTTACCTGGCACTTCAAACTATAAATCATATAACACGTTCCGAAGTTTTAGTGCCACAGTTAAATGTATAGTTTTTTATGGACACAACTAGCTTAAAGGGCCGACTGTACGTAATCATGTTTACGACTTAACCGTCTAGGTCTACACCTTAATTTGAAATTATGGTTTGGCTTCTGCGTCGTCGTCTCTTACCTGAGGGCTTTGTTGGCTTATATCCTTTAAATTACATTGAAATTTTCTTTAGTTGATTGCAACTCGAGTAATTTATTTCACTCATTTTTAACAATAACAAATACAAAAATTCTTGGAGTCATAAGTGTTGCTTAAATTATGAGTAGAATGTATTTATAAATTAGAAAAAGTTACGGTGCAAGTGTTATCCCATTTTGAACCCCTGACGCCTTCTGTAAGTAACGAAGTAGGACATCTTATTTCTCTCTTTATTTGTTTCAATCCTGTTTCAAATTATTTAGGGAAATTTCTAAAGTAAAGTTTTAGAAGACATAAGAAAAATCAACTGCTTTACTGTATCAATTATAAAAATATTGCAAATTTTGCAAAGGTAAACAAATATTTGTAAAACAATTTTACCTGTAAAAATCTTTTTGAAAACGTGTTGCATAATTGCTTTTTCTTTAGAGATATCTCAATAAATTATTACCTATCTTTTAGAATTAGGGTGTATATTGGCTTAAATAATTTACTTCTAAAGCACATAAAAAGTTATTTTTTGCTAAAATTGTTCCCTCTTCGCTAATTTTGATTCTTGTTTTCAATATCTCTATTTGTTGTTCTAATTTCTGAAATAATCCTTTTCCTTCAAATAAGGGTGAGCGTGAGCGTATTTAATCGTATGATAGGCTTGGACAATGCAGGGACAATAAGTATTTTATCTAACTGACCCACTAATACCAAGGAAAGATTCCCACAATACGACAATTGACAACAAAAGGATGCTGTTATTCACACCGTTAAGTCTTTTCTATATTACATGCTTTAATTTCAGAAGGATTATATTTTATATACAGGCTGATGTAAAACAGCAAACTTGTGAAATTAAAATAATAAAATATTAATATTTGTTTGGTGTACCTGCTACATAACACACAGAATACTTATTATGAGAATTTGGAATAAAAAAAAGCCTAATATAAATAGTTATGTAGACACTTCAACGAATCACTTATCTAATTAATTAAAATTTAGTCCCGTCGTCCCCGGTGGACCCAGTCACCAAAAACGTTTTTAAAAAAATGTCACCATTCTTGCCGCCATTATTACTCAGGACAACAATATTTGATTATACAATTGTCTTACCAAAGGTACGAACAACATGTGGTAAAAAAATGGTTACTTTTGATGGAGCACAACTTTTTAACAAATTACCGTTGCATATAAAACAGGCAAAATCTTTTGGAGAATTTAGATCCAAGCTCTTGAAACATATTATGTTAAGTGTTTAAATGTTTTAATGTGATTTTGTTACAATCCGGAACAAATATTGTATAATTTTTATCTGCCTGTTTGATGTTTCGTTTCTTAATTAAGTCTTTTCTTATTTTTTCTCATGTAAATAGCTTTAAGCTTTAATGAGAATAAAGATATATAAACCTATAATTGATTAATTAATATTAGGTAAAATATTGCATAATGGGATGTAAAATATGCATTCTTCATTATTTAAATTAAGCTGTTTTGCAACTATCCCCACCCATGCTGGCGTCAGGTGTGCTCAAAATATTTCTATCGTTGGTCATAATTTAATAAGAAATTTAATTTCATTTAATTAATTTCTTTTTTTTAATTAGAGATACCCATCTCTGGCTTTTACCTTCCAGCCGATTCCAGCAACATTTATTTAAGTTATAATGAAAAGTATCGTTTCCAAAATTTTTGTTATAAGTTAAATATTTAATTTTTCTTAATTAATTATTTTCATGTAAATACAATAATATTTTATACATTAAAAACAATTATACTCATATAACATACTCTATATATACACATAATATACAAGAAGTGACGTGCATGAATTGACAGTTAGAGTCATTTATACACCTTTTTAAAAGAGCTTGAAATCACCGAGGTGTTGTTTGGAAACTAATTCGTAATTTTTAATCGAGTCTATTGTGAGATAAGAAAAAACTTTGTGTTTTTTTTTTTTTAGATTTCTAGTATTTTATTTTGAAAAATAACCACCTGTATAACGAAGTATAAGATCCAGTTTGAGTAAGGTGAAGTAAGACAAGTGTATAACAATGAATACAAAACACACAATAAGATGAAAACAACTATGCCATAAAACACCCCTTAATACTTACAGGTCGTCGACCCTGATCTTATTTACCCTTATCTTTTCTTTGGGAATCCCTTTATAATAGTAATATGTGGTTTGCTTTTTATTTTTATTTTATTTTACTTAGTTAAATGTAATTTGTATTCATAGAAATATGAATAAAGGAAGTATTATTCACATGGATTTTAGGTATACCACATTTCATCTTACTTGTTTTCTTAGTTGTTCTTACTTATCATCTTACTTGCTCTTTTAAAATAAATAAAGTACATCGTTCAAAACCAGATCATTGTTTTTTTTTTTCCTGTGAATATTTCAGATTGGTGAATGAATATCGTATGCAAAGCGTCATAATTCTCCGGTAATTTGACTCTTAACCAAGTGCAGTGTCGTCAGAAATTCTCTCGGAGAACGTTCATACACAAAGCGAGGTGAAATGGTTGGTAGATGCTAGACACGCTTCTCACAATGGTTCTTTTAACGCTTTGTCTGGCTTCACTATGCTCTATGAATGCGACACCGTACCTCCGTTAGTTTTGTCATGATTTATCACATTCGTGTTAGCTCGGCTTACCTCTTAATTAATATGCATATTTGTCAAGATTATTCCTTTAAAATTCCTTGAGTCTATTACATTCGTTTGAGACGTACATTGAAAATCATTGTTGCAAAACTGTTATTTTTTTAAGACATTAAAATTTTAGTTTGACCTCACAAACTTTGTGTTCGAAAGACTTCAACCGAATAACTTTATAAAATATAGCCTATGTTACTCGCTGATAATTGTACATATTTCCTTAATAAGACTTTATGGTTCTTAGATCATTGAAGAAAATGATAAGACCTCATATTTTCGAAAATACCTCATCTTCTAGGTCATGCGGGTTTTTTGTAGCGCGCAGACTTGATCAGGTTTCGAGCCTTATTTTCTTGTGTACATTAATATATCTATGTAGTTTCTGATACAAAATAAATACAAACATTTTTTCTCATTCGAAATTGAAGCTTTAAAATTTTGCATGCAAATGTATGAAAATGTAGTGCAACTTTGGCAAAAACTCGATTCGACGTCACGGAAAAGTGGCGTTGAAAGAATGATTTATTCCGGAAGTTAAATTTTCAAATTTCAATTCAGCCCGAATTCATGAAGCTAGAGGCTATAGTCAAATGTAACTAAGTGCAATAAGATGGTAAAATAGTTTAAGAAGTTATGAATAGTTTTTTTTTTTTTCATTTATACGTTATTCTAATTTAAAAGTCGGACAGCGAATTAATTTTACATCCTACTTACATGACTGTTGCTATTATGACTAAAGAATTTTATTGTAAAATACATTAATTTGTTTATTTATTACAATAAAACAGATATAGTTTAAAAAAAAATAAGAAAATTTACAATAGATTTAATCACTTAAATACAAATATTTGTTCCACCTTAGCAGGTAGAAAATACTTTGTACTATTGCACTATAACTGCTGTAGATGAGTTTGTGCAAATATATTTTTTGGTATTATTTAATATGCATAGATATATCTAGTAAGATATTCATTCAATCGGATACAAAAAACCTGTATACTCGTAGTTCAATAAGCTTGGGTGTTAAATTTCTCTGACCACTAAATTTGATTTTTTAAGGGCCCTTCGTTGAATGTTAGACGTTAGAAGAGGGTCGAATTAGGGTCCAACCCTATTGTCCGCATTGCATTGCATAATGCATGTACGCTGCGTCACAATGCGTTAAAAACGCGGATTACAGGGGTTTTTAACTCGTAATGCACAATCAATACGTGCCTTGATAATGGACTTATGATATTCATGAATCGGTTTGAATATTTACGTATATTCATACTAGCTGGTGCCCGCGACTTCGTCCGCGTTGAAAAAAAAATATATAAGCAATATAACGCATGAAACTTTTGCCATGCGTTACTTTTCTTAATTTTAGATGATCCCTCGGGTACTTTTTTTCTGGTGAAAGGTACCCTATGTCCTTTCCGGTATCCTAAACAACGCGTATGCAATATTTCATGATGATCGGTTGAGTAGTTAAGGCGTGAAAAGGTAACAGATAGAGATACTTTCACATTTACAATATTAGGTATGGATAATTTATTTTTACATTTAAAAATGTTAGTGTGTGTTACGTTTTGATTGCTAAACTGTTGTATCAATGGATCTTGAACCCTCATGAGAGGTAGTGGGAAATAACCTATTTATTTATTTATTAACATCAATGATAACTAAAAAAAGTCTCTGTGAAAAATTTGTTAATGTATTTTTATTCGACAATCGCTAATGAAATGTTCTTTCATTGGTAATTTATAATAAAACTAATTTTAGATAATTCAAAAAGTAACTAAAGAAAGAAAATAAGCATTCAGAAGTTAATTATTAAAATTCTATTATAGCAATTGCGACCGTCATCGGGATTTTGTTAATTTAAGAAATCAGAACAAAATTTCCATAATTGACGCGGCCAGCCATAAAAACATTGTTGTAATTGGAGGGTGCCATGCATAATCAACAATCATAATATAGGGGAATGCTGAAAAAAAAAAAAACTAAAATTCTCATCCTTATTTCTATTCTCTTAAGAACCATTTCGTTTTTTAGTTTACGGATTACGGTGATGTGTTAACGCAGCGGGATTCAGTGCTGATGGGTCGACGACCTGATTGAATTGAGATTAGATTTCCAAAGTTGATACTTTCCCTAGTAACGATTTCATTCAAGAATCAACTTTATACGAAATTAATCTACATTATTTTTCTTTTGCAGTAATTTTGCCGATAATACTTTATCCGGTGATTTTGGATTGGGCAGTTATCTTTACAACTGTATATCTCTCTATATCTATACTAATATTATAAAGAGAGGAGATTTGTATGATTAATAATTGACACGATTCTTTACCTTTCAGCTACAATAATTTTGTTTTTGCAATAGAATTTTTTTTTCTATTGCTAAAACGTTTTATAAAATTATATTATTGTGACAAACTGAATTTTTTTTGGTGAAATTTGTTTAGAATTTGTTATAGAGCTTCTGTTCAGTGGTCAGTGTTCAGTAAGTAAATGTATTTAGCTTAATTCGTATTTCTATACTAGTTTTTCTAATGGTACATGGATCAGGTATTCTTTTTGTGAGAGATTTCGATTCCGTCAGTCCCGAGACGTTGCATGTCAGTTCCAAATTCAGTGTTTTTCCCCATACAAAAAGTGTCCAACGCGCGTAAAATAGTTTTCACTTTAAAAAAACTTATCAAGAATGTCATTAAAATAAAGCGTTAGGTGAAAAATGAAATATAAAACGTTGTTAAAATGTAATTTGTGCGTGTCTGACCGCCTTATTAAGAGCGCGCTACACGGCTGGAGCGACACGTTTAATGAATAATATGCAAATTTCTCGTCGATGCGTCAATTTCAACGAGACTCCGTAATCTTTTAATAATCCTTCTACTAAATTCAAGGAGAATAACGAATATACACACAAGTATTAAATAAGACTATTTCTACGCTTTATGGTATTAAAGCTTTATGATATTTAATATTTATAATTTAGGAAGCACATTATGAGCTAGTACTTTTCTGGCGTTATTAATTATTTCTGTTATAATCAATTGTCTGTTGTACGCGACTTCGTCCGCGTAGGCTATATTTTATAAAATATAGCTTATGTTTCTTGCTGATAATGTCACTCGCTTTCTATAAATGAAAGAATTTTTTAAATCGGTATAGAAGTTTTTGAGTTTATTCATTACAAACAAAAATACAAATCTCTCTTTATAATATAAACATTGTAGATAACATTTTAACACAATCTACCTATTTACACTAAGTTTAAGCCATATTAACACATATTAACACGGAGTTTAATCCAACTATAAATTTCCTATGAGAATGACGTAACAAGCTTAAAATGATATTTAACGCACAAACTTGAACTTTAATTCGTACGCCATACAGTACACATTCCACTGACACGAAAGACATAAATAAGCAGAAACCACTTGAGTTGTTCATTGACGGTACCTAGTTATAAAAATTATCCCCAGCACTTGTGTGACATGAAACGCACCCCATATCAAGTCGATTGCAAAAAAACTAGCGTCGAGCCGTTGATAGCATCGAGCGCAATAAACGCTATGTCCACAATGTGTTACTTAAAAAAAAATGTTCTAAAGACGTGAATAGGTAATAAAAAGGACAATAATTCCTCAGTAATAAAACTGGTAGAACCTAAATTGAATGAGGGAGACATTTTTATGGAGCGATAAAATATGTACGCGCCAAATATTTCGCAATTCAACACGGGCTCTCATAATTTTTACTTAATTTTAATAAGGCACCCAATTATATTGAATTTTATTTTAGGTGCTTAGAGCGAATTTAATATTAACTAGCGATATGCTTCGGCTTTGCTAAGCCTGACTTTTATTCTACATTTATTATTAAAGTTGAAGTTACTTTTTGACTTATTTTCTTCGATTTCGTTAGAAATGAAGAAAAACCTATAAGAAAATTTAAACAAAATAGATTATTAAAAGGAATTATTATAACCTAATAAAATATTTAGATTCTATTTAGATTTAGATTATAAACATTTCACATAAAAATTGGTAGCGAAGTTAAGAAGGACTAGTTTTACTTACATGCAAACTCGGAAACTGTTACTTTTTGTCTTTATTTTTTTCGGAAAGAGTTTGTATGATACAATAGATTTTTATTTAAAACTAGCGACCTACCCTCGGCTTCGCACGGAATTTTTGTAAAATTTTTCTTCATAAGAACCTTTCTCGTGATTTAACGAGTATTTGAAAAAAAAAAAACCTAGTCTTCTTGGTCAAGCCGTTCTCGAGTTTTGCGCTTAGCAACACACTAGGCGATTTATTTTTATTGATATACTTGGATAGACAGATAAAATTATTCAAAATACTGTGCTCTGTGTGACAGGGTTCATCGAATACTATACTATTATGGTATCGGAGGGCCGAATGATTAAAATGGCATGAATTTAAAAATGTAGTATAATCAAATTTAAAAATTTGTAGAAAAATTATCCCTAGATTTTCACTCGATAATCCAAATTATCACTCTAACTTGCCAAATATGAGTTATTAACTTAATATTAAGTAAATTTTTCGCACATAATTTTAGGTTATTTGTAAATTTGCTGAAGTTTTTTAATTAAAATCTTAAATGGTTATCAAAAGAACAACAATCTATTAAACTTCGATAAAGCTAATTAATTTGCTCCTTTACGTTACGAAAATAGAAATCGACGCCAGTAGGTATGAGTAAACGCAACGTACTTTAATCAGTTATTTTTTTTATTTTTTTTAAGTAAACGTAACATGAGATGTGTTACGTTTACTTAAAAAACAAAAATTTGTTAAATATAAGGAAGAGTAAACCATCTTGACATTGTTTCTATGGTGACAATTTATTATATCTCTTTACAATTAAGTGATAAACATACAGAATGACTAACGGTGGTAAAAGTTGCTTAAAACAATAGCATGATTAAATGATTACTTAATAAATTATTCACAAGATATCGGGAATTGCTATAAAATTATGTTAAATCGTAAATATGTATGTAATAGTTAATAATTTAGATATAGTTTAAAAAATATCTCTTTGAGTGAATTAATTAAAAGGTTTCATCCATATTAATACTCAATAATACCTAAGTCTTCCCAAAAATAGTTTCTTTAAAAATACATTTGTGTATTTTAAAAATGGAGGCATAATTTTATTTTATAATATTCTCTTTTCTATACAACAAGTTTAAATTACCTTTTGATGTTGTTGGAAATCGCTACTCGGTTTTGCTGGAAAGGTTAGCTGCAGAACCTTTTACCAGCGCATAAATATTACTAAAAGACTTGTCTTGTACCGCGATTATTGCGATATTTCGTTATATTTCGCAGATTACAATATATTTTGTATGTTCCAAATTTATTAATAAACTGTATCAAACATTAATAATTCTCAAATAATAAATTGTAACAGCTTATAATAATTGTGAAGACTTCTGCTAAAATAGCTGTATGAGAGAAGAAGAATTATTTTAGGGTGATTAATCTACAACTCAAGTTAATCTAAACCGACATGTTTTATGGCAATTAATACCTAATATTAATAGAGAATGAATATTCATCCCAAAATTTGACATCGCTATTTTGTAGGTAGGTATCTCATTTACATGGATAATAATATTTCATATTGTAATTGTAATATTAAAATGGGGAGTGGTTTTGTAATCAGAGATGGCCACTTCATATTTCAAACTACGAGTATTTCTATAGGTAAGCACATTTTTAGGCGAATTTTTTATTTAATTTAAATTTATCTTTTCTATCCTTTTTTTACTTTCAGATACACATTTATCTTAATACCTAAATAATCTTAAAATTAATATTAACCTTATTTTTTGCCAGATGCCCGTTATCCGTTAGATGCATTTTTTTTTTTTTTTTTCAAAAACTATCCAACATCTGGTCCATTTGTCACTAGACATCTATTAATACGTGAGCTGTGGTAATAAATAGTACATTACTGCCTAAACCAATTAGAAATCGAGAATAATGTGATAACGAAATCATCAACAACGATAAGAGCCTGTGTCAGTTACATTAAATGTACGAGTAACTAACTGGCCAGATGTTTAGATGCATCACATAAAAACTGAACGTTTTGGAAGAGAGTTAATGGACTACTCGCCCAAATTTATCTATTATTTACCTATTATTTAACTCACCCACTAGCATAATGATCGTCATAAAATAAAATTGAAGACGGATTCTTATTTGTTTTTGATGGAAATTCTATCTGTCTGTAGTTTTTGATACAACATACAGATGGGAGTGGAGGGACAGGCATTTTATTTATAAAATACTAACTGGTTCCCGCGAGTTCAACCGTGTTGAAAAAAAAAGTATAACTCCTGAGAAAGTATATCTATACTATACTAATAATATTATAAAGAGAGAAGATTTGTGTGTTTGTAATGAATAAACTCAAAAACTACTGGACTGATTTTAAAAATTCTTTCACCTTTAGAAAGCTACGTTGTAAGCAAGTAACATAGGCTATATTTCATAAAGTTACGCAGGCGAAGTGGCGTGCAACAGCTAGCGTATTTTTTTCTGGAATAAATGTCCAGAAATAGCCTTTCCTGGTTTAGTAGTTTTTGAGTTTACTCATTTAGAAACATATCTTTTTTCTTTATAATAATATTAGTATAGAATTAGATTAATATTATAACAGTTAGTTGAAAGGGGTTTTTTTTTGTTTTTTTGTTTTTTTTTTGTTATTCCATAGTATACCTTTTTTTGCAAATATGTTATGTAAAGTATTGACTTCCTTGATAAACGATCGCCACGCCACCTCTTTAATACCATCTGCTTCCTCTAGGCGCGTTAACAAACGATTTGTTAAAAGCGCACTGGGCTCTTTTCACTGTTTGACCAGAATGACCGGTATACGCCACTTAATGACTCGTGCGCTTTCTTTTGAAGAAAGGATATTTAAGGCAGCTGTTAACTCAACTGTAAAGCAATTTGCTTCGTTCCCATATTGTTTGTGTTCAAAACACTCAAAGGATAAACGACTCGGTTCTAATAAATAAAATAGAAAATTACAGTTGCGTAAAAACCAATAAATTTAAAGTTGCCGCTTGAACAATAAACTCGAGGTCCTAACCCCTATTTTCTTAAGATAAATGAGACGGCGACGGCGTTTTGTTTTTCTCTAGCCTTTTTAATTTAGATGAAGTGGTCGAAAAGGCTCGTAAAGGCTCGTAAAAACCAAACTCATCATAAACCCTACTCCTTTTACAAATTTCTTACCTGAACAAATCTGAAGAAATATGAGCATTAATTTTACATAACCAATAATCGAGCATATAATTCAACAAACTTTGTATCAGTTAAATAAATGAAGTTAAAGAAAAGAATTAAATGAAATGAAAATTAATGAAATAAATGAAACAGGCTGAGCCCTAATTCAGTTAGGTTTGAGCGTTTGAGCATTAGAGACATTTGAGCCCGACATTTGAAAACTAGAAGTACGCATAAATCATCTACTGACCTTGGCGAGGAATGAGAAATAAAAATATATCATGTAGAATAAAATTTACATCTCCTATTGGTTTTAACCGCCCCAACGCAAAAGGGTATTATAAAGTGTACCTATCTGTTTGTGGTATCATAGCTCCCAAACGGATAGACCGATTTTGGTCCTTTTTTTTTTGTTTGAAAGCTGACGTGATCGAGATAGTGATGGAGATAAATTATAATTTATGAAGACCTGTTTAGGCGTTGGAACCACAGATTTGATTGTTTTGAAGTTTGGTGTACTGTTACTTCGGTATTATATAGATATAACATTGTAACCCAAATATTTTCAAAGTTCGAGTGAATATGCATATTCTGGGTGAGCTCGCTCCATCACAGGCCTCATCTTGGCTGCACGGCTGGATGCTGGCTAAGAGCAAACCCATCTCTAATAAAAACACCTTTATTAGTTTGTATAAAAATACCATTTTCATGACATGGTAACGTTGACGTTTAGGCTTATTAGAATGGTCTCAATAAAATATCGGGGGTTAATTTATAATTTTTAATTATAGCTTGTCTAATCTCAAAATATCGAAAACAAAGTCGTTCTCTGCCTTTGTCTGTTTCTTTGCTTTATTCTGAACTACACGAAGGATTTGGATACGGTTTTCACTAATTAATAGAAATATAAACGAGGACAGTTTTTTTATATAAATTTGCATCGATGCAAAGTCGAGCCGGATCGCTAGTGTGAAATAAATCCCCTAACATAATGTTTACGAGGACGATTTATTAAATGTTTGCTCACGTAACGACTATATTTTGTATACTCGTACATTTCCGTAGGAAACAATTAGGAGCATTCCACTAGAATTATTAAGGAAATGCTTCGTAAAGTAATAAAATCAGAACAAGAATCAAAGTTACGAAGCGTGTTTGTCACGCGCAAGTAATTCAACATTTTTTTACAAATTAATCACGTTAATTTCTACACAGTTAAAAATGTTGATTTTTGGTGTTTGGGGTAAATAGTTCTTCATGAATTTTTTAATATATTTTTTTAAAATAAAATATGTGTTTTATTTTAAAAAAATATATTAAAGCTATATTATTTAAGCTAAGGTATTTAAGCTAGTCTTTTAATGGTGTCGATCTTACAGTAAAATTTTCATAGTCTAGCTGGGTTTGGCTCTATGGTAACTATTTGAATTAGTTTCAGCATACAAATTACCTTTTTTATGTCAGGTGTGGATGAGTCAAAGATGTTGCTTAAGACCTGACCAATACCAGGATGCTATCAATCACGCAGAAATCAAAATAATGTAGGTACAGATTCAAAATATCAAAATATTGTAAATATGATGAAGATACTCCCTTTTTGCAGCAACCACCCAATTACGGGTGACCAACGTGAAATAAATGTATCACTGTTTTTGTTTTGATGAAAATTGAGCCTTTTGAAGGCATTAACTTCTTTTAGTTTGTGAAGAAATAAAAAGATAAATATGTATATAAATATACTTACAGAGGAAGATATCAAACGACGTACATATTACTTTTAAGGATTTTCATACAATATAATGCGTATTTTCAACGTTAACCTTTCGAAAGAACATCAAAGTCAAGGTAATGAGGTCGTTGGAACGACGAAGGTTGTACTGAGTTGGCAATTTCAGTACGGTACCTTTTTAGAGACTTTAGTGGCATGCTATTTAAGGAAATTTTACAATTCTTAATTGCTCCCGGTGAAGCTAGCAATGGTAATTAAATGTATTAGCACCATAAAAAGTAATGAACTACTGGATATATCATTATAGTAATCCTTAGCTTGATTTTTAATTTGCGTTGCTGTTATTACGAGTAATGTAAAATAATTTGGTTTTTGTTTTTCAATAATATGTAATCACTAACATATAATATTATATTTTATATATTATCATAATATATTTTAATACATAATCACTATCACTACATAGTTAAAGTAAAGCCCCCTTTTCTCAGTCTATCTGTATTGTATCCGTTACTAATCTAAGGAAAGGTAAGAACGTATTTTGTTCTTGTTTACGTAAAGAGGTATTTCTGAATATGATTTGTTTGTATATTTTATGAATATTTTATTTATATCTAATGACTTAATAACATAGATTTTTGTCGATAAAATATCGGTTTATTAGGGCTGTTTTTTGCGTGCTCTATACCTAAATCGTTTGATGTATGTTAAAACAATCTGTAACAAATATGTCGACTTTAAATGAACACTAAAGTTTTGATTTTTTTTTGCTAAATTTTATAAAAATTATTTTTATCTATAGATAAAAATAATTTTTTGTCTTAAATTCTTACTGTATGGGCAAGCCGTGACAATTGGCTACGGATACATAAGTATACGAGTATCATCAGAAAGCTCAACTGTAGACAAGATTTTTTAAAAACAGGCTTAGGTCAACTTGGTTCCGTTGTATAGTTTCAATAATGCAAATAATTACTATTTAAATTCGGGCCATACGATCGGTGTGATGTTTCTATTTCCGAATTTAGAATAAATTCAAATTTAAATTCAATGTTCTATTTTCATTCGGTTCGGAATTACGTAACCTACCACAAATTAATTGCTATTTCAATCAATAGCTTTGTTAACATTTCTTTAATTAAAGTAAGATAATTTCATTACCTATGTTTGCTTCGTATAAGATGGTAAATTAGAAATCTACAATTCTAATAATAATAAAAGCTTATTATTGTACCCTCTGAGGGACCAACTCTGATCATGACAGATGATAGTAAAATTTTATTACTTAGAGCACTCTCCATAACAGATTGTATGAACTATGGCCAATACAACTAAATTATTATAAGAACATAAAAACTTTATGTCTGGATGAAAGATAAATATAATTGATTTTATATGCTTTATTAAATAAATAAACATAAATAAATAAGTGAGTAAGTAAATATATAATATATAAATCGATTCGGAAGAAATTTGACAGACAGATTTATTTATTTTCTGGAGTTTTCCATACTAGCAAACTTGCAACAGAATACTAGCATATTTTATTAGTACATTTTATAACATATTTTCGTGATTTTATATATTTTTAAATATGCTTTGAAATCAACGAACCTTGTATATATAATAAACAAATACAACTATATATCTGCTTGATATCCCTTTTAATGACAAAAAAAAAAAACAAATTTAAACAAAGTTAGGTACAGCAACAAAATTTATAATAACGTTTAATAAAACTATTATTATGGTACATTTACTTTTATATGAAATTCAATGCAGTGCCACATTGTAAGTTAGAAAGTTAATATACATACATAAACGATATCTGGCAACTTTGGTAAAGTAAGGCGATAAAACTTCGATTTATTCTTGAGGAAAGTTGGTGGTCAACTGCTACAATGAAAATCCGATTATGGAAAAGTACCTATTTGCCAAGAATATATTTTCACATAAGTTGTATAAGCGATTTACTCCGTGCAGAATGAAGGCCACGCAATAATCGGTTCAGCCCTTTGGGAGATTATTACTGACAAATTAATACAATATAGAATGACCGAATAGCAAACTAAATTATATTTAAGTATACGTATTCAACTCGTTTTGATTGTCGGGAAGATTCAGTATCAGCGTTTTCAATAATTATTATAAATTAGTGTACAATAGTGTGTATATGTGGTACATGAATGGCTTTACTAGCTTAACTTTAAATTCTTTTTTTGATCTGTTTTTGATCGTTTAAGTAAAAAAAAATTTATGTAAACTTTTTGTGAATTAATAAAAAGTCGCTACAGAATTCAAACAAATTCCATTCCATAGACCATGAAGAATTTTACTAGGGAATAAAAAAAGAGCATTCATTCCTTCAACAATGAAATACGATTTTTAATTTAAAAGTTCGAGTGCCTAGGTTCGTTCGACAAACACGCGTACGACAAAATTAATTAGTTCCATCAATCACGGTATGAATGGTGTCAGTCGGAGCACCGGCCCACTGCGTTTGAAAGGCCAAACTATCAGACAATAACATTAAAAAATAAATGTAACGTGATTCGAGTATTGTGCGCCAACCCTTTGGTAAAGAAGGTAAAATAATGAACAGTTGGCACGCTAGCGAATGGGCGGGGGCATTTGGGACAATATTTTGAATACGAACACGGAGATGTCATATGAATTTTTCTTCCCTTTTCTAACGGACTGTACTTGAATATTGGGAAGCGAATTGACGTACGAAAAGTTAGGTAAAATCCAAATAGGGCGAGCCGAGCACGACAGGACAGCGAGTTTATTGATGCGCAACACATTTGATGCGGTTTTTACCATCAGTTAGATAATTTTCACGGATTTTCTAAACATATAATAAAACCCAATTAACTTTTTTCCTGGGCGAAGCCGGGAGCAGATCTCTAGTAGATTTTATTTTAAATAGCAACAAAGAGGGGTCATCACAGTTATTTAACGAGGTTTTCTAATAGTTTCCTAACATTAAAACAAAAATGATGAAAATATTTTAAACTAACACTTTTACACATTTTTTTTATCAAGACGCGCGTGTTATCACAATTAATATTAAATAATAAATGCGCAGCGATTTACATGTTTCAAGGTTGAAAAGTTGAATATGACAACAATCCATCATGCAATGCTACAATGCACAATGCGCAAGCGCACCCAGCAACTTTTTTTTAAAAGGAGAAGTGATAATAATATTTTATTTATAATGTTAATTCAAATGAAGATTTCGAAATGATTTTGTTTTTAAGTTCCATATTTTAAATAAAATTAAATAAAATAAAACAATATACTAATAATACCAGTAATTTATAAAAAAAAAAATTAAAATTTCATTTTAATATTATAATACTTTAGAACAAGGTATTCAGAATATAACATTTATTATTATGTTATTATTACCTACAATTTTTCTTTATTATTATCACCATCAGAAAAATAATCGGAGGGTGTGTGTCTATGGATGCGCCCTTATTATTGTGATATTGAAATACATTTAGCACATTGAAGCGTCTGCGCATTATTTTTCTTCATATAAAAATATTATTTGCATACGTCATTTATTGTCATCAGACAACGCAATGTGACTGTCAATGTAAACAAAGTAAGTACGTTATTTTAACACTCTTATAAAAATATAAAAGTATTTTATTATTCATTGTTAGTTTATTAAATATAACAGCTAAAAATAAATAACTATTGGCCATGAGTAGAAATTTACGTTAGTTACAGAAAACTATAAAAACTGACGATGTGTACACATGCTGTTTAATTAGTATTACACAAGTTGTATGTGACTGAATATAAAATCAATCAAAAAATATTTAAAAAAAAAATATTAAAAATATATTTTATTTAATTTTACATAAGTAATTGAAATAGTGGCAGTTTTAAGTGAAGACTTTAAAATACATGTACAGCAATAGCAGTATTGCTATTTTTAAAACTATACTATTACATAAAAATCTTGACAATCATTCTTATTTTTTTATAAAACACTAAATAAATTTATGATAGGCCTTTTCTCTAAGATTCTTCAGCTAGATTCTTTTTTTCAGTTAGACGGGTCTCCTTCTGTCCTGAATTTTTCTTTACATGTAATTAATATTTAGCATGTAATAACAATGAAGTGTTTACAATAGAACCCTTTCAACCTAAAGTAGTAGTTCTATTTGTCAGAAAAAATAACTCACAATTTGTAAAGGTAAGAAGCGGATGAGGTGTAAATCTTTTAATTATAATATAAACAAAAGAATTATAATAATTATTATAATAATTTGATGACTAACGATTGTCTAACAAGGTACAAGGCGTATTAAGCTACAAAATAAACTTAAGTTTGGCCAAATAAAGATACTTAATGGGATTTTTGAAGAGTATATTACGATTCTGTACTTAACGATTTCTAAATCAAAATGAAAATATTTATTTATCAAATAGGTTTCTCCAAGGAACTCTTATAATCGTCATTATAAATTTAAACTTACTAGGGTTTCGGAAAAAAAAACCCAGATGATGACTTTTGCCAAAATGCAAAAGTAAAGATATAGGTGAAGGTTTGCTGGCTTGCGAGTCATTGTTTAAACCAATTTGAAATTGTATTTCAATATTTTACGGAGACTTAAATTTTAACATTTAATAACAATTTTATTGAAAGAAAAAGTTTCTTTCAGTCGTGTCTAATATTTTGCACGCAGGTAAGTTTCAAAATTGGTTTATAAGATTTTCATTTCACCCTTTAAAGTCGGTTCCAATTACACAGTTTACTCAGTTCCATTCAGTACCTACACAGTTTCAAGGTGCCATTTCATCTTAAAACATTGAATTATTAAATTATTACCTATTTCGTTTGTTTTATGTGTTCATTGCAATAATAATTTATTATATAACCTTATTTAATGTAATGTAAATGTTATTATGAGTAGTCTTAGAGATCAGAGTATAGCTATTATAATACAAGCGCTTGCACTACTAACTTTAGCCGTAACATAAAGATGCATACGTACAAACTGACCAGTCATAACAATAATCTCGATTTCATAAAAGCTACTGTCGGGCCGAACATCAAAATTCATTCACCCTTTGTTGCTCCATTTTTACACTGAACAAACAAACGTCACACACACTCCACAATACTGCCGATTCAATAGTCAACAGAGTTCCACCCATTTCGAGGGTGTCCAATTTATTGGTGTTAGCAAAAACATTGCAAATATTTTTTTGCTCTGTGTTATGAGTGGCGTACAAAGGAGAAACAGTGAGGATACTTTTTTTAATCTTATTTTATTTTTAGAGTGGGGAAATTTAGATAAGGGAATAATAAATAACAATGAAAATAAATAACAAATATAAAAATAAAAAATTACAATTAGGTGCCATGTTTTAAATTTTTAATCGATCTCTACGGAACTTAACATTTTTTCAGGATAAAATGTACCTATCCTATAGTTAATCCAGAAAATAAACTATCTGTGTGCCAAATTTCATCTAAATAAGTTCAGCCGTTTTTGTAGCCGATTGAGTAACAAAATTCCAAATATTTAAACTTGCAAACATATAATACAAACTTTAGGATTTATTATAATATAGGTATTACCAGCGACCGCTCCCTCCTTCGCACGGATGCAATTTTATTCTGCAAATTATATATAAAAAGTTTCCTCGTTTAACGCTCTTTCCATTAGTAAAACCGCATTAAAATCAATTGCGTAGTTTAAAAGATCTAAGCGTACATACAGAGAGACAGATGGCGGGAAGCGACTTTATTTTATATACTACTTAATTATTATAAATTAAGCATTTATTAGGATTATACATTTATCTGCATACTTTAATAATGAGTTTGTCCACTGTATGTTGTAAATGTGGTGGCGTACAGTTTTGCCCCTTCGCAGAACGTGCCCAACAGGATACACAGCTCGCAAATCAAACAGAGCTTTGTTTCATAGCTTTTTATTTATAGTTTCGAGTGTTGCCATCCAGCCGCAATGCAAAAAGTTTTCAATGTATCGCATACGGATCAATAATTGATTCAACCGTAAAGTTTGACAGAAAGTTTTTTGTTTTTTTTTAATATCGAATTTTATATGTAATATGATATTTGCAATCCGACCTCATCTTTGCACGGTTATATTTGGTTGGCATTGTATTAATATATCCCTATTCTACTATTATAAATGCAAAAGTTTGTTAAGATGTAATGTATGTTACTAACTGAACGGATTTAGACGAAATTTGACACACAGATAGTTTATTATCTGGATTAACATATAGGATTTTTTATTTTTTATTTTAAAAATTGTTAAGTTCCAGAGGGATCGAATAAACATTTAAAAAATTGGGCGCCACCGTCGTCACAGCAATAAAGATGTCAGATATTTTCTCAAGTTTTAATTTTTCAACGAGGACGAAGTCTCAGGCCTCAGCTAGTAATATTATATTTGTAATGGGATTGAAATTCAAAACTTATTTTAAATAATCAGGACGCTGTAGGTAACATATATCTGAAATGTATAAGTTAAATGGAATGGTATAAATAATGAGTGTTCATGAAGGGAAGAAATTTCTTCAAGAGAAAGTTTAGCAACTTAGCCCAAATATGGATCTTACTAACAAGCATATTTTTGTAAGAGTCTATACCTTAAAACACATTGCAAGTGTTAGGATCACGCGATTAGCACGCGACTGCAAAATTTAATCGTCCGTGTCCATTCGCCATTATAGTAATAGTAAACAAGATAGTTGCGATGGGCAGGCGAATCGTGCAACAACGAAATTTTGAACCCTTCTGAATTAAATGCAATAAATTATGTTCAAATGCAGTTTGTTGTTCCGTTTTCAAATTGTAAAATGAAAACGTTAATGTTGTAGATCATTAATAATATAGCGACCCGGTCCCGGCTTCCAGGCTAAAACTCAAAACAATTGCATTCACAAATATAGATATTAGTTATAATATTGATATTATTTATGTAAAAATGAAGAAAAAGACAACGGAAAACTTTGTTCGGCGGTCGCAAACAACGATATGTCGTAAAAAATCCACTTCTCATATCTTCATAATTTTCCTAGTTTTATTCTTCAACCAAAACAAAATAACATTTCACAAATATTTTTTGTTTGACTTATATAATGTGAAAACAAATGTTATGCTTGGAATAACAAGTAAGTAATTGATAACGACACTGTTTAGTAATAAATATATTGTAAATATATATGTATATAATTTAGTTATATATTTTTATTTTGAACTGTTCTTTCTCACAACAATATGATCATTCAGTGACAAAAAAAAAAGAAAATAATCGGTTTTATTTTCTACGTTACTTTAATAATTGGAATAAACACATCCTCCTAACAATTATCTTATTAATTAACCATGACGCACCTACTGTTGTGCTTTACAGGAAATAATATTATGAAGAAGAAACATAAAAAAACTTGACAATTTAGCGTTCCAGTCGCTGACCGACTCTATAAAATAGGGTAACTTGTTTAAACAACGTCACAGTTCATGATTGAGGACAATTCGTTTTACAGGGCACGCGTCTTATTAAATTATAAATTAAATAAGCAGTTGACAACCTTAGTTGATGTACAGCCTTTATGACGTTTCCGATTTGGTGAATGAATGATGAAATAAATTAAAAAATTTAAATATTTGATTTTCATGGGTTCTTTTTTTATCTTGTGTGTAGTAAATTTACACATTTAACACTTAATAAACTAAGATGCAGTTGTTTCTTATATTTGTCTTTTTTTTTTAAATATAATAATACTAATATTATAAATGCGAAAGTTTGTGAGGATGGATGTATGGATGCATGTAAAGTTACTCTTTCAAGCAAAAACATCTCAACAGATTTGGATAAAACTCTAAATGAAAGAAATAGGGTGGAAACATTTGTATTATACCGCGCGCACGTTCGGAATATATAATTTATTTTGGTAGTAGGTACTTTAATATATAAATTTACTAGTTCAGATGTATTTTAAAATACTTTAAAAATAAAAAAAAGACACGGGACAGTACGGGTGATACGCTTTGCTAATTTTATTAAAAAAAAAAAACAGTCAAGAAGTCCACGAAATTAATTTAAAATATAACCTTACATCAATTTTTGCTTCGGATAAATTATAGGACAGATGTTCGCGTAACGCTGTCTTATATTTTTGTAACTTAATGAGCCGTATCAATTGAATTCAAAGTCTTGAAGAACGATTTCATTTGGGGATGTTATGAAATAATTTAATAAGAAACCAACAACTCGCAATAATTAGAAACAGCAGTTGTTCATCGCAATTTCGACATAGTCTGAAGTCACGAGCAGTGATGTATGAAGATATGACAGCTAAGTTAAATTGGTCTTAATGTTTTGTATGAACTTCACAGACCAATTCAACCTCTCTCAGTATCTGTTTTCACATCTCAACCACAAAACGCAATTATATGAAAAATATGATAACAATGAGAATTTAAAAAATAAGTATCCAGTAAAAAAGTTTCAAGAATTGTAGAACGAATATTAGGATTCCAATAGCAGCTCCTTGGATTAAACTTTCTGTAGCAGACCATGTTATATTTATCTACTTTAGTTTTACAATCCTGGCGAAGTGTGTAAAAAGTGCTGGTTGATAATAAAATATTTTAAGCTACATACATTTTCTAGAAAGTGACACATTACCACGGTTACTTAATTAGGCTCTAGACGCGTTATGCTATTGTCTACTAACTATATGTGACCAGTAATTAGATGTTATGCTCCAGAGAATTCTTGTCCGTAGGGAGTCGAGTACCCGCAGAGAAACTTCGTATGTTAATGTATTTGTATACTGCTAGCTGTGCTACTAGCTTTGCCCATAGCTATATTCTGTATTAAAAAATAGGAAAAATAAGATTTTTTCCGGTTAAAAAACTCGTAAGTAAATAAAAGCAAAACAAAACACAATTTTAAGTACTTATGTTCCAACTTTTGTTATGTACTAGCTGTTGCACGCGATTTAGTCAGCGTAACTTTATACAGCCTATGTTACTCGATGATAATAGGTATAGCTTCCTAACAGTGAAAGATTTTTTTTCAAATCGGTCCAGCAGTAGTTTCGGAGCCTATTCAATGCAAACAAACAAACAAGCAATCAAATTTTTCCTCTTTATAATATTAGTATAGACTATATTGCTACAATTTTTTTTTTTCAATTAACTTCAATTACTCCAGAAAGCTAAATTTTACCAGGATACAAAATTAATTTTCATATCTATGTGCGACATCTATCATAGCAATACGACAATGTGATAAATGTGATAAAACGGAGCAATCAATACGTAGTACAGTTTTCACAGCTGTCGAAGAGATGGCGCTGTTCATGATAGAATTTGATAATGTTATAAATTTAAGTAGCTTAGTAACTATTATTTGCAGACAACTAATTAAAGTATAATTATTATTATTTTTAACTGCATTGGCACTCAGGAGCTGCCCATGAAGCTATAGTGAATAGCCGAATTTTAAACAAAAACAAACGAAAATAAACCTAGGTCTGCATGAGTTTCTTCAGGCGTCGATAACCATCAAACCCAGCAACCTGCTTGCCGCCTTTTTTGGGCAGATATTTGGAGTCCGGGATAGTATTTCGTATAAATAGAGAAGACCCATGTAACCTTTTAGGTAATTATCAATTTAAATATTTACATGCAATTGGCAGAGTGCTCACATGAATGATGGCGTATGTTCATACGAACATGTGCAATACTCATTTAAGACAGTGCCAAAAGGATAAAATAAATAGAATAAATGGTAAACAAAAAGGTTCTAGCCCAACTAACTTCACTAACCTAACTGTTAGTTAGTTCTAACTTAACTGCCTTGTCAGTGGGTGCAAACCGCAATATTCCTTGCAGATAGATACTAATGACAGTGGTTTTACAATTGAATTAGTAATTTAAAATGTAAGTAACATATAGATATATCTAACATATTACTGATTTAATTGTATATATTTAACAAGATTATTAATTAACAATATTACGGTTTAGTTTAAACACAAAATTAGATGTGTTTACAATATGTATAGGTACTATCTAATAAAGCCTAATAGGATATATCTGTTTAATCCTTTGGGCCCGTTTACTTAGGCCTACGAAAACTAAACATCAGTTTAAAACTCGTATTTAGGATTAGATTAATTCCTAACGCGGGCTTTGATAACGCTCCAAGTTTGCTCCTGTTTGCTATTTCGGGATTTGCGGAGAACAACACGGTTTTAACAAGTCTTACCTACATCAGGAATTGTGGCTGCGACTTGTAGAATATAATTAGATATTTCATAAATACACAGGTTGGTACGTATACATGTTTTTTGTATTATGTTAATATCGTCAGACAGGCTGATGGTCCACTTGATGGTAGGTGGCTACCGTTGCCTATGGCTATAAAGTATAAGAAAAGCAACGCCATAGGTTCTGCCGATCACAGAAGGATTAAGCATAAAGGATAAAGAAGGAACTGAAAGGGGTAATGGGTAACGGAAATCGTAATAGGATGTTGTATAAATCGTACTAAAATTCTTAAGTTTTTAGGCCTGGGTAAAGTCAGTCAACTCACACAGACATTAACAAAACAATAGCATTAATAAAAAACAAATAAAAAAACATGACTGAAGAATGCAGTGCATCCTGTCTGTAAAAACTGTCATTTACTTTATATAAATATTATAAATAAAAACATTTTAGTAACTTATACTCGTAAAGTAGGATAAAATATTACACAAGTTGGAATTTCTTTTTAAGTAATATGTTTGAGTTAGGAATTACAAACAAAGAGTTTTTTAACTTATTTAATATGTGGAGCTTATGATTAGTATTACCAAAAAGTTTATAATCATTATACATTATGTGTTTATTTACACATTATACTTACTGCACTCAGTTTTTTTTTATTAAAATGAATTATTCAGCTCGCACTTTTAAATTGGGACTTTTACTTGAGGCAAGTTTGTAAAAACGTGATAATTTAATAAGTTTGTAAACTTTGATCATCATCATCACCATCAGCCTACGACTTGTAATTGTAAAAATTGTAATATATTCAAGATTTTACTTATATAAAAGATTGATTGTATGAGATTAGGTTTTAATGCATTGATTTATACCTCATCATTCAAACAATATTATAGAAGTATTTCTTTAAGTCAGTTTCTTTCTGTGTACATTTTGGTGGTGAAATATTTCTTTCAAAACGCAACTCTTTTCTATGTTAAATTAGATATTCTTTTAGTAAACATTCATAGTATTATGTACATAAAATAAAGTTTCCTTGCCTAACTAGAAATCCCAAGTAATTCAATCAATCGGTTACCTATTTAATAAATTAGAAAGTGTGACGCACTGGCATTGGTTCGAATACCCAATACTCATACGTGTTGATAGCTTTGTTTACGTGAGGTTAGATTTGTTTTCCTTTTCCTAAATTTGTAGACATTAACCACCCGAGGCTCGGATCATTCACGTAATGAACTATACGGATCGAGGTCGCGCCGAATCTCCTCTTTGAATCGCCCTTGTTAATCCTAAATCACAATTATTGTTATAGGTAGTCTATACAAATTCATCCTATTTTTTTTTTTCTATTCATGAACCAAACAAAATGTACTGAATAAGTACGAACATTTATTATGCATACTAACTACTCGCTCCCGGCTTCACCCGGGGTGCAAGTTTTATATAAAAAATCCCCTTTCCATTTGTAAAAACCGAATTAAAAATTCTAGTTTTTGAAGCGTAAACAAACCAATAACATTTTTATATATAAAAAAATTACCGTCAAACGGGGTTACTTTGATTTCCAGGGGAACATTGACAGATTTTGGGACTAAATTGACAATGGGTTAGAACAGGTCTGTTGGTGTCTTTATAAGTTCCATTGATTGAGCTGGCAAAGAAGGATAATTCGAACTTATGTTCTATATGCAAATGCGACTATATTTCTATCGGTTTAATGCTATGTCAAAATTCACTTTGGGTAACTTTGACACCTACAAAAAAACAATAGAAGATTTTTATTTTTTTCATTTGAGCATTGGACTGTATACCCAAAGGACTAATTATACTATAGAGATAAAAAAATATCAAATATCGCAAAATCGCGTCATAGGAACAAAAAAAAATCTCAAAACCCTGTCAAATTAACCCCGTTTGACGGTATATGTAAAAATAAAGTAGTAATAACTATTAAATTTTATCAGACATATTTTTTTTAATGTTAAGGTAGACAGACAGTCTGACGGTCCACTTGATCGTAGGTGTCTACTGGCAACATAATCAACGACACAGGTTCTACAAGAGTGCTGCCGACCATAGTTGCAAAGGATTGGGAAGGAAATAGTTAAATGGGCTTTGGCATCCCTAACTCACATAGTACACATGCTGTCTATTATTTCGTCACGGTGGTCTTCTGTAAAGGGGTGGTCACTGCCACCAGACGTTAAGGTTAACGTATACAATATACAATATTTTTTTATTATCGAGATGCACTTATTTTGTACCGACATTTCTTGTTTCTTGTTTAAATTTTTAATTAACAGTCGAAGAGCTTCTGTCTTAACTGGGTCGTGTCGTTCGCTTTCATAAATCTTTATAGATTTTGTAGTATAGATATATTTTGCTATATTTATTTCAGGTATCAAGAAATGAACAGAAACGGGAAAAGTTCGCAACAGTAATAGAAAGAAAATATTTAATTCATCTTAAATATTAGAAAATATTAATTTGACAATTGAAGACTGTTATTAATGACTAGCAACATCGTACGCAAGTACGTTTTTTGAAGATCTCTCATAAACCTTACATTTTCCAGGATAAAAGTATCCTGTATGCTAACCCAGATGATCATTAATACATAAATGAAAACAGCATTCAAATCAATTAAGCCGTTTCTGAGATTAGCCTGCACAAACGCACAAACAGACAAAAATTCTAAAAAGTACAAAGTGTTCAATTTTTGTTTTTTAATAATATTTAATGTACAGACGTGATAATCCTTTATTCCAGTAATTTTTGTTCGAGTAATATCAAGTCGACAGTTTTTTCAGTGCATATTGCGCTCAAAGGCGAAATAGAACATTTCCGTTTTGACAATCTGAAAAGTTAAGCAAGTAAGTTCTTAAATTATTATAATTAAAAACGCGTCCTTGGATCAAATGATTTTCTTATCACTTTTGTCTTGAATATTGTAACGAGGCTTTCGCTTTGACATTTTATACCTCTGTCACGTAGCGGATCACAAAAGAAAATTATAGGTGTCGGCGTGCCTTTATAGGTATAACAAAATATATTTGAAAATTATTCTCTGACCTTGTTTCCATTGTGGTGTAAATAATTTTAAATAACATTTTCTAACATTTAATATCAAAATTTAACATCAAAATAAATGTTACACTATTATACCTATACGGATATCATAGCAATACTATACATATTATATAGTTACCACAAGTAGGAAACATACTTGCACATTAATACGGGTCATGACCCAAATACCGTTTCGCAAATAAACAATAATAAATACATATAAAAACGTATTACAAGATATCAAGATGACTGAACATTTTCATATTTTCATAAAATGTTACAACCTTTTTTCAATACAATATTCACAAATCAAGGAATTTAGAATATTATCTTAAAATAGTTAAAACTACACGATGAGCATTATTTTGTTAATTTAAATTATTAAACAAATTTAGTTTGTTACTATAATACATCGAATCAAAACTACATGAATTCCGATTCTTAAAATCCTAACTATTATTATAAATGTGCAAATGAGTTTCTTTGTTTCTTATGCTTTAACTATGTACTCAACTGATCATTATGAAATTTTATATACACGTTGTCAGTTATACAGAAAAGGATACAGAAAGGACCTTTCGTCCAGAAAAAAAGTACTGTTCCCGAGGGTACATCAAATATGAAAATAAACATTTAATGTCTGATGAAAATACATGAGTGATTGAATAAATATTTCAGCGGATGAATTCAAGGGGAAAAGATACGTACTGAATGGTCTTTTGTAAGGGGGTGGTTACCTTACTGCGCCGATACGCAGTGTGCTTAGCTACTACTTTCCAAATCCATTTAAAATTGAAATTCTTGTAGTAATTAGAACTGTGGCAATTATCCCATGATCTAGCAATTAATCATAGTTTTTTTACCTTGCCCTTTCTCACAATAAATATGCAGATTTCACTCATTGTTTTCAAAATGACAGGAGCCATCAAAAGGCGATTAACAGGTATATTTTGCATACTTGCAGGCTTGCAAAGAATTATAATGTAATATTGTTATATATTTTCGTCTCTCATTTCTCTTTATTATAATAAAAAGGGGTCAGGCCACTGGCCAACGGTCTGCTAGTTAGTTAGGACATTTAGCAACACCATAGTAATTTTAATAGTTTTAACCATAACCATAGTTTTTATTCTATAAAACATGTGGGGTATACAATGGTAATATTTTGACAGCTTATTGTGGTCCATTACCATAAAATTATTATATATTTTTCATTTTAATCATGTACATTAATAAAGTTACAATGCAGTGCATCCGCGAAAGCAAAATTTTTAAACAATTTCCATGGTTCGTTACTCCACAAACGGAATCTCAGCGCACCGTTGTGTAACAGTGACGTTAATTTCATTGCACGCCACTACACAAGAGATATAATTTTATTTGGCTCCGTTGCAGCCATGGTTTGATTTAATTGCTCGCCACTGTAATAGTGGTTTGTTACGTAATTAGCGCATCAATGAACAGTAATTTTAAAATGGATTTCGTTGCAGTCAATTAAGTTGTTAAAATACTGTAAGTTTACATTGTTTTAATATGAACTTATATACTTAAGTTATAATACGTTTTATTTAGTGGCTTTAGCCTTCGCACGCATGCATGTGTTTTTCTGCAATACCTACATGCATAAACCTTTTTTTCTTGCTCTTAGGTGGTTTAGAACAAGTTAGCGGATTAATGACAGATTGCGGGAAAGGGATTTTTTATAATGTGTAATATGTATAATAGCGATCCGCTCCCCGTTTCGTCCGAGATGAAATTTTTTTATATGCACAAACCCTTTCCATCATTAACCTTCTTTCCATTAGTAAAAACCGTAACAAAATCCGTTGGGTGGTTAAAAAGAAGTGATAGTTTTTATAATGTGTTAATGATATTACATTTAAGTAAAATCAGCATAATAAACTTATAGATAAACACTTTTAGATACAATGTTTAATAGTTTTTTTTATTGGTTTAAGAAAAAAAAAAGAAAAAAGAAAAAATAATTTGTTTAACATTTTACTGCCAGGGTTATTAATTACTTGTTTTCTCGTAGCATTTAGTGCACGCTAATCTCAGAAACTAGTTAACTGATTTGAGTACAGTTTCCACTAACGTATTGTAGCAGGCTTCTCGTAGCATTTAGTGATTTTTTCATTCCAATCGATTTAAGAACAAAAAAGGTATACCAAATACGATATACCAAGTGTACGAAAACCGCACATACTATGTTGCGGGCAGAGCTAGTATAATATATGTGAGTGAGTTTTTCTTTGCTGTCCAGTGAATATAATTGAAGAACTATTATTGAAAATTAATGAATTAAAATATGTGTATACTGTATGTTTGTGTGTTTGTGTGTATTAGAAGCCCTTAAGGCCCTGGTTACCTTTCTCGTGGGATCTAGGGTCTATCGGCATATCTGTAAACATATGTCCCGTTAAGTTTTCTTAAATAAATATTGTTTTATTCAAGCGCCGCAAATGACAGTGGCGAAGTTTAAAAAGAAACGAGAAAAAAAAAAAAAAAAAAATTATATGTGAGTAGGTATTAATTTAACAAGTATTTGCTTTAAAACTACCTACATTTCCTCAAGTAATCCGACAGTTCTGCATCTCACTATCAAAGTGTTTTCGGTTACTTCATATATAGTTAAATTTCAAAAGAATATGTTTGGGGGTCCGTGTATACTCAGTAAGCTAGTTAAACACAACTGGTAACATTTGTTCGTGTATAACTAGTATACTTTTTCCATTCTTGTATAAGACATATTATATTTTATATGAGTATATATAAGTCTTCCCATCTCTACAGTACTTTGACCTAGTTGGCCTTTTTAAATGGTTTAAATTTACTGTAAATTTCCTTGTGATTTTGTATGGTGCTACTCCGTTTGATACATATTTATATTTAACATATATACACCAAGTCCGTAAGGAAACACCACTGTAGTATACAATTTGACCCTTTTTATTTTTTCTCCTAAGTAACTAAGTTTAATCCCAGGAGTAATTTTTTTAAAATTTTGTTAAGAATGGTGTTCTTGATGGAGGATCACAAATTGAATAGAACAAATCCGATTAAAGTTAAAGACTGATTGCGGATATAATAAAAAAGGATGATCTGTCGGGAACAGTACTTTTTTTGTGGATGAAAGCTACCGTAAGCCTTGTAAGCCTGACGACGATTATGCAAAGTTTCATGGTGATCGATAATAGAAAAATATTTTTTGGACTAAAGGTACACTATGTTTTTTCCTGACAACGTGCATGCAAAATGTCACTATGATCGGTTGAGTAGTTAAGCCGTGAAAGAGTAACAAATAAACAAATTCACTTTTGCATTTATATTATACTAGCTGTTGCACGCGATTTCGCCCGCGTAATTTTATAAAATATACCCTATATTACTTGCTGATAATGTAGCTTTCTATAGGCGAAACAATTTTTAAAATCGGTCTACTAGTAGTTTTTGAGTTTATTCATTACAAACCTACAAAAATACAAATCTTCTCTCTTTATAATATTAGTAGGTATAGAAGTTCTTTACCATTTATATTTATTTAAAAATTGATTTTTCTTCTATACATCCATCCTGTAACAATTTATATAAAAATCTCATCCTGATTTAATTTTTATTCAGAAGTGTATAGATATATTTTCATGTCTTGTTAATTTCATTACATCTGAGATCATATTTTATTAAGAAACTGCTGCTGCTAGATTTTTTTTATTCAGTGATAATAGGGTCTGAAAGTAGCCCAATAAAAAGTTATACACGAATATCGGAGGCGCCAGTGAGGCGATTGTATGCTCAATCGATATCTTGTCCCATAGGAATGTAGGTGAACTTACCAGTGAATTAGGTGTGTAAACGGGACATGGGAGTGATTGTAGCATTGTTTGCCAGTCATTATTTCTTAGTTCCCATCCAATTAATACATATGTGCTGGACAGTCAATATATTTTTTATCATATGAATGTTATCTAATTGATCTGTGATTGAAACGGGAAATTCTTCGCGTTACCTTAATGAAAGAATTCAATTTACACATTTTAAGTAATTAAAGGTTCCTATATCTTAAGTGAAGGTAAGCAGACCTCTACAGTAGCACAGGAGACGAATTTTTAAAAATATCCCACGCTTTAAAAATTACACTTCGCGGCTTTTTCCAATAACGCTATTGGTCGCCAGCTACCGCCATCTTAGCGTGCGCCGCTTGGCATTTTATGCGCATTTTAGCTGCATTGTATTATGAACCTTATAGAAATTGTATCTAATCTAAAATACTGACTATTACTTTGCTATTACTTTACCTCAAATGTGTTACATAAAATTCGTATAAATAGTATGGGTCCAACGTTCCATCAAGTCACAGTACAAATAAAGACAACAACTCACCCATTCTGCTGCTGCTCCTGATTGTCATCAGCGTCATTGCTGACGATAGACTCTAACATTTGTATCTTCAACATCGTGGAGGGTCACATCACAACTAACTTCTCAATAACACTTTAAAAACAATCACAAAGTTCTCGAAGGTCGTAAAATCTAAACTCGTGTACACCCATTGAAGATTGTATCGGGAAGTGATCTGGAAAAAATGAAAGAAGTGGTTATGCAATTGATTTAAATAAATAACAAATCATATTTCAATTACAAAAGAGATATATGTAATAGTTTCAAATTTGAACATTAATGGCATTATTTAAAATTAGGTAATTTTTTTTAAACAAAAAAAAGTCAAAAATAGTTTTGAGGTATAAAACTATTAGTTAAATTTTTCAAAAATTAATGAAAATTATTATAAAATAAGTTGTTATTACAATTAAGAGCAATAGTTATAAAATTATTATTTTAAACATTTTGTTTTACAATATTATGGTATATAATATACAAATTGAATACTGACACCGAAGTTCGAAAAACTGACACATTAATTATATATATTAATTAAAGCCTCACCCGTGGGAGGTCCACTGCTGGACTTAAGACTTACCCTATAATTTCCCAATAGGACCAGTCATAAGCAGTCTGTTTCCAGCGTCGACCCACGGTCCTTATTAGGTCGTCAGTTCTCCTGGTTGGTGGATTTCCTACGTGGTCCGTTATTAGACATCTTATTTAATTAAGTTCACTAATAAACTATTTAGTCTGACGTAAATTGTGATTTAATGTGACAAGGATAGCCGTACAATAATAAATATTACCTAGTCGTCCAGTCTCATAAGCAGACAGACTCTTAAAACGTAATATTTTCATTGTACAGATTTAAAATCATCAGTATTTTATTTCCACTGAACTTCAGAAATAAAATTTAACATTTCTCATTTATTTGAAAATTTTATACAAATTTTTGTTGTTGAATTTTGTTCGTGAATAATAAGGTATATTAAAATTTCGACCTTGTGTCGTTAGAAATAAGGTCCGCTGTTAAATAGTTTGGCTACATTTCAAGTGGTCTCTGAATAAAACTTGTTCATACAATTGTCTCTAATTGGAGACAACATTTAAGTTAATAATTCCTTCTGTTTCCTTTGTCTCTGATTACAGATGCGTCGTAAAACTTGTATAAATTCTCTTTGATCGCTTTTGTATACCTTAATTAATTAGTAATTATGTTTTGAGTCGCACAAATAAAGCACAATTAATTATTTATGTAATGGAAATCAGTTATAGGTAGTATTTTCTTGCAATACACATGAATTTCATTTATATACCACCACCATGTTTGTCAACAGTGGTGGCAAATGAGATTTTTCCCAGTCGTCATCATTACGACCAAGATGTCCAGGAATCGATCACTATAAAAATTATAAATCAATCTATGATATACTAGTTAAGTACTATTTTATCTATGGTAATATTAACGAAATAAAAATATTGTGCTGATTTAATTAAATTTTAGTTTATAACTTGAGACATGTGATGAGATTATATAAATAATACAGCCTTTAACTAAGTACGCATGAAATAACTGATTGCACTGTGAACGTAGAAGTTACCACAAAAAAAAAAATCTAAATCAAAAACTATAAAAGGATAAAAGATATTTGATTTTTAAATAACAAATTATTCCATACACTTTATTACAACAGGAAATAAATTGTAATAAGTTTTTAAAATTGCAAGAAACTTGTGAGACATACAAAACGGACTTGTTCTTTGTTTCGTATGCAAATGTAACTACAACAGCGTCTTGGCAGCTTCAGATGTGGCTTCAGCCACAAATAACAGTTAAAGCAATTCTTTCCACAATTCGTCGCAGGTGTTTGGTTCATGTTGTATTTTAATAGTACGCCTTACCCCTTTTGAATGGTGCCTTTGGGAATCATAAAGAAAAACTTATTATAGGTTGGCGCAAAGTAGTAAAATCGTTGTAATTTTAGGATTTCTCAAGGAAAATGAAGTTTAGGTAAATCCAAAAATGAAATGCCATAGATGCACACAACAGGTATATAAAACCATACTTGTAATAACTGTAAAATAAAACTAAATGTATTTAGTCAAAATTTATTAAAAAGTATGATGATTAATTTTATAATTTAATTAATGAAAGTTAAAGGAAGACAAACATTTATTTGAAATTCTTCAAAAATTTATGTACTGTACATATTTATATATTATTAATATATTGCATGTTCAAAGAACAAAATTAGGAATTATCATTATAAAAGATTAGTAAGTAGTATTAAAAATACCTGCTTACAAAGAATTTTATGGATAATTTTTTTTTTACTTTATTTCTTCTTCTGTTATAAATTAAAAAAAAAAATGAAGTTTTAAAAGAGAATTTTTAAAAAAATAATAGCAAAAGGGTGGTCAAAGGTGCTCTTCTGCGGTAATGATGAGCGCAGTACCCTGAACTCGAACTTTACATGACTCGAAGGAGATAAGTTCGGCGCACAACTTCTCCCGAAAGCATGTCTTACATCTGCCCAAGGCAGCTCTTACAAATTTGAAAAACTATTTAGGACCTTATACCAGTCAGAAAACGTTGAAGTTTTACAGCTTTAACCAAACACATACTGTCACAAATGGTGACTTCCCGAGGAGAGCTGGACCACCCCGCTTGCTATGAGAGTCAAGTTTCTATATAACATTGTAATTATAACAACTTCAGTAACGAGATTCACGATTAACGGATCACAAATATTTGTTCAAAACTTTTTAGACAAATTCTCAATTATAGTACTATTTAAAAATACCTAAGTTACTTACGGTAAACAATGCATTTATAAAACCATTTATTTGGGAAAATATCTCATTAATACTGATTTATTTTGCATATATCACATTTAGTGACATCTAGTTACAAAGACGGGTGATTTTATATGTTTTGTATTTTTTTTAAATATGTACTTTTTTAAAAGGTTGAGAAAATATAAACGTTAGGAGAAATAAATAATGTATTTATTTTTTCAGAAATCGATGGAAATTAAGTAATTTATCAGCAGACTAAAGTTGAATATTGTTTATGAACTAAACAACTTTAAAATAAAAATAATATTTCAATATAACAACAAACAAACAAAAACTCAATATATACAAACAAACAAAAATCTGGACATCGCTACTTAGTTACATTCGATTGTTTAAAAAAAAATTACGGATTTTGTTAAATTAAAATTAAATATAAATTATTACTAATTCATTTCAAAGTAGGTAGTCATAAAAAACATTATACTGTATCCATTATCCAGATGAATTACTTCCTTTTGCACTACCTACAGGCAGACACAAAGCCATACCCATACGCACATACACATACACACGTGTCATGCAAATACGGGGCGGTATAGGTATCACCCAGTTTTTTAACAATTAAGTATTAAAAGTATATTACAAATTATAAATACAAAAAGAGTACAGACCATTTCTATACACAAGTCCAATGCGGGTGGACTGTCTTTAGAATAATTTGTAATTAAAGTTTATTAAAACTTTAGACAACTAATTATTGAAGTTCTCACGACCTGTCCCGTCTTTGAACGTCCTAAAAACAATTACGAGTTATGTCCGAGGAAAATTACCACCTACCATCAATAGCCGTCCACCGTCAGCTTGTTTGCCGATATATATTTTTTCAAATTTTTAAAGAAAATAAAATAAGAGATAAACATAAAATATGCTGAGATGAACCTTTTAGAACAGCATTTTTTTTATAAAAGTATAAGGTATGTCATTTTCTATATCCCTGACAAAGTGTAGGTATCTAATAGTACCTATGCTAATTGTCATATTCATAATAGTAGTTAGAATGTAGCATATTATTTACCCACTTATCATACAATTAACAGTCAAGAATTTATTTACATACGAGTGAAACTCTATTTATAGATCAAAAACATCAATTTTCTATATTAATCGAACAAAGAGTTAATGTTAAAGTTTACGTTGAAAGAAATGAATTCCCTTTTAACCATTTCATTTATATGCAAATTAAAGTATAAAAGTTTATGATCTCTAAAATGATTCAATGTTTCTTTTATCGGTAGCATTTGTCTCGCGAGTCGCGATGTATCCTTATGTCAGACTCAATTGCCCAAATATTGGAAGAATTTATACCAAGCTATTTGTTCCGCATGAGCTTTGAGTCTCGCACATATTAATAGAAATTCATGAATAATTTAACATTTTGTGAAAGAAGAAGCATTTTGAAAATTGTATAATAAAATATACGTCTATATATAGGTATTATAATATTATCTAAATTAACAAATAAATTGGAATTCTGTTTGTAATGTAAAATAACAGCTAAAATGTATGTCTAAGTATAGTTCTCACTTTGTTTTTAGATCGCTCGGCGAAACTAGTGGGGGCAACGGCGTAAAATTGCTAAGATTTTTTTTATTTCGTATTTTTTGCACCTTACTAACTTAATATATAATAAAATTAGTTTTTTCCTTATGACTTATCTTGATAGTATATTAAGAAAAATAAAAAAACAAAAGTAAAGTTTAGTTAATATTAATATTATATTCAATAAAATGGAAAAAAGTTAATCATCCGGCAGTGTTGATAGTCCTTCCATTATCGTGATATTTTTTCCATTTTTCCAAACATATTATTAATAACTTTAAACAAAACGCGTAAATAAGCTAATAAACAATATTAAAAGGAACAATATTGTTTTAACGACACCTCTTAGACATTAATTTTTCATTTTAGTTGTAAAGGAAATAAGAGCGTTTGCAATAACCGCGTTATGGCTGCCATATTTTGAACAAGGTTCCTTACTTTGAGTGTTTTAATATCGAGCAATATTTTTCGTCGTCGGGCCATTAAGGACATTGTTTAGTTAGTTATATTTGTAGCCTGTGGTTATAGAATAATCTGATTTTAAAGTTGGTAAAAGTGCATTTATTTTGTTGCACACTTGGGATTGGGAACTGTGCCTTGCTAACTGAACAGACAAACCGTCCCGAGTAGTAAAAAAAATGCGATCCCTCGTCTTTTGTATTGTATTTGTACAATGCAATAGACGAGGGATTGCATTTTTTTTTGTCAAATTCAGGTAAAAGTTCTGCATCGCACTAACGAAGTGTTCTTACTTTTTGACATATATAGGAGAATCAAATTTCTATTGCATGGGGCCGTCCGTTTCTACGTTGGAAGCCAGTTGAGCAGTTCATGGGAGCTGGCATGACAAAAGTCTCAATGAACTATTAACTTACCTTACTACCAACGATCTACTACCAACTACCTGTAGATTTTTCATCTACCTCAATGAGTTAGCCCAGCAGTTGGCACAGAGTGCGTGCTGGCACTCATAAACCAACAACGTAGAAGTTTTGACGTCCCTCTTTTGACTTTTGTTGTTATAAATGAAGTATCCGGTGAATCCGTATATGAAGTATATGAAGTGTTTGGCCTCTGATTCAATAGTCCCGAGTTCGAATCTGGGGTATCATGAAATTTATGGAAAAATATATTTTTTAATAATATTATTGAATTTTGAAATAAATAATATTATGAATTTTGAAAAAAGTAACAATTTAGAAGTTTTTTTTATTCAACGTTATTAACAGAAACAAGCACACAACTGTTCAAAACACTATAGACTCATTACCATAATAAGATGTGGCAGTGATCTCACTTTATTTAATCCAGAAACTGTGTAGGAGGATATATGAGATAATAATATTATAAAAACCTATTGTTCATTAATCATATATATTATGATTAATAAAGTTAATTCAATGGAATGTTTGTAACTTTTGTTTAAAGAATACTTATTATAATATTTAATTTAATGCCTTTTAATTTTTAACATACTCTAAGAAGCCAGATTGTTTAAACTTACTATTAGTTATATACGGCATTGTTGTGATATACTTACGAACTCGTACATGTTAGTGCTTTTTTAGTACATAGTAGTTTTTAGGCAATTCGCTTGAGTTTTTGTTTTGAATTTAATTGTAAATTTATGTACCATTATTAAATTTGAAAAATTTATATATATATATTTTAAATCATATTATAAATCTATTGTTAAGTAAACACCTAAGTCATCCACAATAACATTGTCTGTCCAGTTATTCAACTTTGGTAAATTTTTTTGGTAAATTTTGACCTTTTTTTTTCTTTCGTCAAACAATAGAGATCCGAGGCACTTTCCTGTCATAGAGACGCTATTGTTATTGATTGCAATACTTATTAAAACAAAATTTTAGCCAATGGGAATCCGAGGCCTGCATCGCACTAACAGAGTGTTTTCGTTCTTCGTTATATAAGGAAGCTTCAAAGTGAAGTCTATCGGGGGTCCGTGTCTTCGTGGGAAAGTGGACATATTATTAAAGTATAATAGCCACTAAACTTGTACATGAAGGATGGCTTTTCACTCAGACCGAGCTTTAAGATATGTAAATATGAGTATGTGAACAATGTTCTTACATACTACTCTCTATACTGGTATATGTTTAAAAGTTATAGAGAGTAATTGAGAGGATACAGGAATGTGTGTATACAAGTATATATAATATCACACAAATTTCAATCCGCGCCAGTGCCTCATGTTAGGGTCGTATTGGTACACCATATATAATTCAACTAATAGGCCCACCACCACCATCGAAGACAAATTTGACTCCTTTTGCAGAAACACACCGGATTTTTTTGCCTTTTGCAGAACAGCCTATAATTTACTCGCTTATAATATAGCTTCCCAACTGTGAAAGAATTTTTCAAATCGCTCCAGTAGTTTTGGAGCCTATTCAATGCAAATAAACAAACAATCAAATCTTTCCTCTTTATAATATTAGTATAGACAAACAAAAATGCAAAAATACAAATCTCTCGTTACAATATTCCTATAGAGGTATAGGTAGATAATGAATAGTATAATATATAATTTTAAACATATATTTTTTTCCAAAACCCTAGTACAAAAATGCAAGATATTTTTTTCGATAATAAGTTACCATTTTGTAGGTAAACATAATCCCATTGCTGTAGAAATTTTGGGATTTCTGATCAAAAAACTACTACCAGTAGTTCTGACAGTGGCCCTTGATTGATATACTTAATTTATTTGTACGAAAAACAGTTAACCATTATTATGTTACAGAATTTGATTTTTTTTTTCAATATAAGGAGTGTCTTTTTTAAAAATTGATAAACACTTTCACAGGCTAGTGACGATTAAAAATGAAAACTCAATTCACTGTTCCGAGACCGCATGAAACTGTCATGCGATGCTCTATAGACAATGCTAATGCCTATTTATATGGCATGGATGTACATGGATACTTACTGAATCAAATTACCTACTGAATCATAGTGAACAAGAGACTAATTAAAGCAAAATATTCAATTTCATTTTAAACGCTGGACTATTAATTTTTATCAAGTCCTTTAAAAATTATGAATGTTGTAAAGTAATAATTTTACAAATTCAAGTCTACTAGTCGTCCTCTAGTTCGCCCACTAATGGAAATCGACCTAATCATTTTTATTTATTTATTTTTATACAGTAATGTTACATTTAAATTAACATTGGTGTAAACATAAACTCATTAGAGTTTCACCGCACACTATGTTCAGTTTACAGATACAGGATCATTAAAAATATATAGGTACAGGCAGATATATATTAATATATAGGTACGTATATACATATACTCGTATACAGATACTTATTATAATTATTCCGATTATGCTTGATTAAACCTTCTGCTGACGTTCACGAACACTTTCATTTTTTTGAATTACTTACCCACTTTAGAATTTAGAATTCAATCTACTATTATAACTTAATTTTGCTTGTTTATGAATTGATGTACTGTTGTTAAAATTAAATTTATCCGTAGATAATTGTAAATAGTATTATTTTAACTTATGTGATGTTTTTGGGTGTAATTTCGCTTTTTAATTTCGAACTTGGTTAAAAAATAACTGTTTCCAATTTTTTATTGATAACACTAAAATTAATTTGAAAGTTTATTTAAAAAATTGACGCCGTTGCGTCGGTAATCGAACCCTTGGATCAGAGTATTAAGGCAAGCACCTTAACCACTCGACTAATGGGTTAATTAATGAAAAGCACTTATTAATTAAGAATTTGAAAGATACAATATTGCAGATTGATTGACAGATGACCAATTGTCGAATCCAAAGTCGGAGCGTGTCGTCTAGTGATTAATAAAGTAATAATAATATTTTTTATTTTTTATTGATATAAGTATATAAAAAAAGTGATTTTCTACCAACCTTAGCTACCAACCTACTAAACTGCTAAACACAAGAGGCATAATTTATTTGCCTTTATATTAATTATCAATTTTATGGGTAATTTAATAAATTAACTGTTAATTAATTTAATAGCAATCAAAAACGCTTTCTTTGTCAATAAAGTAATAACAAGCAATAAGTAGAGGTCTCAAAGGCTTGATATATTAATAGATACATGTTATTGGAATGTAGCATTATCCCAAAACATTTTTAAATAGATGACGCCATCTTAATTTTTTAAATTACTTTGTATAAGGGCAGACTAATGTATATATTTTTTAAAACCAATAGTATAGGTAATGTTATAATTTTGTGGTTCACAACAGTATATCTATTCAGATGACACAAAACATTACAAGTAACAAACAGACTACGTATTACCACCTCTATGCAATTAGTAATTTGATACACGCCCATCCCCTTGTCGTATTAAAGCAATCGATAACAAACTTTGCACTTTGACGGAAACAGGATACGTAGCTGTCCGCCTGCAGATAGATGACTTCACGAGTGTACCCAGCTAGAACCTACAAATAAACCAAGCCTTAAAGAAACATCGGTTTCTACGATGATTGAACTTTTCTATAGGTAATTACTCGTATAATAAAATCGCAAAAAAAACCGTGCCGCTACATTAATTCTTTTCTTTCAAAAAAACAATTTATACACGTGTTCGTTTGTGCATCTGTAGTAACGGCTCAACCGATTTGAATGCGGTTTTCACTTATGAATTGTAGCAAGCTTCCCGTAACACTCAGTGTTGGTTTTATCCTAATTGGTTTACAAACAAAAAAGTTATATCGAATACCAAAATAACAAACGTACGAAAACTTCGCGTAATAATAATTTACTTAATGTTTTTAACTATGTCAAATTTTCGATTACTTGATGTTACTTAATTGTACTTAATTATACATTATTACAATTAAGTAAAACATTAGTTTTATAATTATACTTTATTTATTTGCTAGAGTACTTGAATACAATAGATGACACATAATTTTATTAGAGTACAAGTATTACTTGTATAGGTTTTAAATGGTGTGTTATATATGTATATGGTGTGCATAATATAAGATCGATGTATATATAATTCATCTCACAAATATGTATAGATTTTGGCTGAGGCGCTGTGGTTCGACAGCATTTTTATACAAGCAATCATTTCAAATATATAATTTATTATTCAAAATACATACAAAATATAATCTATTTATACATAATATTCCCTCACACTATAAAAATATAACAATTATGTTTAAGATTGAGATCCGTGATACATATATTATTATGTCTCTTTACTTACTAGGGCGTTTGAAAGCAATTAATAGAGTCATTTCATTTGTCCATTTCATTTGTCTTAGGGCCTCTTTCACCATTTCTGAGTAAAGTGTCAAGTAGGCTAACCGCCATTTAAATTCACCGGTCACCGGGAATGGTGGAGCTGATATACCTTTGTTTGTACGGTAAAAGTCCCAAACATTAAAAAGAAACATTAACTCAAAACTGTCTGTCCAGTTTCTCAATTTTTTTGGGAAACATTGCCATTTTTTTTTTTCGTCAAACAATAGAGACCCGAGGCACTTTTCTGTCATAGAGACGCTATTGTTATTGATTGCAATACTTATTAAAGCAAAATTTTAGCCAATGGGAAGCCGAGGCCTGCATCGCACTAACAGAGTGTTTTCGTTCTTCGTTATATAAGGAAGCTTCAAAGTGAAGTCTATCGGGGGTCCGTGTCTTCGTGGGAAAGTGGACATATTATTAAAGTATAATAGCCACTAAACTTGTACATGAAGGATGGCTTTTCACTCAGACCGAGCTTTAAGATATGTAAATATGAGTATGTGAACAATGTTCTTACATACTACTCTCTATACTGGTATATGTTTAAAGGTTATAGAGAGTAATTGAGAGGATACAGGAATGTGTGTTTACATGTATGTATAATATAACACAAATTTCTGTCCGCGCCAGTGCCTCATGTTAGGGTCGTATTGGTACACCATATATAATTCAACTAATAGGCCCACCACCACCATCGAAGACAAATTTGACTCCTTTTGCAGAAACACACTAAAATTCTATCCTTGTCGGTTCGCTCATACATACTTAGGTACATTGAAAGAAATTATTTGGTGTATAAAGTATTGAAGTGAGCTGAAAATACTTACCAATTTCGTATTCAATTTGCATTTTTATTTAAGTCATGTTCAACTGTAGATGTATTAACGTTCAAAGAGTATTTAAATCCCATAGGACGCATCCGAGCGGAATAACTGTTTAACCAACCCCTGTACTGAAAATTCAGGTGAGTCCCGCTAGTCTAGCCTCAGAGGTATAAAACAGACACCGAACAAGATTCTCACAAATTAGATTACTGTACTCACCCAATATTTTGTAATGTTGTAATATGTTTGTAATATGTAAACCCAATGTTTGTAATTAGGTTCTCGCGTCTGTGTTTTAGCACAGACGCGAGGACATATTACAAATATCATTAAAATATATTTTCTTTCTTTCTTTTTCCTTTTTTTCTTATTAAATATGGGTTTGATTTTGGCCACAAAATAGACGTGTTTCAAAGACGAGGCCGATGATGGAGCGAGCTCACCCAGAACATCTTATATACTATCTTTATCTTTTAGAATCTACTATCTTTTAGAAAACCGAAAAACAGTAATTCTCGTTAAACATACGCACATTGAAAATATGCTGACATTAAGTGTTACATTACGTTTCTCTTTACATTTTTACGCTTTTAAGATGACATGTGTTGCGTTACAAAAAGGGTTTAATGTTTGTTCAAGAATAAATGCATGAAGTCGCGTGTGAAAAACATTTACGAACGTCATTCGGTATTAGTCTACAAAATGAAATAAAAATAATATTGTTTAGTTAAAGAAAACAAGAAAGAAAATACATTATTTTTCACAAAGTCATTATATTATTTTTTATAGGATATATTTTACCTCACGGTAGAATTATTATCATATAATTAAATATCTATGAAAATCCTCAGATAAAATAACAACTAAAAATAGAGCCCTCTGAACGACAGAGTGAAGCCGGTTAAACTACGCCTTAGCCGTGTATATATGCGGTTACACGCACACAAATGCAATCAAACAACGCCTCGCCTTAATATTTACTTACATTTTACACGTATAAGTAAACTTGGAAACCAATACTTCGATACAAATAAACCGGCTTCACTATATTGTACGCAAAATTCTGTCTATAGTTCTCATTTGGTCTGAGTGAAATACAACGATATTCCTTCGTAATGTATTGCAATTGAAGACATAATGGTGTAGTACTTTTGTTATTCAAATTAAGACTATTAATTCACTGGCGGTTAAGTTCTTAATTATATTCAAGGTCGAGGTCGTAATAATAAATATTCAAATGCATAGATTAAAATGAAAATCACACTGTGCACGGATTATTTACTAGTTACACAACAGCGGTTAGAATTAGGTGGGTATATAAATAGGCCCGTACATTAATGGTTTGAAAACAAAAAAACTTGTTTCCTTTTAAATTGAAAAATTTTTTAGTTAATTTTATTTAACTTTTTAAATTCAAAAAATATGTATTATTGTTAATTAGCTGGTGTCCGCGACTTCGTCTGTAAAAATATATATAAGCAATATCACACCTGACATCTTTATTGCTATCACATTTTTGGCAGGCGTTAGTATTCTTAATTTTAAATGATCCTTCGGGAACAATACTTTTTTTCTAGATGAAAGGTCCTATGTCCTTTTCGGTATCCTTGACAACGTGTATGCTAAATTTCAATCGGTTGAGTATCGGTTGAGTAGTTTAGGCGTGAAAAGGTAACAGACAGACAGAGTTACTTTTACATTTATTATAATATTAGTATGGACTAGTATGGACCATATAGTATGTAAACATGGATAGTATGAGAGGTAGCGTTGCATTTTGTTTATTTGAACAAGTCATTAGATATAGGCTGTGCTGTAACGAATTCCCCTAATAAAAGTTCAAAAGCTGTGTCTCCGTGTCCTTAACTGTTGGTTACAAGTTAAGTAAAAGATTAAGGTAACATATTATGATAAAAGTAATTAAATTAAGAATTCCAGGTACTGGTATTTGAAACTGAGGTACTTTGGACGAGAAGCATTGTTGTTGTCTCTATTTTAAAATTGCGTTTCTACTTTTGCACACTAGGCCAGCACTTAACTCGTATTTTGTACATTCATTTCGCAGAAACTACTAAAAGGTGCAACAAAAGGCATCGTTTCGTTATAAAAAAGGCGAAATTCAAGAGTACTTATACTGGCAACCGTTCAGAATAAACAGTGTAAGGTTTGTTTGTATTACATTTCCTTGTTCAGTATTTATTAAAATAACTCTTACACAACATCTTTTTAACAAAAACAACAATTGGGAAAAAGTAGGGTAAAATTATTACTACTTTTTTGCACTGCAATGTGCACCCACCTTAATAGGACAAGAGATATAGAGGGGACAGATAATAAAATTGTGTGCTCTGGTGCTCTGATATGGTTAGTTCTACATTGAAGGGATTTTGTTTGGTGCGCTCAACTCATAACTCCTTAGTTTTTTAATATTTCAGATACTTTGTGGAATAAGGAACTAAGTGGCTTCTATAAGGGCACTAAAATTCAGGGAGGTCAGAAAAAAAATCCGATTTTAATGGAACAAAACATATATCTAGCCTATAATTTGTGGAGATATGCGACTGAACTTGTAGGCACAAAATTATATACCTACTTAAATGGTAAGTACTTACTTACAATTTGTTTATAAATTTCATAAAAAAGCTGTTTTCTTATACTACAGAAACGCGTTAAGGAATAATGCATTAAAGCATTAAGGAGTATTAAGGATACTTTTTATCTAGAAAAAATGTTAGGTTCACAAGGAATCGTCTAGAAATATAAAAATTTCTTAGTCGCCACTGTTGTCGGCGCCACCATTGTCACAGCGATAAAGACACAAGATATTTTCTCAGGTGTTACAATTTTCATTTTTAACGGAGACCGAGTCGCGGGCATCCGTTAGTATATATTATATTGATTGCCCTAAGCTAAAGGAGGTATCATTTGAATTGGGTTCTCAGGCGGTTGAAAGGAAATTTTTGCAATCTTTCGACTAGATAAGTACGATTCTGCTCCTCGGATGTTCCCGAATAAATTCTTTAAGCGAGCCGTCGGAATTCATACATTTGCTGAATTTTTAACTCGGAAAAGGCGAAATTGAGTTAAGGCCCGTTTAACTCGATTCAACATTTTCGGGTCGAAATGTTGTGGTTAAATGTTAATTTTTTTTTTTAAATTACAAGACAAATTTATTTTGTTGGTGATTTAATTTGTGAAAAATTGGAGTGCTGCCAACGAGTCAAATATAGATGCCTCTGCTTCTTACCTCGCTAATGCAATGGGGTTAACAACTTATTACCTGCGACAGTTCCACAAACATTTTTAGAATTATTTCTCTGCTAATGGATTTTTTAATGCAATTGTGACTCGCTCCAAGAATATCCAGCATGAATTTTAATATGAAACAGATTATTTATTACTATTAGTACTTTTGCGATATCCGTGTAATGGCAAATATGCTATTATTTTATTAATGCAGCTCTGAAACAATGTACAATAATTATGTTAGTAGTCAACTCGAACGAGTGTCAAGAGTGAATATTCAAGAGGCTTATGTTAATAATCATTATCGGTTTATATAAGTATAAGTGTATAATTATTATACACATTGACGACACGTTTGGTCTAGTGGTTAGTAACCCTAGCGGTCGCGGGTTCGAATCCCGCTAGGGGCAAATGTTTATGTGTTAACATTTACCTTAGTCATGGATGTTTGTATCTATAATATGAATGTATTTGCAAAAAAAGTAATCTATGTAGTATATCAACTGTCTGGTATCCATAATACAAGCATTTATTAGGTGCTTACTGTGGAACTAGATGGTGCTGTGTGGAATGAGTGAATTTATTTATTTATTTATTATGCAAAGACTTGTATTTAATCACAGATTTCACTATCATAAAGAACAATAGCTTATATGGTTTAATAGTGACATAAAACAATGAAAATTTTAAGAAAGCACGTAGGAATACCAAAATTAAAGGTATTGCTCGCCATTGTTTTTATTCAAAGGGATAATTAGTATTCGACGCCTGCGCAGTGTTAAAATATTTTGTTAGAAAGTCTCAAAGGCGCACCATTAAACCGTATATAGACGTTATAGCAAATCAGTGGAGAGATCTACTCATTTACATTAACTATATTTTTATTTTCAAATTAATATTACTAGCAGGTGCCCGCGGCTTTGTCCGAGTTGAAAAATAAAAATATAACGCCTTACAAAATATATTATGAGCAAAGTTGGTTAACAGAGAGATGTTTCATTCTTTTTAATTTACTAGCGGCCTGCCCCCAGCATAGATTCATTTTTTCTAAGTAACCTTCCTCATTGATCGCACTTTCCATTATTGAAAACCGTATAAAAATCCGTTGGGTGGTTTAGAAGTTAGTTAGGGTAGCTAGACTAAAGTTAGACTAAAGTATTCTTATTGTAATATTAGTTTATCTACTGCGTTTACATTGTTTCTATGTCATTATGGTTTCTATCCACGATGTCTAGGGCAATGTTGTACATACTTAACATTTAGGATGTGAGCGACTCGAGTTAATAGTTCGAGATAAGTAGTTTAACGCTTAGTTTTCTATTTCACACATATTTTAAACATTGAGTGTAATAGTATTTTACATGTTCCAACAAGCTGTTTGTAAAAAGTTCTGCTGGTTTCCGATTACATGTCGAATATTAATAAAACATAATAAAATGTCCTTATCCATTATCCTTTAATCCTTCTATGGTAGGCAGATCACTTGCAGCACTTATGGCGTTGTTTGTGTTTTAGGAGACGGTAGCCACCTACCATTAAGAGGACCGTCAGCCTGTCTGTCTGCAAGTACGCTGCCGACCATAGAAGGATTAAGGATAAGGGATTTGGAAGGAATGGGCTAGCTAGTGGTTAATCTTTAGTTTCCTTAAAATTGTTTTTCATTAAATATATTTTTAAAAACAGTTTCTTCTGCTGTACAGTGATATCCAACGGCTTAAAAAATTCGGGCTTACACTTCTTCTTTGTTTCCTAAATTCTTATTATGATTAAAATTAATGTCAATAATAATGGTGGTTTTGTTGTGGAACAACAAAACCACTATTATTATACTAGAGCGGTAGTCCAGGTAGACTATAAAAGTAGCATCTAAATATGGTATCGATATAATATACCTTCTCAAAGTAGGTATATAATTGTGCCTATTTGTGGGACTTAGCTTGACCATAAATATTGTTACAATAAAAATGTACATTACTAACGACCCACCCCCGGCTTCGCACGGAGTTGAAATTTTCAAAAATCCTTTCTTAGCTGATAACATTAATAATGACAGTTAGGTTACACAAACGCTCCAGCGAATAATTAACCGTAGCAATAACGTTTTGCTAAACAAAGCACCGTTCGGAGTTTGTTTTTCACAATCCTCCACAATTGTTTCTATAAGAGTCGATAGAAATAATCGCTCCCACGCTCCAATATCTATAAACGATGCATTGTCACGGGGTGAAGTTTGGTGTTCGCTGCGGAGATTTATAGTGCTCTCACTATTTCTAATTGTCGTCTTACTGTTCACTTTGTAATAATAGTGATACTTAGAACTACTATTAGCTAATAAGTTATGTATAGCTTGGACCAAAACGTTAGGTTTTGGAGTCGAGTTGCGTTAAAATACATTCAGAACGAATATCTTTTCTTAATGTTGGTTTGGTCAATATATTTTACTTTTAAATAGATAAATATAATATTCATTTTACATTTTATGAATACGTTTTATGAGGAGATACAAAAATAATTTATGATTTTGAAAAGTAGTCCTATCTAATATCTCCTAGCGAGCCCAAAAATTCTTTCAGCAAACTGTATGTAAAGTATCAAATAAATGATTTTTGTACTTATTTCCATAGACGACTGTCTAACATTAAGCCTTGTCCTTTAATGTCTGGGTAAATACAAATTTATTAGCGTTTCGCTTAGTTATTTATTACCCTATATATTCACTCGATCTGTCAACAATCTTATTGAACACTCTCTACGGCCCTTTCGAGGCCACGTGTTTTCATTACACCCCTGACTACCTTTACATTTTATAGAGCATGAGGTTCTATTAATATTTTGACGTTCAAAAATAACTTCCCTATAGGATTAAATTTAATCTGTCAACTCCAGATACTGCCTGTGTTCGGCGCAATTTTCCGCACAAAATGTTTGTGAACGTAAATGTAAGTACAAAATAAACGCTACGAGTATTTATTACAAACTATTTTTAAAATCTTAAATGTGTGAAATTCATTTGATTATTTTTAGTTGTTCCATTTCGTTGCATATCACAAATGTTTTTTTTTTAAATAAATTATTAAACGTGATCAACACCTTTATTGTTATCATGTTACACGGTTTTGATCATGGTTTTTATCTATTTGTTATGTAATGAATTTTTTAGCAATGATCTTTTTTTTTTATAAAAGATGGGTTTACTCTTGACCAACAACCAAATGTGTAGCAAGGATGAGGCCTAAGATGGAGCGAGCTCACCCAGAAGATGCCTATTCACTCGAACTTTGAAAAGATTTGGATTATATGAGCTCGGAAACACAGACGCAGGGAGGGAGTTCCAAACCTTGGCAGTGCGCATTATAAAAGATGTTTTAAAGCGCTTGGTCCGAAATAGAGGGATATCGATCTTTGTAATTATTTTGTATGCAAAGCATTATTTTTAACATAGAACTTAGACTTAGAACTAAGAAACCTGTAATTATGAAAGAGAATGTTTAGCAATATAAATAGCACACTTAAGAGAGGCTTTTATAGGAATTAAATCTTAGAACAGGTTATGAGTCAAAAAGGGAATACTTTCCCCATTTCCCCATTCCTTTGCAATCCGTTTTCCTTAATCCTATAGTAGGCAGCACTTACCTTGCGCTAACAAGGTACCTTTGGCTTGCAGTACCTTTGGCGTTGCTTGTGTTATGGGCGACAGTAGCCACCTAACAAAAAAAAAACACCAAAAAACGAAAAAAGGAATATCTCTAAGAAGATGTTTTCAGTGAAGGTCATAAAAAACGTGTTTCATCAGGCGAAATTTATTATATCTCCGCCAGTTTCCTCTCAGACAATTTCCATCACTTTAAAAGCAAGTGTTGCGCTGGTTTTCCTATGATCTCGTTTTATGTTATTTGTAACAAGTGAAGCAAAATTTTTCCAACCCAAATGAATATTACCAACAGTTAGTTCCTTCTTACTTATGAGAAGGAATTTCACATTTAAATCAAGGATAAACCCTCTTTTGAGCGGAATGTATTAAAATTTTAAATCCTCGCTTTGCACAGCTCAGTAGCATTCTCTTTTATTTCAGAATTTGTATATTGTCGTCACAATATCTCTCTGTGGAAATTCACCGTTAAACTGAATAATTAAAATATTAATTTCGTGTTAAACTCGGCTCTTCACTACGAAAATCTAATTTCGGGACTTAGACAAAGTAATTTACAGCCAAACAACACCCGAATTTAACTTTGTTCTTATCTGTACTCGGACAACAAAATCCATGGGTTTAAAAGATAAAATATAATACCAAGACGATTGCTTTGAATATAATTTCAACTGGAAATGCTTGGTTCCTCTTAATTAAATTATACTGATAAGGACGAATCAGTGTCAGTTTGTGAATGTGATCAGATTTAGGATGTTGAAGGAAATGTGTTCACCGATCGGACCATATAGGAAGCCATTGCAGTGTCGGCAGCACACCTACATCCGCCTGTTATTGCCTTGTGTCCTTAGGCGACAGTAGTCATCTACCTTCAAGTGGATAGCCTGCCTTCCTTTCTTTTATTATGAAGGTTTTTTTCTATCTCCGGCTTCTCCTAACAGAAAAACAGTCTTAACAATCATTCCTGATTCAGATACTTCAGATGTAGAAAAACCTTTTCATGTTAAAAAATTTACTTAAATTATTAAAAAAATTAAAGACGGTAAACTTTCCCGGCTAAAATAGTTAAGCTAAAATAAAGTAGTAAATAGGAAAACAAAGGAACGGGCATGCTCTAAAGTCAACGTTGCAATTAGGTCAAGGATGTTTCCTAGACCAGCTTTAGGTACACTCAGGAAAATAAACTTACAATAAAACGATTTTAAGGTGTGTATAAACTAAAAAACTAAAACATCACTACATTTTATAAAACATAGTCCTCCGCCGCGTCTGTCTGTCTGTTCGCGATAAACTCAAAAACTACTGCACCGATTTTCATGTTGTTTTCACCAATGGATAGAGTGGTTCTCGAGGAAGGTTTGGTATATAATTTGCATCCGTGCGAAGCCGGGAACAGGCCGCTAGTATATTAAACAAATTTGCATTAAGTTTTATTAAAAAATACATGAAAAATTAGCCTACAATACAATTTAAAAATACAATAACAAAAGGGGCAACACAGTGTATACTTGGCCTAATTAAATCTTACTCTGATCTCACAGACTAATTTGAAACTGTGATACAATTAGTAGCTCGTGTGCGCGAGAGCTACTTCATTTTGTGACGTTAATCCACTGTGCACACATTGACGCTACTTTAATGCATGCTATTCGAGACTCTATATACACATTGTACTATGTGCTCAGAATCCTAAGCTACGTGTTACCGACCTTTAAGTGCAACGATGCCAACTGTGACGTCATCATCCTCAACTGACCTGTCCTTTAATGTCAATAACAGACGTGAATAATTTTAGAATGGTAGAAAATAGATTCACTATTTTTATTCTATAGTCTATATTAAGTACGTCTGTCTATGTCTATGGAAGTAGGTATAGACATATTTTTATTTTTATTTTTTTATGTTAAAGTCGACATGGTCCACTTGATGGTAGGTGGCTACCGTCACCTATAATACAAGCAACGCCATAGGTGCTGCAAGTGCGCTGCCGACCGTAGGATTAAGGATTAAGGGATATAAATACTGAAATGAATGTTTTGTCAAAAAAGTAATTATTAACATCTTTCTTGTTCTTTTCCGTTCATTATTGTTTTATTTGAAGCGTTTTACTTAAACGGAAGAGGATATAATGCTTTGTTCTGCTTATATCCTCTATTAGTAGTTAATGTTCGATTTCATGATGCACGCAAGTAAATTATAGAAAACAATAAGTAATGTAAATATTGCTTAACTGTACTTACATTTTTAATGAAATGTTTATTATTCCTTATTAGTAATCAATATTACACGTGCTATGTATGTTTTGTTTCGGTAACTATTACGATTTTTTCAGTGATAAATTTTCTATCGATCGCAACACTTGGTCCAAATATTACCAAATATTATGTTCATAGTTCACACCTTTCTAACTAAACGTAAACAAAGCGACTGTACTCAATTCGGAGTGGTTTAAGTGGGTCCAGCCTGCTACTCGAACTGGACATCTCAGCAAATATCTCGGAACTCAATCAATTTGCGGCATGAATAGACATCTTTAGCTGTGGGACAATATTGCTTTTGCCCGTACAAATGTACTTAGGCACCTTTCGAGCTAATAAAGCCTACATAATTACATATCTATAGTAAGCATTGGAGCAAGAAATTGAGGATATTTCCTCGGAAACTATTTTATGAAGAATTTAATCACATTAAATGTCTCCCATTACAATAGTAATGGAGCAAGCAGGTGAACATAGTAGGTAAAGTAGTTGAGTTTCACAGTCATTTGTGTAGTCCGCCTGCCGGCAGTAACCACCCTCTTGAAGTAAACCACATTGAAATAACAGCATGTGTGCTGTTGTGTTTCAAGTGTGTGAGTGAAGCACAGTGAGTGAGCAAGGGATGCCAGAGCCCATTTCTCTAGTCCTTAATTAGAATTACAAATTCTACTATGATCGTCAGCGCACATGCAGAAACTGTGGAGTGACTTGTGTTATAGGCGACGGTAGAGCTAGCACCTACTACTTATCAAATGGACGGTCAGCCTGTCCGATGACCTTAACATAAAAAACTGTAGATAGACAAAGAACAGTAAAATATCAATTTTTAAACCGTTTTGTAACCTGAGTACAGGGGACCCGATTGTCCTGTGCCATACACAGGAAGGGTGAATTTGCAGTCATTATTCAATTCTTTAGGAATCAATTAATAATTACATATTTATTCATCTAATAGGTTTTTAAGAAACTCTTATAACTTGACAATGTGTATTCAAAATTTCATGGTAATCAAACAAACTCACTTTATAATTTAGGATTATAATATTAGAATATTCACTGAATAAAATAAACCACATATTTTAATTCATAAAATATACAACATCGAAGTTTAAAAAGTATTTACATCAAGCTTTGAAAAAGTATACTTAGTTTAAGAAAATTTGCGGTATAAAAATGTTTATCTAAAACTCTGTCTAGTCGGTGGACGTACTTAAAAGTGTCTTAATTCTCTTTGGAAGCAAAAACTTTTACGTCTCTACTGAAATATCAATTTCTCACTTTCAGTAACAAAAAATTGAGCCGAGGCAAAGGTTCTTGTAAATAAAATATTTAGAAAAAATATCAACGCGCCCGGGATCTCGATGAGATTATGTAAATCTTGCGAGTACGAGGCAACTCATTTTTATTTAAAGTAAAACTTTCCTCTTATATTTTACTGGAGACATTGAGATAGGCTAACATTCAATAAATGTAGGAATAACATTTTTATTTTAGTTTTATTAGCATGGAGCAACAGCAAAAGCATAGTGCAACAGTAAAAACTTATTAAGGGTTTAAGTATTTTTTACTTAATTTATATTTTTGAACGCTATCCTTTATAGTGATACCACAAACTCGTATGTGAATACTAAATATTGCAAATTACACCAAAGCTTACTGTTATTTCACGATTTTGTTATATACACTGGTTACTTCCGCCAGATGGGCTGCCTATTTTATGGTGCTAGCTGCTTTTAAACATAAAATGCTTGCTCCATCATTCCCGGTGATCGGTGACTTTAAATGGCGGTTAGCCTACTTGACACTTTACTCAGAGATGGTGAAAGAGGCCCTTAGTCTATAAAATTTGTTCCACTGAAACTGTTTAAACCTCAGTTTGAATCATAAAACGTGCGATATCAAACACAAAGCAGCCATTCAGCTAGTATCTGGTCATTAATAGCAAGAGATGAAACAAGGCACTTAATAGTGTTGTACCGTGCCGTTATTTTCACTGAGAACATTTCGAAATTCTTATAAAATATTATCCAAAATAATTAAATGGTTACTTAAATAAGAAGATGTCATTCGACCTAGTTTTACTCCAAAAGGATATTTGATTTTTATTTATTTTTATTTTATTTAATTTAAATACCAACAGCACAGCAAAATTTATTAGGTCACATACATAAATTATACAAACACGTTTACATTTGCGTGCCAATTACTAGTATCTACAGCTACAGGTTACATTTGTCTCTGTTAAAAATTTAGAAAATATAGTAATATATATATTACGAGTATACCTACTCAAAACTTAAGCATTTAAAATTAAAATATTAAATTTACATAACAAATAAAGAAAGATAAGAAGAAGATAAGAAGAAAGAAGGATATAATAGTAGTATGAAGACTAATAAAGTTAATCTTAACAATAATTTTTGATTTTTGCATTTTGGATGCAAAATTGTTTTTTTTATCCACAACCATATTTTCAAAAGGTTTCATAATTGGTTCAACTCTGTGTGATTGTTTAAGGCATATTTTTCAGCTTAACTCAGCCACATAAAACTTTTATTATTTAAAAAAAATTCGATAAAGCAATAGTAAAAAATGTCTCGTCACTAGTTGGTGCCGCAGTGTCGAAAGGGTGCAGTGCTTCAGCGGTCGGCGTCGCGCTGACATCTGACTCGAGAAGGGTCAATGCCCGGCTTTCTTTTTATCTGCTAGTCAGCACTCTACATGCGTAAACTGTTTTAACAAAGCCTCTTTTAATATAGAATAGTTGCCGCGATACTTATGTATGGGATATACGGGATCTGTACTGCAATGCGGTAGTACTTAAATCGTTAAAGGACTATCGAATGCTGAATGCATACTAGGGAACTGTTACACAGAGTTCACTTTAATACGTTTTGTCTAAAATTGCGTAGAATTTTTTTTTGTTATCAACTGAAATTAATTTTCATGCTTTATTTATATATAAATTATGTCATTTAAGGTGATACAATTCAGCTTTCCTCCATACATCGTTGAATGATTATTACTCCGCTGTTTTATGTTTAATTTACAAAAGTAAGCATGATGCCGATTTATCTTGTAGTTAACTAGGTTCGTCTTCGTACAAACTTTAAAAAAAGGATTAATTTAAAAGATATAATCCTTGAAAAGTCCATATTTTAACACAAGTTTTAATGCAACTTTGAGGATGAATAGGTCACTCTAGTGTACAAAAACTCCAAAATACTTCGAATACAAGCATTGATTAGTTAGCAGTAAAAGCTGTCAGTGTAATAAAATAAATTGGGACGACATAATTACAATCGAGTACATAAGTTTTCCTTTATAAAATACTTGTACTCCATAAAATACATTTTCCAATTTCACCTGACACTTTTGTATTATGTTTAGTTTATATATAAATTATAGAAAGAAATTTACAAATAACTAAAATCCGAACACGTGTAGTGTCGCTCGGTTTTATTACGCTCGTAAAAATTCGAATCGAATTCGAATGTATATAGGTACAGGCCACCTAAGCCTCAATTGCAAAACTTTCTAGTGCTATAATATGCGTGTGTAACATAAAGCAATCTCTTAAAATCTAAATTCTATACGATAAGTTCGCAACACTGGATATGATACACAAAACTCAGTTTCATGATTTCCCGTGAGAACGCGCAGACGGCGGAGATTTTCCATAAGTTTTGGTAATAACGCAGTATTGTAATGAAATACGCAAGTAAAAAGTTTCTTGCAGAGAACTCGCAAAAGATTGATATTACTTCGCACATATATTATAGGCTTATTACCTAAGTATAGTTGTGCGAATTACTGATTAAAAAATATTCTTAGTGCTCAATGTAATTAATATATCTACCTCAAGTCCCATATACCTCTTCGCCGTAAACAATCCGTAAATATCTTTTCCCCTCCTTAAAAAAAAAAAGGCTACAAAAGGTGATTTATAAGTCAAGCTGTTTATACAGTTTTCAATAAAATAATCTGAAACCCTATTCTACAAATCAACAAAATTAGTGAAATATTAATAGTACTTAGTTAATAAAACGCATAAAAAACATCTGTAAACTTTCTCTTAAAAGGAAATAAAAATCAAAAGAAAAATGACCATAGACCAAGGAGTTGTCCCTTAAAGTTGGTTACTAATAATTATATAATTAAATATTATGGTTTACTACGACTACTAAACCATAATATTTAATTATATATTACTTAGACGCAATCAAAAAACACGACACGTAATTCTGCACAAACGTACATATAACGAAATGAAATGTTGGATACTAATTAATTTTGGTCGTGCTCTTAATTAACCTGTGTAAACGTTTAAGTCACGTGAAACCGCAATGCAGATGCGACCTTTACGCTAATAATATAAGTGCGTTATTTCAATGCAGTCGTGTCCCAATTAATATATTTGGTATTTGTAGTAACAATAGAGTGCAATAAGGTCGGCATGTCCGTCGTTTGAATCACTAGGCATCGCCTGTTGACACAAAGAGAACGCATCCGGCGAAGACTTATCATTTGCGAACTGCATTCCAAAACGTAGAGGGTGGGATTCATATTTAAGACAAGAGTGATAAAGTAGTAATTTTAATATAATATGACCGCGTTAGGTGCACAAACGTCATTAACAATAGAATCCCTTGTATATATTTAGAGACGTTTATGTCCGTACACGATCATTGGATAACACATTTCAATTTGCACAACATTTTGGTAGGGCCGAGTATTGAACTACTTTGATACTCTTGTCCTTTTATACCTTTTTACTTTTAAACAATATAAGTCGTCTTTTTACCAAATTTAATGAGAGTGCATATTATCTGAATTCTAAATATTTATTTAAAAATACTATATATCTCGAAATGTGTCTCATGTGTCATACAATTTTTTAAAATTACTTTTAAGGATGTCAGACCTTCAGAGAAGATACAAAGAGCCTGTTGGAAGAGTGGGCCCGGGTTCGATTATCGACAGGGTCAACTTTGGAAATGAACTTTTCAAAGTTAACTCTGGTCTAGATCTGGAAAGTGATGACAAGGCACACTGAGTTTAGCAGTCATTTGAACAATCCGTCTGGCAGTAACCACCCCTATTTAAGAAGATTACCGTAAAATAACAGCATGTGTGAAACGATAAAATATCATTGGCCCCCGAGTCCAATAATCGTTTCGTTTTCACGACAGTTTATACAAAGATCTGAAAAATATTGAACTGAAGAATAGTAAGAGTAATTGTATAATATAACAAATTTTTATACCTATATTAGAATATATAGAAGTACAAAAACTTTTATTTGAGTTATTATTTAAAGGTTACAATTACTTTCATATACGTTATCGAAATTTACCTAACCGTTTTTCTTCGACCCATATAGCAGTGAATCACGTGATATACTGACAGCGGATGAGTCAGCAGTAACCTTTCACCTTTCAATATGGCCTATGTCAAAATATATTAGCAATTTAACGTTATTTCCTAAAGGATTTAGCGTATACCTTCGTATGAGAATTCATGAAAATTTCAAAGATGATTTAAAACCCAAGGTTTTAAATCATCTTTGAACCCAAGGTGACTTTATGGTCATGCATAAATAAATCATATTTTTGATTTTTTTAAAAGGTTTTAAAGTTTGACTATTTGTCTAACTCCGGTAATTATTCGTCCTTATTAATAAAATGGTAACTTAAAAAGCAAATATGCGTATCTAATTAACTTTCACGGCAAAACTACTGAACCTAATATGATGAAGTTCAGTATAGAGAAAAATTGGATTCCGTGAGAGTACTTCAAACTTTTCAAGCAGACAAAGCAGCGCGAAAAGGGTATTCTTCTCTAAAATGGGTAAATTTAACCATTTTCAAGGTATAAATGGCTGATAACTATAATGGAGCTGTTGATTTATATCACAGCAAGATAGATTGTGGTTGCGTTACCTTTTTAGGGCAACTTTGATAAGGGTTGTGATAGAAGCAAAGTTTTTACTTTGCTTACTTATCTATTAACTGTTATACTTCTTAATGTATTGTATTGAATATATAGGTCATTTGAAGGTCAGTTATAAGGGGACTGTGAAGGTCGAGCAGAGACAACGTGGCGCCTAATCCTAGTTGACTAATTATAAACTTAAGATATTGTTCACTGAGGTATTTAGTGAGCATCCATAAATAGTATAATTTGAAGTCGCTTCTCGTGTCTGTCTGTCTGTCTGTCTGTCTGTATCACTTCTAAACCACCCAACGGATTTTGATGCAGTTTTCACCATCAGTTAGATAAATTTTTAACGTAAGGTTTATAAAAGTTTTCATATAAATAGAAAAAAGAATGATATTTTGCAACCAATTCATCGAAAAATAAATTTACATGACTTACGTAGGCTAAACCTTAAGAGGTACATGAAAATGATGTACCTACTAGAGAATTGTAGTTCCTCTAAAATCCTAAATAAAACTCAGCGATGGAATATCTCTAAATAAACAAAACATTAATATGCAGAAACCTTTTTTTCTGATTAACTTTTCAACCTTAATATTGCATAATAATAACAGCAACGGATATTACAACCACACCATAATTTCACTCCTATTGTTCAAGATCTAAATAAAACCTATATACTTAATACAATATTACTTTTTTAATCTCTTATTACTTAGCGCTAAGGTCTACTTTAAAATTGAGTTGTATTAAGACTTTATTCTTCTCGTACACCAATTTACACTGGTATTGTTGCCACATGATATTGCAATATTCAATTCACTGGTGGATGCAGAAGTATCTTTTTAATTTACGTCTAGTTACAAGTTACTATTATGTTAGACATTGGAATTCTCATACGTCTATGAACAATGGATTCGAAATCAAATAAATCAATTTGACTGCAATCGTGATTTAAAATTTTTATTTCTGTTATCCAAAATATTTTTCGAATAATACCTTCGTGAAAATGATATACACAGTTCATTGCATCATCATGGGATCCGTAGTAGCGGATGGCGTAAAGGCAGGGATAAGATGGGTAAAAGAAAAGGCGAGAATACACAAAGAAAAACAGTAACTTAAGATGGTGCTTACTATCGCCAAACAAGCTGCATTTGCTTGTAAATATAAAAAAACGGTAAAACTCTTCAATTCATAACAACAAATTCGCGTGCATCTAACTTCATAATAAAACCTCCATTTGTATTACAACTGACCTTCGATGCGATAATAAATCGTGCCAGTTAAATTAATTGAAGGAATTGCGTCAAATTACGGGCAACATTTGAAAGTATTATTTCTTTGTTTCATCAGAATACCTAAAGACAAGATTGGTTATGTCTAACAAATATTTTTTCTAATCTAGCCGTCCAATTAAAACATAACTGCTACGCAACACCTAGTTGGATTAGATTATAACATTTTTGTAAAAAAATTTCAAGTGTTTTATCGCAGTATTGTGATCCATAATCATAAATTAGGTAGCTGTCTTAAAAATCAGTCTTTCTTCTGGATTATATTTTCAAATGCGTTCTTAAGGGTCAATATTACGTTTGTACTCATATAAATTACATGTGGACAACAACTAAAGAAATATGTCACACAGTTTGTTATTTATGATGCTATCGATTGTCGAAGATATACATACATGCTTTAAGGTTCATCTTAAAAAAAGTACAGTATTACTTCGACAAATATCATCAACATACATTATAATAAAATTAGTTGATTGTTTGTGCACGCTAATATCAGAAACGGATTTGAATGTCGTTTTGACTGATGTATATTATCGCAAGTTTTCCATAACATTTAGTGTTTGTTTCATTTAAATCGGTTTACAAACAGAGAAGTTACACACTATTCCGAATACCACGCGTACAAAGTCATGGGCACATCTAGTATTAAATAAATAAGTACAAAACAGTTTGTGTTTGTATAGGTACAATTTCATTAAAACCTTAGGTACGATATAACTTAAGTTTAAGGTAACGATGCACCCAGTCTCACGGGCGATCTTACCCGTGATGTAATAACTAAAGCAATATCGACATACCACGGATATCTTGTCATATACACCGTAATAATATTGGGTATATCCACATATGAGAGGCTCGGTACTAACATAATAATATGCGGTTTTCCAATTAAGAGATTCAATGTTTACACGAAACTCTGTTTACTCGTAACCTTATTACAAACCTGTTGTATTCACTCAGCAAACACAGAGTAGTACTGCTTCATGTAAGAGCAATTCAAGCTCTGCATCACTGAAGGTAACTTGAAATACAAAGTGAATATCGACGAAGCCTTTTTGTAATTTTTAAATAAATCTGCACAAAAGTTTCTTGCGCCAAATAAATCCGGACAAAACCGAAATGGAGGTGGTAAAAATGTCTTGTTTTGTGACGCACATCTTGCTCTTTGAACGCAAAATCAACAGCCTACGATTGAATGAATTGTACTCACCAATTAACGACAGTTTTTATGGGCGAGCGATAAATAATCCATAGGCGTCGCAACGACCTTGGAAAGTATGGTGAAGTTTTAGTAGTAGCAAGGCACACTGCGTTTCGCAGTCATTTGGGCAGCACGTCTGGCGGCAATAACCACTCCCTTACAGGAGACCACCTAGAAATAACAGCTAGTGGGCTATTGTGTTTCAGTAAGTGATTATCTTCTTAATCCCTTATCCATGGTCTGTACCTAGCGAACTGGAATGCGGAATATATTATTTAGATGCCTGTACCGCACTTGCAGTAGGTACCTATGGCTTTGCTCGTGTTATAAGCGCTGCGCTTTGCAATTCATGGCCTCCTTTCGAGAACTCGTCTACCCTATGTTATCTGCACTGCAACAGTTGTGACCGGCACATTAGCACTTCAGCTTCCTAATTCTCTCGGCTATGTAAACAACTTCGTAATTGGCTGATTCTTCGGCGAATTTCAGAATTTTTGATACTATCCAGCAAAGAAACTCCGAGCCTATTGCTCGCAGAGCGATTTTAGACTTGTGGACCAGTCCTGCCGTGAGAGGCTTAGTTTTGGCATCATACGCTATTACTGGCAAGATGCACTGATTATAGACATTAGTTTTCAGACATTTCGACAATGGTTACCAAAACAGATGACGTAATTTCCCCCAACAAACTTCTGTTAAAGTTATTTAAGACATACAACTATGTTTCCCTTAAAAGTATCAAAATCATGTTTGAAGATTATATTTGAGTTGTTATGTTATAAGTATGATAAATTTCGGAAGTTCTTTGACATTTTTTTAAGATTTAGGTATTCGCTTGGGCTTACCTAATGACTTAACACCTGATATAAATATTAATCTAAAAATCAAACCCTCACAAAGCATTTTTGAGAGATCAGTAGTTATGTACCTACATTAATTACACATACGAGCTACACTTGTTTTAGCAAAAAAAAAAAAGGAATTAAAGAAAAACTTTCATAACGATATACAAAGTATGTCTTTTAAGCAGATTTCTCTACATTATAACACAAAACAAACATTTTATTAACCACACGTAACAGTGAAGGTTATAAAAATTACATAAACCCACAACAACGAATACAAGCAGCAACGCTGTTGTTGATTGTGGCTTGGTCACATTAACAAGCGTACGCGTTGTGAGCGCTATCGCGTAGTATCAAACCATATTACGCAGTGAAATTAGGGTGCGACCTCACAATTGACGCGAAGGTTTCTCTAAGTTTAGTACTCTCACTTTGTCTGTGTTTGACATACTGATGAAGTAAGGTAGCATAATTATGTGTTCCCTTATCAAAATAATAAACGAAGCGTTTCTATATTTTAAAATTAGAGAATTCTCAAAGTTTCTACTTTTTTACTTTCGCTAATTTATTATTATTAACAAGAATAAATCAAGAGAAACTCTACTAAAACAATTTTTATTGATTGTATTCTATATTATGCTTGTCTACAATAATAATCAATTTTAAAAATAAGTCTCAAATGAAATCGGGGTACAATTTACTGTATGTTCTTCTCCTACCTTTTATTACCTTACCTAATCTATGTAACATATAGCGAAAATGTAGAGTTTTATGGACATAATATACCTCATTAAAATACTTAATAAGTAAATATTTTGTCAATTTTTTTTTATTAAACACATTGAATTAATGCGAACATAATTAAAATTAGATACCGTATTCACATAAAAAATAACGAAATTAAAAAAAATACTTAAAAAAGTGTTGTGAAAATATCAAACAGTTTCGTGTCGTTGCTACCGATTTCTTCACTGCCACTTTTAATAGGCAAACTTCATTTAATTTTTATGATTATATCACGCTATGCCGTTCGTCGGCTGCCGTGAAAAATTAAAAGTGGCATGCAAATCCGCGAACTGGGTACTTGTTTTATAAATGTGTTCCGTAAAGAACCGACCGTGACGGAACGGCCGCCTGTGTTTACTAAGTGAGAGATATACACTTTAGAAATATCAGATAGAACTGTACGATAGACTCGGCCTAATGATACAAGATTGCTTTCAGAAAATTAGCAATTTTAAATTGGACACAGTTTCTACAGCACACACGAGCAAATAAGTTTGCGAATTCTCTTTTTTAATTTTACATAAAAAAGTATAAACATTTCACTTTAAAAAGAAATTTGAAATGGAAAATGTTTTGTACTGAAGTTACCATTAGGCACTATAATAAAATAATGTTTTAGGCCAGTTCTTAAAGTAATTTTTAGAAATTCAATAAGTTGACAATGTACTCGTAATAGAAAAAATATTTAAATCAACTATTGATTTCAGTAATCTATACTTCTATCTATACTATATAAAGCTGAAGAGTTTGTTTGTTTGGTTGAACACGTTAATCTCAGGAACTACTGGTTAAAATTGAAAAATTCTTTGTGTTATCCAACACAAAGAATTTTTCAATTTTTACCAGTCCATTTATCGAGAAAGGATTTAGGCTATATATCGATTTGTGTCAACTTCCGCCATCTGTCAGTGAAAAGTGACATTACATATAATACGGGCCAACTGCAGACAAAAAGTCTTATTTTCATCCTGATGGGTAATATAGCAATTGCAATGGCGCAAATACTCGTAGCAATTGTTTTTTTTATTTTCTTTTTACGATATGTCTTCGTATAATAATTACTCAACGCTACTCAACGAATTCGCGGGCACCACCTCGTGTATTATAAATAAGAATAAACCATCTTATCATTAGAACGTATAGGAATAAAACCTATAATATTTTCATGTAAGACGCAATGCCTGTTAAGTTTCTGGTTTCAAAGTTTTATGCATAAATAACAATAATTTAAATATCTTCACTAACGTTGCCTTTTATTATTAAGATGAATATAAACTTCTTCACAAGACCACTGTGATATAACAGCATGTGTGCTGTTATATCACAGTGGTCATTAATGTTTGATTCTATTAGGTGGAGGAAAAGGTAGACTCCCATGAACAGCAACTGACACTGTCATAAATTGGTGATGATGATGACAGTTGATTAGCTTAGTTAGATTTCTTTGGTCAAGTAGACCTTCATACTCGAAAACTTTATCTGGCGTAGCCTCCGATTTTTTTTAAATTTTATGCACGCGAGTGTACCGTTGAGCGGTTACTGTCATCTGTTTATGCAATGCGTGTACAGTTCCAAACAAAAATTGTGAGCACGCCGGCGCAATAATAAAGCACCTCATTCAATTATCCGTGCAGCCGTTCCGTGGTTGATGGTTACGCGCTGGCTGCCGCGTTACCACATGCAAATGGCAATTCCGAATGTCATGTTACAAACGCACCTTACTCGTGCTTCATAATGAATTATTATAACAGGAACACAAATTAAGAAGATATTACGAAATTACGAAAACTATATAAGAGCACTCATGCTAAACCCAGCAAGTCGCCAGTTAAACAAGAAAGGAGATCAATCAGTTTTGTATGGAGATCACGCCATAAGTTTATTTTCGTTTTAACGGTTCAAACTTGTACCATTAGGTAAGAAGAAATTATAGATTTTGCTGGAAAAGTATCGTGTATTTGAAAGTATTAAAATACCGTGCATTTCCCAAATACAAGTCATAATTTTCATATTTACTTTTATGAAATCTGGAAAATTTATAATGTGATTTTATAAATCTGAAATATTCACAGGAAATTATGGAAATTAAGAAAGACTTTTATCACCGAAGTGTAAGTTTTGTGTTTATCACCTAAGTGTAAAAAAAGTGGCCTGGTTTTGAATGATGTCCTTTATCAGCAAGACATAATATAATTTATATGAGTTTAAATAATAATAAGATGTTGTATTGTTACCCTTCATTTGTTTTAAGTAAGACTTCCAATGAATAAAACATGGAAATTGGTAAGCATAAATAAAATAGACACTGCATTTCATCTTTCCTTGTATTAGGTATAACCGGCTCCTGGTCAGGCTTTTCAATCAAACAAAGAGGGTTGAGATAGATAGGATAGAGAAGCGGACCGGTTCAACATCGCTAAAGTTACGATACATCTGACTTTGAACAAGAATATTCATGAAACATTTACTCTTCAGTAATGTTCCCTTCACTAGGAAGCTGACAGTTTTTAATAACATCACGAGCAATAACCAATTACCGGATAACGTACAGGGAAAAATAATGACAAAATGTAATGACGCTTTTCGTGTGACAGTCGAGTATTACATTCGCAATTTCCGACGTAGTGAAATATAACCGAAACACGCAGCTCATTTGGTTAGTCGCGTTGCGATCAATTTTATTGTTGTTTTAATTGTGCATTGTTCATTTGTTCTAGTTGTGTTTCAATAGCGAAAATATAAACTGTTTTTCATTTATAATAATATATATTTAAGTAATAGTAAATATATGAGTTGAAGTCAACTCGTGACTTTCAACTTTCGTAACTTGACGCTTGGATAATGGAAAAAAATAAAAATACGGGTGATTTTTTTGCCCATTTAAGTCGGTTCGATTTCCAGACGAAGCAAGTAATTATTAAAAAATCTTTGAATGCAGTATTACTAACTTTTCAAAATAAAAAAGTCTTCTTTCAGTAAAATATCCTATCTACGATATTTACTCGTACTTTCCCTTCATGTCGCATAGTATTGGGACGCCCTATATATGTATTTATATACTTGATACTTGACACTGTATACGAACTCATTGTCTAGACAACTCTATTAAGGGCTTAATAAATTACTCACCATTTCATTGTACTTAATGTAACCTTTGTTTGTATAAATCTACACATATAATAAAATCGTAAACTAGCTGTGTCTGTACATTAAATATTTTTCCAAAAACCTTGTACGAGTACATGCTGTACTTATGTTACCGAGGACAATAAAATCATTTTTAGAATCTGTTTGTCCGTGCGTTTGAGCACACTATAATCTATTAAACTATTAAACTATAGGATACTTTTAACCCTAAAAAAGTACGAAGTTGCTACCACCAGCTAGTAAATAAATAACTAGCACAAATACACGAGTCACATGGAGAGCGGTAAAATTTTCTCATAGTTTTTGTAGAACAGGTTACATTACATTCAATAGAGTTATTACAAGAATAATGATAGTGCTATTAAATAATAATGACAATATTTCTGATGTAAAGCAAACACTGACTAGTTACCGTTAAGATATGAACATTAGAGAGACATTATCTACTCGTACAGCAAACTTATAAGTTATGGGCTATATTAAGTTTTGAACTAGCTTCGCTTCTTGGCTTCGTACGGATGTCGTTTTAGGATTAAGTGCAAGCCATGAATGCTTTTTTTCTTTATGTTAACGTCGACAGACAGGCTGACGGTCCACTTGATGGTCCAAAAAGATTGTGGCAACCGTCTCCTTTAACACAAACAACGCTACAGGTGCTGCAAGTGCGCTGCGCGCGAATTGGGATAGGATAAGAAAATGGGCTCTGCCATCACTTTCAAAAAAAGAAACGATAATAAAAATAGTCGAACCAAAATTAGTATTCGTTATGATAGCGTTAACAAATCCACAACTCACACTGTTAAACTTACGTAAGAACATTTGAAGCATAGAAGAGATAGTAGGTGACTGAGCACGCATGAATTTCACGGAGAGTAAACTTACGTTCACGACAAAACAATGACTTCCGTTCACAAAAAAAAATTGCAATACAAAGACACTCAGACGCCATTGTAACCTTTAGCCGAGTGGCTTTTAAAAAATGCTCGTATAAAAGGATTTTTTCGCCTAATCAAGCAATTAGGAATTCAGATAAGGCACGCTTCGGCTATTTTGCGGACCCTAAATTACTTACAGCCCCTTACAGAGTCCAGCGCGGGTTAAAATGAGAATTTTATACAATTTACCTGAAATTAAACGATAGATACTTTTCTTTATATATTTCATTGTGGCATTTTTTTATATCTAAATATTAATTGTTAACTAGGACTGCACTTCTTGTAAATAGTTTACAAAATCATGCTACAATTTAGACAAAATCAAGGAAGATGTTTTACATGATCCAAAAACTCTCTTATATGTATAATATTGTATTAATAGTATTTTTTTTTTATTAGAGATGGTTTTGCTCTTAGCCAGCATCCAGCCGTGTAGCGAAGATGAGGCCTATGATGGAGCGAGCTCACCCAAATGATGCCTATTCACTGGAACTTTGGAAAGATTTGGATTATAATATGAGCTCGGAAACACAGACGCCGCGCCGGCAGGGAGTTCCAAACCTTGGCAATGCGCATTATAAAGGATGTTTTAAAGCGATTGGTCCGAAAAGAGTGATTTCGATAAGATAAGGATGGTAACCAGCCTTACGGCTGTATGTCCGATGGAAGGAAGGGGAAGGCGGTATGACCTCATGCAGCTCCTGAGCACATCCTGAGCATCTCCGAAGTACATCTTATAAAATACACATAGACAGGCGATTTTGCGTCTTTGTGCCAGGCTCTGCATCTTAGTTTTTAAAAGCGTACTGCCGACTTAATACTTTCTTTTTTTAAGGTTTTCCACGAATACAGTAATACGGTATTTTTTTCTTTCTTTGTAAATATATGCTGCTTCTATTTTGGACACATGTGTAAAGTATGTAAATGAACATCATGCGAGAGGAACGCCGTGAAAAAGGGGCATATTTATGGAGATCTCTCAACAGCTAACGAATGAAATTTTAAAAAGGGTAAGCCATAAATGTGCGGAATTTGATTGATTATTATTATTATAAATTATTACTACTAATATTATAAAAGCGAAATTTGTTAGATGGATGTTTGTTACTCTTTCACGCAAAAACGACTCAACAGATTTGGATGAAATTTGGCACTAATTTAAAACCTGGATTCACATATAGGATACCTTTTATCCTGCAAAAAAGTCAGCTTCTCGAGGGGTTGCCTGAAAATATAAAGCATTGGGCGTCACCGTCGCCAAAGCGATAAAGATGTCAGATATTTTCTTTTTGGTGATATATTTTTCATTTTTCAACGTAGACTAAATCGCGGGCACAAGCTAGTCGACATTATAGGCGCTGTAGAAAATTTAAATCATACTTTCAAATATAGACTTAGAGAGGATAAATAAACATAGTTTATAGTAATACTTACTTTCAAATAAACGAGATTGATTGTGATCCAATTGAGAAATTCCTTTGAGTTCACTACTACACTTGAGTTCCCGAGTTTCCAAAGTGTTATATCATAATAACATTCGTGAGTCAGATGACGAAGTTCCGAAGACAGTTTGCTCGAGATTCCTCCAGGATTTATTATTGAATGTCAAATAGATGTCGTAGTGAATGGCTTCGATTGCTTTGGGTCGCTTCGTAATATAGGTTGATTTAATATAAAATCCAGATGGAACTTCTTTAATTTTTATATTAAAACGTTAAATCCTGTATGCCATAAAGTCCATATAGCATAGAAACGAGTACATGTGCGTCTTTCCATAATCTTACACTTAATATAGTAAACTTAATATCTTAAACTTAAGTATCAACGAATAACGATCTATTCTAGATCTGTATCTGAAATAAAATTGCTGTCAGCCTATTTCTGTATCACAGTTAATTTAGTTAAATTAGTTAATTTGTTTAAAGAGCCATAAAATAGGAGGATTTGTGTATTCTGTAGAAAAAGTAGCATCCGTGCGAAGCCGGGGGTGGGTCGCTAGTATGTAATAAATAATTAAATTTTCCAAAGATTATCTGATTGTTCAATAGATTTCAATAAATAAAAATGTTTTAAAACTTAAATTTAAGGTTTCCATAGTTGACTTTCCAGTAATCAAGCCCAGAGTCCTCTAGTTAGAGAGTTTAAAATTTTAGCGTCTCGATCAACGAGCTCGTCAAGTATAAAATCCGATGTTTAATTGCCTGGTTTAGCGCTGACCAAGATAACAAAAATATTATATTAGAATTGCTGTCCGTCTGGCCTTATTTCACTGACAATAAGAGTAGAAAACTGTAGTTAGGATATTTAATTAACCTATCGACCAACTCGTCGAACGATCGGTCGACAAACTCGCTGACCTCTTGATTACAATTTTATGATTCTGGGAGCCGGTGTGCCATCAATTAGTCCACGGCTAATACTCAGTCGATGTGAAGGATTAAAAATAAATTAGTTGCAGAACTTTCAAGCTTAATAACAGCTGGGATTATGACAAGAAATACAATATTTAGAAAGTATTCCAATTAAAAAAAACCTATTCATATGCGAGAAACAGCAAAGGAATTATGTTGAGAAATATATTTAATCTATGTAATCTCTAAGTGAATGGGTATTTAGGGATTAAATAGATTTCTGAAATGAAATGAATCTGAACTGAATAGAAATGAGTCTGAACTGTCAATTATAAAAATTATTATAGAGGGTAAGTTATCCTACAGTAATGAACCTATTACATAGTAGGTTTATTTACAGAGAAAGCAATCTTTTGTAATTATATGGAAACAACGTAATGGAAAGAAGTAAATAACATGCGAATTCATTGTCGAGCCCCCGACATTCCATTCAGACTATTCTAATGAGATCAAACACGCTATTATGTGCTGTAAGTTGCTCAGGAATTGGGTATCCCATAGACTACTTCATGTTGCAGCATCAGGTCAAGATTACCATGTTATATGAATACCACCGAAGTAACATTACATTAAATTTCACATCAATCAAACCTGTGGAAGTTAGTGAGATCCCTTCACAACTAGTAAATGAGCAGTAAATGAGCTGATGATCTTCAAAAGCCTGAATAGACCTTTATAAATTATAGCTAAGAACCATTTTGATCACGTCAGCTTTCAAACAAAAAAACCGAATAAAAATCGGTCCATCTTTTTTAGAGCTAAGATGCCGCACCACATACAGACACACAGATACACTAGTCAAATTTACTCTTTTACGTCGGGAGTCGGAGGTTAAAAAATGGACTACTGTCATGGGATACAATAGCAATAAATGAAATATGTCATAAATATTTCTGAGTCGAAATAATGAAAGCTTCAGTTTTCGTTTTCGGTAATACATCGTCGTGACTCGAAGGAACACGCGATCCGTCACGGTCCAGGTACTGGAGCTATCTCATCTAAATTTCATGAGGGAACGTTGGGTGTCCGCTCATCAATTAGATTTATTCCACTCGTATTCCTTTTGTGACTTTTGATAGTCAGACCGGAGTGCGACGGATTTTACTGCGAGCTTGGTTTGAATTTTTGAAGATTCCAATTTTTAAGTCAATAATTCAAATGTCAGTCCTGATTGCTCAATCCCTCACTTTCATAAGGGAAATGAAAAAGTGTCTACTCAAACCAAATTTAGTTTTTAAAGAAAAACAAAGACAGGAGATTTAGAATCTATGGAATTAGATAGATGGATAGATAGATAATGAATAAACTCACAAACTAGTTGGACCGATTTTAAAAATTCTTTCGCCCATAGAAAGCTACGTTATCAGCGAGTAACATAGGCTACATTTTATAAAGTTACGCGGGCGAAGTCGCGTGCAACGGCTAGTATTTTATAAAGATACGTGGATGAAGTCGAATCTTTATACTACTCAACCGATCATCATGCATAACAGGTTTTCAGGGATACAACAGGAAAGGAAAGGACAGGAAAGGAAATGGGGTAGCCTGTTTGTAAACCTTGACATAAAAATGATAATAAAAAACTTAGAGTTTTACAAAATAGAGTAGGATTAATCTAAACAAAAATGGTTTTTGGCAAGTTATGTCATTTCTACTAAACATTATCAAGCATTTATTTTGGATCAGCTCAGCACCGTTAGTAACCAGTTTCTCAGAGTATCGCGTTTGGCCTTTGACAACGAAATACCAGATTGGGGTTCTATTGACTCTTTATAGTAAGTCAAGAAAAGCAAAAATTGACCCAATGCCGTAGCAACAAAACACAAATTTGTTTTTGCTCTAGAAATATTTTCGTGGAGGTGTTTAACGGTGTATGTTACGACGCCATGCACGTTTTGAGCCAATTAGTCATCTTCACCTCGGAACTAATATGTTTTAAAGTATATAGCAATATTTTTTATTTGTAAGCATTTGCAACTGCGTTTTTCTTGTATTTCTTTTGCAGGACAGGCAGGCAGCCTACGTCTACGTCTTTGTAGGTGAGATTAATATGAATTTTCGTCATTGTAGGGTAGGGGAATTTGATATCCTTCTCGCATTGAATCACTAAAGCACATATACTATATATATATATAGTACACATGTACGTACATATAGAGAACATATACGTATAATATATTATACTAGCTGGTGCTCGCGACTTCGTCCGGGTTAAAAATAAAAAAAAAAGCAATAAACGCTTGACCTCGTGTTGCTATAACACTTTGGCCAGGCGTTAGATTTTTATTTTTTATTTATCCCTCAGGAGTAATCCTTTTTTTCTGGATGAAAGGTACCCTATGTCCTTTCTGGTGTCCCAGACAACGTGTATGAAAAATTTCATGGTGATCGGTTCAGTAGTTTATGCGTGAAAGAGTTACAAACATCCATACATCCATACATCCAAACATACTTTCGCATTTATAATATTAGTATAGATATAGTTTCGCTGTGTTCTGAAAAGATAACCCAATGCCACAAGACTGCACACAAGACAATTCTCATTTTTCACTTCTGGTCTCAGTGTGCTATACTGCCACAAATACTGTTATATATTCCTACACATTTCAACTTAGTTACCAGACTGATAAGACCGAATCTACGCATTAATTTTTTAATTATTGTTCTAAACAAGTCCGTGTTTTTATTTGTGATTCGAAAGAGGATCATTTTTGTTTCGAACATATTTTTGATTAAAAAGTTTTAATTGGTTAGCCGCTTACCCCTCTTGTATGTCGCAAATGTTTGCCAAATTTATTAACACTAAGCTTGTTTTATGTTGCCATAAAATGTCCTGGACATGTCATGGTATCCTAATAAGTAAATGTTTTACTAACGTTATGCGTCATTGAGTTTATTAAAAACTAGTGACTCATTCCCGGCTTCGCCCGAGATGCATTTTTTTCTATACACAAATCTCGTTTATGGCTCTTTCCAGAAGTAAAAATCTAACTAAAATCGGTTGCGCGGTTTTGGAGACCATAGAGGACAAACATACTTACATTGTTTTTTATTTATATAGATTACCACATTTTCATAATATTAATAATAATTGTTTTCTATTATGTGTCTAATGAAAGAATTAAAGAACATATTCGATAAATAAAACAAAGTGAAAGAAATAGCAGTGTTAGTTCAGTGGAACGTCCGCGTTGAACGATGAAAGGTACCCTAATGTCCTTTCTGATGCCCCAGACAACGTGTATGCAAAATTTCATGGTGATCGGTTCAGTAGTTTTTGCGTGAAAGAGTTACAAACATCCATATATCCAAACATACTTTCGCATTTATAATATTAGTACGGATTCTCTCTATAAGTAATGAGTCAGTCATTTTGTAAATAAGTCTATTGGGATGGCATCTAAAAGTCACATACCGCATAAAAGGCAATCCTCTGATCCAATTACTGTCGCTACAAAAAACCTATGCAGTCTCTTCGATTCGTTAACTTTTTCAGTTATCAAAAGCAGTAAAGGGCAAGATGTCATTCACAATTCTAATAGAATTTAATGTTATTCAGTCACCTGAAGTAAAATCTTTTATATTGAAACCCTTGTTATCGGATACCATCGGACGTAAATGGTCCAATTTTTAACTGAAACCGCGGTACACATTCATCTGTGAGATATCTTAGATTCTGTTTAAATATTTTTTATACCTTACATTTTATTATTACTGTTGAAATGTAATAACGAATAATAATTACTTAAATAATTAAAAACATTTTAATTATTTTCAGATCCAAAAAACCCCAGTTGAATCCAAAACGAAACAATACGAGTACATCAGCTAATAAAAGTAGAAATCACAATAAATAAATCTTTTACCGTCAAATTTATATTTTAAAATAATATATTAATATTGCTTTGCTCAAAAATGCTCCAAATATGGTCAAAGTTTCTTTTTTGGTGGATAGAATCAGAAATTCTGAAATTCGCAGGAACACCAAAGTTGATTTTTAAGAAGACTAAGTTGATATTTAAGAAGACCAAGATCAAGACCAAGAAGACCAAGTTGACCAAAGTCTACAAAGCTGAGAGAGTTAAAATAATAAATAGAGTTAAAACAGAGTGGATAACCGGTGAGGTAGACAGACGAGTTCTCGAATGGAGGCTACGAATTGAAAAGCACAGCGTGGGATGCCCTGAAGCCACGTGGACAGACGACCTGAAAGGCACCGTAGGAAACGGCTACATGCGAAAGGCAGAGGACCATGCACGGTTGCGAACCTCGCTATATCCAACACAAGCTGATGACGACGATGATGATATTAATATTAATTGTAAATTATTTTTCAGTACTCTGGTGTACATTACAATAAAAAAAACCAGATTTTTCCTGAGTTAACCGAATAAACATCTCATTTCAATTGCACACTTTACTCGTAGTACCGGAATACTAGAGTGAAAATCCCGACGGAGGCCGATGTTCGTTGAGAACGGAAATTGCTTGAACTAGTGGCACCGGACGCGAACGATTCGCGCGCACAAGTGACGAGAACAAATCCTAAATAACAGTTTCAACTTTAAATTATCATCAATCGAACGACCTTGAACAATACACTACTATTAAAAAAAATTTACAAATAATCTTTTATCAATAAAAATGTGTTATATTAAATACGGTCATTTAAATAAAACAGGGTTCAGAAATATGCATTAATCCTTTAGCCGCCAAAGTCGGATTTATCCGAATAATTCCTCTACTTGTATAAATAATGTTTATTATTAAATCATTGCGTTGCTTTCTCTTAAAAAAAATTACGAGTCAAGCGCTAGGGGAACACTATAAAACCAAGGGGTTAAAGAGTTCGATTTAATTTCAATTTAACTTTTTAGAGATGCAAAATGAATAAAATAATTGAAAACGTACATATATAAGCATTTGAAATTGTACTTTGTAAAATTTAAAATTTAGAACCTATTGCCGGTAGCTAGATTAATTACACATTCTTGTTTCAAGAAAAGTAAAAAATCCATGCCGATTTGCGCCTAGATATACAGAATGTGTATGGTAGGAAAATCGTTATAGAACTTACTCATATGTGTAGACATTTTTTCTACAATATTTTATGGAGTGATGTGAATCAACTTTTCAATAAAGATGGATATTTTAATATGCACAGTTGGCAGCTGGAAAATCCTCGCCTAATGCGTGAAGACCGGTCGCAATATTGATTTGAAATAAATTAATTATTGGCCAGGCAAAATATGTGCACATTAGTGTTAGAAGAAAATTTGTACTCTCAAAATATGTAATTTGAAATTATTAGAAAATTATTTAAATGTTATTTAAATGTAAATTAAATGTGAATTAAGTAGCTATTGTAAACGTAAGCGAGGCTTACCTATTAGACAATTTTGAATTTATTACAGATTGTTGAGAAATTAATCACATTAACACTAAAGACTAAGTTTATTTTTTATAATCATTTTATAATAATTTATTCATTTGTTGTAAGTTGAAGTTGAAAAATTGTTACTTTTAATCTTTCTTACTTGACGGCCTAATATTTTAACTAAGTATTTACAAACTGGAAAAATGATGAAATCAGGAACTAACATCCGGAAAAAACATAAAACTTATAAAAAAAAACACTTAAGAATACACGTACCTTATTTTTTTTTAATCACCGGCCTCGAACAATCGCTATTATGGAATTCACACTTCAATCAAACACATGTTAGTATAAATATTTATAAACACCACTAAAACAATTATATCATTGACAATTATAATTTAAAAAAAAAATTAAAACATTTTCTAAATTCACTTCTATCTTCAACTATTTAACGAAAGTTTTAATTCATATTGTTAAAGGAAAATTTTGTTCCGCTATTGTTTACGTTGTTACGATGTCTGAATAGATTGTTATTATACTATACGACGAGCGTTCGCTCCGCGTGAACATTTGAAACTGGCTACCGACCGACCGAGGAAAATCGTTCGCGCCCTAACATAGATGTATGGAAAACGCTTTCGTCACTACGTACATATATGGTCTCCTAGTCTCACCTGTATTTTAAAGATTCAGATCTCGGATATTCTTAAATAGGTTGGGATGTTGCGCTGAACGAACGAGAAGCTTAGCGATTTAAAGAGAGATATATTTAATTGGATATATTAGTTTTACCGTGTATTTTTTGAAGTGAAAAGTTCTTTAGGCGCGTTGAGCATTTTTGAGATGGGAAAACACCATTGAACCGTAATCGTAACCGACATCTCTGTATTTAAGTATGTACATATATTGTGTATGTATGTACATAGATACACATGCATGTTGGCATTTTTTGAGATGGGAACAAACCATTGAAATCGCGACACTGTTACCGTAACCGACACCTTCTGTATATAAGTATGTACTTTCCTGACGATTCTAAAAATACACACGTAATTGTTCAAGTTTTCACTTCTGTCGGCACTCCCGGTGTACCACTGTTTTATTTATTTATTTATTTATTTTCATTAAAGGGAGATCTATTATATATTTTTGACTAAATATTTTAAGTAAAAGTCGTATAGACATATATGAGACGGGATAAAAAGTAAGATACAGGCTCTGTCTGTTGATATCGTCACGCACCGAAACGCTTATATACGTCTATAAAAATACTCGTATATACTATATAATTCAGAGTACCTTTCTGTAAGTTCTGTAACACTGCAGCTCTGGGTATTAAACTTACCTTGCAAAGAAATTCGGTTTTAGAATTCTTTCTGGACTCTACACTATTAGTATACATATATTGCCTATAATTCGTATATCGTATAGCTATATGCTCGAATCGATCGATTTTTCGAAATATTTCTGATTCCACTGTAGCTTAATGCTTAAGGCTTGGTTTTAAGGCTCAACGCATTTTTCGTATGCAGCAAAGAAAAATAATTCCATATATAAATTTCATAGTTTCCCATGTGGTTGTGGGGTAAAGTCCAAAGTTCAAAGTACGTTTGATCTCATTGAGTACTACATAAGGTTTCATCCAACACAATATTAAAAGTCGTGGACTTGATAATTATATCAGCTGATGGAATCGTGAAATCTTAACAATTTCATTGGCTTCATAAACTAATACTAACAACACTTGTTGATACGTTATTCAATAAAAAGCACATTTAAACAGCATTTATTAATCTTAAATCCAATTTTCCTTGTTTACCGCCTATATTTGGATTTCCATTGCTTTACGTGTCCAGTTACTTACAACAGTTTATTATAATAAATATATAAAATTTAAAATTATTTAAGATAAAATAAAAATTACAAAATTTTTACTATGTTTATCCAAAATTATATATATAATTTATATTTATGAGTGTATGAAGCTAAATATTTATGATAAATGAATCCAAGCATGTTGCCTGCATTACCTCGTTGCCTTTTCTACGTAGCAAGGCTAATTTTCCAACCGAGGTAATAGCCAGGTCGTCAGTGATGTCAACCAAGCGTTTTGTCAATGTTATAATTATACAATCATAGCCATTGTTTTATCTTTAGATCTTACTTGAGCTGCTTTACATGTATCTATGCTTTTAATAAGTGTCTATCGATATCATGACCTTATACTGCTTGAGAGGCATTGTCTTCACCTCTAATAAAACTTGGGTTTTATTTGAGGTGGGGTCCTTTTAAAGGTTTAAAGGACTTTTAAAGGACAAAAGGTTATCAAATCCTTTTAAAGTTTGTCGCCTGTCATAATTTATGTGCAAATTCATTAATTCACTTAGAATATATTATAATATATGAGACGATTTAGAGCGTGTGTAATTTACACGTGCCTTGAACAGTGACTTGGTTACAAATTACGTATATACGAGTATATATTATATCGCGAGATCTCATTTTATTAACCCCCGACGCCCGACGCAAAAGAATGATCTGCGTGTCTGTCTGTGACATCGTAGCTCCCGAACATATGGACCGATTTTCATCCAGTTTTTCTGTTTAAAAGCTGACGTGATCGAATAGGTTCCTAGCTATAATTTATGAAGATCTGTTCAGGTGTTTGAAGATCATCATCTCATTTCCTAGTTGATGAAGGGATCTTACTAATTTCCACAGGTTCGATTGATGTGAAATTTGGTATACTGTTACTTCGGTGTACTGTTATATGGCATGGTAACCTTGAACCTATAATAAAAATATATAGTTTGATTGCCATTATATGTATCGAAATTAGAGTAATATTATTCATTCGCACTTAAATAGGTAATGGATGGAACTCCCTGAAAAGCCGCAAATTTTGAGAGTGGTTACTTCTTAGCATGTTTCGTTATCTCTTCCTAATCCCTATCCTAATTCCTAACCTATTATGGTCGTGTCCTGTTGTGTTAAGGGATACCAGTGCCCATTTCCCTATCCGTTCATAACTTATACTCAATTCTACTATCGTCTTTAGCGCAATTGCAGCATCAGTGGCGTTGCTTGTGTTATACCTACCATCAAGTGGACTGTCAGCATGTTTGTCGAGTTTAACATTAAAAAAATGTATAACTTATAGTATATTTCGTGGCATAAAGTTTTCAGACTATTAACTATTAAGTGGACCACATAAAGAAAGAATAAACATTTTGTTATCATTTATTATACTTATGATATTGGATCGTATACTCATGGACTCATCTGTGGTTTCTTTCACAAAATCGATAAGAATTAATTAAAAAATAACATGGTAATAAAATTGATACATATTTTTTTAATAAAGCACCTAATTGCAATATTTGAGATTACGCTAGAGGAATACTCCACTGTACCATAAATGAAGCAATAAGTCACGATAAAACACAGACAGTGAATGAACTTAGCGTAATTATCAATAGATATTATCGGATTTTCGAATTTTTTCGAATCGAAATAAAAAATATCCAAATTTCCGTTGCTCCGAATCCAAAATAAAATGATAACATTTTATCTATTTTAGTATGATATATAATGAAAAGTATTAAAAACGTAAGCTTAGTTGATGATTAATTGTATATTGTGTGGGGACTATTGACTTTTTAGGTCCTTTGACATTCACTGATTAATAGAATGTGAAAAGAATGTAATAGAACCTATTATCGTGAAACGAATGTGATTTATGTTTGCTTTCGTGATAAATTTAGGTTTGAAAGTTTAAAACCAGTGCTTTTTTTATAGCTGTATTTTTACAAGGCTCGCTAATAGTTTTGCAATAAAAAGAACAAGGCGTCATTATCCTCTTTAAGTACATTTTCCAAAATTTAAAATTTAAACATTTTCGTCATTTACTGATTCACCTACTTACGGAAGATCCGTTTTTATTATATGGATCCCCATTCTCACATTGTTTGTTAGCTTTTATATCATTAAGGGCAGCAGGGTACTTGAGTACTCTTAACTTGTTTGTGTTTATAGATAAACGGTATTTATGTACCTTCATTTCAATAGGATAGTTTGCATCTATGCCACCCTTTCTCACAAAAATAGATGGTCTGTAAATATCTAATATATTCCGAAAAATCTCAATCACGAGCGTTCTGTCCTATTCTGCTAAACGTACACTAAGTTTGTATTGACGTTTTCAAATCATCTGTGCATATCATTTGTGATTCTTTCGTTAACATTAAATTTACCTACAAATTCTTATTGTTGTTTAAAATTCTATCCATGTGGTCCCAAGCGTATGTTAATTTTATAGCGCAGATCCCTTACTGCATGTCACTAACCAGTGATAGGTAGACGTTCGCAACTCGTGTTTACAGCTTTTTCGTTTGAATCATTTCACATAGGCCAACGACCTGAGCTTCGCGTACCTTTTGTGCTTCATCGCTTTCATTAATGTTTAATTAAAGTTTTGTATGCGTATATGTGGAACTGAATTTCTTTTCAATACTTATCAATATTATTTGGTTTTGTGAAATTAAATTGTAATCAAACTCTTTTTTTTTAATTATAGGTGTCTAACAATGATTCATATGATTTTATATTCTGCAATATAAAATGTATCTAGTTTTATGTACAATACACATCATATCTATATTCAATTATCCACACATTATTCAGACATGCTTCTACTGTAAAGACTAATGGTTCGTCCTAAATACTGTTTTTTGGGCGAGAGGAGGAAAATCTTCAAAAAGACACCAGTCAAAATTCACCCACTAACTTAAAACCCCCACTCTCTACTAAGTAAACCTATTCAAAAAAATCTTTCACCAGTATTTAGAAACGTTCATTAAAAGTTCATTCTAAATCTTCTTATGATTAGATCCGGAGATTCGGATGATCACGGAGAAAAAAGTACTTGCATGAAAGCATACTTGCTGTCATTTCAAGATGAGATGTAAATAGGTAGTTACCACAGAATGGGTTACCCAGCTTCCAACTGTCGGAGGATAACAAAACAAACCGTTAACAACTGTTGTGAGTTTCATGATTTCGAACAGACACACATTTGCATTTTTAATTATGTAGGGGTTGCAAATGTGTAATAAACATTTTCAATCTCTATACACATTCTTTATTACATATTTGTAATTAATTTGAGCTAATTTACGTTACTCTAGGTCTAAAGCTGTTTGTTTAAATATTGTTTAACTTACCATCAATTGAAAACGTGTTACAAATGTTACAATATCTAAGTTATTTTGCGTTGGTATACCTTCCAACGTATATAATTATTCAGGGTTATCAAAATTATTTACCTGGATATGAACGAGTACATGTACACCTACTATTAGACCTCTATGTACGTATAGGTCTAATCTCTCGCATTTCGCGGTCATTTTTGGCCTCCCGTCCGGCGGCAGTAAAATCTGCCGACCTTAACATAAAAAAAATCTTACTTTAAAAATATCTACAATAGGAGATAACAAAATTAACTTGGAAAAAAGGATTAGCAACTTTTGATAAATGTATTCAGCTTTCCTTAAGAAATTATTAAAAAACATCAGAACCATACTTCCATTACGGAATTACTAAATCTTATCGCATCAACCCTACATGCAAATGAGGAACAAACAACGAGGATGTTATGTTTGAATTATTAACAATTAATCACACACCCATCAAGGACCCTTTATGTTCCGGGATTGTATTCTGGCACCCCTAAGCATTAACACTTAAGTTATCACAAAATTTATACGAATTATTACTCAATATGTTGCCAAATTTTGTTGGTCTACTATGAGTTTTTGTACCTATTCTACTAATACTATCTAATTGCCGTTTCAGTCAACAAAGGTTAGAAACCCTTAGTTTAACAAGGGGTGTAACCTCTCTTAAATTTAACTTGAACTACAGCTTTATCTGATTTTATTTTGGCAGCGACTTCATCCGCTCCTCTTTTTCTTAGGTGTTAAAACCTTCTTTATCTTAATTCAACTGATAAAAATAAAGATATTCTATGTCCTTTCTGTATACTTGGCAACGTGTATGCAAATTTTCTTGATAATCTGTTGAGAAGTTAAGGTATGAAAGCTAAACAAACTCTTTCACATTAATAATTTTAGTTATATTATTAATGTGAAATAATAATATAACTAATATAACTATAATGGAAGCGTAGCTGTCAGCGGGGCGACAGGCGGTGACATAAACTTGGCTGCAGCAGTAAGTTTATGTCACCTCCTATCGCCCCGCTACTTTACGAGTATGACAATAAGCTGCAAACAGGCTGACGCTCCCCTTGTTGCTAGGTGGCTTCCTTAGCCAAGGAACACTAGCAACACCATAGGTATATATGAAAGTGCCTCGCTGACAATAAATGAAAAGTAATAAGGAAACGGATTTAGAAGATGGTTACTAAAAAATTAAATAGACCGTGATTAGAATTAATTATTATCAGCCTTTTCCTTTACGAATTGAAGAATAAAAGGGATGGCTTTGAAGTGTTACGACTATGCTAATATATTTAAATTGAAAAAAAAAAAAAAACCTTTCTTTAGTCTCACAAGCCAAATATAAATCTTTGGGCATAAGATATTTTCTGATAGGCAATTGTTGTAACTATATAACGTTAGATAGGTTTGATATAATTTTGTAGTAGATACTGAAATACTGTATATAGTTTTATATTGTGAAATACTGTATACTGTATATAGCTGTATATAGTTGTATATTTATATACTAGTTGATTTAAATATAAAATTTAGTTCAGTTATGAATAATTGTCTGCCTTTCTGGATGATTGTATAAATATTGAATTATATTAAATGTATATTTCTGATAAATTTTATTTTAATTTACTAACTAAATACTTTTACTTTCAACAGTAATAAGTCTCTCAATGAACATATTTTTTTGCCATTCATACGTTATAGTAAATTTATATAGCTAAATCAATTTATTTCTAACAAGGATTAAACATGTTATAGGTAATAAAAAAAAACTTAACTTAACTTAACTTAAAAGTCATACTTTCCTCTGCTCTCCTCTCTCCTCTTCCCTTCCCTTCTCTTTCCTCCCCTTCCCTTCTCTGTTCTATTCTGTTCTCTACCTTACAAATACCTATGTATTTTTGATATTAAGTAAGTAAGTAAGTATAATGTGACCACTTACAAAATTGGAGTATTACTCGTAAATCTTATCCTATCAAAGTCGACAGCGCACTTGCATTGCCTCTTGAGATTTCTTGTGTTTATAAGTAAGCTTGCCTTCAACCTACGAGTATATGACGGTATATGAATATATTATGTACAACTCACCTTATGAATCTCAATTTAGGGGCAATGTTAAAATGGTTATTTGCGTCGTATACAATATAAAAAATAATAGACCCGTCACTCCTATCGGATGCCGGGTGACTAGGATTCTAGTCACCCACCACCTAGGATTTCTAGTCATCACGCACTGCATGCAGGAGTGGATGTTGTAGGAGATTTCCTACAACAGTGCGTGATGATGCATATCTTTGTCGCCGAGATTTTTCTCAAATTGGTGCTTCATCGACATAATATTCCTAGAGCCTGATAAAGAATATCCCCATCTAAGGTATCCCTGATGCGTGGAGAGGTATTCTTAACAGTGTTACATAACACTATAAGCTAAGATATATAACACTATAATACATAGGTAATACATATATCTTCCAAATATTTTAGTTCAAAATACAAAATGACACATATTCTGAAAACAATTTTAGGATAATCCGCTCAACGAGAAAGTGTCTTTGAAGCTAACGAACTACGAAGTATGTATCGATTACCAACAATAATACGATCATACGACACTGCAGACACCTTTCGTGTTAATAATTTAATCTCGCGATATAATCGAATGAGCGTCAAATATATGAATAATTGAATTTCAACACGAGCAAAATGCTGCTACACAAGATATCATTTGTCACTTCCATATTTGTTAATGTGTATCGCCGAAGATTATATTATTATTTTATCCGAGTATCAAAATTATATCTGCGGAGTGTATTACATTTTTTATACTTGCCTTACTTACTTTGTATTCGATCTTATCAAGTATCACTAACCAAATTATTCATTTACCAAATAATACTCCAATAGCAAATTACAATCCAACACAAACGAATTTAATTTCAATAATTTTCAAATCATGGGTGGATTATAAATATGATCACTTAGCTAATTGAATATTAATTAATATATTTTTAAAGTAGTGGCAGGGCATGCTGCTTTTCGCAGTAATTTGAGCAGCCCGTCTGGCGGCAGTAACCACCCCCTAAACAGAAGACCACCGTGAAATAATAGCAAGTGGGGATGCCAGTGCCCATTTCCCTATCCCTTCATAATCCCTTATACTCAATTCTACTATGGTCTTCAGAGCAATTGCAGCACCTGTGACGTTGCTTGTGTTATAGGCGACGGTAGCCACCTACCTTCGAGTGAACCATCGTCGGCCTGTCTATATAAAAAAAAAACCTGCGCATCTTGCATTACAATATATTAGCCGAATAAATAAATAATCACTTAATGTAATTTTAGCAATACCTTTATTATTATTACATTACCGTAAGGGCCTCTTTCACCAACTACAAGTAAAGTGTTGATTAGTTACTTTTAGAAATAATTTTATGTATTATTAAATTATGCACTGGGTGCACTCCTTCTAGAGGCGATTTTTTTTTATTATTTTCTTTTTAATGTTTAGGACTTTTACCGTACAAACAAAGGTATCAGCTCCATCATTTCCGGTGACCGGTGACTTTACTCAAAGATGGTGAAAGAGGTCCTAATAATAATGAAATTATCTTTATATACAAACTTTATAGTGTTTTAAAAAGTTCAGCTTCCGTGTGTTTGTGTCCACAAAACTAGTAAACTGGTCGATTATGACTCAAAATTTTACATAAGATTTGAGATTTTAACAGAAGAGTGTTTCTATGTACTTTTTATTCCGAAATTCTATCGGAAACGGAAAATTTTAAATGTTTTTTAGTACCTAACTCATTATTTATTAGTGACGTAAATTTATTAATTTCTAATTAATTAAAGATATATGTACCATTTCTTTTGAGAAACGTCATGCTGAAATGAATCTACGAACCCTTTTAGAGACTTCAGACTTTATTATTATGGAGAAACCATTCATCCTTTGACATCGTCTAAATTTCTCTCTAGAAAGCGAACTTATAAAATAAGATACAGACCCGTTTTATATTACGAGTAACGGTAACTCAAAGTAATTTCCTTCAAGACGGTGTTGTAATAATGAAAATGACCAAGTCTGTCTTCATTTACTAAGAAAACACGGGATGAAGAAATGTACTTACTTAATTAAAAGTTATTGAGGTTTGATGTCAAACATGACCTTATCTTCTAGATTACTGTAGATATTATACCGAAATTATATATTTGGGTGTTTTATTTTTATATTACTAACTTCGTCCGCGTAACTTTATAAAATATATCCTATGTTACTCGTTGTGAAACCTATGTTTCTATGGGTGAAAGAATTTTTAAAATCGGTCCAGTAGTTTTTGAGTTCATTACAAACATACAATATAACATTACAAGCATTAGATGCTCAGATGTAGTTACATTTGACATATCTTACTGAGTTTTAACTTCGAAATAAAGTGAGTCTAATTAAAATTATATATAACTTTCAAACTAGTATATAAATTTTCATATTTCTCATTTTATATTGATATGAGTCATCCCGTATTAAACTCCTTTAGAGAACTTTAATAAAAAATAGCACACGTCTTTTCCTAGGGTTTATCTAAACTAAACTATAGCAAAACAGAACATCATCAAAATCAATTAATTGGTTTCAGATTATAATTATTATATTAAATACATTTTAATTATAATAAATATTTAGTCATCGAGCAGTCAACATCAGGGGAAGGGAGGGAACACGCATCATTGTCTGTTCTGCGTACCTTCCACATGACGGACACGACCCTACAGTGGACCTTGTGCGCTTGGTGGCGTACGCGCAGCATCACAAAGCCGAGGTACTTGTTGGAGCCGATGCCAATGCCCATCACGTAACGTGGGGCAGCACCGACACAAACAATAGAGGTGAGTTATTGCATGACTTTCTCTTAGTTAACTGTCTACAGCTACTCAACAGAGGGAGCAAGCCGACCTTCGTGACAGTCGTAAGGCAGGAAGTCCTAGACATAACTTTCGCCACTGACAACATGGCCAAGTTAATTTCAAACTGGCATGTCAGTGAGGAAAGTTCTATGTCTGATCACAGACAAATTCGTTTTGATCTAGCAACATATGCAAAAGATCAAACAGTAACATACAGGGACCCGAAAGCAACAGCCTGGGATGTATATAACAACAAACTAAGGCAAAACCTTGAGGACTTCCCTAGAAGTATCTGTGCACCGGAGGAGCTAGAACATGCAGTGGAGGCTATCACGAGGGCAATAAGGAGTGCCTTTGAGGAAAGCTGTCCACTCAGAACAAAGCACTCCAAAAGGAATGTACCCTGGTGGAACTCGAAGCTCAAGAAGCTAAGAGAGAAAACCAGACGCTTATTCAACAAGGCAAAAAGAACTCTTGAATGGGAGAACTACAAGAAAGCCTTGACTGAATATAATAAGGAGATAAGGAAGTCCAAGCGTGCTGCTTGGAGGAAGCTCTGCGAGGAATTAACACAAATGCCTCAAGGGGCAAGAATCCACAGATTGCTCGCGAAGGACAAACTCAGCCAACTAGGGCTGCTTAAAAGACCTGATGGCTCCTTCACAAATACTGAAGAGGAAACTCTTCAGTTGCTGATAAAAACACACTTTCCAGGGGCTCACGGCTTTCTGGCCGGGTCAGACAGAACGCCTTTACACCAAAGGCCTCGAAATGAGGACCGAAACAGAGCGGCTGTTCTCATCCGACCTAAAGTTGTGAAATGGGCCATTAGGTCCTTCAAGCCCCTGAAGTCTAGTGGTGAGGATGGTCTGTTGCCCATTCTTTTACAAAAGGGCATAGAGGTACTCACGCCGCATCTGGTAAAGATCTACCGAGCTAGTTATGCCTGGGGATATATACCGGAACAATGGAACCGGGCTAAGGTATTATTTATACCAAAGGCAGGTCGGAAGGATTATGCTTTGCCTAAGTCCTACAGACCAATTTGCCTAACGTCCTTTATGCTCAAAACTTTAGAAAAGATTCTAGATAAACACATAAGGGACAAAGCCCTGGCCTCGAAACCGATTCATTCCACCCAGCACGCCTATCAGAGGGGAAGGTCCACTGAGACGGCCCTGGTTCAACTAGTTGACAGGGCGGAAAGGGCTCTGGGTGATAAACAGATAGCTCTGTGCGCATTTTTGGATATAGAAGGCGCTTTCGATAACACTCCCACCAACACGTTAGTGAGGGGACTACATAACAAAAATGTGGACCCGACTACAGTAAGGTGGGTAAAGGCCATGCTATCCAAGCGAAAAGCGAAGGTTGAACTACACGGCACCTCGCTTACTGTAGAAACTACAAGAGGATGCCCGCAGGGCGGTGTTCTATCGCCACTGCTCTGGACTCTTGCAGTCGATCAGCTTCTGCACAGGCTGGCAGAATACAATTTCGACACCCTAGGCTATGCTGATGACCTAGTGGTGATCGTAAGAGGCTTTTGCCAAAGCACAATTTCGGCCCTACTACAGAAAGCTCTAAACATCATTTGCGAATGGTGCACAGCAAATGAATTGACTGTTAACGGTGACAAAACCTCCATAGTACCGTTTACCAGAAAGAGGTTGCTGGACAAATTAAAGCCACCTCTAGTAAATGGCAAACGAGTTGAATTTTCCTCAGAGGTCAAATATCTGGGAGTTACTTTCGACCAGAGACTAACGTGGAATGCACACATTGGGAATGTGATTAATAAAGCTAAGGCAGCCTTGTGCATCAGTCGTCGAATGGTAGGGAAGAGCTGGGGCCCATGTCCAAAGCTCACCCTTTGGCTGTACACTGCTATTGTGAGGCCGATGATCGCATACGCCTCTATAGTATGGTATAGAAAGACCAACCAGAAGACGACTATTGACAAGCTTAATGGCCTACAACGTTTAGCATGTCTGATGATAACAGGAGCCATGTCGAGTTCCCCCGGAGCATCTCTGGAGGCAATCCTGGGCTTACCGCCTCTAAATCTATTTTTAGAGAAGGAGGCGAAAACCAGTATGCACAGGATGATGAATCGGGGTAAACACAATTGGCTGTCCGAGGTACTCAGAGCTCTAGAAGACTCAGTACTAAGGGATCCCATCCTAGGCATGCCAACTGACACAATGGTACCACAGTACATAGAAGAAAAGTCCTACACTGTGGAGCTACTCTCAAGAGAAAACTGGTCAAAAAACATGATCTCTTGGGAGGAAGGTAGCCTTTCTTGGTACACTGATGGGTCCAAATCGGGACCTGACGTAGGCTGTGGAGTGTATGGCACGAACCAGAATTACAGGACCAGTGTAAACCTGGGACGATATGCCAGCATCTTCCAAGCGGAGGTCTTCGCCATCTTAGAATGTGCGGAAATCAACCTGCGAAGTAACTACGTCAACCGTGTAATCTACATTCACTCAGATAGTCAGGCTGCACTTCAAGCACTAGACTCGGACTCTACGGTCTCAAAGCTGGTGCGTAACTGTGCAGACTATCTAAATACTCTAGGGCGCAAGAATAAAGTGGTCCTAAGATGGGTACCTGGCCATATGGGGATCGAAGGCAATGAACTTGCCGACGAACTGGCTCGAGCAGGCGCAAAAGGTAGGCTTATAGGTCCTGAACCTATGTGCGGACTACCAAATAGCCTAGCTCGCTGGACCATATAGAACCAGTGCTTTATTAAATCGTACAAACGCTGGACTAACTTGCCAGGTCTGAACCATTCCAAAGCGCTCATAAAAGCCTATAGTCGAAACGTGACAAACCAGGCTATGTCGCTTAGTAGGAGCAATCTGTGTATGTTAACTAGGGCGCTAACGGGGCACTGCCGCCTCAATAGGCACCTTAAATTAATGGGTCTCACCAACACAGGGGAGTGTCGTTTCTGCCGTGAGGCAGAAGAAACACCAAGACATATCCTGTGCGAGTGTGGCCCTTTAATACACAAGCGCAGTCACATCCTAGGTAGCCACATTTTGGCCTGCGAAGATGTGAGGAATGCCTCTATCAAAAAAATACTACAGTTTCTGAACGTGGTAGTATAGGTAGAGAGCTCTAGTTCACGTGGCGATCACAATATTTCAGCAATGGACGAAGTGATACTGGTACTCTAGCAGAACAGAAATAGCCACCGAAGATATAATAATAATAATAATAATAGTCATCGAGCATCTATATAGCGCACAATTTGTAGGTACAAAAATATCTAAGAATAGTAAAAGAACCTTATGTAAACCGCTTATTCTGGATTCTCAGAGTCAAACAGTAATAGTAATATGTCAATCGTTAAATCATCGTCAATCGTTATATAATATACTCGTAAATCTATTATGTTAAATGGTTTGTAAGAGGTAATTAATCCTTGACAGATTTAGATAGACAAATTTAGTCTGCAATAGGATTCCCTAAAGTAACGATTCTGGTTTCCGTCAGTTACGAACGAAAAAAGAAGCAACAGGTTTATGTAATATGGACGTCAAGTAATTGAAATAGGTTTTCGTTTATATTCTGAACGTTTCCACTAAATCAGCTATGTAATCAATGGATCCATTTAGATACAAATCAATCTTAGATAAGCTAATGGGCTATTTTTACATTACTTTTAAGGGTCTCCTATACGCATTTTATTGACCGTAAATTAAAGGCCAAGGTCATGTCGAAGCAATATTAAAATGAAATTGAAGCAGTCCAAGAATATTAAATATTAGCTAATGAATAGATAACAAGGAATATAATTAACTGGGATATTAAAAGCTTTAATATCTCAGTTTAATATCTACCGAATAAGTCACTTGATCTTTATGGTACAATGTCAGCTCTATTGAGTTGAGGGGAAGACTAAGGGTTGGATTGGATCTTTATTTATAGATAGCTGCTGCGGCTAGAATATTTAGCCTATGTCCATATCTAGGCTAGAATACCTAACCTAACCTAACAAGCTACCTACTTAGGTGATGACGGAACTTGTTTTGGGTTGTAAATTAAATTAGCTAAGATTTTCATTCATTTGATTAAAATCTCGACTCTACAAAGTATGAATAGACCGTAAAACTCTGCTTCGGTTTAGTAGTTAATTAATACTAAAATGAAATTTATTTTAAAATACGTCTCCAGAAACAGCTCAAGGTTTCGACATATTAAAATGAATTTGACCTTTTACAAATTATAAAAAATTATTTACTCATGACTACTTTTTAATAGGTATTAATTATATTTATTAATTTTTTAAAAGGTTTATTTAATTGATGTCATCAATCATCATACAAATCTACGTCAGTTTGAATGGTTGGATTAGTAGTTCCAAATTGTAGTGCGTTCAACCAAAGAAACTCTTGAGATTTATTATGACTTTTGTTTTTATAATTAATCGATTAAATATGCTTGGGACTAACAGTCCAATTAGGTAGAGCCAACTTCGAGAAGGAGATCAACCGCCGAATCTAGCTCGGATGGGCAGCCGAAGGGAAGCTCCGAGACATCTTCTCGTCCAAAATTCCTCAGTGTCTCAAAACAAAAGTTTTCGACAAATGTGTGTTGCTAGTGATGACTTATATATGGCGCTGAAACGTGGTCACTGGTCACTAACCGCGGGCCTCGTAAGAAAGCTCAACGTCGCTCAACAAGCTATAGCTATCCTCGGGGTTGCACTGCGATATTGAATCAGAAATGAGGAATTCCGAAGACATACGAAGGTTAACGATATACTTAAGCTGGCAGGTCAAAAAGTTGAAGTGGCAGTGGGCAGGACTCATAGCATGGTCGCTGGGGCCGTAAGGTTCTTGAGTGGAGGCCACGGACTGGCAAGCGCAGCGTAGGACATCCACCTACAAAGTAGTCAGTCGACAGTGGATCCAAGCTGCTTCTGACCGGTCCTATTGGAAAATTATAGGGGGAAGCCTATATCCAACAGTTGCTGTGATGATGAATTAATCGATTAGGTAATCGGTTCGACACTGCTGTTTCCTTGTAATAATTTCTGACAACACACCCGCCATAATTAAAAATTAAATTGAAGGTTTTTATGAATGTGTAGGGAGGAAGCACAGCGTTTTCGCGCGTTGATCATTCCCCGTTCCTGTGGTTAATGGAATAATTTAGTTCCGTGCCGCTGGGGTCCGACCCTCGTGTATTGGTATTTCACTCTGATTGAATTGTAGTTGCAACATCAATAGTCACTAAAATACTTCCCCAACTTACAATTTCACAAACAAGAAAGAAAATGTTTTCTGGTTATGAGTTTTAATACCAGGTCACCTAATAGGAAAATGTAAAACAATAAAGTGTTTCTGAACTCGTACATAAAAACACATTAAAATAATATCCCACTTTATTCATAGATTTATCGGAGAAAGAAACTTTAGAATTTATTCAGCGTATTCGAAGGTTACCTTACGCGTAGAAGTATAATAATTTTATTGTTTTTTAGATGAAACCGCCGACAAGTGGAGGTGCATACATTATGCATTAACAACAAGTTTACAACTAAATCATTGGAAAGTTACACTAACATTTATAGGTCACCTGTAGAGAAATGTTGCAAGTTGCAGGCATAGCAGCAGGATAGGGGAGGACAACTTACCGATAGCGGGACCCGCCGACGGAATTCCGGATTGGGGATGCAACGGAGTGTGGTCTAAGTCATTAGATCACGCCCGAAAAAAAATCAGTCATTTAAGGCAGACTGCGATTCGAAGCTACACCTCCAGAAAGCTTTTATAGCCTTAAAAGTGGCGGTAAAATATTACAGTAAATTATCAATAAAAGAGGGTTGTTTTGTTTTTCTATGCGTGATTTAGGGATGCTAAATTGCATTCCTAGATCCTCTTCTCTTACTGTATTTCTTAAAAATAGGCTGTTACTATTACTATCAAGTGGTTACTCAGCCTGTCTGCTGCCCTTTTACAACAGCTGTCTAATATATTGTACGTAGCATGCGATCTGACTTAACTTGGATGCGAAATATCAAATAAGTATTCGAAAGACTGTCTGAAAAAGAAATAAAATTAGCCGATTTAAACTTTAGTGCAGAACTTAAGTTAATTAATAATCTTAAAAACAAATGTAGTTGTTGCTGAAAATATTGTGACGAGAAAGGTTTTCTGTGTAGTAATTTATTATTTTTTGTCAGAAAATAGTTTATTTCTGACGCTACGTAACAAGTCTATCATGCACTGTATTTTTATCTAAGTTTTAAGTCAAATTAAGCGACTAAAATAACGCTCTGCAGTCCTGGCCTTAAACTCTTTAAAAAGTAACGAAACAATCGTTTTCTCTATTTAAATTAAACTTAAATTTATTCCTTATACCGTAGCCTCATCAAGAGCGTTCGAGTTATGCGTTAGTTGTAGGCAAACTAACAAACCCATTATTACCTATATATATTATATTTTTGCATCAATGAAGTTCTCTCCCTTGCGTACCTGGTACACTACTTGAACAAGTATTGGACATCTTCTATCTTCTACACTCCTTCATGCTTCTCTATTGGCGGAATATACTTATCTAAATGTTTAAATATCAATGTTCAAACTGTTCAAATTGAGTCTATTACTTATATGTACTACTTAATTTTCCTATTTTAAATACACAAACCACCTCGCTTTTTGAAGAATGTTTATTATTTGGTTAATCTGCAAACAAGGCCTCGGTGTTCTCAAACACAAGAACTTTATTCTAAGTTGCTAACACCAAATAAAAACTAAAAATAGAATTTTGAATAGTGAAGCCGGTTGAATGTAGTTGAATGTAGTACGTAGGTCGGTGTTGCCATAATAATGCATTTTTATTTAGTTTAATGTGAAATGTGAATCCATCCTGCTTTTTATTTTTTGAAGACTTGGTTTTTACACCCTTTCTCGTATCGTTGTTGGCAGGTTTAAATAACATAAATATATTAAGTCAAGAAGGTAGAACAGAAGATTCTATCATTATAATCGTTTCAGCCCCAGGACGTTCATTGCTTCTGACCCAGACTGATCAGAAGCAGTTTGGATCCATCCTCCACCTGCGGCCCTTATCAGGTCGTCTGTACACCTTGTGGGTGGACGTCCAAGCTGCGCTTGCAGGTTCGTGGGCTCCACTCGAGAACTTTCCGGCCCCAGCGGCCGAAAGCTCTCCGGACTATGTTTCCCCCTGCTCATTGCCACTTCAACTTACAGATCCGCCGGCTTATGTCGGTAACTTTCGTTCGTCTACGGATCTCATTTCTGATTCGATCTCTGGTTGTAACCTCCAGCATAGCCCTCTCCATAGCTCGTTGAATATAGTTGAGCTTTCTTACAAGGCCCATAGTTAGAGACCGTAGTCAACGCCATATGTCATCACTGGCAACACAGGAAGATATTACACAGGTATTGAGAAAGTGCTCGTGTGATTTTTCTGTTAATCCAAATTAGGTCAAAAGATTCTATTAGGAATACTCTATTAACTGGGTTTTGTATGAATAACAGCGTTAATAACTATTTTTTTCATTTAATGGAAAATGAAAAGAAAATCCACAATGACAATCCAGGTATTAGGTAGGTATTTTCAATAAATAACAAAATATTACTGAATTAATGTATTTTCACATAATTCACGATTCATAACATGCCACGTAACTACACTGCTATGATTACAAAAATATATGTCCTCTTGAGAAAAAGGATTTATTAATTTATAATTACAATTAAACATCACCTTTAAAATAAAAATATATGATTTAATCGATATTATATAAAAATCAAAACGGCTATTTACAATGTATTAAAATCGAAAGGATTTAAGTCTAATTTGACTATTTAAAATAATTCATTAGTCTTAAGGTACATGTCATGCTTCAGAGATAGCTATCGTTCGAGGTTTAGCTACATGACACGCTAAACGCGAATCTTACTAAGAAATAGTAATAAAATCAAAGTCAAAATCTTATGAAAGCTTCTTAGCAAGACTCTAAAACGAAAACTTAGTTATTATTAGGTCAATTTAAAACTTCATTCGTTTATTTTATAATTTACATTTACCCTTAATAAATACTAAATTTTATCCGTTACGACTTAATTTCAAACACGATATTTGCATATTTGATAAAATGATACATGTTCCATTTGAGCACCGAGCGAATTCTTGTAAAAAATAAAATTTTCATATTAAACACACTTGACAAATTACATAAATACATTAATTTTATATACAACTGGAATTCTGTTTTAAAGTGAGGTTTGATGCTAGTGAAAAATTGGTAACAATATTTTGGCATTCTGGTCACTCGAAAATTTTAAAACAAATAGAGACAATTGCTTTATAAATATAAAAATTTAAAAGATTCCAGTGTTATTGGCACATAATATAGGAAAGCGTGTGTTTTAAAATTATCTTAAAATATGAAATATCAAATCCGATGTAAAAAATCGAAGCCTCATTCAAAAATTATTATGTCAATCAATGTTTAGGTTTATCAGTTTTAAATCTAAAATTATGAATTATAATTTCATATACAAATTAATTTTCCCACTTGATTGAGACTGGTTGAGCCCAATGTAAAGTTAGAACCATCTCCACATAAAATTAGTTAATTTTGCGATGACTTCTTTTGGCAAGCGCACTGACTAAAAATAATGGCATGTTTTAAGGATTTTTAGGATTTTAGGATATTTGATGCCTTTTTGGACAAAATTTAAACAGTCATCAATTTAAAAATATTAACAAAACACCACACTATTCGATTTGTTACATTTGATTAAGTATTAATACTTAACGTAATATAACAGCCGCCCATTAATCGAAGTCAAACTTGTTGAGTCTGGACTTTCCTATTGGACTTACACTTCGGCTACAATTAAGTAGCAACAAAAGAAATACTACATTGCTCGCTTAGTATTCTGGTATTATATTATGTTCGCAGTTTTAGTAGTTATTGTGCTCTTTAAACAACGCGACGCCATTACTTCTTGGTTATTTCATCGTGAAAGATTTAGCGAGTATTGCACTTATCTCCAGTTCTAAGCCTTATTGGCGACGGTTAGAAAGTGGCATCCCATCCGGATAAGTCGTCGGGCGGTGGTTCGTCGGCGTCAGCTGGATATTGGTCGAAGTTGTGAGTGTCGAGTGCAGACTTGACCACCGGCATGATCGGTGGCTCCAAAGTGCGCTGAGCTAGGCCCTCCCAATTGAAACCATCGAACCATCTGGAAAATAATTTTCCAAATTATATACATAAAGTAACTATCAGTTGAATTCAGGGTAAAAGACAAACTGATGATATGGAAATGGTCTCCCTAAAGTCTATTGAAAAAATATAACAAAGGTGGTTTCGTGAACTGAGGTTACAAGAGATGTAAAAAATATTACCAGATCGTGATAACAAACTTGGTTCGAAATTAGACACTTAAATTTTGATTAGCACGATTAATTGTTTAGCATGAACAAAATTTATGTAAATTAGTTACGGCTACTTGGTATTTTTCGAAAATGTCTACAGGATCTCTTGTCTCTTTGTAATTTTGCTTAGTTGTGTTTAAGGAAAAGTTGGTACCATCTAGTTCCAAGGAAATAGTTGAAGGAATTGAAAAGGTTGCAGCCTATTTAGTAATGTTTTATTTCTAATTATTGTGCTAGTTACTTGTGTTTCTGTATTTCAGTGATGCCGCCTCGCTGATAGCCGAGCCGTTCGGCGGGATTGTCGCGGCAGAGCTTCTTGATGAGGTTGGCGGCGTTCCTGGTGATGCAGCGCGGGAACTCGACGGCGTCGATGCCCTTCAGGATCTTGTTGTACGTCTTCATCGGATCGGCGCCAGTGAACGGAGGCGAACCCGTCAGCAGTTCGAACATCAGAACGCCTACGCACATACGCACATGTTGTTAATCAATACTGATTACTCAATTGATGATTTTAACGCTTGAATAATCGTTGCAGGATCCAAGCTGTTTCTGAGCTATTGGAAAATTAAGGTGGCGAACTATGTCATCCTACCTCTGACACGATGATGATGAAAATCGAGTGTTATAAAGTTTGACGTGTGTGTCTGTGGGTCTATGGAATCGTAACTCCCAAACGGAAGAACCAATTTAGATATTTTTTTTATATATTTGAAAACTGAAATGATCGAGATGGTTCTTAGCTATTAGTTTATGAAGATCTGTTCAGGCGTTTGAAGATCATAAGCCCATTTTCTAGTTGACGAAGGAATTTCACTAACTTCTACAAGTTCGATTTATGTGATTTATGGTATCTGTTACTTTGGTGGTATTAGTATGACATGGTAACTTTGATCTTATGCTGCAGCGGAATCCCAGATCCTCATCAACTTACGCAGATATAGCGTATTTTTGGGCTCAATAGGAATTCGAGGGTTAGTTTACAATTTTAATTATAATTTGTTATATTTTTAGACGCGTGTATAGACACGTTCACTAGTAGGCATTTGGCTCACTTTCGTCCTTTCGTTCGCTACCTTATTCTGTGTGCGCAGAGACGATTACAGGCATATTATATTATCATTACGTGACTTGATATACATTTAAAGACTGACCCAAGGACCAATAGTCCGCACTGATGTCGTGGCCTCGATTCATGATAACTTCAGGCGCGACGTACTCCGGAGTGCCGCAGAACGTCCACGTCTTTCGACTGGCTTGCAACTTCTTCGAGAACCCAAAGTCTACTAATTTCACATAACCTTTTGAATCCAGCAGCAGATTCTCTGGTTTGAGATCCCTGAAAACGAAACGGAACGACTTCGATATAACTCATATAACTCAAATTGATTCCGATTGACAACTTGGAGTAAAACTAACTAGTCAACATATCTTTTGACGATTGACTTTCCCGTTGGCCACCGCCTACTTTCAATATCGATGAAGGCCACCAGGAGTTATTTATTATTTATTTATTTACTCAACGAGAGTATAATATAATATGTATTTTTAAACAAACCATGTTACCTAATAAAAGCCTTAATTAAAGTGTCTTGAATTTAATGTCAGTTATACAAAAATATGAAAGAGGTAAGCAGATAATTATAGGCTACTGTACGTTGGCGGAGGAAAAGAAATGTCACGTTATAATAATTTTTAATTCACGATCTTTTTGTAGATAGATAATCAAGTGGTTAAATACAATTGGCAATAATCTTAGTAACATGTGAAAATTGTATCATACATCACATGAATATTTAGGTAAGATAATCAACCATAGTATAGAAACTTTATGCAAGACTAATAGTAGTTTTAGTTACCTAGAAAGTTTTGTATAATGGGAATTAAAAATTTACCTGTAAATTATATTTCTAGAATGTAAATAGTGGAAAGCTTCAACAACGCACGCAGTGTAGAAACGAGTTGTCGAATCATCAAATTGACCTGAAAATAAATTGTTATTTATTTTACAGAACACTTATAAATTATAATTATAAATTTAGAAGTTTATAATAAAAGCAAATGTCATATAAAGTACATATCCAATCCTAAAACTTTAGTGTTAATTTTTTTTTATAGGAAATACGCATTCAATACTTGTATCTTATGTTAAAAATATGTTTTACTATCTTAAGCATTCTGATTTTAAAGTCGAATTCAGCTATAAATATTCGAACATTTAATTAAATGCAAGAACAAAAATTGCGATACTAAAACTGCTAATAAAATTTGTCATTGCCCATTTCGAGCAGTATTACTCTCCTCATTTTATAAATTTGACATAAATTCTAGCAGTTTATTTTAAAAACTAAGTACTTTTTTTAATGAATTCAAAGTCAAATGATTTGCGTTTTAATCTGTTTTTTTTTTCAGAGCAACATAGCTCTGATATACCATTACTACTATCTTATTTTTCTAAATGTGACATAAACCCTCGCAGTTTATATTTAAAACGAGGTAGATTTCACAGATAAAGACTTCACAGAAGCACAGTACAGACAAAGAGCTCTGATAAATGGCTTAAATATCGTACACTAACCTCGATCTCGCAATATAGTCCATAACTCTCCACCAAGGCAAGTCTCCATCAGCATGTACAGATATTTACGATCCTTGAACGTTTTATACAACTTAACGATAAATTCGCAGTTCATCTCCGACATTATCTCCTTCTCCGACATTATGTGCTGTTGCTGCCTCGTTTCAACTATCTGGGCTTTCTTCATTTGCTTCAAAGCGAACGACCTCGAAGGATCTCCTTGGATCTGGACCAGTTCGACTCGCCCGAATCCTCCGATACCAAGAGTTGCTATGATTCGTAGATCTGATAAACGTAGGTTGGCAAATTCTTCATTCAATCTGAAAAATTAACATTTTCCATGTATATTCCAATTTAATCACAAGATGAGGGTATTTAGTATAATATTACACCATTATTTTTATTCTATGCGTGTATTAATTTTTTTATAAAATTTTATTTATTAACTTACTATCGGCCTCGCACGGATTTTTTTTTGCAAATTATATATAAAAAACTTTCCTCCTTTATCGCTCTTTCCATTAGTGAAAACCGCTATAAATCCGTTGCGTAGTTTAAAAGATCTAAGCGACTTTGTTTTATATTATCTACTCGTATGTAAAGATGTACGTGTGTTATTGTATTTGGAATTAAAACTTCCTATTCCCTATATTTACAATCCACGGGTTCTGTGTTAAATATACACATATATACATATTCTTTGTATATTCTTTGTATATATGAATTACCTTTGAATGGATGACAAAATTTGGAATCTAACTATTATAGTTCACTTTCGTTCTACCTTAATAATATGATTAACTTTCCTCTGAACAAACACAATTAATACGTCTATAACATTTAGATGTATTGTTTCATGCTAACAACTTCAACGACAAAAACGCGGGAAACGTAATTACGACGGCTCAATGCCTCTCGTTAAAAACTTGTATTTTCTATGCTAAGACTACTAACTCAAATAGGAAAGTTAATTACTATCTTAGAGCTTAATTCTAGTCTTTAATTATTAATCTTTGTTATTGAGACTTTGACAGTAACAGAGTTAACATGAGATAGAATACAAAATGAGGACAGTCGTAGCTTTAAACTTTCTAAACAGTTAAACACTTACCACATAATGAAAAATATCCAAAGCATTGTTAGCGTAAAAACAGAAATAGAAATTAATATTAACATGCTCTTATGGTTGCTGATATAAATGCGAAAACCAACCATTGTTTAAACAATGGACTTCTATTGTTTTCAGTTTTAAGCGAATTTAATTCAGTTATTTTTATTTCGATATTTATGTACTTATACCATTAAAATATATTGCAAAAAAGAAACCTTTATTGCATATTTTCCAATTGTATATTCTTTCTTATCGAGCATTGTAACTTTCATGGTTCATTTCATTTAACGAATTGGCAATTGGCAATAGAGAAAAAAGCTTATCGTATGAACCAAATTAGATGCAATTTTTGTATTATGAGAACGAATAAGGAGCAAAATAGTACATATTGCTCCAATATTATTCGAATCTAACTAGAAACATATACTTCTCTATTGTAAGTTAATAAGAGGATGAAACCCCCCTTACTGAAATCACGAAATTCAGATTTGTACCTTTTTGAAAATTATTTCAGATTAATGTACGAATTAGCATTATGAAAGTTTCACGATGTTTGTTTATATTGGAAGATGACTCACCTCTGTCTGCTGTCACCCTCGTCCTTGTACTTGGTGCGAATCTCGTCGAGAGTCGATATCAGCTGATTGAAGGTCTCTCGGTCGATGACGAGACACGTTGTTCCGTCGGGTGAGTCACAGATAATGTTCGCCGTTCGAAGATCGTCACTGAAATGAAGAAAATACACAGCTTTTAATTCCTACTAGTGACTATTAAGTGATAGTATAATACAGATAAATAATATAAGATAGTTAATTACATTACCAATTATTGGAAAAATAATTGTATATATTATTTTGCCAATAATTGGTAATGGTTTAATATTTAAATTGTTAGATATTAAACATTTATTACGGAAGTTTTTTTTTGAATTTTTATATTACTTAATTTTATATTGGTAAAATGCAACTGAGGAAATACACTCATAGAGAACAGCAGATATTGAAGGTGTATTAAAGATTTGCATATTTGACAGTGAATAAAATTCACCAAAACAAAAAAATTTACGCAGAAACAATAACTCTTTAACTAAAATATTTTTGTAATTAATTATATGGACACAAACTTAATAGTTAATTAATTATCAAATCTAATAGTTACCCTTGTAATGCCTTCTCTCCGAAGAAGTCGCCTTTAGTGAGTGTTCTTATAAATTTCTCATCATTACTGTTGGTCGGTTTTTGGGTTACTTTGACCTGAAAGTAAAAATAGGATACAAATTAATTGTCTTTTAGAGGACAAACTCTAAATAGGTTTTCCTTTTACATTAGAAGAACCAAATACCAAATTAAACTTAACTCGATTATACTGAAAGAATATTTATAGAAGTTTTGTCTGTTGGGGTATTTATCATATTAGAGAGAATGAAACATTTTTAAAATTATAAATCTCTTTTATAAAACTCGATTAATGTAATTAAAAACTCAAGAGACTAGTAATATTATGTATGTACACGGGAGAAAACAGTGTAAAAGTAAAATTGGTTACAGCAAATAACCATTCATTCATATAGTTTGCGTATACGAGTGTTGCAACAGGTTAGGCCGGATCATTACTCGTACCATAAAAATGTAGAACGCTTTAACATTTAGACAAGATCGAAAGTTGTTATTAAAATCCGGATAGTCGACATAGATAAATATATTATTACAATGTTTTTACTGTCGCATTATCAAATGAAACATCTACACTGCTGATTTTATTACACTGAGGGCCTCTTTTACCATGTGTCAAGTAGGCTAATCGCCATTTAAAGTCACCGGTAACCGGGAATGATGGAGATGATATACCTTTGTTTGTACGGTAAAAGTCCCAAACATTAAAAAAAAAAATAAAAAAAAAATCGCCTATCGAAGGATGCAGTAAGCCGAGTGCATAATTTAATAAAACATAAAATTATTTCTAAAAGTAACTAATCAACACTTTACTTGTACTTGGGTGATTTAAAATAAATACTCGTTGATTAAATATTTTAAAGATATGTGTCACAAAAAGAGATACGTGTAAGACAAAAAAAAAACAATTAAACAAGGATAAACCAAAAATATTGAATTAACACGCCCCGACTTCGCCCGGGTTCAAGTGGGTGTTTCTATGTCCATCTACGATAAAGTACCTTTCAAATAGAGAAAGATTTTTTTAAATTAGTGCAGTGGTTCCGGAGATTACCTTCTACATATAAACAAACATACAAAATCAGCTGTCTCTATTCATAGTATTTATTGAATATATAAAATTTTTAATGATAAACCTCAACATAAACGACAATTTTAAATTTACTTAAATTATATTAGTGGCAGGTCATGCAATCCATTGTCATAGTTATGGCTGACCGGTGGTTGTCTGTCGTAGGGTCTGGTGGTCTACTATAAAAGACTACAGAAAAATTATACTAAATTAAACACCTGTTGGGATTAGTATAAGTAAAAGACGCCAGACCTATTTAACTATGTATACCGTGAGGTTACTTATATTAATAGAAAAACAGTAGCCACGAGGCTGTGACTGGTGTGAGACTTTAGTAGACCTGCTGACCTTAATTTAAATAAAAAAACATACATGATTATTTTGCATAATTTATATAAATAATAATTTAAATAAAATAGCCATTCCTATAGCGGATATCCGGCACGAGAGTGCGCGAAATCTTCAGTTACAATGGGTGTGCTATCACGTTTCTCTTTAAAATATACATATTTTGTTAGCCAAGTTTAGTGCATTCCTACTCTATACTCTGAAGCAGATACGGCTGCTTGCAATCATCCACGTATTTCAGCCAAAAAGTTTCAAACACTAAGAGGACCGCCAATGTTAACCTGCCAAAATTCTTGGAACACTTTCGTATAACTTTCTTTTAGATTCCCTTCAGACTGTAGGTATACTACCTGAACGAATATGCTCACGTTGAGGTATGCGCATCATTACACTGTTTACAAAATTATCTGATACAATCTACCTCAACAGTAATAAGTCACGTATGAGTAAGCCTTAACTTCTAAAGCGTTTTAAATAATTGAACTACTTTAAAAGTATTGTATATAATTATCTTGATATTTCTTATTTTCTTAAATGCTAATTGAAGTAGAGAAGAAATTTTATCGTTAGTTTTTCTAAGACCTGCAGGAAATAGAAAACGAGCATGAGGATCGTATAACAAAAATGCAGTGGAAGCTGTCGTTAACGCAGTGCAACGATGCGTTACGGATAATGGATAATGAAATTCCAAAGTTTTTATTTCATTCCATGAATCATTTAAAACAGTAGCGTATATTGATTGAAGTAGGTATTCAATATAGTTATTGATGCATTGAAATATTTTTGTGCAATATAAAACAGACAGAGCATTGACTGCTAAAAGTGATTGTTTTTTGTTTTTTACTTTATATTTTTTTTTGACGTGAATTACGTCATAATTTGCTTCCATAGTGGGAGGCAAATTTTGACGTATTCAGAAAATTGATATAACAAAATCGGGGGATATAGTTTGATACTGTACTTACATATATATCTTTTTCATCTAAAATTTAATTACACCACTCGATAGCTAAAGAATTAAAGAATTTTTTGGTATGTGGTTATATTGGAATGTGGTAAGTAATAAATATTTCTCGTATCTCTCAAAAAAAAAAATAAGCTCATAAGCTCATAACGTACATGTATTCACATAAAACAAGACACAGCTATATCCGATTTTTTTTATATTTTTGTAATCAATGTTACAAATAAAGTCATTTATAATTTAGGTATTTGCTATAATAATTCAAAATTTTTAAAATTATTTTATGTTTTTTCAATCTGGATATTGTAGGACATAAGTTCCTAGAACCTTGAAAATAAGTTCGGGCGAGTTGGTAAATAAATATTGACAAAGTTTTAAAGCGATTTCACAAACAAACATCAGTGATATAACAACGGAACAGAATGAGATAACGCCGTCGGTCGAGTAATAGTCAGTGCAATGTTTACGTAAATCGACGGGACGGTTTCACAAGAAAGTCAAGAAACATTTTAGTTTCTAACGCTCCAACTATATTCCTTGGCAAAATCATTTATTTAAACATACAACTGGCAGTCCGCGCCAGGCTTTGCACGAATATAATTTTTTTTTTGCAAATAAATATACACACAAAATCCGTTGGGTGATTTAGAACAATTTATTGGAGAAACAGATAGAGGCGCACAGTGACTATAATATGAATAGTATAGATATTGAATACCTATACTATAGTCTAGAATCAAGAGATTTCGATAATAGACGAAATTTCATTACTGAGGAGAACTGAAGCTTAACATTTGCAGGATCTTCATCAGATGACGCGAATAACGTATCAATAAAATTACAAAGTGCTTTTATAAAAGTAAGTATAAGGTGTATTTTTTTATTAAAATCAGAATTGAAATTAAAAAAAAAATACATCTGTAGTAATTAATTAATGATATAATATGTGTTAGCAGCTTTAAATATGAATGCTATGCACATTTCACTCTCGATTTACATTTACCTTATTACATTTTAAAACTAAATAAATAAGAAAAAACTCTATTATGTTTTGCATAACGTTAAAAAATTAACAAGACTGAAAGCACAGGAAGTAGTAACGGATTATAACGCTTAGTTAGGTACAAAAATTGCAGGGTTTTTTTTTTTTCATTATTTATAACAATGTACGGAAGTCTAGCGAATCACAATAGTTTAAAATTGACGATAAACAATTTGATCAAAGCAAAACATTCTCATCGTTCCATACATTTTTGCAATATAAAAATCTGGTCCCACCCTTCTCATCCTGTCTGCCCTTTCCATTAAAAAATAATAATATTATAAGCATAGTAACTTGAATAATTACGAAAAGTTAACACATTTAGCATGAGAATTTGTCGTATTACGAACACAAGGTTGCATTGCGAATTATTTTTATACTTGCAATGATGATTACATCATCCAAGTATTACTATAATAACCTCTTAAAGATCACGTCATTATAAATATGTATATATTTTTTTAAATTTTGATCTAATGGTTGTAGATCTAAAAAGATAAGTAAGATTTAATAGTTTTGATGTAATCTAAATGTATAAGCGACTGTACGTGTATTGAATCGCTTGCAATTGGCTTGCAAGTTTACATTTGTATAAATTTAGATTAAGATATCGTTTTGGAATTCTTAAAAAAAATCTAATTGTGTATTTTATTTCACATGAGACTACAGAATCACAATATATTAACCATCTAAAACTTAAAAACGAGATAGGAACAGAAACGTAGGTACTAGCTTAGCTTTTGTTGTAAAACAGACAAACAATAACCTCATATATACCCACTAATATCTGGCCTCAAAATTACGCGCTGTATGCTCTCTCGCCTGCGTGAGCGCAGTGCGCTGACCTTGTAGAGACAATAGCCGAGCTCTTTGGCCTCTACAGCCTCTACACACAGAGGGTGTTTAGTCTAACAGAATTTTGTCACACATCCTATAACTGTATATCATTCAAAATAATAATTATTTCCCAAATGTTTTAATAAGACTTTCAAAAGACTTTCGTTGTCGAAAGTTTGTTTCACAATCGAATTCGCAAATCCGTCTGAATCACAGACAATAAACAATTATATTATATTATATGGTTTACAAAGGCAAAGTAAAGTTGTTATACTTAAATGCCAAGGTGAACTTGTTGTACAGTCACCGTGTCTGTCTTGGCTCGAACAAAATTCAATGTAACATTCACACTTTTAAGCAAACATTTCAAACTTCATTAACTAGTAAGTAATTATAGAAACTTTAAATTAATTCTGAAATAAACACTGACTTTTAAGAAACTCTACACAGTATAAAACAATTCCGTACCATTCCGCGTCTGTATGTCTGTCTGTACTTCCGCTAATTTCTCTTAAACGCAACAGATTTTGGTGCGGTTTTCACCATAAGTCACACATAATTTTTCGCGAAAACTTTATACATATATATAATAAAACCTAATTAAGTTTTATGTGTATAATGCAAGTAAAAAACCCTTAAGATATACATAAAAATGATGTACTAGACCTTAAGATACACATAAAAATGATGTAGGCGTCTGTCTTTTCTCCGCTAACTTCTTTTAAATCTTAATTTAATTTTAATTTTGGAAAGAGCTATCAATGAAGAAGGTTTGTAAACAGAGTTTGCACTAAAAAATTGCATCCGTACGAAACCAGATGCGGGCTGCTAGTGTTCTAAATATAAAAAACTTAACATTACACGATACGATCAAAGGCAGAATTGATTATAAATTAGAATTAGGATAACCGTTGTATTTACAAAACATAAAAGCGTGACAGAGTTACGTCGGTCGAAGAAGCAGTCGTTCTCTCGAAAGTTGATCCGCGGAACGAAAGTGAAATTGTTGACTTTCATGTTTAGAGAACATCTTCACACGTACAATATAGACGTATAGACGTATTATAAATAAACACTGTGTCATCTCAATAAATTACGAAAAAAAGTGGATAATAACTTAAAGTTACATGTGTGTATTGATAGCGCTAAAGTATACAGAATATGTGTGGAAGACGACCCGAAGGATTTCATATAGTTAACAAAAGTGAAGTTCTTTTCAAGAAAGTCAATCGGGAAAATACTTTATCATAAACTTTAGACGTGAATGCGTCTTTAAATTTGCGTCTACAGTGAGAGGCAATTCAGAAAACTGACGATAACAAAATCTGGGAATACAGTTTGATGATGTAGCTTTCTATCTGGCGGCAGTAACCACCCCCTTACAGAATATCACTGTGAAATAACAGCATATGTAATGTTGTGTTTCTGTGAGTGAGTATAAGGGATGCCAGAGCCATTATAAATATTATATTATAATCCCGTGGTATGAAAATTTATGGGAGTAAAATCAAAATTGTCACACGAATGCGACCACGAATGCGTTATGTTATAGTTTCGTACTGTTTTTTTTGAATATTTTAGAATATCTGTAGTTTCAGAGTTCTACACAATATTATTTAAAAAAATTGTCTTTGTCTTTCGGCGTGTTCGAATTGTGAAAATTTAAATTTTATAATCATTCGTAAGGAGTAAACTCTAGTCGCGTGTCAGAGCTGACACACACAATTTTTTTTTTAAGTATGATAGGTGAATGAAAACGCTTGTTTTGAAGATGTAAAATGGAAAATTTCCCACATCACAAAGTAACTGTCACAAATTTCGAAACTAAAGGAAAACATAAAATAACTATGACATCATATTTATGTTAACATAATTTTATTGTTATGTTATATCAAGCTCAGCAAACAATTTACATAATTAAGGTCGCCATTACACTACCTGTTCAATTAACACTTGATAGTATAATGAAACATGTAATGTAATACAATTTGACATTGAGATGATAAGATAAAACTGATTTAAACCTATTTTAACTTCTACGAGATACTAATAATTGTGGTTTAGATGTTAAACTGAAAATTACCTGTCCTTTGGAGATGATGAAGAAAGTGTCACCGCGAGCACCTTGTCTGATAATGTAATCGCCGTTCTGGTAGTGTGTCTCTTCTAATACATCAGAAATCTTAATGAGCGTATCCTCGGAGAAGTTCTTGAATATTGGGACGCTGGAACCAAAAGTAGAAAATAAAATTTAGTTATTTATCGTTTGAGCGCTCGCTACTGCTTTCGTGCAGCAGCTTCCAAGGTCAAGAAGCGGCAATTTAAGAAGAAGAATCGTAATAATATGAAAATCTATTTCGAAAAACGAAATGAATTAACTTCGAAAATAATAAAAAATGTTATTATTTTACTTGTGCGTGCAGTCTTGCTCCAAGAACGCTCGAAAGCGGGCTATGCGAACATATGGGTAAATAAGGATAACATCGTGACAGACAGACAAAGCCCTGGGAATTGTCACTGGACCAACGTGGCGTTATAACTCCTCATAAAAAGGAGAGTTCATCGTTCAACAGAAGAGCTTTAATAGAAGTTTCCTATAAGAGTGACGGTAATTCAAAAGTATGCACTTCAACGACAACTTTATTTGTTACATTGAGTAAACGCTGAGACAAATAACATAAGACCTGACCTAATGGAATAATTTCCTTAGAATTACAAAAAGCAATCTTAGCTATTACGTCAGAAAATGTCTACATGTAGGTATTATGTACATGTTACGAGTAGAAAGTAGATTTGAGTAAAAAATAAAACAGTTGTAATTACAAAATCGGTTTCATTCCATATGATAACAGTAACAATAATCTTAACAAAAAATTAACGCATAATTTACGACTTTACCGTTTTAATATTCAACAAAATTGTTATGGTTACAGTTGGAACAGTTTAATAAGCCTCTTTTATGATATTTCCTTGGATTTGCTACAAAGTACTTTTTTATTTTTCTGTTGGTATCGAAGATGTATAATGTATGTAATAAACAGTATTTTGACTACAAGGTTCTAAGTCTAAATTCGGGTGTCAGTTTTATATAATTCAACCATTTATAAAAACTAGCGACCCGCTCCCAGCTTCGCAAAACCGCATGATAATTCGTTCAGTAGATTTTGTGATCATCGCGAACGAACATACAATACACACAGAAAGACGCGGCGGGGGCGGGGGATTTCTCTTTATATAGATTTGTAATTTGTAATCTAACTCTAACTCTCCGTTTAACTGTTAGGGCCTCTTTCACCATCTCTGAGTAAAATGTCAAGTAGGCTAACCGCCATTTAAAGTCACCAGTCAACGGGAATAATGGAGCTGATATAACTTTGTTTGTACGGTAAAAGTACTAAACTTTAAAAAGAAAATAATAAAAAAATTCGCCTATCGAAGGATGCATAATGCATAATTTGACGACACGTTTGGTCTAGTGGCTAGTAACCCTAGCTGTTAACCAAACGGTCGCGGGTTCGAATCTCGCTAGGGGCGAATGTTTATGTTTTAACATTTAACCTTTGTACCTGAGTCATGGATGTTTTGTATTTATAATATTTATGTATTTACAAAAAAAAAGTAATCTATGTATTATATCAACTGTCTGGTATCCATAATACAAGCATTTAGTTGCTTAGTGTGGAACTAGATGGTGCTGTGTGGAATGTGTTAAGATATTTATAAAAAAAAAACATAAAATTATTTCTAAAAGTAACTATAATCAACACTTTACTTGTAGTTGGTGAAACAGGCCCTTAATGAAAGCACTAATTGAGACTTTAGAATAACAAAAAAAACTAGATATTTATAACAAAATTTATTACAGAATGTTTTTGATTATGTTCGTATCATTTGTAAGCAACATTAATTTATTGTTGACCAAATATGAAAATTATGAATATGAAAAACTTAAAAAAACCATTTAATTTGAATTTATCTCTTATGAGAATTTCTTTTATGTTAGTCATTTATATAACTGTTGATTTCATAATGCACGTTTATTCGCAAAGAAAACATTTTGTACTGTTATGGTCAGACGACATAATCCACAAAACACGAGCCATGAGTCACTTGTCTTGTCCTAATCAGTCTTCTTTTTATGTTGATATAATTTAAAAAACATGTGATGTATGTTTTTTAATGTTTATATTAATTAAATTAATTAGTCATATTAATCTTACTAGCATCCTTCTAAAGAATAATTCTATTATTAGCGATTATCAGTACCATTGGCAAGAACTTATTAAACAAGAAAACAAAATGATTTCTTTTTTTTTTTTTTATTGTAATTATATTTCCTCTTCTTTTTATATAATATGCAATATAAAATATATAGTGAATCCTACGAAATTTTGTTACGAATTTAAAACAGTTTTGTTTTAAAATTTTAAAATAATATTGTAATAATATTTATATGTGCTTAACCCACTGCTGGGGCATAGATATCTCCTGTGTTGATACTATATAATGTACTATACATAATTATATAGTTCACAACCCTAAGGATTCCTCTCGATTTTTTTCCTTAATCTTTAAAGGAAAGAGAACTTTGCAATCCATATATCCAATCTAAAATATTCAAAGAATCCAACCAAAATTCCAACCTAGGTAGGTCTGCATTGCGGCTTCGTCCATTGTAGGTACCTACTATGAAAAATTCCACTAAACTAAATAGTGAGTAAATCGTTTCATTTATAATTTCTTTTCATTCTAATTTCTTTGCAATTAAAGATCATATGTAAATTTTGTCATCATAATCAATTTTAATTCATATGAGTAGTTTGTATAGATAAAAACTTGCAAAGTTGCAAATATTTATTTAATTTGTGGTCAGTGTTAACGTATGTTGTTAAAAATGTAGAAAAATTTATCCCTCAAACGTACCTATATTTTGCTTTAAAATAAAACTTAGAACGTGACCAATTTTTAATACTAAATTTTAATTTTACTACTTTTTTATGTTAAAAATGTTGGTGAAAAAAAATGCACAATTCTTCATTTTTTTATTACATCACATATTTTTTACTTTACAAAGATTTGCGACAAATTGCATATTGTGTTTTAGGTAAATAGTTGTGTATGATTAATATATTAATTTGAAGTGCGTTAATTGAAATACGACACCTGAATGTAAAACGTAACATTTTTGCGGTCGCACTATTCCGTCATCAGTACAGTATTTACTTTTTGCTCACTTTTGTCTACAGTCGTTTGGTTAAATTAAACCAGATTCGAAATTATGTATGTCACTTTACCATAGTATATATTTCATAATAGATGCTAACAACTGTATGCTATGAAACTTTAGTATTGTGGATCTTTCATTCAAGAGTATTTATTCTCTACAATTCAAGAAGACAGTTTACATCCTTTTAATTTTGCCCACATCCCATACGTGCACTTAACCGAGATGGGGGCTCGTTCGATGTACTAATAAAAGAGCAGCTTCCGTTTGCTTCCTTATCTACGCCACTGTTACTTTGTATAACAATAAATAACTCATCAAGATATACGAGTAGGTACCTATATAATATATTAAATAAACTGTACTTATGTATGTTTGTACAAATTTAATTAAACACGTATATAATGTTCGCTGTAAAACTTACAAATAATCAACTTAACCGATCGGTTACAATCCCGGAAATGGTTGGTCAGCAAAAGATTTAGGTTTTTTTTAAAAAAAAGAATGACATCTACTTCAACTAAATTACCCAACTTTCAACTAAATTGCCCCACTTTGAACCATTTCGTAACAATATAGGCTTAAACTTAATGTTTAAGTTACGTACCTAAGGTGACTTAACAATGACGCAACCATATTACTAATTGATACTGTCATTGACGTCCTAAGAATACTGTCACATATGCGTCATTATGAAATCAACTTCGTCATTAATGTATGTCGAGGTAGAAACCATTATACCAATTAGGGACAAAGGAATGAGGATAACATCACTGGCACAATGCTTGGTCAATGTTTATTTATTTTAAATGATCGAGTGTTCTATTCCCTGAAAAATTAAATATTTTAGCAACAACAACAGCTGATGGTTTATTCTGTAGGATATTTATGAATACCTACCTAGTTACTGTTATTAATATTTTTGACTTATTACAAATGACAGGCAACCCATTCGATTTGATCTCGCCGATTGATACGTGTGGTACAACAGAGGGATCACTGGTCACAATTGATGACAGAAAATAAAATCGTGTATAGAGTTTGGAATGTATAGGCATCGCTCAATTATACATTGAAAAATAACAGCAAGTTCCAGACAAAGTTGACTGCAAAACGCAGTCTGTGACGCATTGTACCACGCCACTAACATTGATATATTCCAGAAGAAATAATTTGAATATGTTTTTAATCATCAAGACATATTTTCATTCGGCATTATTTCAAATATTTTCAAACATTTAGGATTACTAACAATGTGAAATGTGCATATATGAAAGAAAAATCAATGGGTGGTGCCTGATTTCTCCAAATCCAGTCAGCCCCAAAATGATATTTCATATTTGACTTCTAACCAGCCCCATAAGGTAAAAAATATTAAATAACTTTTACGACTTCACTTGACCAAGTTTTGTACAGATAAGTAAAAAAGTCTTGGTCAATTTTATCTCACATTATTCGAAAGCCTTTGGACAAGAGACGGATGAATCAGTTAAGCCAAATTACGTACCATTTGCAAACAACAGCTACATTTACACCTATCTCATGTTTTTTTGAAACGAGTCCATTTCCCTAGAACACACAACTCACGTGCAGTGAAAGGATTGCAATATCAAATGTCATGAGCCGAACGAACTCGAACGTGACGTGGATTTCGCAAATTGTGCGCACGAATCTTAGGCAATGCGGTGACAAATCTCACCAACAATTCCTTTGTCTCTACAACATCAAACGGATTCAAATGAAATGAATCGAAGATTTTTATTCTTTCAAGTCCAATTTCAAAGAACTGACCATACTTTTATAGATTTATATTTATAACGTTGGGTTATTTTTAATTTTATTAAACAATAGTTATGACACCGTCCTTTTGTTTCCCTTTCCCATGACCGTTTTTAATGATTTGACCACTACCATAATTAGCGAAGGAAATTATGAAACTCTTAAACATCAGTTCTGACAAATCTAACAGTCGGTATGAAGTAATTTAGATTAACAAAGAAATGAAATATAAATGTAGTCTACCAAGAAGTATCGCCATTAAAACATAGCATTAAGCTTGAGTATTCACGATAACAGCTGTTAGCATTCCATGATACGACACCCTTGAAACATAATGCCATGCAGTCTGGATGTTATAATGGAATACCCTGAATATGATTATAATTTATAACAATAAAACTGTAACTATAATACAGTTATACTCGTATAATTGAATATGAATCTATACTAATATTATAAAGAGAAAAGATTTGTATTTTTCTATGTTTGTAATGAATAAACTCAAAAACTACTGGACCGATTTTAAAAATTCTTTCGCCTATAGAAAGCTATATATATTATCAGTAAGTAACACAGGCCATATTTTATAAAGTTACGCGGACGAAGCCGCGTGCAATAGCTAGTATTATATAGTTAGTAGGGGTTGTTCTTGATTGTTTTTCGTTTTCATGCGTGTTTTGAAACAATAATATTTTTTTGCGAAGGAAAACTTTGTGAAAAAACAGCGTGTGCTAGCAGACTAGCAATATTCGAAGACATGCGAAGTCTTGCAAAAGTAGGATGTAATATAATATAATTGTTTATAAGTATCTACATATATAATTGTATATATATATATATGTAGATACCGATTCAGAATACATTTACAGCAAAGTAAACACATGCACGTCCTTTAGTGAAAGGAGCTATTGAACATTGCTGCCAAGCAGTAGTAATTTAAATTGTACGTACTACTCGTATCAGACGGGATGTATTTAAGTATGAAAGGCTTGCACATTGGTCCATTAGTGTCATTATCCTTTTAACAAGTAAACAGAGTTAAAGTGGTAATAGTGGCATACGCAATAAATTCCTGGTTCATGAATTCATGAAAATACATGGAATGATCCTATCAATATTATAAATGCGAAAGTTTTTATTGTTAATCACGCAAAAACGGCTGACGACAAAAAAAACGACTTGGATGAAATTTGGCACATAGATAACATTAACATATAGGATACTTTTTATCCTGATTAAATGTTAGGTTTCTGTGGGATTTTCAAAAAACTAACTACAGCTAGGCTAGTAAAAGAAAAAAAATGCAAACCTAGACAATAGATTAAAATATGTATTTTATTACCAAGTCATCGTAGTATATGTATGGAATGAAAACAGTTCTTTAGTATCTTGTTCAACTTGACATATAGCATTAAATAAACAAACGAACAGACCAATAAATCATAGTCTGTTAGTTGTTGTCTCACAATGCGTGTTATGTAGAGACAGCAATGCAAATGTTCGCGACGAAAGCAGAAGAATGGGTCGAACGGAGTACGCCCATTGCATTTGCATAAGTGTCTCGGGGTCATTATACTCCTTTGTCATCGCCAATGCCCCTTGAGGTATAGTGTTTTTGTGTACACGGGATAACAACACTCAAGAATCAACTACAAGAGAAACATTTTGCAGTAAACGTGAAATTGGACTAAGAACTGAATAACAATGGGAATAGATCTGGTAAAACTGGTCTTGGAAATGGCTTATTTTGGAGAGAATCGACATAAAACCATACCGCTCGATTTAAGGTTCACAAATGTAATGCAACCAACCGCTCAGACTTGCACAAAGGGAAAATTGAGCGCGCTAGGAAACATTTTGTGCATTTTACAGTTAGAAAATTTATTACTAATAAAAATAAGTTTCATCTGCTTTATGAAATGTATTTTCTTATACACTAAAATATATAATTAAACGTTATGTTTAGGAGAAAAATAGATTGGTTTCAAAGCATTATTTAAACAAATAATGAAAACATGCGTGCTGGGGAGCCTTGGGAAAGGCATATATCCAACAGTGGAGAAACAGGCTGATTATGTAATACTGTAATACTTTATAATACATTAAATACTAATATAACACGTATTTAAAAAAAAATACTTATATAAATACACTTAGATGTTTTTAACAGTAGAGCACTAATGCATTCCGTCCGCTAATTTTTCTATCGACAACTTTCAAATATTGGCAAGAAGAAAATTATTAAGACGGAGTTTTGAAAAACGTTACCTTATAGAAAAACTATGCTAAAACATAATACCATATTATATTATACTCTAATGAATGTTTAATGAAATCAAAATTTTTAATTCATGAACGTAATGCTAATGCTACGTTTTGAAGATTATAAAACAGGTATTCAAAATTACTCATTTAAAATGTAAATATCTGGAATCTACGCGGAGAGGGAGAGGGAGATAAAAAATGTAACTTAATTGCTTGACAAATAAAAATTGCTTTGATTTGTTATCTAAAATACCACACAAATACAGTCGACAATAGTGACTTATTCTAACATTGAGATAAGAAAATTACGCACACAGTTGCACAAAATATTTGCTTAGGGCTCAATTAGCGCTACTGTTTCGATACAATGCTGAAAGAAGATTAATGATTTTAATATAAACATAAAAGAAATATTTATAAAATATTTTCTTAAGAAACATAATATGTACATTGTACAGTAGTGTCACGCACGAGATCCGAGGTTACTGCCCTCATTACTATAAACAACTCACGTATTTGGTAATCGCACCGAAATAGTTCGCTCCAAATAAATAAAAAAAGAAATTGGGAAAATCCCAAATGGCCTAGCACTTCTCATCGTCATCTAGTTTGAAACAATTTCGTCTCATTAGACAACAAACAATATGTGTTCAATATAAAATTGCAATGTACAGAAATAAATTGCAATTTCATCTCAATTTGTCTGAAGACTTCACATTTAAGTAGCATGGTATGAGATCATAGTAATGACTTGCATCAAAATAACTTGTTGAAGATACAAGATAATAAATAGTAAATACACAAACTAGTTTGAACCAATTAATTTTGGAAACTAATTTCAAGGACTTTTAAATAAAATGCCCATTTTGTAATATTATTAAATACAATAATAGTTGTTTCTTTATAATGAAATCTCACTTTATTATTTTTAAATAGTTATTTTTATAAATACAAAATCTAATTATATCTAAATAAATCTTAATCGTAATCTTTAGATATAAGTATAAAGCAAAATATCGATTCGTGCTTAGTCTACTTTCGACCTTAAATGCATAAAGCATAAAAAAATATCACTGAAATTTTGAGACGAAATAATTAACTGATAAAAAAAAATCTTTTCTTTTAAAGTATTTTTTACAAAAAAGTTTGATTTCTAATCGATTAAGCGGATAAATGTTAATAGTTTATACAACCCAGTTAGTTCGTGTAGTCGGGGTCATCGCGACTGTAACAATTTTTTAGTGGCTAACCTTTGTTCTTATTCGTCTTTTTTTTATTATCGTAATAAAATGTATGTTAAGTAAGTACTTGAAAATGAAAAAAAAAAAAAGTTTTGAAATTGGAAAGACTGTTTAACAAATAGCAGAAAAACGTTCTTGTTGAATTAAAGAAACATAATGAATGTTTCATCATGAACACCTGCTAATGAATTAATATTGATCAATGCTTGGACGTCGTAAATGTACTGTACACGTCAGTACAGTAGTATGTACAATATTATAGTAACTAAATTATAAAAAAATATATAGTTACTTACTTGCACTTAGTTAGTTATCATAACTCTATCTAACTAAGCTATCATAACTAATCATATATCATAACTTAGCTATATCATAACTATGCAAATTAGTTAGTAATTCTGGTCTCTGCTATAGTATCCCATTGTCAGTCCCTGTTTCTGTATGAGCTCTCTGTATTAGCCTACAAAAAGGCCTATCCTTTGTACGAGAAACTATGGAACTGTCCAAGTCACAAATTCACAGTAGAACAAATGATCATAATTTCTATTCCACACTTGAAATTAATAGACTCTGATAATGTAAAATTGACGAAGAAATAGTTATTTGAATTTAGACTAACCTCTTCAGGAAATCTGTGTACTCGGCTTGACGGATGAGACCAGTACGCATCATAATAGTTTGGAAGCACTGTCTCTCAATGGCCCAAAGACGACAATCGGTGGCGGCTTTGATAGTGGCTGTCCTCTTGCAGTTGTAGAGGATGGCCAACTCACCAAACACCTTGCCAGGCGCCATCGTGCTGAGGTATTTGTTCTCGCGGGACACTTCCACTCTGCCCTCTGTTAAAAAAAAAGACACATTTTGCGTGTATACAAAGAAACAAGTACATTTTAATCTGTTTTAATAAATACAGGATTTTCATTAAAACAAAGGAGTCGTCAATGGCGTTGGCTGTCTGGGCGGGGTGTAGCAAGATGTTTTGAATGAAAATGTTGATTAATTTACATATGCTATGTTTGTTTAAAGTACAACAGATTTTCAATTTTTTAGCGTGTGAATATTTCCAATCGCCGTACCCGCTTAGGAGCAGTAGGGATAGGGAATTCAAGCTAAAAATACTGTTTGATAACATTTTTTTTAATTTAGAAGTATTGGTAATACGAAAAAATTGTAATAATTGTTGTCTAAACTTCGATAAAATTCATATAAATTGTTTTCAATATTTTTGGTCTAGCCATAAAAGAGGAACAAGCTTAAGAAAGTACCTATTTGACGGTACTATGCGCCTTTAAGTCTTATTAACTAATGAAATTCTTCGCGAAAGCATTTAAGACAAACAATGATGAATTCAATTCAAATTTAACTGGCATTTTTAACGGACTGTACACTATATTGGGAAGCGAGTTGACGTACGAAAAACTAGATAAAATACAAATACTTAGAACCGGTCGCGAGTTGACCAATAATTCAAATTCCAACATTAGAATTGAATTTTTAAAATTGGCTCCGATCAGGCCTATAAAGTCAGCTAAAGACACTGGGGGTGTCTTTGGGAGAATTTACTCTAACTCTAATACCTACATTGTTTCTAGTACAATCAATCTGAAGTCAAAATACAATCCTAATTAGAAACTTCACAACTATAAACAGTTATTATAAACCAGATGTACCTATTCAACTAACATTATGGGCTGTTAATAAACCTGTAAGATGTTTCTTATCAACCCTTTTAAAATGAATTACGAGTACACTAGATCTCAAGTGCCTACCAACACTTGATTAATAAAATATGTAAAATTAAACTATATTTTTATTATAGTAATATGTTCTTACAGATTGTTTTTCCTTTGTGCTTTGTCGATACATAGTAAAATCGTATTTCTACCATCAAGAAACCGCAAAAATGGTAAGCAACATCAATATTGACATATAGAAAGGTATATATTTTTATAAATTTACAAATTACCCTATATCTAGCGCCTTCAATGCCTTTCTATGTTATTAAGACAAAGAAAAAAAATATATGTTATTAAGACTAAAAAGCCTTATTTTAAATGTGGCAAAATGTCAAACAGGATATTTGCAAGCTTAATGTTGCAAAAACTACACACTCTATATTTGTCACTCAAGGCTAAGTAAAATATTTAAGAGTTTATGACTCACTTATGAAATTGCATGGTAGGCGACCACAAATTACAAGGCATTAAAATCCTGTTACAACATAGGAAAATTATATTTTAAAATTCGAGTGAACGAAACATTAGATTTAATCATTGTTTCTTATTAATAATGCTACTATAAAATGGATAAACGTGAGAATGAATCAAGATGCGGTGCGAATACATAGAGATTGATCGTTCTTTGTATTTAATATTATACTCGTAGAATGGAATGGAATATTTTGTAGCTTCCCTGACTACTGTTACAGCCGGTGTCGTGTTAATATAGTAATTAAAAATAGTATTAAAGATTTTTTGATATTAATAAAAAAAATCTTTAATACTATATATCTTAATATCTTATATTATTATATCCTTAATCACGATAGGCAATATTAATTAATTAGGTATAGTAATTCTGGACCAATTTACGGCAAAAGCAAGACCTTACTTTTTAAATTTAAATTAATACTATAAATTTGAAATCTTTAAAATTTTAAAATCATTTGAAATTACATAGAAATTTGAAGAAATAACGTATTACCTAGAAATCCCCAACATCCACCCTAGGGGGAGGAAAGAGAAAAAATATTTAGGAAGAAACTATTTTTCGTTCAAATAAGAGTATAAATTACATAAATAATTATTTGCAAAAATATTTACAGTTTTCAAACACGTATTTTATCAGTTTTTTCAACATAAATCACTACATGTGATATGGGATGGAAAACTGTACTTAATTATACTATATTAATCTTGTAATTTATTTTATGCAAGTAAAAAAATAACTTCACTTCATCTAGGTAAGGATTCTTCGTACATTGACGTTATAATGATTTCACTTTGTCGAACGTGCCATAACATTTAATGTTGCCAAACTAATGTTGCAAGATCGTACAAAGTCGCGATAACTAATACCTACTTACCTAAAAAGAAAATTAGAAAATTTCACATGAAGTATTGTCGTTTTTGAACGTATTCTCACATTTCGAACTAGATTGCAAAGGCAAATTTAGTATTTTAGCCAGTTGACGCATTAGATTTTTTTTTCTATAGTTATTATTATAATGATTTCACGATTTTTTTGTTTATTGAAGGTAATTTTTTTTTGTAATTGTTAAGATATGACACTTAACTGTAATATGTTTAGTGTAAAACAATGAATTAAAAATAGCACAAGAGCGAGAACCCATAAGGTCAGACCGGTCAAAATATTTTTCTCATAAATGGGTAGCGTAATGGGTATCATGTTTAAGTAAAACTAACTAATACAAGTACTACTTTAGAGTCCTTTTCTTTTTCGCCTCTGATTCCCTCCGAGGATTTAAAATTCTAGCTTCCATCTATATCAAATAATCGTTAATATTAATATTTAATTATTTAACTAAAAGAGATGTAATGTTTTATAACGATTCGATCATTATAAAAATTAAAAAAAAAAAGAAATAATACTTGTCCTAATTTATCTTTAAATAAGAACAAATTGACGTTTTTAGGTCACTTGTTAACGCCTTGATAACGAACGTTTTACATAATATCAAAGTAAAATTAGCTACATACGTTTAATAAACGCAAGAATTATGCAAATAGGTATCAAATAATTACAGTTAATTTAGGTAGACATTGTAATTTATGATTTGCGAACCCAACGAACGTGAATTACCTACTCTGAAAGCGAAAGTGTTTCAAGGCTCAACATTATTTGGGGTCAAAAGTTCGAACGCGTGCTCTTTTTCGTTGGCTATATTATAGTTTATATTAATTTGTTGTCTGCAGATATTTAGAAGAATTCATTTTGCATTAGGGCCAGTGCTGACTGACGGCCGCGGCATGCTTCTGCACGCCATGGTATTCTACGGTATGCAGCTGCGTCTTGTCGAAAACTATTCAGGTGAGCATTGTATTATTCCGAACTCGGTTGTGTATACATAATATAGTAAAAATTATTAATTGGGATTTAATGATAATAACACTTGTTGCTGAAGGGATGCGTTGCCATGACACGGAATGCTACGGCTTCTTGGTATTTAAATAAAGGAGTGTGAATGCTAAAGTCATACGAATGAGGTTAAAAATAATATGTCCAGGAAAAAATCCATTAAATTTCCATGCCTAAGTGCTGTTACTGCTACGATGTAAAATTTGGCGGTGAATATTAAAAAAATCGCTATGAAAACCTTTTTATTATTTAAATTGGCACAAGAAATTCTTTTAACACAAATTAATACTCATTGACTATATTAGCCCATGGAATTGGTATTATTTGCCTTACATCAATAAGGTAGTTCTGATTTTTTTATATGTTGATACTGATGAAATAGTAATGACAAATCATTGTTAAATTCATTAATATTTAGGTCTTTTTTTTCAGTTTTTCTCGATTTTTACTACCAAGGACCTGTGCTACGGCAAAAGTCACTATTCACACTTTTTAATTAGAATAAATTTTCCATTGAATGAGGATAATTTAGTCTTGGTAGGCCAAATGGTTTTAAAGATACGGCTATTCAAAAGTTTGCAAAATTTCTAAAAAAATGGATATTTTACAGTTGTTTTAGTTTTCGACAATTATGACCACTTAGAAATGGATTTATGGTAAAAGTTATCTAATAAGTTGTTAAAGTGCACTAAAATTCCAATAAAATGAGATAAATTTGGTCTATATAGACCTGATAGTTCCTGAGATACAACTGTAATAAGGCAGAGTAAATTTCCGACATAATTACACTTGTGAATATTTTAATTAGGTCTGAACGAGCCAAAGTTCAATTTAATATGCCAGGGTTTATGTATTTTATTCACGACCAGGCCCATTTAATAACAAAGTCATGCCAAGGCATAAGGAGCCAGCATTGTAAAAATCAAACATGAATGTCTATTTTCATTAAATGAGTTAATTAATTCTTCAATCGCTTTATATACTTATAGAAACCAAAGATATACAATGCAAGGCCGAATATTTTGATATTGAATAATAATAACTGATATTATCTTATTGATTTTTGATTTATTATTTCAGTTCGCTTAGTTCACGGGGCATCTATATTTCGTTTTAAAAAAAAAGTCAAGGTTTCTAATATATAAATCAATATACTAGAAACCTTTTTAATATATTTCTTATATAAATCAAGGTTTAAGGTTCTAATTTCTAATACGTAACATTATAAGTTATGTATTTAATAAATAAACTAATTTTTTTTAAGAAGCGTGATTTTTCAGCCTTCATGTTATGAATATCATTCATCACTGTCTATCTACATCTTTTACGCAAGAATTCTAAAATAAGCAAGATTTCAGAATTTTTTAAGTAATGATAAGAAATATTTTAAGTTTTCTTAAATTATAGTCGATTTTGATTAATATCATGCATGTAAATTACTTTAATTACTCTATTACCTGTATCTAAATTTTGGTTTGATTTTTCAGAAAGTTTATCAGCTGTGTCTTGAAGACTTGAAACATCCAATAAAACACCATTGTCTAAGGAAGCTTCTGTAGCATTGCTGTCGCGTTGACACAGGTTGCCTGTACGTCTCTTTCGAGTACCATATGTATGTACCGGCACAATTAACTTAGGCCGTGGAATTGAGAAGTCGGAATCTGAACCACTTGTTGAACTTTTCGCACTAGGAGCGTATAAGTTTTTGCCATTTGTAACTGGCTCTTCTTCAATTCGCTCTTTCGACGGTTCAAAAGACAAAATGTCGTTGTACCTATTATATCTGTCATCGCTTTTTACTCTTACTGTGTTATATAACTTCCCATATTTATCACGTTTAATTTGTTTTGATATACTACTCGAAGTCCGATAATCACTTTCTCTATTAGAATCCATGGAGTGAAACCCATTGCTAATAGGCTGCACAGGCGAATTTTGTTTTCCATTAAGCATTTCATGTTGCATTAAAGTTAGTTGTTCGCTGGGCGACAAATTTCTTTTTGGCTGAGTAACAGTAACACCATTAAAAGTTTGTTTTCCCGAGTGAACTACATCAAGGTATGCTTTAAGAGGGGCTCTTCCTTCACTCTTAACTCTCAGAGACTTAGAACGAAAACTTGGTTTTACATCTTCAACCTTGTTCCGTTTATTCGCTGATTGGTTTATATGCTCTGGAAATTGATTGCTTGTAGTTTGACGTTGATTATCTGCAGGTCTCATGTATAGTCCTAAATCCTCCGTATCACAGTCCAGATTCTTTTTCCTTGATTTAATTGGAGTTAAGTCTAAAGTAGCCATCGAATTGATTAAATGATACATTGTATCATTGCCAAAACTCCGACTGCTTTCGTTTTGTTTAACGTCTCCGTTGTGGGAATTTTTATATTTATTACTATTGTTGTGTAGATGTTTTAACTTATCGCTGTCTGTATCGTTATCCTGTTGGCTGACTCTTGAATAATATTCATAATAAGATTCTGACGATGGATCTGCTGGTACTGGACCCGGATCAGGTAAAGGTATGTGGTTTTTCTTTGAATCTGCTTTCCTTTGTCGATGAGCATATTTCAAGGAATCTTTTCGTTGAGGAGGCACAGGAGGGTGATTTCCATTAGTTGCAAACGCTTCAATATCCCATTCTGTAAAATTTCTTCGTTTCACACGTCTTAGTGTTGAAGGTTTATAACCATTAGGCATATCTTTAAAACTATAACTATGCTTTAACTTATTTTGAATAATGAGATTATTGTTTGCTCTTGCTTTTTCTTCTATATTTTGTTGGTATTTGGCTAATTGAGATATATTTTCATTAGGAACATTGTATGAGTATCTAAGTTCAATATCCTCTGCGGGATATACGGTACCATTTTGTTCTCTGTCATTACTTCTTGTTACATCCCTACATGATTTGCTTCTGGATATGGAATTGAATTTGCTTTTATTTGATGAATTTTCATTTTCATTATACGAACCAAGATTTCGTGCTCCTACCCAATTTGCAGCATAGACAAGGTCCATAGTTCTGTCATTAATTGACAGCCACGGGTCCTCCATGACCGCTTTTCCAGGGTAGTGTTTAATTTTCATAATGTTTTATCAAACCGAGATGATTTAATCACATAACTGTATAATAGATTTTTCCTTAACTGACGACCAGTTGGTATAAATGACACGAAACACATCTTTTTGTTAAATTTATTTATACTGTCTAAAAAAGTTAAGAAGTAGATGTTATTACTTTTAAACACTGGGTTTTTTAATAGTCATTTACATGGGTTATATGGTTTAAATCCAGGGACCATTTTTATCATTTTTAGGACCGTATGTGTTTCTAGAGAAAAACATTGAATTTACATACTGTAACAACTTTCACCATTAATAGGCACCTCACAACAACGTTGTTCATTGCTCAGTAGTGTTCGACTTATTATCAAATGAACAATGCAATGATTTTGTAAGAAATAGAACGACCTTATCTAGACTAAATTGCACAAGAAGCTCAGTTGCTAGATATTCTCTTAAGCAGACATCAAATGCTTTAACTTTTGTTTCAAAAAAAAATAATCAGAACAAAAAATGACCACATTAACCGACATATGCAACGCTACACAGGCATATTTGCAGTTAAATGCAATGAAACATATGACCTCCATTTCATAACCTCTGATTTATATTCTTAGAAACTCCTATCCAAGTTGCATCGAATCGATGTATCGACATACGAGATCTTAAGTTAAAGTTAAGATCTTAAACTAGGTAGGGGGAAATTTGAATCTGGGAGCAGACTTTTGAATCCGGCTGCACTTCGCTCGTATTTAATTTCATAAAGATTCCAGAACCTAACCTATTCATGTAACACATTTTGTAATAAATGCACTGTCTTTTTGTCAAAAACAGTATTCTGGGTGCGTGTTCTCCCAGATTCAAAATCCAAAAATAGGCCTTTACTTGTAAAAAAAAAGCAACACGTTATTTACAACAAAAAACTTAACTTGCACATCTAAATATATCCATGACATGTATAAATTTGTAATTAACATTAGTACAAGTTATAAATCAAACAACTTTGCAAGAACGGATGCGTCACGGGATGCAGGCACGATTATTGCACAAGCGGTGCTGTGGCCCAAAACCGTCAGGTACGAGGAAGTGGTAACTAGGTCTCACGAGGCTACCACTTCACTTGGAATGCAAATGGTTTTATTATATAATAAAGCACTCATCTACTATGTAGTACTGGTACAGTAGCAAACAATTTAATTTAAATATTTTAGCTGCACTTTCACTGTGCATTTTCAACTTACAATCACATACGCCAGATGCATATGATGATAGCAATAGAGAGCCAAAGTTGTGAGCGTAAAAATTTATGATTAAGATAAAAAAACAAATGAGCATGTTATTAACAATCTTCGCGTTATAACTTCTAATGCATTAGCAAGAGTTAAACGCATGATCGAACTAGTAGGAAACGATTTCTAGACATCAGCCGGCAGGCGGGTTGAAACCAGTTCGTTGGTCCACATATTCAGTCGGTGGTCAACGATGATACGTGAGAATTGTATCCAGGAACTAGGGAAATCAAATCTTGTTTGAAGTGCTCTGATTAAATTAAAAAGCAGAACCTGGGTCCAATAGAAAAAAGTTATCAGAGAAGATAACATATATATAGACTAATAATAATATCATTAACGTTTTACACTTAATAGGACGATAAAGACAAACATAACAAGATTTGGCAAAAATGAACAATGAAGATTGTCAGTTAAAGGATGAGGTCATTGAAGTATGATTAGGAAATTACGTAAAATCTCCGAAGACTTGGAACATTAATGGACCTCGTTAACAATAATATATATCTTTCTTGTATAAATCGCTTTCAAAACGACGACCGTCAAATAATTGTGTTGCCTACAGCGAATTCGTGTGACTCTAGTGACTACTATATTATGTATTGCATAGGAAGCACAATATTATTGCATTAGAAACAAACATAATATCTAGGTACTACTGAATGATTCATTCTGTAGTACTGAATCTTTCATTCTATTATACCGTAATATAATAAGCTATATTTATTTGTTACAGCAATTCTACATTACATTCAAATATCAGTGTGCATTGTGTTGTCATGGTAGTTGCGACATTATGAACAACTTTCTATGGACGGATGACCCCTCTAATAATATATTATTATTTGTGTGGTTTGATAACATCTCGACTAACAATATGCTCAGTGTGCTTCAGTGCTCAGTATTATTTAAATGTAAATACTTAGTAATATATATCAAACAATTCATTACTTAATGAATCTATATTAATCGACTATAGTAATTGGATAGGTAACCCAATTACAATAGTCGATGATATCTAATATTTTGACTTCTTTACCCATTTTGTTACCTACCAAAATTCAGATTTTTTATTTTCAATAGGTTGTATTTAAACCAAAATTTTTCTCATTTAATGTACTTGTACTTCTAAAATGTTTCATATATTTTAAGCAACAGATCATTATGGCACCATGAAATCAGTTCGATCCAGCTTGTTCAACTTCAAGGTCGTGCAACAAATTCGATATCATCAATAACTTTCTAATCTATATTTGAACTGTGAGACGTGACAATAATCTGTTCAAATTGAGCAATTGAAGTTGATAAACAAGTTGCGGTATGTACTCCATAAATTATTTCAATAACTCGACGATGCGTGAACGGTTCCATATTGCAACAGTAATTAGAAAACCACGCATGATTTATTTGGAACAAACGTTGCGTTCAACATTATCGGTTTGACTACACTAACCAAGAAAATTAAAGATGGAAACTTCACCTAACCTAATGTGCTAGTATAATCATCCATTTACGTTATTCTCTTAATGAATTAGTATTAAAATATGGTAAACAGTATTTAATATGAAATCGCTGCTTCGGAATACTTTCACAGCATACGAATAGTGCACGCGAACCTGAGAACGGCAGTAACCTTGTGATGCATGAAAGCCTTCGTAAAAACTGCTTTCCGTTCGTAATTCAATCGCAACAGGATATGAATTTAGAAAAAAAAAATGATATCGTTTTGAGAACAGTCAACATTAATTATAGATTCACATTATTTAGCTCATAAATACACACATACTTAAATTTTATAGTACATTATTAAAATAAACATGGTGAAAGTTGTTACAGAAACGAAGCAAAATTTTATCATATTGTAGAAACATATGATTCTCATTTAATTATCAACACGTTTGGATCCTTTAAAAGCTGACAGACAATGCGACAGCTGCAACTTCCTTTAAACACGGTTTCAAATTAACACAATAACACAATGAACCGAATCCGAAATCAATACAGACGGAATAATTTATAGAAAGATAAAACAACAACTTTTAAGCCACCAGTCTTTGTTTCAAGAACCAAACTCGCTCGCGACTATTTTAAATTCAGAACGCGGCGCGCTAAACACGCAACGACCAATCACAGCTGCGCCGCTCCGCATACTACTCTACTCGCTTGTAGTTGATCGACTCCTGCGCACACAGTTTTCACGCGTGTGAGAGAGAGCGTCGACATTAAATAGAGACAAAACATTATACCTGAAGACACTAAAAACCTCATAAGCCGCGGAGCAGATGTCAAATGATTTCAGTCTACTCACAAAAGGTTGTAATGGCCATTATAATTATTAAATTTCAAATTCAAATTTAAATAACTAAAGCAAATATAAATATAGCTTATAACATATGTAAATACTCCCTTTGAAGGATATTTATATGCAATAGTAATGAAGTCTTTAACTTTGGATTTTGAAATTTGGTCGCTAGCCAGCGAGATGCAATTTTTAAAATCCTTTCTAAGCGGATGCTCATGTTTCAAAATAAATGTTCAAAATTTCAGCTTTCTAGATTTAGTAGTTTTGACTGTGCGTTTATACTTGATACCTAGTCAGGACAAAATATCTATACCTACTTATAAAATCGGTCAACGCACAACCAAAACCAGCTTTCTATAGGTTTATTTTATGAGTATTTTCAGTGAGAACCCAGAAACGAGTCGCTAGTTATTAATATATCTGAATGTAAAGATTAAAATCTTTGAAATTGATTTAAAATAAATGTAGTTCTTGGAAGGCAATTAAATAAAAGTTTAATTAATACATAAAGTTAACACGAGATAGTAATTTATGTCATGACCGTTAAGTATTCGAACCAATTTGGAGGTCGAAACTGAAGACCTCTAAAAAAACATGCATAATTATGAATAACAACATGTAATATACATATTATGCATTCACGTTTCCGCTTAGAAATAGTATTGCAAAACTCTTATGAATCTTAAAAAAATCATTCAAAAACTTGAAGCAACTGAAATTTATTATTTTTGTTTTATATAAAAGACAATAAAATTTAGCCGGTAACTACATAGGTAACTACATAACTATAATCCTGACCGTTTCAATTAAGACTCCCTTGACGGCCATTATAATTTTATTGTTATTTTATATTGATTGATTTATTATCACGAAATTAATAATATAAAGTTAATGGAGAGGTAAATGTAAAAATGTAAAAGAAAATCATGTGTATGTGTGCGTACTGAGGTCATTATCATTATCATAATTTCAGCCGCAGTAGGACGACCAATTGTGTACAATAGGAGTTCCCCATAATTTTCCATTAACACCGGTCAGAAGCAGCCTAGATCCAGGTGTCGACCCGCGGCCCTTATTAAGACGTCATTCCATCTTGTGGGTGGATGTTCTACGTTGTGTTTACTAGTCCATAGCCGCCACTTAAGAATTTTCCGGCCCTAGCGGGCGTCGGCTTTCCGTACTATGTGTCCCTTCAACCTTACTAATTCGCCAGGTTATGTCAGTCACTTTAGAGTCACGTGTCATCACTGGTAACACACATTGACTGAAAACTTTTGTATCAACTGAAAACTTCTGAAAACTTCTGTTAAATCAATGAGGTCGTTCCTTTTTATTTTCAAAATTCAGCTTTCTTTTTTTTGTGAAAAAATAACTAATATAAAAACGAATTAAACTAACTATAGAATCTATCAGTATTTTTTATTAATTAATTTGTTACGATCCAAAAGAACTTTCTGCATAAATCGTCTCACACATTTCTCGACTAAGTAATTTATTAATGTTTATAAGAAATAATAACTATTTTTAAGCCGTTAAATGTCCTTTGTATTTCGTATCCTAATCGTTTTTAGCTAAAGTTACCCGCGGTACCACCATAATCTGTTATGCATTTATTTATTTTATTTTATTTTTAAATTGAAAGTAGCGGTTGAGTAAATTATTGGTGAATTAGTAGAGAAAACGCAAAAGTTAGAAACAGCAAACGCTTTAACAAATTCAGTGGAGCGATGAAGAACATGCAGATGGTTATAAAATGCTCTATTAGCGTCGATTTCCACACTGAACAGTGTGCAATTGTGCATATTAATATTACAACGTTAAAATGTTCACATATTAATTTTTTGTATGAAATTTTACAAAAATCTGCAATCCTTTTTGAAACTCAACTAAAATATCTGACTTAACTTTAATATTTTAAATAAAAATATTAATGATCATTTATCTTAAAAATCTTGATCCTAAATAATTCTCCTAAATGTTCTTAAATTGCTTTGAAAATATAAAACAATGTCACATTTGAATATGGACATGTTCTAATTTAATACAGCTATTAGCAGCAATATTTTAATTTAGTATAGATCTCACATTAACTTTAGCTTTAGCTAGCTAAAAAACATAGAAAATAGTTGTAACAGTAACAGTTTGTAACTCTATGGTAAAAAATGATTTATTAAAAAAAACATATTTATATAAAAGAAACGCAAGAAAACCTAAAAATAGCCAAAGAAAATTGATAACAAAAATGAAGTTTTTAAAAATGTATATGTAATGTAAAATATTTATATAAAGTGATTTTAATAGATAGCGTTTATACATTTAATCGCAAAGCACTTTTCGAATGAACTAAGTATAAGCAATAATTATTACTACGTATACTACTATTATGGAAGTAAAACATTTATTAGATTCACGCGTCAGTAACAAACATTAAACTGCATTCTTTCCTAACAGACTTGAGAGTTTACTATTGAAAGTAAAAGTTAGAAATGCTAATCTAAACTAGGTACTATAATCGTTTGTAAATCAAAATTTAACTGGGGTCAAGGCTGCAAATGTCAACATTTCACTTTCACGAATATCAAATGATATTAATTTCACATTATATAAAAAAAACGATGTGCCTACTGACGTTACGTAAATTTACTTTGGTATGTTGAGTTCAAAATAACCCCAGCAAAAATAACAATACCTAAGTCTATTAAAAAACAATTTACATACAACTTCGAATTGTTAAAAGTACAGTTACATACAAAAAATGGTAAAGAGCAGAAAATTATATCAAACCACAAATCAGACAAGGAGTAGCAAATGCGGCAAAATAACAATAGGCAAGAAAATTGTTATTTTGAAACTCCTAAATTTTTTTCTATAAATTACATAATATAGTTTTGTCATTGCAAAATTTGTTTGCATATACCGTCTTTGGCACAACCATTATTCGATAAGCAACTTTTTAAAAGAATTACTTCTCTTTACCGCATCTACTTAAAAGATTACTACTTACTTCTTTCTTTGTTCACATCTACACTGTCCATAAATTTCGTCACCAACTACAACACGAGATATTCTACTTTTTTGTAATGGTCATCAGACTGACTGACTGACGCTTTACTTTATGGTACGTATCTATCGACGCTGCCTACCTTATAAGGATTTGGCATCCTACTAAGATTAGGGATTAAGAAGGGATAGGAAAATGGGCTCTGACATCCCTTAACTTACTCACAGAACACAACTGCACCCATGATTTATGTTTAGCAACGTCCAAATTTTTATTAATCAAAAATACAGTGGACATTGAGAGTTATGTTATGGATGCTCCTGACAAGATTGAATTATTCATAACAAATGAAAATAATTTAATCAACTAAAACTTAGTGTGACCAATCGGTGCCTGTAGCTGATATGAAAATATTCATATAAAACTTGTTTAGTAGTGGCGTTTTTGCAGTCATAAATTGAGCTTCCCGTCTGACGGCAGTAACTACCCCTATACAGAAGACTACCATAATAACAACATGTTATGTTATTAACAACATGTTCGGTAAGTGACGAAGTGATGCCAGAGCCCATTTCCCTATTTCCTCTTAACCCCTTATCTCTTATGCTACTAAGGTCAGGAGCACACTTGCAACACCTGAGGATTACGTTGCTTTTGTTAATAAACGACGGATCCACCTACCATCAAATGAAACTAGAAATTGCCTGCCAAACGTTACATAAAAAAAGTTACTCTGAATACTACACCATAATACTTAACTACTGAGACATCAATGAGCAAGATACTCGTAGTAAATTGTAGTTCGAGTTCGAGCGTATTTCATTTACAACCATCCAAACGGAACAGACATGAATAGAAGCATTCTGAGTTACATTCATTCTACCTTATAACTGAACAATGAGATCGGCATGCGGGCATTCCTCCCCTACTTTATAACAAACGATATTAATGAATTGTATGACTGTTCTACGATGTAGTAGTGCGTCACGAGTTATTTCTATCTAATTCTTTGTTTTATTTAAATTTAAAGTTGTTTTTTTTAGACTTTTTTTTTAAAGTCTTTATTGTCATGGTTGATCTACTGTTCTTCTGCAATATTCATCATCTATTGAGTATTCCATTCATACCTTTCATTATGAAGTAGCGCTTTATTGTTAAACATTTGTTCATTAGAAACAATAAATATTGATTCATTATAATATCATTAAACGTGACTGTTCATTATAACAAAACATTTAATACCATTAGCAGAAACACAAGCGTGCAAAATTATGACGCGATAAGACATTCCCAAGTAGTTCATTCAAGATTATAATCGCTTTACCTAAATAAAAGAACTTTAACTGCTCTAAGAGTTATTTATTGCACAAGCAGTGGTTTTTGGTTATTTGTGGGCTATACGTAATGATAGTCCATAGACTATTATTATTAAATTATCATAAAGCAAGAATTTTTGTTGTGTGATTAACTAAAGTATTTGGATTGTTTAAGGGAAGACTGATATATTTTATTTAATGTTTACCTACTCATAAAAGAATATGGTACAAAGTTAAAGCTATTCAGGACAATTTTTACCCTCCAAGACCGCGTGGTCCGACTGCTTCGTCCGATTGATCGGACGACGCGGACTTTTTTCCTGTTGATCCGATTGATCGGACGACGCGGTCTTTTTTTCCCGTTGGTCCGATTGATCGGACCGCAGACTCATTTTTCCTGTTGCGACGATTGAAAACTGTTCGTCCTGACATTGTGATTTTATTTTGAAATTCAATTATGTCAACACTTTGAAGGTGTAATCTTTCTTTTCCTTGAGAGAAATATGAGATTAAAATTTTTACTTATTTCTTAATAAAATACTCATCATTAGTAATTACCGGCAGACCACAAAAACGCTTAGCAAAATAAACAACATTACTAAAAAACAAAACCTATTACTTTTTTATCATTTACTTACCATAAGCTTTCAATTTATTTAATGCTTAATAAGAAAGAATGACTCCATAAAAAATGCAGCTACAATAGGTACACCTACATGTCGTACAACGCTTCTTCTAGCAATTTTCACACAATGAACACAAATCGTGTGAGACATTAAGGTCACATTGACCAACGTGGATACTTCATAAGCAAGTGGAACTGACTCGAAAATAGCTACTGTAATACTTACAAGCAATATATGACGTTATGGGATTTTGAAATGCTGGTCAACGCAATAATCTAGATATTTCTCAATTTCAAAAATAAGATCAATAATGATAAAATTGTTATAAAAAGAACAAGTGACAAAATAATAATTCCGTTACTTAACAGGTGTCGATTGAAATCTTATATCAACAATTGTATAACTGCGGTTTCCAAATCTTGAATCTATAATAGATTTCCGTGATTTGTTAAATGTGTTGCCGGCCATTTTTCCGGGAATTCGTTTAAGTCCGAGGAAGGTTCTCAGGAAGAGAAAAATTGGGAAAATTGCCCAGGATTTTTCAATAAACATCCCCTATATTTCAATACAATTCAATTCAATACAGTCCCCTAGACAAAATGACGTCGGGTCAGTTAGTTTTAAATAAAATGTTTTAGGTTCTTATGATCTTGGCTAATAAAAATAATAGCATCAGTCCAGGAGGGAGAGCCTAAACCCAGAAGACACTTGGATTACCAATGTGTTAGATACATAAATGACCAAAGACCACGAACATATCCAAGAGTAAAGAGACTGAGGGCCTCTTTCACCAACTACAAGTAAAGTGTTGATTAGTTACTTTTAGAAATAATTTTATGTTTTATTAAATTATGCACTCGGTTTACTGCATCCTTCGATAGGTGAATTTTTGTTATTATTTTCTTTATAATGTTTGGGACTTTTACCGCAAGGTATATCAGCTCTATCATTCCCGGTGACCGGTGACTTTAAATGACGGTTAGCCTACTTGACAGATGGTGAAAGAGGCCCTTAGTATTTCAAAATTAGAATAAAACCTGATTATAAAACTAAGACGATGTTGACTGTTGTAGTAAAAATACAATAACAATCATCGCTTGTTTAACCTAATAACAATCATTGTTTGTTTTATATTTACGTCATTATACATTTTGTCTTTACTTTTGTGTAAATGAACTAGATAAATAATATTTTAATTTACTACAGAAAGCAAATAATAAAGATAATGACGTACATTCGCACATACGAGTAAAAACAGTAGTATTCTGCAAGGCCTATCTAATTGGGCTTATCTTTTTTTATAACCGTATCTTTTGTATTCCTATTCATAATCCTTTTCGCATTGTTGTCTCCAGATATGTTCTTATTTTAAGTAAGGGACGTCTAAGCTTGGACACCTCTCATCCTTATCATTTTTTAAAGATTCCTAAAGGAAGTAGATCATTATTTTCATCTAACGCTCTTTTTTAAGTTTATTCATTTCTTGCTCTGTTTGACGCTCATCTATAATACTATCTCTTTGGGCGCTTCTATTATCCCCTGAAGTTGCATAGCTTTTTATCCGATAAAAATCGAGCAACCTCTGACGGCATGTATAGAAGACCTCCGAAAAATAAATTAACTGTGATGTATAAGTGAATTTTTCTTTTTCAGGAAGTGCTAATCTAAACATTATGATTGCAACTACTGTCAGTAATAGGTCGAGCAATTCAAGTTTACGCCATCCGAACTCTATAAATGTCGTTGGTCCGGTTAAATTGAACGAGCCTCTACTTTCACATCCGAGTTGAAAATAAGCCGCCTATAAAATAGCCGGTGACGCGAGTGACGTCACCCATTGTGACAACAAAAGCTGACAAAACAACAAGGTCTCACAATCTCAAGGCCACGCAATCGACGCTCACAAAACGGTCAAAAATTCAGACGTTGAGACTGTATTTATTTTTTTGTTTATTGCTCTACATAATTACAATAGGTATATAATAATACCTATTACGTTGATTACAACATCAGATGATAGTGCAGTATTCTGGTCAACCTACTTACAGGTGTTTATGTAAGGTATGTAGCAATAGCAGGGCGCACTGCATTCGCAGTCGTAAAATAGGCAGCCCGTCTGGCGACAGGAACCACCCCCTTACAGAAGACCACCGTGAAATAACAGCACGTGTGCTGTTGTGTTTCGGTGAGTGAGTAAGGGATGCCAGAGCCCATTTCCCTATCCTTTCCCAATCCCTTATCCTTATCCTAGATGGTCGACAACGCACTTACAGCACCTGTGTTATAGCTAGCTATAAAGTGGACCGTCAGCTTGTCTGTCAACCCTAACATAAAAAGAGAGGTTTAGATTTTTCAACTTGGCATTTTCAACTTGCCATCTTTGCTTTTTGCAAAAAAGAGGCTTATTTAAATCAATCCCAAATTATTTTTTGTAAAGAACTTTGAAAAAAAAAAAAAAATTGTATAAGAATAAGGAGATAAGGAGATATTAATACTTTTCGCTTAAAGTGAAGCTGCGAGCAAAATCTTTAACATTTGCTACGTAATGTGAGTGATAGTTAATTCTGTATATACAAAGTTATATGACTGACTGTAATATAGGGAAAACTTGTAAACTGTGGGCGGCTCATTTTCCGCTTTCACGACTATGTCGTCGGAGAGAAGCATTTGAACAGGTTAGGTACGCACTGGTTGCCATTAGAGACACGCGTGAGTGCGTATAAACAAGGCTAAGCATCGGCCACATTGAAGGACAATATTTTATTTTTTACTTGCGAAACGGGTGCAATTTTTCTCTGCAAACCTTTAAAACGAAAATAAACTGATGGCCTATTCTCCATACAAAATCTCCTTTAATTTTCAGTCCGATTAGAATTAGACAGATCTCTGTGTGTTTATGACAAAATTGCGTGCAAAGATAATTATACTATTTCGATGGACAAATTATTGTATCAGGGGAAATAATTCGTGTAGTTTTGAAAATACAGTTATACCTTACGGTATCCAGATGAACGAGATGAACCAAAAGTCCTCAAGGGTGGGGGTGTACTGAGGGTATGTGGTGTGTGTGTGTGGGGTGGGGGGAAGCTGATGGAACCCTAGGGCCTATGTAATATGATTGTCTCATTTCTAAATTTTTTTAACTATGTCATCAATTCATCATTATTATTTTAAATCCTGTTTACCGGTTAAGTTGCCAAGCTCAGTAAACAAAATATTGGACAATGGGGAAATTGTTAATAAAGAAATCTGTTACGTTTACAAACAAAAAGTAATATTTTTGAAGAATTTTAGTAGGTACCTACAATTAATACCTACCTATGTATGAAAATATATATTTTTTATAAGAAAACAGTAATAATGGTATAGAATTTGACTTTGTTTTAAAATTGAATTATTTGTAATTTCAGGACAATTCTTATCCCAGGACTTATTTGCGCAAATACGAACTCTATGTAGTAATCAAAAATTAGCGATAATAGTTGTAATGTACTTTAAATAGTGCCATCTATAAGAACATATGTAAATTAAATCGACATAACCATTCAATACAGTTCATTAGTAATGCTTTTCATCGTTAGATGTCACTACTAACATACACGAGACGTTACATTTATGTTACGAAAGATGGCGTCACACACCTGTTGTGGATGAAATGTAATTTGATATTTAAAAATAAAACATGCATTAATTTACCTTCCATTACGTAAACAATGCTCCCAACATCGCCTTCCTTGATTATGAGACTACCAGCGGCATATTGTACTGGATACATGCAGTCCACAATCTCTCTGATTTGTGTCATTTCTAGATTCTTCATGAAGTCGTTGTCCAGTATAGCGCTCTTTATCAGCTCCCGGGATCTGAAAAATGTACATATTGCTTTAACTTTTACTTGTATGATTAATATTAAAGTCTTAATTTGTTTAGGTTTTAATTAATCTGTAAACGACTACCTACTAAATGTATTATTTATTTTAAAACCATTATTCACACAACAATTTTTTTTACTAATCAGTAAAAGTAACCAATATAGTCTTTGGTAAAAGTACGATAATAAGTATATAATAAGTAACTAACGGAATATATAATAAGTAACTACAAAACCTAAAAAAAAAAAAAGATTTCATCAACAAACAATTAGTCAACTATCGCCATTTTCCTGATATATTATAACTCTGTCCGTAAGACTTTTAAATAAATCCAATGTAAACAATCCAAATAAGAGTCCCACTTATTAAATATATATTATTTTTTGTTATATCTTTTATTTTTCTTTTATTTCTATAATATGAAGTCGCTGTTCGCTTCTGTCTCTTTTTCCGTTAAATCCTTTTAACTCCTGTGAACTTTGATACGTTTTTGAATACAGTAATGGAAAAAGTGTTAAACGAGGAAATTGTGTGTACTAATAAGTATATGGATATTAAATTATAATTTGCAAAAGAAAATACACATGTGCGAAGCTGGAAACGGGTCGCTACCGCTAGTATAAATATAAACAATTATTTACAATTTATTTAAGTTAGTTGACAACCTTGTGTCTTTTAATAGCCCCCAAGATAGTAGCGATTTCAAATAATTGCTGCACTTAACAATGTGCTATTGTGAACGTCAATAAAATGTTGTCTTGTTTTATTTTTAAAGCTGTCGTCGGACTGTTTTAAATGACAAGGAAAACAATCTTATAGTACGTATTAATAGTTCATTCTATTTATAAAACTAGTTACAGAGAGTTATCGTTTCTTTTTCATTTTGCAAAAAATTAAATTATTTAGTTTTGTAAAAACAAAACAAAAAGTGACAAAAGCCTATTGGTCGAGTTGTTAAGAATTAATCCTTAATCCTACTAAGGTCGACAGCAACCTTGCAGCACCTATAATACAAGTGCGCCTACCATAAAGTGGATTGTCAGCCTGTCTGACCCCCTTTACATTAAAATAAACTTTAAGTACAGGAAAGTACTTTAACTACAAATACACTTATTTTTCTCGGAATTATAAGTTGATTCAAAAATATGTAGGATCAATGTCTTCGAAATATCTACTATTGACAACGCATACAAATAATAATTATAATGAATTTTTAAATTTAATTTTAAAATTATAATGCACTTAACGCACAAAAAAACAATTAGATGTAATTTGTAATCTAGACGTGTTGTCCAAGTCCAAGAGTGTTATAATAAAATCAACATAACCAAAGTATGGTTTTATTTAATGTCTAAGTAAAAGTATTTTGCGCACTTGCGATGAATTTAAATTTATTTAAATTCATCGCAAGTGACTTATATCGCGTTAAAAAAACATGTGCGATGTTCCTAATCATTACAGAGAAGTAACCACAACGACATAGGTACATATTACTGCTGCAGATAAAAATTGTGCAATTTCATAACATTGTTAATGGATTTCATAACTTTGATCACTGAGAAACTTTGTAGCGGAATATACTTGAAATGTGATTGATCATATAGCTTTATTTACGTCAAAGCAATAGCCAATGGTATTGTTGCCTTCGTCGTCTAATTTATTAGTTTAGACAGCGTAAATACCGAACGCGGTGTTCAAGAGAGTCGTGACGCCTATGGCGAGGACATTTGCTGTTTAAGGTTTGAAATGCAATTATACCAAATGGGTCTGACCGAAGGCATACCAGCTAACACATGTCAACCTCGAAACTACAATGTCATTCTAAATGCCTCTACTGGGAAGAACTGTTACATGATTGACAACTGACGTTTCAAAATCGAATCTTTATCTATATGGTATTATGATTTACCAAATGTAAGCTATTTTTTAAGCAGATTTTTCCAGTAGATATTTTAAAGAGAAATGTGTGGCGAAAGAACAGATGGCCCATTAATTTGGCTTCGCCTTTTGATTACTGTGATCGGTAAGGCATAATGCCAAATCAGCTGTCCAGTTTATTAACCATTAATTATTAACCACAAAGTGTAACAAATTATCAGAAATTATTAATTTCTGATAATTTGTTATCTAATTTAACTATTTGGACTTCTACAGTTTCAACTTCAAGTACAATTATGGAAAAGCATGAGTATATTCGAAATAAAACGGAAAATAATCAAAACAAATCATCTCTTTGAGTATTTACTGATTCAAACATCTGAAACGCTTTGATCACACACAAAAATTCCTTTCATACTTACATTTGACTTTTCGGTATCTTAACCAATTTCATCTCGTGATCATGTGTTAGCGACGATAATGGTTCAGCTGATATCGCAGTCCTCTTAAGTCTCGGTTCGATAAGAGGTAGCACTCTAGTATTTTCTATACCTGGTGCCTTTATGACCAAACATTCTTCTTCGCCATCCAAACCATTTCGATGGTTATCAATCATTTGCTTCGTTAAAGGTTTCACAACTTGTCTGAACTTGTCTATCTCATTTTTAAGATATCTTATAGTCGCTTCTTTTTCGTCAATCTCATGTTCGAGCATAGCGATGATCTTATCTCTCTTCTTCAATTCCTCTGTTCTCTCTATCACTAGTCGTTTCATTTCTATATACTTCTTCTCCAAAGTAAAATTGTGATCCATTTTGCATTGCTTTGTGTGCATTTGCGCCATTTTATTATATATTTGTCAATTGTTTACACAAACAAAGTCTACCACTGACGAATATCCACGATGTAATTTAAAAAACTATCTAACAAAATTTTTAACTTCTCATTGCACCGTTCACCAAAACTGTTCTACAAATAAGCAGCTATTAATGTATTATGTTATCAATAAACGATACGCGGAATAAAAAGAGATAAAATTTATCTACAATCGCGACGTACAATTTTTATAGTGTTTCCTTTAGTCATACCTTTATTATAGTGTATAGAAAAATGTTGACGTCAAATGTCTTTGATATTAGGTACCTCATATGTGACCAGAATGCTAAAATTGATTGTGACGTTATAAGTTATAACCCATTGTTTCTGTTTGTAATGAAACTGACGGTTGCATGATTGTAGACATTCAACAAACTAAAGGCCGGTTGACAGTTTAAGTAATGTGACCCATTTAGAAGCAAACTCATATATTTAAGTATGTGTCGCCGCCGCCTGTTCATCAACTTTAAATTGGTTTTTATTAACCAATGATTATTGATGGACTTCTTATAAAATACGCATTAAGCTCTGGCGAATTTGTTTATGAAGTTTTAAAAGCGTAAAAATCGTAGAATGATTTGCTAGAGATCTGTTCTCATTATTTTTAAAAATTGTAGTTTACGCCTTGACCCAATCATTAATTTATTCATATAGCAAATCAGGAAGGTCACGATGCACCTAATGGAAGAAATAAAATTGTCCTATAAAATATAATTTGCATATCGTTGAGGCCACATAATTGTTTTACTGTTTTGACATATATTTATGTATGTACGTAATATAATATATCACTCAATTTATTAACACTTCAACAACATTGACCAGGACCGCTTCTAGCGTAGGTGAAATTTAGTTAAAGGTCGATCAACTAACATTACACCTTTCATAACTTGTTGGTGAAGGTCAAAAAGCCAGACATCTGAGCTATACGGATTCGGAACAGATCACGCGGTAGTATTGATTACTAATTCATTCAAGACTTGATTTATTACTTATTATTACTCTAACAATATGTCATTGTCAAAGAGATTTACGTCATTTTTGATAGATAATTAAAATATTAATTTGATTAGTATTACGAACTAATACGAGTTTGGTGACGTTTAATTATTTTAACATTAAATTATCGTTTAAAGATAGTAGATAGTTGCAGTACAACTAGTTTCAATGATGTTGGTCGTTGACATTAATATTTACACAGAGAAAAACGTGGTAGCCACCGAACAAAAAAGAAGAAGCAATTAGTAAAAAAAAAAAAACAGAAAACTATGGTTGGTCAATTCTAAGTACATAAATTAAGTCGCTCTTACTACCTGTAAAAGTGGCCTTAAATTTGTGTAGAAATCTTAGAATTACATTAAGCAATCGCTTAATGGGTTGCTAAGCTCAAAACTTGAGAACCACGACTTAAAAAAAACAGAATGGATTGCATTTCACGTAGAAGAAGTTCACACAAATCGTTAAAGCAAACGAGCCAGTATATACTCAAAGCATTCATCACAAGATTTTAGCAACTATAAGATGGATGCTTCATTAAAATTGCACGGCATACATTTTTGATTGAACGCTACTGCTGGTTTGTTCTCTATTCTGAGGTTAGTAATGACAATTAGTTGTGCAGATTTGAAGATGACCTAGACCTGCTTCCTCTGATCTTGGACAGGAGCCGAGTATTTCGCTATACTACATTTAACATAATCTTCAGTTTCAAATCTATACTCAGTCTGGACTAATGTGTAACGTCAACATGAACGAGAAATATGTAAGGAAAAATAAATGCCTGATTCTACTGTGTTCGAGTGTAAACTTTATTCTACTGTTTAATTTGAAATTTTAAAAAAGAATTTCGATATTCCTATGGTTTTTCTCTTCAAGTTTTATAATTTATCACCGCACCGGTTCGAAAAACTCATTTTATAACGCGGCAAAAAACTTGTTTTTTAAAAAAATACATTTCTAATCTCTTTTTTTTTTTTTCATTTTATTCATTTTACATTATATTGAACTTAATATAAACTTCTTTATTTTTGCAATTTATATGACAAATACATACGAGCATTTACATAATTTTAGCCTTTTTTTTTTCAATTCTAGTTATACACTACATATCAAAACTAAGTCGTTTGATATTGTAATTATTTTTACGCTTTAATAATCGTAGTAATAAATAAAAAGAGATTATTTTTATACACCGTTAATGATAATGTCTCGACGGAGGCGAGGCTATTTAGTCAAAACAGTGAGTAAGTAACATACATTATAAGAATGATGAACGTGTACGTCCAAATTAATAGCCGTTTGAAACACATCTTTATAATACAATATGTAATACTAGCTTGTGCCCGCGACTTCGTCCGCGTTAATCGATGAAAGGCCTATGTCCTTTCTGGTGTCCCAGACAACGTGTATGCAAAATTTCACGATGATCGGTTCAGTAGTTTTTGCGTGAAAGAGTTACAAACATCCAACATCCATACATCCAAACATACTTTCGCATTTCTAATATTAGTACGGATTAGTACGGATACTCGTAGTACGGAAGTACGGGTGATTCAAAGAATATATCTACATAATGTTGCCAAGCACAAAAATTTTCAAATAATGACAGCAGAGAAGTAAAAAGAATACCTACTAAATTAAGTAATGTAAGTAAGAGAGTCCCAATAATATAAAACCAATATTATTATTTAAAAAGCTACCTATATATAAATACCCGTATCCCGGAAAAAACATTTTAATACTTTGCTGTTGTGGTCTTTGCATGTTTTCAAGTATAGTGTAATTACATATATATGTTATCGTGATTTTATCTAAGAGTCTGATAATCTCTACTAGTTTTCTCTGACGTCACACATGTTACATTTAAGCTAAACCTATCAAAGTACAGCCTAATGCTATTACCGGACTTGACGTTATCTTGACAGAAGCGAAATGGCCGAAACCATTAGCAAAAATGTCTCTTAATGATCTCTATAAACATACATTCACACCAAAAATAAGGTGACCGGCACATCGATAATTATAGTAATATATTAAACATAGAACGTGCTGTCAGTAAGGTGAAACACTCATCAGTAAGATAAATCACCTCTCTCAACAGTTTTCCAAAGAAAATATTTATATTTCTGGTTTGTTTCCGAGAATCCGAATAAATATTTAGGATTGATGGTCTAAAAGTTGCATGGTTATTATAAAACAGCGATACCTAAACTATACCTAAACAGCGATATGGGCGGAAGTCATAAAATTTCCTATTTGTACCCAACACGTCAATTTACTTTGATTTGATCGAGGTGTCAATCAAATGATGCAAATAAATAAAACTTCTGGAAATTTTACAATGTCATTACCGACGTTGAATACAGATACGTCTTGAATACAGACAAGACTGAGTGCGACCTTAATTCATTGCCCTTTTCCCTTCATCACAAGGAGAAAATTGAAGAGCCTGTGATATGTTTATGCAATAAGTTATACCATTGGTTTGAATACGCATGTCAGGTGTAGAGCCTTGACACACATACGGTTACGACGACATAAAGTCTGTCTCATTTGTGAAAAAAAAGCTGTGCAAAAGCAATAGGTCGACGTCATCAGATGGAAAATAGCTGGGCCACTTAATGTTGTGTTATTTTTGCTTTTCCAACGGTTGTCGTTTTAAGCTTGACGAAGATGAATCATTCGGTTTTATCTCCAGCAATCGTTTAAAAAGATGTCGCTTAAATTGGATCATGTTTTGTTACTCAATGCTTGAAATTTAAGAAAATTTACAAACAGGTATCCAAACACATAATTGAACTGTCCTTTGCACGACTGTGATTAATGACTGTAATGGATACAATCCATTCAATGCAAATCTACCGGATGTACCTTATAAAAAAAATTACAATGCAGACCATGAATTGGGGCACAAACTTGAAGACAGAATAAGCGAGTGATCCATTATTACATTAATTATGTAAATTATCATTTTTCATGTGAAATCCAAATTAATCCAGCTGAAGGTTGTTCACTTTCATACAAGATAATTTTGTAATGAAATATGGGTTTCTATAATGCGTTACTCTCAGTAAAACGAATCATAATTTTGTCAAAACACAATCACGCAAGTATACCTGTTTAAAACTGGAAATAATTCGAAGAGTAGAGTAATAGAGTGAATAGCACAAGTTTACGCGCTTTATGTGATAAAGCACTTGAAGGTTACGCAATATGCGTTGACATTTATGCTTTTTCTGTGTTTAAATTAGTACAACTAAAGATAACCAAACAAGGCAAGTGACTGCAAAGTAGGCTAACAGGTGCTCAATAACAAATAATTGAAAAAATACAACTACGGAAGGTGTTGCCGAAGGCTGGTGATAATAGTGTCGGAAGTCATCGATGCGTAACGACTTGTTTACAAACTTAGCTATTCTTGTGCTTGTAGGAACTGCTTTACCTAAACTTACCCTCTGAAGGCAATCTTCTAAACGATTTCTATTTAACTATATGGACGTCTATAGACATACGAATAAAATTTAAGGGAAAAGACATTGATACTATCGAGTATTATAGAACAATTAAAAGAAGAACTTGAAGCAGCACAAAACGAATTGAAAATAGAATAAATCCAAGCAAAAATTCTAATGAATACGTATTTTACACTAAAAATAACTTTTCTTTGGGTTCAATGAATCACAGTCCTGCCAAACAAGAACCAAAGTGTCTGAAAACAATCGTTAGTTAAACATATAGCGATTAGTGAATATTCATAACCAGTGCAAAAATTATTCTCGAGTCAAATGTAAAAGGAAAACCTTAAACGACAAAGGACAATGAATTACAAGTTTAGCTTCATTATTTTCTAACCTAGTGTGCTCAGTTTATGTCGACATAAAGTTGCAAAATATAATACATTTTTCCTTAAATTCCATTTTTAAAGGTCAATCACATCATTATCATATCAAATTGTATTTTGATAAAATCAAAATCTTGTTGTTTTTTTTATTTAAATTAGCAATTACTTGAAGTAATCTATTCTAATTTCAAGTACATTCTTAGTCTACTTTTGAGCGTATTTATTGTTTCTTTAAGAAACATTTTTGTCTTTTATATTTTTCCCTAATAACTTTGAATAAAATTCGCCGACATTTAGATATCATCCTGGTCACTTGTTACGGCGTTTAATATTTAACGCATCGCGGCTATTGCATATTCTAAACATCGCATCCGAAAATAAACTTCAAAGAATGTATATTCAAAGAACACAATAAAATTTATTATGTATTAAGAAAATATCCTAAACATCAAAGTATATATGAAACAATTCAAAACCTCTTCTTTCAAAGATTATACTGCAATTTTAGATTGTAGAACAGCACTGGTTTAAGGTCACTCAAAAAAACAATAAAATAATAATTATTAAATTTGAAATTTTTCGATTTTTTAACGTACGTTCGATTATTAACGTCTATCGCGTTTTCACAGCATGAGTGCCGCGTGTGGACTACGGTACGAGACGGACGGACTAGAGCGCGCGTGAAGCATTGCATTTTAGTTGTAGCTTTCAGTGTCGTTGAGAATCTCACTATTGAAGGTTCCATTCAATCCACTTGATAATGTGAGAAATGGCAATGAGTCATATAATAAATTTTTAGCATAGCATTAATTAGCATCGGGGTTAATAATTATATGACCGATAACTGCAAAAGGAGTCAAATTTGTCTTCGATGGTGGTGGTGGGCCTATTAGAGATACATAGTGTACCCCAAATGACCCTACATGAGGAACTGCTCAGACATTTTGTGTGATATTATACATACTAATTGTAAACACACATTTCCTTATCTTCTCTTCTCTCTATAACCTTTAAACATATACCACTATAGAGAGTAGTATGTGAGAACATTGTCCACATACTCATTTATACACATCTCAAAGCTCGGTCTGAGTCTGAAAAGCCCTCCCTCATGTTCAAGTTTAGTGGCTATTATACTTTAATAATATGTCCACTTTCCCACGAAGACGCGGACCCCCGATAGACTTCACTTTGAAGCTTCCTTATATAACGAAGAACGAAAACACTCTGTTAGTGCGATGCAGGCCTCGGCTTCCCATTGGCTAAAATTTTGGTTTAATAAGTTTAGCTAACAATAACAATAGCGTCTTTATGACGGAAAGTGCCTCGGGTGTCTATTGTTTGACGAAAGAAAAAAAATGTTCAAAATTTACTAAAAAAAAAATTAAAAACGAACTCTTTGACGATGTCTGTGATGTTTTGTGATAAAATAAAGTGTATTGGCTTTTAACAATTATTTTTCAAATATTAGTTAGTTAAATAATAAACAATAAATTTCCGAATCTACAATAGTCTCCAAAAATAATATAAAACAAAGTTACTCATGACCTCTGTCTGTTTCTCCGCATACTTATTTAATTCGTGCAACGTATTATATACGGTTTTCATTATAGAAAACAGCTACAAACGACGAAGGTTACTTAGTGTATATACTTAACTAAGAAAATTGATCCGCGCGAAGCCGGGGTGGGTCGCTAGTATATTTGATCAAATCTCAAAAATTTTATCGTTAGCTTCACAATATAAATATTATGTTATTTGAACACCTCCTATCTTAATCCCTGCTTATCAAAGAGATATGCTCTAACTAAGTCGTCTCATATACGTCAAGTTCAAAAGATCATTAGAATATATTTTGACCAGTTTACTGGTCGAGCGTTTAAAGCGACTTTTAGCGCTCTGACTCAGGCGTCCTGGATTCGATTTCCGACTTAATTCAACTATGGAAATGAACTTTTCAAAGTTGACTTTGGTTTCAGTGTATTCCAGCTAATAACACAGACGTATGTATATGCTTATTTTGGAGGCCATACAACAGGTGTCTTTAGTCTTGGCGATTTATTTGTTACTTTCGGAAAAAAAAAAAACAAATTGCCTATCACTTAATTAAGTTTTAGGTGATAACATAAAAATAAATTAAGCAAATATTAAAATCTCCTTTGCGATTAAAGCAAAGCATCGCAATAGAACATTATCTATGAGACCGGCTCGAAGAAAGTTTGTTAGGGCAACCAGACGGAACAAATCAGAACCCGCGATCGCGCATACCTACTGAAAATAGGTAGAATCATTCGCAAAAGTCTACCGACATAGCTTGCAAGGGCGCTGTAGTTGCTTTTCACTGCTTGCACTAGTCTAGACAATGTTTTCCTTTTTATTGACATGTTTAAGAACTTAATTTAATGAAATAATTGACTTTAACCACTTGAATAAAGTGCCATTTTTCACGTCGTAAAAGGTTGTTTCACGTTTAGGCCACGTCGGTTGGCTTTTGCGACAGACTCTACTATTTGCTTAGAGTAGTTTACTTGCTAGCTAAATTGCCAGCGATACTTTCCAGAGATGATATATAATTATAATTATATAAAAAGTCAATTCTAATTAGTTCACAATTTATTTATTTTTCCAGTTACAAACTGTTGGAATATTCATTGCGTTTTTAGACACTGAGGACTGCATGCAATTATTACCTACGACATCGCAATTTTTAATTTATTATGTATTCTGTGTGTGTTTAATTAACCTCATAATGTTCTAATTTATCAAAGTAAACAAAAAGGTATATGCGTACCAACTACTAATTCTTTCAATTACTACACATTTTGGTAAATTTGGTTGGCAATCTATTTTCGGAGCGTACATTTTATATTTTCGACCTTGAATTTTCTTGTGTCAAAAACAGAGTGATGCATGGAACTTTCTATCAGCTATGCTGGCGATAAAACATAATTTGTTGCTATTTCAGTAACGGTGACGAATATTATCGTAACTTCGTGTATGCGAAACTAACTATTGCCTGCGCGTTCATACGTCACCTGGCCGTTTTTATGTTAATGTGTGGCATACAGGCAAACGGCTTAAATAACACAATAACATGTGGCATATAGGCTATGAGGCAACGTTAGATAGGACCTCGCCTATAGACAAACAATAACAACAAACAATAACCTCTATGTGGTCCCAGGAAAGTGCTCTGGCGTCACGGTTGGACTGAATTTGGAAAGCTTCATTCTATTCTCGTCACCACTGCCGCAATGTATGAAGACATTGCGGCAGTGGCAATCTGTGTGTCCTGCCAGTTAATTACCTATTGTCGTCGATATAGTCGATCGATGCGTATGGTATCGAAAGTGGCCTCTCACGACAGGACTGGTCCACAAGTTCAAAGCATGTTCAAAGTCGCTTAGCGGGTTATGGGGTGGGCTTTGCTCAGAGTTTCTTTGGTAGATAGGTTCAGATATTCTGAAATTGGCCGGAGAACCAAAGTGATCGACATAGCCGAAAGAATCAGCAAGCTGACGCACATCTTTTACGCGAAAGAACATATTGTTTTAAATATATACATTTAAGAATTAACTGTAATACATATGAGCGCCATCTATACAATACAACAAGAACTAATAAGAGTATGGACTTTGCCACTTGACAATAGATGGCGGTAAAATATAATTAAAATGCATACTGAAAATAACGTAATATCTAATAATTCAGCAAATAACGTAAAATTTTCATTTCAATCGTTTATTTTAGTTTTATTACCACGCAATAAAACTCTTAGGATCTAAACTTGTATAGTATTGAAGAAATACAATGATACATTCATAAAAACGGTCATAACATAACAATAGCAGCGAGATGGGTCAAATTGATTGCGTGCTCGAAGTTGATGAACAAAGTCTGTGCCTTGTTGAGGGCACTAAAAATAGAATTCCCACTTAAGCGATAACGTTCAGCTGTTTAACATTTATTTCACTTACACCCAACCCAACGCAACGCAACATTCCTTGCGTACTTACTAGATGCAATTATCTATAATCAAACGCCATAATACTTGAATAATACCCCTTGAACGTATCGTACAGAATAACAGCTACCATTTTAGTACAAAATAACACGCATCTTTTACACAGTATTGTTAAAATGAACAAACCTTTTAACAATACTGTTCCTTTTTTTTTAAAGTCTTTATGAAACATTATATCATACAATGCGTTTAACAACGACGGACATCATAAAAAACTAGTTTTTTTAAAGTTGCACAAAATATTTCAAAAAAAAAAAAAAAAAAAACTTAATTCATGGTCGGTATGTTTTATTTAAAAAATAGTTTTGCTATATCGTGGTAACAATAGATAAATAATTACCTAAAATATTTATTTCTTGCGCGAGATAGAGCGATTGTATTTATTACCGCTATAGAACTCATATAATATATAGCTCATTTAATAGATGGAAACTTCATTATTATCATTTATTGCGAATGTTTTATATGACTTGTTATTCCAATAAGATGAGACCTCATTATCATTATTATTTTCAATTGCAATATTCCAGTCAAAGTTTAGCCAAGACTAGCATTAGTTTATTTTATGTACATACTTGCATATAACCTCTGAACCTCAGTCATAATACGACAATTTGTTTATAAATAGCTCTTTGTCCGGTTTATAGATGTACACTGGGTTACATACCGTTTATGAAAGCTTTCGATTTTAGTTCTTATTTCAAACCCACTAAGGTAGGCATTTAAAAAATAAACTATTATGTAATGTACGTATCCGACTAAGTACTTTGACTAATTTAATGTAAACATTTGGGTCATATTTTAAAATTGTACTATTCGAAACAGTAGGTAAAGTATTGCATAAGAAAAAGAACCATATAATTTTTATATGTAATTACAATATTTGTTACATATTATATTATTGACTTCTTTACAACTGTAATTCTTACTGGTATTATAAATTAAAATAATGTAAAACTCCACGTCTGTCTTTTATAAGCATCTTATCAAATCATTTGGATTTATGTCCTAACTAACTATCAACGCACAGCCAAAACTACAAGCTAGAAAGCTGAAATTTGGAACAAAGGTTTGTTTTATAATGTACTAGTGACCCGTTCACGGCTTCGCCCGGGATGCACTTGATAGCGCCATCTATCTATTGTAGTTTAAAATAGAACTAGGTGAAGCGAAAGAGAGGGTCAAGCGACATCTATTGGATTTGGGTAGAAGTTCTTGGTGATATTTATGACCCGCTCCACGGCAGATAGATGGCGCTTTCGAGTGTTATATTTATTTCAACGCGGAAGAAGTCGCGAGCACCCGCCAGTATATAGAAACTTTCCTCGTTTAACGCTCTTTCCATTAGTATAAACCACATTAAAATCCGTTGCTTAGTTTATAAGATCTAAGCGTACATAGACAGACAGACACGGCGGGGGACTTTGTTTTATACTACGTAATGGAGAAGCATCCGCTATACTAAGAAAGGATTTATGAAAATTTTAACTCCGTGCGAAGCCGGGGGCGGGTCGCTAGTATTAGATAAAATTCCAAGAGGAACTGGATACGTACCTACTATTAAGATAAAACACTTAATATATCCAGAACTTAAATATAGTAATATTTCCTTGAGTGATAACAGACTTTGATATATATATTTAACATTTATTTTATTTAACCCAATGAAAAGTTGTCGCTGCGTCAACTTGGAGAGTTGTCTTGTCAGCCTACCTGACCAGACTAACAGGCGTGACATGTAATCCGATTAAACGCATAGATATTACCAACCGACACTGTCTAACCACGACTACAGCACGATATGTAAATCCAAATGTAGTCGGTGTTTTTAAAGCTTAAGGAACAAAATAAAAAATAAAATATTGTTTAGTCATCATGATCTCAACCGTATAACGAGAAACGACTACTGCTGGAGAGAATCCAGTGTCGACCCATGGCCCTTTATAGTTCGTCAGTTCATCTTGTGGATGGATGTAACTACGCTGCGATTGCCGGTCTATGATCTCCCGATGATCTCCACTTGTCAGAATCTTAGTGAGGACTACGCTCCCTTGTCGGAATAACGGCGTATCCGAAAGTGGAGGTACGCCGGCCATATCGGAGATCTCACGACGGGCGGTAGTCTTCCCCTAAGCTCCTTTACAAATATGTCCTGCCTATAGCATTTTTTATGTTAAGGTGACAGAAATGCTGCCGGTCCAGTTGATGGTAGGTGACTACCGTTGCCTATAACACAAGCAACGTCACATGCTGCAAGTGCGCTGCCGACCGCAGTAGGATTAAAGGATAAGGTATTAGTTATATTGTTATATTCAATTCAACACATTCTAGAATAAATGGTATCAACTGTTCTATAAAGCGATTGGCCTTCTTAACTAATAAAATGCAACAAATGACGCATATTTCTTAGGATTTGGCCTAATAACCTTTAACGTGAGATCAGTGTAGTATTATTGCTAATTAAAAATCAATGTAAATTAAATTAAATCTCTTGTAAAGACTTTATATGAAAGAGTTGGCTGACAGGCTGACACTTCACAAGGTTTAGATAGGTGATAGGGGTTCCTTACTCACGCTCCGAAACACATGCGTGCTTTTGCTTTTTTTTATAAAAGATGGGTTTGCTCTTGACCAACAACCAACGTATTTGGGTTGCTTCTTGGCTTTGTTTTCTGAGCTTCTGAGGGAAGTCGAAACGCAATGTGCCTTTCCACAAATAATGTTAGTAAGTACCTTATTTTGTTTTGAGTAGTTTAATATGACAACATAGTTTAAATTTTGTTTTTATATCTAAGGGTAATTAAATAAAATGTTCTTTAAACTACGAGTATGTTTTCATATTAAACTACTCAAAACAAAATAGGGCCCCAACAAGAATATATATATTAGTAGGTACTAATTTCTACACAGCCTTGATTTCCTAGTTGTATTAGTCGTAAATTATAATATATAAATTTCAGGATTTATCTTACTTATGTCTATTTTGAATTTTTTAATACGATTTTTGCCATTTTCATTTCGCCTTTCGCCTTTCGAAGGATGCAGTAAACCGAGTGCATAATTTAATAAAACATAAAATTATTTCTGAAAGTATCTAATCAACACTTTACTTGTAGTTGGTGTAAGAGGCCCTTAATTACAATTTTAATGGAAAAAATAAGTTTATGTATTATTTTGTTCGATTCGTTATCTAAGTTAGTCCAACTTAGTCACGATAAAGTGCGTTGTGAGTTAGAAGTCCACGGTACGACCGTACTCGTAGCGTGGACATGATTAATTGATTTACGTATCAATGCATCCAATTAAACTGTTAGTTAACGTTAACCAGACATAAATGCATAATAACATGCATAAATCAGAACGTATTCTATTCAATAATAAAGCGAATAAATAATTCAAATGGTTGGTAAGCGCACTAATGAAATATATGATTCAGAATAGCATACTCGTAACATTTGTTTTGGTTTATATATACATAATCAATTCAATTACTTATTTATGTAGGCATTAAGTAAGGTTAAAATTACTTATTCACTCCACTGTCATCTTTATTAGATAGTATAATTTGAAGTCGCTTTATAATTTTTACGGAATTTTTATATATAGATATAATAAATGCTAATTAAGTTTTTTTAATAAAAAATATATTAATTTATCTCTATATGAGAGTAAATTAGGAAATCGTTGAGTTTTTGGCTAAAACACAGTTAACTACAACACATTAAGTATAGTGCATTACGAAAATCCATGTTTTTTTTTTTTTAAATGATAAGTAATATTATAAATAGTAAATTGAAAATCATTTATCTGTAAAATTTTATTTAGCTAGCCCCTGAACCGATTTAAATCAAAATTTTATGAAGCTCAAGCGCCGGCGAATTTTTTTTTTAACTAACTACTACCTTTTGAAACTAAAACATTAAGATGTTTGTGGTATGAAATTTTGGCATAACTGATATATTGCCCTGTTGCAAGCAAATGTCGACTTTAAGGTGACGAACCTTTTCTTACCCCGACTGTATATGTCTCACATACTTAATTAAAGTATTCAATAAAACTTTAAAATTTCCAATTTCGCTCCTGAGGCATAAAAAGTTAACTCAGTCAAGTTTTTTTTTTTTTGGCAAATTACATATAATTTATACTTGCATTATAATTGTCTCATGTTGAACTTTTATTGCGGTGGTCCAACCATTAAATTTGGACCGAAACAAACTTAAAAGTGCCTCAATTACTGTGTCAAATTAAGATTGAAATTTGAGTGTGATTTCGCCAATAAGCGGACGCGGTTATGGTAAAATATTTATTATAAGCTATTAAATGAGTTATACAAGGCTGTCAGTATAACAAATTGGTTAGCATTAATGAAGACAGTGTCAGAAACAATTGCGGTGAAGAAACACATGTTTTTTTTTTCTAAAGATACCGAAAAAAGAAACCTGTACAAGAATATCAATTAAGTAAAACACATTCGACTACGTTGTTTTTTTTATAAATTTGTATTAATATAATCTGTATTTTTATGAGTCCATATTATATATCTAACATATTATTATTATTTTATCTTTTTGACAGACTTTCTTTACTAGAGATCACCTGATTCTCCTAATGAGTAGGACAATAATCGATCGCGTCAGGATTATGTTTCTTATGATTATGATTTTATGTTTCTTCGAAGATATATAAATAAGACAATGGCGGCGCCACTTTCGTCACAACTACAAGGATGTCAGGCGTTATATCAGGTGTTATACTTTTCATTTTTCAACGCGGACGAAGTCACGAGCACAGGAGACCAGTAAATAATAAAAATCAAAATATTTTAGACAATTCATTCCACATGGTGTATTTATAAATCTATCTCAATATATTGATCAGAGGATAATAATAAGAATTTAATGATATTCATATTCAATGTGTGTTGTTGTGAAAATGTAGATACTCCAATCGCGCATAACCTAAGGATGTTTTATTTATCGCGAATATGACGTTCGTCGTGTACCTAATGTTGCGCTTTATATTCCACCTTAGGTCAATACAACGGAAGAACGTAGTTCTGGATAAAGTAAGTAGGTATCTACGCAATACTTCGTTTAACGAAGTTGTTGCGGTCAGGAACTTTTAAAGAAATTTCCGACTACACAGGAATATTGGCCAAGGGCACTTTCGTCCCGCGCCGGAAGTGGCCACTTCACATCGACTCGTTACTTCCGTAGCGTTCAAAGTTTCATATTCAACGCACACGATTCGAATGATTCATTTTGTAAAATTGTATGGTGACCATGCAGTTTTTAATGAGTTTTTAGATAAAAAAAACTATTACTTTGTGGCAAATACACCAAGAAATGAAGGCGCTATCTTATAATATGTTATGATGTTTTTTATTCTAATGTTAAGGTCGACAGACAGGCTGACGGTCAACTTGATGTTAGGCGGCTACCATCGCCTTAACACAAGCAACACAACAGGCGGGATTAAGGAGGAAGGGATTGGGATAGGGAAATGAGCATCTCTTGTGCCATGCCACTACTTTTGTGATCCAGACCAGAGCTAACTTTGAAAAGTTAATTTTCAAAGATGATCCTGCCGGGAATCGAAACCGGGACCTCTGGAACAAAGCATTAAGCACCTTAACCACTCATCCAAAGGACTGGTGTGGTAGCACTTGATGGAAATTCCTTTATTGACGGAGCGCAGCACCAGGGGATAGATGCTTAGCAGTGGGGTAGATGAGCACACAAAACAGCTTATAAAAGATATCGGATCCAAGGATAAGATGATATTTTTAGAAAAAACTGCCTCGTGAGGGACAGTTTATTATTGCAAGAACAAATGTTGGCTATCATGAGGCCAGTCAGCGCCTTAGTAATGGTTCCTTATGTTTTATACCCAAGAACAGACCTGTCCATCGACGGTGCGCATTTGTTACGGTTTAAATTCTTAAAATGCCTTCTTGAAATATGTAAACTTCTTTCTTAGAATATTACGTAAACTGTGAACTATATTTACTGCAAGTAACTCTCTCTTTGTTAGTATAACAAATAAACACAATAATGTTTTCTGAATATTCTGTTCAGTGTTGATTTATAAACACTGAACAGAATATTCAGAAAACAAAGACCAAACGAGTTCCGCAGAATCTAAGCGAACTAAAAATATCTGGAAAAATCTAATATAAGTATTTCTAATACTGAATTGAATAAATGTAATGAATTGAAATAAAATGTTACTCCTATGTACATTATGTAACGGTAAAAGATTAAACAAATAAAAAGGTTGAAAAAAGAAAAATTGATACCATACATACTCGTTGGAAACGAAACGAACCCAGAGAAAAAATACTCGAGTGATATTATAATTGTAGATGTAGAAGATAATTTCCTATTGTACTGATATTGATTATTGTAAAATGCCTTTTAAGTAAAATTAATATTTTGCAATGTGAATTGCAAAATTTTGAATTGTTACTTTTTTATTCTGTAGGACTAGGACTAGTCTCTTAAAGTATAAAAATGTTAGATATTCGACTTTCTTCGAAGACGGTGTTCTTGAAGGCTCACTTGATGGTAGGTGGTTACCGCTAGTGCGCTGCCTACCCAGTAGGAGTTTATTTACAGCTCGCTTGAGGTAGCCCATATTGCAGCTAGGTGGGAACAACTCAGGAGGGAGATTGTTAATAGGGGTTCAAATATGAAATTGTCGTTTTATAGCACTGGCCACTTTGAATTAAAATTAAACCTGCGAGGTGAAAATTTTATAACATTCTAAATTTTAAAAAAAAATTATATTAGTATTTTATTTTATTACATTCAGCTTTTAACGTGATACAGCGAAAATCAGAATAATATTCGGAAAGTAACGCGGCAGGAACTGCTCGTAATGTCAATTCTATGTTTGCCACGCGATTTTCTTGTCGCTTTGCGCTTCGACTTGAAGAATGAACAGGGCATCAAATAATCTAAAGTTTAATATAAATTTTCATTTTGTATTAGATACAGAACTTTTTAAAATATAGTCTATTGTGCACTGTATTTTTAACAAGTTTTAAATTTTACTTTAAGAAGTCAAATTAGGCGACGAAAACAACGCTTTTCTGCTAAGTCTTCGCCTTAAGTTTCCTGAACATGTATTTTTTAAATGACAAGCCTCTTCTCCCTTGTTAAATTGTGAATTCTGAAGACCACTCAAGTGAAGTATAATGTTATATTATTTGCAAAGGAGAACATTATTATAATTACATGAATAATATTTCATCATCATACAGAATGCTAGCCAGGTTCTTCTTGCCAACAGCACACATATATTATAGCTGTGGCACCCACGTACATAAGTGCAATGATATATCTAATTTATATTTAGCTATTGTAATGCAACAGAGTTAGTGCATGTGCAATCATCCATTTTATTAAATACTGCTATGATTATTTTTCGAATTTTGCTATTCGTGTTCTCTCTTTGTGTTTGTCCAATTTTTAACGCCCAATGCCTGAAGCAGAAGTGGGGTGACATATAAGTTTGATCTGTATGTATATGTATCTGTGTATCTGTCTGTGGCATTGTAGCTGCCAAATGGACAGGCTGATTTTGGTCCGTTTTTTTGTTTGTTTAAAAGCTGACTTGATCGAGATTGTTCTTAGCTATAACTTATAAAGATCATCAGCTGATTTCCTCCCTATAAACGCGTGGTCGGACTGCTTAATCCGACTGATCGGATCTAGTGGACGAACGGATTTCAATAACTTCTACACATCCACATGATTGATTTGAAATTTGTTGTACTGTTAATTCCGGTGGTTTTTCATGACATGGTAACTTTGACCTGATCCTGCAGCATCAAATAGTCTGCGGAGTACCTAACTTCTCAGTAACTTGCAGCAAATATAGTGTGTTAGGCCTCAATAGAAAGTCTGAGGTTAGTTTATAACTTTTAAACTAAGATGAACTATGATTTCATAATGCACATTACTTAGAGTATTCAATCAATTCAAGTTAAAAATTCATTTCAATAAAATAAATAAATTTTTCAAGGTACCTAGTAGTAGTTATGTTAAGAAGTAGTAGATTTTGATATATTGACTTACGCTGATTAAACCTCATTTATGTTAGGCAATTTAAAGTTATTACCTGCAATCAATTGCTTTGTGGGTCATAGTTATTTTGTAAAACAATAAACAGTTAAGCGGTAAGAAGCTTAATCGTCTAAGAAACTTAAAAGTTACAATTATTTTCACTTGTATAGACTTTGTGTGAAAAAATATTTATGACAGAGACTCCAATATTAATGGAGTTTTACATTAAAACTAACAAATACTTATTAAGTGGCACATTCGATAAGGCTACCGTAGAAATATTATCTAGCATGCCTATTAGTACTAAACATATCAATCGTGTCAATACGTACACAACAAGTGTTTCTATTATAATAATATTCAAATATTAACTTTAAATATGCACTTATTGTCAAAAAAAAACATATATATGAATGCTATTATTGTCCTCAGAAGAGTTTCTGTAAATATAACAAACTAGCTGTTGCGCTGTTACTCGCTGATTTTGAATTTAAATCGGAAAACGCATAGTTTTAAAATATTTAAATAATAAAGTTAAAAATTAGTAGTGGAGATTACATTGAGGTCCTCAGTCATAAATTGAACAGCTGTAGACTAGCTGGAGACCATAGATATCTTATAGAAGACTGCAGTATAATGTTTTCTGTTATTTAAAAAAAAAGATCAAAAGTTTTATCGAGCGTAGGGAATACCAGAGCCATTCCTGCATCTACACCTCATCCCTTACTCTTTAATTTTGAATTATCCTTTGAACACTGTATGTTGGTCACATATTATGAATAATTATATTGATTCACCATTATTATTAAGCAATATTGGATTGAGTTGCCCTCGAATAAATTCACGCCGTAAGTGTTCGTTATACATTCCGTTCTGCAAAAGGAATTATACAAGCAATACCTTTTTGCATCGCTCCTGTAAATTTTATAATGAACACTTGCTAGATCTGGATATTTTTAGTTGTCCTATAGGAGCCTATAAACGAAGCCTTAAACAAGCTCTCGAAAATATAGTTTTGTAGTCTCCTTTTTGTTGCAGCCAGTTTATGTTTGTTTTGTATGTTATATGTTATTTGTTAACTGGTTTATTTGTTTGTTTTTCTCTTTCTTTTTTTGTGTAATTCTTACCTTTTTGTATGTTTTCTACCAGCTCCAATATTCTTGTGTGACTTGTAATTTATAATATGTTTTAGTAATTTAGTGGAAACTTTGCTGATTTATGTTTTTCTTGTATGTATATATATAATGTGTAGCGAGATATTGTATGTTTCCCTAATATAAATAAATAAATAAATAAATAAATATTCACATAGATTTTCATTAACCCATATTAATGTTATTAATGCTTATCTAAATCTGTTTCCACGGCTAAGCCATTGAACCAATTTGAGTAAAATTTAGTACGAACATAGTTGGAACTATGGGAACTATGGAGAACATTGGCTACTTTTAAACTTGCCACTTGGACGAAGCCATTGCCAAAAGCTAGTTTTAAACAATGAAAGAATGAAAGTAAGTTTCACTTTAGACCAAACAAATGGGTGTGTCAGTTAATATAAATGCAGTTTATTAGAACATGGCTTTCTGGTGTATTTTTAGCGCAGACAACCAGTTAATTGCGAGAGCAAATCTAACCGGAGAACATGTTTTAAATGAAAGTCCAAGCACAAATAAACACATTTAGTGAAATACTCACAAATACGCAAAAACGTGTCTGCTTAGTAGTGGCAGGACCACGTCTGGCGGCTGTAACTAACCTTCTGAAGAACTAATTTCATAGAAGTCTGAAAGTACGCCAAGCAAACTTTCAGAGCTATTGTCCTCTGTGCAGACAAAACCTTATTTTTATTTTTTATCAAGCTTAGATGGAATACACTTGCTTGACTGCCGTTGATTACGTTTTTGACAGTAGTCACCTACTATTAAATAGATCGTCACCATAGAAAATTTTCTTTCTCACTAAAAACCTCCGATTGTCGCCAGCAGCGCCTATTCGCCGACCTTACTTCCATCCGTATTAACCCGCTTTCCCTGAAGCACCATACTATAGTCACCATAGCACCTAGTATCCTAGTAGTAGTATTTAGTAGTGTCTAGGCAGAGTGCGTTCTGCAGTCATATACTGGCAGTAATAAAGCACTTGTGTTGTTCGGTTTCAGTAAGGAAGTAATTACAGTGGAAATAATCCTTTCTCCGTTATAATCTTAGTTACAGCAGAAAATAAGAGATGCATACAATTTTTTGTTTGTAATAGAAAAAAAGACTTGTTGCCAACCTTCATCTTAAAAAACGTCATTTTAATGACAGTTGCGTTTACGCAGCAAAATTCACAAAGGAGTGTAGAACCGACAACAAAGGTCCGATTAAGGGGCCGCCATTAATTAAAAATTATGTAGAAATCACGCAGTAATTGTTGGCAGATATTGAAAAACTGGAGCGTTTATCGCGAACTTGATTTCGTGTAAAATTAAAAACCAATTAGCAATAATAAAGCATCTACACGGACAACATGTAATGTTGCTGATATCCTTACATTTTAATTAAAAGTTACAGCCACGATGTCCTTTCTCGACATACGGTGCTTACTTGAACAATAAAACACACCACTCGTACAACTAGCACACTTGACATACATTTTGCAAGAGAAATTCTTCAACAACCAGATTCAAAAGAGCATACGACCTGTCATAATTAAATCTTACTTAATGGTGTATTCCGAAAATAGCGTGACATACTTGAAATACTTCTAAAATGTTTTAAGGTTTTCCCTCTTTGGTAAAGCATTGTTTTAAAAGTTTCGTTTACCGCACAAAAGTTCCTGAGAGGGAAGACAACTATTCCGCGATAAGTTTATTTTTATTAATAGTGGGTTCGCTCTTGGCCAGCATCTAGCCGTGCACCAAAGAGGAGACCGATGATGGAACGAGCTCACCCAGAAGATGCCTATTCACTCGAACTTCAAAAAGATTTGGTTAATATGAGCTCTGAAACACAGACGCCGGAAGGAAGTTCCAATCCTTGATTTATGAATTATGAATTATGGAAGAATTTTTGATACAAAAAAGAGGGATTTGACAAGATCTCCTTATCTTATCAAAATCCCTCTTTTTCGCGTTAAAGTCCCGAGACAAATATTAAAAAAATAAATGTGTAGAACCTTACTTCCCTTCCTTATCTCTTATCCCTAAATCTTTCTGTGGCCGGCAACGCATTTGCAGCACCTAAGGCGTTGCTTGTGTTATAGGCGACGGTAGCCAAATACCATCAAGTGGACCGTCACAGCCTGTCTGTCGACTTTATCATAAAGAAAATTATTAATATTTTAGCGAGGTTACTAATAAGGGTTGCCCCCTTTTCAGTAACCGTACAAGACTGTAACCGCTCCCTTGTCAGAACTCAGAACCCATTTTCTTCTTCTTACCTTATTATACGGTTTTAACTAGGGATGTTATGGATATAAAATTTCGGATCTGGATACGGATTCGGATATAAGAATAAAATAATACCGATAAGATACGGTTACGGCTATGTAATTATTTCGGAGTTTCGGATAACTTTTAATCTATTAAGTTTGGTTTGTACACAACGTTAGTCACCTACGATGAAATAGACCGTAAGCCTGCCTTCTAACTTAAACCACGAAAATACATGAGATTTATTACGACCGAGAAGAGTATTAAATTTATTTTTCAAAGTAGGTACACTACCAGAGAACTAAATACGCTTTCACGCGGATTACCGCCAGATTACGTGTCCAGACCTTTTTGCCACATTAGTTGCTCAGATGTACTGCCGAACTTTAATAAAATTGAGTTTCGTTGAGTCGATATTATGATTGCACTTTAATTGTCTTTAATATTGAAGCCCTTCACTAAGTTACGAAATGAGTGCGTCTTTACATTTTTCGTAATTTCTTTTTTCTGTTATTGTATTGCATTTACAATTGGATTTGCAATTGGGGTGTCAATTGTATTTTAATTAATTTCGCGAAAAGTTTCACAATTCCGAGCCGTTACTCTTTCCTTAATCTTTACGTGTTTATTTTACAATTTTACATTATTTAAGAAAACACTAGTACGGGCTACGGCAGTTTCATATTCCATATTCTACTACTGATTCCTGCTTGCATCATTATAGTGACAAGTTCAAAACTTAAGGGCACCCTGTACGAGTGAGTGAAGTAAGTAATAGGTATTTGAAATTTCAATGACCGCGTGACAGAATGCCACGCAAGACATTCGCACGCACTTAGGCACTGTACTAGTGAAAATAATAAAAAAAATAAAAAAAAGCAGAGCAGCTATTGACAACTCAATTTCAAATTTTTATTATACTTGGAAGATATGTTTATTATATAAAATAAACATATCTTCCAATTTCAGTTTTCGAGACTTAGTAATTTTGGCTGTGCGTTGATAGAGTCACACAGAAAAAACGATGTTATACTCGTAAGTATACAAGATAAACATCCAAATATCAACTTTTACATTTATAAATACACATTATTTTTAGGAGTGTATAAATTATTAAGAAAAAGTTAATATAAGTAAGGCTCCATTTTAATGTACACTAAACCAAAAAATAGAAAATCATCGACAATAATAGGAATATATTTCAAAAAAGGCACGTTATAAAATCGATAAATTTTGCATCAAAAGCCGTAAAAACAAACAAAATGCAAATTAAAATAGATTTCGATTGAGTGTGGGCGTTGCCATGTAAAAAATAGGCTTTATTGCTTTGACAGAAATATAGAGAAGCGACAGCCTGGCTTAAAATAATTCTCATATTTGTGTTTTACATATATTTTATTTTGTGTTAAGGATGACTCAACAGAAAACGTCATTAAATCTTTGGTACAGTCACGGTAATAATAGGTTCGTCACCTTAAAGCCGACATTTGCTTGCAAAATGGCAATTATCAAAACAAAACAGAATATCGAATTGACGTATGCAATAGGCTAGTTGACTGATAAGTCAACTAATATATTATGTAAATAAAACAGAACAATACATATTCACAAGGAGGTGAATAATGTTTTGTAATCGGGAAAACTAGGAACTACGTCGATCAATTATGGTATTAAATTATTGACGTGTTATGTCCATCTTTTTTATATAAAATATAAAATAATAAGACGAGAATGGATAGACTGATTTTAATTCGGTTTTACTTATGGAAAAAGGGATAAACGGGGAAGCCCGTCTACTCGTTCGAGATCTAATCTAGCTCGAAAGCTATTTGGCCAAGATTCGCTTAATTTTCTGACCTAGTAAATACAAGTTCCAGTTTGTTAGTTGTTTCCATTGGTTACTTCAAAATTTAAAGTCTTCAATTAGTCGAATTTCTTTGCTCTTCTGCAGTTTCTAAGGAAAAAATAAATGTCTGTACTTTTTAAAAGTGTTTAAAAGTGATTAACTATTTTTGTACCTATTCGTACTTAAAACTGCAACTTGGAGAAATATCTGCTAAACATTCATTTAGTATACTAATATTATCCTCTATATATTAATATATAGAAATTTCGTGTCACGTTGTTTGTCCGCGATGAACTCCTAAACTACTGAACCGATTTTGAAAATATATTCACCTATAGAAAGCTATATTATCAGCTAGCAACATAGGCTATGTCTTATAAAGTTCCGCGGACGAAGTCGCGTGCAAAAACTAGTATACTATAAATTTAAGTCTGTTTGCCTGTATATCCGCTAACTCCTCCTAAACCACGCAAAGGATTTTATCAAGATTTTCACTGAAAAGAGTGATCAACTAGAAATCATTTTAGTAGTGGTAGGGCACACTGCGTTTCGCAGTCATTTAATTTTGGGCAGTCCATCTGGCGGCAGTAACCACTCACGTAAAGAAGACCGTACAGGTGAATGAGTAAGGTATGTCAGAGTCCATTTCCTTATACCTACCCAATGCCTTATCCTTAATGCTACTGTAGTCAGCAGCGCACTTGCAGCACACGTGGCGTTGCTTGCATTACGGTCAAGTGGACTGTCAGCCTGTCTGCCGACATTATATACAAAAATATTTATATTTTATATACAAAAATTGCACCCCGATCGAAGCCATGATCGGGGCGCTAGTATTTAATATTATTTTTTAAAGTAATAAAATTAATCATGGTAAAATTTATTTAAATAAACAAAACTAAATCAAAAAGGCATTCGCATCAATCACAGATTGTAATCGCGTTCGCATTGAACCTACAAGGCGAGAGCATACTCGTATGTCCGTTCCTCTGAAGCTATCCCAAACACTTCGGCAATGCTCTACAACAGCTGCTTCTGTTCTTTCATTATTTTTTCGCCATCACTGCACCATCAAACCCCATAGATTTTCGATGGGGTTTATATCCGCAGATTTTGCAGGCCAAGGAATCACTATTACCTCAGGGTGTCGACGGAACTACTCATTCACGATATGAGCTGTGTGAATGCGAGCGTTGTCGTGGACATAATTAAACTCGGCTAGTTCATCAGCTGGATATAAAATACGAACGTTTGGAAGCATACTGTCCTCCAAAACCGTTACATAATTTGCTGCATTTGTCCTAGGCGGAAGGTCAACAAGCTCGCCTACTCCATCAGCCGAGATCCAACCCCAAATGTTGGCAGATATGGCCCAGAATTAAAATTTGGCACAACGTGGTCCTCCGAATATCTCATCCCGTTTATTCTCCACAAGTGTAGCCTCCCATGTTGAGATGATTGGAAGGGATGATTTCATCAGTAAAAATAGTGTGGCTCTAATCGAAATTCAAATATGCTCGGGCAAGATTTAAGCGTTCTGCTTTATGAGCATTAGTTAAAGCCACTTTTTTGGCAGGACGTCGGTGATGAAGTCCCAAAGAGTGTAAAGCATTTCTTATCACTCTTGGCGATATGTCAAACATTTCGGCGAAATAACTAGTTTTTATAAAACCATTTTCTTCATATTGTCTACCTAAGTTGTTTTTGTCCTTGGTTAAGATTCGGGCGACGTCCAGAATTGGTATGGCGGTGATTACCCTCATCTGCATGTCTTCTTATCCAGAACCTTCCAGTGTCTCTAGTAATATTAAGATTTGCAGATATTTCGCTAATATTATAGCCAGCTTCATGATCACACAATGACAATAATAATTTAATAATGAGAGACTATTAAAAAGATTTGATGTTTATATCAAACTATTTTATTGGTCAGACGTGTAAACCATATTGATCCTTGTAATCATATCTAGTAAGTTTACTTTCATATGCAGTTGTCTGGTTAGTGCTTTAGTTTCAAAAGGTACTAAGAGTCTACCACTTAATAAAGGAATTCAATTATAAGTGAAGTATCGTACGAGTAAATTAAATTAATGTGGAAAACTTAACCTCCATGCATCATTTAATGTTTTGTTCAGTTAAAATTAAAATAAAAAAATGATTTAAAACAAAAAACGGCAAGCCAACTATTAGATAATATGATGTTTATAAATCTATACAACAACATGTGACCAGTTTTAGTATATAGTAGAGTAAAATATCAGAGAAGAAATTGGAAAAACTGCATCTAAAGTAGAAGATCCAATAAACAATAACCTAACCTTCTGTAAAGAGTTGGTTCTAAATATTCTAGATACAATAGATACAATTAAGCAGTGCATGTCAGCGGAACGCAATCTGCCGTATAATTTCAACAAAAATAAAAATTGTCTTCTATAACTTTTGACAGCAAAAGTCAGAAGTCAATGAACGTCGCCGAACCAATATATTTATAAGTTGATGACAGTGATAAGAAATAAGAACTCATTGTGTGTGATTCTAAAGTATAAAATATTTAAAAAAATATGATAAAGGTCCTTGATATCCGGTTACGAAACTGATTTGAGATATTTTAAAATAATATGAAGAGATAAGTTTATACATAATCTTTTGTGTGTGAGTGATGAATTTTTCCTCCATAAATACATATATTCCGTGTACTTACGTATACCCACATACAAACGCGATGAGACAAAGATAGTCTATCAGAGAGGTTATCTCGTCACCTTGAACCGTTACAGACAGTATTTTTAAATTGCTAATAAATTAAATAGGAACGTCCCAAAAGTTTCACCCCAAACAGTTTGGATAACTCTTTTGAGCGCTTTAACTTTGTGGCAGTATAGTATTTGAATTAATAACTTCATCAACATCATTATCATCTCAGCCGTAAGACTTAAACTGCTGGACATAGGCCTTCCCCGCTGTTATACGTAGTGGTATTAATGCTAATACTTAGTTGTAATAAATTCAGTAAGATTATTTTACTTCAATCACGAAAAAAATCTGTTTCAAACTGTATGCAACAGAAGCTAAAGACAGAAAAGAGTAAATTAAAATATCATATGTTTCAAATGGCTGCTTACAGTTTTCTGAATAAAGTAATTATAAATACTATATGAAGCTCGTGTTATATTTTAACAAAGAAACATGATGTAACCATTGTGTTAATGATGAATACTCGATTAGAGCGATCCTTCCCGCATGCAACTGAAACGCATACTAATACAACTGTTTGAAATTCACATCATTGTTACCCATCGCTTGATTTGGGTAATCGCGGAGTAAAGTACTATTGTCTTACGAATACTAATTCAAACATGCAAGTACTTATATTTTGCAAAAAAAAACTATTATGGACGTATAAATTTGTACTTGGGGTTGATAAAAAATAATTTCCGAAACAAAAATTGCTACGAATTAGAGCATAGGCAAAAAAGAACGTTCAGAAGCAACGGGCGCATACGCAAATATAAATCCTGGACTTAATTAAATACATTATTATCATGTATAGTTGAATAAAGTATACAGTGTGTAGCCGAAACAACTAGCAGTCTTAAAAAAAGTGCCAATTTCCAGTATAACGACAACGTAATGGACTGTTGCTAAATAAGTATATTCTCATACCAGAAAAGAGGTCTTTGCTCTTTAGTGGAATTAATTAATGTATATTGTATTGGTTACATATCCAATACCTATACAGGTTTAGCAAATATTTCCAACATACCATACATAGTGATGTTACTGTTCAAATAACCGATATCATAGATAAGTTCGGAACAAATCAATTGAAAGGATTTAAACGTATCAGCAGATATGTATAATATCAAATGGAGAACAAAATTCATAGTGTATTTATTTATAAGTTCAACGTCAAAAATACCCCAATTACATACCTTCTTATCGGAGATTTTACTTGGATAATTTTGTTGATGTGTGATAAAACGAGATATGGATGGTAATGAACCAATTATCATTCGGTCTCTGTAATTTGTCATTGAACCATTAGTACAACATGCATTTCATTTTCGTAAATACCACAGACAACTTTGGTAATGTCCACTTTATGTGACTGTTTAGTTAGCACGTCACGTTTGTGAGTTAATACACAAATATTGCTCATGGCATCGAAAGATTAAAGGAATTTGTTCAAAGAATAACCGCAAATATTAACAAAGGGCAACTCATTTTGATGTTCAGTGTAAGTATTATATATAAATCACACTTTAAATTTACTTATTGCCTGATGGGATAATTTTAAATAATTTTCAGAACTATACTAACTAACTAAAAACGATACCATACTCCCCATCCGTTCCGATCTATGCCTAAACATAATACACGCAACAATTTAAAAGTTTACATACGAAACCACAGGCGGTTGAATTTCCGTAACAATTCCACCTTTTTGTCTCGTTCATTATAATTATGTAGTTTAAAAAATATGAAGTGTATGTACTTGGATGGTCAAATTTGTTACTTACATTATGTATGTAAATAATGTAACTATAAAGAAAATTGTAAAGGGTACTCACGCTTCGTTCTTGTCGTAAACAGGGAATGTCTGATGCGCCAAATCTTGCAACGAAGAGCTGGTCTGCGGCTCCGCTGAGATACCTTGAGCTCTCTGTTTTCTTGGACCACGCGACCTTGCATATTGCTGGTAAGGGAAAACACTCTGCAGTTTATCCAACTGAGAGCGCAATTCTAACATTTCCTGTTCGCGTTGCTTCAACAACGCCTCCAATTCCCTATTCCTCTCAATCAGAGGTTGAATGTCAGTGTTCACTGTTGCATTAGCAACACAATTCTCCGAGTCGGTATTCATCCCGCTCGGAGTCCCCATTGTTCCGTTAAATTCTATTTCTCTATAAGTCTCGTCTAACGCGCGTCTATCGCCGTTGACCGTAGGCGCCACTGTTAGCGCTCCTCCACCAGTATGCACTACAACCCTCGGCTCATCGTCAGCAGCTACTCGCTGTGACGATCCAAAGCAGAGGGTGTCGAAACAGACGCGCATTCACTCGGCTACCGAGCACTTTGCAGAAACGCCACTAAGGATTTCACTTGTTTTAAAGTTTAACGCTTTGTATTATGTCCACTAACACTGTTGTTCGTTTTCACTTTTGACCACAAAGTAGGGAAGAAACGTGGGATATTATGTGTGAGTTAGATGCGTGAGAGTCGTGCGACTTGTACGCGGACGACCGATGTAGTGCTGATACGTTAGTGTGCTGCCACTACTGTGCCGTAATGTCAGCCTCTCGAGCCACGACGACGCCCTGTAACATGAAAATTTCCATTATAAGTACAAATATAACTACTATGAAAATATAAGAATAAACATAAGATGTAAATGCTTAAAATATGACTGTTTACAAAATCAGATACTCTTTTATATGGTTACAATATAGGTATACGATTACATAAAAAACTTCCTAAAGAGAAGCTGTTGCAAAGTGGTTAAAATGATGTTCTAAATATATGATAAATTATGTTAGTATTAAAGATACTAAAGTATTAAAAAAAGATACTAAAATATTAAAATATACAGCAACTATAGATGTCTCTTGCCACTTTGTTATTTGTAGACGAACTGGTGGTGTAACTGACATTATGAACAGGTGGTTAAAAATATCATAAACTTCCTTTACTTCACAGTAATAAATATTTTGTAAAAACTTACATCGAATAAATTATTTAAAAATAGTTTTTATTTTATTTTATATTTACATAGTATTGTAGACGCTACGAATTAAGTATCACAACGACAAAAATCTGCAAAACTGTTCACAACTATAATGGGCTCATGAAACTGTTAGATTCGATAAAATTTGATCACCTGATTTATACGTAAGATGTCCGCCACATGACCATTCCTATCTAATCGCCTCTATAACAAGCTCTGATGAGAATAGCTGAAGATAAGCTAAGATAATTCTGCGATGACATACCAACAAATAAGTTAAACATGATAAATTTACCATAATGTTTCTAAAATAATTGATTTATTAAGATTTACAATAAATAATCAGTAATATTGTTGATAGATAGACACTTTAAAAATATAATAATCATTGAAACAAATGACGTAAAATTATGACGTGTCAGTTAATGAGTAATGTCGCTAATGTAAAACTATTGTGCTACTTGTGAACTAGGAAAACCAAGCGAAAACGTTATGACAAAACCCATTAAAAATGTAAGTAAACAAAATATTAACAGCTCATATTTAATGTAGAGAGTGAGAATTACTATACACCGTACTATTTTCTTATTTATTACTAGCTGTTGCACGCGACTTTGCCCGCATAACTTTATAAAATGTCTATGTTACTCGCTGATAATGTAGCGTTCTATAGGTGAAAAAATTTTAAAACCGGTCCAGTAGTTTTTGAGTTTATTCATTACAAACATACAAATCTTCTCTCTTTATTATATTAGTATAAATTATTCTATGAACTGTTTTTTGTTCCACCAAAATTCACCCTACCACTCAGTCTCTCTTCCCGTTTTCCCAAGCGGCATTTTACCATTGCCAAAATACGACAAGGATATATAGTTAAATAGTATTACATATTCCGCAAAAAATTTTATTCCTGTAAAATTGTTTTCTGATCTATAAATGTTATAACCGTCTTAATCCCGGAGAGAGAGAGAGAGAGAGAGAGAGAGAGAGAAACCAAGCAACCAAGAACTTTAAAACATCCTTTATAATGCGCACTGCCAAGGCTCGGAAGGTCTGAGTTTCCGAGCTCATATAACTTTTCTTTTCAATCTTTTCAAAGTTCGAGTGAATAGGCATCTTCGGGCCTCATCTTCGCTACACGGCTAGATGCTGGCCAAGAGCAAACCCATCTTTAATAAAAAAAATCTCTCAGATGAGCAAAAATGAGTAGTTTTGATGAGCAAAAATTGCTAATCTGAGCTTAAACTAAAGAATTTTTAGTACAATAACTGATAGCAATTCGAAGCACCCGTTTCCAATGTAACGCTGGAATGTATAAACTATATGTGTTTCAAACAGTCATTCTAAATATTTATATTTAGGAAGTTATTGTAAGATAGGATTTTAAAAAAAGAGTTCTTTACACTTTTATGAATTCAAAAACAAAGCCACTTTTATTTATTTGTAAGAATCAATAGATTTCGACTATAGCAAACACTGGAATGTTTTAAAATTAAAAATATATTACAAAACACTCTTCTATAAAACTGTTCTTGGTTTATTAGCTTCTCGCTGAGGACGTAGAAACCATCATTTGGGCTCTTTATTCTTTGGGATCTTTTCGAGACCGTTAAATGAGTGGTTATGGTGCTCAGGGTCCCGGGTTGTAAATCCGAAAAGACGAAAGTTTGATGTAATTTTTAAATGTTAAATATATACACGCAGCTGTGGTTGGTTTAGCCAAAAATATTTCTTTATACACATAAATCACTATTAAATTTAATCAATACAACACTTTTTCAATAAACGGAAATTAATTAAGATAAGAAAAAAAATTGCTCAAAAATAAAAACGTAGTTTTAAATTCGCTCAAACAATTTCAACTGAATAAACAAATTAAGATCTTAACGGATAAAATAAACTTCAGAAGATACGCGAGGCAATCGGCCAATACAAATTGAGATAATTATTTTTGGATCATTTAAAAAAGATGATATATAAATCTATGCCAATCAGTTATTGTCCAAATTATGATTTTAGTCGGCATTCACTCGAGAATCTATCCAGACATGCACATCTATCATAGTATAAACAATTCAAGCGTTTTGCTATAATAAATAGAATAATAGGTAAACAAATGACATTGTATGTTAATATTGAACAGCCTTACCCCAGTTTAGATAAAGTGGGTGTTTCTGTTCCGCGACACTCAGTTCCGGTGGGTGTACATAAAATTGTAGTCAAGTCAAGCGCATAAAGGGTATCTCATATGCACACAATTGCGAAGGTTCTTGAGATAGGACGAAATGCCACATCAGTCATGGGCACAATGTCCTCAACGTCTAGATTATCTTAGAGACGTATGGACACAACAATAAAACCCTTTCTCTGACAATCACATGTCTGAATAATCTTAAACTTGATCGAAATACAATATTAATAAAAAGATAGAGTATCATTTTTACAAAGAATGTGATGTAACGTTTGTTTGAAATGGATGTAGGTACATCTTGGCTCCAAATAAAAAATTTAAAAATACAGACATACTCGTCAAACTTATAGCCCTGTTTTTGCGTCAGGCGTTAATAGAGGAATTAAAAAATTATCTTTTCCATTTGCAAATCTATAAAGAAGGTGCTCTGTCTACATTAAAAAACATATACTTTTATGAAGCAGAAAAATGTTATCTTTATCTAAAGACACAATGTTACATAACACTATGACTAAAAATACACAAGTCTATTTATTTCAAAGGAAAACTTTGATTTTAGCTCGCTTAGAACGTATTATCTTATCTCTTATGATAATCACATATGTCTTACTGTCAATAGCTTTAAATTTAAACATTTATTACAAGTTTTACGATTCATAATGTTGGCGTGTTACATGTGAGGTTTAATTATGAAAGATATTGACGCTTTAATACAAGATTTTACATCGTGCAGAACATAAATTGTTTGAAGTTAACGTTGAATAATATGACACTAAAACTAGACTCCAGAAGATCTAGTTTTAGATATTATTGACCAACTTTAAGTTTAATTATTTTTAGTAATTATAATATTAGATAATATAAATTATTATCAGACGTTAATAAAAATAACAAAATTAATATAAAGGGTATCGCAAAGACCTTCTGTCAAACTGAAACTTATGTTAGTTCTATTCTAGCTCTATCACGAATCAAAAATAGTCTTAGTAAAAGTTTCACCCATTTCGGGTTATCCATCCTTTTTAATTTTTAAAAAATTTTCAACTCAGTTATATTCCTGTAATTTCTAGAAATATCAATATTTTTCAAATTTGTTTTTTGGTTAATATCCCTAAATAGAGAGTTTAACTATCGAAAACAAACATGTCTACTGGATAAGGGTTAAAATTGTTAAAATAATTACTATAAATAAAAAATAAAATTATAATCAACAATATAATTATATTATAGTTTGCTATTCATGTCAACTGAAGTCAACTGAAGTTGATTGAAAAGTGCTCTGTGGCGTTTCAAAAAGAGGTGTTCATTCGTTTAGATTCATTCGGTGGTATGACATTAAAAGAGTATCAGTCAGTTGAACGAACGAGTTCGCGAAGAGAGGTCGTCGTCGTATGTCCGCACATCTTATAGTTGGAATATCTCGTAGTTCTGATATATCGGTCGAACGATAAAAGTATTTGGACTAAACATAAAGTGGTTTAATTAATGTAGCCGAAGTAGAGGGTGTTAACAATAGATATCTATTATAATAGTTCTTTAACTATGAAATTGCCGTTTTGTACTAAATATTATCAATAATAGAAATTTAATAATTAGTTAGCTAATGAAACGTATTCTGCTTCATATTTATAAAAAATGTATTTGAAGATAAGAGTGTGTAGCCATAATATTAAACAGCCATTTTTAAAATCTTCATAAGAAATAAAACTCATTAATTACATCGTTTCAATTAATTTTCAATTATTTTCCACTTAAATATTGTCGACCAACAATTCAACCCTAATATTATCCACCTAAACTAAAGTACGAAGACTATTTTTAGTTTGGAATCAATTAAATCCAATTTAACATGAGTATAGTGTTGTCACGAACACAAGTATGTGATTTACGAGTAACTGAAGTCTGTGATCTTCTATGTAATCGCGTTTATTTACAATTAACATCAATTGCAATTCATTGGTTTGCGGCCGATCGAGTAATGTCATTAGGTACCTACACCAATTAGCCTGTTTTGTTTGTAAGGAAAAATCGTTTTTAAGTTAAATAATAATTTAACTCTTAACAGGGTGTCAAGGCGATGATTCTAGCTAACCATGTTTATTTTCAAATCCTACTTAAGAACGCATAGCATACATATATTTAGCACAAAATTAGTTTTAGTCAATAACATAACAAAAATAAAAATATCTTATTTCCTTGCACTCCTTTCGACTAAAAACTTATAAGATTTTTTTTTTTAATTTTTGAATATTCTCAAATATGTCATACTTAATATAGTGTAAAAAGTATAAATAAATATCCCATGCGCATATTATTTAATAAGTCATGTCAAGAGCAACTAAAATTGTACAGATATAAATTTTACTAAAATTGTAAGTTAGCAAAGTATGTAAATAAAATAAATACAATAAACACTTTAAATACCCGTATAGCAGCTATCCTGCAATAGGCGCATGGGCAAATAAATTAATGACTATTTTACATAAGTATTCGGTACTCCAATCTCAGTAAGCAGTTTTAGGCAAAACAGGTGATTCGCATGTTGCGATCATTCGCGTGCGTTTATTACTTCAGAACACATTCTAAATAAAAAGTATGTTAATTTAAAAAAATGTGTCTGTGGTACTTTTCCGCAATGACTTTTTTGGCAATGAAATTATCTAATTTAAAGAGTTAACGTAACTCAACAACGACACTTGAGCTTCAATGTAATTTATGATTATTGTTTTTCTATTTTTTTTTTGTGTTTCTTATTTTTAAATGTTTCCTATCCAAAATTACTTATCTATTGCCATTTTGAGTGATATTTGTACGAATTTATATTATAAAAAGTAAGAATGTTAGTGACTTTAAGTCAAATACAAATAAATATTTGTAATATTCTGAATCCAATACTCACTAAAATATTATAAATGTGATTTTCTGCCTGTCTGTATGCCTTTTACCGTTTCTCGCCTTAACTATTCAACCGATCATTGTGAAATTTTGCATAGGTACACATTGACCGGCATACAGAAAAGGTCATTATAGGGTTCATCCTTATAATGACCAGCTAGTAATAAATAAATAAATAATAATTTGAGTACTTGTGCATAATATAAGTATTAACGACATTTGAGAGTATGACCATGTGCTAATGTGATGTGACATTTTGCGAATGTGAGATTTATGAGTTATTTTTTTATTAAATCTTTATGAATATTATTTAGCACCCCTACAATTCAATTAATATGAATGATAACTCGATTTAAGGTGGCCTAGCAATAGTTTATTTCAATGCATATAATTTTTCAAGCAAGAAACCTGTAGCGCGGCCAGCCTGTTTTACAAGATCCAAGATGTATGATGGATGAAGTAACCGCTCACAAATACCATTTACAGTCGCTCTGAGTTATTTGCTTAATGAATATGCGTAATGGCATGCTTAACTTAATCAGTACATTGCAACCTTTATGTACCTACTCATTTGAATATGTCTCAGCCATAGTTCGAAACTTTTAAACAACCATTTTCGACCTCATCCACAAGTATACAAGTAATATTGTATTGTATGTTTATATGTAGAGAGTAACTGTGTGCCAAACTCTCACAAACTTCGCATTTATAATATTAGTAGGATGTAAACACTAGACGCTCTATAGAATTTTAGATTTTACAGTATAAAGCAACCATTTGCATTGATACATTTTACCTTTCATGTTTTTACAACTATTATACTTTCAAGGTTGACTCACTTTTTTCTTAAACAAAAAAGTCTAGGTACAAACCAAATACAAATCGTTCAATACAGTTGGAAGGAAAAACGTTAAACGTCTATTTCCTAGTATTATTATCTGAGTTCATTAAATTAGTACACGAACATTACTCATTTATATTGTTTTCTTTTGGATACTAAGTCACTAGAATATTTTTTTTTAGTAATTGGATACATAGTCTACTATAAGAGTATTTTTTATGGTTTCAACAAGAAGACTTTATTATAATATAAAGTTACAGCAATATTAACAAAAATAATTTTACAGTATTTACAAACTAATATCTAGTGTATAAAGAAGAAGGTATAAAGTTTATCTATGTACAGTATAAATTGGGTAAAAAATAAATATATTAGTAGTTGTTTGATATGGAGGCTCCATTGTCAAACCCAAGCAGTTTGGCTGCAGTCTTAAATCGGTGTCGTGTTCCTCGAATACACATACTAGTGGCTCGAATTATTGCAGTACTTATTTTAGTTCTAAGCCAACCTAGTACGGTACTTAAGGATTTATTCCAGCGGTCTGCGAGGGCTTCTCCAATATGTTTAACGAAGTAAACCATTTGTTGCGAGAATACGCCATCTACGGATGTCACGAGAGGGGTGAAAGTTGCATGTTTTATTTCACAGGCGGCTGAGTATTTTCTTTGTTTCTCGTCTTCGGCTGATTTTAACACAGACATGACAGGGCGTGCAATGTAAGAGGGAGCGTCAGTGTCTACGACACGGATATCAAATAACGCCTCCCTCTGAGCATTCCATACACCTCGGCAAGAGAGGTCTGCACGAAGTCCAAGATCGCCTTCAATAATTATTGGTTCTTTTGTTACGTTTCCCCATGCTTGATGGCATAGCTCGCAAAAAAGGTCTCTTATTTCGTTGTGTCGTCTCGAGATTAGACCGCCGGTCTTGCAACACAGGGCATGGTCAATATCGAACTGGTGGTTACCGCATCCGTCGCATGAGGGTGGCATTGAATTTGGAGTTCTATGATATCGAATCGCTAAGGCATCTCTGAATTCGAGGGGGGATAGGTCAAAATTATCTTTCTTTGTTGGTATAGAGGAAAGCCAGGTGGAAGACTTTGTTTTCATTTTTGATGCGATCGATCTTTCTATTGCTCTTCTCTTGTTTAGTGTAAATTTTGTCAAAATGGAGTCTAACAATTTGTCATCAAGAGCTTCTTTTTCTTTGCGGCTTTCTTTACGTGCATCGCTTATGGATTTATTATGCTGAGCTAAGTCTAATTGTCTTCTCTCCGTTATAGCTATTGAAAGGAATGAACATCCTTTTTTAGAGATTTCGTAGCTTAAGTTGGTGACAGTGAATGGGTTAGATATAGCTAAGCCACCTTTATGCACAGGTAGAGAAAACAGGTCAGCTTCATCAGATGAGATGTCACCTCCCATCAGAGTTGGCATGAAGTATGTGCGTAAAGCTTGTGTCAGTGGTTCAAAGAATTCATTGGAATTTTTGATTACAATATTTTTTATGGTAGGTAATATGTGACAGACAAGCAGATAACCCATTAGATGGTATTTTGAATACAGGCCGGTGCAACACCAGAAGAGTTGCATTGGCGAAATTGATCACGCAAAATGTCTTCAGTGGACAATACAGAAGAAAAAGTAAAAGACCAAATGAGGATAATGTAACACAACGCTAATGTAAGGAAGTTTTTCTTACCGTAAAAGATCCATAAAGGCACGAATCTGTTGAATCTTTTTCGGATAGAGGTACTCGATACACAATTTTATTATATAGTAATATAGATTATAGTAATATAAATTATAATTATATTAGGTACTATAATTTACCTTATGCATTCTAGAAGGCAAATTCTACAGATTCACAATTAATACCACAGACATTTTATTTCACAAAAAAAAATTGCATTAAAAATACCTAAATTTTCAACTCACAGTTTGTGTGTAACAATTGAAAAAAAAAAATCAAAAATTTGTAAGTGGAAAATAATTCAAAACGATACGATGTTTTAAAAAGAAACTATTTCAAGTAAATTTAGTGTTTCTCCAATATATTTAAGTTTGTAATTAGGATTAGTTGATGATTGTAGCAGAGTTTACAAAGAACTTTTAATTTTGTGTGCTTTAAAGTTACAAATAAGATTATTTAGAGGCAGAGAGCAGGAGACTGGTTAGTGACGCATACAGAGGCGTCCATTTAGCGTGTGTCCAGTAATTGAAACCGCGTGATATTGATACATTATGGAGTATTATTACAGATCACATGTATGTGTATAAGGATTTAATATGAAACTACTGTTATTCTAACAAAAAAAATATATATCGCATCCACTTGATGGTAGGTGGCTCCGTCACTTAATAACATTAGTAACGCCATAGTTGCTTATCACAACTTACTACACACTACCTAAAAGCAATCCTAAAAAAAAATTACCGTCATCAATATCATTAATGTCGGTATTCGGTACAGAACCGTATCGTACAAAGTTACATCGGTTACATCCCTAAATTTAGTCAGATTTAAAAGTAGTTGCAGTTTTGAAAGGATGCCATTAAATTTAATAATTTATTTACATACAAATGAATTACTGTATTCAGCAGGTAACCGAGTAATATAACAAAAGATGAATAAGTTAAATGCATTGCAGTGGATGACGGTGTTGTAGAGGCAGATAAAATTATCTTTAGTTATATGTAGTGTAGGTAAAATGATTTGTCTTAAATTTGAGGTGTGATAAAGATTGACTGATACCACCGATACGCTGAATTTCCATCTTGATATGGATGAATACTAATTTTTTAAAGAAAATGTTTCATCTTTATAACGTACCTTATACCTACATTTTATATGTACCTTAATAAGGGATTGCCCTTAATCCTAATCCTACTGTAGTCGGCAGCGCACTTGCAGCACATGTGGCGTTGCTTGTGTTGTAGATTTAACATTCAAGAAAAGGCGCGACAAAGTCGTGGGCAAAACCTAGTACATTATTATCAGAGGGAGGGCACTTTGCGCGCAGGAGTTATAAAAGAGTTCAGTTCGTCTGATGTCAATGACCATCCTCTTACAGAAGATCACCGTAAAAGTTATTTCACGTCACTGGCATCGCTTATGCCAGTTAACATACCCCTAACATTATCAGCTTGATCCCTAACCTCTTTTTCTATCAGAGTCAAAAGTGTTCTTGCATCCGTTCTGTTGTTTCTTGTGTATTTAGTGAAGGTTATCATCTACCGTTAAATTGATGGATGCCAGCCCTCTTTCAAAACTAAAATCTTCGGCTAACTTAGAATCTTTGAACCTCAATTACATTGCAGTGTGATAATTCTAAATAAAAGTTAGACATAAAACGTCTAAAGTCTAATTTGTTAGATTACATGTAGCAACCGCCGCTGATTCGTTAGAATTCCAGAACAATCAAATGCATTCGGAGCAAACAGTAATTCAAGAATTCTAAACAATTAATTTAAACTGTCCACATAAATTTTTAACTTGCGAGGGCTTTATGTCTATAAAAGTTGACTTTTATTGTCAGACAAGGTATTGAAATATCCATTATGATTATTTTACGATTTGCTCATATAGGGCGAACGATTTATTTTTATAGTTTTATTGAGTGCAGATTCATAAATATCATTACATAGTATCAAAGACCGCTAGTATTTTTTTTTTCAGAACGAAATTACTGTTAAAAGTTTAAGTTCCTTACCGAATATAATCGTACAAATCCTATGGAATAGAGCGAAATTTTTTCACACACAATTTATTTGATATCTGTTCACTTATACGATTTATCAGTTAGGTGTAACGTGGGTAACTGTTTTCGCCGTATCTTTGTCGTTCACGAGTTTCTCCACTATAACACTGGACTGTGAAACACTTCTTTTTTCCCAAAAGAGAAGGTCGAATCGATTGATTTATACCTATGAGGACGAGCGCACGTGACAGTGTCTGGTAAGCAATAAATTTATATTGAGCCTGGGCGACAAACGCGACAGACCGTCTGATTTACCAGCTATAACCACTTGAGGCGCGGTGCAAGTGACGAGCTATTAGCGAGACAAAAGAAAATTTGAAGCCAAAACAAATAATGAAGCAATCGAGAAAACAAAATAAAATGTCAAATTTTTTTTTCTGAGTTGCGTATGTATAAATTGCGAGTGAGTACTGTAAGAATGTTTGTAAACAATATATTTTGTAGCATTTCTAACGTCATAAAGAGAAACTCGTTGCTAGTATGGGTTACTTTTCTGCTTTGTCTAAATTTGCAAAGTTTTCCCGTCACCACCGGCCAGGCTTGGCACGAGACTATTTTCCAAGCCCAGGCACCGCCAGCTATCCGGAGGGAAATTTGACGAAATCCATCTATCTTGTCACACAACACGGTATTGTTTTCAGACACACGCTCACAATTGCTCAGAAGGCCCTTAACAATTAAGACTAGTTATTTCCACAAAATATATATAAAAGGAAAAGTCACACAAGCGTGAGGACGCTCTTCCCACTATATTGGAACAATGGAAATTAACGCTGCACACTTTAGATTAGATGCGCTAGATTAGATTAGATTAGTTAGAGGTAGATTACGCTGAGTTATTTTAGGTCTTCGCACCGCGACCTTTCATCCAGAAAAAAGTACTGTTCCCGAGGGATCATCTAAAATTAAGAAAACTAACGCGTGGCTAAAGTGTACTAGCAATAAAGATGTATAGCATGTTTTTTTTTTCAAAGCGGACGAAATCGCGGGCACCAGCTGGTATTTAACTACTAGCTGGTGCCCGCGACTTCGTCCGCTTTCTTAATGGCATTTCTCTGATCTGAAATCATTTTATTAATGAATTTGCGTAAATTCTCTGTTGCAAGATTAAGATTGTCATATTTTTTAATCTTGAAAACTATTATAGGTAATTAAATATATTGACATAATGAACTAATTACGTGTAAAGTGATATCAAAGTAAAAGCTAGCTAACGCAGATGTATTGTATCAGAAGTATTTATTTGAATGTATTTTAAACCGAAGATAAGTTATAAATTTCCGCTATCGCTATCACCTAAGCCTAAGCCTTAATAACATGGACCACTGCACGTCATCTTTCAGCGAACTTGTATTAGCTAGTAGTAGTAGCACTGCATTTGAAAATGCGAGGCCACTGACTCTACTCGTAATAGTCGCCCAAGTCTAATCCAGGTCTTAAAAAGTCTTAAAAAAGTTGACGAAATTGCTTTCGAGTTGTATATTGTGCACCTATATGTATTTAGATATAAGTATTTATATTAATTTTTATACAATACGGATTAAAGTTTGAGCAATTAATATAAATATTTAGAATTCACTTGTTAGTAACTAAAATAACTGTTATAAAGAAGATGGAAATAGATGTGGATAGACAATATTATAATTAACTAAAAGTTCGAGAGTGCTTCAAGCCACCTAGCGGCGAGTAGCAATATTAGTACACATTGTACAATCTCATGAATTACAGTTTCTTGAAATATTTCATAGATGTCGCTGTAAGGAACGCGATTTATTTAAATTTTGAATATCTATATAATCGGTCTTGATTTTTGTTCATCTTGAAAGTAAAAAAGTGGCAGAATAAAAAATACAAGTATTTATAATGTTAGAGGATTATAAAACAGTTGCGTACCATTTTAGTGTAACGTTATCATTATCTCAAGAATGTTCCGAAACCGGTTTCAATTTTTTTCCGGCTCAACTTGATCTCACATTTTGTATTTTTATAGTTTTATTCTTGAGTTTTGGTGTGGAAATCATATTTTTAACGATACTGTATTCGCTCTCAAGTTTTCACTAGTTTTAAATACCTACAATACAACCTCTTTACATAGTATTAAATAAAGTCGCTTCCCTCTGTATACATGTACATCTTTATCTTTTATCTTTTAAACTACGCAACTGATTTTAATGCGGATTTGTTGTACGATATGACCAAATTAAAATAGTAATGTTACCAAATAATATAAATAATATAAATGGATAAGTTTAAAAGAAAATAAAATAAGATATAAAAATTACGATATAATATTTATTTAATCAAAAATTCAGTCACTTATAAACACTGTTATCACCTCCGTCTCTAATGAGTTTTCTTTTATATAATTAAGGAAAAATGTTATTTAATTGGTGACAAATATTATTATTTTGATGACAGATTGAATTAAGTGAATGAGGTAATTAATAGTAATAGAATGTTGACAGAAACAATAATGAGTGGAGATTTAATAGATGACAGGTTTACTATTTTTGGATACAAAAATGTACCTATTATGTACACAATTTTTTTTAAGAACAACAGAAAATAGTGGAGAATCCTTTATTTTGTATTTATTTTTCGGTTCAACCTTGACGACCGTTCTGATTAATTTACTGGTAATAAGAAAAAATATTTTCTGGGTATAGATAGGATAAATATAAACTTTGATAACAGAAAATATTTTTTCCTTATAATTTATATATGTTATAATAACTTGTGTCCTATTAATTTTCGAATATCGGTCGAATAATTCAAGCATTAATAATTCTTTCACTAAGATTGCATTATTACCAAGTTTAATCTTTAGTTTGAGTTAGGTTCGCTCTTAGTCTATTCAGTTTGCATAGTACACGAAAAACTAGGCATTAAGTAATTTACTACAAAATTACCTTATTAAATAAAAAATACCTATTAATTACATTATTAAATAAAAAAAACAATACCTAAGTAACACAAATAGGAAATTATTTAAAATTATTTTAGATATTAGAACGGAATGCAGTGCAATAAACATAACAAGATCTTGTTTGCACCACAACTTCCTCTATAGCAGTTTATTATGAGCTTACTATTGCCCACTAAAATGTTTTCATGCAATCAACAACATTAAAATATTTGAAACAATATCAACTTAGGTATATCTATTTTTGTAAAGTTCACTGGGTTATACAACAATTGCGGAATTGGGAAATTATTTTTGCAGTCAGTAGATGCCAGACAGTGCTGATGGCGAACCCGAATGGCAAATCTATAAATCCTCGCTCCTAGAATAACTTTGAAGTTATTATCTGCTTCTTTCAACTAACCTACCACGGGATTTATATTAAAAGGTTTATAGCATTTAATTGATAAATATATATTTTGATTTGATTTGATTTATATTAAAGCTAATTTATTTTACTTTACTCATCCATGAGTCGCTTCGTTAGTGTCACCAGAAAATTTGTAACAATCTCCAATACTATTTGTTGATTACAATGATTCTTTCACTGGTAAATAGTCCATATTTTGTCCCTTCTTAGCTGGTTTTTGTATTTTTTGATATGATGTATGTATCATATCTACATTTGATTGACCAAAAATTCAAATAAATTCAACAAGAACCCTTATCAGACACCCTTTCAAAAAGTGCCAAGCTGTGTAAAAAGATAATTTAGATAATTTAAAATAGATAATAAGTTAAAAGATAATTTAGATAAATAATCGCTGCGCACGTAGAAATAGAATTTTTATACTGCAGGTATGCAAACTGCCTACTGAAGGTATTTTAACCTGCTACGATATAGTATCCTATAAAGAAGTTGTAAGTAAATATTTGCAAAGTCAACAGAGCACTCGCGAACTACTAATAAAGAATTTCCTGATGTCGATTCTCTCAAGTCCATCGATGCTCAAGTCGTCTAATAAGACTACAAACTTTGTCTTGCGTCAGGGGAATTTGATTCTCAATCACCTGATCGTATCAAATATTACCTATAACATCTGCATATAACAAATTGTTGTCTTCTATGTAACATGCGCACACGCAACGGAACGCAACCGCAAACTACACCTACACAATGTTGTGAACATACTACATACACACAGATGGCCTTACAGATTTAAACAAACTACGTGCAGGCTGTATTCCAACTATCAAGCACTGCGGTTAAATACAATAAAGTCCTACAGTTCACAAGGGGACCAGACACAGTGGAACACAGAACACAATCTTTTATGATACTAGTTTTGTGATTAAATGAATCTATAAATAGCTTCCCAGGGATGGGCAAAGCGATAACTAGTTCAACTGACTTAAACTGGCTTTAATATTACACCATGCGGATTCCAAATATAGAACGAATCGAAATAGTTTGTCCAGAATCTGTTATTATTGTATTCGTTTTATGTGGTTAAGTGGTAACTAGAGGTTATTCTGTGGAAATATGAGCAAGTTTATGATGTGTTTACGAGCTCATTAAGAAATTACGAAAGTGAAAACTTTAACGACTTTAAAAAGTGTGTTTATAAATAACTATAATAATAAATAACATAAGCCGGAAGAAGGCGACCATATTTGTTGAATATGGCATGAAAAGTTCATTTCCAAAGTTAGCCCTACCAGTAATCGAACCTGGAACCCATTAGTCAGAGCGCTAAGGCAAGCACTGCATTGTCAGTTTCATCGAGTCATTTACTAAGTATCAGATTAATTGCACAGTAGTTCAATTAGCATTTATAATTCGAATTAACTTGAGAAATTGCAAATATTTCCACTTAGATAAATAACAACAATTTATCGTTGAATCGCTACTAAATCCGTCAAGAATTGGGAAACTAATGGACAAAGTAAACGTTTATTTTATTGGCAAGAGGCCACAATACCACATGTAAAGAGGGTTTGGTGTCGAAATATTAAATTTCTAGCAGATTTCAGAAACATAAAATCTTTCAAAATGATAATCTAAACATGCATGCAGGTGATTAATGGTTCCAGTAATAAAATTTGATATTTTCTTTCGCACAGGATACACGCCATAAATCTTGTTTTGGCGGTCTTGAGATGTATATTAGATAATATTCTGTTTGACTATCTAAAAAGTCTTAACTATTCTTGTATAATATAATCTCAGAGGTCTGTTTCTGTAAAATATTGTACACTGGGAGCAGATCCGTCATGAATATTACTTTTCAAAGGTAGTTTTAAAGCGAATGCTGAATGTTGTTACAAGAACCTCATGTATCTGAAACAAAATGTATAAGTATATATGTACAATATTTTATACAAAAACAAAATTCCAATTTTTTTAATGTCCATCTCTTGTATTACTAACGTCACCATTCGACTCTCATGTGTGAAGTCGCTAAAACGTAATAAATACATTGGAATTATTGCTTAGTCACCATAGTACATGTCTAATTTCAGATTATATTTGTATCCGGTAAAATAACTAACCGAAAACCAGATTTTTCCATATATTTTTTTGTCCTAATAAGAACCTTCCTCGGACTTTAAAGAATATTTGAAAGAAAAAACATATCAGAATTGTTTCGGCCCTTCTCGAGTTTTGCGCTTAGCGAAAAATTCAGCTTTTCATTTTTATTTATATAAAATTTAGGGCATAGAAAACAGTACCAAATTAAAATAGATAGTGTAGTACTAGCACAGAATAAGTAGTAGTACTAATACAAGAATAAGTAGTAGTACTAGATACCTAAATTTGAAGTTACGATGGTTCATTAAAATTGGATAAGCAATTTCCAGTTGCGTTGGCTACATAATGATGTCTGTGTCAAGTTTTGCGGAAACAAGCGCTGAATATAAATCGTCCTTTTTGAACAGCAAATTTAAAACAGTTCGAGACCTCGGGACGTCCGCACGCTATTGGTTTGTGAAATTTCAAATAAGGACGTGCTCGAAATTTTTTTATTGTGCAATAAAACGATGTAATTGGATAACAAAGGTTTCGTAGTTAACATTTTCGTGAATAATACTTACGCATTGTGAAATTTTCGGACACGACTAATCGAACTGAATTTTATTTACATAAAGGTAAAATAACCGTGTGACATAACAACAAGTTAACGTATTGACATACTATGACATGAAATACTCACCTAAGGCAGTTTTTGTTTTTATTACAACTGCATTTTTGCAACTAAAATGTAATCAAACACTGTAAGTTAAATCGTTAAAGAAATTTAATGCACGCCGTGAAAATAAAACATGAAAAAGGAATAATTATTTTTACAGTGGAATACAGAAAAAAATATCAGTAATTTTTATCAGAATTATTATTTTATTATTATTAAATTTTTTATTATATTATTAATTTTTTTTTAATTAAATTTATAATAAAATATATACGGTATAAATATATTATATATATATATATATATATATATATATATATATATATATAAGTATATATATATATATATATATAAAACAAAACAAAAAAGTTTTGTCTGTCTGTTTGTTCCGGCTAATCGCCGAATCGGCTGAATCAATTTTGACAGGCTTTTCACTGGCAGATAACTGATATTATAAGGAGTAACTTAGGCTAGTTTTATTTTAGAAAAAATATTATATTATTTTAAGCGCACTCCACGCGCACGACTCAGTGAAGTAAGGTAATTTCAGTTACGCCATGTTCGCCATGAAGGGGAAGCGTGGTCGGGTTCAGCTTGTTGTCAATATACTTAAAATACAATAATATATTATGTATAAATTTCCCATTTCAGGTTCATACCTAGATAATTTTAAGCAGTATGCGAGCCTTGCTAACACTATTAAACTCAGTAAGTAATCAGTAATTTTATACGACGCTTGATTGCACTTATTCAACAATTTCATTAAATTCTTAATGAATTACATAACTAATTAGGACGAGCAATATGGGGTTTAAAGTCGTCGATAGGCAACAGAGCTACACCGAGGCTATCTACAAAGTCACTTAAAACCAAAATATATATTATTTTTATGTTAAGGTCGGCGGTATGTGATTACTATCGCCTATAACACAAGCAACGCCAAAGGTGTTGCAAGTGCGCTGCCGACTATAGTAGAATTAAGGATAAGGGATTGAGAAGGAATAGGGAAATGGGCTCTGGCATCCCTTACTCACTCCCCCGAAACACAACAGCACACGTGCTGTTATTTCATTCTACTGCAGGGGTGTGCCGCAAGACGCGCTGCCCAAATGATCATAATACGAAAAGATTTGTATTCTTTTCTGAAGGTAATAAATAAACTCAAAAACTAATTGACCGATTTTAAAAATTCTTTCACCTATAGAAAGCTACATTATCGGCGAGTAGGCTATAATATATTTTATAAAGTTACAAAATAATTTTATAACTTTATAAAATTTTATAACTTTATAACGGACGAAGCTAGTAAATGATAATTTTAAAATCTATAGATAATGTAGATTTTGTGAATAATTTTATTGAAAAGAAAACAAACAAATCACCAATGCATTATTTGAATTTAAATTCTGAATGAATAAACCAGAAAATGAATTCCGCCAACTGATAAACGCATTAAAATACCGATTCCGGTTTATTTATAGACTAAATGAAATCTATACTAATATTATAAAGAGAAAAGAATTATATTTTTGTTTGTAATGAATAAACTGCTGGACAGACTTTAAAAATTATTTCACCTATAGAAAACTACATTATCAGCGAGTAACATATAGGCTATATTTTATAAAGTTTATCGCTTGCAACAGCTAGTCACTAAATAAAATTAGAACTAAAAATTAATTCGCTTAAAAGTTAAATCGATAAAAATAATAAATAAAATTCAAACATTCGGCTGTTTGTATTCGAAAAGTATGACAAAAAACAATTTTTCATTTTTTGCCTGTCTGTTTGTTCCGGCTATCTTCGAAACCCTGGAAGATAACTGATGTTATAAGGAGTAACTAAGGCTACTTATATTTTAAAAAAATACACGTAAAAGCCATATCCAGTAACGCGCGCACGCCGCAGAAAAGCGTGGCCGGGTTCAGCTAGTACTTTACTTATAACTGTTAACCCATTCTATTCACGATAAAATTAAATGTTTGATATTTACTCAGGTCACGTGTATTCGTGACGAATTAGGTACATAGTTTACAAAGTGAAACATTGTTTAAACCAGCGAATGAAATAACAAAATGTCAACTGTATTTACTGTCAATATAGTAAAAATCTATCTCATTCCTTCCTTCCTTCCTTAATAATTTTTATTTATTCCTCTTATACTCGTACCTAAAACAAAGATAATTTAAAACCAAAAAAATCACCCAAGGATTTACACTTTATTACATTTTCATTTTATAAATATCCATGTTACAATTTTTTTTCTCTAGTACTTGATCTGAATTTTCGATGTATTGAGTTTCTATCGACCTTCTGCAGTTACAACACTTTTTCAGCAATATTAAACCTAAATATTTATTTCTGCTCGAAAGAAGCATAACCGAAGGTCATTATAGAAACTAATTAATTGTATCTACTGTTAACAACCGGAACAGAAAACCCTTCGGGTCTGTTAAAAGAATGAAGTCTGGTAGTGATCCATTACTTAGAATTAAATTCGTTATTATAAACCATAAATATTTTTATCTGTTTTTATATAATCCACATGAAAAAATTATAATTTCCAATATTCAATAGAATGACAACATTTTTTTATTATTAGTCATCACAATTTAAATTTAACGCTTCAGAAATCAACAGACCTTGGCACTAAATTATTTATAAAACCAATATCAAATGAAGGCAATGGAAATAATGTGGATTGACCTTAGTCCCTAATAGCAATGAAAAGGTATTTCAATTATAATAGCGATAATAAATTAGATCTCCAGTTATTAAATGTTAATACATTTTACAAAGAACACCCAAAAATGTTGATTAAAATTAAACAGAGAATATAGATATTTATTTATTTTAATAAAATCTAAAGGCTTGACGGTGATGACAGTACCTACAGAAGTTATTGGTTTTATAAGTCGTTACTTCATTCCGTTATTTAAATGAATGTTGGTCATGCGGCATGAACTGCATAATTTCTTGTATGACATTTTTAATAGTCCAGGAAATTTTACTAACACATCAAAATTTGAGTGCCTTAGAGGAATTTTTAATATAAGTTTCTAGAATATGTGTAATGACGACGGAAAAAAGAAATTTTCGAATATAACTTCTAAAAGGGATGGATAATTTTTTTAAATTCCTGAAAATTATATAAGAATGGTAAGAGTTACAAAAAAAGTTTCAGACAAATATTGCAGAGAATTTAGTTTTACATAAAAATATTCATATAACTTTTAATTAACTGATGGGCAAGCTTACCCAGAATATGCCTATTCACTCGAAATTTAAAAAGATTAGGGTTAGATATAATATGAGCTCTGAAACAGATGCCAGCAGGGAGTTCTAATTCAGTGCGTATAAAATAATAATGATACCTGTTGACATCGCTGTCCCATATGACGAAAAGCTCGTGAAAGCCGAAAAAGATAAGCTTACTAAATAATACATAGACTTGGCTCATGAGGTGACGTCGATTCGACGTCGGTTTTATAGCGAAGAGCCTCAACCAACACCTCGAAAGGCTATCACTAGATGGCTGGGTCAAGGCACAAAATGTCAGGAGGTTCCTCACTCTGCAGCTCTAACCACCGGTAGCTTGGACCTTGCCCCGCTACTTGCGGCAATCTAATGTTATTTTTTTTTATAATATTTATTGTTGTTTTTTTTTTAATATTTATATTGTAAAAAATTTAATATTAAGAAATAAAATAAATAAAGAGAATAATAATAATATATTAATAAATACGCACTGCCAATGATTAGATTAGACTATAGCCAGGGATTAGTCAAAAGAATTTTTAAAGCGTTTGGACCGAAAAAGAGGAATTTTGACAAGATGAGGATGGTAACCAGTCGTACGTACGTCAGAAGTTCCGATAGAAGAAAGAGGACGGCAGTATGGGCTCATGCAGCTGCTACTCACTATATCACACTATTTTAATGTCGTTATATTAAAGAACAATATGAACATAATTTATTTCAAATTATGTATATTGTTTGACACAGTACGGCAATGTAAATAATATTGAAAATAAATACCTACATTGTAGTTGGTATAAAACTAGGACGAACTGAAAGTAGTCAACTGGCCTTGCATTCTCATCATGACATCTTTGTTTATGTTCAGTGAAAATTACGACTCTCGGCCTATGTCTGAGATTAGTACTGAGACAAAATTTTCTCAGTGGTATCACTGCGTTCGTGTTTTCAAAATCATTTTCAAAAATATTGTCTCTACTAATAGACCTAATACTTGTACCTAATACTAGTTTTATTTTTAATGATTTCAAGTCTTCAATACATACATATCTATCTATATATATATATAAAATTCTCGTGTCACAGTGTTTGTAACCAAACTCCTCCGAAACGGATTGACCGATTTTTATGATTTTTTTTGTGTTTTCGGTCTGAGAATAGGTCGTAAACTATTTTTATGCCCCTAATTGATAAGGGTGGCCCACCCCAAAAAAAATTTTTTTTGGCCAAACAACGTTTGTCGGGTCAGCTAGTAAATTATAAAAACGTTTATCCTGACAGTCTAAAATATCAATGCTCCGCCAAAATTACTAAGCCTAAAACTAAAGCTCAAACATAGGTTTAAATGGGAAAGGATTTTTGAAGATTACCGTGCGAAGCCGGGGGCGGGTCGTATATATATATAAAAAATATACATTTTTGGGACCACCGTGTATATAGATTTTTGTTTGTAAGCAATAATTTGAGTTCATAGTTTAGTAAAACATTTCTCGCTAAAGCAGATGAGTTCTACGTTGGAATCCAAAAAATGGTAGCATCAAGCATCACGTATAAAAGAATTCTTTTAATAAATTATTGAATATCATACTAAGTAGTTAATTTGTACCCTTAATAATGATTGAATTTACACAACTCTCAACCTATAAAAAAATTATTGGTTGGAATCGAAAGGAAAATGTACATTACAACCACAGATAAGTAAAATCATACCTAATTCATATCACCTGACTTGATATATTAACTACCAAATAAGTCTGACGTCAAGATAAATGAAAATCGATTCCCTATTATCAATTGATCTGATAGCTGATAGCTCGCAATGGAAATCTGCAAACAGATGACGTGCGTAAATTTGAAAACAAATTTCAGGGCACGGTTTAATACTAACTAATGTATGAATATTAATTACTAGCTGTTGCACACGACTTCAACCGCGTATTTATAAAATATAGCCTAGGTTACTAGCTGATAATACAGCTTTTTATAGAGGAAAGAATTTTTAAAATCGGTCCAGTAGTTTTTGAATTTATTTATTACAAACAAAAATACAAATGTTTTCCTTTATAATAGTATAGATTATGATGCAAAAAGACACATAATATACATATTATTTTGGAGAGAATGTTGCGTGTAATATAAATTTCGCGTTAATTTAAGAACTCCAATAACAAAATTAAAAGGGCATCTTATTTTGAAATGTCCTCGTTATAAAACCTATAGTTTATACGTATTATAAATATAAAACCTAGTCTCATATTTTATACATACTCATATATTTTTTTATTTTAAGGTCAACTAGATAGGCTGACGGTCTAGGGAAATGGGACTGACAGAATTATAGCGTTATTTTTTTTGCAAACCAAGATAAGTAAATAGGTAGTTTTATAGTTTGTAATGTCTTATTAAATAAAAAAGTTGTAATTTACGGGATTACCTCGAGCAAATCTTTTGTTTCTTGTTTAAATGAGTGTTTGTTAGGGATTTTCCATTTTGTCGCCTACGTACATGTTAAATTAAACATCATTAACTAGTATTTCTCTAACGTTAACTGTCTCTAACGTTTATTTACTTAGGGCATTTGCAGAAGCAATAACTACTTAGATAGCCATGTAGCTTCGATACTGGTATAATTAGCTACACACACAAATGCCTCTGCATGGATGCTATGCGATGTGCACAAGCAATACAAGTAGATACCTAAGTAGGTATATCTTCATGTAATACATATTCGCCGTGTTAACTTGAAACAACATTAAGGAGAATATGTTATTATTTGATTTGCAGCATCAATTGCACTTGAACTAAGAGTAAACTGCTGATTAACGGTCATGCTACGTAATTCTATTTATAGAATCGGCACAGAGATCACGTCTTTGTGTGCTGTAATGACAATCGCGCGAGGCGATCGTTCGTATCTCGCGACTCGAGCGACGCTTACCTACCGGCCGACAATTATCAAAACATTACATTACATAACCTCCAAAAAAAAAGGCAAAATAATCAACGCATCCACACTTACCGTAATGGCCGAGATAGCGATAAATTTTACACATTTCTATAAGCTTCATTTTTTCATAAAAAGACGAAACATCTGATACACAGGTTATTTTATGTGATAGTTTGTAAACGTCACAAGCATTTTGACAGCTGACAGTTGAGGGCAGTGCCACCTGTCCGCGCGGTTAGGGACGCGTAGCGCTTCGGGAGCGCCCGATTTCGTATCCGGGTGGCATGATGTACGGGAATTGTATAGAAACGCGAGTTGTCAGCGTCCGTGGGCAATGAACGGCGCGGGCCGACACGCCAAGGTCACTGCAAACAGAACCGGCACTTCACAACACAGTGCAGAGGGCAGCACACGCCGCTCCACCAACAAGCGAGCTGCTACCGAGCTGCCCGTTTGCCAACTAAACACAGAAACAGTGTATGCCTCGGCACGATGCGCCGATAAGCGGTATACGGCATAAATAAAACGCGCCGCCTTGTGAATATGAATGAACCAACATAGATCGTAATTCAACGTCACTAATCCAATAATAATTCAACTTAATTTACATTTAAATACCACATTAACTCGTTTATAAATAACAATGAAACTTTGACTAGAGACTAGAGATTATTTTACATTATGCCTATAAGACAATTAATTAGGTATATAGGTAATACGATTATCGTAAAATTAATAAGTAATACTATAACTATCTAAGGGCCTCGTTCACCATCTTTGAGTAAAGTGTCAAATAGGCTGATGGAGCTGATAAACCTTTGTTTGTACGGTAAAAGTCCCAAACATTAAAAAGAAAATAATAAAAAAATTCGCCTATCGAAGGATGCAGTAAACCGAGAGCATAATTTAAGAAAACATAAAATTATTTCTAAAAGTAACTAATCAACACTTTACTTGAAGTTGGTGAAAGAGGCCCTAAATAAATAATAACGTAATTAAACGTTTTCATTTTGTCATTATTACCATAATTTTTGAATAAACCAAAATTCTTACATATTGATGGGACTTGCTAGCATTATACAAATTTAATAAACTATTACTAGTTTTTATGGAACTAATATATTGTAATAAACATTGGAATATAAAAAAATGTAGTCAAGTTTTGATTAAAATAAAGCCAATTACCGCTACTGCACACAAGATGGCGCTATTATGACGACGATGCAAATATTTTCATTTATCCATTTTTAACGGACGAATATAACGTTCCTATACAAAACTGACAAAAGGTTTGACAAATTAAAATTAACTTTTCTTATAGGATGACTATCTTAAGTGTAAGTTTATGACTGCAAATCTAACAACTAGTAACAAATCTTTAATTTTTTTTTAGCAGAATGGTGGCTTATTAGGCTACCATTCCTCATTGAGGATTATTTTACTTCCCCCAAAAATGCACAAGAAATGCGGGTGAGAACAGGAAATAAAGCGTGTAAATTTTTTCTCATGTGTACATTATTAAATACCTACTTTTATTATAGGTATTTATTATTTTTTTGTAATAATAAGGCCCGATTTTACCATACTCTGTTAGTATTGACATCGGGTAACAGACTTTTACAGTAAAGTTGCGAGTGATAGCGCTAAATGACTTAACAGCGATGTTAAATACTAACAGAGTATGGTGAAATCGCGCCTTAGTTATCTTCGGTTTTTTTCCCAACCCCTCACAAATAATGTAACTACCTTTCAAATAATGGAGTTTTTCAAATTATAATACAAATTATAATACAAAAAGGACATCGTGAAACATTCATTAAAAAAAAAGTTTTCTGAATTTAAAAGTAAATTAGTAACGCCTTAGAATATTACCGCGTGGACCAGCTAGTAATAGAAATTAGTATAAATTTTACTCAAAACGAATATTTTTCGAAATATTCACAGAGACACTCATTCATATTATTTAAGCTTATGCATTGTATTTAACTTACGTTTTGTTATGAAAGATATAAATGATAAAAAAATTATACCAAATCTTATCTGTATTATCATTTCTATTTTTAAAAATTACAAGGTTGCAACCACGTACGTAGTAGATACCTACTTGTGGTACCTACTATAAATGAAATAGGTAGGAAAGACACACTTCCGGTAAATAAGGAAGATGCTGCGATGGCCTCATGCGGACCTCGTAATATTGCAAATACTCGTGTTAATCTTGCCAGTCACGTAATCAACGCATACGATGAGTCCGGTTGACATGCCAACCGCTTATTAGTTATTTGTTCAACTAGAGAGCAAATTTTTTTTTTCTGCGAGTGCCGACTTTAAATCACGAATTAGCGATTCTAATATAGACTAGACTACTGAGCGAAGTGAGCGATTTAAAGGCACGAGACATAAAAAAATTTGCTCTCGTGTTAAACATACAACTTTTCACCTCAACAGCGAGAAAAGCGTTACTAGGTCAATTAAGACATTTTAAATATTATGTTTATTATAGCCATCAGTTACATAGCTATAGTCACATAATTATAACTAAATTAACATAAATATTAAAAGTTGAAAGTAAAATTACAGCAATTTGTAAGATTGAAGGTAACAGTTTTGTTCGGAACTGTGATGGTCGTATTATTTACTCGCGTGTTAGGTAAGGGTCCTGTCTATCTTAACAGCTAGGCCAACTCTAGTCGGCTATGGTCGGCCGAATCTAGTCGGCTATAGCTGACTTACAGGAATAAAATATTCCTGTAAGTTAAATCGCGTGTTCGAATTTCGAAACACGCTCGCATCAAAAATCGATTTTGCTGCGAGTTTTTAGGCACCAAAAGCACCATTTTCGTGCTGGAGAGGTGAAAAATAAATTTATTCCGTTGAAAAGCAGTGTTGACAAGCAGACAGCAGACTATTAGGCAGGTTTACAACCCTACAAATTTTAATATTAAAATGCGGGTTTGTGAGAGCGGATGTATGGATGTTACTCTATCATGCAAAAACGACTGAATGGATTTGGATGAAATTTGGCACACAGACAGTTTATTACCTGGATTAACATATAGGATACTTTTTATCTTGGAAAAATGTTAGATTTCCGAGGAATCGTGTAAAATTTTTTAAAATAATTGTGCGTTTTAAAACACACAAAGTTTAAAGTTGGCTTTAGTCTGGATTTGGAAAGTAGTGACTGGGCAGGCTGCATTACGCAGTAATTTGAGCAGTCCATCTGGCGGCAGAAACCACCCACTTACAGTAGACCCCGTGGAGTAATAAAATGTGTGGTGTTGTGAATCGCTAGGTGAGTCCACCAGGCCTATTTGAATCCCCCAGGGGATCATAGATACTTCAAAACACACCTAACCTTACACACTTGTATTATTTATATAATAAAAGCTTATCAAGTTTTTTCTTGGGCGAAGCCGGGTTGAACTTCATAAGCAAGCATGCAACATCCTAGTGAACTGCAGCATATAATATGTCGATCCTCTGAGGGGATTCTGATGAACCAAGGAGTCATCAGAACACCATGGTCGGCAGACACTTGCAGCGCGTGTTGCGTTACTTGTGTTATAGTGGACCTACCATCAAGTGGGTCGTCAGCCTGTCTGTCTAGCTTAGAATAAAAAAAAACTTAAGAAATAGTAACAGATTAATTTAAGCAAGACAAAGGGAATTGTGGCTTTATTAATCACTAGCTGTTGCAAGCGATTTCGCCCGGTCCATTAGTTTTTTGAGTATTTACAAATCTTCTATCTTTATAATATTAGTATACATATAGGACCAGTATTTTGTTTTCTTCTAAAAGTGAATTGTGTAATTGTCTTCAGTTCAACCTAATAAAGACATTAAGCCATTAATAAGAACCAAAAGCAGTTTCATAATTTGCCTAGTATTTTTTAAATTTCTCAACACTTCATATGTGGTGACCATAAAGGAATTTCTCCCCCATAGTTATTCTGCCATTAAAATACAGGACCTATTGGAAAAACCCAAAATTTTGCTCCCTAATTGAGACAAGGGACAAATGATGAAATTGGTAAATCAAAGTTTGTATCATTTTGTAAATTTTATTTAAAAATAAATTATCGTGTACAACTCGCACCAATAACAACGAAATTTTGGTTTTTAAACAAGATGAAACTGTTGTATTTTTCGCTTAAAGCATTGACAATAAAAAAATTACACTACAGGGGTGTAGTAAGTTCACACGCGATTAAACAATGGTTTATATTCAGTGCGTGTCACTTGCATTAACATTATTTACAAACAAAAAAAAATGTCCTTCAACACATTGCTCAACACATTTTTACACTACAAAACTTCATTTACACAGTGATAACAATACAGAATACTGAATAAAATAAAATAAAAATAGCGATCCTTACAACAGTATAAATAGAGGCGCTTTTCGCGTCTGTCTGTCTGTTTCTCCGCTAAATACTTCTAAACCACCTAACGGATTTTGATGCGATGAAATTATTTTTAAATTTTTTTATTTAAGTCATGATTTGGGAAATAACTATCTTTCCTCTTAATTCAATATAAAAGTCTAATATGGGTATGTTCAATAGTTATTTAATGCTAAGTTGAATCATTGTGCAAATGAAGTTGTTAACAAACAATATGCCGCAATCCGCAGTGTCTCGTGAATTATCCAATTATTAGTTTGGATAAATTTATTTTAATTCATTTACAAAACATATCAAAGTATTATAGAAGGCACGGCACAAAGTACGAGTATTATTTACTTAAAATTATGTATTTTAATTGTTCTTGCACATCGCAATTAACTATTTGGACATTTCTCCGTTAAGAAAAATTATTTCATAGAAAACAAATTTTACTAAGCATAAGATCATCAAAGAATTTCCAATCATTGTATTTTTTAAAGATGAAACTTGTCAGAAATGACAATATTCCTTTTCGGAGAAATGACTTTTGTTGTAAACAGTATCGTGTCGTGATAGTTGCTCTAAGCTGAATCTAGTATATATCTTAACTAACTTCTATAATTACAAAGCTAGGACCATATATTATTGAACTCGCCAACAAATTAAAACTTAGATAAATATCGTACGAACTATGTTCCGACCTCTTCTAAAAACTTCATTCTAATTTATTACAATACCTCATAAGTACTTAAAGAAGAGATATTTTAATTCTATATTTATTTATTTCATTAATTGAATAAAATAAAATACTCAAATTACATATTTTAATTTTGTTGTTCTCTCACTTAATAAAATACACAAATTCTCATATTTTGATTTTGTGAAAAATTAATTGTAGATAAAATTTTGTCAATTCTTAATAAAATTACTTCAAAGAAAATAAAAAAAAAAGCTTGCAAAAAAAGCTATTTCGTAAATTCCAGTTAAGAAAATAATAAACTAAAAAGACTTAAAGAAAAATGAAAATTCTATTTTATAAGGTAATATATAATTATACTATAGGTACCTATAGTATAATTTATCGCAGCGACTGATTTCATATATATTGGAGTCAGAAAAGCATTTTTTAATATATTTTACCTATAATTGACTGATCAACAATATTTATTGCCATACAGATATTAGAATCTATCACTTAATCAAATCCACAATAATTAATCAAAACACATTATAATTATACTAAATTTCGTTTATATAGGTTTTATAGTATCGAACAAACTTATTACAAACTTGTTGAATTTAATGAGTTGAAGAAATATTAAAAGAGCTTTGCGTACTTTGGCGTCTTTTATACATTTAAACTGCAATTTTTTTTTAAATAATGGTCTTATTACTTAATGAGTTATTAAATATTTTTAATGTTATGTTCTTTTAAATGCTTTTTGAACAGTTTTATTAAATGTAGCAAAAGTTGATATTTTTTTTTAATAACGAAACCAAACATTTTTTGGTGTGACCCTGTAAAATAAAAATTATTATTTGCTAAGTTTTTTAATTTTAAATTAATGCATTTTAGACATTCATGTGAATATTTAATTGGAATAAAGTTGTCAGTGTTGCCCATTCATCCAGCAATCAGACATAATTTTAGAAGTTACAAAATTTAAAGCGTTTTCTTCACTTCACTCGAAACCAACTTTTATACAAACCATTACAGTGTAAATGAGACTTAAGTGTTGTGTTTCTACAGCAAAATGTTACACTATTATGTAGAGATGAATGTAATGCTATTGTTATTCAAGCTGTTTGTACATGTCCTCTATTTGAGGCTTAAAGTAATTCCTAATTTCTGGTCGCTTCGCCTTCATCGTCGGAGTGAGAAGGCCGTTTTGCACCGAGAACGGATCCGGGTGTAGATATATGTCCTTTACCTGTCGAAAAAAAAAACACATATAATATAAATAATCACATACGAAATTTATAGGTGCACATCATGGTGGACTAAACTGGATTTTTTATTTTTTATCTGGTGTTTACAGTAAACTAGCTGGTAAAAGCCTAACGCCTGAAAAAATACATAAGTAAAATTTATTTAATCTTTATCGCTTTTATAGTTTTGCCAGGAGTTGGATTTTAATTTTTATTATCAGTAGGCACTTTTCCTGAATAAAAAGTATACCCTATGTCTACCCTGCCTTTTTCTGAAAATGTGTATTCAAAATTTCATGATGATCGGTTGAGAAGTAATGGTGTAAAAGATAACAGACAGACAGACAGTGCTCACAAATTGAAATGCTAACAAAACGTACCTGTTCGAAGGTCTTGAGTCCGGCGGTGCGGCCCCATTGCAGCATGTCGTCCAATATGATTTTCTTAACGCGTTCGTTCTCGCAAAGGGCACTGAATGTACCCTTGATGCCGTTCTCTAAGGCCCAACACTTCACCACGTCAACGTCCGGGACCACTACTGCCACCACGCACGACTAAAAATAACCAACCGACAAACTTTCAAACACAACGTGTTTTTTAGACTTTTTAGCCCTCAGGGTGACAATGACATTTTCCTAAAATGACAATTTGCGAAAACGACAATTCCGAAAATGACAACTTACTAAGGGGTATAAAATCGTACACTAAAAATATCGGCACAAAATAATTTTGTCAAGTTAGATGAATGTCTAAGTATAAAATGACTACTAGTTTTATCCCGGCGGACCTAGGAATTAATTTAAGAATTTGTCGATTTAAAAAGTTGTCGTTTTAGGAAGTAGTCATTTTAGGAAATTTACATTTTAGAAAGTTGTTGCCAATCTGAGGGATTTTTAATAGTGTTTCTTTAAGTAGTGGCAGGACACACTACGTTCGCCCATAGACGGCGCGAAGAAAGACCGTGGGGTTTTAGTTGGTAGAAGTCCCACATATCCCATCGATCTCCCCTTAGTCGGTGGGGATCTGGTTCCCAGATTTTTTCACGCAAGAAAGGCACACAACGTTACACAATCATATGGGCAGCCCGTCAGAATACCACCATCAAATAACAGCATGTGTGATTTTGTGTTTCGGTGAGTGAGTACTGGATAAAGGTCTAAGGTCCATTATCGGAATAGAATACTTGCACCGCCCTAAACCCTAACTAAACCCTCCGCAATCTAAGTATGTTGAGTTTATACTCTCTCACCTTTAAGGATTCTCCATGTACAAACACCTGTTCCACATATTGACTCCTTATATAAATGTTCTCAATTTTCTCAGGAACTATATATTCGCCTTGTGACAATTTAAATATGTGTTTTCTTCGGTCGATGATTTTTAAGGTGCCATTCTGTAAAAAAAATTAATCACGATTAAAGAGCAATAAGTCAGAAGCGAGCAACAAATAGCATTTAGTTGAAAGTTGTTATTACTAAGGGTAAATTCTTATATTAACTGACTTCACATAGTTTACCAATTAACCTGTAGGTATTTTGTGAATTGCTTATGCGGTGTTCGGCAGATTCGATATAATATATTCGAAACTGGATGTGAATCGATTGCTTTACCATTACATGAAATTTTTACTCAAATATGTTACATAAAATGCTTATAGATAAGAACAGTATTATGTGTTATTTAAGTTATTGAATCAGTTTCGATTTAAAATTGTTAGAGAACTCTCTGTTCTATATATCTGATCAGGCATTTATCTAGGCGCAGATAATATATTGTATGATAGTTAATAGATAAAGTATCGCCTGTCCGTTTTGAAATAGCAAGTTGACACTAACCGGCAGCCACTTGCCGATGTCGCCCGTGTGGTGCCAGCCGGTCTCGTCGATGGCTTCGCGCGTCTTCTCTGGCTCCTTGAAGTAGCCCTTGAACACGTTCGCGCCCTGCACGCACACCTCGCCCTGACCCTGCGCCGCGTAATACTCCATCTCGGGCACGTCCACCAGCTGAAAACACCGCACGGTTAAGGCTGCGATATTCAACTTTATACTTATTATGTTATATAGTTTAATAAACATCCTTGATGATTTTACGGTTCAAAACATCTTATAAAGTATAAAGTATAAAGTATTTCGAAAATATGGAAATTTTGATCATTTTTTCGGGCAGATTTCAGATTCAGAAAGATCGTAAACTTTGTCGCGTACTAGAAGTCTATAGTACCTAGTCTATATACGTTTTATGTCTGAAAATCTGACATTTTTCTGCAAATCTATAAATTAATGGTATCTATGAACAACTGTCGGAAAATTCAATGGCAAAATAAAGAGGAAATGTACCTTCACTTTGCAACAAGCGACGGGAGGCCCGACGTGTTCAGGCACGTGATCGCCCTGAACTGTCAATGTCACCGGCGCAGTACATTCTGTTTGACCGTAGCCTTCCACTATCTGCAACAAGACAATATTTTCTATTACACACTATTTCTATTTATTTCTACTGACATATCCATTAACCACATTAATATAATAATAAAGTTGATAGGTAATCCTTTAGTTCAATATACGAAATAAATATAGTTTTTCTTACGCAACGGTTATTAATAAAATAAAAATAATGACAGGGAAAAAGTAATTTAATCATTTAATTAGTGAAAATTTATTCACCAAACATTTATGGAATTAACCAACAAACCAACCAATGGGAATAATCATAAATTTTTGGTGAATTATTGCACTCCAAAAAAATATAACAATTATGCTAAGGGTTTAAATATTCAAGCTGTTTCGATTTATGACCCATCTATTATAATTATTTTCCTATTTTTAAAATGTACTTAAATGTACATTATTTTAATATTAATATATCAACGTAATTCGTGAAGCATACTTATTCTCTTATACCTAAACCATTTCACAAACATTTCGAAGCATAGTAGGTACAATAAAACAGTGTCAATTAATTGAGATGGAATACATTTGGCATCAAGCTATATGAAATTAAATGTCACCACTAATTAGTAGTTAGTGAGATATTAATGTCAAACCACGTCGTAATAATAATTCTTTAAAATTGTAATAATCTTGCACAATGTTCAAAACATAAACAATTTTAATTAAGATGCCAAAATTTTCGTAATTAGGTTCATTACGTACAATTAGGTTTCGCATGTTAAACCTATTTAAAATATCTTCAGATTTAAAGTATTTTCAGGTATCTTAAAATAGCAATGCACATTGCTTAGCGGTTTTTGTCTCGTTGATATTTATTTAAATTCGCACGTCCCACCACTTGCTCCCAGAATATCCCGTGGATTTTGAATAGAAATATATTATTCGTACCAAATTTTAATTAAATGTGTTTTCCTATAAAAAATATAGGCATCAACCTAGTTAAAGAGACTACTCGTTTTTGAAGCAAATAAGTTGAAAACTCATAATGTGACAGTGCGCTATCAGTAACAGAAGACACATATATCAAATAATTTGGGAATAACTATATGACTTTGCGTGATGATGTAGGTGGAATATATATAAAATTAAAGACCACATGTCGTGACTTCGTCAAATTTTTTCTAGAAAAATTGACACCAAGACTAAATAAATAAAGTTAAAAAATCACTAATAGTTTAGTAAAAACATACAATAGATGAATGATAAATTTTTATATAGTGTGGTTAAAATAACGCCAAAAATATTCATACCAGACAACCAAGAGCGCATCTCGCGAAGGTTAGGACGTTGCCGGCGAGTGGTGCCGATCCGACCACCATAATACGAAGTCGCCCTCCCATCCCTTCGCGAACTTTGCGAAACACCAACTTATCCCAAATCGAGTCACCGCGTACAATGCCCCTGAAATTTATATACATTATTCTACTTACTATACAGTTTGAAACACCTTGTTATTGAAAAAAGTGGGGCGTGGCTGTATCGTGGACATGGCCGTGTGTTTTACGTTAATACTTGTAAACGGACCTTATTATATTTGAGTTGATACAACGAATCAACTCAAATATAATAAGGTCTGTAGCTATCGAGCGGTGTGATTAAATTTTGGATGTAGATGACAAGATATGTATCTAGAAACATCAAACTGTATCCTCTGATTTTGATATCATTAGTTTTCTGAATTGCCTCCCACTATGGAAGCAAATTTATAGACGTATTCATTAACGTAAAAAAATGTCTCTAGTCACTTTTCAGTAGCTCGATGTAGTGACACGACTCCGTGTTTATTAGCGAATCTGCAGAATCTATCTAACGCAGTAAGCTGAAACGCAGTGCAGTAACAGTGTGGGTTTTCAGTATTTAAAATGCCATTTTTTGCATATCTAATTTAATGTAGGTTCTATCTTTCCACCTTCATTTATAGACTAAATTTAACAAATGAATACCTACATAATAGACTGTTTTAAAAAAGTTTAAAAATAATATAAATATACGCTACTGTTAACCCTAAGAGAATAAAATATTATGGCATGAAACTTAAGTCATATGAGATTTTCAAGATTTTGAATACACCTATTTTATGTATCTTACAAATTTATTTACGTATCTTGGTAGAAATAAAAAAATTTGTCACAAAAGAAATACTACGCTTTAGGCCGTGAAAACCACTTGTCTTACCTTTTCAACTCTGATTCTTTGGCGGACAGTGCCATATTGAAAAGTAGCTTTTTGATCTTGGAACTGGAAATCTCCGACTGGGCTTTGTCGTAGAGTCTGTTCAAGAGTCGAGGCACAGCGGGCATCATCGTGGGCTTGAGAGCACTCAGGTCATCACCGAGCCTTCGAATGTCGCCACTGTAGAAGCCCACCGCTCCACCCACCATGTATAGAGCGTTCTGAACATAAACGTTCATTTCGTTATTAAAGCATCGACATTCTTTAATAACATAAATTACATTATTCATTATGAAAACAATATTTTTTTTTACAAAATAAAGAAAAAAATTATGTATTTAACTTTATATGTTACATCAACAAGTGATTAGAAATATAATAAATAAAAAAGATGTCAATATAGCAAATACAGGCGATAAAATGCAGCAAGTACATGGCTATACCGGTTTTAATAGTGAAGGTAGCCATCTACCATCAAATAGATCTGCCGACATTTTTACCTCTATACCGACCTTTTCCCATAAAAATCACCATTAGTTAAAATTTAATTGGAAACTTTCTGAAAATATTCTCTATAATATGTAGTAAAAATAGCATCAAAATCAAAGCCCCTTGTTTAGAAGAGCGGCCAGACAGTTAGCGCATAGTAATTTTATTAGTCACATAAAATTTTTATTAACATCTGTTTTATTTATACAAACTCAATGATCGATCAATAACCTTCATCATCATAAATTATAAAATTGGAATGTAAATGTCTGCCTTTTAATCTGGATAAATGATTTTGATAAAATTAGCTGTAAATATAGTTTGCACTTGGGGGATATCAGAGAATTTTAATATTATATAGATTAATGTGTATTGCTGGAATCGATGGATGTTTTCAGTCTGCTCAATTAAACAGTTTAAACTTGTAATTTTCTGATCAACAACCTTTGTGAGAATTGTGTTAATGATTTAATTGAGATTCAGTCAGCAGACACGCGAATACTTGCCTCGCAACACCGCTCGAGCATGTGAGCCAATGGCAGGAAGGAGATCATGACGTCATGCTTGGTGGGCCTGTGCTCTCCCAGCTGCATGGTGACGCTGCACATCGACGCCACCACATTCTCGTGCGTGAGCATCACGCCTTTCGGCATCCCCGTCGTGCCGGACGTGTAGCAGATCGTGCAGATGTTTTCCGGTCTCGGTGGCTAGAATAAACGTAAATATAGGTACTAAAACATAGTGATATTGCCCCCAATCAAAGACATAGTAGTGTTACGAAAGTGACGCTACTGTGTTAAATATGTGTCTCTAATCTTCTATGTAAGTGTTCATACCTAAACAACCTAAACAAGATTGCTATTCAAAAATAGCGAGACTTTAAATTTAGATCGGTTGGGTGCAATTGCCTATAGGGAATACATATTTAATGTTCTATTTTATTAAAATAGAATTTAGTTCAAATTGCATCTAAAGATATATCCACCTTTCTACTTAAGACAAAAAATTCTAGCCTAAAACGTTAGCAAATGAAATTTAATCAAAGAAATTCATTTAAACAAAGATCTAAAGGCATGTTTCATTTCACTATCGGAACGAGTATAATTCAAACTTACTACACAAGGATGATCCTTCTGTGCTCCTTGGACCTCGACATCACTGAATCGCAGTATTTCTACACCTCGACTCTTAGCTCTCTGATGCGTTGATGGAGAAACTTCTCTTATTGTAATAAGTTTTCTCAGGCACCGTGGCGACTGATCGAGTAGAAGATTCGCTTTCTTGTCATCTTCACATACTACTACTGACATTTCCGCTGCAATTACAAAAATAATGTTATCAATCAATTGAAAAAAGAAATACAATAAAAATGAAATTTTAAATACGTACTTTGATTGACAATGAAGGCACATGCATTCGCTCCTAGAGTATCGTACAGTGGAACTATTACCATTGAATAGCAATAGGCGGCTTGTTCTGTCATAATCCATTCTGGACAATTTTGTGAATATATACCTGAAACATTACGAAATGAAAGTTATCGATATCTAAACTAATAAGACTGAAGAGTTTGTTTATTTGGTCGTCTTATTTAAAAATAAATGCACGTTTCATCAAGTTAAGTTAGTTAAAATTAAGTACGAAATCTCGGACAAGAGCTAGAGCTAATTATAAAACAAAATACCAAGTAGTAAGTAGTTAGAAAAAATAATGGCGTTTAGGAACACATACTCAAAAAGACAAACCATCCGAAAATCATATAAAACAGAAGACCACAGTGAAATAACAGTATGAATGTTTGCCGTGAATTTCTTATACTTTATACTGGTAAGATATTTTTTTTAATTTTTATGGCACTGTTTGTGTTGATAGATGCCGATAGCTACCTAGTATCTTATGGATAGTCAACCTCCCCAATCCCCTATTCCATCCTTATTACTACTATACTATAGTCGGCAGAGAGCACTTGCAGCACCTGTGGCGTTCAAAAATCGAGTTATTTTTATAGGCTGCGGTAGTCATCTACCATCAAGTGGATCGTCAGCCTGTTTGTCAACTTTGACATAAAAAAAAACAGCCTACTGAACTTTGCAAAAAAATTAAAACAATAAACACTCGCATGCATATTTTGTCATTATAAGGACTTGATACCTATTGTAAAAAGTGAAATCAAAATAAATATTATTTAATTATAGCCGTAAACTATTTTAAAACTTGGTAAAAATAAACATCAAAGGATTTTATATTTTAATCATTACTCACCGACAAAGGTGTTCTGGCCCGGAACAAGACCTTGGCATATGAGGCCGGATCCGAAGTTTTTAGCCCGTAGCAACGTTTCATTGTAATTTTGCCAGATGTATGGCTTATTTGGTCCCTCGCGCCAACCAAGACAATTTCCGTTGTCTGAAAAAAAAAAACACCAACACCACTTTTAATTTGCAAAGACTATCAATTTCAATCATGTCATATCCATGAAAATAAATGAACTTACAAACAGATATGGTTTTCCCATCGTTTATATAAATACTTTTAAGTTATAAGGGTTTTATTTTAAGTGTTAAAATACCTGCATTTTTAAAATAGGCATCTTCACCATCATCATCATCATCTTCACCACATTAAAGAAGAATAAAAGTAGGTACACAACGAAACTGTCGTGGCAATTACAAGACACAGGTTAAAAACAGGTAACAGGTGAGCCATACAAATTGTGCACATGTTAACGATGTTTTGTAATTGTCAGGTACTATCGATATCGTATTTATCTATAATGAGCGGAAATGTTCAGTGAAATGAGGTGGAGCTCTAGAATATCGCCTAGGGGCACTCCTCGTAGTGTTTAGTTAAGAATGCGATTGTCTCAGGTTTATTGCGTTTATATAGCAAAATGTAGATATAGATTGCTATGTAAATGATCGATGCTTTAGCAAGGCAAGGGTTACTTTTATCTTTTATGAGTAGACATTTTTTTTTAAATAGGTACAGCTCATATTAGTTCATGGAAATCGTATCAAACAAGCGGCGTTGCCTTACATCAAATGAGGTAGTTGTATCATTTAATCAGTACCAACATATAAAAAAAATCAGAACTACCTTATTTGATGTAAGGTAAATAATACCAATTCCATGTGCTATGCAGTCTAGAAATTATAAAATATATTTTGTTAGGAACATGACATCAAGTACTCACAATATAACATCTTGAATAAATTTTTATCTAGTAACAATATTATTTATACCTCTATACTTCCTATATTTGCAACTGAAATATATTTAATATCAAACTATTCATCAGTAATTAAAAACCACCAATCATTTATAGACGCAAAAAATAAGAAAATTAAAATTTGTATAGGAGTTCGCCATTGTTCTTTATGATAAATTAATGCTGGTATCAACCATATTAATGATGCATAAGATACACTTACTTGATTCTTTGACACCTCTGCGGAAAGTTTCATAGAGCGTACGCGTATCCTCGTGAAGATATCGGAGGTAACGCCCATTTTTCGCATCCTTATAAAATTTCGATACACGCACCATTTCAGGACCCTAAAAAATTAAAAAAAAAACACTATAATAGAATAAAGACAGCACCGAAAGCCTTAAATTTTTTGGATGTAGAAAAACCTTATCTAAACTTTATTTTGTTTGGAATCTATCGTTCCAAATAAATATAAATTTAAGATACAATTCAATTCTAAGAACAAAAGTGGTCACAATGTATTAATCATATGTTTACATTATGAAGTGGGGTCATCGTACCACATGAAACCTTGCAACATGTGGAACACCAATCAGATGTAATCGCATTACCGATGTTACATATGTATAAGGATTACACATTACGTATATTAGTTAACACCAGAAAAATAATAAGAAAATAACTGTTCTTTTCAAAACTGCTCTTAAATTATTGTGCCAGTGCTTCCAAGTTCATTACCGTGTCAGTTAAATTTACATGCAAATAACTCCGTTAACCCAATGAATGTTTGACCCACAAGCACGAATCAAAAGTGTGAAACACTTTTACGCATTACCGTATAACTCTGTGACACATAAACTTTAGTGTCGACAAACAAAAATTGAATACCTTTCGGCGACTGTAACGTTATATCATTGAAAACAGCAAAAGTTTACAGTACACGTTCAAAGTGCACAAAGGCCATTGAACTGTGCCCAGAGTTTCATTATTCTCAGAACAAACTTTATTCCACCGCGAATGCTTACTAAGAACGTTATCGCCATTATAACTTCACGTGAGTTCATATGTATTCATATATAAATATATATTTAGGTGTTCCTATTTCAAATTGAAGATATTGTCGAGGTCGACTGCTCCATCAAACGCTAACTATTCTAGTGTCGATACAGTTCTGCAAGTTGGCTCAACTCTCGTCTTTTTATTTTGACCTTAAAACCACTTCATATATACATTAGTTACAAACTCTGAAGCGATATTGGTATTTGGTGTATTTAAGGACTTTTTAATAGTATGGTGCAATTATCCCAAAAAACGGCCAAAACCCAACATCCAAAGTAAAAGTATAATTCCAGCTCCAAATTGTTCTATACATTCCACATATTGTTTGGTAAAAAGTTATACGATTTTTAGCGTCTGGTTTGGGGGGGAGGGAAGGAAGAAGTAGGAATTTATCAGTTTTTCTTAAATATTTCGAAAACTATGCGGTTTAGTGCCAAAGTCAAGTGCCAAGGACAAAAATAATCTACATTGAATTGCGAACAAAAATGGTCTACAGCAAAATCTTGCTAAAGTGAACGGTACCAGAGTTAGGAAGGTGTAAAGTAGTAATTGTCGTTTTTAGCAAAGTAGCAATCACAAGGAAATGAGGGCATTTGTGATAACAAAAACCAAAATGAGGGGGAGACGGCATCAAAAGCCAAAATATTATTATTGTTATTATTATTAATAATAATAATATTGTGATTACTTTGGATGTTGCGGCTTGGGTCCAATTGCACCATACTATAATATATTTTTTATAACAAACAATGAACAACCTGAGATATACAAGTGAACTGCAGATAATTATTAAGGTGAGCTCGGTTTCACAAGAATGCCAGAACCCCCCTTCACAACAATGCATCCCTTAAACACAAAACAAAACAGCAGAATATTACTCGTATTAAAAGTTAGTTTCAAGGCAATTCTAAAGATAAAGGAGAAAGGAAATTTCTGATTCTTCTTATAAGTAAAAACAATGAGCGCAGAAAAAGTGCCAAACTGTTGCATTTCAACAGTGTCACTTCGTTATTTTATATGCATTCGCACTCTTGCATTTGCGCCGCTAAAGGCACTCTCGAAAGGCAAGGGCCTCGTCCATAGTTACAGCTTTGACCGCCACTTCCGCAAAAGGTAGGAATAGAAATCGGTAGCAATATTCACGCCATTTGCAGTTGATGCTATGCCCACTGCACCGGAGGGCAATCAAAATAATCTTAAAGGACCTAAAAAAATGCAGGCCTCGTAGCCTGTTTGATCCATCGCCATTTTTGTTTTCCGTGTTTTATTGTTTTAGTGACACGTTACCCGTGTTAAGGTTTTACCTATTGAATTGACGAGTAATTCGACTTAATTTACAATCGGAAAAACATACAGCCAGACTTGCGCTATCTTCTAGTCAAGTTTGTGTTTATCTCCCTCCAGTTTGACGACAAAAAACATACTAAAGAAAGATCTAATGAGGTTTGCAATGAAACGATCTGTAACTGCGTGTTGCTAGTCTACTGACCACAATTTTTCTTCACTTTACCAATAATTATAATCCTGTGCATAATTACACCGTCAGGTAAAAGCGTTCAGGTGTTTGCACTTTTCAAAAGTCAACGATTTATGTAAACGCTCGGATTCATAGACATTATTTTTCCTACAAGATAAAATAAAACGGGAAGTGATGTTGTTATAACTAATTGTGTTCTATTAAAATGATATGAAAAACAAAATGTGGTAAACATAATACGGGCTGTTGTCGAGTTTTTATACAAGGTCAAGAGGAAACTAGTCACCCGGTGCCAAGTGAAAAATTCACCGTGGCGACTGTGACCGAGTATATATTTATAACGTAATGTCTTAAATGTGTGTTGTGACATTTTCTTTGACCACGTTATTTCTAGAATCACTAGAGTAGACTAGCTAATTATAGAAATACATTGCATTCACTAGTCTCCAAGTAATTCGTTATAGTAATTCCTAAGATAGATACAGTGATAAATATGTCTAAACATTTAGATGAATCAAAGTTTACCTCACTTATTTGGTTTTTTAAACTATTTATCAATGATTTTAATTCATGTTTTCATTTCAAATTTGAATATCCGCATTCTTTAAGGACATGGCTGACAATTAGGGTAGTTTATTGGCAACTAAAGTTTGAGTAATTCAGTAATTCTGAAATACCTGACATTGTGAGGCTACTTGGCAATCTTCCTATTTCCGCCTAACGAGTATCTTAGGGAAACGTGTATTTATAAAATTTTAAATTTATACACATAAGACAAACTTGAAAAGTCTCAATTAATTGTGGATTTTAGTATTATTTCTAAATTCCACATACATAATTATGTCTAAATAATGAACATCTATAAAAGTCACTTAGAATTACAATATACATAGAATAAATATCTCTTTTAGAAATCTACATGAAAAATATATTTCATTTTAACTCTATAAATATACAAATAAGAGGTTAATGACACTATAAAACGATAATATCTGATAAACAATGACGGCGACGTTTGTATCAAATATCAAAAAGGGATGTCTATCAACAACTCTTGATATGATTTGGCAAATCTTCAAATATGTCACAATTCAACACCCTAGAGGGTTTACGAGTACAACTTTTAAATGTAATACCATGTAATATGTATTTTTTTTTAATATTTCTTATTATTTTAAAATTTATTTATAAAATCAATATTCCTTGAGTTTCATTTGATACCATTTCCCTAGTCCCTATCACTCCCCAATCTCTTATAAAAATCAATCTGACAACGGTCGACAGCGCACTTGCCATCATCAAGTCAGCCTGTTTGTCGACCCTAATATAAAAAATGAATTTAGTTTAACACCAAATTCCTGTCTGAACCATTTAAATTCTTCTTCCTACACTTCAGTCGTCACTATTCTGTAGTTGAAAGATAGGAATTTTAGAAACGATTTTATTTTTTACGATCTCGGGACTTTTCAGAGGTATTCGTTTGCCAAAATACAATTCACGTGATAGTTACAAGTTTTAAATATTCACGTGACAGTTATTCCGTCACGTGAATAATCACACGTTAATACGAGTATGTAGTTAAAATTATGTTAAAAATCGTATAATACTTCAGTATTGATGGCAAATACCGCTTGAATTGTTATGTAACTTGCATAAACATATAAACCACAGTTAAAGAATATTTTTGATGAATCACAAAAGTTACTTTTAGTGAATCAGAACATGAAAAATAATACTACATTTGCATTACTGCAGACGAACAATAATTAAATATTACCGTGTTAAGTAAGCATAAATGCTACGTCTCCTTAGGTTTAATATTGCATAGTGTATATCGCAAAGAATAATAAATTTACTATACTCTCCTTTTTAAAGAGATGCTGACGCAAGCAAATATATCATCATATAATAAAAATTATCTTATAATATCTGTTGTGTATCTATACCAACCTTTAACCTATCAAGGTGGGTGGCGCATTTGCATTTCCCATTAATCTACTAGACATATTTAGCAATCTAATATTCAATTCAGACAGAACTACACTCGAGGCAGTAGTTTAGAAAGTACATAATAGTACTATTGCAAGTTAAACCAAGCAGATAGGAGGCAATTTCTACGCGGAAGTCAACAATATTACAAGTAGGGCCCTAAATGGCGACGAGTGGCCTGTAGGAAAAGGTGACATTATCACACATTATGAAACTTAACAGTCACGGTTTCTATTTCTAATCTGTAGCTAATGTATCTTCGACAATGCGTATTTAAATGTTTGAATCTAAATGTTACGCAGCAGTGCCAACTATCACACTGACACGGCCGAATAACGTTAACAATGTTGATACACTATACACAAATTGACTTTATTAATTTGTTTACTTTTATCTCTCATTTAGTCCACAAATGAATTCTCCGACTTTATTATCTTCACTTTAATTGCTATTGTGTTTAACTTCTTTTGAAGAAACATCAATCTTTTAATAGTTTTTTTTTTTATTATTATTTGCATTCTCAATAATTGTTCCTTCAACATTAATTATACAGTCGTAGGCACGGTTATAAATATTTTAAATAGTAATCTTGTAACCTTGTAAATTATCGTTGTCTGCTACTTTGATTGTGCCAAGATAAAATCAACTTACTCTGAGGGCCTCGGATTGATCGGCGAGATTAATAGGGGGTCGAATCGGTGCGACCCCAATGCAGCAGTCGCAGCAAGCCATCCTCAATTAATTCAAATTATCACACGATTCAAAATGCACCGTTTACAAATTTTGTCTCTCAATAGACTAAGGTTACATTGCGCAATCACCACCACCTTCTAAAATATAAAACTGTTGCGACATAATCCAATTTGCACTATTCACACGACTTACTCGATTAATTAAAAAAGTTTCTTTAAATTTTACCGCAGTACACTGCCAACTTTATCCCTCGAGGGAAGTTTCAAGTGTTACGATGTCGCTTCACTTTCGCTAGAGGCAATCGTATAGACTGACAGAAGAGCAGCGGGCAGAACTGCTCATGGTACAATGAGTTAAAAATACCGCTCGAAGATGTGCTCTGCCAACTCTAAAGCCGCAGTAGTTTGAATTAGTACAACTTGATCTTTGATACCATGGACATAGAGAAGTTCCATATAATTTTATTCCTATTTTAAGAACTGTGCGTAAAATTCACTTCATACTTCGAATGTAGGTATAGGGCATGCTTTCATGCATATATCGAGAGACAGAGTTTCGAATAATATTACTAATGGAAATGATTCATTGCTATTATGCAAATATAGTAAGTCAATGCTATTATGACATAGTTTGAATTTTTCAATTTATTTCTTATCGAAATTTGTACCTGATATCGAACATTAACCCTATCTCTATTTTTATTGTCGCAAAACATTACCTTATCGGCCACGAACTTGTTCAATTATATTTGTTACCTAGTCTCACTAGTCTTAAAATTTTAAAGCTTATAAATGTACGAGTATATGCAATCTTTTATATTGAAAATGTGTATAGTTCATAGCCTAGGTATTGACCAGCCCTGTTAACTGGATCATTATATTCATGTCTTTAGTACGGTCAACTACGTTTGACCAATTATACTTTTTAGTATTTTTTCCTAGATTAATAACGTGTAAGAATATCTAATTTGAGATGATAAGATGTTCTTAATATTATTATCACTCTAGTAAACATTATATTTACAGAGGAAATAGATTTATCCGTACTAATATTATAAATGCGAAAGTATGTTTGGATGTATGAATGTATGGATGTTTGTAACTCTTTCACGCATAAACTACTGAACCGATCACCATGAAATTTTGCATACACATTTTCAGAGACACCAGAAAGGACATTTATTTATTTATTTTATTTATTTATTTATTTTATTTATTTATTTATTTTATTTTAGGGAAACTTACAGGTATTATTACATGATAACAGTTTGAATAGATAGCTTACACCTAATACCTTTCATCGTTCAACTCGGAAGAAGTCGCGGGCACCAGCTAGTATATAATATTATGGTACTTGGTAATCCTGTATTTTGCCTGTGTGTTTGTTCCGGTTAATTTTCTAAACTACTTGACTAATTTTGACGGGACTTTCACTGGCAGATGCCAATGTTATAAGGAATAACTTAGGCTACTTTTAATATAGAAAAATAAAAAATCATATGTGCGTTACGCACCCTAACCGCACGCCTTAGTGTAGCGTGGCCGGGTTCAACTAGTATTATACTAATAATAAAAAATGTTATGCGAACTTACAGGTTCAAGAAGACTCTGTTCGTGAAGCGTGACAAGGGGCTTCTCGGGCCTCGGTCTGGTGCTAAGGTAGAAAGCAGAAGCTGCCGCTACGCCGGTCAATGCCAAAGCTCCCGCCGACCCACCCACCATCCATAAATACTGGTCGATTTCGCTTACTGCAAACAATACAAATTGTACTTATAATGCAAGGTGATGCAATAGTTGAAGAATTTAGAAAGGCAGCTAAAACTGAGAAGCGTAATTTAATCAAATATTTATTTTAAAATATTTATTTTTTAATTAACACTAATTTGCCAACCATTATATTTTTACGTATGTATTTTTACGTATGTTTACTCTGCCTATATCTTTACATTTTCCATTAAGCAACATAGAAAATATAATACCTCTTGAACTATAACTTTTTAAGAAGTAAAAGAAAGAAAGAAACAAAATAAGCAATTAATTCTCACATTACATACAAAGAAAATAGAAATAACAAATCCACACTAATATTATAAATGTTAAGTTAACTCCAGACAGACTAATAGACAGCTGTCTGTTTATCTGTCTGTCTGTTACCTTTTCACGCCTTAACTAGTCAACCGATCATCATGAAATTTTAAAGGGCAATCATGTCAGGGCAACAGAAAAGGATATAGGGAACCATTCATATAGAAATAAGTACTGCTTCCGAGGGATTATCTAAAAATAAAAATCCAACGAATAGCAAAGCAAAACAGCAAAAAAAATTTATATATTTTGTCAGGAGTTATATTTTTTTTTCTTCAACACGAATGAAGTAGTGAGCACCAGCTAGTCACACAAATACAAACAAAATCAACAGTATCTAATAAACTAGACAAAATAATGCCCCAGTTTAATATGATGTAGATCATGTGAACTGTTAGAAATAAGTGGACTTCAAATGTAATAAAAATCAGTCATACGACGAAAAAGGTATATAAAAAGTTTCGTCATATTTAAGTAAATATATAAACTAGTTTTTTTATTAGTTTTGCAATAAAATATTTAAAAACCTTTATCATTATATTTCCTTATATCTCGCAAACATATTTTTTACTGTAAATAATACTTATACAGAAATAAAACTATTTACAACTAAACAGATTACAAAAATGTTAATGAACTGAATTGCAATATTAATCGCAATTATTGACTCAATGATGGCGATTCATATTATACTTAGTTCCTGATATTTTGTTCGGATCGTTCGGGTATTTAAATGAATACTCATAATTTTAAAGTGTTAATTTCCATGTTAAAGAATCTTACTTGACACATCATTTATGGCTATAATAATTTTTGATTATTATTATTACGAAAAAATAAAAAATAATATACCTATACGATTTTTTAAAACACCTCACTTTTTGTAATGCTTTCTTGCCTTCACTTGTCTCGAAATAAGCAATGCAAATAAACAAGATATAACCAGCTAGTAAATTTTCGAATTGACAAACGATCTGTCTGTTTAACTTGTTAGGCCCAAATAAGGCGATACGATAATAACAGCCTGCATTAATACTTAACAAAGACTTGCCTTTAAAACTGGTACTTTCGATAATGGCCACCTTATAGTTGCATTATGCCGACCTTCGATGTCAATCTCTGTCAAACTAATGAAGATTGACGCATACTTTTAAAGTATTTTGCTTTAAAGTAATATATCAGGAAGTAATACAATTAATTCTCCAAAGACACAGTAACATTGTTAAGAGAACGGGTTGATAATAATGATATTTTGCAGAATTTATGAAATTTTATAAACCTCAACAGCCTCGAAGGAAAAGTATATCTAAGCACTTTGAAAAACAATTACACAATGGAGTACCGGGAAACCCGTGAATGAGTGTTTACTTAGCGATTATTGTGATCCTCCACAAGGAAATGTCAATAAGACAACTTTCATGCAACAACAGTTCCTGAACTATAAAATGCACGCAGTCTAGCCAGTTTAGAAAGTGGAAACTGGGGAGCGCGTGCGACGGCGTCACATTAGCGCACAGATTTCTTGGGATTCTCTAGCACTTTCCACTGACACACTTTTACGCCGTTTATGACATGTTTCTTGTTTTGAGTTTCACGAAAGAAAATTTAAAACGGCGCCAGTTTTCACACGTAATTGGATATCGACTTTAATTCAATGCTCACATATTCATTAGACAAAATCAATTGCATGTGGTAAATACTTTTCATGTTCAACAACTTCACCGAGGAATTAGGGCCATTAGGCCAATGGTAACGTGAACCGCAAAAGTCAATGTCGAAATGCCTACTTCATTTTAGAAGGGCTCCCATATGATTCGAAGGTAATGTTTAAGGTCGAATTACGTGCCTCGGTACTTTGTCGTGTAACGGGAGGTACTAGTCGATTTCAAAAGCCTAAACCTTGATTCTCCAATTTCCCTTCATTGTTAATTCAAAGAGCGTAACAATTCAATGGCCGTTGAAGGGCCTCATTTGCCCTTACAAAAAATTGAAACGTGATATCAGTCACGACTGCGGTTTTATTATTTTAAATCTGCCAACTTAATGTTTACAAATATTTCATTTACTTACAGCTGTTGCATTGGTTCCACCATATTGTCTTTTCCTTCTTGCCTGCATCAGTCTTCTGTTTATCAGTCTTCTTTAGTTTCTTCTGAATCTTATTATACTTCTCCTTAACACTAAACTCAGTCTTTTTTCCAGCGCCCACCATCACTTTGTCCTTTTTAGCGTTGAAACTGAACTTTCCGCTGCCCATTTTATTCGTTTACGTAAATTGTCTTTAATTCAACATATCGCTTCGCACATTACTATTCTCCGCGGTGGCGCTCCTGTCACGCCTAGTATTACCTGATTCCTTTTAAATGTTTACACTTATCTCATTACTCGATAATTTAAAAACGTGTGCATACGCCGCTCGATTGTCGTAAAGATATTCGATACCGTATAATTTTGTTGTAGAATGAATTGAAATACATAAAACTAAAAGGTTTTATAGAGTTATCTCAAAGGCTTTGTCCTTGTGGGGTTCATTCACGTTACCTGTCGATATCAGAATTTAATCTACGAAACGAATCCAGTCTACATCTTATCTGTTTTATGCGACCAATTTTTCGTAAATCGATTGCGATTAACGACTAATCTTTCGAAATTAACCCAATTGATATCAATCTACATCACCCAAGTTTTCATAAACAGTATTCGCTTCAGCCGTCGAGTCGTGGACAGTGTTATTGTTAAAATCAATAGACTGTGAAATATTTAAGGAAACCTAAACCGGTACAATTTACGCCTCCACTCAAGTAAATCGCGTCAGCGTTATCCATTTCATTGGAACTCTAGAATTATGCGTCGAATTATAATTTTCATATTTGATCAAAGATTGTCTTGTGCCATAAATTCAAGCAATTAAATTGCTTTAATTTAGTCATGCTTAAGTTTTATCGCGTGTATTTAATTTGTTGAAGCGTAAGTACAAATTAATTCTACACTACTTGCTTATTGAATTATAATGGAGTTGATCTGTTTTAAAGTAAATATAAGATATGAGATTCAGCTTTGCAGTCAGTTTTATGTTAGAAAATAATACTTAAATTATAGTGTTCATAGAATCATATTTGATTTTTAAAACCATTTAAAACATCTTCAATTAACTATACACCATAGAAACGAAGCGGACGACTTCACAAAGATTTATATTTATTTATTGAAGATTTTATGGTTAGTTTAATTTACAACTACTTCGCAATATATAATTAGTGCAATTATTGCCCGACAGATCATTAAAACAACACTCAATTTTAATATATCCTTGTGTGGTGAAAATGAAATATTCTCTCCGTAAATAACACCGGCATCAAATAAAATATAATGTGTCATTATCAATTTTAGGTCAGTTTTATTTACAATAATTTTAATACTTTATATTAAACATGACCCCAATATTTATATATAAATATTGGGTCTGACTATATAACTATATAGTCTGTGTTTATATTGCTATAGATCCTATCATTCCTCTCAGTTGACGACACTATATCTAAGGATAGTGAGTCAAACAAACTTCTAATCCTCACGAAGAGTGCGCGACTAGACGCTGACCCAATAATTCTAAAGTTACTAAGCCTTGCTGTAGACGATAAGTACTGTAAAGTACTAACACAGAAACTGGGTGACTTATTAATTTCCACTTTGATTTATACAAAGCCATAATTCACAACAGCGACAAGCACAAATCGTTAGAACTGGGACGCGTATTATGTATTTTAGTACAATTGTGAAATCAATCATACCATTTATTGGGTTGCGATTCAAAATATTGTGACAACGTTTCCAAAACAGGTTCGGTGCATTTTAGAACAACCGGGACGCAAACGTCTGACTTATAGCTTGTCGACACACTAAAATTAATAACTTTGTTACCAATAAAAACCAAAGTAAAGAGGAGGCTTATTAACAGATCTTTTCAGCAACATCTATACATTTCACGAATTTCAATATTTATAATCTATACTTAGCATTTATAAATTCAAATGGTCAAGTCAGCTATGAATAAACTTACGAATAAAACAGAAAAGTCTCAAACAAAACAAAAAAAAGTAATCTCTTGTATCTCTTGTTTTCTCCATATTCTTGTATGGCGATGAATCTTGGACGATTCGATCTCTGGAGCGCAAAAGGATAGATGCCTTTGAAATGAATGTGGTCCTGGAGACGGATGTTGCGCATTCCATGGACGGCCAAGAGGACAAACATCTCGATCCTCAAACAGCTTTCGATTCGGACAAGACTATCAACCACCTGCTATCAAAAAGTTCCCAATTACTTCGGGCAAATAGCCCGCAGAGTACCAGAAAACTTGTAGAAGCTGGTGGTGGTTGGAAAAGTGGATGGCAAGAGGTCTCGTGGCTGGTCTCCTAGCCGATGGACAGATCAAGTTGTGCATCTTACGGGCCTTACAGTTGCGAAGGCTATGAGAAAGGCAGAGGACAGGGTGGAGTGGAAGCAGCTGGTGGTCGGTGCCATCAAGGCATTTCAGAGCGGACACGACCTTCAGGAATTTTATTCAGTTTAAAATCACGCTATGAATCCAAGGCTAGCGATAAATAAATTATAATATTTTAAAAAAGGAAAGAAATAGTTATTACAATCCAGGGATGTAAACACGGAATAACTGTAAATTTTGACAATATCTCAATTTTGTCGTCCGTCATTGTCTGGGAAAAGCCCGTCTACTGTAGTGCCATACGACATGATAAGCAGGAACCACCCGCTTCCGTTTCTGGTGCATTCACACTAACGGTTGTTCCGACATTTCGATCTGGTTCACGAAACAATAAAATTACTCGGCTGTCACCAAAACTTGTTGTACCGTAGGCCTATTCAGGTGTCATCCACCCTCGCAACATCTATGTTATCGTATTAATGCCGTTATAAGTCAGACTAACTTTATATAGTGATGATTCTAATGAAGATTGGATGGCATAGAGATTGATTTCTAATTAAGATGCCGGCAGATCTACCGACCCGCTTTTGCCATATTTGATAGAGATGTTACTAACGAGAGTCGTAGACAGATATGGTACCAACAAAACGCGATGGATGCCAATGAACTCGAAGCGTTGCGTGTTTTGATAACGCTGCGAATTTGCCATCAAACACTTTTATTTTAAAATAAAATAAATAAAATAAAATGTGTAGACAGATATGGCACCAAGAAAACGCGATGCCATTGAACTCGCAGCGTCGCGTGTTTTGATAACGCCGCGAATTTGCCATCAAACACTTTTACAAAAAAAAGTCGGTTACAGTTAAAAGCGCTTCGCGAACCGTTTTAATTACTTTATAGTCACGTAGTAAAGTTTACCGTTTAAAACTCGTGATAGATGTACTCGTACAACCGATCGATTGTATTTTTTCTTGTAGCCTTTTCCAATACAAGTTCAAGAGATAGCACTCATATTGTTGTGCCGGCTTCGACCGAGGAGCAATTTTTATATATTATTATATATACAAACCTTCCTCGTTTATTGGTCTATCTTTGAGAGAAAACAGAATTAAAATCTGTTGAGCGGCTGGAGGATTGGAGTCCATATGGAACAAACATACACACACCGCCTTTTATATAAGTATATAGATAATAAGAATTATAAAGATTAATATTTCATTAATAAATATTAAATTTATTATTTCTTAGAAAATGAGATTACATAAACACCTAACTAATAAGTTTGTACTGTATCTAAGTTATACAGTAGATACAATTATCTGTTCGTTTAAAACAGAATAAACGTTTTTAAATTAAATAAGTTAACTAAAGCAATCAAAAGCGATGGAAAGTAAAAGAAAATATACATATGCTATTTTCCCTTCAAAACATTCAGTATAAGTAGGTGTTAACCCATGTACGTAATACAAAATGCACTTCCTAGGCGCTGCTCCCGCGCATACGTAATGAGACACCCACGATAAAGTGAGTCACGTCGATATGCTAACTCGGATTTAACTAATTTATGTTATACCTATATTTTTTCATAATTATGCTTGTAAAAACAAAGTTCCGATTTTAAGAGAAGGACCGAACACAATTTTTACATAAATGAGTATTGCACTCAATGAGTGTTGCACAAAAATGAGTGCAATCCTATGAATTAAGGGCAATATTGCACAGCAAATTTTTGTAGCTTCTCGGAGATAACCGAATAGATTTAAAATGTTAAGGTTTTTCTTAAATATTATGTAAAATAGCTACAATTTGCAATAATCCCATTACTTAGCTATTTAGAAATAGAAGTTGTGCTGATAACTCTTCTATTGCTAATAGTTTTGTTAATAGCTTAGCAACATGATTTTTCTCAATAGAGAATCATCTTAATACGAGTAAGCTATGTTGTCTGTATCAACGTTCGTAGAAACATTTTTCTTAGTAAAAATATTTTATTACTATCGAAACTGTTGATTATAAAAATTTTCAAGAGTGAGTGGTGGACATTAAGAAAGGCATAAAAACTAGCGAACATCAACAGTGTCTGCTCTCCTCAATAAAAGAACTTAACTTCTAAATCTAAACTAAATTCGTAACTTTGTTTTAAGTTATTTGTTATTTTTTTAAGTACGTAACTTTATTGTTTCAGTTTTAAAAGTATTTTTTTATATAAAAACTTATATATAATATTAAGTATTATTAATAGGTACCATAACTACTAAGTAGGTATCTTAAAAAAATTCTATATAACTTTAAAAAGTAATCGCTTCAAACTTCAATTTTTAATTCTTAATTCTTAAAACATGGAAAAATTGCCCACTAAAATTATAAATTAATTCGAAGCCGGGCGGGGGCGAGACGCTTGTTTTTAATAGATCTCTGATATACTTGTTCAGAATCCCATTAAGTTCATTCATTTATCTATTAATCTCCCTGATGCGAATTAAATATAGAACCAGTTTGAGTTACGGCCGGAAAGCGTCGTATCGTTTAATTATGTGGGTAAACATAGAGAGCACAATGAAAGCCCGTAGGACACACACAAGCGCACCTGCAGTTTCTTTTTTTATCTAGAACAACAGCTAGCAGATGCATATTTACTACATTAAGATAAAACAAAATAAATCGCGAATATTATACTGTTAGATTTGTTTTAGTTAGTTTTGTGTTAGTTAAATTTTTTAAAGGGTATGACTTTTTTACAGAAAATTAAACAACGAAATGTTTAGGAAGGTAATTAATGGGGTTATTAAAATATAAATTTAGTAATTGTGAATATAGTTACATAAACATTATAACTATTTATACATTTATTAATCATTAAAACAGAAAGAAATATTAAGCTGAATTATTATTATGTAGGTATGTATGTATGTATGTACTTATGTGGTTCATGCGGTTTTTACTAATGGAAAGAGCGTGAAACGATGAAAGTTACTGTATAATATAATTTTCAGAAGAAAAGCATTAGTGCAAAGCCGGGGAATAGATCGCTAGTATAAATATATGTCAAAACATGCAATTTGAAGAGTGCGGTGTGATGATAACTTTAACATGAATATGCGTACAAAGTAAGTAAAAAAGTATATGATATAAAAGAATAATACTAGATCAAAGTTCTATTCACACGCTGTAGAACTTTTTGACCTAGAAACGCACAAAGGATATCGAATTTCAACCATCGAGTGGGAATCGTGATCGCCCGAAGCACGTACGAATGGTACGACTATCAAGCTTCTTGTTGTACAGACGTTATTAAAATAATAGCTTCAACGAAACACTTCACAAGAAATACGAATGGCATCGCCTTGGAATTGTCATTAAGTATAGAAATTCAGAACTATTTGATTTATTTTTTGTTTACTAATATAAAAAAGTATTTGTTAAGTATTGAACTATATTAAGGCGATTGAGTGCCTTAAACTTTATTTCTAAAATCTGATCTACTACTAGTGAAAGGTCAATTGAAGTGTTTTACAAAAATACAAATTACCTACATGAAATTACACTTTTATGTTATGGGTCATTATAATATTCCCTTGATATGTCCTTGATAATCAAATGCTCTTATTAGTTACTTAAATGTAAAAATGAGCATTTTAGCTTTTATTGCGAAATTTAAAAGTTAAATTTTCAGAGAGAAATTTAAAAAATATCTAAGAAAAAAATTATAATAAAGAGGGTACGTACGTATGAAATTCAAAAATTTAATAATTTTAAAAAAATCATTATAGACTGCATCTTCAAATGTATACTCGCCATAATAAAAAGAGTGTTTTAAAAAAGTAATTAATTGAAAATGAAAACAAACGGTTCAGCGAAAGAATCTCGCAAAAAAAATAGGTACACGAGTCAGTCCAGAAAACAAAACAAACGGCATCGACATCTTTACTACTTAATACCTAAAACAAACACGGGTAACGCGTTATCGTTCGTCACTGGTTATTTCGAAGTCGGTTATCGGACGGTGCACGGTATGTACGTAATATGCGCGTGCGCTGGTGTGACTGTACGCGCGGCCGTTGCGGCGGCCGTCCGCTACGACAATGCGCCACCGTTCTGCTGTGTTTCACCTCCCTCTGTTTAGCCTAGTCACCTCTCTCTTTTGAGCTGACACAGCCGGCGCAACGGTGCACTCACAGGTTTCAATAAGGGTCAGTTTCGGAAGCTGTAGCCGAGTCACAATTTCGCCAATTTCATGGAGATTGTGAGGCAAGGCAACGCTCTCGCAACAAATCTCGGTGACATTTGGAGAATAAAGAATGAAATTATTGCAAATTGAGGTAAAAGGGAAAATCAGAAGAATTCATGTACTTCAGAAGAAACACATCTATTTCCTATAGACAATAAAAATAAATAAAAATAAATAAAATCAATAAATACTCGTACTATAATGTACGGTTATTTGAATACAAGAAGTCAACTTATGCTTGATCATTTAATCGCAATATAATAAAATATACTAAAATTGAAATAGCTCAGTTATTCTTTGAAACAAAAACCCAACCTTACATAGGTAGTACAAAAATTTAAAAATGTATTATAGTATTACTCGTACCTATACTTAATTTTTAACTCATCAGAAATGAAAATTCCACACATCAATTCCATCAGTAAAAAGTCGTTTCGAGTTCTGTTGATAATTATTAATACGAGTTTCTAAGAACTACCAGGCTATCTGCACACGCCTTAGGCATTTGATATAACACACCTTCTTTGCGAAATTCTATTGTGTTCGTTTTGTTTGAGAACGCGTTATATTGCAGTACAATGCAACTTTGGTCCTATTTGTGAGCCCAACCGGCTACAATGTGTACATAAATACATAGCAATGCAACGAATATAAGCAATTTTATTACATTCTAAATCGTTTTCACCGGCATAAAATGACTATTGGCCGCAACACCCGGAGCTAAGTTATCGTTTATCGTTAGTCTGGAGCCAGCCTCTCATTAGCCCTGGTATCGAACACAAAACTTTAATACCGTATCGACGTTTCATGTTAATTCACTGTTTGTAAGCAGGATAGCAATAGGGGCATTTGTTTTGATGTTATTGTAGGGTTTATCTTTGCACAGTTAGCGTAGCAGTTTCGGAGCGATCGGATTGTTTGCCCTGGATAAATAGATTGATTGCAGAGATTAAGCGATGTTGAAACAATATTTACAATGTCACTCCCATATTTAGAGGAAACCAGCTTGTTGTCGAGGTTGAGTTGAGTCAGTTAATCCAGGTTAACCATAAACCTAATTCTAACTTTTCTTTTCAGGGTAAGCGGACGGAATGAATGGATAAAACTGTATGTAATAAAATATTTTGAATCTCTAGTTTTAACTTATTCCAAACTGTACGTATCTTTTTAAAATGTATAAATTATGGTTTTCGGAAACGAAAGCTATGCAGTTCTAATTCCAATAGCAAAAAAAAAACTCCTCAACTTGTCAGTGGTGACAGTCGCTGAGGCCGGAAAGTTCTCGCACCGGCAAGCGCATTGTAGGACGTCTACCCACAAATTGGACAGGACGACCTAATAAGGGCCGCAGATCAACGCTGGATTTAGGCTGTTTCCTACCGGTCTGTTGAAAAATTATAGTGAAGCCTATGCCTTTTTTTGAATGGATGTCTTGTGGTTGAGCTGATAAGATAAAACAAAATTGTCAGAGTTCACGCTAAAAGAACTACTGGTATGCTAACTCGACGACCTAGACTTCTATAGTGACATAAGCACATCTCGCTTGTTTTATTTGCTAATTTGAAGGGTAAAAATATTTTATTAAATATGAACTTTCCAGAATTTAAAACTTGAAATTTCTTTGTTTCCATTTCTTGCGACCTGTCAGTTTATGTAACTCTTATCAAAAAAGAAAATTTATAGAACCTTCAAACCTGTTTCTGGGTAATATAATATAATGTCAAATTTAATAAATCAGAGCAGAAAGCAAATAGGTCTATTGAAATTTACAAATGTAACTATAGCCCTTCGTATGTTTGCTAAGGCGTAGTCGTCCTAATAACAAAGTGTTACGTTCGCCCATTGTTTACAGTGTCTACTTAGCAATGTTAAAATAAATACGCAATTCTTACGAAATCACAGCCAATAGTTGGATGCGTGCAAACATCACATGTCAATGCAAGCGCATCGCATAGTTCACAGGTGCAACGAACTATGAGTATCAAACGTGCTCATTGTTCATACTAAATAATACAGCGAAAGATATATCTAGAAGAATCTCTATAAACAACTACGTAATCGTAATAAAAATAATTTTAGTTTATAAACAAATTGATTTCAACAATATTCACATACTATAATTCAATATATTGAAAAATAAATCAATATATTTTTAATTTCCTTTTTAGTTCAAAATATATTATCAATGATTAAATAGAAATTTATTAAATGTTCTCTCTAATTCACCATTTTCTTTTACATTTTCACTTATTACCTTATTTTGATAAAAAATATTATAGTGATAGCTCAAACTCACCGGAAGGATAACTATTCGAAGCAGAACATGCGACTTAATTATAAGCAATAATTATAGCTAGTTAGCATATCACATTCGGGGCCATACCTAATGTGTAAATATTCGGAAATGCACCTAATATATGGGCAACGCTGCGTTTGCCGTTGTCGCAACACCGGATGATGACGTTCGCAAAACAAACATCGGACAATCTCAAAGCAACATTTACACGCTTGTTACGACAAATTGTTTTCATTTGTACAAATATTTCAACGCTATATTCATATTATTATGTTGTTTTTAACAATTATTCTAGTTAATTTGAAACTCGAAAAATGAAAGTTACATATTTTGAAGTCGAAACTATGACTTTTAGACACTATACTATAGTATTTTCTTTATTATTTATACAATAGTGGCAGAGCACACTTATCTTTATACTTATACTAGCTACACGCTCCCGGCTTCGCCCGGGATACAATTTATTTTGCACCCGTGCGAAGCCGGGAGCGGGTCGCTAGTTTTGTATAAAATAATAATTATTTTAATAATTTAATAAAAATATTCTAAGGCACATAAGAACCTCCATCTATTTCGCTATAGATCATAAGAACTTACTTATCCTAAACAATTTCAGTTTAAACTTGCAACCTTGTACCTATATTATTTCTAAGCTTCCTAAATTACCTACATAAACTTATTGATTATAACTATCATTTCCTTTATTACATAAACATTTTCATAAAAAAAGAAAACTGTCTGTCGCTGCTACAACCGCAAGGACCATTAAAGCAAGCTATAATAATAGTCAGTGAAAAGGCAATAACTCTAACTCAAACCAGAAAACAATAAAACTATTGAATAGAAATCCGCAAACTGTGGCCAAATAAAAAGCAAAACGTGCATGCAGTCAACATTCTATTACCCGGTGTCAGCGACATATGACACGGCTACTGTTGCAAGCTCGTATTGCGTTGTTCGCTATAAGTGTAGTCTTCAGTTTTTTATTATACTACTTAGGTCTGCTTACAATATCATTATTTATTTATGGGTAATAACTGAGTCCATGGCCAATATCTTATATTTATACATTATGCTAATTCGAAGAGATATGCCAGCCATTTCAGTTCTATTAAGGTTCTCCTTATTACAGTAATAATATGTATTTGAGAGAATTTGTTGTATAAACTTACTTGTCTTCAATAATCAAAGACAGAAAGTGGCGCAAAGCGTTCGCAGCGCTTATTGAAGTAGCAAAAATAATAAAACATACTTTAGAAAAAATCTTTATAGATGGTAGCTATCGACGACCTATTTTAAATTTTCACTATAGCAACGATTTTTTCATGCAAAAACTTTATCGGTTTATAATCAGTAATTACAAGAATTACAAGTCTACAATTGATCACTGTCTTACATAAAATAATACATACACTTTAACAACAGCACGTCTGCATTTCGTTTTTAACAAAATGTGGTTCTTCAACAACAATTCGAATATTCTGTAAAATTATTTTGTATTTATTCTATAAATTAACTGCAGCGTGAAATCCGCTTCAAGTAGTTTCAAAATTCTTCAAAATTCATTTAGTAGTTTTGTGTGAAAGAAACAAACATATATCCGTCCTCAGAAACTTTAATATTAATAATATTAGTAGAAAGTGAGATTTGTGGACTACAATAGACTATACCGAAATAGATTAGCAAAAGCTCTGACGAATCATGTAACACGTCAAATGAGGGATCTTAACAATCTCACAATAGTGTCATTAATCCTTTATGAGGTTTTTAACCTCGGGTGATAGACAATGGTGGTTGTGAGCGGAATTAATGCGTATGCACATGCAATGGGAAAAGGGTCGACCAGCCTTGAACTTGTGAGTTGCAATTCCACAATGGCTATGCATGCGAAAGCAATCATTTCTAGTGGGCACATAATAATTCGATGAAATGCCAGTACAAACTAAAATCCCACAATAAAAATATATTAATACATAATTTTTTATTGAAAAATGGGGTATGACTGTGTCGTGGACACGGCCGTGTTTGTCTTTGACTTTGAGAGTATTAATCGTATTATATGTGGGGTATTAAATATAGATATCCAACAAAATGAAATACATTTTAGTTCATTTAATTGCATTTATATATTTTTATATACATACTTTAAGTAAAAAAAAATTCTTCTGTGCTAATTTATTCGTGTTCTACTTAATGCTGAAAAATTTATGGGTTGTAAAATGGGATTTAAATGGATTTAAATGGGATTCACAGCGAGAATTCCGCAGGTCTCCCAGAGTTATGGAAACTGCTGGAATGCGGTAACGCGAAATTGCAAAGCCTATACATGTTACGCGTATGAAAGTTTCATTCAAAAATCCGATTAAAATAAATAAATAAATTTTGGTCAGGATATGAACAGAGATAAGTCGAAATATTTCATGAATAAATAAATAAATAATAAATAAATATATTCACACATTCCACACAGCACCATCTAGTTCCACAGTAAGCACCTAATGCTTGTATTTAACCAGACCAGACAGTTAACCAGACAGTTGATATACTACATAGATTACATTTTTTTGTAAATACCTTAATAACATACAACTTATATTAATTCATGAGCATATTAACTTTAGAATAATCAGTTTTTTCGTAATAAAGCATTATTATTGATATCAATAATTATATATTAATATACGTATCTAATAATAATAATAACAGTACAAAACAAGACGAAATTTCGTCCAAGTCATCGACCTTTGCTTCATTTCGTCATAATATTTGCTTAAGTAATATTAAAAATTACATTTGTTATCATTAAACAATTTCAATGGTCACGTTCAGCGAATTCAGCGAAGCAAAACATTTTCCCAGGACTGCTACAAAGTTATGCGCTTCAATGGACACTTTGATTTTGCACGTAATAAAAGGATGTCGTACATTTTCATGTTACATTGTGCCGTCTATTTTAATAGCATATTAAACGTTTTAAAATAATTTATTTACAGTTTTAGGTTTTCTTGAGAATTCCAACTGTTTTGGTTTTTCATTTCCTTAGGGTTGGAGAACCTTTCATAAGGTTTCAACAAACTCCATTAATTTGTATTAATTTTTGTTTGTTATCAATTTTTTTAAATATGTTTATTACTTTCCACTACACGATAATTACTGTAATTTTAAATCATATGTCCTTTATCCAAAATTTTGTAACGTACAGCAAGTGACCCCACGATATAACGTGAGGATAATAGTAGCCTACACGGATAAAAAAAATCTTTCAGTTTAAAATTGACCGTATAGACACCTCCTTATAAAAGACCGCCATGAAGTAATAACTCGTGTGCTGTTCTACCACTTTCATCAGCTATTCATAAATAGGCCTAATCAGCTTACCATAGTCCTAAGATAAATTAACAGAGTAATATAACAAAAATAAAATCTTCATTTACACGTTTATTATAACCGTATTATGAATATACATTTACTTGACGTTCACAAAAGGTCTTATGAAATAAATATTCTGCTACATATATGTTAAGCTCAATAACATTTTCATACCCTCTTAAATATCTTCTTACTTTCCTCTTTTCATTCATCCATTCTCTTCCTTTGTGCATGTTAAACGACAGTCTAAAATATGCAAAAGCAAACACAACAAAATAGTGAAATGTGCGGGGTAAGCAGCGAATAGGTTGCGAGGTCAACGAACTGGCAACCGGTCGAGCTTAAAGCTTTGGCGAGAGAGCACATAGTGCGCCACTCTTGGCCCACTTTTCAGAGTAACACTACTGCGAGGTAACAAATACAGAGATCGCGATATAGGAAACATTTCGCGTTATTTAGAAAGGCATTCTGGATTTGCAATAGGTACAAAGGTTGGCAATTTTACACAAATCGAACCTCAGCACTACGGGTAAGAATACCGATCAAATTGACGGGGTGTATCACACTATTTCCATTTTCATGGGACTAGCGACTTTTACGTAGTATGTCCCATTATGTCTATTGACTATACAAACGGAGATAGCTACAAGCTTTAGTAGTGGCACACAGTGTTTGCTCACACTGAGTTTCGCATTCATAAATTGGGTAGCCTGTTTGGCGGCAGTAACCACACCGTTACAGAAGATCACCATGAAATAACACAATAACGGTGTGCTGTTGTTTTTTCGGTGAGTGATTATGGGATGCCTTAGCCAATTTCTGTATCCCCCCTAATTCCTTATCATTTATCCCACTAAGCTCAGCAAAGCACTTGGCGTTTCTTGTGATAGGCGACGGTAGTCATCTACCATCAAGTGGACTGTCAGCCTGTCTGCCGACCTTTACATAAGAAAAGATACGGATTTTTAGTGTAACTGTTTTGTTTCAGAAGTGATGAGGCAGCACAGTGGAACGAACGGTGTACTGTGCGGCAGTTGAATTAAATTACTATCACTTTGGCTCTAACGGTGAAAGAAAACATCTTGAAGACTTGCCCGTAAGATAAGGCTTGCAATCTTTGAAGACATTTGAAGTCATGCTTATTCGCACTGCGCTAGAGTTATGAACCACCTCCTTACAGAACAGGTGAATGGTATGTACGATATGTAGGCAGATATATGTGACGGGAATTTTGTTTAAGAGTATAATACAAATACATATAATAATATTATGTAGCTTTTAATGCGATCCTGATAGGCTTGGCGTACAACATTAAGCCGTGTGACTTTTATTGGTGATATCAGAAGGCACCAAAATAACGTGAATGTGAAAAATCAGAATTGGGAGCGTTAGAACAAACGGGGTGTTTAGTCTGTATGTACTTTAATATAATATTCATTTGCACACAACAATCGAACTAGCTTTTTACAGATGGCCGAGAAGAGGGCGAACACGGCCAGTGTTGCCAAGACAAAAATATACGCCACACGTTGGTGTTACCAGTTTGTTGTACTGAACACAGGTCAACCACTGGTTGGTAAGCATCCGCTTACCGCTTTAAATATTAGAACTTATTCTGTTGTGCCCGCTGTCATCGTTTTGTTCGGTACGAACCTACATCTATTCGGTTTTCCTCCATACACTTTTATGAAATAAACTTCTGTGGCGCCACCTGTGAACCCTCTAGCACAGGTCTATTGGCGAATTTCAATCTGATGTGCTGCTGTCTGCTTGTTTAATTAAAAACTAATTAACAAAATTATTATGGCGTATCGTTAATAGATAAAAAACTGTTTAAAAATGTATATGTAACTTAGCTTGTAGTAATATTCCACTCCTGTACCTTTTATTTTTTATATTTTGTGATTTTAAATAAGAACATTGGAGAATGGCCTTTGACCTTTCTTTCACTTTGTTAAAGTGTGTTTCAAAGACTATTCTTACACACTGACAAAATACGAGCTACACGAAAGCTTTTACAAATGTTATATTACAGGAACGATACATTTCAGATTAGCACGGAAACGTTTTAAACATAAAACATTTCTCAAAACAATGAAAGAATTGTAAATATGGCCGGTAAGAAGATTTATTGAAAAATTATGAATTTCCACTTTTATTTGCTTTTTATTTGCTATACAAGCGATACAAATAAAAAATACAAGCGACCCGCTCCCGGTTTCGCACGGATGTAATATTATGTAATTTTATTATATACCCTCCTCGTTTAACGCTGCATTAGTAACAATCCTATCAAAATCCGACATAAATCTATTATATTATATCAATTATACTGCAAAATACTTTTTGCAAATTTTTTTTTTTTGAAAATGAAAAAAAAAATTTTTTTTTTTCAAACACAATTTGTACACTTTGTACTAATGTTACCTAGGTCAAAAAATTGTATTATGACAAACAAATTAGATTAGAGAAATGTTTATAAAACTAAAAAAAAAATAGTAGGTACTTACTTAAAACGACAGATTTCACGTGAGATTCCTTACAAGTAATGTAAAAAAAATCATGTTTTTTGTCTCACATAGTCTATTTTTGATATACTTAGTATAAGAAAAGATATTAAGACTTATTCAATCTGTGTAAATTTTACTAAAGAACTTACTCGTATTTCATTACACCTACAAAACAGCGTGCAATTAATTTAATTTTTTTATTCTTTACATGCAATAAATGAATACAATGTTTCCACACTACAGATATTTTTTAATTGGCCTCGGCCTGTCATTTAACCGTATCCATAACAAATTATGTGTTAAAATTTCCGCATTTAAGTTTTATATTCAGACGAACGAATGTGACAACTACATTATATACCTTTCAGTATATCTTTGTTCCTATATAACATACTAATTGTGCTCCGCGTCCTTGTCCGCTTTAAATTTTTAAGAGCTCATGTGCCAACGGGAGCTGCTCATCAATTCCACACTACGTAATTCCATGAATACTCGTTAATACGTCGTAGCAATACATAAAAAAAACCTTGTCATTTGTGAGATATCATATGAAAGTTTTGTAAATAATACTATTTTCATACATTTAACTATTCAGTGCTATTAAATATTTTGAAGTGTTCATTACTAAAAAAATTACAAACTCACACGACAGACAAAAATTATATATTTTTACGCTTTTAAAACACATTGATAAAGTTAATAAAATATGAGTAAGTTGTCCGCCCTGACATTTGCTCGAAGAAGTGATAAAAATCATTTCGCACTCTTGTTGCCTGACAAAATTGCCAAGTTGTCACACACTATCTGTCATTTTAAAGCTACGTTCACACTTTGCGTTTAAGTAGTGAGAGGGCTCATTGTACAATGTCTCACCTTTTTTTTATGTTAAAGGTCGACAGACAGGCTGTCGGTCCACTTGATGGTAGGTGGCTACCGTCGCCTATAACACAAGCACCGCCTTAGGTGCTGCAAGAGCGCTGCCGACCAAAAAAGGATTAAGGATAAGGGATATGAAAGGGATAGGGTAATGGGCTCTGGCATCCCTTACTCACTCAACGAAACACAACAGCATATTGTGCTGTTATTCTATTTCTAAGGGGGTGGTTACTGCCGCCAGACGGGCTGCCTAAATTATTGCGAAACGCAGCCACTACTTTCCAAATCCAGACCAGAGCCAACTTTAAAAAGCTCTTCCAAAGTTGACCCCGCCGGTTGATATGAACCTAACATTTTTCCAGGATAAAATTATCTCGTATGTTAATCCAGGTAATCATCAATACATCAGTGAAAACTTCATTCAAATCGGTTTAGCCGTTTCTGAAATTAGCATGCATTTATGTCTGTTTGTCTAAACAGATAAATTCTAAAAATTGTTTTTGTACATATCATGTTTTTTTTTTTTATATTTAATGTACAGATACGGCTCGTTTACGATGTTACTCGTATTATATCTATAGATAGATTAAATTGCCTCAGTGAGCCTGTCACCTTTTCTCGTTAAATAAAAAATGCGTGCATGTGGAAAAAGCCTCTATTATTTTGACGTTTTAATAGTACCCCTGGTTATAACTTCTGAGGTCTTGTCTGAGAAACTTTGTTGCGTCTATAAACTTAGGCTTACGTTCTGTAAGCTTGACAAGACGTCATTGCAGTTAAGAGAAGATTATTTCAGACACATTTATTTTCATAATCACACTGTAACTGTTAACAATACAATTTATTATTGTACTAGGCCGACACAAGTTTTATTCGTTGTTAAAATAATACAAGAGCTGTCTATTTTAATTACAAGAAGCTACTAATACAACTCTAATAGATAAGTATTGTTATAATTATTATATATTTGAATATTATTAATATTAGTGAAATAAGTTAAGTGTGTTAAAACCTTTATTGATTTTTTTTAATATTAGGTACTTTATGAAACTTTTATTAAAATTTATTTTAAAGTAATTGCAAGAATGGAATTGAATAAGTACCTACTTTGTGGAACGTGATACAAAGAATGTAACGTGAAAAAATCACTTGTTGCTTTTATAGGTGACTGTTACTAGCCTTTCGTTGTTAACAGGAAGAAGGAAAGCTTACATAGATAAAGAGATCACTGTGTCTTTCCATCCGTATACCGCTTTAGCACCAATTATGTCAAATAAATACCTCATAAGATAGATATGCCAAAAGACCACGATAACCCTTATAATACCGTTGTCTGTATTATAATATAAAGGGTACAACGTCTGCGTTTATTTTTAACAGCCAGTTACCTACAATCTTATATAGATAGGCGATATTTTAACTTGATTATATATTTAAAAAAATATTTAATATAATATACGTTCTATTTCAACCCTTCAACAAGCATCGTATTTTTTGAAACCAAGAGACTAAAATATTATAATTTTTTTTTTATTCAGTGTTTCTGAGCACGTGTGTGAAACTTTAAAAAAATGCTAGACGGAATAAAGTAGATGCTATGTCCATTGTTATAACGGTTAGTGAGCATTGTATGATAAAGATCTGTGACCAGACAAAACTCTTAGAGAGCAATTTAGGTTTTTGTATATAATCTTCATGTAAAATGATCAAATCTAAACGCGTCTTTAAAAACGTCCAAATGTTCAAATTATGTGAAATGCCGCTGAGTTTATTATTAGGGACGTTGAATGAAAACAAAATCTCATAATAGCTTCAGCTTTAGCTGATGAGACAATAGTTAAAATAAACCACGACGTCCTTTTTATATTTACCGTAGGTTAGGTATATTATACTTTTATAAAGAGAGATTTTTATAAAGAATATTCTATAAATGTTTTTTACAAAAACATAAGAATTGTAAGAAAAGAAATGGCTCAATAGAGAGCTGCGCAGGTCGTCTAGGATTATAGTAACAAACTATATTTATAAATATTATAATTGTAGTAATAAAACGAAATCGCGGAAGATTAGCATTAGGGGTTTTTAATTTGTTTAGCTTTAGCTTGAGCTTGTTGTTTAGCTCATTGTTTAGCTTGTTGATGTTGCTGACTGGTCAGTTTTTCTTGTATTACTACATGCTTCAATTTCAATAAAATAAAGACTGTATTTGAAAAACCATCGGTGTTAGAGCATATTTTGAATAATTTGGATAATTTTAGATATTTTGGATAATCACTTATTTAAACGATTTATCTATATTTAGTTACTTATACATATTATAAAATAACATCGCTTCTCTCTTCTGACCTTTTTCTCTGCGAATACGGAGTTTTCACTTATGAATCGTTTATATATAACCTATAAACGAGGATGGTTTTTGTATATAATTTGCAGAAAAATAGTGTCGGAGATGTCGCTCTTCGAATACTTACCAAAACTGACCATTTCAGTTATCGTTTTTTTTTTTTTCAACAATGAACTCAGAGCAGGCCGACCAACATAAATCAGATCAGATGACCATTCTACCTACATCCCATAAAGTAAATCTAAACGTATCCATGATCGTTGTCAATTTTCCTGTCACCTCTTAGACTATAGTCTATCATTGCCTAACACAAGCCACGCTACAAGTGCTGCAAATGCGCTGCCGAATGTAGTAGGATTACACGATTGGAAATTGATTAGGATAAGTGAGCTATAGCATCCCTTACTCCCTCGCCGAAACACAACAGCACACATGCTGTTATTTCACGGTGGTCATCTGTACGACGAGACTGTACGATCTTCTGACGAGCTGTCTAAATGACTGCGAAACGCAGTGGGCTCTGCCACTACTTAAAACACATGTAACAATTAAGTGTATATAATAAGTAATATTCTAATGGGTATATTATGTGTCTGTTGCAGTGCGCACGCGCAGACGGGTTACATTAATCTCCCACTCTGCGGTTAGTATGTCGAGTAACGGGACAACGGCAGATGGAGCCAGTTGACTCTATACTCTGAACAAAGATCACGACAACACAGTCACAGATGCGGTAACACGTTGCGAATATTACAACACTGTAAGCGATGAGAAAGAATATAATAGAAACGCAAGTGAACACAATGGAACTGAAATGAACGCAAGATGAGAAATGAAATTGAGTCTGAAGGCTCTGAAGAGGCGCCCGAGAATTAGGCATCTGAAGAAAAATGAAATATCTACACATTAATATATATAATGACTAGCTGTTGTAGTTGTTCGCGCTTTCGTCCACGTAACTTTATAAAATATAGCCTATATTAGTTGCTGATAATGTAGATTTCTATAGATGAAAGAATTTTTGAGATCGGTCCAGTAGTTTTTGAGTTCATTCATTACAAATAAAAATACAAATTTTCTCTCTTTATAATATTATTAGAGATTATATGTCTTAGTTATATGATTCCATTGACACCGGCTGGACACACTACATTTTCAAAACATAAATGGGACAACCCATCTGGCAGCAGTAACCATCTCCTCACAGAAGACCACAGTGAAGCAACAGCATGTGTGCTGCCCTGTTTCGGTAAGTGAATAAGGGATTCCAGGGGCCAATTCCCAATTCCCACCTCACAGTGGCATAACTATACTGTCTCGAGACCTGTTTTGTCGTTTGCAAATTTATTGGAGGGAGCCCTCCCTTCTCTTGACGTCGTTAATTTTTATAAATAACTGAGTAAAGTAGGCACGGATAAAATGAAAACGTACGACTACTTATATCGAAAGAAAAACAATATCACAAACAACTAATTTTCATAACAATCAAAGTATCTATGCGTAGTGGAGGCTTTCTTACTTAAAAAATAAAAACGTAACAAATTTATTAAATACAAAATTAATATATATTTTTTTATTTTGTAATTAAATAACAATTAAGTAAGTACATACCAAATAAAGATTTTTATTCAAGTTATTTTATTTACATAATATTTAGGAGAAAATTAGGTTAGTTTCAGAAAGATTTTTTTTTAAAACAAAGTGTAATTTAAAAGACTGTTTGGACCAAATTTAAAGAGTTTAATAAACCCGTAGTAAACAAATTTAAAATTAGTTATGTTTTAATTAAATTTTATATTATTAATGAAAAAATATTAGTTAAAAGAAAACCTGGTATGCAGGATTTTCCTCAATCATTTTCGAAAAATGGTACAAAAAAGCTATTTACATTGAATGTAGCTAAATTGTGAAGTCGCTTCATACAGAGTATAAAGAATCTGTCCATGTGAATATTTCTTTAATACTGTAACACGAAATATCCCATATGAATTGACGGAAGCACCGTTTTCCGTTTATAAAATAGGGAAGATTAATTAAGTATATATTTCTTCATCCTCTTAATATAACTGAAATAGACTGAAAAGTTTTAAAAACAACAAAGTGTACATTAATTATCAGATGATACAGTAATATCTATCTTATCTCATTTTATTTGATGTAGAATTTAGTTTTGTTTCTGCACAAATTAGAATAGATTTACTTCTTCAATTACTATCAACAATTACATTCAACGGTTTGTAAAGATTTGTAAGAATATGTTTTTTTGGATGTATGTGTATTGAACACGTATGCTCTAGTGTAAGTGATTCCTCTTCTCTCATCCCTTCCTTATCCCCATTCATTCTTTATCCCAACCCTTCCTTATCCTTTATTCTTAATCCTTCTATGGTCGGCAGCGCACTTGCAGTACCTATGACATTGCTTGTGTTATAGGTGACGGTAGCCACCTACCATCATGTGGACCATCAACCTGTCTGTCGACTTTAACATTAAGATAAAAATCCTATCCTTACTCTATTCTTAAAAACAAACCTAAACAATAAAATGAACCCTACGACAAAATTATTATCTGCCTAATTGAATAACTGTGACTGTTGATTCTTTGACACAGTACGACGATGCCAATGTACTGAACTTGTACCAGTTGTATTGTGTCATGCGCAGTTATGTGATGCTTGTAACCTATATCCACAGTAATCGCACAAAAAACATATTGACCATTGTTCACCGCCGAACATGCTGACCACGTCATATAATCAATTATATTGTATTCGTTTTTTGCCTACTCATACCTACTTAACCAGTTAAGTTTCATTTTTACACTTAAGAACGTTGTTACTTCTTGGTGGAGTAGTCTAGCAATCAACAATCAAGAGTGGTACTTAAAACAATTATCACCTATCGACGTCACGTCAAGGTTACCATGTCATGAAAATACCACCGAAGTAACAGTGAAATCCCTTAGCTAACTAGTAAATGGGCTGATGGTCTTCAAACGCCTGTACAGATCTTCATAAAGTATAGCTAAGATAGTTTCCATTACATCATATCAGCTTTTAAACAAAAAAAAATACGGACCAAAATGAGTACATTCCGTTTGGGAGCTACGATTCTACAGCCAAATTACACATATAGACAGATACACAGCCACATATGTCTACTTATCACACCCCGTTTTTGCGTCGGGCGTTAGATTGTGTGGTTGGTTGGTTGGTTGGTTGGTTACCTTTCAGCCAGTTAAAGGACTACGGAACTCAGTGTGCTTCTACGAGAATAAAAAACGGATCCTTTGTACCATTTGCCTTTAAATTGTCTACTATAATAATGTATTTATTATAGTAGATAAACTAGTATGACTGCGCACTTTCAAACAACAATTAGCTACCGTTATTTTCAGCGGTAATAATAAAATGGATTTGATACCGTTTTTGAAACCGTTGGATTATTTGCAATTCAACAGCATTATTATATTTAAACTACAAGTATTATGAGTTGTCAGCTTTTGCTGGGATTGCATATAACAAATAAAATAGATTATAATAATTAGTAAATTGTATAAAATTATTCTTTTTGAAATAACTAATCATAGCTTTGTATGATAAACAACGTATTTCTTAGGGACTCAATTGTTGAAATGACTAGAAAATCTTATCGGGATGTAATATTAGTTTGTGTAGCATCCATTCAAGGGACTCTGATATGAAATAAATTGCTTGACATTCATTCAAAGTATCTTATAATGCTACAAACACTTCATATGAATTTTCAAAATTAAGAATTTTGAAAAAAAAAAAAACTTTAATATTTCCTAAAGCTCGTCATTTGCTATTAGAAAAAACAAATCTATATAAAGAAAATTAACGGAAGATTTTCAAATACATTTCCCATTTATAAAAAATAGCGAATGTGCAATCAAACGACATTACTATTATATAGCAGTCAAATGTACAACCTCGATTTGGGAGCAAAAAAAATATCAGTACAGTTATCTATCTTATGGTATCTCATCTGAGACCGGACTGGCCCGAGTTCGACGAACCTCGTCTCTCTGGTTTTTGTCGCTTTGCGGAAATAAAAATTTTCGAAGTGGCATTTTCAGTTACATAATTAAAAACTTACAAGTGAAATCTACATTAATCTAATATAATTATTACACTTTAGGCCTTTTTCACCATGTGTCAAGTAGGCTAACCGCCATTTAAAGTCACCGGTAAACGGGAATGATGGAGATGATATGCCTTTGTTTGTACGGTAAAAGTCCCAAACATTGAAAAGAAAATAATAAAAAAAATTCGCCTATCGAAGGATGCAGTAAACCGAGTGCATAATTTAATAAAACATAAAATTATTTCTAAAAGTAACTAATCAACACTTTACTTGTAGTTAGTGAAAGAGGCCCCTTAGCTAACTAGGTAGTGTTCACCAAGTAGTCAAAATTCGACTAAAATCTTTCCGAATGTGTAAAAAAATGTTTAAAATTTTTCATTGATAACATTAAAGCTAGTCAACATTTTTTTTTTACACTCAAAAAAATACACTTGGTGATGCACAGTTGAGGTGTATTATAAACTCAATTAAGTTTCTACCGTATATTGTACTCAATTAAGTTAAAGAGAAAAATATAAAAAATTCGGTTCACATAAAAATATTCTTCTTCTAAGGATTTTTGAAATTTCTGAGAATGTTATATTTTGTTAAGATTTTGCGAATAAAATAATTTCGAAAGTAATTATATCATAAAATCAACAGTTTTAATGTTCTGTTAGACGTAAAGTGTCAATTTTAATTACTTGTAATTATTAAAAAAAATGTAGTAAAAATTTGCTTGTATTTTCACTGTATATGTATTTATTTTTTTATTTTTCAGTGGCACTATTTGTCCAAAGGAATAGTGGGATAAATCAGTACCATTTGTACCACCAATGGTACTGTCAAATGGTACAGGTGGTCCGGAGGGAATTATTCATTCATATTTGGCAAATCGTATCAGTAACAGTTGGTGCCTAAAAACGATTTTCGGGTATTTATAAATTTCATTTGAATGTATTCTATATGAAAATCCTCCTGGAATAAATGCTACCAATAATAGTATTTTTATATGAAAATTCTTAAAGCGTCAGCAGCGCAATTGAATCGCCATCGCCCATGGCAATTTCTGTCCCTAGGCGACAAAGACATGTAGCTATTACCTAATCGTAAACTGGACTGTCAATCCTTGTTATTATAAAAAACACAATAGTCTTTGTAGACTACTTGTGTTTACTTATATTTATTTTAAAGTTTATATATATAAATAAAGCAAGAGATCGCATAAAGTTCTTGTTTGCTCTTCCGAATGCTATGACTCCGTGTATTTGTTGATGGTTAGCATTTGCGGCTGGAGTGTGGTTGTTCTGCTTGTGACCCACAAACCCCGTGCACGGCTCGCATTGACCCACTATTCAGATCTCACTTTAATTGTAAGTGCAACGACCGCCTATCATAACAGTAGAGGGCAAAGCAACGAAAAATATGTTTGTATAATGGATTTACAGTGGAATTTCGAATAGCTAAGTGTACACATTTATTTTTATAACTAGTTGATGGCCGCGACTTCGTCCACGTTGAAAAATTAACATCGGCATATAAAAATAAAAACATAAGGTGCATTTTTCCAAGATAAGAAATATCCTATAAGTTAATCCTATATCCTATACAGTAGATTGGCGTGTCTAAGGAGTTGGGTACTTGATAGAAAGAATGGGATGAATCCACCAAGGGTCATTGGACATACCATCTCATAAAAGATTTGCAAAGCTGGACGAACAGAAATCACGGCCATACAACATTTCGTAAGATACAATGTTTCAGTGGCCACGGCGTCTTCGTGAAATACTTAGCCATAATTAGGAAAAGGGAAAGCGCGCATTGCATGTACAGTGAATGTCATGTAGATGAGCAGAACACACTGTCTTCTTATGTAAAAAATGGGAGAACGAGAGGAAGACGCTGTTACTGAAGACAGGATTGCTAACACCAGACAATCTAATCAGCATGATGTTAGAAAGTAAAGAAATGTGGCAGTGCGTCCAAGAGTTTCTGGGGTTAATTATTAAGACCAAAAAGGCAGATAAAAAAGCGAATTTGTAAGGCAAACAAAGTTATCATGGTTAAGGGTGTAACGGCGAGTACATGGATAACTGGGAGACAGGAGAGCTTCAGCCAGTAGGAGTCCGTCACTACTTAACTGGCTAGACAGGTTAAGTGTACAATGATGGATTTCCTCTCCTTATATAATAAAAAAAAGCATCAGGTCAAGTTTACCATGTCATGGAAATACCACCGGAGTAACATTATATAAAACTTCAAATCAATAGAACATGTGGAAGTTAGTGAATGGACGGGATCCCACTAGGTGGTCCTACAAGATATTAAATACAGAATATTACAATGGGCTGCGACCAGTATCGCGCCTTGACAGTTTATGGTGAAGGTCAGCAGTGGTGTCTCAGCTTTTAATTATGATAAAATCAATACATAATTCGTTGTTATAAATACGTAGACTAGTTTAGTTTAGACATGTAAGTATATAAATAGTTTAAGCCATTCACGATAACGTAACGTTACAATTAATTGCTCATAAGTGTCTCACAATTGCGTCACCTTTAACAGTTTTAATTACATTAATAATTTAAACACACTTACAAAGCGAAATGATGTGTTCCTTCCTATTAATTCCTACATACATTTTGGCTAACCGGTCACAAGTTCTAACGGTACTCTATTTTATGAGCGCTAAATAATATTTTATTATTTAAATTTCGCCAGTATATCTAACACCTATTAAAATAACACATGGACATTTATTTATGTACTTAAAAACCAGTAGTTATCGTGAAAATAGGAAAGAATAGAATTTTGAAACTTTTTGATGTAGTTTATAATAATTTGGTAAGTAATCTTTATATATAAACTAGCTGTCCCACTCCCAGCTTCGCCCGGGGTGCATTTTTTTTTTCGTAAAAACCTTTCCTGATTATCCCTTGATAACATTGGTGAAAACCGCATGAAAATCAGTGCAGTAGTTTTTAATTTTATCGCGAACAGACAGACAGACGCGGCGGAGGACTTCGTTTTATAATATGTAAGGAAGGAGGAAGAAGGTCGTGTTAGTTACACTATTTATAACCCAAGAGCGGCTGAACCGATTCTTATGATCTTTGTTTTATTGAATTTGTCTCCATCCCGAATAGCAGAATAACTATTAAAACTTCGGAAAAATATTCTCGAAAAAAATGTGAAGAAAATTCATTTTCTCAAACATTTTGTATGAAATGGGTTTCTATTCTCCCTGAGGCGGTACGAAGTTCGCGGGTCAGCTCGTTGGTAATAAAATTAATGGTCATTTTGTGTAGTGGCATTTTCTGTTACATTTTTAAAAAAAAAAAACCCTGTACTTCAAATAACAATTTGTTGTCTGTTACAATAAATTTATTTAATCTAAATTTTATAGTGGAATTGTGGCAGTTGTGACTACAATTTGGTGAATCGACATTTTCTACATAAATACTCTCACTTCTTTGATTTTAATCGATCAGGCTTCCTTGAGCCTACGGCTCAGTTTTTCTTATGTTAAAGTCGACCGACAGGCTGACGACCCACTAGACGGTAGGTGACTACCGTCGCCTATAACACAAGCAACACCACAGGTGCTACAAGTATAGTGGGAATTATTCGTGTATCTTTACTAATGTTATACGAGTAAATATGAAAGTTTGTGTAGTGCTCTAAATAAAATATTGGTATTAACTCTCAAAAATGGCGCGCGTCAAGGTTGTTGCTTGGAACTTGCGGTGAAAATTCGACTGTAGCCTTACAAGCTGTATCGCACCTCAGCTCTGCATGCTTTGCCTGCTTTGTTTGCCATGGTTTTGCCACTGAAACCACGAACGCTAACGGACAGTGCAGCAAAATTCAGTCCAGCAAATCCGCCAGAATTAAACATTGTGCACAATACTCGTCGCATTGCGATAAGTTGGCCACAACTTCTTTTTTGTGACCTCGGAGTAACTACTGTTCCAGTGATATGTGACCCAGTTTGCGTAACTGTGCAAACAATGGGTGATACTTGTTAATGTTGCTGCTATCCTACGAGAGAGCTGTGGGTGCATTGTCCTCCAATGAGAAGACACCCGACGAAAGAGGTTGGCCTCGCAGTCCCTATCGTCATGCCCTTTGAGAGCGCCGAAGGCGAGATAATCAGTCAGGCGAAATTCGCAAAATAATTGCAGAAAAAAGTTTTGTGATTCCATTTTTAAGATTAAATACCTACTTGAAATGTTGGAGTGAAATAATAAATTTAATCGAAGGCATTCGTTATCCAATGATAGCATTATATGAAAAAAAAATCGGAGTTAATAATAATGCAAAATAAAAGTCTATTATTATTATTTTTTTATGTGAGTTCTTATGTTGAAGGTACCAAACAGTAGGCTGGTGGTTCAATTGATAGAGGATGCTAGGACGCTGCAGACCTTCCTTATATATTACAAAAAAAAATTCCTCCGCTGCGTCTGTCTGTCTGTCTGTTCGCGATAAATGTATGTTCCCTATGTAGACTCCAAAACTACTGAACCGATTTTGATGAAATTTTCAGACAATCTTCAGATTAGTCCAGCGAGTGATCCTGTGAAGTTTAGGAGCGATCTGATAAGAAAAATGGACGCGGACGAAGTCGCGGGCAAAACCTAGTGTTATATAAAAACCAATGCAAATATGTATGTATGTCCTCTATGGACTCCTATACCGCTTAACTGATTTTATTCCGGTTATCACTCATGGAAAGATGGGTAAAGGTTTGGACATATAAAAATTGCACTCCGGACGAAGCCGGGAGAGGGTCACTAGTGTTTAATAAATTTAATACTATATACCAATATCTTAAAACAGTTGTCTGTGAATCTCAACCATATTAAGTAAATGTCCTATCCTCTTACACGAAGCAGAAAATGAGCGACTCGTGACCGATTGCTAGTGAAAATTATCAGGCGACATATTGATTTTTTACAATTTAACACCGTCCACGTAAATAAATAAGTATTATTTATTTACGTGTAAATAAGTATAAGACATGTAAATAAGTACTCTGGCTTGGTCAATTACATACCTACACTATATTTTATGTGCATATTGATTTCTAGCATTTTACTATGTTGTAGAAAGATATCGTTAAAACCATTTTTCTACAGCAGTTTCAATTCACCGTCGGTTCAAAGATAAATAATGAGTGAATACGAGTATGCAGGTAAGTTTGATTAATGTTTTAACAAACTACATGCTTCATTACTTAAGTATTTGTTAACTACTTAACCTTATTTCCAAAGGTGTTTACTACCTTTGTAGAGGATAGGTATAATATCTGTAAATTTTGATATTTTAAAAAATTATATACATATTGCAGTTCGTACGTAGGATGGTACAACTGCCATAGATATTCAACCATTGTGAAGAGAAATTTTCAGAGCAATATTTAAAAGACTTTTGATATAGGTTAACTATGAAGTAACTGTGAAGTATAAGTTACTGTTAAGTTTATTATGAAAAGTGTATATTTGCATGACAAGTAAGTACAATTAAAATTATATTTATTTATTTTTATTAATAAAAAATATTATTTACTTTATCTTTTTGTCGACTCCTTTTTGAAAACTGTTTTGTGTTTTACAATAAAATATGCATTGCACATTTATTTAGATAATATTTCGTTACCATAATGACATAATATTTCATCTTACATAATTATCTAACATGTTAAATAAACAATAAATTATCGAAAAGTAGCAACACTTAACACCTATTGTTTATAATAAAAATATAATCAGCATTGACGCATTGAGGCTCAATAATGTGATAATAAAACATTTATTTGTTTGAGAATATTCTTGAGAGATGAAACAAATATTTGTCTTTTATCAATGCGGTGCAAAGTTCTCTACGTAAAAAATAAAAGCGCAGCTGCTGTAGCCTGTAGTATATCGGGTCCGTTCGCAAATGTAGTCTTTATTTTACTACGGTAGGAATCGGCAGCTCGCTGGCATCCCCTTTGGTTTTTTTTTGCGTTTTCTAGGCGACGCAAACACATTACCTATGTATGTACTACATACTACTCATGTGCATACTATCAAGTATATTGTCAAGCCAGCATTCTCCACAACACGCTTAAAAAAATTGCAAAACCCTGAAGAAACTTTGAAAGATTTTAATAGGCATTGCTTTTGTAGCTTAAATCCCATTAAATCCAAGTGAATGACTATTATCATAAATAGATCGATACATTTTTTTATGTTAAGGTCGATAGACAGGCTGACGGTCCACTTGGTTGGTTGCTACCGTGGCCTATAACACAAGCAACGCTATAGGTGCTGTAAGTACGCCGCCGACCATTGAAGGATTAAGGATAAGGGCTGACGAAGAGAACTCACTTACTTACTTACTTACTTACTCCCTTACTCACTCATCGAAACACAACAGCACATAATAAATGCTGTTAATTCACGGTGGTCTTCTGTACATATATTTAGGAAAAAATTACATCTAGACAAACTTTCTCTTCTTGACAATCCTATCTTCACAGTAGGTCGTATTTTATTTATATACATAAAACATATTTAATACTCGTAGTTAATCATACTATGATACGATGGCCCGCATACTTAAGTACATAGTAGAGTAAACTGCTGCATGAAGCGATAAAGTTGTCCCAATTAGTAAATGTTTTATCATGTAGGTAGTATTAGGGCACAGAGTAACATTACTTAGTTAAATAGGTTGACGCACGCTATGAACTTCATCCTATTAATATTATAAATGCGAAAGTATGTACATAAGTATATTTGTTTGGATGTATGTTACTGTTGCTTAATCAAAAAATTATTCAAATACGCCTGAACGGATTTAGATGAAATTTGGCACACAGATAGCTTATTACCTGGATCAAAACATAGGATACTTTTTATCCTGGAAAAATTTTAGGTTCCCGAGGGATCGTATAAAAATGTAAAAAATCTAGTTGTTAACCTTTTAGGTGTTCAAATATTAGCAATTCATTAAATAAATATGATAAATAAAATCCGCCAAACAAATACATATAACAAAAACGTACGACGACGATTATAATAAATGCTTAAATAGAAAAAAAAAAATAAAGTATTGACTTACATGTATACATTGTATCCCAGTGTAGCCCTTAACAGCGTGTTACCTTTAAACACAAATTTCTATGTAAGTCATTTGATGTTAAAATAATATATTTATTAATAAAGTTAGCGGTTACATTTGCAATTATAACTAACGTAAATAAAGTAAACCAAAAATAGACGACCACCAGCGCTTGGGCTGTATAGTATTATGATAACGATTTGTAAACTTTCGCATACATTTATTTATTTCATATACGAATAGGTATGTTAATCACGTAAAATTGTTGCTGTGGAAAATAAAGTTTTTTAATGCCTGTAAAAATTAACATAATGCTTATGTAAATAAATTTTGTTGTTAAAATTAATAATTAAATTCAATTTTAAGAAGTAGGTACGATAACAAAATTACTTTAAGAGCGCATACAAAGGTACACTAGCGCCACTCCTTTAAAAAAATATTATCTCGTGACTGAGAAGGAATTATCAATTACTGCTCAATAATTACCCCCGGTAAGTGTGTATAATTTTCTAAAACCTTTTATGAAGTGTTTTATATTGAGACACGATGCAACAAAATTGGATCTAAAGAAATATGGCCACTTTTCTTTAAATCCAATTTTGTTGCTTCATGTCTCAATATGAAACTTTATAAAAGATATTAGAAAATTCTAGACACACTTACCGAGGATCCTTATTGAGCAGTTATTCATAATTCCTTCTCAGACACGAGATAATATTTTTTTAAAGGAGTGGCTCTAGTGTACCTGTGTACGCGTTCTTAATTAGTACTTACTAAAGTACTAATTAAGAAGTAATAAGTTAAGAGTAAACTTTTTTGAATGTTATAATAGTTTTCGTGATGCGGGGATAGTATTGTGTGGCGATCCCGTGTTGATCAAAAACTACGATATCGAGCTTATTAGTGATAATAGTTCAGTCCTTGATTATAGTGTCCCAGAATAGAGCATATTTAAAGCGTATTTAAATTGTGTTGCGTTTTTAATATTAATATAATATTAAATTAACTGTTACACGTGTTGTTGGTTCTATACGAAAAGTAAAAAAATATTAATTAATAAAAATGCATTTTTTTTTCAACCCTTTTTAGAAAAGAAAAACATTTAGCCCATAACTTAAGGATTAAAAACTGTTGTTAAAATTTGGAGAATCTTTTCAAAGGCCACAAGATTTTTAGTTAGTGTTTCACACAAACAATATTACATTTCTAATATTCTTGTCTCAGTAAAACAATTAATCAGTATATATATATAATTATAATACCGTAGATTTTCGTTAAAAAAAGTAGGGCTTTGATAGCCCCGATCGCAGTTTAACTTTGATCACGCTTTTTGTTTAATTTTTGAATATATTAAAACCATATTTAGACGATAGAAAGACAAACAGAAGTTGATGTTATGGTTTTTTTAATTTCTTTTTTTTCGCCAATATTTAAAGAAGTAGAGCTATTTTGATTTCAAAATTGATCAAAGTAACCCCGTTCCACCGGTACTGAAGAACAGAAGCATTATAAAACACATTTATTTTTTTAATGTTATCCACATTGTATTATTATTGCATAAGTTAAAAAATTACCTAGAAGAAACGGAAAATTATAATAAGGTAAACCTAGCTATAAATCTAAAATTAATATAAATAACTTCATTATAATATAAATATTTTCTCCTGGCTTATACTAACTAAATTATATAATTATTTGAGATTTCATTATTATTTTATTAGTATTATTAATGACATTATTTGTTAATTAGTACGACCTTAGAAACCATTAGTAATCATGTACTTATTGTTTAATATAATTGAAAAACATTAATAACATACAAGGTCACTGAAAATTTTTAGGCACTTACTTACCATTTAAAAAAAAAACAACAACAATTTGGTGATGGTATCGCACGGAAACCGCATTGATGTTATATATTCGAATAATAAGCCCGCCACTTATGTATTATTCATGGTTACAAACTATCAGTACAATTATTAAATAAAATTATACTTGAAAATATTACATTATACGTCAAATTACTTGAAAGTTCTACACGCGTCATTTTGTTTATGTCATTTAATCTATCATATACAAAGAATATTCATGATTGCTATCAGTTTCCAGCCAGTTAACACTGATAGATGCACTGTTGGATTTGTAATTTGCCAACTCTTTAAAACATCTTCGATGCGATAGCAATAGGTAGGCGTTTGTGCAGTTTTAAAATAGCTCACAAATTTAAACAGGCCTCAATTCGCTCAGTGGGCAACGAGATTAGATTAACAACCTAGAGAACACGTCTACACAGACAAGTACTTAGTGCGTTCACAGTTTTACACTATATTTCACTACACTATAGCCAATTTAGTAAAATTAATTATAGCGTAGGTAAGATTATAGTAATAAGTATAGAAAAGTCTAATCTTTGATTAATATATTATATATAGTACATTTCCTGTAGAAATTCCTCTAACAGAATTCTGTGACACTATGAAAGGATGCATTGAAGAAGAGAGAGAACCAAAGCAATTCCAATGTGTGAAATACAAAATACAGAATACAGGTACACGTGAGAATACAGATTAAATTAGAAGGATTTAATCATAAATTTGTGCCGCGTAATAGTCATCTTGAATGTGCAAATGTGCAAGAAAATGTACAAGAAGTGTAAACCACAAGAAACAATTTAAACTGTGACCATACTCAAGCCCACACATGGTGGAATTCACATGTGTTTGAAGATTGCTATATTTTCAGACATGACCGATGTTTTATTAACTGTTAAGTAAAACAATAATTGTTAGAACAGTTAATTTTAGTGAATATCTTTTCTAATACAAAGAAATTCCAAAAGAGTTAATGATGCAGGCTTGGCTGATTTCAATCTGCATCTTGTTTTGAGGCGACAGTTTTAGAAAAAGTGGCTGTCGTTTGCTTTGAATTAACCCTGAACTAGTTACTGTATAGTTACTCGGAACAATTATTTGGTAGGTAATAAAAAAAACATATTTGTTGGATGTTAAAATAAAAGTCCCGCCCTTGGGCTTCGCACGGATACTATTTTTTTTTAAATTATAAACACGAACCTTCCAAGTTTATTGCTTTTTCCATTAGTGAAAACCGTATCGAAGTACGTTGGGTGGTTTAATGATTAACAAAATATTATTAAACGGCTGTTTAAATTTTAAACAGCTGTTATAGTATAACCGTCTGTTGGTGAACTCGAGCCTTAAAATAAGTTATAGATAAAGGTGTTGCCATTTTTAACCTAACGCTTTTTTTTTAATTCCGTTTAAATTGTAGGTAATGAAAAACTTTCTCCATTGGATCTGAGGTTTTTCTTTATTTTTCCGTTCACTGAGTTCATTAATAATAATTACCAATGTCATACTTCTCTCGAGACTGCTATTCAGTTCCTAATTTTGTTAAATTTAAATGAATGATGACTATGTATTGACGTCATTTACTTAACGCAAAACTCGATAATTTGTTTTTTAGAGACATAACCTTAGTTTTTTTTTTGTGTGCGCACAGCTCTTGTCTTGTTTTGAAACGTTCTCAACCAACCAATCAAAAACACACACGGGATCATTTTGTCGACTGTTACGCACACATTTTGCACAACAATATTCATTTTAAAACTGATAATTACCAAATTACTTTTTCCGTTTAATCTACATCTGCTACAAGATTGGTACATTTTCATATTTATCTACGCTACATACTTAATTAACAACATTTAGGTAGTTGCTTACCTTCTAGTGATCACCTTATATTTCTTTACACTTAAGTTACAATTTATCTATAGATATTTCCATTCAATTTATTTATTTATTTATTTAATTATACAATAAATTTAACACTAATACACTAATGCTTTAATAAAATCAATAATGTAGATATGAAATTATAGTAACTTCGACAACTACTGAACATACCCCTAATGAATCACAGATAAATTCAATTCAGTACATTGACTATTTTATTTAAAATAAATTGGCGTGACCACTGTATATGGGATCATGTTTGAATTTTATCACTGGCAAAACCCAGAAATACATCTAGCATGTACAACTGTACAAGTGAGAGGGTGCGTATCGCGCATGCCCTACGACAGTTTAGGGTTATTTCACATCTCCCTCTTCTACATGCAAGTGTGAGGCGTACATCAATATGCAGTGGTAACATGCGCAGTGTTATTGATAGACTGTTTGGCGGGAAAGACGCATTGTAGCGGCTGAATAATAGAATTAATTAAGTGAGGCCAGACTTAAGTAAATCGTATTTTAATATATGTATAATATATTTAGCAAAAGCAATTAAAAAGAATAAAATGTCGGTAAATTAATACAAAAAGTAAATTGTAAAAAACCTTATAAAAATTAATAATAATAAACATTTTGAATTACAAAAACGAGCCAAGAAATTAAAATTACAAAATAATAGTTTTTTAACAAAAAATAGCCTACGTGAGATGTATTTAAACATCTTGTTTTTTAATTTATACACTTGGACGATCCGGGCATTTCTAATGACTTGTAATACGATGGATCGGGTTGAGGCCCAACCCGACCTTGTAGAGCCCTCGTCAGATGCCAACACCTACCAAACTTAGACATTTCCCGAAGTTTCGTATCACGCAACCTCCACCCATAATTCCAATTAGTGCATTCATTGAAATAGTATCGAGCCTCTGGGCGTATTTTCTTACGTTTCTCTAGATAAACATCTCTGCCGAATTCTGGCCTATGTTTGTAAATGATTTCAGTCAATTTGGGATCAACAGGACGCATGATGGGATCTTTAGATGTGTCTGTATCAGGTCTGATCAGTCTAGGATCCTCTTTCGGATCACCGAGACCTATGTCTGCAATAGAATAACCTTTTCTCAAATGTTTTACACCAGGTATGAATACTCCGTCGCGGATTGCAGACTTGCGTCTATTATATCTAGCAACAACGTGATCTCTAGTCGTGGTAGCGAGGCCTTCAACCATGTTGTGTGCAAACACATCTGTTTCATAGTAATTAGTAGGCTCTCTTGTGAGTGTTGCAGCTTGTTGTAATTTATCCCCATGTTTTATTACCCAATTGACACGATCGCGGTTTTCTTTATCATAGCACTCCTTGAGGAAGACGATCACTGCGGGATTCGTTATATCTAACTTTGGCATTTTGAGATGATACAAAATTTTACAGAAGCCAAAAACCAGAGCTTGTAGTTTTGAAGTATTATCTGTTTATGATCTTCATTAACGTAAAAACTAAAATGACATTTAAAGACTGTCATTATCATAAATAATTATATCACTGCCATACCTCTTTTCAACATACGAAAGCCAGTGTTCGACTGGTTAAAAATCCTTACATCTCTCGCTAGAGAGTAAGTAATTATATTATTTGAACAACCGCAATCAAAAAATAATTTGTTAATATTTTTATACTAATCAACCTTAATGATGTCTTATTTTTGAATGCTTTTAAAGCCTTATTATCATTCAATTTTTTTCTAAAATTGAACGACAATAAAAGTATCGCCCGCTAATGTTATTGAGTAACGTTAGTGCTTCTAACAAAAACTCCTTACTCAATGCCAAAAATTGGTATTTCTATACTAATATTACAAAGAGAGAACGGATTTTGTAAGTATTTGTAAGCAAGTAATTTTTAGAAAATCTTTGAATGCAATATTACTAACTTTCAAAAATAACATAAAGTCTTCTTTCAGCAAAATATCCTAACTACGATATTTAAGGTACTTTCCCTTCATGTCGCATAGTCTTGGGACGCCCTGTAGGTATACTAGCGACTCGCTCCCAGCTTCGCACGGGTGCAATTTTTGTCTGCAAATTATATATTATAAAAACCTTCCTCACTTAACGCTCTTTCTATTAGTGAGAACCGCATGAAAATCCGTTCAGTTGTTTCAGATTTTGTTTTATAATATGTAAGGATAATAAATTCCTAATTGCACACAAACGAAGTCATGTTGGGTCAATGAAATCAACCAACAAAATTATACCATAGGAATATGTTAAATATATTTTTATTGAAGATTTTCGAAAAGGTGAACATTTATCAATAAATAATCTACAAAACTAGGTAAGCTTCTAAAAACAAGATTACAAATTACAAAATAAACTACATTCTATAAACTTAGTTGTATCTAATCCAATGAAGTAGGTACGGTGCCTAATTTCATGAGCATGCATCTAAACTATGAACCTATTGCTAACAACTAACTAATCAGACGGTGCATTTTGAAGGTCCAGGTAATTCAGACGACTTATAATGAGAAGGATCTTGTTGAGGACCGACACGTGAAAACAAATTCCTTGTTAAATATCCATATTTGCCGAATTTAGTCTTAGGAGGTCTCTTGCTGTCACGGAATCTCCAACCATAATCCCAATTACTACATTCATTGAAATAATATCTGTTCTCTGGTAGAATCTTTGATCTTTTTATTATATATTGTTCTCTTCCATTTTCCGGTTTTGATTTATAGATGATCTCTGTCAAACTTGGATCAACTGGTCGCATTATGGGATCAGTAAGAGTGCTGTCGACTTGCCTGGCTAATCTTGGATCTTCCTCAGAATTTCCAAGTCCGACATCTATAATAGAATGACCGTGACGCAAACTTTTAATGCCTGGGATTGAAGGAGCATCTCGAATAGGTTTCTTCTTTCTGTTGTATCCGGCGACTACGTGGTCTCTGGTTGTAGTAGCCAAGCCTTCATACATGTTGTGTGCCATAACATCTTGTTCAAAATAGTGCGTTGGTTCTCTCGTTAGTGTTGCAGCTTGATCTACTAGTTTGCGATGTTTGAACACCCAATTAACGCGTATGCGATTTTCTTTGGCGTAATTCTCGTTCAAAAAGTTTATAATCGCCGGATTTGTAATATCTAATAGTGGCATTTTTATTTTGTATATAAAAAAAAACCAAAAAAATGAGAATTCTAATGATTTGTACAAAGGAAGGTTGTTCGATAAATTATTATTAAGGGAAATAAATGTCACATATGTATTTACGTCATAAAATATAAATAATTACAGATATAAAAAGGAGGTGTCATAGCGTGTCTGTTACCTATTAATTTAAATCTAATTTTGTTAAATTTTATTAACTTTAGTACGATAACTGGCGAACTTTTGACCAGATTTCGACCGACGAAAACGAATAAACGGAGGAGGTTCTCAAGTCGACGCGTAGCTATATATTTTTTTTCATATATATGATATATATGATCAAGCATAATTTTTTACAGAGTAGTCCCATTTTGATAAATTTTTTTTATTGGAGTTTTACCTCAAGGTAACATATAAATTTTTGAAAAAATTTTACTACCCTAAGATTGGTAAAATAGGGGTGATTTATTGTTCACTTACAGATTTTATTTAGCAGTAGTAATTATTTTAGCATTAGGACCTTAGACCTTTTGTTGTCCTCAATGGAATTAGATCCCAAATGTCCTCAAAGGTTTAGTCCAAATCCCATTTACGTTTTTTTCTTTATACCTACGACTTACTTTCAGACCTCGAGCAATGAAAAAGATTATTCTAAGCTGCCGAAAGGCTAATGGCCACGTCTTATTGCCTTGTACCAATTTTTCAGCTACTTTAACTAATCATTTTAATTCATTCCAGGCGTTGGGTATACCCATTTCTTTAACCATTAAAGCTAAGCAATACCCGGATAAGTTCAATTAATTAATGTAATTGAACTACTGAGACTAAAAAGTCCTAGTTCAATCAATTGAACTAATGGGAATCGATCAATTTTTGCTATCTAGTGTATATTTTCTTCTTCCAAGCAGAATGTTATGTTGTAAGATTTGTTAATTATAGTTATAAATAATACTTTAGCGATTTGTGTGCACTTAGCCTTTTTGTACATTTTGCGGTTTGTTCATTTTGAGCGTGGTGCTCATTTTGCCTGTAATATACAACATTTTGCTCTAAAGGGATTTTCACCAGGGTGAATAAAAAAAACCTCTGTTCAACCTGCCTCTATTGCGTAATTGTTTGTCTAATTTCCCATAGATTTACCAAATTGTTACCAAAAAGCTGCCTGCACGTTTGCTATAAAGTTTGTTCTTCTTTTGTCGTCGTCCTACACAAATTAGTCTAGCTTAAACCTGTGGATACCCTTTTTTTTGTTGGGAAATCCCCATGTATGTTCGGCAGCGAAGGGGACGTTGCGAGGTTAAAAAGGAGGAATATATGAGCAAATCCTTATTGACGTGCAAACATTCAAATGAAACAATGAAATATTTCAAAATTTGTTTATTCATAAATAAATAACATTTCGTTTGAAACAAAACAACCTCCATATTCACACACCATACATCTCTTCTTTTAGTGAAATACAATTTAAATTCTCTAATTATTCTCTAATAATACTTACAGCAACCTTAAACTTAAATGTTGTACATATTTTTATTACCACAATTAATTTGAGATTTTTTCCACGTAATCTAACGCTTCTAGAGAGTTAAACCATTAGTTTGTTTATTTTATTCGGGTGTTTCTTTAGTCACCTCGAATAAATTGGTCAACAGGAGATAAACTGCCCAACAATCAAGCACGGAAACGTTAATAACAATTTCAAAATTTCATTTACCGTAAAAAAAATTTAAAGCGTGGCAAACATTTAATATATTTGGTAAGTACATTGAAATTTTACAAAAAAAATCTCAAGTTTTCAGTGTCAAAACTACGATCGCGATCAATATATATACTTCGATTTAATTTTTTTTTATCAATTTTTGTTTAATAAATGGATAAATGCTACATCGAGGCCTAAATACCGGATAATAAATTTAATTGACATTAATGTTTATGTTAATGGACGACACAAACAGTATTAATAGGTCATTAACTAATTGGAATGAATTACTCATTAACTACAGTCGTCATCGCAGCTAATCAAATAATCCGAGTCAATTTCATTGTAAACTTAAGCTAGTTTCACACTACCCCGGACCGGTGAATTTACTGGGCCGGTAAAACCGCCGGATAGTATTATACAATTTATATGAAGCTGTTCACATTATGTCGGATTCGACAAAAACGCCCTGGCGAGGGAGTTTTAGTTAAAGGGATTGAATTTTATGGTGTGTTCGAAAATCAAAATGCATTTAAAAAGATAAAATAGAACAATTAAAAAAAAAGTGAAGTAAGATTTAATTTGGATTTTGATGTCACGTATTGAAAAAGATGTATTTATAAGAAATCATGTTTAATATAGATTATGTATTGAGAAAGTGAAATAAAAAAAATCCCATGTGCACATACAGTTAAAAGTTATGAGTAATTTGAATATCAACGGATCAAGAAGTATGAGAAATTGAATAGAAATAAATATATAAGAGTTTTGTACTGCAAAGCGCCGGCAGTACGCCCGGACCGGAGTAAAGTGAACGAGCTAGCAAATATGTTTTATACTGAAACCAAACTTCAACGGTTTAATGTAAACACTTACGTCCGGGCGCCGGTTTCCGGCAAATAATCCGGTCCGGCGCAGTGGGAACCAAGCCTTACTGTACATACAATCCATTGTTTATTGGGAAATCAAAAGTGCGAGGCAAACGCTCCTTAAAATTAAGACAAGTCTATATTTATAAAAAAGAAACAAAAATGCAAGCACGTTCGTGACAATTTTTTTTATCCAGTTTTAATTCGATTACGTAATAAGTACTTACCAATAAAATTACATTCCATTAGTATCTTCAAACATTAATTTTTATTTACAATATATATTGTGCATATTTAAAGTGTACACAAAATGTGCATAAGATTTGTAATTGCACAATTTGTTATACAACACACTGCAACGCAGTGGTACCACCTTAAGAAATTATTTATTCAAAAATTCATTTCCAATACGAAACTATAGAAAAATTGGATAATTTTTTGCACAATAACTTTTTTTTTTGGTATTTTGGTCATCTCTTCACCGCGACTTAACTAAACCTATTTTCAAACATAAATTATACCTAATAATTTAGTACCTTTAAAAATAATGACAATGCGCAATGTTCACAAATCCTAAGTTTATTAAAATCGTATTAAAATACTCACCTCATTCAACATTAACGAATATAATGGACCAAATAAATAATCAACGGCACCTATATACAATATTATATTAGAAGGTGTTTTATGGCGCAAGTATACGCTAAAACTAAAACTAAAACGAAATCGAATGCTCATATCGTATCCTGTTAAAAGACCAAGTGTGTTGGGAATAAAAACTGTAGGAGGGAAATTTAAAAAATATTATATATATAAATTTTAGTAAAATTTAAGAAAATGTTTGACTGGTTTGGTCAAATTGAGTTTAGTATCAAGTTCTAATACTAGACTGATTGATTAAAAAATATATTTTATGTAGATTAGCCGTTATTTAACATGCTTGGGTGCCAACATCGACCTATATCAAATACGAAGACTTGACGCTTCACGAGTTCGCGACCAAAAGGTCGAAAGCGCCATGGAAAATAAGGCGCTTACGCGTTCGCCCTTCGCTCGCTTGCAAGGGTGTGTCCACCATGATTCCCTCAGGGGATCGATGTGAGAGTAAAGCTATTGATCACACATTAGTATTGATTTATGTAATCAATATATTACTTTATATTAGTGATATAGGGTACTGAAATCGACCCGTAATTACGGAAAATTACCCGTAACTAAATGCGCAATTTCTACGTTCCGCTCAACAAATCTTCTAGTAAATAAATGTCATTGGGTGCCAATTCATTTTATTTACCGACCGCCTTTATAATAGTTATAAGACTTAACAACAAATCGGTAAACATTTTATTTAACAACACGAAGGATACAGTATGTCCGATGAATCCAAATGGACAAATCGTATATTTTTATTATTTTATTACTACCAATTTGATTGTGTTTCTAATTTTAATACTACAATTTGTATAAAGAATATGGACGACTGAGCCAACATTTACTAGCGACCTCCTTCCCTGTCGAGACTGAAATCACATTAAATTAGGCCCATCCTATCTCTTGTCGTAGACACAACTATAAAGCTTATAGTTAATAAATATTTATATCCAATATACATATGCAATAGTGGTCATGTAAACATTGTACGAATTCAATTCGACTTCATAATAATTATATTCACTACAAAATATCACTTGTCCATTAAATCCAACACTACATTAACTGCAAAGGACCTTAAGAACTCACTTGTCAACGAAAACTGATTACGAATTCCATGATTACACGTTAGTTATTGGTAGAAGCAATATATATATAAAAAAACCATAACATTTCTGTCACTAGAAAAAAAAAACTTGAAATTAATTTCAGGTCTAGTACAATGAATTTCTAAAACTTGCAGAATATGTGAAATTTTCGCGGTTCAAATTCTTGTAATTACCGACTTAAAGCCAATAAATATTTTTCCATGAAAACATCATTTTAAAATTTTGTTATCTAAAGCTACAATCTATAAAGGATTTTCTTAAATATTGAAAATGCTTGCGTATGTTATATTACTTTCGCGAGTTCAATCAGTGATGCGGATGATTTTGTCTTGGATTATTCGCATTATAGTAAGTTGAGACAACAAATTGTCCCAAATATATATTCGCTCGTATACAGAGTGCCCTTAAGACCGTTTCTTAACAAACCATACACACGCATAACTATATCTATCTACGCTTAAATTCAATAAGCCAAATGGGGAAACAAGCTAAACGCTCAATCGCAAAACCAGCAAACATTATAATAGTAATTCTGGTCAATCTGTCTAAATTTGGTCCATATTTGAAGAGTTGGTCTACTCGGTGGAGGGGCTGAACTTGGCGGCGGTGGCCGGCGCAAGCGCATTGTGACAGACGAGTCCAACGACGGGGTTCTCGATGTTCTCGTACTTGCAGTTGGTCTCGGAGGAGAGACTCACGGCGCCGCTGCTGTCGCCTTCGAACGTGTTCTCTGTGTCGTCAACGTTCTGAGAGCTGAGACTGGATTTGTCGTTGGGCTCGAAGTCGAGTTCGATCCAATGCGCGCGATTGCTCTTCACTCGGTCCAACATCGGCTGCAGACTCGGCGACAACACTGCGAACGCCTGAAACACATTCAAAAAAACGTTACAATTACAGTGGTACAGATTTTAGGTGCAACATAAACTTATTCAAGTTTTTATCGTACACCATATAGTGTCGCCGGAATATGATAAAAAGATTAGTACACTTAATCTTAAACAAGCCCAAATATAAAAAGAACATTTTTTTCATTTGGCAGTCTATTTCCAATGCACAAAACTTAACTCTCACTCTTACATGTGCCTAACTCATATAAGTGCAACTAGAATGCACACTTGCTACAGGATATTCTGATTAATGTTAATATTAAATATTATATTTAAAAATTTACTGTAAATTGCTGACGAGTTGGTTATGCTGCAGACTACTAGATGCTGCAGAATCAGGTCAAGGTTAAAGTGTCATCGAAATACACCAAAGTAACAATCGAACCTGTTGAAGTTAGTGAAATCCCTTCGTCAACTAGGAAATGGGCTTTTAGATCTTCTAGCTTTTAGACTTTTTGTCTGTTGATATGTGTGTTTGTGCACGCTAATCTCGAGAAATAGCTTAATGAATTTGGATTAAATTTGGCACACAGATACCTGGATACTTTTCATCCGAGAAAAACATTAGGTTCCCGAAGGACCGTCAAAAATATAAAAAATTCGCGGTGACGCTACCGTCGCTACAGCGATTATTTAGGTATTATATTTTTTATTTTTCAAGGCAGATGAAATTGCGGACACCAGCTAATTTTTAATTAGCTTTATCTAAATTTATATCACATATTAGAAAGGGTTTTTTAAAAGGTATTTTAAATCAATCTTCTAATAAGTACCTCATAAATAGGCAGACAAATGGTATCAATGAATTTCACTTGCATGGCAGGCAGCTCATCTTCTTTGTCTCTGTTCATTATGTCCTGAAACAATAGTTGTATAGCTAAGTAAAATCTAAGCGATTCCTTTTTTTAATGTAAAGTTCGGCAGGCTGGTAGGCGGATTATTGGATCGCTTATATATGAAATCGTACTTATAACAGGATATAAGAAGGCGATGAGTTCGAAAACAAGAGTATGTGTACTAGTCATAATCATAATCATAATGACATAGTCCCCCTCCATGGATTTACATCGCAAATGGTCCACTAGTCCACATCTCAAAAAGTCCAATCGAAAAGGTCCACTAGTAACTACGACATTACATGTTGTGTTCATTTTGCATTTGGTACACCTATCTCAAAGCGTAGGAAATAGCGGTTAAAAGATTTATGTCCTTGAAGTTAATAACTTAAGGGCACTTACGATTGGCGTGAGGTTAAGGTTCTGGCGCTCGAGGTCGCCCTGGCGGAAGAACTCGCCGGCGACGAGTGCGGCCACGCGGCGCTCTACGGGCCACGGCTTGGTGATGGCTGCCAGGTCGCAGGCCGTCATAAGCATGGCCCGCAACAGGCCTCTGCGGGCCTCGCACGCGCCCCACGACGACCCCACGGAGCGCTCCGACCGCACCAACTCTATGAACGCCTTGCGCTTGCTGAAACCATTTACATCATCTACATTACCACCATTCCTTTGTTGAATTCCTAAAATGTTGAATTGTTTGCGTTAAGCACTACGTCGACTTTTTAAAATGTTGAATTCCTAAAATGTATCTCCCAAAATGTTGACTTTTGATTACATACTTGGTAGTTGGCATCACCATGCGGTCTCATCCGCACGTTATTTGACAAGAGACAAGAAAATGTCAACAATTGAAATGTTACCTGAAATAGACGGCCAGATCGGTGGAGAGAATTGCGTCCTCGAGCACTTTGACGACTCTCTCGTAGTCGTCGGAGGAGAGATGCGCCAGTATCTGGTTGCCAGGCGAGTTCAGGATCATCAGGCACTGGTCGAAGTGATGGTGTTCCATCGTCGACGTCGAATACAGTTGCGCTAGAGGTGATGAAGCCCTAGAAAATAGCAAATGGTATACGAATTAAAGATTTACAAGAAACTATCGATAGAAATAGTGACATCAACACCGATGATTACTTCATCGGTTGAGGTGAAAATGTTTATGACCAAGGTTGTGCCACCCCAGTCACAGTTAATAACTATACACTCGAAGTTACTGATGAGTACGTCTACTTGGGACAAACAGTCCATTTAGGCAGATTCAACTTCGAGGAGGAGGCCAATCCGATGATTCCAGTTCGGATGGACAGCCTTCTTGAAGCTCCGAGATGTCTTCTTATGAAGGAGGCCTTTTGTCAGCAGCGGACGTTCTTTAGCGAGATGATAATGATGATAATCAACAGAAAACCTTCTTTAAAAATTGTAAACTCACTTGATTTGAAAAGAGTTATTGGTCCCTCGGTGGTCGAGATCGTGGCAAAGGCATCCGATGATCAGAGCCAAGCATTCGAGTTCCCCAAAAATTTTCCACCATTGCGTCTCCTGAATATACAAAATATCGGTTATTGTATATGTTTTAAAAATAGGATCTAAATGTCTTACATATCATGTTATCTAAAACTGCATCTGCATTGTGCAGACTTTAGAGTTAAGGGCAGTTTTTAAGTCTTTTATTTTTTTTTAATAGGTATTTTAACTTTACATTTATGCAGCTGTGGATATACTTCTGACATTGATGGAGTTATTTAGCCATAAGTTTAAGAGTCCTGAACATAGATACTCTTCTCAAGTCCAATTAAATAATGTTATTTGGTTCTAATCTGAGTGATACTGGGTTCGACGGGTTTAGCATCGAACCCGCCTAATTTTATAGAGTAGAAACTATGACGATGCAACAAAAAGTACATACCGTGAGGATTGCGAACATCATCTGTGCGACGTTGAACGCGTGCCTCCAATTGTGATAGGTGACGTTTCTGTAATTCTTCTTAACGCTCAAAAGCCACCGACAGAGAACACTGTAGTCTATATGAAACCGCTCAACGAAGTCTAAATCTAGGAACATACGAAGGCAGGCGGCCAGAGTGTCGTCGTCCGACATTTCGATGTCGTCGAACGACAGTTCGTGGAGGTTAAAGTGAGCTGATGAAGGTATCCTTAATGTCTGTGAAGGAAACAGTGATATCAATCAATTATGTTGCCAATCTAAGCTCTTCTGAATTCTAGTGGCGAATCAGACGATAACATTTTATCGTGTGATCCAAGACATTGTCATGACAACAAATGGTGAAGCTCGTACCCTTAAGGAGAGATCGTCAAGTGGATAAACAATTTATAGGTGTAGGCCGTTAAAAATTGCGATATAATAATCGCCGTCTAAAATTATCAAAATTCATGAGTCTGTGGTCACTTTAGTTCTTTTAACATCTTCTTTAGTATTCTTATTACGAATATAAAGGCAGCCTTTCCTTAATTTTAAAATTACTATTAAATAACAATTAATAACTTTTTATTATTTAAAAAAATAACTTACTCGTAACCTCTGTGCATCATCCAAGGAAGCAGACGCGTGGTAACTTAATACCTGAAAATATAGATTTTTTTAAATTAGTACTGTTCGATGCATTTCGATCAACCTCTATTAGGGACGAATCGTGACGTCGTCACACAATCGAGCGCCGCCCTCGTTTTTAAATAATGTTTCTAGATTAATTTGGCATTTTTAGAAAAAAAAAAGTATGTCATAAACTTTGAGAGGATAAATATAGAGCACAAAAATCGTTATTCCATAATTATAGTATTCTTTGACAAATACTTTTATCGTTTTAAGATTCAATTTTCCAAGACACTAATTACGAAGAAATTTTTCTATTTCTATTATTATAATTTCATATTAACAGTTTTATACTCTTTTAAGGTTTTTTAGGACCTCTGACTTTCGCTGTTCCTAATTAGTGTATGAGAAGGCACATTGTCTTAGTTGGTGTTTATCCTTACATATTATAAAACAAAGTCCTCCGCTGCGTCTATCTGTCTGTCTGTCTGTCTGTCTGTCTGTTCGCGATAAACTCAAAAACTACTGCACCGATTTTCATGCGGTTTTCACCAATGGATAGAGGGATAATCAGGGGTTTTACGGGAAAAAAATGTACCCCGGGCGAAGCCGCGAACGTGACACCTAGTATATGTATAGGTATAACAATATTATCCTTTAATCAATTTTTTTAACACAAAATATTTTTATTTTTGTGTGTCTGGCTGTCCATTTGTTTGCAGGGGCTAGTTTCAAAAACGGCAAAACAATTTTAATTAGTCTTTCGGTTTAAAAAATTTATTCTCATAAAAAAGAACAAGTTGTCCACTTATGTTGTCAGCTAACTACATTTATATCGGTACATTTAATCCATCGGAGATTAATTAGGTATTTCCAACATTGGTCCATACGTATTCTTTTAATTTAGCCTTTCAATTAAAGATTTATACAGCAATATAACAGAAAGAGTATGCATAAAATATTTAAAAAAAATACACACAAGAAAATGAAGAAAATATGAAAAAAAAAAAATTGAATAGGCAGGCATCCTTTATGAAATAAATTGAACTCACGTCAAGTGTAACACTCTGTTTGGCCATAGCTGTGATTGCTTTCTCGTACATATGCGTGTTATGAATACCCATCCCACAGAATATCGCGAATGCCTCCACGAAATTCTCATCGTTCTTTGTGAATAGGAGGCCATCGAACTTGTTGATCAACTGAAAGCAAATAAACGTAAATATTATTAGCAAAACGGCTTACCTAAGTAAAACGTATTCGAATATACCAATATATACCAAAAAATTCTTTAATTCTTTAGCTATCGAATGGTGTATTTAAATCAAATTAAATCTGAAGTAGATGACAGATGTGTAGGACTTATTCGCAAATGGTCCACTCATCCACATCTCAAAATGTCCACAAAGCATTTGGTCCACATCGCATTAATCTGTATTTTGTTATTATAATTTTTCTGAATTGCTTCTAATTATGGATGCAAATTTAAAGACGTATTCGCGTTAAAATATGCCTTAAATTCAGATCTTTTTATTATGATATTTAAAATAAAAATGCGATAGGCAGGCTGATGGTATACTTAATGTTTGACTGTTGGCTGCTATCATAGAAAAATCAAGAGTGCAAGTGTGATAAATAATTCTGTTACTTACAGATCAACAATTCTATAATAAACATTCAGGGGGAATTAAAGGTGTAATAAAAAAGTCTGTTTGAAAGGCTATTATAGAATCGCTGGGTGTTTAATTTTAAGCGGTAATGAAGCTCGGGTTTAACGATTCTGAGCTGATACTAGTATGTTAGTATCATATTATAAGCGTACTAAATTGCTTTTTATTTTATTTTATGTATTTCTCGTAAGTCATACATTGTTTTGACCCCTCCGTTACTATAAACTATCAAATACATTATTTATTTTCAGGCTTTTGCTACATAAAAAGACATATCTACAAATTTTCTTCATAAATTCAAATATATACTGAATTATATACTTTATTTGAGGCTATTAATATCTAATTTTCAGCAAAATCATTTTAGGGTTCCAAGTTGAAATAACGAAAATCATAATTCGATAAGTTTAAATTAGTTGAACAATCGACGGCATGTTTATGTGGCCATCGTTTTAATTAAAAAAAAAAATGTAAAATAACGTATTAGTATTTCTTCAACATTTCGTATGAGATTGCAAAAATGAATAAGTAAACAAGTAAAAATAAAGTTCGGTATAATATGTTCGGTATAACATGTACCTACGTGTGAGTAGTATCGTACTTAACTTGAAAACACCCACAAAACTCCAAGAGAATTGTCTCGTTAAAAGTAACTAGAATCTCTGCTGCCAAATGTTTCTCTCTACCGCAATTCCAAATAAAATTTAAAGTCCGAACTCGCATCCTGAGATGAAATTCAATTAAAATAAATACGTACTGCCGCAGTGCGCAAAAATCAACAAATAAGTATGCCTACAATTTTATTTAATTCTCAATTACGCTACTTACGCTTACGCTACTTTGAAAAGTTAATACTGGCAGTTAATTAAAAAATTAAACAGCAATCAATTGTGAAGAGAGACTCGATAACAATTCAAACCTAGTAAATGTTTCAATAATAAAACTTCAATTACTTTCTTTACGAAGTCATAATTTAGCCGCCAATAAATAGAAGTCAAATCAAATGGCGATTTATAAAGAAATGGGTATTTTATGTTACTGTTTTAGTAAGGTACTTTGTATGGTACGTCTTAAATATGCACTTAAGACCTCCTAAACCACCTAATTAAGGCGATAACTTTTATAATTTAATGAAAATTCAACACGTTGCAATCAAGTGTTTCGTCTGGCGGCAGTAACCATCACCCCCTTACAGAAGACCATCGTAAAACAGTTTTATGTGTACAACGGTCTAGCATGAGTTCACAATGACCACACTCGCTAGCGAGAGCGTAAAACATTTATATGGAAAATTGTGAATTGTCAATGTCAAATTTACAATTTTCCAGTTAATATTTATATATAGTTAGATTTTAGCAATAATTACAAAAATGATAACACAATATTAAACCTCAGTGGTTTTTAGTATTATCATTTTACATGTATTATATTATTAGCCTTAAAATTGTTTAAATTATAAGTGAAATTTTAAAAAAACATTGTAAAATGCAAATTAATAACCAAAATGTACTGTGATGTATTAGCTAAAGTAATGAATACACGAGCGGCAGGCTATGCGTAAGCTTGCTTATTGTTTCGGTAATGGTCTCACGTTCTGTCGCATACAGTCCGCAGTGCGCTATCTATTTGTAACAATGTATAGTTATTGAAGTGAAAACTTCTTTAGGCGCGTTGGACTTTTTGAGATGGGAAAAAACCATTGAACTTGCGACCTGTTACGTAATGTAACCGAAACCTCCGTATATAAGTATGTAATTTCCTGACGATTAAAAAAATACACACGTGATTGTTCAAGTTTTCACTCCTGTCGGCACTCCCGGAGAGCCACTGTTTTTTTTTATCTTTGGCAATTTAAAGATTGTGTTAATAATTATTTTTTCCCTTTTCCCCCATTTTCCTTTTGATAGTATTTCTTACCTATTTATTTAACAATATAATATAATAGCTCGCTCGTATTCACAAAATCTTTAATATATATAAAAGGCGATGTGTGTATGTATGTCCCCTATAGACTCCAAAACCGCTGAACCGATTTTGATGAAACTTTCAGACAATCTTCAGATTAGTCCAGTGGGTAATCCTATAAAGTTTGGTAGCGATCGGACGATCTAATAAATGTCATGATTATAAGTTAAAGTTTTTAAAATTTCATGATAAATCAACCAATTTTTTATTTTTTATTGAAAATCAACTTCTTATTAAAATTGTCAAGGAAGTAAGTAAGCCTCAGCAATAAACATACATAAAAACGAAACATGAAATACAAATAAATATAAACTTACTTGAATAACTCCAATAATTCTTCCCTCCGAGTTCTTTATCGCCATACACAGTATGGTGTTATGTTTGAATCCCGTGCCTTCGTCGACAGAAGGATCGAAACGAGGGTCTTGATATGCGTCCGGTATGTTAACGGTCTGTAAAAAATGTAAACGTCTTTTATTATAGGCACTACATATCGTATGAAAGATGATTCAAGTTTATAAGCATATTTACATAAAGATGAAACCAATATGTTTAACAATTTATTAGACGTCAGTCCTAAAAATCACACGCTTGTCATTAAATTATGCTTCTTCATCTTCGAAAGACAATCTTTCTTTCATCCAGACATTTATTCACAAAGAAAAATTTCACCTATAAAATCATCATCAGTAGGTTGTTTCCTTTAATTACGAGGTTGTTCCGCGTAATTAATGACATAACAACTCTGCACTTATTTCGTCACATTCGTAATGACATTTTAAAGTTCTATTTTAAATTGATATATTGGAATAGGAAAAATTTATGTATCTCTTCAAAAACTCTCCTTTTATTTAGTATGCATTTGACGAGACTAAGTCGTTACAAACCTATTAACACGATTTCTAAAGCAATTAACTGGCGGCTCGTGTAACCTTTCGCAATTTAGGTGTCACCCCTACACTTCATGACAGCCAACAGTTTATTAAACTTCTAACTTTTCTGTCTCTAAGTATAACACAGCACTTTTGTTAGGTAATTTCAAAGAAACATAATGAAATAAAACTTCCTCGGTAAACCCTTTAAATTAAACTCGTTGCCAAACAAAACTCAATATTATATAATAAACAGAATGAGAAAGCTTTTTCATTTTCGTAAATATCGATACTCTTAATAACAATGAGAACGATAAAAACAGTAAGTACCTACTGGTTAACTGAAAGTAAGAAGTAAACTTACCAAAAAACAACAGGAATTTTGAACATAGAGATAATTAATTATAAACTATTGCTCTTTTTAAATTTAATTATGTACATTACTAGCGACCCGCTTCCAGCTTCGCACCCAAGATGCAATTTTTCTGCAAATTATATATAAAAACCTTCCTCGTGTAACTTCTCTTTCCATTATTGAAAACCGCATGAAAATAAGTTCATTAATTTTTGAGATTATCCCAAACATGCAGACAGACAGACAGTCGCGGGGGACTGTATAAAGCAGTTTACGGGTCAGATACAGACTTTACATGATTGAAAGTTCAATTCTATAGATTGAATTTGAATATATTTACCTCGCCAGTTGTCGCTACGTAACCGGTGATTCCTATATTGATAGGAAAACGGCTTTCGTAGGGGGATGTTCTAGGAGTGCCTGGATCCGTTTCGTCGCCAGCTTCTAAATCGAAAACCCGTGAAAAGCTGCCTTTCGACGCTTCGTGAACCAACAGCACCTGTAACAAGATATACAATTATGAGTTTCAGCTCGATTATCTTTAGTGACATAATATCCAGAATATTGATAATAATACTAATGAACATTGTAATACTAATAATTAATACTAATGAACCAACGGTGTCGAAAAAAATAACGGTAGATAATCAATTCATATGAATTTCACTACCACGAAACAAGACCGACACATTTTAATACTAGCTGTGTCCGCAACTTGGCACGAACTGTAATTAGTTTTTGGAAAATCCCACAGGACCCTAACATCCAAATCCGTTAAATTGTTTCTGAGATTAGTGTGACACAAACGCATATAAAAAATTGTAAACGAGCCGAGTATGTACATTAAATATTTTTTCAATAAAAATTTACACGTTGTATGTTACCGAAGTCAAAAAAATAGTTTTTAGAATTTTTACCTATTTCACGCCAAACAAACACGCTATTGCACGCTAGTCTTAGAAACAGCTTAACCGATTTGAATGCGGTTTTCACTTATGTATTTATGATTACCTGGATTAACACATATAGGACACTTTTAATGCTAGAAAAATGTTAGGATCCCGAAGTATTTTCAAAAAACTAACTACAGCGCGTATAAAGTTGCGGGCACAAGGCTAGAATATGAACAAATTTGTAATACAATTACAAATGAATGTACACACATTAGTTATATACTTAGGTACGAGATCGTTTTCACCCAAATAGCATTTACACTTGGAGCGATTGCAGACACAATGGCAGTGTTTGTATTTAGCTAAGACACCCTCCAAATACATCTAAATTTAGATAGCAATCAACTACAACCCGTGTGAGTGATATTTGAATAGGTGGCAATTTCAATTAAGATACGAGTACGTTTCAAATGTGGCCCCTGTATAGAATAGACTAAAATAAAAAATTTGGCTTTTCACTTTTCATTTACATTTTACAATAAACGAAATTTTGTTTATAAGCTGCGTTATCTACGAAGTATTTTTATGAATTCTGGGTGTTCCATTAATAACTATTTGTACCTACTAACACTCTATACTATCACATATTATCAGTTAATGCTAAATATTTGGGTTTATCGTGTGATATAGGTCGAATGAAATAGATAAATAATTTTATTGGATGTAATTTATTGGCTTTGGATATTATTAAACTGTATTAAAATGACATAAAAAGTAGTATGTACAAATAGAATAAATCATATGAGCAATGAATTTTTTATGTATAAGTCAAAGTAGTTCTTAACTCGTTGCAACCTCTATTAGTCCCCGTCGATGTGTTAACCCATATTTCAAAGAGCGCGGAACACTGACAGCTAATAGAAACAAAACACTTTGTAGACTAATCTACCCTAACAGATGTTCACACGCGAGTCGGAGAAAGAAAGATTGAACGTTGTAGGCTCTTAACATTCAAGTACTACCTCGGATTATATTGGAGTAATATTGCGGTCGTGTCTTCAATATGTTTGTACTCTTTGCCTTTTGTGTTTTAGCAAATTGTGAATTCTTTCGAAAATCTAATTTGTAAAAGTCAACGATTTCGTAAAAAGGTCTTGTGTATCTACTTATAATATGTTGGTTTTATTTACCAAAATGTGTACAGAGAATGACAATAGAAGGAATTTTATTTGGACAAAGTTGAACATCGATACCGTTAGTAGTAAGTAATATTCATAGCTGTAGATTGTAATAAATTAGTTGTTGTGTCGATTTTCAGCGACGGGTGATAGATGACTTAGCGCGCGCTTTCAGCAAACTATTTCGCGACATAATTATTCTGGGTTACATGTTAAATGTATTAAATACTTCATGAAACCACAAATTAAGTATGTTTATACTTACTTAATTCCTCTTCATAAAATGGACACGACACGACATTTGAATAAACTATATTGTCAATGTTATAATCTAATTAGCTTCGCCTGCCAGTGTCACACGATATCGGGTAAGTACGTACATGTGTTGCTCCCGACACAGTTTCCAACTTGATTTACATAATATATTGTAATATCAAACTGAAAACATGAAGTTTATAAAAAATGTGTTATTACAGATAGACCAGTTGCCCGCAGAGGCTTTTGGGTCGATCTTGGGAAACATTGCCGGATTCATTAAGTTTAAGTTGATTCACAGTTGATTCAAGTAGAATAAACCATTTATTACTTTCTTTTAAGTAGGAATAACCTCTGCTAGCGGCAAAATGCATCTTTATCAAAGAAACGCGTGATATATCTAAGCATCTACAAAGTCGATCGCTTGTAGTCTAATAATATTTAAATTTGAAATTGATTCAATTCAAGTCTGAGCACATATAATATGTTTTATCTTCAGGGATTATCCATTACACACGTTTAAAAAAATACCAAAATTAAACCTTTAGGTAAATACTCCCTTTATGTGTTTTGAATGTAAATAATTCAATAGATGTAAAATTATGACATTATTGATACTAGGTGATTTTCAAAAAGATATTCAAGGGTTGCCCTCGTAGCATACCACTGTAATAAAAGATTAAAACGTCTGAAAATAGTCCATATAAGAACCCTACGAGACGTTATTGTAGATCGTTTGCAACACATCAAGCCGAGTCGTAAAATATATATCATTCTCTTGCTGACCATTAGACGCATTGATTTCTTTTTATAGTCTCCCGTTCGTTATGAATTCAAAGGATTATTCTTTTCTTAGTCGTAATGCAATCTCGGTATGAAATTTTTTATAAAAAAAATTATTGGTCAGTGTTGGAACTATGAAACTATCCTGTGGAATATATTACAAATATATTTTTAGAATTTTCGAAGATAGATTTTGAGCTGTATTTGTGTATTAATTATAGTTCCTAGAATATCGCTAGTCCATAACCGGACAGTATTTATTTATGAGTGCATATATTAATATATTTAAAAAGTAATACCTAATGGATGTTTATGTTGCGTGCAGAATAGGTGCTTCATCAATAAAATAATACTATAACACTCTTCTTAAAGCATGTCGCGTAGCGTTGATTAATAAACTGTGTCATTCGTTAATTAACGCTCATAACTTTCGTTTAATGTGGCTTTTGGTCACATACGACTACTAATTGTTAGTAAACAAAAAACCATACCATTCCCAATGCTACATGGCTAAAGCAAAAGCAAAACTATCATCTACAGCTAAGGATTGTTTTTTTTTTTTAGATATGTATTATATATAATACGTTCAAAAAAAATATTACTCGTAATGTACACATATTCACATAAACAGACGGCCGCCGCCGTGTCCACGACGCAGCCACACCCCATTTTTTTTTTTTCGTTTAAAATTCGGTTAACCCAATCGCCCAGATCTTCACTTACCTCAAGTTTATTTACATTATGTGAACCCCCGTAAAAGTAAGCAAAGTGTAATTAAATTTCAATATTGTTTCACTCTGGTAAAGCAACGGTAATGGGGTCCGAAACGAAATTACTTTAGGCAGGCGGCTTCACACAGTTTAAACAATCGATTTAATCACATTCAACGACCTAATTTGAATGCAAATTTTATAGTTAACTATACCCATTTAAAGCGTTACTAACTAACGTACTTAACGTATATAAAACTTGAATATTTACAACAGTATTTTGCATGTTACTAAATCCCATAAAGAAGCATATTTTATTAATTTGTTGTGTTAGTCGAAACTAATTTCGTCCTAAACCCTATTTTGGTGTTATATCTTTTATTTTTCAACGCGGACGAAGTCGCGGCATATATAAAATCGGTCGATAAATATAGGAGCTCGACAGTATAATATTTTTCTTAAACTACTTCGATTTGATTCAGCCAACTGAACACTAATTTCAGTTGACTAAAGTCTGAATAAAGGCACCGTAAGTGGGGGCTCATCAAAGGAAGTACGGCCGAGAGCCTACATCACGAGAACAACCAAAGTTCCATTAGGGGAGTTTGTTCGCGTTATTTCTGCACATTGTTCTCGCAATAATCGAGTTTTCCTTGGAAATGATCCAATAAAGTATTGGCCGGGGGCAGGACCACCCGGCCCCGTGGGAGGTGTTTCGCGTCGCGCTTTATGAACACCTATCTACCCCACGGCATCGATGCGTACACATGATAACATATTGCTTAATATCTAAACGTTTTATTACCAATGCACTAATTCTAAGCTCGATTTGTAATCGTCAAGGGTGATCTTTCATTTGAGGTAAGAGATTTAATTGGCAGATTGAATTTATAAATATGAAACCTATTGCACATTTTGAACGAAATGCACACTTTTACTTCCAAAGATGCAAAAGTATTTTTCCTTAGCAGCAAACATATGAAGAAAACATATATTTATCTGCAGAATAACATAAAAACGCACACAAGACAAGAACATGATCACGATCGCAGATTAGATTAATTAAATGCTCATGCATAGACAGTCCAAATAAAGATTTTATAGACATCGCAAGTTTATTTTCTATGACATTTACTTGTTCCACAAAAAGTGGGACAATAGTAGGTACTCAACTCGTAATCACTGAACACGCTCCATGTACGATTAGTTTAGTCGCCTTTTACACCAGACACAGAAATATATGCAACTTTTTTAATATATTTTACATAAATTAAAGCAATGTCGCTGGATATTATAAAGTTAATATGCGGCAAAATCTAGTAGACTGATCAAACTTTGTGTAATGTCAAATTTAACAGAAACCTTAGATAATTATTATATTAAAATTCTGAGGCGTTTAGGAATTACAATAAGATCATAGTAATTTTGTTAAGAAGTCTAGTGAGTCGACAAAGAAAGCCTGTATAAGTGTATACAAACCATACATTATAGAAAAAAAATAAGAAATATATTATAAAAAATGTTGTCATAATTCTAGCAAAATAAGCTGCTAAAAATTAAATGTTTGATCCAAAGTGTAAAACAGGTGGTCTTTTTGAAATTTAGTAATATGTTGCTGTTAAAAAAATCGCACTTCATATTTAAGTTAGAAAGGTTTATTTTGAAATGAAAACTTGGGTCGGAGGACAAACCTGTCTCTCAGTATTTCCCAAGGGTCCTGAAATTTGGCCTATGCTTATTGTTTTACATTTTATTAAAACCTGCTCCCTTTACCATGCATAAATTTGTGCTATAATTTCTGGAAAAATCTTAACATGTTTGTATGGCAATACTTTTTAAATAATTATTATTCATTATCTTTTGTTCATTATAGTGTTCTTTTGTTCATTATAGTGTACTTAGAGAAATCTCAGAGTATTTAGGTCTTTAAGATATTTCTGGCATATAGATCTTTTTCTGTAAATAATAAGAGGCAAAATTTTTATGTTATAACTTATAACATAAAAATTTATAAACTCTGTATTTAATAACATTTATTATGATGCCTAAAGAGTTTCTTTAATTGGTTATCATTCTGACATACTTGTACATTATATCTCAGAGACTGGATCTCAGAGCATTATTAAATGCTTGTTTATTCCGTTGAGATGTGTTTCTTATTATATTATCTTCTTTCAGACTTAAAGCGACTGACTTGAAGAAATATTCATTAATTTAATCACCCTTCCTTCCTCTTTATGTAGCCTATGTATGTACTTACACAACAATTTTGACTGTAATGCTTATTGTAAAAAGTAAAGAAAAAACACTTAAATTTAAACTAAGCATTTTAATTAATATTGTTTCGTCTTTTATTTGTGATTTCAATATATTACAAATATTCAACATGTCCTCATTTTCCAGACAGTTTTCCCAAGGAGTTCAACATTATAAGCGTAAGTATACTGTTCAGTGGTGAAAATAACTAGCCTCCTTTTTGAACAATATTTCTGTTTGTACAATTTGAAATGTAAATCAAAGAAATTGTACGACAGAATGTAAATAAATTGTACTAATCTATAATTAAATTGAAATTTAAATATTATTAAGTAATCCAAGGAAATAAATATAAAATAACTATTACAAGTACAATAATCGGATCGAGAGTCGGTTCTGTGAGTCGTAGATAAACGATATGTGAAGTCGACCAACCGTATGTGGTGAATAAACTTGGTTGAGCCTCATGAGATAATTCTTATTCAACACTTGAAAAGGGATTATTTGTTGTAAGTTCTACACATCACAATAACCAAGCAGTCACACAGTGTACAGAAATCTGTTCAGTTTCAGATAAATCAGAAAGACCAAAATTCGTAAAGCATTTATACGTTAAAATTTTGGCTATAAAACTATAGCTATATAAAATATAAAAAATATTTGTTACAAGTTCATAAAAATATTGTGTAATTGCAACATATTCATTTTGTAAATGTGACTAAATAAAAGAGAACAAAAATTCCTATGAAACTGAATATGTGTCCAACACATAGACCTATTTTAAGTCGTATTAGTCAGAAAAAGTCTCTATAAAAACTTGAGGAGGATATTATGTATATTGATACATATGGTAACATATTAAGTGATGTACGTAGTAATATTACGTGATTTAATTTATATTTCAATACATACATACATTATTTATCATACATTAAGATATGTTTCATGTTTTAGCTTCGCTTTTGGCACTTGTTTTGTCCGACATTTCAAACGATGCTAGGTATAACGAACCCTGAGTAGTATCTTCAATGTAATTGTATTGGTTAGTTGGGTCTCAGCCAAAATTATAGTGGCTGTTTTTATTGGCGAAATGTAAGCCTAATTTGATATACGATTGGGACATTATCTCTTAAATTATAGCATAGTATAAAATTGTCAAATCATTATCCAATATGCGCGTGTGAACTGCGACTAAAATATATTAGGTAATAATATAGATTTTACGTGCAAGAGATAATGGCACGATATTTATTTCGCACATTTACGAGTCTATGCATAAATTTGCAATAAATTTTAATGGAATATTTAATTTCCTTCACAAAAACCCAATAACGACTATCCTTTTATGTCTTTCTAATATAATATAATATAAAATATAGTTGTCATTGGCAAGTTGGCAAGTCACAATTAAATATAAACATTGACAAGGAGGCTGTAAAGCTGTCGCGGAGTCGTGTTGCGAAGGAGACACGCGGTAGTATCTCGACAACCCCAACAGAACCCAAACGATTTTGTTATATTGGACAAGCAAGTCGTTTATGCTCGTCCGTTATAATTGACCAAAAGATACAGGCAAAGAAACGAAAATAAGATATTAGCCAAGCATCTACACTTAGTATCAAATGAAAAACACGGCGTGCGAAAAACAATTAGGCAAATAAAAAGCTCAGCCGTTCAGCGTCCTGTTGTCAGATCAAGATAAATTTCAATTAGCATTCAGCTGGTACCGAGATGCGAACTGCGATGCGAACAGAAATGGCGGGCGCTGATAAGGACTGCGGCGCCACCTACAGGCGACGTCTCAATCATCATTATGGTGTCGATTAAGCAGATTACCGGCGTCAGATAGGCGTTCGAGTTATGGTGCATTAATACCTTCGCTCGTAGCTATAATTCAATAAGATACCTACACTCCATGGACAGGTGTGCTTATAAATAAATATAATTTATATGACAATATAGCTCGTTTATGATCTTCTTGTAGTGAAATATCGTAACTTTATTGGAATAATAATAGTGCAGTGGTTTCCCGTTGTCTTTTGCACCCGACATTCTTTTTTTTTTTTTTTTTTTATTTATAAAAAATGGGTTTGCTCTTGACCAACAACCAACTGTGTAGCAAGGATGAGGCCTAAGATGGAGCGAGCTCACCCAGAAGATGCCTATTCACTCGAACTTTGAAAAGATTTGGGTTATATGAGCTCGGAAATACAGACGCAGGGAGGGAGTTCCAAACCTTGGCAGTGCGCATTATAAAAGATGTTTTAAAGCGCTTGGTCCGAAATAGAGGGATATCGACAAGATGAGGATGGTAACCAGCCGTATTCCGCCATATTCTTAGTCGCCAGAGAGCACTACGACAACCAAATGATTTCCGCCGCCATCCGGTGCGTTCAGATGAGGTTGACTGTTGGGCCGGATAAGATGCGGTGGGGCCGATGGAGGCGGATGGTTGGTCTTACTATCGAAACTGGGGCTTTGTGACCACGATCTTCAGTAATGAGGGACCGATCGGATAGAGATAAAACATATTGTATTTTTCGTTTATATAAGTTTAAGCCGTTTCTGAGATTAGGGTGTCCAAACGCAAAGACAAACATACAAAAATTCTTAGTATGAGGTTTTTGAAAAAAATATTAATGATAAATCATATCACTCGACACCCCACACATTTGATTGCATTTGATGGTATTGATAGCACCCGAGATTTGATTATGTAGTATAGTCACCTATACGGAGAATTGCATTTAACTGTGCGAGATATAAAATATTTTATTAGCACTCAATAAATCGTCATTTTCGCATCAAAGACGATAAATAATATGACTTCAACAGACGATGACTTGTGTACTGGCAGATAGTAAATATGCGAATATTATGATATTTAATATGCCATCTGTGGAACCTATTATCTATCTAAAAGATGATACACCGATATGGAATTCTATCAGTGACCACAACCGTAAACGGACAGGCGCCTGTATCGCTAGACTGTACGTAATACACGCATCTTGGTGTTGCGGTTTTATAGCGTCTACATTAAATTTACGTCGTAATTACTATTTCGTTTCATATAATCGGGTCAAAGGAGAACATAATCATCACATCAATAAACAATTAGGTATGCGTGCTGTAATAATATCTAACATTTGCAGCATTTCTTTTGACCTATTTAATAGGATCCCAAAAATTGAAATCAATATAAAAAAAACTTAATATCTTGTGTTACCTACTTACATTAAATATTATAATATTATAATCATACTAGCTGGTGCCCGCGACTTCGTCTGAGTTGAAAAATGAAAAATATAATACCTAAATAACGCCTGACATCTTTAACGCAGCCACCACGGCGACACTGGTGCCAAATTTTTTATGTAATAGTTTTAGACGATAAAAAGTGTCTTATATGTTAAATCTAGGTAATAAACTATCTGTGTGCCAAATTTCATCCAAATCCGTACAGCCGTTTTTGCGTGATTGGGTAACAAACATCATAAACATACAAACTTTTGCATTTATAATATTAGTAGGATTTGTGTACTTTAAGAAATTAAAACTCTTGATAGAATGATGTAGCTAGAATAAATAACGTCCCCGAGGCAATTAATTGGTAATTATGATGGGCGATATTCTCTTGACAAATAGCCCACAGACAGTATAATTCCTGCATAACATCACCGACGTCGGTTAATGTAATTACTAAAAGACTGTCTTTGTTGGTTAATTACACAGAACACCGTTCAATACGAACATTGTTTACTAATGTACCGTCTGTTTCATAAATATTTAATCTATTAGGCAATTAAATAACATACAAAGTGCCACTGAGAAAGACATCGTCACATAAAGTTCCTACAAATACCAATTATGAATTGATAGTTACCAATTTATGTATTTTATAATATCTTAAATGCCTTATTATTATAACCCTGACAGGTCACAAGTCCAAGGGCTTTAAACAAAATATTGACTTTTCATTAGAGAACATCTATACTAATATTATAAAGAGAGAAGATTTGTATGGTTGTAATGAATTAACTCAAAAACTACTGGACTTATTTTAAAGCTACATTATTAGCGAGTAACATAGGCTATATTTTATTTGAGTTACGAGGACGAAGTCGCGTGAAACAAGCTTGTTTGATATAGATTGACATACTTTTTTTTGTAAAAACAAAACATTGGCAGTAAGTGATTTTGTAATATGAACCCCATTAAAAACGTTCGCATGATTTAAACATTGAAACAAAATATATTGCCGCCCTTTCGATATGTTTGTTTTATTCGTGAACCCCCTTAATTTTTTTAAGCAAAAAGGGGCTCGGTTCAATTTAATTCATTCAATGTAAAAGAAATTTAGGTATCTGGTATGTATCTATATTATTAATGGAATATGCCATTCAATGAAACTCCTTATTAATTAATTATGTAAATAAACACTAATATGTATATACCCACAAAACCGTAAAGATTACATTAATTACATAAATATATATATAAAATGGGTAACTAACCTGTACTCTCTGACATCGTATAAGACTCTGTGTATGCGTTAGTATCCTGAGCACCATAAGTTCAATAGTGCTCTGCTCTTCAAACACCATCCGCGCCAAGTCCAACAGAACTTGATTCCTTTTCACCTCCAACTGAGAGCGTTCATACAACTGAGCGTTGCGTAGGCCAATACCGCAGAACTGCAGGTAAGAAGCGAACACTTTCTCGTCGTATGTCGTGAACGGTCCGTCATTTTGTTTGTTTATCACCTGTAAAATAACGCAAAAATACAGAGGCGGAAAGCACTGCGATCAACACACGAAAACCAATTTTATACTATGTAATTCCATAATTACTTACTCATTAGTCATTAGCTTGTAGCAATGTAAGTAGGTATATATATTACAAATATACATTTCAGATACATAATATGAAGGTTTGGATGGAAAAGAAAAACTTAAATTAATTTTATATCTATAACTAAGATATAAATAAGATAATTAAAAGAAAACTCGCTGAACAAGAAAAATGAAATCAATCCTGGCAGTGAGTTTCATCATTTATTTACGCTCGGCGCATTCATTCATTTCCTTTTCAGGCCACCGGGCAACGGGCACCATGAAAAATTCCAAATTTTGCTTACATTCACAAGGAACAGTCCTAAAATAACTTCGGTATACCTACATATTTATAATTCACGATAGGGCGCCTCGAACTTTTTTAATTTTATCCCATTTCTCTTCGCTTTCATTTCCCGCGTCGATGTTGTGGGGAACATCATTCAAGAATGTAAATTTAGTTGGCTCATTGTCCGACTAACTTTTCACTAACAAGCTTCATTAAAACTTTGCCTTATGTAAATAATAAGTCATTATTTACCTGAGCGACTCCAATGACCTCTCCGTTAATGTCTTTAATCGGCATACATAGGAGTGACCTCGTCTTGTAACCCGTTTGCTGGTCAATATCGTGGTTGAATCTCTCGTCCTGAAACAATTTTACAATCGTTCTAATAAACAATTTATTAAAACATTTAAAAAAATTGAAGCCTTATGGCCAGGGTTAAAGTCATATTATAATTAATTAAGTATTTCATTTACTAATCTATATTAATATTATAAGAAGATGTTTGTATGTAGGAGATAATCTTCGAAACCACTCATCCTATTTAAAAAAAATCTTTTACCAATAGTTAAATAAAATTTCCGGATGGACATAGGGCTAAATATTCCACGCGGACGGAGCCGCGGGCACTAACTATCTGAAAATAAAGATCCAACGCTTGATAACAGTATGTCAGGCGCTATATTGCTTTATATATTATACTTTGTCTTTTTTTAAGGAGTTATATCTTTTATTTTTTAACGCAGACGATATCGCGGGCACTAGCTAGAGTACAATATTCTGAATCTCTCCACCAACTTTTTGTACACATCGACAATAAAACTACAATAAAAATTACGTTTATTACTATTAAAAGGTATCTTTGCTGAATTATTCCCAGTAATATCTACGAGTACATCAAAAATTTATGGTGCAATATGTTTATGTTTGATTATTCCGTTAAATCGTTAAACAGACTAATAAAGAGTTATAAAAGGAACGGGACCGAGGACGTAATCAGAGTCGTACAGTGGCAACCGCAGACCACAACTGTCCTCCACTTGTAGACCCGTTCCAATTATTTCAAGAGTGTGAGGTCAGAGGTCTAAAAACTTCGTTAACAATTTGCTATTTAAATAACTCCATCGTAACGTAAACTTTCAAGGCCTGATCGTAAATAAGAGAAAAATTATCGGAAATAAGATTTCAATTCTCTTTTCATAAAAAAAAATCTAGTTGGTAAACAGTTCTCCATCGAATCCAGAGTCGACATCAAAACGTAACATTGTGCGTTTAGTTCTGCGGAAAACAGCTTCCACAATATGGCCGCAAGCCAAAAGCGGGATTATATTTGAGAGCTACCGTCCATTACACACGCCTGTCAACCATCCAGATTGGGTTTAAATCGTCGATCGATTTTGTGCCAATCAGTCCAGTCGGATAAGGTCAATACCGAGAGACACTTTTTCAATTGCCACAGCGTTTTACATGAATGCGAATGTAGTTTGGCAGATGTTTGACACAATTTTAAACTACTAGTACACTCGCGTGCTTTCTCCCGAGTTGAGCTATGTCAATAGAAATTTTTATCGAAATATATACAGTGATCCTTAATAAATTGTAGGTTTCCTGACGAAAGGTCCTTATTAATCTTATTATGTCCTTTCCTTGTATCTTTGACAACGTGTATACAAAATTTCATGATGTTCGGCGTGAAAAGGTAACAGACAGTCAGACAGACAGAGTTACTTTGAAATATTAGATGTATTGGAACCGTTCAAGACGAACGTCCTTTAAGATATTTCATATGAATAGGTGATACGATGGTTAATATTAAATGTTGATTTAAACTCATAAGTTTAAATAATAAGTTTTCAAGAAGACAACCAATTTTGAAGCAACATGAAAATTTATAGTTTCTTACAGATGAATTCTAAAGTGCAAACACCTTAATTCTCGTACTGAACATACGAGTATTCAGATTCAAATACAAATCGATTTGTATTCGCAGAGGACCAACTTTAAACTACTTTGTCAATAATATTCGCGTATATCCCGGCTAAAACTTTGTTGCTTTCTGCAATACATTTGAAAATCCATACAGACTCCAGTAAGAAAGACACTACGAGTATTTTATTTACGCTCCTCACTTTTATTGTTTAGTCAAATCACGAATATAAACTATCTACATACATCCCTTCTGCCTCAATTCCAACTAATGCCAGCACTGTAGTTTTCACTCTATAAATTACTTTCACGAACATCACTCGTTCAAGAGCCTTGTGTTTACAAGGCTCTTTGAACGAGTCATTTGTTATTTTCAAAATTGCAATTGTGACTACACTATGAAAACTTAATATCCTTACATAGTATAATTTAACTCGCTTTCTACGTCTGTCTGTATATCCGTTAACTTCTCTTAAACCATTGGATTTGGATGCGGTTTTCACCATAAGTTAGATAATTTTTCACGAAAGGTAGAAAAAACAAATTTTTTATGTAAGTAGAAAAAGAAAAAATTTTGCAATCAAGAAATGGCTCATGTAGACTAAAATTAAAGAAATACATAAAAATTTTGTACTAGAGAATTTTATTTCTTCTAAAATCTTCTAATATCTCTATCGACCAAATTATGAATCAAAATCATGATTTGATCAAATCTATCAAAATCAAAATCTTGCTTTTTATTGCATATGTTTTGGCCGTATGGTTAAAGAGATATAATTAACGATATATGAAAAGCACGATCACGCTGTGAACAATTTCAATTCCACGTGGGCAAGCCGCGGGCACAACTAGTGAGTAAATATTTAAATAAGAGAGTCAGCAATGAGAGATTTGTAAAAAATGTAGCGTTCAATGGGTTCTTTCGCCCTGACACAATATCATTCTGTTCGCGTACATTTTTTGTCTGTGTCACAGCTCGTACTATCCGACACAAAAAGGATTTTACTCGCACGCGTCGTGTGCGCTCATCTGAATCGTTTCGCATTTATTTTGTCATGGAATTTTTCTTGACTTCCAATAGGTAAATGCCCGGTGGCTCCATAACTCTCCGAGTATTAGGTACATTTGCAACTTAAGGTTAAATTAAACTTAAGGCCGCCCCCGGCTTCGCACTGATTTTTCTCTGAAAGTTACATATATAAACCTTTCTCCTTTAATGATCTTTCCATGAGTGAAAACCGCATTAAAATCCGTTCTGTAGTTTAAAAGATTTAAGCGTACATACAGAGGGACAGACGGCAGGAAGCGCCTTTGTTTTATAGTACGAGTATGTAAAAGTGAATGACGCCGCTTGTGGTTGGATGTAATAGCACCAATAACACTATAGAATATATATATTATACTCATTACCTCTTTTTACTCAAGGTAAGGCTATAAGTGCATATATATATACACGAGTATATTACACAGCCAAAATTTAAAAATTATAGATACTCGTACTATTGTTAGCACCCTCTACTTCGGGTACATTAATTAAACCACTTTATGTTTAGCCCAAATACTTTTATCCTCCGTCCGATATATCAGAACTACATTTCCAACTATAAGATGTGCGGACATACGACGACGACCTCTCTTCGCGAACGCGTTCGTTCAACTGACTTTTACACTTTTAATATTCATTCGTTCAGATTCATACCACCGAATGAATCTGAACGAATGAACACCTCTTTTTGCAAACGTCATAGAGCACTTTTCAATCAACTTCAGTCGACATAAATAGCAGACGCTAACACTATTAAATAATTAATAAAACAAAATCAATAACTTATAACTTTTAGAAATCAACAAGTTCTATGTCTTATTGAAGTATTGACTTCATTCTACTCTTGACAAGATGTCTCCCTTATTGACAAGCTTTAGTGTACCGGGGGATAGCAGTAGTAATTTTCTTTATTTGTGAATTTGTTATAACTTCTGTCATGTACACGTTTAGTTATTTATGTTCTCCCTTTATCCAGCTTGTTTCTATATACCTTCGCTTACACGAAGGCTTGCATTAATTGATAACTACCTACTTCCGTATTGAAATGTATGCAATTGTGAATATGTATATTGGAATGAAGATAAGAAAAATTTCCATATCTACATGAGTCAACTAGTAAAATATACGTTTCCCTTGGAAATTGTTCATTGCAAAAACAACTGCCACAAAGAACTTCATTTCCTCTAACCTTCGATATTGTTATGATAATTACCATGTTTTATTGTTGTGCCTACCTTACTGCTAACGTAGATGAATCGGGGTTAACTTGTTTGAAATTAGTTAAATATTATCTATACTAGCATTATACAGAGAAAAGGTTTGTATTTTTGTTTGTAATGAATAAATTTAAACAAATAAGCTTCTCTGTCGATAAAATGTTAGTTGGATATGAACATAGGTATAATTTCTTTAGGCAATAGGTATACAAAGCTCATAAAATAAACTTTTCTCCATTCCAGTCCAGTATCGATTCTGATAAATAGTCTCTAAATAATATTATTACATATTTACAATAAAGAATTTCGCTAGCAACATTACTATTATCAAAATCGATCTAATAATCAAATGGTGCGTAAAATAGAAAAGGCAACGTTTGACAAGTAAATGTCAATTTTCCAGTCAAGTTGGTTCACAGAAAGTATGTCAAACAAGCGAAAAATTGAATAAGAACCCCTACATACTCGAAGTTAACTTTGGCAGACATGTTATATGACAATAATTCATCAAACAAGAGAGAGACAAAGGCACAACTGGATAAAAAATTACTATTATATAATATATGAATTACTCATAATACGTATGTATAAAAGGTAGTATCTACTAATAATTTAATGTTAAAATTAGATTAGTTACATAATGGAAGAAATATTTAAAAGTCAAAAATTGTGGTCTCCCGGGAACTTGTCCTTGTGGCCCTGGCCATTTTGAATATATAACAAATATCTTAATTATGTACAAAAATAAATAATTCTGTAAAATCAATAATCTTGTTAAATTTTATCGCATTTTTCCATCTAATTTTGACGACTTGAATTATTTGGCAGTATGTGAAAATATTTTTAAATTCTCAATTACCTAGGTTGCTACTTAAGTTTTGAGATATGGCAACACTGATGTGAATATGTCAAATCTGACATTATCATCGTAAAGTTTAACATTTGTAATGGTGAACGTACTCAGAACGTGTTGTCATACGAGTGCTATTTGTGTTGTTTACAGATACTTGAAACATTCATCTCGGTCAAAAAATTTAAATTAAATCGCGAACATCGGAATAACTGGACATGTCGCCAGTGTTCCATTAGAGCAACGTAGAACGGTAGAACGGTCAATTCTGAATGGTACACCGGTATTTGTTTTCCAGAAATCAGGGAAACCAATCAGGGGAACCATTCTCCACCACGACAATGCAAACTCTCACACAAAAACGTTTTTGAGCAGTCAAAACATCGAATTGAAGGATTATCCGCCGTACAGTCCTTATTTGGCAACTAATGATTTCTTTTTATTCCCGCACATCAAAAATAAATTGCTAGGTCAACGCCTGAAGAAGCGCTTCATGCGTTCAAATCACGTTTTGCAGGTACCTCAAGCGGAATAGAAAAAGTGCTTCGACAATTGGTTTAAACGTATGCAAAAGTGTATTGATCTTGATTTAGATTTAATATATATTATATTATATTAATATTTAATATATATTATATTATATTAATATTTAATATATATTATATTATATTAATATTTAATATATATTATATTATATATTTAGATTTAATGTTGATATTTTGAAAAACAATGAAACAACTAAAAACTCTAAAAAGTTCTATAAATTACAAGTAATTAATACGCTAGACTCACATTGTTTTTTTTTTATTTTCCTCGCCACTTGATATTCAAAATTTGTCTAAGTAAATTTTACAAAGCTTGTTTGTGAACCATGTGCGGTACATTGCTTTGAAACGAGAGTTCAAAACTGTAATTCAGTATGTTTACATTGGCAAAAGTTAGATGTGAAGAACACTATCTCCTCAGTGGAATCATCTAGTGGCATTTGCATGCAAATTGTTTTCACAAACACTGGATAGGATACGTGAGCACGCATGAAACCGACAATCCGGACAAGGTCATGGCTTTGGAGGCGGGCCAGTCCGCTTACGTCAGAACTCTGGAGATAAAAGGAGGGTAATTAGCGATGACAAATTACTAGAAAAGGGCTGGCGCCTGTGACTCTATTCAAATGCCTAACAAAATTTAAGAAAAAAAGTTGTGAGTACATTTTATTTGTACGGAAGCCCTTTTTAACTTCCACTGTGTTATTGGGACATTGAACCGGATACAATGTAAACTTGATACAAGTGCAAATATTCAAATATTGGAATAGAACAAAGCAGAAGGCGCGTTCAAGCATAATTGCACGCCATGTACTGTGCAGTGTCAAAAACAGGATTGAGATTGATGTAAATAAATAGAAGACATGCGAATGAATTATACGTGAAATTACAATATTAGCCATATTTCGAAAGTCTACCAGATTTTTAAACGTCGAAACACACGAACAAAAATTATTTTGAGAGTAATTTTTATTTAGCAAAAATATGCTATACAGTTGTGACTTTGATGATATCTACGGAAGGTAATAGGTATTCTAAGTAAAAAACTATATAAGTATATTGGTAGATTCTAGGAACCTATAAAAAAATCTTGAAAGATGGACAGATGACCTAATAAGAGTCGCGGGTCAACGGTGGATCCAGGCTGCTTCTGACCGATCATATTGGAAAATTATGGGGAAGGCCAATGTACAACAGTGGACGTCCTGCTGTTGAGATGATGATGATAGATTAAATGAAAAGATTCTTGTATATTGGACTTCAATTAGAGTTATTTCACTCATTAAGCAAAAGCTCATTACTACTATACTACTAGAGACTAAACTATTTCTACGAGAAACTTAAGTAAGTAATTGTACCTAATACATCTAATTTTAACACTTCAAAACCAATATACTTTGTACCTAAATTTAGTAATTTCCAATCTCAGTAGCCAGCCAAAAGCCTGGATAAACTTGGTACATATCTAGGTACTACGTGCTACAAAGATTTAACCGTACCTACAATTTATCTAACGGCGGGTTCGGTTTAGAATAATTTATGTGCATTCGTTGCTTCCGAGGAATCTCGGTAATTCTACCAAAATCAGTTTATTTGATGTTGAAATTTCTTTTATTTAAATCAAAAATTTATAGCGCGATTGTGATAACTAAAAAACTAATAATTCAAAACTGAAGTCTATGTACAAAAATAGATTATAACCAAGTTAAAATTAAGTAAAGTTAAGTTATGATACAGATGCTCTAAATAAATTAAAGAGCAATTTATTAATCAATCACAACTTATATTGCTTACCGAGCAAGTTGTGAACTTCTAAAACGGTAATATCTCAAATCCATCAAAGAAACTAAAACAGCTTACGCAAGTGAAATCTGCGCCTCTCAAATTCGTATCAGCCTTTGATAAATTAAAGCTCTTTTTTCGTTTGGGTTGAAAAATGGGTATCCATGAATAAAACTCAAGAGGGGGAGGGCTACAAATGTCCGCAAGAAAGTTCTGGACTTTTAGGTCGGCATATTAATACATTATCCATCATACAACATATATACCTAATAGAAGCACTTTTACATGTATGAGTACATAGATAAGCACAAAAATACCGCCATTTGGGATTTTTTATATGCTTTTACGACTTACGAATACATCTGAATACTTTTTATCTCTAGTGACAAATGTTTATTGAAATAAAAAAGATTTCTTTCTTTTCAAGTTCAATGAAACGCGTCCATTGTAGAGATTCTCTTGAAGCCGATGACAAATGATCTTGAAGGCTTATCTTAATAACGATTTAAGTGTGTCCCATTTCTCTTCGTCTCATTGGCATTCTTTTCTTCATTTATGTTATAGAAAAGTTCATAATACTAATATTTCAGGTGCGGATATTTTATTTAACTTTCTGAACACATTTCTCGAGGACAATAAATAGAAAAACGTATGTATGAATGCAATAAAATGACAGATTAAATACCTTATTAACTAAAGTAACTAAGGTTAGCTTATTCACTAAAATTAATTTTGTTAACTAATAAGTCCATTGATGCATACGAAATTTGAACATGTTCATAATTTCAATTTTGTTAATTTACGGAATTAATAATGCTATATTATTTCTATTGTTCCCAACAAAATATTCAATTATTTATTTTACATTTTCTTATATTTTCGCGGGCACCAACTTGTCATTAATAATATGTCTTCGCAAATGTTCCAAAATTTTTTTAATTATTACACAAGTATTAATATTTCCCAAAAATAGACAATAATAGACAATAAGGTTCTGAATAAAATACTTCAATATTGTTTTCAATAAATTCACTATAGTCTCGTAACGGCCTCGTGGTATTTGATAAGAATAAAAAAGTTCAATATGTGGGAAATCTTTTAACGACTCTCTACAATCAAAAAAGAAGGGAAACTGGGATTGGATGTTAAAAATTCCATTTCGCACGCAGTGATTATTAAGTATAAAATATGCATACAGTTTTCATGCAAAATGTTCATACCCGTATAAGCCAAGTATCACACTGAAACTTTACAGCGGTGGCACACACGGAATTTTTACGATAAGATGAATAATAAAAGTGGAGAAGAAGCACAAGTTGACCACAAGACGTGAACGGAATGAATCGTTTGGTTTACGGTCGTATTAATAAAACTAAGAAACGTTACATTGTTTCTCTTTATTTTTTACAACGTATTAAATTATGTGTATGTGGTATACCAAATAAAATCCTCTTCACTTTTTTCGTTCTTATAAACTAATTATGTTCAAGTTTTACATAAATAAAAACTTTACCGACTTGACATTGACTAATCCAATGAAGAAATATGTATTTTCTTAATTAGATGTATCCCAAGTTACTGTAAATACTAGAATTCATAAAAACGTCTAGTTAGCAAATATACCATTACAAAAGCCGGAACTTTCGACATTATCGGAGATGAAGTTTAAACAAATCCCAGCAGATTTCTTTTTTGTGTATTGTCGATAACAGATATACATTAGACCTTACGAAAAACCAGGACAACAATTTAAAGACAAGAGTGAACAATAAGGATAGGTTTCTTTTAAACTGGAAGAGAAAAAATAGGAAACTGAATTGACGCAAGAGACGACAATGGTTTGAGCAACTTTAAAAGTGTCAAAATTAATGAAACTATTATCTGTAGCACTATCGAAACTGCTAACAGTGTAGTAAAAAAAATATCTTAAGAGGAAACCTTTGAGTAACATCAACTATTGACTAAAGTTGAAAGGGATGTTAAGACAATAAAATATGAATTAAAAAGATTCAGTAATTACTTTGTTCTGTCAGAACTGTAATTTTGATTAAGATTACTTTTAAAAAAACAACAGAAAAGAAAAAAAGCAAGCATTACTATATAAAAATGGGGTGGTACCCATCAATGAAGAAGCATAATGGAGTGAATCTCATCAATCAACACCAATTAACCTACTAAAAGCAAAGCCTTAACATGCATACACTTTTTAAAATCGAGTAAAAATGTATAAACCGTCCAAGCGAAACAAATTATTCCTGTAAAGATCTTAAGTACGATTTTCAGTTTACGTCAAAACTTCATCATAATATGAGAAAACAACCCTGGCTTTGTCAATGTTTAATGGCCAGTCGTAAAGGGGTATTACCATTTCATTTTTTTGCTTTTTCTATCATATATTTCTGGAGGCGAAACGGCGAATACGGTAAACCTTAGGGATAAGGCAATAAAGCTTTAGGATTTGAGTAACTTTGATTCCATTCATTTACATAAACGTTGTACAAAGGGTAGAGACGAGCCAGGAGGCAATCTACAAAGCCTACATCCAAAAATATATTTATAAAATATAGACATTATGCAATCCCATCCATTTCTGTTATAAAGTATCTTGTGTGTTAATGCAGAAAACATAAGTTAGAAAAATGTACTTGCTCGTTAATATGGTTATTGATTTTAACATGTTAATAAATTATATTCATTATCATTCAATTAGTTTACAAACAAAACGATTAGTTGTTCTCTATACTGCGGTTTACTTGCGTTAAAAGTACTTTGGTACGGAGTTATAAAAATCGCAATAAAACCGAAGGAGGGTCTAAATTCTAACGAGATTACTTTAGACACGGTTCAAGCTCGTTAACCGATTGAAAACGTCTACTTCGTGGAAATTAATCAAAAAAGATATCAGGATGGAAAACTCAAATAAAGGGGGATGTGTACAATGGCATTTTTGTTATGCGTAAAAATATTCACAAAAAGGTCCTGTATCGTCGAACGCTGACAAAGGCTGTCTCTTCCATGCACAATCTACTTCACATGGACTTTTTAGGTATATGTATTTAAAATATTGATTCACTTTATTCATACAAATATCCATATCCATATACTAATATTATAAATATGAAAGTTTTCATGCCTTAACTACTCAACCTTTTTTTACTCAACCTACTCAAATTTTGCATACACGTTGTCAGTGATACAAGAAAGGACATAGGGTATCTACCTACCTTTCTTCCAGAAAAATGAGTACACTGTTCCCAAAGGATCATCTAAAATAAAATAAAAAAGTAACGCCTGGCCAAAATGCTATAGCAACTACTACTAGAGGTTATTTTTCAGCGCGGACGAAGTCGCGGGCACCAGCTAGTTATGTAATATTTAACTGGACTATTTTTGAATCGAATTCACACCCTCGTTTTTATGTTCACTTTGGATATTTCAACTTTCTGTTTGTGTCGTAACTTTGCAGAAAAGTCATTGTCGTGGAAATCGCCTCATGACAAATTGTCTTTTTACCTTTTAAATTTGATTTCTGCTTTTACAATTTAAATTAATATTTATCTGATAAGATAAAATGGTACCCAATGAAGTACTAAAAGAAAATCTCAAAAAGAAAGTGCGTAGATTAATGAAATCAGAAGTCTCAGTCTCGAGGCAATTATGAAAAACATTTGGTCGAAAAAGTAGTCTATCAATTAGGTACTTTTTAAATTCCATGGCTATTAATTCATTGGGTATTTCTTCGTTTGTAATATATGAAAGATCATGTCCTCTTTTCTTCTGCGATAATTTTGACTCAAGTTTTAACTAAACCACTTTTCTTTTAATGTTATTTTCTCCATGCGAGTGTATTTGAAGAATATGAGCTACTAAAATCTTGAGAGCGTTAAGTTCATAAAGGAATTACTTAGTTAAAATGTATGGCGTGAGTTAGCAACTTACATCCTATAGCAAGTCATGAATATTCATGAAAAAGCTTTCGCAAGCTTACAGCGAGCAAACGCCTTAAAAAAATGTTACATGTTATATCAGTAACTCAACTTAATCGTACGCATCGGCAGAAGACGCACCTATCACTATTTTGATTTTATTGTAATGTGCATTTTCAATTTGATTTTATTGTAATGTGCATTTCAATTTGATTTTATTACAATGTACATTTCAAAGAATAATCATTCAAAGAAGAACAGGTAAGCAAGATAAAAAAAATCAACAAAGAAAAGGGAATTCGTTCGAAAAATTACGAAGAATCTACATCTGTGGCATACATTATCTCAGTGTACCTATTTGACTAAAATATAGTATTTAATAATTAGTGTTTAATAATTGTTACGTATAATATTTGATATAACCCACAAAAATGTGAATCAAAGATTTTGAGTGATGCTTACTTACATACACTACTACGGACCCCTGCCATCGTTTTTTTTTTTTTTTTTTCATTTATACAGATTAATAACACAAATGCATAACACTATATACAACTCACATTTCTCTTATCAAATCTAAACGCTAATGACGACTATAAATTATAGTCGTCATTTGCGTTTACATTTGGTTTGTGATGTTAAATATTAAATACATATAAGTAGCACAGCTTCATAATTATTGTACCGGTATTGCAAGATGAAATTCATCAAGTAGTGTGCTTTTGCTATTTAATTTCAACCAATAAATCTAACATAAGAACTCATAAATGATTTACATGGAATAAAAAGAAATATAAAAATGATACTCGAGCGCTACTCTCGTAACGCCCGACGAAGGGGAGATATTGGCATCGAACTCAATTATACTAAAAGCACTTAACATGTTAACACATGTAGGTAATGTACTATACTGCGATAAAACGTAAGAATTTCTTATTCTCTCTTTAAAACACGATAAATAGAAAACTTATTCATTGAATATTTCTATTACATTAAGGTGCGATTTCCCCATACTCTGTTAGTATTTAAAATCGCTAATAAGTAATTTAGCGCTGTCACTTGCTTACTGTAAACGTCTCGCTGCTTAAATTTAAAAGTACCACAAATCAAACAATTCCAAAAATGTTTTTATTGCAAAAATACAATCACAATCCTTCATATTGTATGTTGCAAAAAGACTTATGGTTGTCTTATTCCATATTTAGTATATTTTTATCATTTTTTTATATTCAAAAGTAACATAATATGCTTATATCTCCTCTAGTATTCAGTTTATTATAAAAGTACTTAAAACATTTAATGCTACTTAAAAATATGCTTCTAACGATATTTGATATATATGTAATAAGAAAAACATAGACAATTTTTTTTTTATTAGCTCCTGTATAAAAGTGTAATTTTGATTGGTAGTTCTTTTGAATATAAGCAGTAGTCTGTAAACAACTTAACAGCGATGTCAAATACTAACAGAGTATGATGAAATCGCGCCTAAGTATATTTTAGGTATGGCGTTTCGTCTCGAAGGACCCTCAAAATTAAGGGCGTACGCCTATTAATTAAAAAAAATTCATCGAAGTCCATTCAGGTGCTTTTGCGTAAAAGAATTACAAACATCCATCCTCACTAACTTTTGCATTTATAATATTAGTAGTAAAATATCGAGGTCTGGCTTTTGATTGTTGTTTACAAATTATTATTTGAATTGCTGCTACACTAAACAGGTTTTAAAATAACATTTTCGGTTTTTCTTTATTTGTCTTGAATAATTAATGTTCAAGATTTTGTTCATAACAAATGTTATATTTCCATTTAATGACGGTTCTATGCAAATAATATTAGGTGGGTACATTATACAAAAGCAGTAATAAGACCTAGTAAACATTAGCTAGTAACAACGAAGCTGGCTAATTTCCGGCCTCATTATGTGCGCAACGTGCGCATCGACATACGTATTCATATGTTAGTGTGTGGAAAGAAGTCTTTAATGCGCTTAAATAGCAAGTTTATATCACACAGACATTAATTAATATCTCAGGGAGAAGGGAGATTGGTCTTTCCGATCAAAACTAGTGTTCGGAGCTTCGCAACTGAACAGCGTCGCGCGACCATTTTCATGCTTTTCTTGCATTTTTAATTTACTGCAATTTAAATGCACGCTTTGACACCAACCTTTTTGCACAATGAACTTAGCGCATAACCAAGAGCACAAAATTAATTTTCAGGCGAGCTTAAATAAAAAAATATCGATTTTTCATCGGTCTTCTTAAATAAAAATTATCGATTATTTACACTATTATAAAAAGTATTTTTTTTTTTTAATTTAATAAACAACATTTTATTTTTAAATAAAACAATTAATACCCATTTATAAATATATAATAAGTTACCCACTGCACTCAGAGAATTACCGGGAAATTTATTTTATTTAGAATAAAACTGACCAAATGGCTATTGGACCAATGTTTTTATAATATTAGGGAATATTTTGACATTTAATTAAATTTTACAATTGACTACGATGTATTTTTTATTATTATTTTCGTTTTATATGATTTTTATTTAAGTAGAAAGATATTTAAATTATAATTTTACACGCCAGACGGGGCAGTGCATGAGGTGGCATATTCGAACTAATGAGAACTGGTTTTCATTGACCCATGTCACTTGTAAATAAATGATTGAATTTTGAATTTGAAAATTTGAATTTAAAATTAATTGTAATACATAAAATAAAAATAATAAAATAAAATAAAATAAAATAAAATAAAATAAAATTTTCTTTATATGGAGATTGAGTAAAGCATATTGTAATATACTTAGCGCAAAGTATTATTAATTCTACCTTCGATAATTTTGCAAAAAAAAAAGCACTCGGTTTCCATTGGTTGCGCTTGGCAATTTTCGTCGTCAGTCACATAGCATTCAGACGAGCTCTCATTAGTTATGTACGGGGCATGTTCAGTTCAATGCAATATAGTTTTACAATATTATTACGCTACTCTACTCTTTGCTGAAACTTACTCTACTATATTGGTTCATTATATGTATGTGCTCTTACATACATAAATTATATTGCCTATACAGATGTTATTAGAGTACTGACACGCCCACGACATACGCGGCAAATTGCGCAAGAAAACAAGACTGTAAATGCTTTTAATTATAATAATGTACATACAAATATATATTTTTAGAGTTCTAAGATTTGCAAGCGAAGTGAGACCCCAGATATGTCATGGATACAGTAGACACTCGCCTGTTTAACATGAAATCAGATCTGATTCAGTCGCCTCGAAACGAGAGAAGGGTCTAAAAGCCACGTTTAAGTGTCTAAGGTGCTGCTATTTAGAAACACATTTCACATACATATTTATTATACTTGTTTATGTTTGTTTACGTCCATGATATTACTTATCGCGGAAAGAAATAAAAACCATTGCCTGAATTACGTCAGTAAGCCCGTTTACGCACTTGCGGGCAGCGCGGATGGCGGAGCGGAATCCGCAGTGATCATTGTATTGTATGAAAACAACGTTTTGTATCGCACTTGCGGGCGGCGGGGCGGATCCCGCGGCGGGTGAAATCTAGTCCGCGGGTGGCACGCGGGAAATCACTGCCCGCGGCCGCGCTGTCAGTTCGCACTTGCGGTTCGCTCCCGCCAGGACGGCGGCCATTTCAACGACATCCATTTTCGTACTGGCTCCCCGCCAGCGGATTCCCGCTGGTTCTGCGGGTGACAGGCGGACACAAGTCGCGGGATTCCGCTGAACTAGCGGTTTTCACGCAGCGGATTCCCGCTCTGCCACCCGCAAGTGCGATAAGGCCCTAAAAATGCAACTTGTACAAGCGATTTCCGAATTAGGTCTCATGAAGACCTGATATAAAGGCCGGATTAGCCATTTCTGGGTCCCTAGGCAATCGTGTCAAGGCCTCCTAACCGTTTTCTAACTTCCTCAAATAGATTTTAACCATCACAATGCAATACTAATTACTATAACGCTGTTTACTATAACAACTAAAGTACAAAGCATAACGCTACTGCAAAGCGGACTGCCGTGAATGGTCGGCTTGAATATTAGTTAGGTGACAAAAAGTTTTTCCTTTTCCAGAAGGTTAAACTGTAAAGGAATAAAAAGTTCACATAAAAAGGGCTTCGCTGCAGATGTCGCTGAACGACAACGTAATTTATAAAATCAAATTTAAAACACCAAACCCATTTGCTCATCACGTACTAGAGGACTACGAACAAAGGCAGAATTAAGAGAAGGTAATCAATATTCTGGTCGTGAAGATCCACGACATTTTTATCCCTTCCATGCATCTAAAAATATCAGGTAATTAAATTCAGTTACATATCAACTTTTAGCAGCAATTTTCAGATGCTCTGGAGTTAAAAGAATAAAGTTTTTATTAGATCTTCTTATTGTAATTAATTATGTAAGTTTGTCAACAAACAATCTGGTTACAGTTAGTCTTTCACATATAGTATGAGTACATAAACGTTTGAGATTTAAAATTTTTTGGTGAATAAATGCATTAAAAAAAAATACGGATTATCTAATCGAGATCAAGGATCAATTTTATTGTAGGAAAAACAACAAAATGATAGAATGCCTGACGAAATGCTCGATACCTTACTGACATGATCTAATTTTTATATAATACTAGCTGGCATCCCCGACTTTGTCCGCGTTGGGAAATAAAATATATAACTGACAAATATATATGAGCAATATACTAGTAAAAGCCAATGATTATACATATTATATTCATTTCTGTTAATCTTTTGCCAGGCGTTGGATTTCTATTTTTAGATGATCCCTCGGGAATAGTGCTTTGGTACTTTTCTGTATCCTTGATAACGTGTATGCAAAATTTCACCAAGATCGGTAGAGCAGTTAAGGCGTGAAATGGTAACAGACAAACAGATATAGTTACTTTCACATTTATAATATTAGTATGAATATTATGGATAAAGTCGTTTTAGTCCAACTACTTTTTTGATAAAATTGAATCAGTCGACGCAAAGGACAAAAAGTTCATAAATAACCAAATAACGAAGACGATTTAAATATGTGATGATATTAATGCGTCTCCGTATGCGTACGTATTTTAAATATTCCACAAAACCGTACGAGTTTGTGCGGCTTAAATTACTCTTTTAAGAGCTATGAAGCTTTTAGAAAACTCTAAAATTTTCTTTTGGAGTAATTTTAAAGTAGCCGAGCTTTAGAATCTGTTTTATTATTTTGTCGTTTTTTCACCTTTATAGCATTTATTCGTCTGCTACACATAGAGGAAAAACTAGCAAATAAAAATAAAAGTATGCAAAAATAGAATCTATTCTATAGATAATAAAGCTACAAAAATAAAAATCAGATAAAAGTTTCCAAATGCATACACAATTTATGAACAGTTAAAAAGGAAACATGGATATAACAATGATAAAACTATCCAATTAATAGTAAAAGCTACAGACGTATACAGATTAAGACATAAGAAAACATTAAGAAAACAGGATAGGAGTGAGTGAAATATCTTAAGAGAAATCCTTTATCCGCAGACAAGCTATAAAGAACCGTTGTTAATTAATAAAAATGAATCGCAAAACTCGAGAACTGCTGAACCATTTCGACAATTTTTTTAAAATATTCTTGAGGTCCGAGGAAAGTTTTTATGATGACAAAATTGGAAAATTTGCGCAGTGAAATGCATCCGTGCGAAGCCGGTCAATTAATATTACAATTCGTAATATTAACTACGAGTTTCTTAGTTTATTGTAGTTATTTTTTTAGTTTTAGTAATGATATGATGTGAAGGTGTGAAGGTTTATTTTATTTGTTGAATTTATTATTTTTTGCGTATGAAGTAAGTACGTTGAATGGGACAGAATTTGTGGAAAATACTAATTAACAAGTATTTTCGTAAGTATTATAAGCGGAAATGTATTTTCATTAGAGCAACCCTCGCGAATCTCTTTAATTGCTTCCATGACGAAGACGCATTAAGATCTTCACCATTTTAATAATATCATTATTTTAATAATTATAATCGCTAGATAAGCATGGCTCAAAATTAAACGATTATACTCGGGATTTTCCTGCATGAACATAAAATAAAGAGGAGACGTAGAAAATTTTAAATCACCGATATGTATCGATAAACTGAAATGTGTATGAGCAGGCCACATTATATACAGGTTGCAGAAGAAACAAGATGCAGAATCAATATAGATTTGGGAAAAAAGATTTTGGAGTGGAGCAGGTTGCTAGTATAACATAAAACACAACAACGATATCGTATTTGAAAAGCCTTAAAATTCCTTCCCAATACAAAATTAAACATTTCATTAGTATTAAAAGTTTCAATATTATTTTATTTTGTAATTTTTGTGTAGTATTTTATTTAAACTTCTTCGTGGGTGACTTACCTTATAAGCGTCAGGTATATTAACGGGTTCGCCGCTCTCGGCGACGTACCCGACGATACCACTTCCCCAGGGAATGCGAATCTCTTCAAGTTGTTCCATCTGCTCCGGCGTCGATTTCGAACAAACGTCGAACAACTTTGACACAAGGCATCTGACAAACAAACATTATTCAACATTAAACACCGTGATGTATTTTTTATTTTTAAAATCTATACTAATATTGTAAAGAGAAAATATTTATATTTTTGTTCGTAATGAATAAACTCAAAAACTACATACTAGACCTATTTTAAAAAAAAATTCACCTATGGGAAACTACATTATCAGCGAGTAACAAAGACTATATTTTATAAAGTTACGCGAACGAAGTCTCGTGCAACAGCTAGTATATTTAACAAGACTTTTTATAAAAAAGAAAGTTACAAAGTCTACTCTAAACAGTTCTGAGTGATAAACAGATTTCTTGATTTTTCCTAATCTTTAACTTTTTGGCAAAGAAAACAAATTTGCTACATTTATAAATAAAAAACTTACATTAAACCATAAATGTACTTATTCGAGCTCAAATTGAAATTTATTACTCCGAATCAAGTCAATTTACAGTAAGTACCTATGATATAATATATTTTAAAGTTAAAAACATGTTCGACGATATATCGCTCGGTATCGACAAATAAACAAGGAAAGGCGTGCGACAGGGGATCGAATTCCCATGTCCCGGGAATTTCCCCAATCGGCTGAGAGCAATAAGAATTCTTTTAATAAAAGCGTTGCGGGCTTCTAATACTACACATGGCTTTGACTACACGCACGTGCTTCTAAATTTATGTAATACTGTACCCTCAACTTCGTAAGCTTTGTATTTCGGTATTCGGCAATGGAATTCGGTATAATTTTTTGTGTTTTTAAACTGATTGGAATGAAACAAACGCTAAATGTTACAGGAAAAATAGTTCTCGTCACAGTAATAAAAATTTTCAACAACTACATTTGTTTTATGCTTAAAAATTAACTTAAGTTCTGTACTAAAGTTTTATTCGGCTACTATTATTTTATTTTTTCATATTTTACACAATTAAGAAAAACTTTCCAATTTTAAATCTGTTCGGTTATTACCGAGTATATAGAAGCTACAAAAATTTCTTGTGCAATATTGCACCTTAATTTAAAGGTTATTAAGTTGCGTTCCATTTGATAAAAATTGTGTTCGGTCTGAGGTTAGTCCTTGTCTTAAGTAGCTTGATGTTACTGCTACCGTTTCCTTACTATTCATTTTTTTATAGAAATAAAAAAATATATAATGAAACATAAATAAGAATGTGTTATTCTATATGAGACTAACTGAGACTTTAGAAGCTTTTCAACTTAAAACTCAAGTTTAAAACTTTCACGGCAGCACATACTTTAGTTTCACTTTTGACTATTTTCCTTCTGTTCAAGCGAAATCATTATACAAAGAAATAAAATTTTATCGCTTGCAATTCAAATGTTCTTCTTTACTTTTGATTTACTCGCATATTGTCCACATCGCAATTGGTCCACTGCCACAAAACTTTCATGTGTATCTAACTAATAAACAAATACTATACGCTGTTTCGTTTTCGTACGTAATTGTTAGGAAAATCATAGTAACAACTAGATTAGGTTTCATCAATAATTAGTGGTCATTTTAATATTTATTTTCAAAAAAATAAATAATAAAAATATGATTTTTTGAACAAAAAACGATACTTTTGAACATATTAACCAATACCATAAATCATAAATCTTTCTACCTTTAATAAAATAATGCGCAATTATCTTTGGATTAGAGCAATTGGTATAAATAGGTAAAATACTGTGTTCAATGAGTCATCATATTCACTTGAACAGTCATTATCACTGAGAGAATTGAAATTCGATAAATCCACACAATTTAGTGAGCTGTATCTTTTCAAAATATCTACATATCGAGTACTAACATAACATTACTAGCTTTGCCCACGAATTCATACGCGCCTAGTTTATGAAAATCGTTAGAGGATAAAAATCGTATACGTTAATCCAAGTAATACACTATCTGTGTGCCATATTTCATCCAAATCCGTTCAGCTATTTTTACGTGAAAGAGTAACAAACATCCCTCCATACATCCATCCTCACAAACTTTCGGAATAATAATATTAGTAGGACAATATGAATAATATTAACAAATGTTCTAAAAACCTCACAAATATCTTTTCGAGAGACAATATTTTCAATATAGCCTAACTTTATAAATATTTGATATAGTTATAATGCGTATAGAAAGAGCTATCCTTTAACAGTCATTGTGATTGTCGAGAATTTCATCTACAGATCCATTTCCAATATGATTTCCGTCGTCCCCCTCATTCCTTAGCTTCCCTTCGCCCATGACCTTAACCTTCACCGTGACGGAGGGGAAAATGGGACCGAATAGAGTTATTTCATCCAATCCGCAAGTAGGCAAGTTTCAAGTGTCAATGTCACCCTTCATCATTATAAGTTCGTTCGCTTGTCAGCCAATCCATTTATAAATGTGCCTAATTTATATATATTAAATTCAACATTTTCATGCTTATTCCTATGAGATGGATCGGACTGATTATAAGATGTCATCTAAAATATTGTAATTATTGTAGAATAGACTACAAAAAATTTAAGGTTGATTTTTGTTATGATTTATTGTTTTATTTCGTTACTAATCTAAAATTTGTGTGCAGTTTGTATGTAAAACGCTTCACATTAAAGGAAAAAAAATCAAAACCGTAAATATATCTATACCTATTCCTGTTCTGGATTATAGTAAACTCCCACGCTGATTATGACAAATTAAAAAAAAAGAATAAATAAATAAATAAATATAGTATGGCAAATAAACAAATAAAGAAAAAGTATGGCATACAGGCTGACAGTCCATTTATTGGTGGGTGCAACCGTCGCCTATACACAAGCAACGCCTATACGTGATGCAAGTGCGATGCTACGTTGCTAGTAGGAACCGGATTAGAAATTATAGATCATTCAGAATTTTCACTACAAACTTAGTGCTTACGTTCTGCTATAAGGGAGTAATTCGACTGCCGTCAATAAAATTGTGAAACCTGTTACCTGACGTGACAAAGTAAAGGCTCTTGAATTTCAATAAAGCGACCCTCTTAAACCCTAAATTTTCCGAACCCGTTTAGCGTACGGCCTTGGCAACCAGATTTGGGACTGTAGTTGTGTACTCAAACCCCAATTCAGAAGTTCGTGAAAAAATAAGAATTTATTATTATTTTTTGTAAACATACGTATATTTTTTGTAACTATACATATAATAAAATCTTAAACGAGACGTGTCCGATATTTAAAAAAAAAAAGAAAAACAATTTGTACACGATGTACTTATGTTTCCGAAGTCAAAAAAATGGTTTAGGCTAGAGTTCACCAACATTGTACTAAACGGGCATAAAGTAACCAGTACTTTAATTTTCAACAGTTGTTTAAACAAAGGGCGGTTATTTTGTTGTTCACCAACGCTACATCATCGGCGGTTTCGTAACCGAGCGTTTATGTATGCATGAACGAATGGTTGAATACGGCTGAATAAAATGTGCGTTAGATGTCAACGAACACGCTTCAACGTAATGGCTTCTTAAAATAGTAGCGTGATATATTATTCTCCAAAGTAAAAACACTCTTTCATATGTAACTTCGAGCTAATGAAATGTATGTTTGTAATTTGGTAGTATAAACTGTCATGTTGTCATATTGACAAGTGGAATATTCGAGTTCATTTTATTCTATTGTGTATTAACAATTAACAAAATGGAAGACAAAAGAAAGCGTACCACTAATTTTAATAGTGACGAGAAAGCAACATTATCACATTTGGTATTAAAATACTAAAAAATAATAGAAAATAAAAGGACTGATGCCAACACCAATTCTGAAAAACTCAGTGTGTAGACTATCAAACGAGTTTAATAGCATTAGCACACATTGCTTTCCCAGTTCAAACAGTTTGAAAACATGTTGGGAAAACATTAAACGCCAAACAAAAAAAGATTCAGCATGTCGAAAACGAGAGGTTTTCAAAACTGGTAAGTTTATTGTTTTGTTGTTATTACCATGTATTATTACTGTGATTCACTAGTACTACCGCAAATAGCGTTATGTAAACAAGAAAGTAAAGTAAAGATCACCAAAAATAAATAGTTTTCATTTGTTTACTTACGACACATCCGCCAAATCCTACTGTACATTAAATGATATTTTTAATATATACCCTTATCTAAAAAACTATACCTACAGGAATAAACCCATATTCCACTTGATAATTGTTTCTTTGTTATCAGGGCCGGCCGTCCAGCAGAGACGAATGCACGTAACCGAGGTTTAAACGATGCATAATACGTCGTTTAAGTTAATCAGATGTTTAGGGCGTTTAACCCTCTGTTTAGCAATGGTGAACAACAAAATATAATTAAACGGCTGTTTAAATTTTAAACAGCTGTTTAATTATATTTTTATATATTAAACAGCTGTTAATTATTGTTTAAAAACTAACCGTCTGTTGGTGAACTCGAGCCTTATAGAATTTTTGTCCCGTTGTCTGTGCACGCTAATCTCAGAATCGGCTTAATGGGATTTAGATAAAATTTGGCACACAGATAGTTTATTACCTAGATTAACATATAGGATACTTTTTATACTGGATAAATGTTAGCTTCCTATGGTATTTTCAAAAAACTAACTACAACGCGTACGAAGTCGTGGACACAGCTAGTTGTTTAAAAAACCAATAAAGTAAACAAAATGGCAAGTCGCAATAATGTAAAAACAAAAACATTTTACCATAGATTTCGTAAATGAATTTACCTACATCTAAAAAGCCTATATAAATAATATTAAGATGATAAATGTTGTAAGGGCGTGTAAATAATAATAATGAATGTACGAGTGCAAATAATTACATCAACGCCAGTTATTTGCAAGGGCTCAGGACTAATGTGCCTGCTATAAACAACAAGAAGGATGAGGTCTACCTTAATATGAATAGAATTTAGGTCACACTGTTGTACTACATTTCCTTGAGAAAAAATAAAAGCGCTTAGAGAGAGTTGGCGGGGCGGGAAGTCTCTTCCCTTGAAATAAATAGGTAATTCTTATATCGGCGTAGTTCACTTAATAATAAAATCACCTAAAATATTAGTTATTAATCGCGTCCATTCAAATTAGCGTAACAATTTCCCCTAAATATAACGTCCAACATCTTGACGAAAATGGCGCCGTCAACAATGGTGCTGAATTTTTTTAAATGTTTTTAAATGATCCCTCGGGTTACGGGTACCTAAAATTTTTCTAGGATAAAAAGTATTATATATTTTTTAATCCATGTAAATAAACTATCTGTGTGCCAAATTTTATTAAAATCCGTTCAGCCGTTTTTGCGTGAAAGAGTAATAAACAAAACATCCATCCATTCTTATAAACTTTGGCATTTTTAATATTAGTAGAATTTCTGCCCATTAAAAATAACGTAAATTTTAATATAATTCTCCAAAAATAGAGTCAACCAGACAATAAAGTCAAACACTTTCGTTTTACAGCCCCTGCATAATGACATTACTGCCATCCATAACTACGAGGCTTCTTTAATGCACTAACGTTGGGAGACAACAACTTTAATCTCGGAGCTCAAGAAACCTTTAAAGTTTGCATATTCTTTGTTCTCAAAGAGTCGAGACTGTTTTTAGTAAAATGAATCTTTCGTCGAATGGCATTGCATTACACACTTGCTAAAAGCAACTACTATAAAACACACTCTTAGAGGTATAGAGTTTGATTTTCTCAATTTTTAGGAAGTAAAATGAAAAATTCACCAAAAATTGTTGTGTTATTTTGTCAATTAAGTAGTTGGTTTAGCAATGAGACAGGTTTTAATTTATTTAATTAATTCAAAGTCACGTCAAGAAGATTTTTTAAGCTCTAGAAGATTTCAGTGATATGTATTTAGTTTTAATAACATAGATTAAATGACTCATTTACATTTTTTTTTTAACTTTTATTTTATTTAACTTTTTTTTTATTAGAGATAGGTTAACTTGAATTTATATTAAAATATACGTGATTGTTGAAACCTCTCTTTTCCCACCTATTCTAGTGATTCATACTAATATATAAATGTGAAAGTAACTCTGTCAGTCTGTCTGTGACCTTTTCACGCCTTAACTACTTAACCAATCATCATTAAATTTTTCATGCACGTTGTCAGGGATACAAGAAAATACATAACATCTTTCATCCAGAAAAAAAGTACTGTTCCCGAGGGATCATCTAAAATAAAATAAAAAAACTAGCGCCTGGCCGTGTTATTTGCTATATATATTTATTTCAACCCGGACTAAGTCGCGGGCAAAAGCCTAGTATTATTATAGAGTAAATCAAATTGTTGGATTCTGTTTCTGCAAAAAATAACATTCTTTAAGTCATTGTTTAATTAAAAGGTGAGATTGCAGCAATACTTAAACGCTACACAGAACTAGAGGCGACTACAATGCAGCTCCGATACGAGAAAATGAAATTACGTCTAATGCGTCTAGAGAGCGTCAGTATAACAATTGAACGGCATTGAAACTCTATTAAATAAAATATGATGTATATATAATAAATCCTTTTTTCTATTAAACATAATATATACATACAATCACTAGTATTAAATTTTTAAATATATACTTACTAATATTATAAAGAGAAGACTTGTATTTTTGTATATTTGTGTTTTTGTATTTTTGTTATTATTTTACCTGTAGAAGCTATCAGCGAGTGACATAGATGAAGTCGCGTGTAACAGCTAGTTTATTATATAAACCAAACATTTACATTGGATAATTTTAACTGATACCCTTATTACCATAGTTTTTAATAGAGTTAAAGAAAATTAATTACAATAAAAATATATAATAAAAAATTATACTTCACACAAATAATAATCTACAAAATATTCTTTGATATTATTTAACAATTGATAGCAGTTAAACAAATATCAGTAGATAGAGGTTTCGTAAATTGCCTATATTTTATCGGGAGCTCGCCTCTTGTCAAGTATAAACAGTTGGTTTGTGTGCGTTAAAGCGATACCGAATGTCCCTTACTGGTTCTCTAGTGTACGAAAAGCAAGTAAATGGGTTTCACAGCGATAAATTCAAATTACCGTCGAGTCGAGTTGCATTTAAAGCTTACCGAGCATTGAAGACAATACAATACAATATAAGGTCAACTTGGAAATAATAAGAAATGCGGGATCGTTTAAGATGTAATGGTTTTAAAACAGATTTAACTGCCCTTTTTCTAGTAGAAGCAAACTATGCATATATTTATTGTATTTAATGGAAATATAAGAATATTTAGCATGGGAAACAATATCTATGTACATCCTAAACTTCTATTCTAAGTATTGGTAAATTTAAATCGGATGATTAGTTACGAAGATTACCTCCTACATACAAACAAACAAGCAGACATACAAACTTTACCTCTTTATAATGTTAGTATACATAACGAGAAAAAAAAATACAATGCCACTTAAGATTACTTCTTAAACTAGAAGGCGCAACTAGGGCACCTTTCTACGTTCTTAGTAATTGACCGCATATTACTGATAGATTAGATGGCGGTGGCAGGTGGCGGCCAATAGATAGTTTATATTACTACACAGATAAAAATGTACATTTCTTAAAATATACTCTTTCAGAATCGACCACATATCCTTGTAATTGCTATTTCCGTATTGGACCCACTTTCTAAAATACATACATATTTCATCAGCCAATCTCTAAAGGTCATAGTTTTGTGTGATCAGAAATCGGACGTAATTTGCATGATGGTTGCTCGTGGTTTGTTGTTGCTAACAAGTTTCGGTTATGCCATACCTGCCATTCTGCGGGTGGGGTGAAGCGGCTCTCTCTCCCTGTACCAGAAATAGAGACCCTCGATCCGCATCGAGCAGTATCGACACGTTCTGCAGAATTTTGTGACACAGCACACGAACCTCGAGCTCGTTGCAGATATCTTTAACCTGAAATAAAAATACTCATCAGTTCACGTAGCCTACAAGGTGTAATTAGATGCCACCAATGACGATGAGATAAATTTGGTCGGTCAAATTTTGCAAACTGTAAATATATTTAAAAAAAAAAAAACTAGCTGCCTACGACTTCGTCCGCGTTGAATTACATGTAGAAACCTTCCTCGTAACGCTCTTTCCATTAGCGAAAACCGTATTAAAATCCATTGGGTAGGACAGAAGGCGGGAAGCGACTTTATACTATGTATGTAAAAATGTCAAGTTAGTTTGTTGTACACTTCATGGAACTCGAGAATGGGTAGATTCATGGAACCCTTCATGGAACCGATTTTAATTCGGTTTTCACATATGGAAAGAGGGATAAACTAGTATATAAATAAAATAAATTGCAATATGAATTTGAGAACGGCACGACCGACTTAGTAATTTTTGTTTTGTTGTGTTCGTAATTGCCAGTCGTAAAGATTATTATATTTTCTGTGTGCTGACAAAATAAGCTGAATTTTAAAAATAATATCGAGTATATTGGACAGCAAATTTTTAGTTCATTAAGATGTGTTGAATTGTTAGTTTAGGACCCATCGAAACAGTTAGACTAAGCAAATTTTCATTGGTAAAGTTTGTATAGGCGCCAAAATAGACGACTAGCGACTTGGGACGGCAGCGGTAGTAACGGAGACTCGAGTTACTTTAATATTTTAGTAATGCTAAATGAAATCCTCTAAGAGCTATATAACTCAAATTATATGAAAGAACTTGAAGTAAGTTCTAAACTTGTTTACCGTTAATTTGTCAAAGGTTTAAACGTTGCAAAGTAATACTCATACAAGTACTTAATGTAAATAAAAAAATAAGATTTACAATATTCACAAGAACTTGAGCTTAAGACACAATATTCACAAGGACTTATTCTGTTTACTATCGGAAATTTTAAATTGATAAAAACCTTATTCGGGATGATTTTTAATAATTCAGCAACTAGTCAGCAGGCATTTTGTTATGTCTTCTGATACAAAATTATGTGTAAAAGTTTGTAAGGACTTTTCAATGTTTGTGATGCTTAACCGTTGGGGTAATGGCCGCGTTAGAAAATCGTTGAGTTTTAGCCAGTACAAATCCGGCAGTAACCCCGCAGTGACCCCTACATTACCGGGTATCCAAGAGGATTTCCCAACGTTAGAAAAAGGGTATGTAAAGTATAGGTACTTTTTTCCGATGTGAAAAGAAATTACCGGAACATTGTTTTTGAACTGATCTAAAATCTGATGAATCCTAGGTCAGCAAAACTTGATGCATAAACTGATATCATAATTTATTTTTAGTACACACCATGTATGTTAGCTAAAAAAAATGAATAGATGTTACATCATACTAATAATGTTATGTAACATCAGCAAAATTATGGCTACACATATAGGCAAAAGCCGTAACTCAATTTCGAGTTTGATATCCGAACTAATTTCCGCAAAGTATTTCATACTTCGACATAGCTGTACACAGAAATCTCTCATTTGCAACACAGCCTTGATATGTTTAAATTAAAAGGAAACTTGTCGGTAATATTTTTTAGTTAAAAGAATTTCATATTTTATTTCAAATTCAAAATTTTATTCATTACTTAATTAGATGAATTAATTGTACTATTGGGTGAAAATTTTTGGTTTCTCATAATTATTTATTTTTGGATATGTTCTGGTTCACAGTTGTTTTTTGGGACAATAATTGTAAAAACAGTTGATCTAGTCTTCCATGATATACGTGACCATGACCTACCTCTTCAGTTTATTTTTTTTATTGTAACTTTCAGTACATACAATCGATATTGCGTATGTTCGATGTGCTTGGGGATCTTTAATAACAAAAGAAAGCCTTTTCATTAATCTATTAAAGACAACCAAACAAGGAGATTGATTATTTTTCCCCTTTCCCTTGTTTGTATTATTTTCTTAATTTCTTTATTTTCTTAATTGAAGACGTGAGTGGATGATGTCGCATTTTTGGGTTTTTCATTTTTTTCCGTTCATGAAGGTAATATGTCCATATAAAATATAAATGATTACAGACCTTAAGATCGTCGATTTAAGACATATTTTGGAAAAATGAGTTGAAAAAGGTGTAATGTACAGTTAATTTTAAAAAGCAAAAAATGTAAGAAAAGTTTACTTTTGTTAATGGAAGAAGGAGCTATGTTTGACGACACGTTTGTCTAGTGGTTAGTAACCCTAGCTGTTAACCAAAAGGTCGCGGGTTCGAATCCCACTAGGGGCAATGTTTATGTGTTAACATTTACCTTTGTATCTGAGTCGTGGATGTTTGTATCTATAATATGTATTGACAAAAAAAAAGTAATGTATGTAGTACATCAACTGTCTGGCACCCATAATACAAGTCTATAGTTGCTTAGTGTGGAACTAGATGGTGCTGTGTGGAATGTGTGAAGATATTTATGTTCACTTTTTATTTAAAAAAATACGTGTTTAATTGCTGTCATAGTTACCATTAATGTTTTAGGTTGTTTACACAATTTTGCATCATAATTTAGTACAAAAATCAGTTCCGTGGCGACTTATCTCAAAAATTAAAAGAAAAACTATTACCTCGATTTACTCAAAATTAGAATTAAGCCACTTATCACCTTCATCCACTCACGTCTTCAATTATTATACGTAATAACTGGTAGCAAAAAATCGTTATTTTAATTTCCGCTAATTTCGTAATTAACATAGCCCTAATAGGATAGCTATAAATAAATTATTAAATTTGGTTTAAAACTCACTAAGTACTTTGTATCACTATAGGTACCTATAAAATTTAATATAGGTACTTTTTTCTTATAATACGGTTACTTCTTGAATGAGCAAGAGCAAAAAAATGAGAATAAATATTTTTGAGACTTCATGTTTATAAATAACAATAGCATGATTGTGTTTGATAACAAAGTGTATGGAAATTCATTCATAGGACAATTCGTTTCCTCTGATCGAAATGAGAAAAATGAGTGCTACTGACACATTTTTCATTTACCCCCAATGAAACTTGCCTAATGCGGAATAAAAAAAACTACACACTACAGTCAATGTCAAAATACTTATAACATTATAAAGAAGCTTATTATTGGTTTGATTTTAGAAATTATATAAGGAGCACATTATATGCAAAATAAAAAATATCAAAAGTACAAGATCTACACGAGACCATAAAAAGTACTTGTTTATGAAACTAATTCTTATTTTTTAGCTTATTTTTTATTTTAGCGATAAGAAAGGTTAATTTTGCATTTTCTAATGCGAAGCTGCCGTTAAAAATCAGTAAGGATTAAAAATAAGCTACGAGTATTAGTAAATAAACGTAACGAAACATTTCATTTTAGAGAAACATTTTTGAATAAATGCATACTTAAAATAAATATTATTTTACTTACTTGTTTTATAAACTAATAAAAAACAAGAACATGTAAGTTCTTTTACACTTTGTAGGTTGTTTATAAAAATCTTATAGCCTCATGGTGACATTTTAACGAAATATACATTGTATTACAGCGATCAATAAATTAAATAGTCAAGCAATTTTGTAGTTTCTATCATAGAGTAGAGATAAAATAGAACACAATAATAGGATAGCTATATCCTCTCATATTTCTATAATGTCTTAAAGGCATTTCAAGACACATTTGTGGCTGGTATTGGGGATCGCTTGTAGCAATTTATCCACGTCCCGGTATATACGTACGAAATGATTAATTATCGACGATTTGGGGCGAACGTAACCGCCCCAATAATCCGCACCAGGCAAATATTAGAGCGGAGTTAAAACTTAATTTGCTAAAAGCCTTGATTACAATTGAGACTCATAATAATTTTACAATTTTCATTAATTAAAATGTACAATTTATTACTTTGACTTTAACTCTAAATGCCGCAATTATGTACAATGTGTAGATATAAAATAATTGTATTTAAATATATTTTATTGCACACAATTCGATTTCTAAAATCTTGAAGTTGATTATCATTATCAGACAACGCATTTTTTTGGTATTAAATATTAGCTCATTACTTTAACAGCATTATTATTAACAATATTATTGTAGTTTAAAAGTTTGGCTGCTTATACTTAATTATCATCATCATCTCAGCCAGAAACATAGGCTTGCTGGACATAGGCCTTCCCCAAACATTTGAAAAAGGACTGATCAGAAGAAACCCCAAGTGTTGCATAGTAACCCCAAGTAAAGCAATAATCAGAGACCAGGTTTCAGCATCATATGTCTTTGTTTCGAGGCACTGAGAAATTTTAGACGCAGGCATGTTTCGGAGCTCTCCGAACGCTCAACGTTCCTAACATCATAATTCCTAATATCGTAACGTAACCTAAAATTATTGCTTAATCGATATTACCTACGAAATTTGAATTTATTGGGACGCAAGGGGGCGGTCCCCTTAATGCAAAGCAGTTACCGTCGCCTATAACACAAGTAAAGCTGTAAAATAGTAGGCGCTGATTGATAGGATCGTTGATAAGAAACAAGGTGAAGATAGAAAAATGTGCTCTGATGAGTGACGCACCGGAACCACGATGTCATTTCAAATTGGTCTTCTGTAATGGGTCTGTGTGCCAAATTTCATCCAAATCCAAGCCGTTTTTGCGTGAAAGAGTAACAAACATCCATCCCTCACAAGCTTTCGCATTTATTGCGTATTGGTAGGATGTACATACATACGAGTAAATACATGTCAACTTGTAAGTAATATTTCCCAAAAATGTGATCTGAATATATTACAACAATCTATTGGAATCTTTAGATTCTAATCTATAGGCATCTCTTAAGGTACTCTGACACCATGTGGTTCCCATGAGAGAAACACATGTTGGTGTCGAGGGGAACGAACGGATTTTAAAGGTGACTTTCCAGCCGCTTTAAATCACCGCCAATAAGTTTAATGGTCAGTTTACAAAGTAAGTAGCAATGGTTTAGGAACGTTGAGCGTCTGTGTTGTGTGCCAACGTGTTATGGCGCCCCTTTATCAAATGCGGGCAAACTGGCGGCAGCCGTTGTACACGTACGACCAAAGATATAAACATATTGGAAACGTCATCCATACTAATACTATAAATGTCAAAGTAATTCTGTTTCACGCCTACTGAACCGAACATATATATATATATATATATATAGTTATACATTTTTATATGTTTACATTCTTAAAGATGGTATTTATTTACTAGCCAAATAAAACACGTTTATTTATTTATCATTTCAATTCGACCTTCTTAAATTTTTGTTTACATTTCTTATTCACATGACTCTTATTCGCATTTTTGCACAAAATTATGTCATTGGCATAACGAGTAAACTCTGTAGCACTTTATACATAATAAATTACGTTAACTTTATTTGCAGATGAAGTAACATAATGCATGAACAATGAACATATTACAGGTAAAATCTATTTGGCTCACTGTGGCTTTAAAAATTGACCTATCAACTCTTTTATCTTCTAACCTCCTTAACTCTGTTAATTTTATTATTTTATCTTATTATTATTATTTTAAAGATGACAAAAAGAATGGTATCTTGAGTTTCTTTCGGGATTTCTTTTCAGGATCGTCATCATCTTACCTTTTTTCAGATACCCTGGTATTTATAATAACTCGAGTAGTCTAGTAACTCACTATCATAAGAGCTTCTTGGAGAAACCTAATTGATAATTGTTTTTGAGTTGATTTTAATTTTAGCGAAAAAGTTGTTCATTTTTAAGTAAAACTAAATTCTCTGCAATATTTGTCTGAAACTTCTTTTTGTATTATAACATTTTTGTATAATTTGAGAATATTTAAAAAAAAAAAAATTAAAATATTCTCACCTTTCACCTAACGATATTAAAGCACTTAATTTTTGCTGGACTATAAGCATAAAAAAGAATTATTTTAATATTATACAATAGGTCATGCGTTTATAGCAATATGTGCTAATATAATATCACGTGTCCGTGTAACTAACAATATACACAATACTCGATGGCCGATGAAACATACTAAAATGTGTAGTTTCGATAGTTTTGTCGCTCGGCTATAAGCTGGTGTTCTGTGCAACTGGCTATTATTCTCACCACTCGCTTAAATTTTCTCGTCTGAACCAGACAACAGTGATAGTTCTAATAATTATTCTGAATTCATAATGTGCACTCTGATCCGCACTCTAGGTAGAAATGACCGCTGCGTTTGTTGGTGGTATCTCGGCGAGTCCTGTACCTTTACCATGAGTTATAATGACCGCACTCGCTAGCGAAAGCGTAAAATATTTATATGGAATAATGTCAATTTGACATCTCTTTTGTTCATACGGAATGTAAATCTTATTGTACGTTTCTTGAGCGAGAAAATAGTCGATAGTTAGTTGCTTCCTCGCCGGTGGTGTGACAACTACCTAAGACTACGTTTTGCCTTATTCAAAAATTCCTAAAAGATATAGTCAATTTTAAATTATGAACCGAATTCTTGTAGCGTGAAGGAACAATGCAATAGAATTAATGAATATAGCCAATTTTGTTAAAAAAAAGCAAATGTCATCTATATTTTTCAAGCCCAAGCAAAAATGAATGTTGGACAAAAAAGCCCAAGCAATCTGTTTATATGTATGATGTTATGTAGGTACGATGTATTTCAGAAGAACCTACACCAAGCATGTAAGCGATATACGCAAATAGAAACTCGATTTTACACTGCTTAAAGATTGGAGAAGACACGAAGATAATTTATATAATTCAGTTAGTCGTTTCCATGGAAATATTAAATCGATGTCATTGTGTTTACATTTAATTATCAAGCCGAGCCCGCCATTTTATCGACGTTGACCTCTGCTCGGGTCCGACAGAGGCCTAATTGTACACATGTTAACCAACACTCGATTCTATTTCGCAAATTGACATTTTAATGGCTATCATGAAAACAGTGCGGAAGGAAATTAATAGCAAACAAATTGTTCAATTATTGGTCCAGTGAGACCACTCTAATACAAGTAATTCTATTGTGTTTTGATTGAGATTTTAAAGAATCGAACACTAAGGGTTGGCGCTCACTGGTGGTATGGTATGGCACGGCACAGCAAAGGATGTTTTCCAATAGAATTCTTAAAAGAGTGCCATTTTATGGTGCGGCAGCCATATAGGCTTCGCTAATTCTATGATTTTTACTAAACATATTATATTTAACCTTGTTGATTTTAGCACTCGCACTCCTTTGCATGCCGCGATGTGACGAAGCATCACGTGCCATGGCGCAGAAGAACGCTACGGCCTCTTAGTATCGAAATAAATGAGTGGGAGTGCTAAAATCATTCCAATAAGGATAAAAATTATATGTTTAGGAAGAAAATATTTGCTGTGACGTGCCATGCCATGCCGTCAGTCAGCGGCAACCCTTATTGATTTAGCAGAGCTCAATGCGCTCTGTACATAAAAGCAGATACGTGTGTTATACGGTGTTTAGATGTAACTCAAAAGCTCCTAAAACCTATTTTCATATCACCACTCTGTTTACTACGCTGTATTTTATCAGGATCGGCAGCTGACTTACAATATTATATCCCCATAGTATTGTCTGTATTCATGGACGACACAGCGTGCTACATCCCACCATAAAGTCAGGTATTAAATCATAAACGCAATTAAGACTTGGAAACACTCAGAATGTTTATTATTGCGTTTAAATTTAAACCAAGTTAAGCTGACAAAATTTTCCATTAAAAGTAGGCTATATTTAGAAATTCAGACTTCTTGTCTAAAATTAGAGTTAACTCTGAACGTTGCTACATTTTACTCTTTAGTTATTAAGAGAAACAAGTCAACAAAACCCACAACAATTTAATCCAATAAATTTTATTTTTATTTATTTTTAAAAATTTTATTTTTAAGCAAGACTTTTTTTTTGCACACGTAATACCTATGTTCGTTGTTCATATCAAAACCAGCCCCTCTGCTAAAATAAAAAGTCTAACATAGAAAGTCACAAATAAAATAATTTTTCGAAAAAAATCCTTTTTAAATTGCTTACCAGTTCAAATATAAGCTCCTTTTCATCTAATTGTCTCAGCTCATGCCTAGACCGTCTCTGTGGTCTTGAAGGTACGGCGTGCGGAGGCTGGTCCCCCAAAAACGTGGGTGTACCGTCTACAGTTGTCACAAGAGGCTTCAACAGCCCACCGCGCTCAAATTCGTGCGCTGAGATCTTTCTGCAAAATTAACAAGGAAATTGTATTTTTTGAATAAAAACAAAGTTTTTTTTTTAAATGATAACATCAATAGTGCGTAAATCTGTCTTGACTTATATAATAATACAAAGAATTTACAAATAAATAAATCTTATATTTTGTTTTGGCATCGGAAACATACATCCATGTGTCACTTTTTTATGTTTCCGCTCCCGCATTTTTTTAGCAATACGAAAATGCATCACTGAAAAAGAATTTTTCAGTGATAAAAATAAAACGCCTATGCAATATGCAATTTGTTTTTTAAAATACAAAGCAAGATAAAATCACGTTACGAGGATATTAGTCATATCCGTTGTAAACATTGCGTAAAAAAAAGTGAAACTTTTTCTCTATTTTTAGTATCCTTTTGTGGTTGTGGTAGTTATCACAACCATAGGCCACAAGAATTATCCATATATACACACAATACGGTTAATTTTTAAAATAAAAGAAAATGTAGGTTGAATACAGAATAACTTTAGTGGCGTCAACAGAAAACACACCATCTGTCTGCAGAACACCCAGCTAAGGGAAGTGATTCATCATCATTAAGGATGGGTCAATAGACACTGATGTCACCCATCGCATAAATACCGGGTGGATGAAATGGAGAGGCGTGCTATGCGACAGCCGAATGCCCTTGCGGATAAAGGGACGAGTAAACAGAGCAGCCGTCCGACTGGCCATGACATACGGAGCCGAATGCTGGCCGCTCAAAAAGCAGCACGAAAATCAATTACACTGCGCAGAAATGAAGATGCTCAGGTGGGCAGGCGGTGTGACTAGGCTGGATCATGTCAGAAACACACGCGTAAGGGGCACCTTCAAAGTGAGACCTATCCCGGATAAGCTACTGGAGAGTCGTCTGCGGTGGTACGGACACGTTATGAGGCGACCATCCGACCACGTGACCAGAAAAGTGCTAGATATCGGAACTAAACCCCAAGGACGAGGAAGACCCCGAATCACATGGATGTCCCTAGTAAATAAGAACCTCAAGGAAATCCAAGTCAACAAAGAGACGACCCAGGACCGAGCTGCCTGGAGAAACATGATACGGAGGGCCGACCCCAAATAAAATGGGAAAGGGCCAGGCAAAGAAGAAGAGTAGGTTGAATACAGATTAAACCAAATATTATCATAAAAAATCAAGCGCAAATATTTTCTATTACAAAAATATATTGATTTGCAAAGGGTCAAAAAGTTGATTTCATATTATTTTTGATGAGAAACGACGCTGGACAGGCGAAATTTACAATTGTGGCGGCTACCGTAGCCTAGAAGCATATTCGAAACCAGAGGTTGCAAGTGCGCTGCTACACATGATACAATAAAGGAATAATGAGATGGTGAGAACAGAGGAAAGAAAGGAGGAATAAGCTCTGACATTAACAAAAAGTTGTGTTGTTTCATGAGGGACATGAAACAACACAAATTTTTTGTTATTTCACAGGGGCCATATTGAAAGAGGGCTGCCAAAATTTATGACTACGAAATACCTAAAGCAAAATAAATGCGATGAGAAAACAGCAAAATGAACATGTAAAGGTTCAACGTTATTAATTTTTCTCATACAATTTTATTGAACAAAATTTTCAATAATAATCTGTCCCTATTCAAGCAGATCGATCATCATCGTATAATCTAGCAATCGTAATTATTACTTTATTACCTACACTAAGAATTCATGTAATATCTAACCACTAAGCCGTATGTCCATATATGTATAACATATATTATATCAACAAAAAAGATTTATATAAAGACATTTTTAAACAATTAGCATATATAATGTTATCTTACTTTTTTCACAGAATAAACAATAGTACTTACTAATAATATTGCTTTTTACTTACATTTCATGGTTTCATGTTTAGATTAGAAAAATAATGTCTTTCATCGGTGAAAAAAACAGCCCTAAGTTAATCTTAGGACATGCGAAGTAACTTACATGTCCTAATCCTAGCTTTTTTAGTGAAATCCGCAGTGTATAGAAACCTGTACCCAATAATGAAAACCTAATATATTTAGGTTGATATGAGTATACCCACTTGAAATTTGATCCAATAAAGTATCTATCACACAGTATAATCATGATAAAACTAGACGTCATGAAAATGAGAAAATCAAGGAAAATTAATAATGATATGATTAACTAATTAACTACGCGTAATGTAAATAATTCGGTTTTTGTCTGAAGAATTATGTCAAGTAAACGGTAGTATCCGAAACTTAAACAATGGCCTCGTCTAATCTAGTCGTGAAAGTTTGACAGAATCTGCAGACTCTCGAACGACAAACTTTTCGCGATAATGAACGGCGGGGCTTATGAGCCATCGGGACATTTTACTTGTCCAATTTATTCACAGGCACTGAAAGATATGTTTTTAAAATATATAAAACTAACTTGTGTGCCCGCAAATTCGTCTGCATTTAAAAATATAAAAAAATAAGCAATATAACGCTTGACCTCTTATTGTTATAATACTTTGGGCAGGGGTTAGTTTTCAACCGACGAAAACGAAACAACGAAAAAAGGAAGAGGTTCCCAATTCGATGCGTATATATTTTTTTATGTATGATCACGCATAACTTTTTACAGAGTAGTCCGATTTTGATAATTCTTTTTTTATTGGAAAGGGTATACCTCGAAGTTGGTCCCATATAAATTTGGAAAAAATATCCTCCTCTAAGGGTGGGGTAAGTAGGGGTGATTTATTGTTCACTCACAGATTTTAATGCTGAGTTGTGTATTACAATTTAAAAAAAGTAATCAAAAATCAAGTATGTAGTAATTAGTAGATAATAGCCACAAAAAAATATAAAATAAAAACTTTTTACTAAAAATTGTGCTAAATCTCCAAATGCGAGAGAAGATTAATTACTAATAGACATTAGACAGAAGTACACCAAAACTAGTCTCGACCAGTTTTGCTACGAATTGCTTGTTTGGAAACGTAAGAAATCCCCGGCTAAAACTTGTTAAGAATACATTGAAATAAGTGAGTGGCATACCTGACGGGTGTAGTAGCGCCTGAACCAGAGCCGGCGCGCGATGGAGAAGCGAGCTCAGCACTCTGCGGCGTCGCGTGTGACACCAACCACGCGTCCACCACTTGTCGCGTAGCCTTTCTGTCATTGCCAAAATTCAAATTAACGAAACAAAAAAGTATTAGTCTACAAGCAATCTGTATCTATAGTTCATTCGTTTAAGAAAGGGATTTTGTGTAGCTAAACAAATTTATAACATAAAAACGTGGATTTTCAAACATTTATCACAGTGTAAAAACTTAAACCGTTTATTTGTTAGAAATATATACTTTTATAATAGAATGTTTAAAGTGGATTTTTTTATATTTTTCGGGTATCTTTGTTTACATAAAATGTTTGCTCGAATGAATGAATGATAATAGCAGCGCGGGTTGATGTCGGGGCATGAATGGCCAATGAATCACGGCACATGAAATTTTGAGCGTGGCGCAGTTTGCCAGCAGGCTAGCAGCACCCAAATTCCCCAGCTCAACTCGCATTCTCTCCTGAACTACTCATCCGATATAAATAATTTTTTGACCAATATTCAAAATGTATCTTCCAAATACTTTACTGTGTTAAAACAAAAACAGTTTTTGAATAAAAACAAGTCAAGCGGATGAGTTTATAGGTACTGCTCGTAGCACCACGTATAGCCGATTCCAATCTTACAGTTATAATGTGAATACATTATTTATTTTTTGGGAAAAATTATGTCACACAAACGAAATGTGTTTCCCATAAACCACAAGAAAATGCTTGTCGGTCACTTTAAAATAAATTTCTTTTTTAACTATAAAATCTGTGAAAATCAATTCAGGAAAAGCCTAGACTAAAACTCAGGTTAATAATAGATCAGACAAATAGAAGCATATAATATAAAACATATATAGGTATATAAATATTTTCATAAGGAGTTTATAATGACGTAAAATATTTTACATTAATACAATTTACATCAATTCGCAAAACATGGTCCCACGGTTTTCCGTTTGTATACAAATAATCTCCTCGAGAATTTCCATTTTCACCGTCGAGGGTTCAGGGTCCATGAAATGTTTGATCACTCTTATCATGAAATGTATGCCTACTTATAGTACAATAACCGTTTTAGATCTCCAAAGTTCACTGGCCACAGATGTTATACTTACCGAAATTTCTATAATGGCTTTTATGAACATAACTCTTAAATACATCCGTATACGAAGTTATTATTAATTGTCGCAATATAATATTCCAATCAAGGCGTAGATAATCAATTAATCACTTTTCATATAACATTTTATTTATAAGTTTATACAAACCGAAGCTTTTATACTTTTGCATGCAGAAAAAAGTATAAGATTTAAATATATTTTTACATAATTATATTACATAATTTTACATTTTTACATAATATATAATTAATATTCTGTATTATTCATACAGAATATTAATTATAGATGTAACAGTATGGTTCTGTTCTGTATAAGGTATCACCTACAGACACTATTATGAAAACCTAATTTTCTTATTCCTTATCCTCTATCCTATTAACGTCCACAGCGCACTTGTAACATATGTAGGAGTTGCTTGAATTTTAATAGACAACGATACCTATGTATCATCAGACAGGTAGGCTTTGAACTTAATATTAAAAAAAAACTTAAATAAATATTTATGTAAAACAGGGATAAATATCTCGTGACTTTTACAACAGAAAAATACGTCAGAGTTATAAGACATAATAAATTTCACAATAATCTGTTATCGTGAGTAATCCACTGCACGAGCCAGTTGTACAGGGCGTCCAAAGACTAAGCGACATGAAGGGAAAGTACCTTAAATATCGTAGATAGGATATTTTTCTGAAAGAAGACTTTGTTATTTTTAAAAGTTAGTAATACGGCATTCAAAGATTTTCTAAAAATTACTTGCTTCGTCTGGGAATCGAACCTACTTAAATGTGAAAAAAAAAAAACACCTGTATTTTTATGATGCCAATCGAAAGAATGTTTGATTCAAATTTCAAGAATATTATTTATTGCCCCACGATTACGTAATTTTTAGAAAATCTTTGAATGCAGTAATTACTAACTTTAAAAATAACATAGTTTTCTTTCAGCAAAATATCCTATCCACGATATTTAAGGTACTTTCCCTTTATGTCACATAGTCTTGGGACGCCCTGAATAGTGTAAACTAAATAATAGTAGTATACACCGCTTTATTCAAGAATTTATTGTTTCTGTTGCGTTCGTTAGTACACACAATACACTTTTCACGTACTTCCTTATTGGCTAAACTAACCGAGCTGTTATTGTTTAATATGTTCCCATTTGTTAGCCGTGTATTTTCTGGCTATCTACAAGGATCTGATATGTATATAATATATTTTAAGGGCTTATTCATTCGAAACTACTGATACAATACAAAAAGTTTCCCTGGTTCATTCGGTTTAGTCTCATAGCGCACAAAGCTATACATAATTTTTCACCGGCATTGCAGTAATTTTAAAATAATTAAAAAAATTCAAATATTATTTCTCTTATGTTATGGATTTCTCTTTAATATAAAATGTTTATAATTGAAGCAAATCTTATTAAGATTTGAGTTTCAAGTCCATTTAGTGTTCCTGAGTGGAATACTTAACGAGATATTTCTGTAGTGGTACAACAGTATTGAGTTAGTAAACTCGGCACTCGTTATCATCCAACTTCGGAACTTGATTTGCCAGTTTTGTCTAACTTCTTTAACTTTAACTCTGCTTAACGTTTGTTAGTTGTGTTTGTAGCGGACGTTAGCATGCGGTTTAACTTTTTCTTCCAAGCCACTTTTTATATTTACATGTTCAGATTCCTATAAAAATATAGGCAGGCAAACAGTTTAAAAGTACACTTAATTACGACAATCTTATTGGTTTTGCCTGACTAAAATGGCAGATCTAAAATGTTCTCCGATAATATCCGATGGATTTTCGGCTGTTTCGATCGAGTACCGTCTCTTGGTCAGTAATATAGATACTATCTCAAGCCTGCGTATCTACTTGTAATTTTGAGTGACTTTATTTAGTTATTTATACGTTTTTCTTTATTTAGTTTATTACCTTGATTTCAATTTTTATTTTTTCATTTTTTAGAAATCGCTTACACCACAGCTAGTACGATATAAATGTTTCATGGAAAGTGTCTAAGTTGTTTGCTTTGTTAATAAAATAAATTATTTTTAAAAATTGTACAAAAATATTTTGTTAGTAAACGCAAAAAAAAAATTTCGTACCTATGTACAAAGTTTGTTACATCTAAAAGCCTGTCTGTAATGCTGTATGTAAAAGCATTGTCAAATGATTATTTTATTGTACTATAAAATCGACAACATAAGCATTTGTACTGTACTCTAAATAACGACTATGTTAAAAGATATTATGAGTACAACTAAAAATTAATAATCCGTAGAAATACATTCGGTGTTTTCCATGTTTCACTTCACAAACTTTAATTATCATTTTACAAGGGCGAATTAACCAACCATGTCGCTAGGTCATCAAAGCCACTTCAATTAGAGGGGCGACGGAAAATTTTCACGTCTTAATGAGTGTAATTTTCAGAAGAACAAGACAATTTTCGCGGTGGTTTGAAAACTTTTGTACGAATTTAGAACAAAATTAAGAAACGTGGCTTAAACAGCCGGCAATATTTAGACACGACGACCTAACTGGCAAATAAATAATGTGTAACGCTTAGAATTTATACAGACCACTCCATAGTGGTCTGTGCATTAATACTTGGCCTATATGACAGTGCATTAACAGTTGTGACAGCAAGTCAATGCCAAAAGCACGTCTCACCTATCTAAAAGTAGGAGGCGTGAATGGAGGGAGTACCGAGGCTATAAAAAGGGATGCGATCGCTCGTGCGACACGCTCAGACACCCGGACGCCCATACGCTTATAGGAAGGAAATTATTAATTTGACAAGAAGCCTGGAGGTTTATTTAAATCTGGGAACGAAGTACCCACTGTCACCAAAATATTTGATTATCACGTAATATACCGTGATTGCTCCGCCACGATCCTTGAAGTCGCAGGTGCGAGGAAGGGAGTCGCCGAGGTCTGCGAGACTTACGCGGGCGTTTTAGACTCCACACCGACGCTCGTCTATACGCTCTATGCGCATCTCAAAATCTACTCCACGTCTCCACGAGCTGCTGCGGCTGAGAACCCCCTCTCAACTGGTCCCGTGGAACGTTATTACAGCTGAGTAGTTCTATTTTACATTTATTACTAGCCACCCTCGGGGCAATGTCAACGTCCACGTCTGAACCGTCATCACTCACGTCTTCTAAGTGTGGTTTATATACTAAAAAAATAGCATAAGTGCTTACTGTTGTTTTGCATAATTTATCTTAACTTATCTGTATATTCTACGGTGGGAATACCACTACTTATTCTATTGTGTTTATTGTTAATAAACTTGTGTTGTGGTAAGTCTCGCGTTTCATTTGTTAGGTTGACCTCCTTTATTCTCTCTAGCAAAGGCGCCCTAGTCTCGTGCTTCTATCTGCTGAACCCTAATCGGTGGTAAACGACCTGGGGCTGCGAAGCGATAAACAAGCAAAACACACCAGAGCGGATATAAATGTTTCATTTACAAGTATTCTAAAATTTCTTCTTGACCGTGTACACAACTACGGACGTCTTTCTTATTGTACGTATGTTTATAAAAAAGATTCACCAAAAGGTATTTATTTCCTTTGTGTGAATTCAGTCATCAATAAAAATACTCAATTCAGTTTATTCTTGTATGTAACATACATTACTTTAACCGTAACAAGTATCTACTTTACTTTAACCGTAAGTTATTAGGAATAACGTCCTCATACTAGTGCACAATTTCTTTTAAAAATGAGGATACATAAGTATACATTACATTTCTGTTTTTTTACTACATCTTTAAAGAAGATATGTTAAAACATAAACATGTCTTCTTTAAATATATGTTATTTTTTTAAACGTTACCGAAGAATACAATAAAAAAGAAGCTTTTACTAGGTAAGATATGTGTATGGGTTAGTACCAGGCACTAACACTGGTACTAGGTACTATATGAGATAGTTCGAACCGCGGTGAGACCCAGAATCGCTCAAGTGCTTTATTAATGGCATGCTTCCAATGGTCTAAGCTCTCAATATTACTTACAAGCTCTTTGTAAGTATTCCTATCAATTATTTTTGTATCTGTATAATGTTATTGATATAAACATTTATTCAAAAACGTCGATGTTTCACGTCGATGTGTCAAATTTAACAGAGAGGATTCTTGAATTTATTATACGTAGGAGAACCGAACGAGACTCGAAATCTGTTGAAGAATCTACGGATTCTTAAAACCCATGTTGAATTATGGGTGAAGAACTTATTCAGCCACGTGCATTGACGTGAATGTAAACCCTTCAGCAGCGAACCCTGTCAAATGGATAATGTAATGTAAAATACTTTTAGTTCCTTTTTTATGCTTTTATATAAATTTTATTTTATATTTTTTATGCTTTTGTCTTAATAGCAAACTAATAACTAAAACTTTGGCTTAATAACAGCTGGGCATTGTTACATCTACGAGTAAATAAAAATCAGAGTAGCTTCATCGCTCCCAGTGTAGCCTGCGCTTTATATGAGCCAAACAACTTTTTTTTGTGGCGGCAGAGATGTATTGACGGCAGAGATGTATTAGGCCTGACATACATAACACAACATACCTTAAGAAGTAGTCATGAACAAACTCTTGGTTCTCATCGAGCCAAGCTTCGGTGCGTGCACATTCGGCGTCGTAGCAGGTGGGCGCGGGCATGCCTCCGCCCGCGCCTCCTGCCGGCTCCTCTATGCTCCGCAACTGTAGACCTGCAACAAAACAAATCAAGCTTTAATACATTATATACACACAAAGACATAGCAGGGATCAGATATTTTTTTTATCAATTTGTGGATTTTTGAAGTGAAACTTCTTTGCGCGCGATAAGAATGGTTAGTAGTGGCAGGGCACACTGCGTTTCGCAGTCTTTTGGGCAGTCATCCCTTACAGAAGACCACCATGAAGTAACAGTATGTGTGCTGTTGTGTTTCGGTGAGTGAGTAAGGGATGCAGAGCCCGTTTCCCTATCTTTTCCCAATCCCTTATCCTCAATCATAACTTAGTCTTGCACCATCTGAGGCGTTGCTTGTGTTATAGGCGACGGTAGCCACCTAACATCAAGTAGCCTGTCAGCCTGTATGTCAACTTTAACATTAAAAAAAGAGTAAAATTCAAGGTAGAATTTTGTGTGACACTTCAGTGTTACGATCACGTGACGCTTCTTGTAATGTTTTTGCATGACATCTACCGCTTACTAATATACATATATCAATACTTTTTTAAACAAATGATTTAAATATTTTAATTTTATTTCAATTTTATTAAACAAATGATTTAGGTAAGTAATTAATTAACAATAAATGAGAAAGTATATCAATATAAAAATATTATTATACATTAAGTTTATAGACTACAAAACCGTCATAATCATAACAGAGACACGTAATTGATTTGTCATTAAATGTAGATTAAATGATAAAAAATTTATCTACAATTTCACATCAAAGAAATAATACCTGGTACTTTCTCTTCCGTCCAATTACAACATCTAAGGAAGTTCATAGTTATTTACTCGTAAAATCAGAGTAATTTTATACGGACTCAAAAGAAATCTCAAACAGGTGAAAGCAAAGCGAAAATGGTGCTCCACCCTTTGCACAAACGAAATGTCATTCAACTGAATTTTTTTCGTATTCATACTTTTTAAAGGGAGCTTAATTTTTGAGGTCGTATAATTTTGTTTTAAGGTAACATAATATGAGGATGTAGGTATATAACATGTAAAGTAAAGTATTGCTGAGTATATTATTTAGGGCACACTGCGTATCGGTCATAAAAGAAGTCAAAACGACGGCTTGACTTAAGCCGTGAAACTCCATACAGAAGATCACTATAAATAACAATATGTGTGCTAGTGTTTCGGTAAATCAGCAGACGTATGTTCGCAATAATTTCAATAACTACTGAACCGATTTTCATGCTGTTAATAGAAAAACCTAAACCATAAACGAGGATAGTTTTTAGATAGCTAGGAGCGAATCCCTAGTGATATACATTATACGAGTTCTTCTACTTGCAATTGCTTGGGAATTTGTCTCATAAAGCGCATAAATCTGTACTTTAAACACAGCCATATCACCCTGCCGTTTTGTCCACAGCGAGCAACAACAATATCCAGTAGTTACGTGAACAGTTCTGCTGACATGCGGTAAAAGAGCGCTAAAAAATTTTAGCTATATAAAGGGGGTTTTATTTGACCAGTGACACAGCATTGTGCACTCGATATCTGAAAAGGCAGACCGCAGGTTGGATTTCGATAGGGCCAGAACCTCTAAATCTTTACGATTTTGAGCACTTGAATATTGAACTATAACTATATATAAAATAGTGTCAAATATTTAGGTAGATGTTAGCTACTAATATTAGAAAAGTTTTGAAAAAAATAAATAAAATTTAAACTAAAGTAACCGTTTACAATTTTTAATATTAAACAAAAACAAGAATCAAACACAAAAATTGTTTGAAATTACAATAAATCATGAAATGGCAATCCTAAAGGTCACATCTACACGAGTAAATAATTCGACAGTCACGAAGTCACACGCGTATTACATAAAGTCAATTGCAAAACGTATAGAATTTTAAATTACCTAATACACTAGTAGTAATATGGAGAAATTTTACGAAATCATTAGTTTTTAAATACTTAGTGAATATTCTAGTATTATATGTAAATAATACTAATATTATAAAGAGGTAACGTTTGTACGTTTGTTTGATGTAGGAGGGTAATCTTCGAAACTACTCATTCGATTTAATAAAATCTTTTACCATTAATTAAAATAGAATTTCAGGATAGTCACTCTGGAGCTGGTCTTGCGGATGTAAGGGAATCGTCGGGAGAAACGAATGATCTGAAATAACGGTCACCGAATTTCGTACGTGCTTCAGGGTTAAAGAAGTTAGAGACAGTTTATAAATAAAAACATTAGACAGACACGAGCAATCAGTGGAAAAATGTGCCGACTTAGCTCAAAACGTGTTACGATTTTACGTTCACATGAACGTGCTGAAATTTTTGGGAAAAAATGTGAACATATCGGTCCAATACATACAATATTATTTAGTTCAATATAAATATTTACTTAAAACACACGTAGCTATAAAAAACCATTATTCAAACAATATTAATAAAATCTCCCCACGATTTCTTTTAAGACGAAACATGGCAGGAAACATTAAGTTAGCGTTAAAGACACTTTTAGCACCTGTAAGTTAGGTTGGAGCCCGTTAAGAATATTAAAAGAAAAAATAAAACTGAACATTCTGGTCAGTTTTCGTATTAAGTTTTGTGAATGGCATTATTTTTCCTTTTAAATTTTAAGGTTATTTATGATATCTTGTAACTAATCCGATATTTATTCTTTATTTAGAAGCATAGAAATAATTTCCAATTACCCAATTTGACTGTCAATGAATGCCAATACAAAGGTAAAACAACGACATAATGAATGAAATGTCAAAGGCAGGTTCGCGTATCGTGAAGATTCAAATAGGATGTAATAGAATATACTTGTGTGACATATAAACAGTACAAAGTGCAATCGAACTTATGGTAATTTTCGAATTGTAATTTTTGAGTTAATGTTGCTAATATATTTGAAGGAATTTATGATAATCGTCATGGCTGATATACTGAATATTTTCCAAATGAAAATATGAAGTAGTTCCTCACAAAAAAAAATCTTCTTTAATATTCTAATAACACGCATCATTAACAAAAATAACGGCTAAATATTACACAATCGTTATGTTCAATGAATAACGAAAGTTAATGAAATAGACTTTTTAATTGAACCATTATTAATAAACTGTCTAGTGCACTGACTCGTTAAATATGTTGTGTGGGTAGAAAAGCCGTTGATTTCATAAGATAAGCTTTTAGGAGTTAATGAACCAAACATAATTTTTACTTTTTATTTTTCAGTAAAAGAAAGCAATTTGAAAATCAAAGATGTACTTTTTATACACTTCACATAAGTAGAACTGTTAATCTTTGTATGTGCTAATCTCAGTAGATATAAATATACAACTTACACACAAATGTAAATATTCACATAAACTTATAACATAAACCAAAATATTATTCTCAGTTAATTATTTCATTTAGACCTTCAGACCTGAGTACTCGTACCTTCACTAAAATGTATTAGGGTATCTGTTTACCAAAAAAGAAATGATTTCATATAATTGACAAATACTTCTGACCTATCAAAAACCTGTTCACTGCTTCCTTGAATAATTCCATTAGGTCGCTTAGTAAAAACGACTCAAAGAAACATTATTTAAAGAAGAAATTCAAATTTAGCGTTTCATGAAATTTCAAATGGTCGGTCACTCACAGTTCTCGTGTTCGCGGGTAAATGTCTACGTACAAAAAAGGCAGTTAGTTTGTCCAAGTTGATGCTTTTACTTAATTTTTATCCAATTATTTTGTAACCATACGTTCGCACGCGCTCCATGTCAATTTCAATTAGAGGAAAGCAAACGCCTGCGACTTCAATTAACAAAACGCGATGGCAATAGCGATTACTAGATAAGCGAACATGTGTTTGAATTAGTTATTACCACAATACATATAAAGAAGCAGTGAAGGAACTGTACAAAAATTACTCGATTTGCAATTTGCTGTACTTATCAAACCATCTTCGGCTACTCTTAAATTTAAAAGTCTAATTTAATTCTAATTAAAATACATCTTTAAAGCTAAATAAATAATAATTATTATTATTTATATATATTTATAGCCGGGCGGTAGAATCGAATATTATGTGTAGATGAATGTTCGACAAATTGCTATACTTATAGCCGTGTCGGCAAAGCCGGGCAGTAATATATATAGATGAACGTTCGGCAGAATGGCCTCTTGGCCTACCCGCGCAGTGTATATACTAAACAAAACCCGGGTGATTTTGCCGAACGGGTAAGCCGAATGAAAGTCGAACATATAGAAGGTACTTCGGGTCAGCTTTGCTGTTCAACAAAAATTGCCGAATGAAATGTGCCGGCCCAACTATATGTATAGCTTTGGTATAATGGCGTACACGCACAGCTGGCGTCGGTCGCTGGTGCCGGTTGAGCTATGTAAAAGCATTAAGCTCGAATGAAACTAAGAAAATTCTACACCCGTACATATATTTTTAATTTCTTTTAAAAAATATATATTGTTGATGTTATGATTTATGTTATGATTAAACAGTTTTTGAAGCCAACATTAGAATCCTTTGACACATGTTTGCCATTGAAATTGTAAATTATGTATTGCAATAGGCCAGTAATATTCTACTAACAAACTGATTTATTTGGTTGGTATTTTGTGATAATAATTTGGTAGTATATGACCTATAGGTAATGAGTGAAATCTGAATGAGTGAACAATGAATCAGGAAAAGATACTAATGAAAACTTTTATGGGCAGAGGCTGCTCGCTAATTCATAAAGTATTATATAGTAATCAATTGTGTTAAAATATTTTTTGTACTTACGAGTATAAAAGTGAATAGGAATATATTTAAAATATCAAATACACAAGAGATATCCCTAAAACGAAACATTCATTACAACCCTGAGACCGTGTGGTCCTACTGCTTCATCCGACTGATCGAACAAAAGATATCATCATACCCCTATGTAAATATTAAATAATTGTAGTTTTATTTTACGATCATTGTTTCTCTAGAATTTTTTCCATTACTATTAGATTGCTTCACAAAAGTCCTTAAAAACGATAGTGAATAATGATGAAAGTTTTACCTCAACGCGCTCTACTGTCCTTGTTGATATGGTGGCAATACTATATCAATTACGAAGTTATTGTTATATCCACTAACGACTTCGAGAAACTAATAGGTGTAATAGAACCCTTCGCACAAGTAATTACATGCGAACTGTAATATAATTACTCACAGGAATAAAACACACAGGAATAGCTTTTCTTGTTATTTGAACTATAATCGAAACGTTCAAGGGTTATTTTAGTGTAATAACTTGGAAACAAATGGCCAAGTTATTACTAAGGAACTTTAATTGATTGTCTGTCACGTTACACTGGAATTAAAAAGAGCATAGTTCGTCACAGAAAAGCAATCCATCGCTAGTTGAAGCTGAGGAACTGTTTCTCTTGTTTTTATTACCGGAAAATCGTGTTATATAGCACACCTCTGGGGTGTTTCCGTTAAGATTACCGGCTACAACATAAAAGGTTATAAAGGTTATATATAAAAGGTTACATTAAGGTATTAAACGAATTTTTAAACTAGAATAGAAATATTCTTATTTCTTACTACAGGTACTTAATAGGTTTTAATTTTAATAGGTATAGGTACTATTAAAAAAACAATATTATACGTTTTCTTCTTCTTGCTGGATCCAGAGATCCACAAAAAAGATACTAGTTATTCAAAAATATGTCGTTGATGCGTTTTATTTTTTAAATGTTGTTTTCTGAGTTTTCTGTGACTGTAAGTAAAGACTTGCGAAAAAATGTTACGTTTATAATAAACTTATATAATGGTGTCTGACATAACCCGAACCAAAACAAGTCATTATACTTTCACACAACACTTGGTACGGGTACAAATTGCTTTTAAAACTCAACTAAATGTAGTAATATTTAGTTTAATTAGTTTTACTAGTTCTTACAGATTTTTTTTAACACGCATGCATAAATTTTATATTTATATTAAAATAAAAAACTTTTTTGCACAATTGCACTTTTTTTTAACTACTTAGAACTTCTTTTTGAATTACCTACTCACTTCAATATGGTTTGATTATATAGCCAGCCGTACGGAACAATAAAATATTGCTCTTTGTAGTGGTAAATAAATTACATTAGCAGAGCAATGTCTGTCGGGTTGTACTGATATACCTACAATCTATCTACATTAACGAGCAAATAAAAAATAGTTCATAGAATTTTTGTCTGTTTTTCTGTGAGTTTGTCAGAAACGGTTTAAAGGATTTGTATGAAATTTGGCACACAAATAGTTAATTACCTGGATGTAACATATAGTATACTTTTTATAATGAAAAATATCCTGTTCCTGTGGGATTTTCACAAAACGAACTACAGGGACCGCTGGTTATTTCAATAAAACCATGTTTGAAATGTCATGAGTACAAAAGAATGGACTATGGATAGTCACCATGATACACGATTGGACATCATTTGGAGATCTTTTTTATTATAATGACGCACTTTGACGTGTCATGACGACAGTGTTCGCGTCTTCAATAACTAATATAAAACGATTAAATTCTTCATCTCGTCTTAAAACGTCACTAAAAGACAAAAGCTGATTAAGCGACCCCGTTGAGATGATTACAATAGATACAAACCTCTTACTTAAGTATTATGAATCACGTGTATATGACGCACGAGGGGTGTACCACACGCCCACTTTTCGGTCATTTACTCTAAACGTCATTACTTATCCCCTTGCGTGAAACCACTGAACTTCATTGCATTATTTTTCATTGCGTCATAAATGAAGTCTGCAATAACTATTTTATAACAACTTTCAATTCGAATCTTCCCACTTAAAGTAATTAGACAAATTAAAATCGTATATACTTACTAATATTACAAATGTGAAAAAAAAAAAACTCCCGTCAGTTATGTTTTTATGGTTACATCAAATTTTGTTCAGAACTAGCGACAATTTTTCAAATCCTCGAAAAAAAAAAATTGTCTAAATACGTAATTTTCTTGAGTTTTGCAGTAAAGAGCCTATGAAAAATCACAAAGGATTAATTGAATGTTAGTGAGGGGCATTTGCTTTTTTAAAACAAATAAAAAAACAGATCTTTTTTTTAATTTTTGTCAATAGATTATATACTCTATTGAAAAAAAATTCAAATTGTTAGTAGAAATTTCTGGAGAACGTGTAGATTCATTTATTTGGATATCTAAGTCGCTGACACGGCTTGTTATTCACAAATATATAATATACCAAGAGTTGGTAGATATCAAAGAGTTATTCAAGCCATAATTCATTCGTCATTAGCCCGAGCCTTTGAATTTGCGAACACAATGAAATTACAAAACGGATTACATTAATTAAATTAACTTATGCAGTATACCTAACGACGGATCAAATTCCTAGCATTGGAATATATTTTTAAGTAACAGGTTACCCCTAATTCCATAAAAGCGTGTTCTTGACTTATATACAGGCTACATACATATACCTATATCTAGTCATTGTGTTGCAAGAATGAAATAAAAAAAAAGTTTTAGGATCCCAGTTTTAGGTTCGATTTATCTGAAATTTGGTATACTGTTACTTCGGAGGTATTTCCATGACAAAGTAACTTTGACCTGATGCTTCAGCATCGAGTAGTCTGCGGGATACCCAACTCCTCAGCAACTTACAGCAGATATAGCGTGTTTGGGCTCAATAGAAAGTCAGGAGTTAGTTTATAAATTTAATTATGTATAGCTTGTTTAACAATTTTATTGTGCATTTTTTTAACTTTGCATATTATGTGGTACTTCACAAAGATAACCACTGATTTTTAACGGTAAGGACTTCATAACACACTTTTATATTGAATTTTATAGTCCCAAAAGCTTAGCAACATCAACGCGTGAACTTGATAGCTTATCGATTTACAACAGTGTATCGCCCCAATAACTACATGCCAAAATATATGATATCGTAAACTTGTTTTATACCTCGTAAAAGTTATATTTTGTTAACAGGAAACTTACTGCAAAGCCTATTTATTTGTTCACTGCTTAGAGTGAAAAAAAAAAAAACGTCGAAAAGGACAAATATCGTTGATTCGTTTATAAAGGATAAAATTACTTATTTTTCTATTTAATATACGAGAAAATTAGTAGTAGATATTAATTAACACTTAGCTTACAAAAATAATTTTTAAAATTAGGATAAATTTATAAGAAGTGTTTGTTTAAAGAGTTTTAATTTGGTGATCTACATCTGCAAAAAAAAATATGTATAGGTCGCCAGACTGACTGACGGTCCATTTTATATGATAGGTGGCTACCGTCGCCTACTAACACAAGCAACACCATAGACCATAGGTGTTGCAAGTACGCTGCCGACCTTAGTAGAAACTGGGAGCAGGTCGCTTGTAAATACTTAATATGTTTTGCTCATTAGAAACGTGTATCTTCTTTACAATAACTGTGTTCTAGTGATTCAAATTTTTACTGTGCCCTTTTTACCTATACAAACTTAACTTACACTTTTAAATTCAGGCCATACGAGCGATGTGAAACTCTTTCAATTAGCATTACTGTACTAAGTAGTTAGTGTCGATTATTATTGACGGAAACAAAATTCGAATCGAAATTACAAAATGTTAAATTAAAATCAATCATTCAACACACAGTATTTTAGCCGCCAGAAATATACTTCTAAAATTATATTAATTCTTGAAACGTTGAAAAGTTTTATTAAAACACAACCACTTCACAAACAAAGTTATTTAGACTTTGTTTTGAAAAACCGCAATCTATTTGCAACGTTTTTATTAAGCAATGTTGTAGGTACACAATCTTACAATTTACAATTCAAACTTTCAAAAAGAGTTTGCCACGTAATTTAATTTCGCACAATGGAAAAATTTAATGAAGTTTACACAAATAAAAAGCTAATGGAAATGTTTCGCTTGAGGCGATCTTAGAAACATAAATAATGTTTGTGAATATTTAACTTTTTAATGAAGACGTCATAACAATGTTAGTTTAACATCAAGATTTCTGTTCTGTTTAAACTACGAAATTTAAACAAAAACGTGCACAATTCTCTTTTGGTCCTAGTCCTATCATCTTATTTCCTCTCCTTGCACTGTCGATCAAATTTTAATTCCGGCATTCACACTTCTTTTAATGATTGCATAAAAATGGGATGTGCTGTGTCGTAGACACTTGCAACCGTGTGTTTTAGGGTTGCTATATATATCTACCGGCTTTGCCGACACGGCTATAAGTATAGCAATTTGTCGAAAGTTCATCTACCTACACATATTTGATTCTACCGCCCGGCTATGACGGCCAGACTATATGTATAACAACCCTCACGTGAATACGCGTACGTTACGAGTAATATAAATTATATGTATTTATCCAACAGATTCGAATATAGCATGCATACCACAAAAATTCTTTCATCCTTTATCTATAGAGTGGTGTAACTACATTTTGGATGTAGATGATAGACATGTTAGCTACCAGCTTCACCCGATTTTGTTACCACGAGCTTGTGAATAAAATGAAGCATTGCGACAATGAATTGTTGTTCAATGGGTTTGTGAGCAAAAGGCAGATTCTCAAAATAACTTATAGATTCCCAAATAATAAATTCTCAAAAAAAGAGGAAATGATACAGGCGCATTTTGCAGAGCTGCTAACCGAAATTTTCCAAATACTCTGGCTTATCCCAATGTGTAGGTAATGCATACATTTGTCCAGCTTTAACCCCGCATAATATCGGTTTACCAAATTGGTAGTATTACGGAATACAGCATAAAGGAAACCCCCGCTTGAATACATAAAGGAAGCATGTTTTGATTTTTAAATGTCCTTTGTGAAGAAAATGTAGATGAAGTATGGGAGAAAAAAAGACTGATAAGAAAAAAAAAGTATATTGTAGACAAAATAATATCAATTTCAATGAAGTTGCTTACTTTGCATTTACGTTTTGCACTCGAAGCGACCTCCAAGAAACACAATTGTATTCTTCCAATATGGAATAAACCGTGTTGTTTATAAGAGCGTATTGTTTGCGTTGTCTCAGTTGACAGGACGGCTTCTGGGAACTGCGACTAGATATTGGAACGATATCGATAAAATCGTTTAGCGGAAATCTAAGACGTAGGTGTTCAAAGTCCAATGAAATGCAATCAAAGAACAATAAAATGCAAGTCCAGATTGCATTCAAGTAACGATAACAATATTAAATTTCTCCGAGCCAAGGAGAAGCATCAAAGGATAGAGAAAACATTTAAGATGTTTTGGTGTTCCTTATGATGTTTGATTTTAAATGTTTTTGTATGTTGTATTTATGGAAATTTAGAACAAATTTTATTATATCCGCACTGTAATATCAAATGCAAGAACCTCAATAGAAAACGTAGGCGGGTACACTTTCTGTCGCAAATAAATATGAGTTGGCACTGATATTGTTTTCTGTGACAAATTTGCCTAGTGCACCTCAAAATCATTCCGAAAAAAAAAGTAACAGTTAGAACATAAATAATAACTTATAGACACTTTATTTCCTGTTTTAGACAGAGTGACAGATCTATAATTATTATAGACAGTTTTCTATATTAGCTCATATTACATTTTCTAGATAAAAACGGTGTTTGATGTAATTGTGTCAAGGGAAAGTCATTCTTCCATTCCATTTTATTAATAAGTAAGTACTTACTACGTCTGTAGCATAAATCTATGTAGCTTCAAAAAAAACTTCTATGGGAGACTTGACTACAAACGAGCATACGAGTACAAAATTAATTTAAAACAAATAAATAATACTTAGTTGTTCAATAAATTCATTTAAAATCCCTAAACGATTACTGCCTATAACTGACAATCCGACTACTGATTTGACTGACTGACTGATTCAAAAAATAGAGGTGAAAAATTATATTTAAATAAAAAGAAAAAAAAACCCTGAAACTTGCATTAGCACGACTTTATAAATAAATAAAATAAAATAAAAAATAAAAAAGCCTTTTATTTCTTGCAAGTTAATACATGTAAAGCTTGAAGTTGAATGGAACTGTTTAAATATTAAATTTTTAACTTCTGCAAGAACCCCTCCGCAGGCAAAGGCCTCCTCCAAAGAAAACCAGTTGTCTTTATCTTGGGCTGCTTGCATCAAGTATGGGCCAGTCGTCTCGACTATATCGTCTTCCCACCTCTTGTACGGTCTTCCTCTGTAGCGTTTCCCCCTTTTGGGCCTTTCGCTCGTCTGGCAATCGCGCTACATGCCCCGCCCATTTCCATTTTAGTTTCTGGGTATAGACATATTTTGGTGTGTCTTATTTTTTGGATTTTCTTTATTTTTAGCATACTGCGTTCTAGTCCCCGTTGGCATGTTATAATTTTTTTCTTTATTTTTGTGGTATACTTCCAAGTTTGACACGCATATGTCAGGCACGGCAAGAGACGTGCTAAAACTAAAACTAGAGTGATGTGTTCATCACTCTAGTTTTAGTTTTAGTACGACTTCATTAAAATATAATTGTAGATTGACGGTTATATACAGGTTAATCTAACTTAGAAATACATTAATCAAGGACTATTTTGTCCCCTGTTACTTATAATAAAGCCAGCGTGTAAAATAGTCGATGTAAAATTGTAAACCGTATTTTCGATTTCAGTCACTGCATTCCGTAAAGAAATCAAGCGCAATAAATAGGAAATACATATAAAGATGACTTCATAATTAACCACCCCTTAAAGAAGACCATGAAATACTAGCATGTGTGCCACGTGGGCTTATGTGTTTTATTGCATGAGAAGGGAACGCCAAACCCCTTACCCTATCTTCGTCTTCTCTCTTATACTGCATACTGTCGAGTTCAGCAGGGAACTTGCTTGACGTCTGGCGTTGTTGCTTGTGCTTATAGGTAAATGTAGCCACCTATCATCGAATAAATTGTCATCCTACCCGTTACTTTTTATCATGAAAAAGACAGATATTTATTAGTATGGTTTCTTGATCAAGATGTATTATTTCAAGTTTTTTATCTTGTTTATTACTTTTCATTGAATAAAGACGGTTAAAAACAATACTTTAAAAATGTTTGGTTGAGATCTTATCACAATTCACGACTTGAACCAAAATTGCTTAGTTGAACAAACTTTATAGCCACGAAGAACGGTGTAAAAATATAACGTAAAGAGATTGGTATAGTGAATCGTCTTGTGTTTCAACCAAAACAAGTGAGATGAAACGAGCTGAAGGAATGAAAACAAGCTTATGAATAATTTTACAATAAATTTGTAAGAATAGTTTTGAGTTCCATGGATGTTAATGTCACACAGACTTTGGTCGTCAAGAAGTTTGGCTAGTCGAGTTCGCGTTAAAATACATTTATCATTGGCTGATTTGATATTACACGAAAATAACTTTTAGAAATGGTTGTACTGTTACACAATAGATGTTGCAAATAGTCCTTTTTTATAATATAAGCATCTTTTGTCGAATTCGTGCATTCGAACAAAGTACGAAATTAATCTAGACCAAATCCAAATGAAAATTTCAATTTAAATATATTTCTAATTTCAATAATTCTAATTTAATTATACTAATTAATTAGTCAGAAATTAAATTTGAAATATTGAAATTCAATTTCAATATTTCTAATTTAATTTTAACATTTACAAGACTATTCAATTACAAGACTACATGGATAAAATTGAAATAAAATGCTGGAAGTAACTGATATGTAAAGTATATTAAATAGGTTTTTATAAGATGTCGTAAAAATCCTATAAACCGCAATAATGTTAATAAATTTCTTGATATAGCAAGTGGGCCCAGCGATCACAACTATACGACCGGCAGTAAACTCTTCCGATTATATCGATCATGTTTTACAACGCAGTAAACTGTGTCTACCCACGTGTTACTGTCTCTGTAAACGTCCAATGTTTTGGTTTACTTTCACATACAATGACATTTATTTCACATTTATTATTGCGTTTCAAAAAAAAATTATCAAATGGAAATTCAACAAAAATTTGGTAAATGTTTGATGGAGTAATTAATGACCATTCTTCTATTTTAAATATGAAATACATAACAAAGTTTCTAAAACATGGTCTAAAACGAGTATTTTGATTGTTATACATCGTATTATCAAATATTATGTCATAATTTTTGTAATTTTAGATAATAATAATTTTGGCTGATAACCAGATTACGAAATAATTCTTAAATGAGGCATCAATAACTATATTCAAAAATCACCATTATCTCAGCTATAGGACGTCCTTTGCTGGATATAGGCCTCCCTATAATTTTCTAGCAAGTCCGGTCGTAAGCAGTCTGGATCCAGTGTCGACCCACGGCTCTTAAGCTCGTCGATCCACTCTTCCTGCTTGCCTATTGGAACTTCAACTTACTAATCCGCCATGTTAATCCCTGATACAATCTCGCAGAGGAATCCCGAGTAGTCTCACCACAGCTCACTGAGAGCTGTTAAACTAGACCACGCTCAAGCGCCATAATCAATGGTAACACACACTGATTGCTTTGAGGCACTGAAAAATTTGGGACAAAAGAATTTTTGAAACCAAAAAATAATCAAAAATGAAACTTATAAAACTACGTTGATAGATTTTGATGACTTGATATGAAATAGCATTAATTTAGCTTACACCTACGAGGAGCTTATCCAAGCTTGAACCACATGTTCAACTATCAATATTTAGCTTAGATTATCTACATAAATCTTTACTAATTTACTAATTCAAATGTTTATTATACCATTTTCCATTAAAAATTCTGTAATGGGTACCTACTTAAGTACCTATTACCAATTTTGTAACCAAAGTTAAGAAAATAATAATGAATTTATTTAAATATAACCAATATCACACTAATAATGTAATGTATAGTGATTTAAATTTGAAAATGCTACTTTAAATGAAATGTGCGTGTAAATAGACAGGAGTGGACGTCCTAAAGTTGATTTAACGATGATGACGATGATGAAATATTATTATTTTAGTAAAAGCAATTATATTTTATAATAATGTTAATATCGGAAAAAATTACGTAGAAGCAAAAACGTTTCGATGCGTGATTCGCCACGTAAAGGGTGTGATTGCCCTAAATGAATACTAACGCTCGAAAATCCTGGCCCAAGTTAATAACATAGGCGTTGAGAAGCAAAAAGGTGCGTTTACATAAAATTTGATGTAAACACCGTCCATTCTGTAATAGCAGAAGCCCACTTACTTCTGTAAACATAAACAAACTTGAGGTAAGATAAAAATTGTTTTATGGTGAAGAGCCACCATTTTTATTTCGATCCAAGACAATATTCAATTGCTTTATATTCGATTGCTTTATTCTCTTGAGATTTCTATCCGCGAGTGTAACATTTAGAGTCAGAGAAAAATGTATACAGTATAAAATAAAAATAAACTAAACACAAAGTAAAGGAAACCTAAAGTACGTTTGAAGTAATTTATAAAATAAAACTATTCCCGTGAAGATATACAAGATTAAATCTTATCGTAATATCTTTGTCGTTCAGTGCTCGTACTGTTAAGTAGTTAATAGGTTCTAGCCATTTTTAATTCTAATTGGTAGGAATGTTGTACAGCTGATTCCATACTGATATTATTAATGCAATGGTAATTCAGTTTTATTCATTCACAACTAAACTAATGAACTAATTTCGATAAAATTAAGTATGGAGCTAAATTGAAGCCTCGGAAAGAACTTAGCAAAGTCATAGTGGAAAGTCAGTGAATGATAAATAAATCAAAGTAATGCAAGTGCAAGTTTAGTATTAGTTGTAGAAGATTGTTGGTTTGATCAATAAAAAATTATGACGGATTAGTCTTTTATATATATTTTAATAAAAGCTTGTGTCCGCGATGTTGTACGCGTGTAAATTATTAGCATATCTAATATTTAACGTAAAACTATGTCAGTTATTACATCAAAATCCGTTCCGTAGTTTTTAAGTAAAAGAGTAACTAACAGCCATAAATCCATCGTCACAAACATTCGCATTTATAATATTAGAATGATTTGTAAGGCCGTTATGTTTTCTTTTAAACTAACTTCACGATTTTATTTTCGATTATATACAGCGTTTTAAATTGTAGTACGGTTATATCCGTTACCTTTTGAAGAAGATTGCAGTCAATTATAGCCAAATTAATTTTACACGTTGGTTTGTTGTTAAAAAGAAAGGAGCAGTCCACTCAAAACTTTAAATCTCAATATATCCACGATAGGACTTACGGGGAGCAGTCCAAATAAGTTTAAAATTAAAAAGATCCATAATCTAAAAGGAAATATTGCAAAGGGAGTCGAACTATATTTCTAAAGAAAAATGTCAAATAAGAACATACGACTCTCGGACACCATGATATGCGTAAAATTGAATCCGTACTAATATTATAAATGCGAAAGTATGTTTGGATGTTTGTAACTCTTTCACGCAAAACTACTGAACCGATCACCATGAAATTTTGCATACACGTTGTCTGGGACACCAGAAAGGACATAGGGTACCTTTCACCGTTCAACGCGGACGAAGTCGCGGGCACCAACTAGTAACTAATAAAAATTTGTTATGATTATTGTGATTCTCTGAAAAAGTTTTTGCTCAGACTTAAGTTTGGATGTCATGCTGGGCATTCTTTCCAGAATTCCAAACTCTATGTGACAATAAATTGTAATTGAGGCAGTAAAGTAGACATTCGATCTTTCTCGAGTGTTCAAAAGAAAATTCATCGTGAGCGACAAACTTTGTAGGATAATAAATCAAGAATATCGACAACCCAAGAAACTGACTTTATTTTTATAACATTTCATGTTAAATAACCTGAGTCAACACTACTACGTTCACCAAAGTGATAGATTAGCGAAGATTGTAAGTACCTACTCAGTGAAAGTTCACTTGTGCAGAAGTGTCTCTACAGTTCTATACACAATATTAGTTTTTGGTCTAACTGACTTGTGATCTTAATTGAAAACAAAGTGAAAACTAAATGAACTAAATAGTGGAGGTTTTAGTTGTGAGGAAAGATGTATGGAGGATTATTACTCTTTCACGCAAATATCGACTCAACGGATTTGGATGTGGCACACAGATAGTTTATTACCTAGGATAAACCAACATAGTCCAATACTTAGTACAGGATACTTTTTTTCCTGGAAAATGTTAAGTCCCCGAGGGTTCCTTTAAAAATGTGAAAAGTTGGGTGCCACTGTCGCCGTGGCGCGGCGTCGTCAACCGTCGTCACAGCGATAAATTATGCTATTGTTTATGAAACAAACTCACATATATTTTAGTTACAGACCTACAATATATGTGTGTTTATTATAATAATAACTCCAGCTAACAATAGAGTCGTAAGCAGATGGAAATAGTATAACATAAATAGATTTTCATATTGGCAATTAGCACATCAATGCCAAATAAAAAATGTAACATAGGTATAAAATGTTTAAGTAGAAAATTAGAATGATGATTATTAGCAAATCTACATCAAGCATTTGATGAACCCGGTGCTTGATTGGTTAAGGCATAATAATAATAATAAACCGGTTAAAGTAGTATTTTATCTATGATTAAGGTAATTTGTCTTAACAGTCTGTCGCAGAAGTCCCGAGTTCGATTCTCATCAATCCTAGTATAAACTTTTTAAAATTGGGTTTGGTCCCAATCTGGCAATGTCAGGGCACAATGCGTTACGCAGTCATCTGGCCCGTCTGATTCCTTGTCTTAAAATTAATTTAGAATATTATGTCTATCCGACAGATCCATTTTTTCTAGCCAACAGCACATTTTGTTCGCCGTCGTCGGTAGCTGAGACGAGACAGACAACGGCAACGTTACTAAAACTATGCAACGCCGATGACGTCAAATAAAAAGCTAAAACCTCCTTCGTATCTACCTAAGAAGCGGTCATCGATTGTACACCGATCATAAAGTAACCAATAAATATAAGTAATAAATCATCTATATTGATAAATAAAATTGAAGCTTCTGTTTGTAATGTCAAAATAACTGCTTTTTACTAAATAATATCAAAATATACTTATGCGGTACTTAAAATATATATATATTAAAATTTGTATCTATCTGTGTGTGTTTGTTCTGACTAATCTCCAAAACGGCTTAATCGATTTTGACGAACTTTTACTAGCAGATAACTAATATTATAAAGAGTAACTTAGGCTAATTTTATTTCAGAAAAATAAAAAATAATATTATAATATACCTAAGCCGTATACGTACAATCGTACAAGTAACGCGCACGCGTACGAGCTATAGCGAAGCGTGGCCGGTTTCAGCAAGTATATAGGCAAATAAACTACTTACTTATAGCAGACGCAACACAAGCAGTAACTGTGTTATTAAAACATTACTGATGTACCTACATTGTATTATACTACCTGTACATCCCCTTTTAACTTTAAAACATATTGCTATCTGCTTCGTGTCATGTGTGGTTCATCGTTCTTATGTTCAGTGTAAAACATAATTAGTTTTTGTTAATTTTTAACTCAACAATGTCGTGAAGTGTATTGCCTTCTAATGTAACTGGACAACTTATCAGGAAGTTTCAAAGACTTAGTTAAGTAAGTCTACTTAGTGTTTAGTTAGTTAAACTTTCAATAAGAGGCCTGTTAGAAGTTCCTGCTGGGTTTACTAACTTTTGATGACTAGCGTCCTTAGACTGTACAATTTAAGCAATACCAGAAGGAATGTAACTAGTCTAACTAGGCAGCCAACTCTAGTAGGGGAGGCACCCCTTTATTATTAGCTTATTTTAAACTGGCTGGTGCCCGCGACTTCGTACGCGTTGAATTATATATAGAGACCTTCCTCGTTTAACGTACTTTCCATTTATAAAAACCGCATTAAAATCATGCAAAACCTCTGCGCACATACAAAGGGACAGACGACGAGAAGCGACTTTATTTATACTATGTATAAAGAATAGCAAAGGGCAACGTTTAAAAGAATGAGTTAGATAGACTCTAATGCACATACTCTGTAGACTATATCGAACGGAATATTCCGGAGCGGTAACTGGAAGTGTGAATTACCTAATAATGTGTTCGCGAGATCGCAACCGGTGACAGGCATTCAATTCAAATGCAATTCAGGTAACGTGGTGACAATTACCCTGTGCGATGGCATCACTACTTTAATAGATCATTAAAGTAGAGTAGATACTTGAAACAATTGATTTTTGTGATCGCGTTATCATGTCGAAAATAAATATTCAATATTTGCTACTGAAGCGATACTGTGCACCCAGTATTGACATAATCCTTGGAATTTAAAATTTTATCATAAACAAAGAAGAAGTCATTTACAAGAGGGTAAGAGATTTTCTACATCGAGCCCAAATTTCTAACTTGCAACTAATATGATATTCATCATTATTATTTCAGAGTAACCGAAAGTGTAGCCATCCTCATAGCTCGTTGAATAATGTTAAGTTTTCTTACAAGACCCATAGAGACCATGTTTCGTCATCTTAAGTATGTATATATGGCAACATATACTGTTCAAAAACGTTTTTTTGAGAATCTCAGGCATTTTAGATAGGAAAAATAAATAAATAGGCAATTATAAATATAAGTAATATTCTATAACTTCATCATTTGATCGATTATGTGCTTATATTAAAAGGAGGAATTGAAAATTTTAAAATACATACTTTTCTTGTGGTGGAGACATGATCCATGGAGGCGACACATGCTCGCCGCTTGCCCCATGCGGGCGCTACCTCGCTCTAATCTCCATCGGCGCGCCTCAGCACCAACGCTCTATCTACATCTTGACACTTCCATAGACACTTTACTAGCACTCCACTAATATTCATTTACATCTTTAATTCACTTGCACTGTGCACTGTGGTTGGACGATACTGGCTGTTCAGTGTTCAGTACAAAATTAACTTCTAAAATCTATCCAATATCCAAGTATTATGAAACTTTTATAATATAACAGTCTCAATTCACACCGTAGTCCAACTCGAATGTGGTATGAAATAACTCAATACCCGATTAGGAAAACGGGGACTTTAGATTGAAATGGGTTTGAATAATATCTAAATCCAAACGATATTCAAAGTTCATCATCTTATCTAATTAACGTAATCATCTTATCTGAACGCTGCTCCCAAATGGACAACTCAATATAACATTAATTTAGTTTGTCTCAATAAAAAATTGAAACAGTGGCGTACTCACGTAACGATTATTTGACTGATAAAATTATTTAGGATTGATAAATGAGACAGTTGTAAAAATATTGCATTAGAATAAAACAAATAACAGAACCTATATGTTCTTCTCATACCAATTATTACGACTAAAAAAAATATAAGGCATTTTAGTCATATTTATAAACGAGAAAATTTTGTTTGGATAAATCATATAAATATTATACAAGCAGTAAGCAATTCACAGTATTTGATTCGAAGCAATTTGAAATGGCGTCACAAGGAAACGCTTACGTACACGGTTTTATTGTATTGTAAAGAGGAAAATCAGTAACGTAACATTCAGTTTTATTTCTCTCTTTAATCAGGTATTGCGCAACAGAAAACTATAATAAACTTCGGTTCATTTAAAAAAAAAGTAATTTAATAAGTTCTTACTTTAAAATTTGTGTTTTACAGCAACACAAATACCCATACGAGCTATTAAATACTGTCGCAATTTACGTAAACGTGTGATCTGATTAATAGTTGGTTTTCACAATATTTTGCAACTTTTACGATCTTAATGAAAATACCTATAACTAATGAAAGATATTTCAATCGTTTCTAAAAATACTTCAATCAGTTTAATGGAAGGAAAAGATAAAATCAAATAACTACCTACTATCTATTTTCTATATCGTTTTTAACAGAACTGAGGTCTGTAAGCAATTATATGAAGTAATAAAACAGTTGTTAGTTTTTATTTAATCACGTACTTCTAGTACAATTCCTTGAGGTTTCAAACCATTTAGAGACTTAAAATCGTAGTTAGAGCCGCAGAAGTGTAATAGAACTTCGGTGGCTGAACAAATAGCAGTTTAAACAGTAGCAAATTGAAACAAAAATACTTTACAAACTCTTAATCGGTTCATAGTACTATTCGCTCTAATTCTAGCGCGATTCAAGCACTCAATTTTCAAAAATACCATACCAAAAATACTATAATTAAAATTATAAACGAACCCCCGACTTTCTATTGAGCGCAAGCACGCTATATCTGCTGTAAGTTGCTGAGGAGTTCGGTGTCTCGAAGACTACTTGTGTAGCATCAGGTCAAGACTACCATGTCATGGAAATACCACCGAAGTAACATTATACCAAATTTCACATCAACCGAACATGTGGAAGATAGTGAAATCCTTTTGTCAACTAGAAAATGGGCTGATGGTTTACAATTCGGTTTACATTTATGAGTACTCGTTACAGAGTGGATAACCCGATTTTTGCCAATTTGTGTTTAATATTTGCAATTTAATTACTTCGTTGCTTACATATTATAATGAATATTACTTTATTATAATATATTATATTAGCAGTATCAGTATTAGAGCGGAGGTATTTCAGACATTGCAAGCAAATATTTTATGAAAATTTAGATAAATTTACAATAGTATCTTTGATTTTATAATGTAATCCCTGTATTAAAACAAGCGTTCAATTTCAATTGTGAAAATTTTAATAATCCTCAATAATACCAACATAAGAGGATTATTTCGTAAATTGCTATTGAAAATTTTCATTTTGTTGTATTCGTGACATATTAAAGCATTAACTTTTATAGATTACTAGCTTTCGCCCGCGTCTTCGTCCGCGTTCCGTACTTTTTTATGGATGATACACCCTATGTTTTTTCTGTATCCCCGTTAACGAGTATGCAAAAATTCGTGATTATCGTTAGTAACGTGTGAAAACGGTTGAGTATCAGTTTAATACAGTTAAGGCGTGAAAGCGTAACAAAAAACGACGCGAACTTTTTTTTGGGCATTTATAATATTAGTTAGAATGAATCAGCATAACGTAAGAGGGGAAGTTTTCAATCTATATTTAAGCAGTTATAACACCGACATATTAAAGTACAAAAGCTATTAAAAAAGAAACTGACAATGAAACTAAAAATAATATATTGAAAAGCTAGACACTGCAGTACTCTCGTTGCAAGAACATTTATTATTTGTTGAAGCGTTTTTGTACGCGGCAGTCATTTGTTTCCGACGACGGCGACGCGAGACGTTTCTTTTGGACGTGAAAGCGAAAGTATTACGAAAAAATAAACGACAGTCGTGTGTGCGATATAAAAAAAGGGTCATTGATTAATCGTCATATTATGTACACGCCGTGGAGTCATGAATGAAGGTAGTAAGCGAGGCAACTACACTAAACAACTAACAGTGGGGCATCTATATAAATGATAATACTGACGTAGCAATGTATCTGTGTTTTTTTTTTATCAGAAATCTAATGGAAAATAACTATAATAATGATTAATTTCAGATACAAAATCCATATGAATAGCTACAAAATCCTACTAAATCCAAAGAGAAAATGAGTTTGTTTGTTATGATTTCATGCTTTACTACTCAACAGATCATCATGAAACTATAGGTACATGTTGTCACTGGTACAAACGACATTTTTTTTTTTCATTTAGAAAAAAATGTTGTCTCCAAGGAACGCAGAAGTAGTCACGGGAAAAAGCTAGTTGACAATAAAATTAGTAAGTAAGTAAGTAAGTAAGTAGCATTCTTATTAGTCAGCCTGATTCACCAAAAATTTTATATGCAGCCTCATCCAAAATGTATAAATACTTAGGGCAGTCTACGACCCTATCAATAGTTTTCTTCAGAATGCTGTTGGTAGCACCAAGCATCATGTGCCACAAAGAAGCCACTTTCAATTGAATAGAAAGTAGATATAGATTTAGATTCTTTAATTAAGAATTTAAATTTTCTTTAAATACAGAAACGCCAGGCACGTATGCCGCCGACCCTACTGCGATTTTGACCTTAATCTGCTATATCGACAGCCAAGCTTTCTTATACTGCTTCAAATGAAAATGAATACGTACTTGAACTGCTTTTAAAAAATAAAAAAGTGCCTGAATTAAATACTGTACAAAGCGCCAACAATTGCCTGCCCTAACGTTAATCTAAAGCGTGAGAAAAATTCTCAAATAAATTTCCGAAGTGAGTTTCAGTACTGCTAAGACTATCGTCTGACAGTAGTAAATCATCGTCGATCGATGCCACCCCCGCATTCATACCTCGCTCCTCTCTGGCAAATAGAATGTATCAGTCAACGAACTGGCCAGTATTCAATTGTATTATTGTGGTTTTAAGTTTAACCGTATGTAAAATATAACAAAAGTGATGATAAAACTTCATTTCAAACATTGTCAGTTGCCTGTTTAGTGCTTTAGATTCAAAAGGTACTAAAGCTCTACGACTTAAATTTCTAAGTCTAGGAATGAATTAGAAAATTGACGAAGGTTTTCGTACCCCGACTGTACTGTACTATAATGCGTGCATTGTTTGGCGCATGCACTCTACAAATTAATGTAAATTTGCACATGCAAATGGGCAATAGATTTTTTGACATATATCAAATACACTAAAACCGTGAAGATGTAGTGCATATTTTATCCTGAAGGAAAGATTTGTTATTTATAAAACGAAACCAGCGCGAAAAATAATGACTATCAAATTTCAAACGCGAAAAACGAAGGACAGCGCAGCAATTTGTCTGTGAAGACTTAAATAAATGGTTGTTACTTAATTATGAATATTTGCTTACAAGATTGCCGAGACCGTAAATACCATGAATTATATATTTAAATTTAATTTTTTGCCTTTTTCTCGTTATTGTATGATGCAATTTTTATTTCGTATTTTAATGAAATTCCATTTTTTAAACCGAACATTTAGTCATTCCAGAAAATATGGAGTAAAATTTTTCCAATAATTTTATTCTACTATACTCGTAATAGAAACGGGGAATGCATTCGACATGCTACTAATAAGAGGAAAGGCTTTCCTAAAGTGGAATTACTAAAAAAAATTATGAATAAGATTAATTTTCTCATAGGTATATTTTTATGGAAGGGATTTTTATTCTGAGGCCGTACAAAGTTTGCCGGGTCAGCTATTTTTTATATAAATTTGTCTACTAATGTAGCTAATGTACCCATGTAGGTATACATACATATAGTGTAATTTACCTAGAGCTAAGAGACAGACGCGAATTAACGACTTTGTTAAGTCTAAAAATTTCTATTATAATATGTATTTACTCTAAAAATTTGTATAATACGTACTAATTTGGACACAAATATAGACATATTAAAATATGTCACACAAAAATGATTTATCATTATCTCTTAAAGGAAATATAACATTCATTATGAACGCGTGGGCCAATCAATTTTAACTTGTATCTATTAAGGCTGACTGCAATATAAATTGTAATTAATGACTTCTTTGGTTACAAAATACTCGTAGATGCATCGTCCCACGCTGCAATCTGCAATACAGCGTATACATTTAATAGCAGCACCTTAATATTCAATCACAATTAATCATTGTACCGTTACGTAACACTTAGAATTAAAAACAAGTATTTTTTTACTATGTTAACGAATTAAACACTCGTAATACTATATTTTCTGTAATGAATTCCTGCAGGCCGTCAAGAAAGCTACAGAGCAGCCAAATATATAATAGGTTTCATACGACACGTGCCTTAGCACTCTGGGTCCCTTGGGTTCGACTCTCTGCAGGCCCAATTTTAGAAATGAACTTTTCAAAGTTGACTCTGGTCTGGGTATTGGCAGTCATATAAATTGGGCAGTCCGTCTGGCGACAGTAAACCTCACTGTTACAGAAGACCACCGTGCAAAAACAGCATATGTACTGTTGTGTTTCAGTGAGTCAATAAGGAATGCCAGAGCCCATTTCCTTATCGCTTCCTAATCCTTAAAAAGGTGCGCTTTTTATGTTAAGGTTGTCAGAAGGCTGACGATGCACTTATTATTATCGCCTATAACACAAGCATCGCCACAGGTGCTGCAAATGCGCTGCCGACAATAACAGGATTAGGGATAGGGAAATGGGGTCTGGCCATTTCCCTATCCTTGTTATTTCTAAGTGGTTTTTTGTAAGGGTGGTTACCATATTTTAAAAATTAAATAATGAAAAAAAAAATACAAAAATAATTAAATAAATAAATGAAATATTTAGTTACCTATAATATTTTAATTTAAAATAAAGCAATATTGAAGTTGAAAATGAACAAAAAAGAAAATTTATTATTGTTAACTTGCTTATCACGTTATTCCCTTTAGAATAACTATGATTTCAAAACATGACCACATTATATGGGTAGTTCTACTAGAAAGGTCTTTAAAATTAAATTAATAATTCACTAACTATATTTGACTTTTGACTTTGTACTACTTAAATCGACAGTTTAGTCTTTTTTATATAAAGATCCTCAGACTGTCCACTTAGTGGTAACAATGGCCATCTAGTGGGCGTATCACAATACAAGAACGCCACATGTGCTAAATTTACGCTGTCGACCTAAGCGTTATTAAGGATACAGGATTAAGAAGTTCGACTAGATCTCAAAGATGGCTCATTATAACCTTTTTTTTTTTCAATTACAAAGCCGACAGCTAATTGTGGAAAACTCCAGGTTATTTATCTCCCAATAGGCACTTGTTATTGGCTAATTGCCGGGTTAGTATCGAGAATGCATCGATTTGAATCGAATTTCTCTGCATTCGAGAACTTCGAGAGCAGACCTACTAACCTCATATTGCTAAACGGTATATAATTGCAGCGAATATGTACCCGACGCTCTAATCTTTAGATTATAAAGCAACATTGTAATTGCACATTAGAATAACGCCTAATCTACGAGAAAGTACATCTTCAAAGCTGCTTCAAGGGAAAAATACTCAACCGATTTTTTTAGTCCAGCATATATAAAAATCTATTGAACTATAAGTTCATAATAAATTGGGGAAACTATTCTTAAACAGCCGCGATTTATCGTTTGATATTATTGAATAATAATTATGCGTTCTAATACAAGCTTTGCTCTTCGAATTCGCTTGTAGCATTACAAAAATGCACATATATTTCTGCAAGGTTTTCCAAAAACCGTGCTTACACCACCTAGTTTAATGATTGAGGACTAGGTTCCAAACAGATGCATAGCGCTGTTTGGATCTAGTTTTGTAATTTAAGCGAGAAATATTATCGCATGGGAAATTATTATCAGAATTAAAAGTATGTTCTAATGAATCCAGAGCTTGGACTATCTGGGTGCCAAATTATATCAAACTAAATTACGTGATTAAGTAACAAACATTTTTCGCATTTATTATATAATGGCAAGATAAAGCACCAATTAAATAAAATTGAGGAATTAAGATAGTTGCGTAACTATGGTATACTAAAAATCAGTAGCCAACATCAGCGGCACACTTCAGCGGTTAAAAATTGGTCAGGGGTAGGTACACTAAACCTAACCTAACCATCCGACCAAAACAATTCTACCTGATCCAGTGATCAAACGTCCACGGTCACTGCAGTATGCAATAAGCTCTTCAAGGCGACAAGGTAACGCAATCCAAAGAAGCAGCATCGAATACTAAACACCGATAATGTATTCATCCAGGAAAAATCGTGGTTTGCTCACCCCGAGTACACGCGGCAAGAATGCAATTAGCCGCACATATTATTACTTCAATAAATTCGGTGACATGCCTAATTTGACGAAGACATGTCTAACAAAACAATTTTCATTATCGTGGATGAGCCTTGATGCCACAGTACAAAAACAGTAGGTATTAGGAAACAGTACAGTAAAAGAGAAAACCAGATAAGTACTTACAATGAACCTAATGCATGACCCGTTTATAAACAACAACAACAAGCGGCCCGCCACCGGCTTCACACGGATGCATCTCTTTTTTGAAAATTATATACACAAAACTTCCTTGTTGATCAATCTTTATTATCTATTAGTGAAAACCGTATCAAAATCCGTTTAAATGGTAGTATTAATCTTAAATAACTTTTGTTTTATGAAAACCCTAAAGCAGGCATCTACCCCAAATCCCAAAGCAAACGCAGCGAACCCAAAACCCAGCATCTACCCCAAAGCAGGGCCAACATTGCAAATTTGTTTCCAATTTTCAGTTTTAATTGACTTTGCAGGGAATAGAACTCATGACGGTTGGCGTCAGAAGGCTAGGTATATACTTACTAAAGGAAAAATAAAATGTATCATCAAAATTTCCTAGAGTCTAGCTAGACTATTAATAGAGAATAATAATTAATTATACTGCCGAGAGAGATTGATATAAAAACCCCTCGTAAACGGTAATTTAATCACATCCTTATTCAATTTCATTTTTTAAATGAACAATATTCATTTAATTTTCTTATATTAAACGAACGCCCTTTTATTAGGACTTACTTAATTGAAAGATTAAAAAAAAAACAACAAAGAATCTAATAACGGCTGGGCTTGGTCATTAAAAGAGAAAAATTTATGGTAAGGTTATGGCAATAAAATGTTTACAATATGCTAAGGCTACTAATATCTTTTCCGTATGAGTGTAGGAAAAAGGTCAAAGTGTCTTTTTTTACGACAAACGTCGCTACTAGATATAGTTTAGAAATTACTGCTTATGATCTGTCATATTGATTTTCAAAAAGGAACCACGTAGATGTATATATAATAAAAATAAAAATAATGTATATAATATTTTTTAGCATGAACACGCTAAAAGTAGATCATGTATAAATCACTTCGAAAACCATGAATATCTTTATGTACAATAAATATTTTGCCTTATTTTACTGAAAATAGGTACGTGTGAAATAGTGTTATCAAAAAAATGCGAGAGCCCAGGGATCATAGAGATCTTAATCTTGACATTTACTCGCCAAAGAATACTTACAACTTTTGTTTACTGTGTCATCCACGTCGCCTTTGAGAACCCAATGGTGTACCTGGTCTTGCTTGTTGTTTGTACATTAATAAATAGTGATTAACTTGAAACATTTGAAAATGTTTGTTAGCAGTTGGTTTTGAGACTTGAAATATTCATTATTTTAACGTAAATAAATCATGAGGCGCCAGGTTATATAACAAACCTAGTAGGCACCGCTTCTTGGCGCCAAGTGTAATAAATTTGCACAGGCGAAAACATTAAATTCTCATTAAAGTTTCTCTAGTCGCGGTAAAGGCGATCGCGTACTTGCAGAGTATATTACTTACAAGACACGAAACACAGTAACCAAAACAGTATGTCAACTTTTCTTACGAGTATATAGCCTAAGGGAGGCCGCCGCACAGCGATAAGTAGCTCACTTTCGGTTGCGGTCGAAGCGACCATCCGCACACACACTGTCCTGTCGTACACGATAGAACTGTTGCATGAGCGACTATTTTGTCGCTAAAACGATCATTTCTGTCATAAAATTAGTTGCTAAAGCGACAAGAACGATAGCAAACGCGTCTGTGCAGTTGCGAAGTTGCCGCAAGGAACTATATGGACGAAACGCGTTGCTCGCGCGATAGTAGTTAATGTGCGGCCTTCCTAAAAGATTACTCTAGTTTATTTTTTGAACGACGTGTGACGAACTTTTCTCTGGAAAAAAGCAGCGATAGCCCCAACGGGATAAACACTCGCCTGTCGCCAGCTAGCAATATTTCAGGATGATTAATTCATGATGTATCGGGAATGTACAATGAATCTTGGCCACTCAATGAAAGTTGAATAAAATTTGCTATTTCACCCATGCGAAGCGGGACTGTATTTAGTAGCATATATAAGAAGAAGGTCATCTTCAAAAACTGAGAAATGATGGCATATACCAACTTTAGATATGAGTTGGAAAGTCGTTAATATACAACAATATTGTTATTTCATGCATGTACGCATTTATCAGACAAAAAATTAGTGTTTAAAAATGTTAAGTAATAACATTACAACTATTTTTCAAAGCAGTTTATTTAGCCTACTGTAAACTTTACTATACTATGGAAGTGAGGATACTGCGGTTAATGTAAGGTAATGAAACAACTACTCGTGATGGACGTTGTTGGCTGTCATTGCTGAAGCAACAAGTAGGTACACTCAACAAATCGCTAGACTAATCAACGAAGCATTGCCTCAGTAAAAACGGCAAATGAATCATCGGCCTCATCGCACGAGGTCAATTTAACACAACGTCTATTTTATTTACTGGTATATCTAACTAAACAATAACCAAGACAATAAAGCAAAATAAGGAAAAATTAAATAACGTTAAAGTATGTTATTTAACTGAAAAGATACATAAATTTTTAAACCGTTTTATATCAAACAAGTTTTCGTCGATGTCAACTTAACGATACTATCGTAACATATTAGATCACAATAGTAAGTGACTACCTAATATTATGATATATGTTAATAGACTTATTAGGTTAGTCTATATATAATATCTTTGTTTATAAAATAAGGGTAAGGGTGAAAAAACATATTTTTATGCTCATTGCAAAAAACATATTGATAACTCACAAAGTTATCAAGAGGAAAAGCATAAAAATATGACTTTATTGACTCAATCAAGTGATGTTAAACTTTGAAACAACTAAAGGAAAGTGTGCAGTTGAAAAAGACCTGAAATAACATTGAGCAAATACTGAAGCGACAAAGGAAAATAAAACATTGCCTTATAAAGCGGTTAAGACTGTTGATTTGTCGGGCAACTGGTCCAGGAACCGGTCGACGGCGGGATACCGGTGGAATGCCGCCACAAGGTCGGGTACGTTCATCGGCCAGACTCGTCCGAGATTAAACGATACTGAATACAATATAGTCCTAGAACGATACGATTGAAAACTTGGCTTAGCACCGAAGAGAGAACACCTTTTGACCATAGAGAAATAAACAAATAAGAAATGTAGGTACGTAAAATATAAATAAAATGAAACTTATCACAAAAATGTTAGTACGTCAAAAAATTTACATAAATTAGTTTAAGCATATTCTAATAAATATTGGTAAAGAACTTCATTTTATAGTAAACATGTAAAATTAAAAGTTCTTGCCTAACATGATTGTTTAGGTCAGAAGTTACAAAATTTATTGTAGAACAAAATGAAAACAAGTCCTATGTAATATAAAAATATCCCATTAAAAATTATGCATAAAATAAATCTGAAATGAAACAAATTTAATAAAATAATAAATAAAATAAAAAAATATCGTACCAAAACATTTCCTAACGAGTGGGCAATTCATCAAGTACTTCCAGGGCGTGTGCGGGACAGGTTTTTTCTTCTTGGAACTCCTATGTGAAGGATGGCGCCACCGCTCTGGGGCCTTGCCGTTTTTCGTGAACATTCCGAATACACCCCGACACTTCCATAGACCGTCACATCACTGGCACTTTCAGCAACAACACTAATTGCACTGGCACTTACAGGTGAAGGTGCTCTCCTACCACTCACAAACACGAGCCACAAACAACTACCACCGAATCAAGGTCACCCGAATCCATTGTCCTGCGAGTTAATACTCGCGACTCGTGCAAATGTAACTGCAAAAGAAGAAAAACAAAAGAATGTAGTTCATACCCCTCCCCGAGACGTTGAAACAGTAAATTACAATAAGAAAGGTCCTCCAAACACAATAGACGGATATATTTCGAATGCTTCATCATAACGCGAGGTAGCTTTCACTGCTGCTCACGAAAAAACGAAACAAGAAACCAATTTCAACCGGATACTGGCACATTTTTTGTGAAGCAATGAAAGTGGGGTCGCTTATTTAAATAACCAAGACCGTGTCAATGTTGTTATTAATCATAACTCTGGCATCGTTCTTTCAAATCGCGACAGAAAACGAAACGCAAATACAAGACAAGTACGTCACTGATGTCTTTTGCGTTCGAGACCATTATAATGTATTTAAATTTATCTAGGATTATAATGGCGTTAACTTGTTTATATATTGTTTCCATTAATGGTGGTCAGCAATATTTACGTGGTTATTCTGTTATCAGCAGTGGAAACAAAAACAGAGCAGATGAAACCTGCTTTATAGAACTCGTTTTATTATAAGAAATTCCGCAAGGTTACATTTGTATTATTCAAAATATATTTACAATTTCATTACCACCCACACTGACGTTTTGGTGAAGTAAAATTTGATATCGATAATTATCAATCTGGTTTGATATTATAGTGTTTTTTTTTTTTTAATATTATAATGATTTTCAGTATAGTTCGGATGTTGATGGAACAAAAACTCAACAAATTGTGGGTTCAGCGATTTTCTTGTCAATATATTTTACTTTTTTATTATAAAAAGCTGACTGTCCACTTAGTTTTAGTGGACTGTCAGCTTCATACTGTCATATTCATGTCGATTAGAAAATAAGGAATAAATTGGAAAAAGTACAAGCGCTGTAATATTCATTTGATTAAATTGAATTTTGATATCGACTGAACGGAAACCAGGAGAATTAATTAAGAATAATAAAAAAACAACATTATAGTCGCACTCATTGCAGCATCTGCAGATCAATCCTGGTGGATTACAAACTGAAGATCCATTTCGTATAAAATTATGCATAGATAACGAAAATTAATTGTTCGAAAAAAAAAAAAAACCCCACTATGTTTCACCAACTCCCAAACCGGTTGATGCTTGTTTAACATGCGGTCACAGACCGGCTGCGGAAGGTCAAGGCATACATTCTCATACAAACACATGTGCATACATGTACAATACGTCTGAATGACAAGGACAGCCTTATCGTTTTCTCGTTTACATTATGAAAGCAACGCCATTTATACCGGATGGAACAAGAACGGAAATGTTTTGTCGGAACCATTCGTGAAGAAATATTGAAGCAAGGTTGAGAACTAAATGCAAGAGTATAAATAAGAATAAAAAAAAACACGAAACTATCTGAATAGAATACGTTAGGTAACTATTTTTTTTTACAAGATTTCACTCAAGTGATAATTATGATAATAATTATTGATTGGTATTCCATCTCAAGTACACTGATGAACCGTGTGTTTGACAAAAACTAATTCAAAACGAAAAAAAAATACAAGCAATACTTGTTGTTGATACCTTTCTAAGCAGCAGCCACGTCACGTTGCTCCTTAGAAGGTTTAGTTAAGTTACAGTGTTAAGGCTCTGTTGTGTTAGGAAGAAAAGTGACACATGCTAAGGATATAGTTACTTCAATATGAAGGCTATTAAAATTACGGATGATTAAAAATACTCGTCTTGTCAACTATATTTACAACATTATAAAGAGAGAAGATTTGTATGTTTGTATTTTTGTTTGTAATGAATAAACTCAAAAACCACTAGCCTAATTTTAAAAATTATTTTATCTACAGAGAGCTACATTGTGGCGAAGTTAAGCACCAAACTTGTTCACCTGTTAGAATCAGACATCAATATTGATTTGGAACACTTTCCACAAGAAAGTAAATTGCCAACTTTGTTATAATGTACAAAAATATTAATGTAACATCTCAAAAATTTCTAAAAAACGCAGAAATTAAACAAAGTAATATATATATTATATATAATTGCATCATCAGACAATAAAATATGAACGTTAAAATACACATTTGCAAATTTATTAATATTTCGTTCGTACAGTTACCCCTTTATTAGAAACTTCAACGTTCAATGGAAATTTTAACATTAGGAAGTTATTAAAGAAGCTTTACGTCTTTGACGAACAAAGAAGCGGTAATAAGATTTCCCTTCATTTTTATTCTGTAGAGAAACATGAGAATGAATGTAAGTAATAAGGAATAATACTTAATTTCACTTAGGTCCGATGTAATTATATATTAATAATAAATAAAATATACTTATAACGTAAAAAAATGTCTAAATTTTAGCGGAACACACCGAAACACAACACATATTATGCTGTTATTTCATGGTGGTCTTCCGTAAGGGTTGGTAACTGTCGCCAGACGGACTGGCCAAATAACTGCAAAACGCAGTGTGCCCTGCCACTACTAAATAACACTCATAAGTCTAAGCTCAAAACTATAATAGTAGAAAATAATTCAAATCAATATAACCGTAAAATTTTAAAATTGAAGTAAATAAAATTAGTTGTGGGGTTTGACCGTTTAAGGGCAGCAGTGGGCGTTTGTCAACAAGAATACAATATGGTAGATGCGATAGCAAGATTACACAAACTGTAGTCCATTTACAAACGTCCAGAAGATTCGATGACAGACGTTACAAAGAATTACAGGAGATCCGAACAATAATCTATCAAAGTGTAATTTAGTTGCTGTCAGAACGAAATCCCTATCGATTTTGTTTCCCCTTAATACGGCCTCGATATACCAACAGTTAACTCTGCCTATGTGTATACATGGATGACTCAGTATGTGCCAAATATGGTACTCGTTCAAGATCCAGGGCGTTGCTGCGCCGAGCCAAAGCCGGATTCTTAATCGACGGAACGTAATTATCCCTACTTTGCGCAGTGCTTGTAGTTGCTATCTGCATTTAGAATAGAGAAAAGTTGAAAACTACAAGTCCCCCAACAAAAGACTATTTGGTACTCCTCGCAACTATACAAATGTTATTATACTTGTATGTAATATACTACCCAACTCATCTTACATTCGAATTCAATTGAAAGTCTAACCAAAATACACCTTTACTTTCGGCTTCAATGTTTGCCATCCATCAGTGTCTCAAGAATATTCGTCCTTTCCAACATACATCACTTATTTACGTCTTAACAAAATCTGTAAAATTTTCGTGCTAAAAACACAAAAGTGGTTTTCATTTACTGTTCTCACTAGCCGTTAACAACACAAGATGACGTCTTAATTTTTTAATAAAACCGCATATATCTCCGAACAAAACAAAAATTGGAGACAGGACGTCAGATGTTGCGGCTGTGATATTGGACCTCGTTGTGTTTGAAACTGACCGTGGGGTGGAGACAGGGGGAATAGCGTTGTTCATTCATCTGAAGCGTGACGTCACGTGCGAGGTCGTGCCCTCGGTTAACGTCGGGAGAATAAACGCCAACAAAAACTTTAATACTGAATACCAACCGAAGAGTATTCACGCTAATGCATTTATAATGCTACAAAATGCATCTGAAACCGTGGAAGACAGAAACGACCATGTAAACTTTTTGCTCCCGAAAATGACGTGAAGATAAAAGAATGAATTTATATACACATGCTTAACATCAATATGATATTTACAATAATCACAAAATAATACAATTTGGAAACTAAGTATCACCAAAAGAAGAGATGATATTATTATTTCCTTGAGCCAAACATGCTGTGTCTCGCTGTCTTTATTTGCTTTCAATACCAAATATATTGCTTTACTAATTGAGAGACAAAAAGGTGAATAAACACTTGAGCCAAGTGCTTAATTTTGTGGCATGAGCGATAACTGGGGAAGACTTAATCAGAGGTGGTGTACTGTTGCTTTTAGAATGTAGTAAATTCCTACAAGATTACATAACTGCTGCACTAAAATTATCGGGATTGGAATATTTCCATTGTTCCTGACATAATAAAGTCTTTATAATCGAAAGCTCCTTGGTTTTATTAATCTAATAACATATATTTATTTTTTAAAAAGAACGAGGTCTTGTCGAACTTTTAAAGTCAGTGTGAAAATGGAATTGACTCGAGAAAATTCAAGAGCAATGATTTATTATGACTTTTTGCTGCCATGGCGCACATTCAATGAGATTTTATTTAAGTATGTATTCTCAATCAAACGTGAAAAAATTAATGTATGTATTTTATTTGTTTTGTTATCTTTATATGTATTCGTAAGTTTCATGCGTATGCAAATAAATGTTTTCTATTCTATTCTATTCTATTCTATTCTATTCTATTCTTAAACAGGAAAGTTGGTTCGTCTCGAGCAGTATCTAACTCCCTTTTTGAAAAGGCATATACTGATGCCGATGAGCGAGATGATATAACAAGATGAGAATAGGGGATTCTCATCTCGTTCCTCATTTTTCCTTCACCTTTTTTTGGTTTCTGCGTAATGCAGAAGCCTCTGTAACCATATGCGAGTACTGCACCTTGTACAATCTATAAAAGAGATAAGAACGAGCGGACCTTTTATGATTCTCTATCATACGTCTCATAAAAATACAGAGTAAATATATTCATACAGTAGCAATAAATAGAGGACAGTCAGGATTTTACAATGTTACAATTTCAATCGCAACCAGCTAAATAAGAAATATGGTTTAAGCTTGGAAATAAGAAGCAAGAGATAAACGACTGAATTTAACCGGTTACGAAGCCAATAAAATAGTACATCAGTGTTGCTAACATAATGTTTTAGTGAGGGCGTATCGATTGAATTAATGAGATGTGGGCGCACGTGTGGTCCTGTGCGTTACGATTGCTAACGGCTAGGTTATGTCGTTTGGTTAATTTTTATGGACACTTTATTGTTTCTGAACAATGAGATATCCTTTTACAATACTTAACGGTGTGATTTTTTGATTGTCCGTATATAATGCGCAGTTTCATTCGATGTCACGTGGTCGAAAACAAAATATAATAAATATAGTATGGAATCAATAGCGTTAGCGATTGCGTGAACATGAGAAATTATTAGGGTTTACTTGACAAAATGTTGGTGCGGCGGCGCGACCGTAATCTCTCGGGAGATTGAACACCTCAGGCAAATAGAGCTGTCAAGGAAACACGGCCACCAACGTGGTTTTCGATAAGGGCCATGATTTATTTTATCCAAGTTCCATTATATTATCTAAAGAAATAGTTATTGATAAAATCACATTAGATAAATTATTTGATAATAAAATTGTAAAACAAAACTTTTAGAAGTTTTTTTTTTTTTTATAAAAACAATATTATAGTTTATTTTTTTTTAAATACATAGTTTCATATTTTTAATAATTCGTTGAAGATACTTAAAGTTGAAACTTACTTACAGATTAAATAAAACATTTAGGAATTCCGGACTAAGGGAGGCTTCCCTTTCCCTGTCCCTGTGTTTATAAGTGACGCAGCCAACAACCACCAAGTGAATCGTTAGCCTACAAAATTTCTCATTAATAATTTTTTTTTAAATAATATCAAACGAGAAATTTATTGGGCAATTAACACCTTCAGCCGGTTCCTAAAATAACAATTGAGCGCGATTATTAAAATGAAAAAGTTAACGTTGGGCTGCAACGTCACCGCAATAGAGCGATAAGAGATGACTCTCGTCTGTAGGTATTATGACGAAGAAGGCTTGCCGCGATAACTCGAGGTCAAATATTCAATAAAACTGTGCTGTTCGTCGGTGTAGTGTACACTAAAGCTACTGTATTCATGAATACAATTTACCTACCTGACTTTTGGCCTTCTTATAAGATCTAGAGTATAATTTTATTTTTAGAGACAATGGACTCCAGAATAATGTACTTTGAAAACTGACAATGGTTATATTAAATATATTTTTTAAACAAATCATCTACCTATTATACCAAAATGAAAAGGTAATTCTGTCTGTTTGTCTCTGTTTAGTTTTGGTGGATAGATTTATACAAAAAAATAACTTTTAGATGGTGTCAAGACAAGTTCAAGAGAAAGAAGCGTGATTGTTCTTGAATTCTTTGAATTTTAAATTCAAAGAATTGGAGAATATTTAGTGGCTCAACATTATTACAGCAATTACTTGTTAGAAAATATGAAAAACTTGTACATGAGATTGAGAAATTTATAAAACAGCATTATGCTTCACCAACAACGTTTCTGTAGTGTAAATGAATACTTAAAAACTAAATGGCGATAGAAAACTTTAGACTAAATTAACTTATAAAATAAAGAACCAACGTTTGCCTGTTACGTAGTACTTATCTTTACATGTATAACCATATTAAACAAAATAAAGACGTTATTTATTCGACATATTGCGTTCCACTATGATAAATTTGGCAACACATCTGTCTGGGTACAGTAACCAAAACCCTTACAGAAAGACTAGGGATAATACACAGCTCCTTTTCGACCCCCAAGGATCTATCTGAGTACTTTTCCCTTGGTATTGCATTGCGTATAGGGTTACCATATCTCAGGATTTGTCTTGAGATCTCAGAACAAATCCTGAGGATTTTTATCATTTCCAATAAAATCCCCAAACATTTTAATAAATAAATAAAACTTAAAATGTAGAAAAATTTAAATATAAACTAGACCACTACGATATATGAATATACCAATTAAAACAGATATAATTATGTAACAAAATTGACAATGTCATGTCGAAGATGTGGGCAACAGATAGTAATAATGTAATTAAAAAAAACTGTATTAACTACAAAAAACAACACGAACCGCTTTGGTTGAAGTTGTTAATTTGCTCTGAATGTATTCCTATAATAATAATACTCAACCGACTATACATTATAATGAACGGAAATTTACTTGATAATATTAAGTGTATCTAATGATAATAACAAAACAGAACTCGCATTTTCACAGAGATCTCAATAACAAAAAAAAAAAATAACGACGCACGAAAATTCCATTCACTCCTTCATACATTGTTTTTTACAGTTGAACAAAATAAAAGAGAAAGACTGATAAAGGACAAAAAAAAAAATACTAAGAATAACTATGAACAGAACACTATGGGCCTCTTTCACCAACTACAAATCAAGTGTTGATTAGTTACTTTTAGAAATAATTTTATGTTTTATTAAATAATAATGCACTCGGTTTACTGCATCCTTCGATAGGCGAATTTTTTTTATTACTTTCTTTTTAATATTTGGGACTTTTACCATACAAACAAAGGTATATCAGGTCCATCATTCCCGGTGAAAGGTGACTTTAAATGGCGGTTAGCCTACTTGACACTTTACTTAGAGATGGTGAAAGAGGCCCTAAAACTAAATAATATTATAACTTTAAGGTTAGAAGTAAAGTTAATTGAAACTAAGGGTTTTTTCTAAATGAATCCTATGATTCCTTTGATCTATTAAATTGTGGAGTTGGTAAGTTGATTACATTTATTTGGCTTCTTTAGAATATCACTTCATTTTGCCACTAATAGCCAAAACGAAGCCACAGTCAAGTTTCAGGTAGTAATAATTGCTATTCCAGACATGGCGTCTTCGAGTGCGACCGTAGGTTATTCACCCTCTAAAGAATTAATGGCACGGATTTACTAACGCTTTAGTAGCTTTTAATCTTAGTTTTCCTCGAGAGACTCCTCGTAAACAACAATATAAATAATACCTTTTTAAAATGATTTTATGATCTTAATATTTATAGATTTCTCAGACTACAGCAGAGGTAATGATTTACTCAGTATTACTATTGATGGTATATTATATACCTACAGAATATCGACATACTCGTATATTTGCCTTCTTTGCTGGCCTAATATAAGTTGCCTTCGAAGCGAATATAATTAAGAGTTCCCCACATTACAACAACTTTTAATTTACTTTCTTTCTTCTTAAACCCTAAAAGAAAAGATAATTCTTCTTATTTTAGGGTTTAGAAGATTTTTTTTAGAAGTTGGCGATAGTCATATCATATCTCCATTACAGCTCTAACCATCACAATCAGAGTCATTTTCTTCTGACATTTTTCCTCGCATGATCAGATGCAATCATTTTATCTGTATTCCCAGGCGAAGCCGCTAGTGATTTATGTTTATATGTTTTCATTGTAAACAGAGCAGAGAACAATGGAATTTTTATTGATAAATAAATTGACGTAATAATTATACTATATATCTGGTTCCTTAATTGAAGGGTTATACAATAGATAAAACGAAGCGGAATTCCACAATGTAGGCTAAAGAACATATGTCATTTATATGTGTACCTAGTTACACAGTTATGAAAACTACAATTAAAACTAAACAATCAAGCACGTGTATAAGTCATTAGATTAGTAATATTCCTAAATCAATTAAACTTAACGACATCAGAGAAATAAACCAATTAATATCTATCTGCGGTCCCAAGTTTGTTTTTTAGCAAAAAAATTAAGCACATACACAGAGAAGGTGAAGTTTAGATACTAAAGTACCGTTTCTCATTAATTATATTTGTTACACACTTGCCTGTATAATTGTATTGTACAGCTGCACAGAGGGGAGGGAGAGGCACGCGAACTGATAATTATTAGTCTGTGGCAATTAAGAGGCGCCAGAGATACGCCATGGATGATAGCGGCTGGCGGGCGGTAGACGACTCGACACAATTCTCTGAGTAGGTCAGATCCGGGACTCAGAAAGAACATAAACGGATTTTTTAAATATGCCGAATAAGCTATATGGAAAATGGGCTCTGTCATCCCTTACTCACTCTCCGAAACTAAGCACAGTTCTCGTTACAAGTTTTTGAAATATAAAAAAAAACTAAGACATTCTTACATATTGAAATCGATAATGTACAAAAGTGACATACAATAGCATGATGTGCTAATATGTATATATAATGTTTTATTTTGTCTAACATAATCTTATACTTCTCAGATGATAGTCTAAAGTAAAGTCGCATGAAAACTTAAAACAAAATTGGATTACCTAAAGTATATAATATTCGGGATAAATAAAATTCTCCTTCTTATATTATATACATTAATCAAAAGATAGTTAGTTCATCTTCGCAAACATTCTACTGTTTTTTAAATGAATAATTTTCTAGTTGTGGAATTTTACATGGTTTTGTTGAATTACATGAGATCGCGTGACAATTCTCATTAGTGCGATGTATATTATGATATTTCATTTGTTTGATAAAAACATCATCGGTGTTATTAATAAACGTGGACTACCGTATGATTAACTTTAGTCAGAGGTCTAACGGAGTACTAGTGAAAATCGGTATTAATAAAAAAGAACAAAGGATGGACTACACTAAACTCTGTTAAGTTTAGTCGCGAACTAAAACTTAGTACCACGCGATACCCAGTTTAATGATGAACTAAATAAGTAGTAACCTATTCGTTTGACATTTGACGTGTGTTTTCTATGTTATTATTGAATCCAAGTTGTGTTTATTATAGCGTTAATTTGTGTTTATATTTAATTTTATTAATACGATGGATACTGATTATTATCTTGATTTAAATGTTATAAATGAAAAAAATAAGATGTGAATTAGTACAAAGTTCAATACAAATATTTTTTGAATCCAGTAGTTTTTGAGTATTCATTACAATAATATTTATAATATAATATTAGTAAGTATATATTGAGCGCCGAAGTCGCAAGATGTCTGATATTTTCTCAGTATTATTATATTTTTATTTTTTCAACGCGTACGAAGTCGCGGGCACCAGCTAGTTAAATGATATAATTTAAAATGAAACGGTAAAACATTCCTCGAGCAGGGGCGAAATGAAGGGCAATATGATGGTATTGCGAGGCACGCCCAACTCATCATTACTGTGTTGCATGTGAACTTAGCAAAACACAATTAATCATTTAAACGTCCCGAATGTTTTGAATGCTAATAAATAAAGAGGTTATTAATTTTGTCACGCCACCTGAACCAATTTGCCTTTTAATAAAATACTAATTGCCTATAACAGAACACGGTTTATATAAAATGTTACTAGCTGGTGCCCGCGACTTCGTCCGCGTTGAACGATGAAAGATACTCTATGTCCTTTCTGGTGTCTCAGACAACGTGTATGCAAAATTTCATGGTGATCATTTCATGGTTCAGTAGTTTTTGGGTGAAAGAGTTACAAACATCCATACATCCAAACATATTTTCGAGTTTATAATATTAGTATGGATGCAGGTAGGTATACTATATAAGTTTATTTACTATTGATTAACTTTACGTTCGCAATAGTCTAATTTGTTAATGTTGTTCTAGTTTAGTCATGGTTCCTTAAGTGACAAAAATATACCAAAATTATTTAATAGAAGAGAGTAAATTGGACAGCTCGTCTGGTATCAGATACCACCCGCTTACCCACCACAGTGAAATATTTACTATGGTCTGTTGTGTTTCGGTGAATGAGTAAGGATATCTTCCTACTATGGTCGGCAACACACTTGCAGCACATGTGACGTTTGCTTGTGTTATAAGCGACGGTAGCCACCTGCCATCAAGTGGACTGTCAGCCTTTACATAAAGAAACTACCAAAAGGGGAAAAAGCTGCCGCAATACTCGTACTAGTTCTATCTTTTTAATTCTAATTATCCATACTAATATTATAAATGTGAAAGTAATTCTGTCTGTGTCTGTTCACACCTTAACTACTCAATGAATCGCCATGAAATTTTGCATACACATTGACAGAGGTAAGTACGGAAAAGGACAAAACATTTCCACCTACCTTAGAAAAATAAATAAAGGGGCAGCGAATAACTAATCTATCTATGACGTCGATGAAGTCGCAAGCACCAGTTAGTATTGTATAAAAAAGATTTTATGGAAAAAATATTCATAAAAATATCTATGAATTTCTCAGAGTCAAACACACAATACTTAATTGGGGACACGGTTTTCTGGAAATCGAAAAATAGACTATGGAATAAGATCAAAGCTGTTATATTAAGACAACTTTAATCATTTGAAATTATTCAGTGAATACAGGTCATCGAACGATATCTTTCTCAACTTATTACGACTTTAGGATCCTGACAATATTTCCGATTGAAAGGTTTCTGACCTCGGATTCTCATTAATCCCAATTGATATGAAAATGTTATAGACAAATTTTCTACAAATACTGATAGGTATTAAACGAATCAAATTATAGTTTCTAAAGTTACTCACAACAAATGACATGTCCTATTTTGCAGGAGTTGATGTTCTGCAGGGCCCTCTAATGGCGAGTTATATTATTTCTGTCAAAAACGGTTTCGGACTTTGCTATTTCAAAGTAAAGCCTCTATCCATAGTGGTGGACGCTGCCAACAAGGATGATCGTATTAACTGCAAATTGGAGTGTTTCCGAGCACATATAACCCAAATCTTTTTAAAGTTCGAGTGAATAGGTATCTTCTGGGTGAGATCGGTCCATCAAAGGCCTCATCTTCCCTACACGGCTAGATGCTGGCCAAGAGCAAACCCATCTTTAATAATACAAAAAATAACTAGTATGTATGTCTGAAACAACACACCCAAGCAGCAGCCTTCGCTGGTTGAATGTTAACTTCGATTCGCGCCACAGAAGGACAAAAAGGTCCAGCGGTAGTTATTTTTCTAAATTTATCTGTGAACCAATTTTTTTTTTCATAGGATATATAGGTTTTTTTTTTCCCTAATAATTACAATTTTCAAAATTTTGTCAAAGTCCTAGCAACAAAAACCTTAAATTACGCTGATGGGACTGCAATTTTTTATGATTTTTTGGACATCAATGTAACTTTTGAATCATACAAAATGGATTTTTTGTCCTAAAATGTTTAGAATTGACCTTTCCATGCTTTTGTTCGATTTTATCCATATTTCCAGAGACACGGTATATATGTATACGAAAGTACTAATCAAAATGTTGATTTTTCTGTTAAATTCTAGACGAAACTTTGAACCATTCATTCCTTCAAATTTTTTTACGTAATTTGAAAAGGTATCAAATAAATTATAACATTATAACAATAAAGTAGTTAAAAAATTCTTATTTCCAAGCACAGTCTAAAGACATTAAATTTCTTACTGTCTGCTTATGATAATATAGTTATCTTATCGGGCACGTATCATTCTTAATGAGACGATTTCTACCCACTTCAACGATAAGATACGTTGAAAAATCAAAGTTAATTATTAAAACTGTTTATTTAGTTAGACTAATATCGGTGTTCCTTATTTGTGTAGTTTTATACATAACACAATTGATAAGATGAAATTTTATTAAATTAGAAATATGTAGGTAATAATAACAATTTAGAAATAAAAATATAATAATTAGATAAAAATTGAAACGCAATGTATTTGCACACATTTTATTAAATAAAAAATTAATAAACTACTTTCTCTAAATGAAACAAAAAAAAAAAAAGAATGAAAAGATGATGGGCAAGGAGATACTAAATACGAATTTCAATTATATACTTAGGATAATCTATTCCATCTATTAATGTATCTATTCTATGCATACGAGTATTATACAATAAAGTCGTTGTACGCTTCTGTCTGTTTCTCCGCTAACTTCTCATAAACCACCCAACGGATTTTGATAAGCTTTAAAACCCAAAGTGTGCGAGAAGACTACTAAAAATATATTGAAATTTAAAACTGGCTTTTCGCACATTTCGTACTAAATAAAATAGTGCGAGCTGACTAGTAAACCACTTTTCACTAAAGGAAAGTGAAAAATTTGAGAAGTTCGTGTATATAATTTGCAGAAAAAAAATTGCAACTGTTCGAAGCCGGAGGTGAGTCGACAGTAATTTATATAATATATACTAATAAACTTGATGATTGAATCTTTTCATCAAGATTATTCATTACGATGAATTTTAATGAAATTGACCAGATGAATTTTACCAGCTTTGTGAATAAAAAGAAAAATTATAATGTTATAGTACACATTAACCTAAGTACAAGTTCTTGCAATAATGTTTAAAAAACCATTAAGTGGTTAATTATTAATTGTTATTATGTTAATAAGATTTTTAATTACGGGCTATTATAAAAAATATATTACGGGCTCATCCGGCGGATTCATCAAAGAAATGAGCAGTAATTCTCATGTGATTAAATATATTAAAATTCATAACCTTGTTACCTACTACGTGAGCAATTTACTTATTTGACGTCGTGCTGAAAATAACTTCAAACCACAGTGCCTGAATACATTTTATACACTTTCTAATTCTAATAACAAATTTTACTCATGATACAAAATTGGGATATATAACTTAACATGAAAAAGACCTGATAAGGGCCGCGGGTAGGCGTTGTATCTAGGCTGATTCTGACTGGTCCTATTGGAAAATTATGGGAGGTATAGGCCTCCCCCTGTTGGATATATTAATATCCAATATTAATAAGTAATACGTAAGTAAATCTAGGAATTTTATATTTATTTGAGATCGTAAAATAAGAAAGGTAAAAAAGTAATACTGGCCACTTCAGTGAAAATTTAAAAAATAGCAATAGCGCACCGTTTTATTTATATCTACATTAGATAATTTTAAAAATATATTATTTTCGTGATATAAATTTCAAAGTTGAAAGTTATAATTAATTACACATATCTATTATAATTTTTTTAGGTAAGAAACAAGTACTTTTTCTTTCTTTCTCATAACATGGAAAGGTCGAAAAATGGAAAAGTTCGCATTATTTATGATTCCGGTGTTATAGTAAAAAGCCTGAAGCTGCTTTCAAAAATAAGTGTGTTTGTGAAGGTTCAACTAGGTACCATAAAAATTGTAAGAGGTTCAAGTAATTTAGATTAGAGCAGAAATTTTAGCCTTTCTGTGAACCTTGCGAACATCAAAAAATAAATTGTAAATGGATTTTAATTCATCTACAAAATTACGTGAATAACAACAATATTTAAAGTATTTAAACTTTCAATGAAAAGTGAATATTAAACGATGATCGTAAAAGAACTTATCAATTACTGAATGCAAACAAACCACTTCAAGTCATACCAAATCTTTGACACAGAAGAATAATGTAGTTAGTGTTTGGTAGAGTTGGGAATATTTTTTTTAAAGGTAACAGGCTGGCTGACGTGACGGCCCAATCGATAGTAGGTGGCTACTGTCGACATACCTATATAAGTAAGCAACAATGGGAGGCTTATCTATAATTGAAGTCTATTGCAATAATCTAATTGTTCTCGTCTAAAGTCAGTGGCGCCCAATTCTTTATATTTTTAGACGATCACTCGGGAACAGTACTTTTTTCTGGATGACAGGTGCTTTCTTGTATCCTTGACAACGTGTAGTTATGCAAAATTTCATGATGATCGGTTGAGTAGTTAAGGCGTGAAAAGGTAGCAGACAGACAGACAGAGTAACTTTCGCATTTATAATATTAGTATGGATATATCTGTCTGTGTATATTTTTCATAATTCTGTCAACTAAACATGGTGTGCGGTGAAACTCTAATGAGTTTGTGTTTACACCAATGTCAATTTAAATGTAACATTATATTGTATTAATAAATAAATGAATTAAAAAATAATAATAAATAAAACAGCCTAAACTTACATTGATCTTTGTAGACCAAATGACATTTGGTCTACAATGATCAATGTAAGTTTAGGTATAACAGAACACTAATTCACATGGAAAAATTTACTATACTAGGAATTATCATTAGAAACTCTTCCTAGGTTAGAAACTCTTCCTAGAACTCTCCTATAGCCAGTGGCTGGCAAGAGTGTGTTAATTTCGAATTGCGTAACTGATACAAAAAAATCATTTTTAGCTATTAAAATCTTTATTTGCGATAACTTCAAATAAATTCAAGTTTTATTTTATACCTCTCAAACTTTACGACCTACTACTATTAAGAATAGAAACAAAATTAAAATTAAGTTTCTTAAAAGGTTATAAGTTTTTTGAGATGAATACGAAAATTATTGTAAAAAAAAAATGGTTATTAATTTGCTTGGTATGGTTTCAGATCAATATAATTTAATTTTAATTTGAAAACAAATTAAATTTTCTTTTAAATTGATTTTACCCATTCCAACATTGTAAGCAACTGGATATATTACTGGTGATATGATAATCATTGAACAAATAAACTGAAGTAATCGTAGAAAGTTGGACCTTCGAGTTACCGTTATTTTCCGTTACGAATGAAACGCTTTATCGTTTTTCCCATTACAAATGACATACCTATCTATATGTTTAAAAACAATTCCATACAACCAACATTGCCTACATTTTATCAATCGCTACGCAGTAGGTATAGTAAACTGTGACCGTGCGGTGGGTATTGTGTATTTGTGTAGCGAAATACTGACAACAGAATGTATACATGTGAATGTGTATATTATAATATTATGTAGTCTCGACACATGCATGTTATTCGTTCAAACTTGGTTCAAACATTGTGTTTTAATTCAAGTTACCACTTCAAACATTCATTTGTTGATGCACGATTTGGTATTATAGACATATAAACGAGCACACTATAGTACCCCTTTCGGAACGGTTAGGAATGATTACGTATCGACTGAACATATGGACAAACAAACAGCGAGTATCGTAAATCAACCAGGGTCATACTTACAGATAACGTTTCTCAGATTCGTGGAGGTTAACAACACAAAATGTTATCCGTCAACAAAAACACAAGCAGTTCTTTAGACCTGATGTGATGCAGGCGTGCTGCACACACAGGGGCCGTTAACCCGACTCCGACCGATGTGGACTGCGTTTCGAAAACTTCGCGTTGAAGCGTTTGGAGAATATTCAAAAATAGACCGACCGACTTGTAATACACGCGCCAGCGTGCGTATCTAATCGCTAGCTACTTTTTTTCTTTAAACGTCACCCGAAAATCTCGACGGCCTCCGCAGAGTGAACTTCTGTTGCGAACGAAAATTGCGGTAAAAAGTTTCCAGTGTACAAAGTTAGTAGGATCGCGAGTTAGCCGAACGCGTTAAGTGCGCGGCAATCTCACCGGGCGCTCTGTAGTCGACTGGCGCCGCCATGCTATCCGAGTTCCGACCGCGCTCCGCCGCACCTCCTCACTCTACCACAGGAACACACACCAATACAAAACCCGCACACGTTCAGATCACGACGCAACATACACACAAACAGTTCACACAAACGCAAGCCAAAACAGATAAACAGCATAAAAACACAACGCCACGCTGCAATGGCACATATAAACATAGTAAGCGAGAGGTCATGTGTACCGATGAGGCACACTACATGGGTACACAGCTGGAATCAAGCGTTGAAAACGTATCAGCAGCAGACACGATAGGAGACGATCTTCGACGAGTAATGAATGAACTAATTGAAGTCGCTGCAGGAAATGAAACAATTTATGATGTTCGAGGAGAATAAAATATCAGTTGAACATACAAAATATATAATTGACGAAGAATTTGCAAAATCTGACACTCTAAATTATTATTTAGTAGTTTATTTTGTCTGCTGTGCAAATAGTAAGGTGTGAATAAAAGTTTTTACTTACATTAGATAACAATAGATTTCTGGAGTGAGATGAAAAATATTACCTGAAATTAAAAAAAAAAATGTTATATGGATTTTAAATTCATGTTTAGAAGAAAATTCACTCTTGTCTATAGTTGCAAAACTTTCCATAATAGTTTTATATGGAGCTTTAGGTTCAAATAGAAAACATAAAGGTCGATGAACTAGTGCAGAGTCCTTGGTTTTATTACCATATGATTCGTTGTTTTCTTTCTGTCCGAGTTATGTTATACTAGCTGTATGTCGCGATTTTATCAGCCGTTTAATTTAATTCGACAAAGGCATGCACATTTCGACTCTCAGTATTTACTCAGTATTTACAGAGACATTTTCTCGTTTCTTTTAGGGCCATCGACCCCTGACCAAACGCGTCGCATCTGATCACCCACGTGCTATACATCGTTTTCGAGTAGCGTTTTGAATTTTTTTTTTTTAATAATTTGGACCTGTATGTAGCCTTGTACAAGAATTGAGCTATGAAAAAAAAAATCCTCCTGGTAGTTTCAAATTTTGCGATCAATCTAGAAATCAAACAAACAATCACCTCTTCAACAAGATAGATAGTACAGATAGAAAAAATGCCGGAAATGACTGATTCCACAGTATTACAATTCCATGTTTAATAATAGCGTTAATTTCGGGTAATGCTTTGCAGAACCTATAATAAAATCTAAAAAAAACCTGAATCGTACTGAAAGAAATCATCATGGCATTGAATGCCATGATTATTCCGAAATTTTATTATAACTCATCATATTATCAATACAAAAAAAAAACTGGTTTGTGTTATGAATGAAAACGTGTACATTTCTAACACCTACCATACGTAATCGCTTTATTAACATTTAGCAAAAACTAATGCATTATGATGATAAAACCAAGGAAACCAGAAAATTAAATGATGAGTGTGATATAAAACTGATGATGATTCAGTTTAGCAGTTGAAACCATATTAATGGTTGTCTTTCAGGTTTTATTTATGTATAAGAATTTTGATCAAAAACTTCGTAAGCAATTACCTACGTTTGTCTGAAAAGACTAAATCTACAGTGAGATAGCGGGGTATAACTCAAAACCCGGGGACAACCAAGACATAAAAGGTCGCAAGACTAATTGCGGAAACTACCATTATTATGAAAAGACAAAAGTGCGTGTAGGACAAAGGTCTGACATATTTTACGAGTACCTACTGGTGCTTACAAAGAAAAAAGTAAAAGCTAAGTTATTTTTTCGTAGTTACTAAAAGTTAATAAATATTTTGATTTTGTAAGAAGAGCTGGTTTGGTTATTGTCTTTAAATTTTTAAATGGGTAACAATTGCAATGAGAATAAAATATCAATAATCCTCAGGTCGTATAATATAAAAAACCTAATTCTGTTAACTAATTAACGTATTTACAACGTTTATTTGTATTTAACTCTGTTGGAACTGTTTTGGAAATAAAACGAGAAACGCTCAATTTGGACCTGAGAGGCATTCTCACATTTCCATTGAGGATGTCAACTCAATTTAGGAATTCAGTAAATTAAATGTTTTATAGAAAATGTACTTTAACGGACATAACATTCTTTTACAAATTCATTTATCCCGTAAATGCTTTTTGGTCGTATGAGTTTTGCAAGGTGGGCAAATAGTGGTTTGACGAAAATAAAAATTAAATAGCTTTAAAATGCTGATCTGTTTAAATATGGAGTTTTAGGAATTATTTATGATTGTGTATGGACTTTGAAGAGGTGCTTATGATGTTTAATCATCGATTGTTAATCGCAAGAACATTTCTCCAAGTAATAAGTAATTATATACGATTACATCCCAAAGTTATGATCAAAATATAACGCGTAACAATGTTCTATCACGAGTCGCCAACTACAAACAATAAAAATATTCAACGAAAATAATCTCCATTTACATCAGAAGATAGCGCTTTATATCACAAATTTACATTACAAAAATTTATGAACAGTACTTAAATTAATTTCGATGTAACTAAATTAAGTGCAAATGTAATAATAAATTTAGTTCATTTTGCAATATATATATTCGGATACTTACCTTTACTTGACAAGTGATTCATGTAACAATTTATAATTTCGTCAGTATTTAAGCTAAAGTTCATATCTGGAAGGTAATCTCCGATATTTCAAAGGTATCTCTGCCGTAAGATGTTCTCAGCTGGACATAATTCCACCATAATTTTTCAAGAGAACCGGTCAGAAGTACAGATGCAACCTGGATCCATCGTCGACCTGCGGCCCTTATCAGAACATTTGTTCACCTTGCGCGCAGTGTAACCCTTTCCATAGCTTCTTGAGCGACGTTGAGCTTTCCTACAAGGCCCATAGTTACAGCGCCATATATATCACTGGCATCATACATTGATCGAAAACTTTTAGTTTTAAAGAATTTTGGACATTAATATTACATTATGGCTCCTCAACTGCACCCGGACGAGGCGAAAAAATAGAACAAAATGAATTACTTACTAATCTACTCGACTAATTTTACGGTGTTCAGAGTTCAGACACGTTCAGTCACTAAATTACATGCTACTCGACTAAACTACTACCTTTGTGACTAGTGCGAACTAGCCTTTAGACGTGATGGTTTATTAACTGTATCGTACATCTGTGTGCGAAAATCGTAAGTACCTACTTATAACGATCAGTATGGCTGAGGCACAGTAAATATATTTACTGTCGCTAAGGTGTCCATCCCGCTGCTACAACAAAAGCTCATAATAAAGAGGGCTGCTAATAAATTCTTCCCACGTAGGTTGAACAGTTATATCCCTCCTGGTTTTGATTGATAGACGACGTTATCAAATTAGATACAATTAAAAAAAACAGTCGTTATCCTGCCTGCCATCCTAATAAAAGAAAAAAGGACAAGCGGAAATATAAATTATTATTTAAATTGAAAATAAATCTAAGACTGTAATGCTGCCAGTACAACCGTAAGAACAATATTTTAAAGTTTACAGTACAAATAAAACTGCATTCTTTGTAGAAAGATTGTTAAAGGGTACATTGTATTTCACAATGCTGTATTGTTATTATTTGGCAAGAAAACATTTTATATCTGAATGAACCACAACATATAGGTCAGCAGACGTTAACATCTTGAAACAAAGTTATGTTAGTAGTACTAAAAAATCCAATGCAGTTGTGTTAAGTAGGTTTGCCAAGAAACTTTATTATGAAGGAGCACAAAATTTTGGCAATACCAACGAATTTCGTCAATTACATATTTGGAACGAATCAGATATTGCTCTAAATATTTTTGATCATTCCTATAATTTCATAATAGACCTTTTCATTTTAATACAATTATATAAAAATGTAAAATTTGAATATTTTGATTTCTGAAATATTTCCATTTATCTGGGGATATAAAGTTTAAGCCGGGACCCCTCCATGTATAAGGTATAAACTACATTGTATTTGACATATATTTTATTATTTGAACTGCCATTATTAGAAACTTCTTTATTCGCAAGTTTACCATATTCTAAGAATTAGTAACTGGTAAATATTATAGTATGAATGTACAAGTAAATAACAGTCAACTACAAAATATAAAAATTTGACCACTTACCCATAGTCCACCTGGCAAGTTCACCTGGGTACTACGAGCACTTGTTTGGATCCTTAGTACACTTCAGAGGTGTACAGAGGCACAGATATCTTGCATATTTTAATAAGTGTAATAAGGTTAGTTCCTTATTTAAGATTATTAATGACTGGATTTCTCATCGTGAAAAGAGATCTTAAACGAAGCAACTCCGTGAAAAATATGATTTATATTTTGTGTCATTTATTCAAGCTCTCCGACACAGTTTGGCGTAAGTTTTAATGAAATACGGGCGATATTTTCTCAAGTACAGCGAGATTTATTCCGTTTGAGGAAATAATCAAATCAAAATATTCTTTTTAGAGTATAGCAGTAAACTTCAACCACTTATAATAATCACATTTTAAAATTATATTTAAAATCCCATATGACGGAGCGCGGCAACAAAACTCATCAGCTCTTTTCAATTAGGATACTGTTACAAAATGATAAGAGTCAAACATATTTAAGTTAATGATAGCCATCTTATAAATTAAATTGTAAGAGAGATAGCGCTAAACCTTTTCCTTATAGTAGCAAATTATTTCGCCGATACTTTAATGCTGCTATGTGATTTATGACTTCCAAAAATAATAAAATTATCGCAAATTAAATTATTAAGGAAAATCTTTGATATCATTTTACGGACTATAATTGGAACTTGCGGTATGTAGATTCGAAATCACGACTTATAATTGCAAGTTTGCTGTTTATATCTGTAACTGAGATGACACTTATTTCTTGCTTTGATGCTTCAGCTATTTACGTTTCTAAAGGATTTCCACCCTGTATGAATAACCGATATATTGTAAAGTTAGATTGGCATTTTGCAGTAGTTCCAAAGTTAACGAAAGGGCAAACATGTTTATGCTTTTAAGATCCTCATTCGGTAATAAATTATGTGTTCAAATTCGAAATGTTTATATTCTGAACGCTAAAAATACTAGATTTAAAAAACAAAATTCCTTTGTGTAAGAAGGAATGAAGCTATGCTAACTCACAGAAGAAGTATGTTCTGGAAGATTAAAGGCCCATCACATCAGGCAAACGGTTTCTTGCAAATGGCCACATTTGCGGTTCCATACTAGCATCTAAATTACGAAGATATAGCTTTATGGTTCACATTATAGATGTAACAACGGCTTGACTATTGGAAGCGAATGGAACTAATTGTTGCAAATAATACTGCAATACGGTTATTATAATAATACGGTTATTATAATACTGTAGGTCAGTGTAGGTTATTTCTAAATATTAGCAGCTGCTGTGACATATTACGTTTTAACTAAACGATAAAAATTAGTTGGTAGTGATTTTTATAAATTTTAATGGCAAGTACTTTTTTTACAGAATTAAGTTTTTTAAGTTTCGCTTTGTAGTAAGAAGTTAGTTATGTTGAGAGTTGATTATGATTTCACAATGCATTAAAGATCGATAAATTTACGGATTGAATAATATGGCTGTATGAAGGAATGTTATGCAGATTTACCTAGCATATTACTAAACTTGATGAATTTAATAAAAAAATATATAAAACTTAATTTTTTAAAATAAAACATTTAGAAGTAAAGCCAGCTCACTTTTTTTCGAATCGTGTTGAACATTTTAATGTATCATTTTAAAATGTATCCCAATCCCGAATGCATTCGTAAATTTTTTTATTTTCCTGCTATTCGAAATAGCCATAGGAGAATTTAGACGTTTTACGTAAGTAATTAAAGTTTGTTTTGCATTGACGCAGATTAAGGTTTCCAATCGTAAACCGGATGTAAAATTTTCCATGACCGCTTCGGGATTGTTCCGAATTGGCGGGTTTCTGAATGAACGGGTATATTTTTGGCTCCACAGTTTGGGAAAGGTGTCGTTTAGATGTAGGGCTATGGGTTGGCGACCCGTGCGGCACTATGCAAACATAAATATCTGATCGATAGCTATTAATATCCTTTCGACTAACTGCATTAAGCGTTTGTGAGCCAACTATCGGTAGGGTAGACTAGGTACGGTTGTGACAGTTTTCATTTGATTGCCCATAATTTTATAAATATACCAGTTAGATGGCAGTAAAGTGTACATTTGTCTACGTATAATTACTAAAATTTTGTCATAAAGTACAATGGTTAAGTCATAGGAGAAAATTAGAAATTAGTCCTGACCCCAAGGACGGTTGTGACATTTTCCCCTTTTTTGTTGCTTGGGGTCGGTAGTGACAGGTTCAAAAATACTCCAAAATGATTTAAAATCTTTTTTATTGCAAGTAATATCGAACATAAAGTAACCAAATCTTATTTTGGCAAAAAATAAAATAATAACAAAAGAAATTAAGTCTCCTAACACTTTAATCACTTATAACTAATATGACACTGTAGCATCTATTTTATGCTAAAATGAAAACTTTTACATACGAGTAAAAGTTTTCATATTACAATTGGTCAAAAAAGTTAAATTATCATTTCTATTATTCATTAAGTTAACTGCGGCTTATTACAAAATAAAAAAGATATTAAATATTATAAAAAAATCTGTTAAATAAAAATCTGAAAATGTTTTCTTCAAGAAAAAATAAACATTTGTAAAGAAATCAACATACCTACACTATAAAAAAGTAGGGGAAATTTAAGGTCTATTCTTATTTCTAAAAACTGGAAAGTACGATACTGAGATCTAGATCAAAACCACTTGCGCACTTTAAATGGGACCAAAGCTCACATTTTCTCAGCTCTTCGTAAAGAAACCTCTTGTTTTACTTCTTTGTAGGTGTCTTCGGTCTTCCTGACGAGTATTCTGGGCATCTAAAAGAAAAAAAAAAAAAATTAAATTTGTCCTAACCGTAGCCAACGCACTCTTTTGCAAGAAAACAATCACCATGACAATGCAAAATAATCTACCTACAAAGTAATCACTGCTATTTAACTGCTAATGTTTAATTTATAACGAGGAATAATACTCATTATTCGATCTGTACACACACACGAACAATTAATAAAAGAAATCGAATAAAAATACTTACTTTTGACTGTTAAAAGTAATGTAGGCCTCTGCTAACGTTTATGTAGCACGATGGCTGACGTAATGCTGTAACACACGTGCAGATAAACACAATCCTTCTTTATTCCCTTGCATCCACTACGTTATTACGTACGTTCACAATCGTAACTCGGCACAACCTTACCCAGTCTCCCCTACTGGTTGCACTCACGTCTTAGTACATTAATGGATTTCATTGAATGGAACATAATAGGTGAAGGTGTGAAAAGGTAACAGACAGACAGAAAGACAGACAGAGTTACTTTCACATTTATAATATTAAAGTAATGATTAGTATGAATAGATAGTATGTATTGCACTTTTAAATGTTTGCTCTCATCGTAATAAAATATCACATATAAATGCGGTAGGTAATACGTGCATTCAAAATGTGTAGAAAAAATTAACAGAAAATATAGAATAAATCCTAGATGGAGATCTTTAGTGGCAGGAAAATAGCGTTTAGGTTTTAATAGTAATTAATAATTCCTATTACCGAGTAAGTAGACTCAAAGAAATATTTATAATAAACTCATACTTTTGCATTGCGTTGTACATTACCATTTCTCAGACAATCGTGTATGTACAGCCTTGTGCTGGCAGTGGGTTTTATGTGCGAGTTATATTATGTCAATAACAGAATTGTTATTTATATTAACATCTGAATATGTTAGATGTTATACATCGTAAGAGATTAGTCATTCTATGATATGACAATAATATTATTATTAATATATTTAATGTTATTTTTTATTCAGTGACAATGTAAACAAAAACATTATAAGTTCATATATACAAAAAAATTCTCTTGAGGCTCAAGTGCAACTGGCGTCTATAGATAGGCCTATTCAAAATTTTACCGTTAGGGAGGTAGTAATATGTTAACAATGTACGAAGTCACGAAGAGAAAAGTTACTGTCCCCAATCGTACTGTCCCACTGCAGGACCTTCTCAGTATGGCCTTCCGTGTGATTCATGGTGATTGTGTAAAATAATGTATCAGTGGCTCAAGCCCGAACTCGCCAGGGAGAGCGTAAAATATTTGTATGGAAAATTGTAAATTGTCTATCTCATCCATATAAAAATCCTAGCTGGTGCCCGCGACTTCGTCCGCTTTCAAAATGTTATATATATATATAGCCTTTCTCGATAAATGGACTAACTAACACAAAAGGAATTTTTCAATTCGAACTAGTAGTTCCTGAGATTAACGCGTTCAACAAAACAAACAAACTCTTCAGCTTTATAATATTAGTTAGATATAGATTACGCTCTCGCTCGCGAGTGCGGGCATTATAAACTCACACTAAAGCCACTGAACATATGAAAATTAAAACAGTATGAATTACTTGAAAATCTTACACATGGCCCTTATAAATTATTTGTCACAGGACAAAATTCACGTTGAGAAGTAACCACATACTTTCCAACAGTTACAAATTTATCTTTACATAAGGGCTTTGCCTTGCCGCGGCAAATCGTTACTCGTATTTCATATTCAAAGACTAACAATGGCGAGCTTAAATGGATTTTAGTTCATGTGCAAGCGAACGGTTCATTTAAAGAGGATGAATAATGAATAATGAAATATAATTTGCGTAAATGAAACACGTGGCTGCTATAAATTAAACATTTTGCGTCACACAGTTAAAACTGTGTCCAGAGGAGATATTTCGTTAAATTTGTTCACAGAAAAGGCATCTTGTATAAGTTATACTAAAGGGGATTGGGTAACTGTATGGAGGGTTGGCATCATTTTTTTTTTCTAGCGGCCATTGATAAAACCTATTGTCGTTTATAGTCCTTGCAAAAGCATGTTATAATGTGCAAAAAAAATTGCTCCAAAAAATATTGAACGAGAGATATAAGGGTTTAAAAATACGAATTTTACGCCCGGTTGATCTTCAAGAACAATCAATAAAATGAAAAAAAAAAAAAAAAAAAACTTCTATGTATTTTTTAATTTAAAAGTTAATGAAAAAAAGTTATGTTTACAAGAAAAAACGGTTTTAAGTGATTTGGTAAAACTAATCATCAACTGTCGTCATAAACGGTGGGTATCCATAATGGATACCCACCACTCCAAAAAGAGGTGGCTTTGAGCAAATGCAGGTAAACGAATTACGCATTGTGATTGGTTGAACCATTCGACAATTTGGGACTTGTGAACGTGAATCTATTTCACGTTAAATGAATATATAGTTTTATTTTATAACGTAAGCATCTGCTAAAAAAGGATTTTTGAAAATTTCATCTCCGTGCGAAGTCGGGGGCGGGTCGCTAGTCTATTTATTTTTGTACTACCTTTGAACGGAATTATACTTGAGTGGAGCTACCCACGCCACGGCTCCACTCAAGTATAAATCCGTTCAAAGGTCAATTAAAAAGGTTGACTAAATCGCCGAAACATACTAAATATCCTATTATTTCAGGTTTGTGTCTTTTAGGCTTAGTTTCTGCCGCAAAGAGCTGCTCAGTTTTTGACAAGCTTAAAGAAACAGGGTAATTTTGGTTTATTCCACTCTACTTCAAAGCTATTGTTATTTTCATTCAAGTTACACGTGTGTAAGCAATCACGCAGGAAACCGTACATGATGTTATGTAAAGAAAATATCATGTAATTTCCTGTAGGTATCGAAAATCATTTCAGATTAGCCTTTAAAAAATGATAAATACACGACACGTACAATAACAAAAAAAAGTGTGTGTGTCAGCGCCGACGCACGACTGAAGTTTACTCCTTACGAACGCTTATAAAATACACAGATTACTAAATTAGGGTAAATGAATGCATTAGCTTTATTAGTTTGATAATTTTCTCAATTCACAAATAAAGATCAGTGTATATAAAGGCCCTTTTCCTGTCATTCGTATTTTCGCCCGCGCGCGGATCTGGTACGCATGCAGGCGGCTGCCCGCATTTTATCATTTCATACATATTTTTCCTATCATGCGGGCAGCACGCGCGCGTAACGCGGATTGGCTGCGGGCGTGCAGCCCGCGTGCGTAATAACCGCATGCGGTTAGCGGTTCAACATACGGATCTACTCTGAATTCTCTTTATTTTTAAAAATGATATAAGCGATAATTACTTTTTTAACGTTCATCGTTGTGCACGAGTTTACTCACTGGCGACACGCACGACACTGCAGCGGCAAACGAAATCTTTGTCCTGCGTGTGGCCAGCAGCGTGCTATCACCCGCATGCAGACCAGATCCGCGCGCGGTCGAAAATACGCATGACGGGAAATGGGGCCTTAATATAAATGTATTATATGTATTATATTATATTAATATGTATTGAAGCATATTGTAGCCTATGATGCGTAACGTGACATTTGATTTTACTCCCATAAATTTTCATACTCCGGGCTTTTGTTTATAAAAGATGGGTTAACTCTTGACCAACAACCAACTGTGTAGCAAGGATGAGGCCTAAGATGGAGCGAGCTCACCCAGAAGATGCCTATTCACTCGAACTTTGAAAAGATTTGGGCTATATGAGCTCGGAAACTCAGATGCAGGAAGGCTTATATGAAACTCCAAATATATTAAGTCATTTGTTACAACATTCTGTTCTGAAATAAATAAAACTATTAAACAAGTTAATTAGTTAGTTAGTTAGTTAGTTAGTTAGTTAGAGAGAGGGTCAAACCTTTTAACATATTCGGTATTAAGTTTCTTCGGTGAAATCTTGGTTACATGTTAATTGCGTTAATGTTAACTACGGAACTCTTGCGAACAATCAAGCTTTGATTTTTTTTTTAGTTGGATTTCCTTTTCATTTCAGACGTATAAATAAAAAATACTTAGGACATGTTGGGTCTATCTTGTTGAATTGTTTGACAAAGACTTGTTTGAATGTTTGTTTACTGAGCTATGTAATTTCTTTATTTATTTTTAATGACAATGCAATCGTATGTTTATTTTAAGAAAAATCAATTATTTTGTGACGAATAACTTAATTATACCTACTATAACAACTCCTATATTATCCTTGAAAACGAGTCGAGCATAGAATAAAACAAAGTTTTCCGTATATTTATTAGGAACTGAAAAACGTAAATTAACCTTTTTGATGTAAATTAAGACAATTATGATGTCATTATTAAATTATGTAACAAGGTCTCTTTGACGGACCACAGGCTATTTAAATATTTATAAAAGGCGCTGCGGACTAATTTACTTGCTATCTACCTACATATAATGTAATGTAAGTATAGGTACACAGAAAGGTTGTTAATATATTTGAGATTGACAAATTCACAATTGGCACTTAGTAAAAAGTGTTTTTATAGAGTATATAGAGGTACGACTAGCATCCGCCACAGGCTTCGCACGAATGAAATTTTTTGTCTGCAAATTATATTCAGAGTTTGTCTGAATATTATTTGCATATTCAGATAAACCTATCAAAATCCGTATATATTGAAGCCTTATTGAAACCCAGAAATTTATACCTTTTCAGACTATTTTTTGCCTTTAGCTGAGTAAGGAACACATTTGGGGTGATTGTAAGGAATTTATTTTATACATTTGAAGTGACCTTTCATGATACGAGTACGGAACAACCCAATTTAGAAGAAGTTAGCGGAGATACGAGTACAAACGGAAGCGGACGCCTTTTTTATAACATGTTCTTTGTCAAGATATTCTATATGGGTATGCTAGCGTAATATTACGTCAGCATATCCGTCGTTTCTCGTAAATTAATGGGGCAACAATTTTTTTTTTTTCGGTACAAATTAGCAACACTTTCCCATATTGTTTTCAAGTCCGGCTTATGAAATGAGTATGCCACCGTAATATACGTTATTCGGAGGTCAACAAGCAACAATGTTGTCTATCGTTTACATTACGAACATATAGTTTAAAATTTTAGGAACTTTAAAAAACATATTGAACTCCAAAATTATAACTGCAATTAAATGTAAATTACTGCAAAATCTTTTTTTTATTAGATCGACTGATTTTGAGCTATATTTGTGTATTAAAATACCCGCTTGTAATTTATGTATACCTAGAACATCGCTAGTCCATGCCCGGACATACTATAATATAAATATAATGTAGTCTTTTACATAAATTATATTATCTGGAAACATATCTGCTTCGAAGATAATTAATTCAAATGTCATGTGCACAAAGACGAAAGTACTACGCTACTAAGATAAGATATTTTACAGTCGTAAGTAAATATTAATTATAATTTTACGCAAACAAAATCACACGACCAATGAAGCTGAACAAATGTAATTATTAAGAAATTAGTCACTAACGCTCATAATTTAATTTGAAATAAACGAAGCGCATATTTCACCCAAGTACAATAACCTTTAAAGTCATTTCAAAGTTGCAATCTCGGTCTTGTAACAACTTAACAGTTCGTATAGTATTATTTTTAAAATTTCTAACTACTCGTGAATGCATTTACAAGTTTAAATTAAACATTACAAAAATAAATTTTAGTTTGTGTTAAATGTGAAAACTTTATATGAAAACGGTCCTTCTCTTATTCCTTTTCCTACTAAAGTCGAGAGCGTACTTGCAGCACCTTGTTTTAGTTAATATAGGCGACGGTAGCCATCTACAATCAAGTGGACATAAAAAAATAATCGATTAAGTAGAAGAAAGCTGTTTGGAGGCTCCGTGTCCATCAACGACGTTGATAAGTGTCAGCAGTGACTTACATCCGAATCATTAAATAAATTAGGTTCGACTACGATATTCTATTTTTTGCTATTAGTACAGGATCCGAAGAGAGGTCGTCCTTCACCAATCTGTTTACCAGACGAAAAGTATATTTTATCAATTATCATCTATGAGAAAATAAATGACAAAATATATTCATTATTCATAGATGCAGAAAACTGCATGCTATGCTGCGTCCTTTTCTTTCAGCTTTGTAGACTTAGCAGTTTTAGCTGTGCGTTAATAGTCAGGAGAAACCATTTTATAATTATTGATTAAGCATTTTTGTAGCAACTCTGCACGACTGCAATGCAATTTTTAGTAGCACGAATGTCTATTGGAAATTGCTTTATGGGATCCCTAATGGATCTTATGTAATTTTGATTGGAGAAACAGGGTAAGTGCAGTTTTATTGGGCAACTATAAATGTCACACAAATTTTGTCAATGCAAGATAAACCGCGCGCGTTAATAAACTCTGAGGACTAACTCGGTAAAGTTAAAATGGGCAACGATACTAAGCTAAGAAACCTTACAAATCTAAATTAACTATACAAGAGCGAAACGGTCTGTATTAGTGATTATAAAATCTTCAATTAAATTATGAATTTTATTTAAAACTAGCTGGTGCCTGCGCCTTCGTACGCGCTGTAGTTCGTTCATTGAAATCTCACAGGAGCTAAAAAAAATTCAGGATATAAAGTATTCCCTATGTTAATACAGATAATAAACTATCTGTGCGCCAAATTATCGTTTTTAAATACTTGCAAGTTTATAAACCGTTCTCCGCACACACGGTGTTAATATTGCGTCATCTTCATAAAAATGTAATATATTATAGTGTCGGTTGACACTGATTTGACAACGGTTAACCCTTCTTAAATGGAATATGTCAAAGCGTTCTAAAATACATAGGGTATTTTAAAATAATGAACCGTAGAAAACCGGTAAAGGAAGTTTTGTTTTTATTGCGATTTTTGTTTAATTTGGTCTACAATGTGACCCAGGTATTTTACCTCTTCAATGAGCTTTCCAATTCTCAAATACACCTAACACTAAATGGAAAATCAATATTATTGACTAATATCAAGTCATCTAATCACCAGTCACAAATTTGAAGAAAAAATCAAATATTAGAAAACACAAGTCACTTGACCACAAAGCGCTTACAGCTGGTTCTCAAATTAATTGAAGTAGCGACTGAACTCGCATACTTCGCTAAAACAATGTGTCACCTAATCACATAGTTGCCGACTTTGCAGAAGCGGACAATTAACGCTTTGCTACTATGAAACCGCTTACGGCCATTTGCTTACTTTACAAACTGAGAGTTTATCGTAACGAGCCCTTTAGGGACGGCGTGAGGTTTCGCTAACTCGAAAAGGAAAATATAGAATATTTTTCTTTTAATATAAATAAGCTTTATTGGGCCTCAAAAAACCTATAAAAACCCAAAAAATATACTTTTTTAGAATTCCGATATAAAAGTCAGTAAACTTAAACTTTCAGTAAGTAACAGTAAACTGATTTAGAGTCAGTAACACAGTGGGGTCTACTCCCAGTAGTTTGATCTGGTGGTGCTGGGTGGGCTTCGGGCCCCTAATCATTCCCAATCCAATAGTACAGGTTCAACTACTAGTATATATACACTTATTTAGTGGTTGGTATGATTGAATGTCCATTATTATTTATACTACTAGCTTTTGCCCACGAATTCTTTTGCAGCATCTGCATTTTTGATGTAAACAGGGTTACAGAGAGAGCCCTAGTAGTTTGGGTACTTCTTGACAATAAGCCCTATCAAAAAGTAACACTTCCAGCGAAAGCATCATAGGTATTGTTCAAGGCTTGTCATAAAATTATTATCATTAGAGTGATAAAATCATATTGTAACCATATTGTAACTTTTTAGCAAGAAGTTCACAGAAATTATATTCGGTAATGACTACGTCACTATAATACAGAGGGACGAGGTAACATAGCAGCTTCTAAACTATCGCAATTCCTGAAAACTATGCACATATATCATTCCTATACGCCTGCGTAGTGACCACAAACCTACCTACTACTAGCAATTAGTGTACAATGTACATACACTGCAGAGTGGTTTAATGTTACAAGGATCAATTTTATTGACAGTTATTTTTATAAAGAACAATTTTATTGAGTTATTTTTATAAAACTGTGTTATATTTAATTCAAATATGTAATTTAAGGTTTCGACACAGGAACCTATTCGCATTTAAAGTGGATAACACGATATAGTTTTCTGCATGACTCTCATTAAACTACAATGAGGGGTAATTAGATAGTCCTGTGGGATTAATATCTTAACTAGCGACCCGTACCCGACTTGGCATGGATGCAATTTTTGCTGCAAATTACCTTCCTTCCTTGTTTATCACTATTTCCATTAGTGATAACCGTGTCAAAATCCTTTGTGTGGATTAATAGAAGTTAGCAGAGTAATACACAGAGCCGGACAACGCCTTTATTTTATAATATGTATATACATGGTTATATTATCCCTATTAAAAGAGGTTCATACATATATGTGCTTCACTCGTGGTGTGAAGTTAGAAGGCGTGTTTAAAAGAATTCTTAATTCCAGCACGATTCTTCGCCATTAGATTACTGCGAAAGTGGTGATAAATGGCATATTAATTTACAATATTATTTATTTTACAAAACTTGTTTTATATGCTAACAAGGACATGTATCAACATTAATAAATCTATTAATTAATAAATAGCCATAAATCTATTAATAAATAAAAATGAGCCATTAATAAAAATGAATTGTTGTCTGTCAAATGCAACCTCGAGGACGACTGGACCAACGAGGCATTTTTGTGAAAATCGTGTTATTAATTTTGTATGTTCTCAGTTTCCCCTTGTTGCAATTTTCGAAACACACATATATTTTTTTCTAATTAATGTAACAATCAAGTATTAATTTATAAGCCTTAGATAGATCTTTCCCAAAATTCAGTTGTTATATTAAACTAATTTATATAATTTATGACAGATCGTCCAAATGGTTCGATTATTGTTTCAGTAAGCTACGCTCCAAAATTATAGCTAAATAATTCTGAAAAGATTATTTCCATAGACGATAGGCATTGTACGAATTAGTAAAATCAACCAAGTGGAACGTAATGATATTAAAGTATATTTTATTTTCATTAACTTACAATCCAAATAGACTTACAATATAAGATATATTTCAATGGATTGGCATGCTTATTGAACGGAAACAATGCATCCATTCCATTGTAGTGGGATAATTCATTAACGACGAAATCTCCAGACAGCTTCCGAGTTTAACACTACAAGTATATCAATCATGTAACCACCAAAATTAATTATGTACTAACTCGGAGCTTAACATAGGAAAACTTCGCCTTATTGTGTTCAACATACTTGTTCATTAATGCTCAACATAACTTTGAGATCGCTTTTTGTTCCAACCTAAACTATTTAGAAGCAGGAGTGCGATCACAATATATTCCAGAACCTTCTCACACCTTATCAAGAATAATTACTAACTACGTTGCGAATTATCCGCAGAAAACTTTCAAGCACCCAAACATTTACAAAGAACATCTAATAAGTATACTACGAAATATCTATATGTATTATATAAGTATGTTAATTCCAGTAAATTTTTATTATATTTATATGAAATAGTAATAAAACTTATAAAAACGTTTGAATTCTAACTATCAAGCAAGGCACAGCCAAAACTACTAAGTCTAGGAAACTAAAATCTGGAACATAGATGGAACATCCGCTAAGAAAGGATTTTTGAAAATGTCAACTCCAAGTATTGTATACATTCTAGTCATTCTACCTTTTTAGATTGTAAAGATTTCATTTTCCGTATAATTTTACATTGTTGCCTGGAGTTCATGATATAATATAAGCTTAATACTTTGGAAACTTTGAGCACTAATTCAATGAAAAGATTTTCTTGCAGTAAATAAAGAAGTATTTTATTACCTCAACAACGCTCGGTACACTACTTGTATATATATGTTCAGTTTATATATAGTAGGATGACTACGAAATGTTACGTTTATATAGAAAAATGTTGGTAAATATCCACAGAAGAATTAAGTGAATACAAAGGACTGAGGAGACCGTCTCTAGTCCTTTCCTTGTTTTCTTTTTCGGTAGGTTGTTAATTACATTTGCTATAATGAATGTGGTTTCAAAATACCCAAATAATGTAATGCAAGATTAGATTATTTTGATGTAGATTATATTGATTTAAGTACATGTGCGAAATACGCTGCAACGCTACAACAAAAATTATGATGTCTAATGCTGCTATTAGGATATAATTTTCTCGTGACGAAAAATACACAGTATGTTAGTACATTTATATCGTTGTTGTGGATCTTTTTTTATTTAGGTACAGATACAATTGAATTAGGTACTTACATGAAAATAATAATAACTCGAAGAAATTAAGAATAAGGTTAACACTACGAATAAATAGTGTTATTCGTAGGGTTAACATCAGTAATAATTTTAAAAAGTAATACTTTTATACGTCACTTCCGGTCTATTTATTTTCTTTTAAGATTACCAATATGCATTTTTGAAGACCTATTTTGATCTTTATTTTTTATTTAAAATCTGACGTGATCGAAGGGTACTTAGCTATAATTTATGAAGATCTGTTCAGGCGTTTGAAGACCATTAGCCCATTTCCTAGATGTCGAAAGGATTTCACTATCTTCCACAGGTTCAATTGATGTGGAATAAGGCAAAGTAACAGACTTTGCTAATATTTCCATGACAGGGTAACCTTGACCTTATGTTGCAGCATCAAGTCGGGGGTTATAATTGTTTAAAATTTTTAATTATAGCTTGTATTAAAATAAAATAAGTTCGATACTTAATATAGACACAAAAGTAATCTATGTGTGTACCAACCGTTTCCTTTTAGTTTAATCTCAACTGTTCCAATCAGTTGGTCACACTACTTGCAGTCGATGTCTTGAAGGATCGTTAATCGTACTAACTGAAAGCTGTAAGCGAAAGAGTTATATCCGGATTAAAATAAATGGTTTGATACGTCTACAGTCTGACATTGCTAAAAGATTTACCGCCAGTGAGTTTTCTTTTGAGACGTAGAATACTAAAGCACCTATACACTTTATTAACGAAGGCGTCCGTAGGTGTGAAACATTTAAATAAATTGCCCAAATTGTGAAGTGCCGAAATGAACCGTCCTTCAGTGAATTTACGCTGTCTATATTTCAGGGTGGAAACAATTAAAGAGGATGCCATTCTAAATTAAACTGTCAGAGCTCTTAGTAATTCACCGAAAAGACTCAATTTACATACATAAGCTACGTTAAGAAAATTACACCACTCTGCTGCGACCATTTATATCTTTCATTTTTGATGGCAACAAAACGACACACAATTAGATTTTGTAATTTGTAATATATTTTTATACATATTATAAAATAAAGTCGATGTCTACTTTTCCGCTCACATTTAAACCACTCAACGGATTTTAACTAGTAGAAAGAGCGATAAACGAGGAAGATTTGCATACTCGTATGTAATTTGAAGAAAAAAAAAACAGTGGCACTCCGGGAGTGCCGACAGAAGTGAAAACTGGAACAATTACGTGTGTATTTTTTGAATCGTTAGGAAAGTTCACACTTATTTATATACAGAAGTGTCGGTTACAGTAACAGTGTCGCGTGTTCAATGGTTTTTTCCCATCTCAAAAATGCCCAACGCGCCTAAAGAATTTTTCGCTTCAAAATTGTATCCCTTCGAAGGCGGGTCGGGTCGCTATTATAGTATAAAACAAAGTCACTGCTGTCTGCCTCTGTCTGTTTCCCGCTTACTTTTTGTAAACTGTGCAACGGGTTTTTATACGGTTTTGGCGACTGAAAGAGCAACGGGGAAAGTTCATGTATGTATATAAAATTATATCCGTGCTAAGCCGTGATATATATATATCGTTGCTAGTAATATCTAAATTAGACTTGTGTAAATAAATTCGTTGTATGGACAAACATGCACTGTTTTATACATAATAACTGATTAATGCAATTTTCTCTATACTTAGAAACAATGTCAACCATTCAATTATTATCACCTTTAGTTGTGGCTCAAATAATTAGAAAATCAGTTCTGGTATCAAAATTTAAATTTTAATATAATTTTTATTTATGCTTCATAAGAAAATATTTAAAACATTTTTGGTAATGAAAGTTTTATTTGTAACGCCCTAGCCCGAGTTACGTCAACTGGGGCAATGGGCAATTAAATATCAACACAGCCCTTCACGAGCGCTATCCATTAGGACGAAGCCTGTAACAAACAAATTCGTTAAAAGAAAATTTTACAAGGACGGAAGTGTCAAGTCAGTAACGCTTTTTGGAAATATCTCATTAACCCACGCTACATTTATTTTAAGATGATTGCCTTTTTAAAAGTAACAAACTAAAGACGGCTTTAAACTTAAGATGAAATATAAAGCTACTGAAATCGTAGCAGTTATCACACACAGAATTACTTTCTAACGTTTTAAATAAATCTTTTTAAATCTTTAATCGCTTGGTTTTGTAGTTTTTTATTTTTTTAGAGAAAGTAACTCAATAATTTAAAAATAAACATCATACATGTAGAGGAATTTGTCGTATATATCCGGCCTAAGTGGACCGCCAGTGGATTACTTAGCCATGCATATTTTCATCACCTTAGCCGCAGTACGTCTACTCTCGTCTCTGTCTCCACTCGTAACGTAACCTTCCGGCCCCAGCGGCAGTCGACTCTCAGTACTAGTGTCCTGGTCACTGCCACTTCAACTTACTAATCCGCCGGCTTATGTCCGTATCTTTCGTTCGTCCAAGGATCTCCTCATTCCTAATTCGATCTCGCAGTTTAACCCCGAGCATAACCCTCTCCATAGCTCGTTGCATGCAATCGTCCATGGGGATTTACTTTCCAAAAAAATATAAAACAATAACAATTGTAAATTTTCAATGTGAATTCTGTTTTAATACTGAGGGTGCAATAAAATCAAATGGCACGTGTTCTTTGGTCAATGGATTCTGTTTTATGTCTTTTCACTATCTCTCTGTTGCACTGTCTTCAAATTTTATTGAGTGTAACTTTGTAAGTCAGCACAAATCCAACAAAGAGCATTTATATTTTGTCATATTTCAATGCATTCTTTGAAACTTGTTAAGCTTACATTCCAAAAAAATCCTTACAATAAATGTGAGTGGGTCACAGACCTTAATTTGTAATCGGATAAAATAGTGACCTAACCTAGGAATGAAAAAGGTAGTCAAAAAAAAAAAATAGTCCCAAAAACTATTTTACTATGGTAACTAAAATTTTGATATTTTCTCTTGTTATATATAAAAGTCTTTGTTTCTGGCTAAATTACAAATTGAAATAATTTTGTGTAAATGAGCGACATTTCCCATAAAAATCATATAATTTGTTTTCCTATAACTACGATACGTTGTGCATTACTACATGCAGTAGATGTGTGATTGATCAATTCTTAGGCTTAAGACATTCCTAGAATTACGTCTGAAAAAAGAACTTGTAACAAGTTTATTTGTACCTGTCGTGTTTGTCCAGCGTAACTGTTTTAATACTTCGTTAAAAGTGTTTTTCAAAGAGAAATTTAAAGGTATCTTTGGTTACTTTTACATCGACATTAAACTGTTCCTTCCTTTAATTTATACTTTCAAACAAATTGGCCGCCAATTCTGCTCAAAAATATTTGTCATCATCTTTAGGCGGTCTCATACTATTCCTTTATTTTAATAGCAAATGCAAATGATTTTGTACAGTGGGATATAAATGAATATTAAAGTGAGAACTAGATATTGCTTTTAAATAATTGAACATTTTTTTCTTTAAAATGAATAATAAGAATAAACCTGGTTTTCGCCGCACTCTCCACTGCACCGGCGGCGGCGCCGGGCTACTGGAGCCCGACGAAGCCAGTTTGAAGCCGTCACCTGAAACAAGAAGCCTTTCATTAAAACAAATAAATAAATGTCTCCACAAACAAGAATTTGCCACTGGAAGATAAAAGGGCGCTCTGTTGCTATGTGACAAACTAATATTTTTTTTAAATTCCCCTGGGACACGAGGATAAATATGCATTCTCCTTTGCCACTAAACTTATCAAGTAGGTAGGTAAAGTATAGACAGCAAAATAGTAGCAAACACTTTTTAAATAACCTATATATAGATTAACACAATATGAAAATACAATATTCCCAAAAACAAAATAATCCCGACAATGGTATCTATACCTAAATGTATAAGTTGTATAATAGGTCGAATATGAGGCTGGCTACAAGACTGCAGTGTGAACAATATCCAAATTATCCAAATAATAATTTCCAAATTATCCATTTTTTTTTTCAGGATAAAAAATATTCTATATGTTAATCCAGGTAGTAATAAATTATCTGTGTGCCAAATTTCATCCAAATCCGTTGAGCCGTTTTTGCGCGAGTAATAAACAAAACATCCACAATCAGCTCACAAGCGTCCACTGCTTTTTAGTTTTTAGTCCCTCTGCGTTCATCCACTACCAGCTGCTCGGTCGAGCAAGCAGGTTTTATGTGTTTATATATATTACCTACATAAAATGCGAGTGAGACAGCAGACAATAACAAATATAGAGTAAATAAATAGAATGTGAAACAATAGAATTGTGGCAACCTCCTTTTAATAACCTATTTGGAATTTACGTTTTAGTTTCCGTGTCATTCTTTTAAATGAAGAAGCACGGAAACGAGAGACAGTCGGTCTCCAACACTGCTACAGTATGCACGCGCTTTCCCGCCACTCGTCATCACCACAAACGTCCATCGTGCGTCTCCACACATCATGTAAAAACGCCCATACGTGCGTTTGTTCAATTGTAAAATATTTGTAATATATATCATTATAAATATGTAAATAATAATGTGGAGTTCATTATTATAATAATAGTAATAAAATAATACTGTTATATACTGAGTTACTGACTATTGTAGCCAACATTCAGTAATTGTTGCTTTCATAAATAGGGCGACATCCATCGAAGTTAGCGGAAACTTGTTAGGTTAGTGAAAAACAATTTTCATCTTGATTCGTGGATGCCATCGCCGCCGGCCGACTATTCAACGCGTGGTCTTCGTAATTACGTACACAACCAATAGATGGCGTGCAGACTACCATTACAAAAATTAGGCTAACAACTTTTTATTACTCACATGTGCGCTACATTTTCATAATTTCATATCCATATTTATAGCTAGTTTCTCTTACTTTTTATGTGACATTAGTGAATTGTTTATACTTAAAAAATTTAATTCTTTAGAAATTTGCCTTGCTTCACACGTTATACAATATAACTATCAGAAATCACTACCTCTATTGGATACCAGCTGGTTCCCGTAACTTCGTCCGTGTTGAAAAAAAAAAGAAAAAAAAAAGAGAACGCCTGACAAAATATGTAAAGCAATATAACGACTGACATTGCAGATATATGATTTCGATGACTGACATACATTGATGCCTGACATTATACTTTCTCCATGCGTTAAACCTGTTTTTTTAGATAGTTGGTGCCCACGGCTTCACCCGTATAGAATATTTAGCCTATGTCCATCTTGAAATTCTATTTTAAAAATTGGTATAAGAATTTCGAAGATGAGATACCGGATGAGTAGTTTCGAAGATTATCTCCCACGTACAAACTAATATATTAAATAAAGGCTTTACTTTTCCACTAAAGAATTGGTGTTTGAATAAATTATAATCTTACTTTTTCGTTATTATTAGAAGTAGTAATTGGCGATAACCAATACGTTTTTGGCGTGTTAAGACAATAAAGAGACAAAAACAGACTCATAATTTAAGAGACTGACTCGAACGAATTTTGTTTCCAATGTAACAAAAGTACAAACACCGATAATCGTACTTATTCATTGTGTATACAGGCTTGTACACATTAGGCTTATCCATTAGGTATACACATTAGGGAAGCGGCTGGATGCGAAGGACAGAAGACGTGCTGGCGAGCGTCATGAGAGGCTTACATCCAGCAGTGGAGACAGAGATGACGGCAATTTTGCCCGCGTGTAGAGTGGAAAAGTAATGTATGTATGTCCTTCCCACAGGTTTCCAACTATCTCAAAGCTTCAAGCTACCTCAGGATCATTAGTCAGAATACTTTTTCAATTCTTATTACTATGGAGTTCGTAAGCCACAAAATAAAAATATAGGTACTTCCTCCCCTTAAGTTCAAATTGCAACCGAATAAAATTTGGTCAGTCTTTTCAGTAAGCACTGTAAATACATCGCATAAACTTACTCGACCTCCAGCACTAAAAAATCTGGGAAACTTTCAGAACACTGCGCCCCGCAAGTCACGGTCCAAATCTGCAAAAATACAAATACCGGTTTGTAATTAAAATAGTAACATTATTTAATAACAGACATACGAGGGCTGCTACTTAAGTTTTGAGATAAACAAATAAAAACAAATATTTATAATCTGAAAGGGCTTCATTGTTTTTCAAAATATTCTCCATTAAGATCAATACACTTGCATATGTTTTAACCAATTGTCGAAGCACTTTTTCCGTTCCGCTTGAGGTACCTCTAAAACATGTGATTTCAACGCATGAAGCGCTTCTTCAGGCGTTGAAGAACGTTGACCTCGCAATTTATTTTTGATGTGCGGGAATAAAAAGAAATCCTTAGGTGCCAAACAAGGACTGTACGGCGGATGACCCATCAATTCGATGTTTTGACTGCTCAAAAACGTTTTTGTTTGAGCTGATGTGTGAGAGCTTGCATTGTCGTCGTGGAGAATGATTCGTCTTCTGCGATTGGTTTCCCTGATTTTTCCGAACACTTCTGGCAAACAAATACTGATGTACCATTCAGAATTGACCGGTCTGCGTTGCTCTAATGGAATGCAGGCGACATGTCCAGTTATTCCGAAAAAACAGGCTACCATTAGCTTCGAAGTGCTTCGTGCGCGAACAACTTTTGTTGGATTTGGCTCGTCTTGAAAGACCCATACAGTCGATTGCATAGATTTATAATTCGTCGTTTGAAGCACCGCGATTGAATTTTTTCAACATTTCATCCTGAAGCGACCACGGTTGAATTCGGAAAATCAGCGAAACACGGTGGCTCGAGATGGTGCTTCATCAACAAAAGTCGAAGCGAGTTGATCGGCACACTGCTGTTGGTTTAACCCACGTCGAAAGTCATAGAAAATTATCACACGAAAATGTTCGCGATTTAATTCCATTTTTTTACCGAGATGAATGTTTCAATGTTTCAAGTTAAACTTTACGATGATAATGTTAGATTTCATATCAGTGTTGCCATATCTCAAAACTTAAGTAGCAACCTAGGTACAATCAATTCAAAAGTTTTATGAAGCTATCCATAATAATGCCCTAGACTTTATTTAGGAAACACACATAGGATATACGAGTAGCAGTAAAAATACACGAGCTAGGAATATGTTTATTTGATAAGTTAATGTCACATACAAAGCGAACCGAAACATAACGTATATCTAATGCAATATATGGACTGCAAAAAACCTTAATAATGGATGGGTCTTTCTGTGAATCAACCATGAACATATACAAAGTTTACAAAATGTGGAACTAAAAGTATTCCAAATATATTATTATAGTTTACAATAGTACGTAGTATATATAATATCGTATCTACTTTTCAATATAAACCTTTTTATGGAAAAGAGATTTCAAAGAGGCGAAATTGGACCAAACAAAATATAAAAGAATGCAAAATTGTTAATATTTTTTATTACATAAGTTAAACACTAACTTTTAAATGGCTTATGAAGTTTAGTAAACTTGGTTCTGGTGTAGTGCTTATTTATTTGATCGGAAAATAAATGACGATTTATGCGAAAAAAAGCTAATAAAAATCATTCATATAATATGAGTTTAAACTACTTCACGTGACTTTTTTTGAAGATAAGTATACAATAGTATTTTTCGCAGTGACAGAATCAATCATTAGCGCCTATCAGCTAAAGCGCTGTGATAATTTTCACAATTTAGACTGTTCCTTTGCATACATTAGTTCAATATTTTAAAACGCATTTTCTGGTTGGCGAGACTATAAACACGATGTCTTTGTTTATGAGTTATTTTTGGAAACATCAGAGAACCGAAATGCGCTGCGCAAAATCACTATTAAGTAGTGACTTTTGTATATTTGGTTAAAGAAATTACTACATCCTCTGTGTAATATAATAAGTAACTACGTTGTGTCAACACATAGGTGTATTTTCAAATGTATATTTACGTTTTTTTCAGTCGGGTAAACGGTCCACTTGATGGTAGGTGGCTACCGTCGCCTATACATAAGCAACGCCACAGGTGCCATAAATGCGCTGCACTACAAAAGTATTAAAGATAAGGGATTGGGACGGGATAGGGAAATGGGCTCTGGCATTCCTTACTCACTCACTGAAACACAATAGCACACGTGCTGTTATTTCGTACTCGATATGAACACATTAAAATTAGGTCTTAACCAATTTTTAGGACATAAAACCTAGATTGGTAAACGAACTGGTAGCTTCACTGAAAATTAGATATTGTAAGAGCGTGTGTGTTGTGTGTATTGATTTATTTTGATTAATCTGCAAATCAAAGTCACGCAAACGATATAAAATGTAAACTTTTGAAAAAATATTGATAAGCCAGTAGAAAATAGTTAACTTACTACTTAAAAAATTTCGTAGCAACTTCACAAATGCAAAGTTAAGTATTTCATAATTATTACGTACGTGAGTACTTGTAAGCAAATTACATTATGTTATTTATAGCCAGAATAATTTTTAGTTTCACGTTAATTTTATTGTGTTTTTACTGTAGTAACAGAAGGGTACCTTTTTGTACCCTTTTCATAAAGATTATTTTTAAGGAGCACCCTAATTGTTAATTTTAATAACATGTTTCATTTGCCCGTCATTTTATAGGTAGGCCGGTTAACATTGATTATTATAGACCAAGATCTATTTATTTTACACATTGCCGGTGGAACAGCAGGTACTCTATAAAATCCCTAGGAATTGTATGTATGGGGGAAACAAACAAATCAATAAAGTTTTGAAACTTGTGTGGGTTATACCTTTGGGTCAGTTGATCAAAACCCGCAACTCTCCCCCACTTTCTACTTGCCGCTTCAAACCCCCACATCGTGAAATTTGTCCCCGTTAACAGTTTTTTAAATATTTTGCGAAAACTTTAATAGATACAAAAAAGTGTCAAAGGCAAAATCTAATAATAATAATAATAATAATAATATCCCAGTCGTTATATCCGTCAACGGGTTGATCCCGACCAGCCTCAGTGACAACCTGAGGCGGTTGGGATTCCGTGGCGGTTCCCTCCCGACCCAGATGCAGAAGGCGGTGGTGTTGAATACGGCAAGGATAGTGCGTCGGTTTCTGTCCTTGTCGCCCTGAACCCCGACCGACTGTGCTTCTGTCGGGGGTAACACCGTCTACCCCTCATTTTAGCTTTTGGAGGGGGAGAAGAGTTAAATCGAGATAATAATAATAATTTATTTCCAAACAATTAAAATACACTGGCCACAAGTTATCGTTGACCCCCACACTAAGCTATGCTTGTATCGCGGGAGTCTACTGCAAATACATAAGCATATACATCATTAATTGATCTACATATCTGATAAATCATAATTTATAATAAATACATATCAACACATTTTAGTATTATAAAAGGATAGACTGTTGCACACTACAGCTACGCCGGCACAGCCTCAAAACATACACAATCTACTCTAATAAAGCGAGCGGAGGATGCCCTAAGTGTCGGCATTTGACAAATTCAGGAGCCAGCCTCTAACAATAAGAGAGACCTTTTTGCAGTTTAGATTTCCAATATCGCAAAGATGAACAACCCTATTATAGACTAACGGATGAAGGACTCGGCCAAATCGCCTTCCGAAACCGGAAGCCGCCAGCGGGACAGGAATCTTGAAATGCCTTTTGGAAAGCAATGACTCATAGGCGCCGCTCGAGATGGTCAGGCGGTGAGCGGAGAGTACAGCCTTCAAGATAAACAGTTGGCGCACCGTGAGAACCTTGCAATCACTGTAGAGGGACGCTGTGGGGTATCGAAAAGGCTTTTTATACAGTACCTTAAGAGCAGATCGCTGTGCTCTTTCCAGTTGCAATAGCGCCGTTTTGGTCGATCCTCCCCGAACAGATATATACAATATGAAAGCAGGCTCTCACATAACGCAGTGTAAACCATTTTTTTAACTCCAGCCCACGCCACAGTTCCAGCCAAAATCTAAGTTTAATAAGTTTCAAAATTTCAAAGATACAAAAAAGTTTCAAACACAAAAATTATCCTAATTAAATTCTAAACAAAATAATGTATAAAATCAAAATAATGTATAGGCGGGTGAAGCGGCAAGTGGAAAAGAGGGAGAGTTGTGGGTTTTGATCAGCAGACCCAACGGTATAACCGACACAAGTTTCTTTATTAATTTATTTGTCTGAAAACTTAGAATGACCGGACTATTTAGTAGATGGAAAAAGTTTAATTTCCCTAAAAAAGGATACAAGCCGTTAATGATGTTTGAATACCCAAATACGTAGTAAACAATCCCGAACTTAGAAAGCTGGGAAAATTAAAAAGGGAATGTAACTATTTTATTGTATTTAATAATTCGTTAATCTAAACAACAGACTTAAAATTCCTAAATAAAAGTCTTAAAAAATATACTTGTAACAATTTTATAAAGCTTACTTTTATTCTTATAAATGCGAAATTTTGTGAGGATGAATAGATCTTTGTTACTCTTTCACGCAAAACGGCTGAACAGATTTGGATGGTTTTTTTTTTTTTTTTTTTTTAATTTTTTAAGATACACCAACAGTACACGTGTTAAAATTATTTATGATATAATGATTCACAGAGTATTTCAGCTGACACGAGCACCAATTACAGGCGTATACAACATTTGGCACACAGATAGTTTATTACCTGGATTAACATATAGAATATCCTTTTTATCCTGAAAAAATGTTAAATTCCCGAAGGATCGTCCAAAAACATAAAAAATTGTACGCCACTGTCGCCGTGTCAGCAGAGCCGACGTCAGGCGTATATTTTCCGCGTAACGCGGACGAAGTTTCGAGCACCAGCTAGTAGGTTCTAATATGATAAGACTCTTTCGGAAAAAAAATCTCAAATTTAATAATGAAACCGTAACAAAATATGTTGCGTAGAATTTTGTTATTAAAACTTTTTTATAAAAAGCTCTGCGACAAGCTGGGATATTCAGTATGAGGAGCTCTTAATGTTCTTGTATATAAAACACACAGGACCCACCTATATAAAACTAAGAGCTTATATTTGATAAATGTGCAGTAATTATGTCATGTAAGCGGCTTGGACGTGAAGACATAAAAAGGTTGGTGCACACGGCGCAGTCTTCCAATTAAGTCTGCAAATAAAGTCACACGTTCATTGACGTGAAATGGCCCATTAAACTACATTACCTACTGGCTCATTCTATTAAATTACTTCCTGGATTCGATTAAGTAACCGATTGCTGTTTGGAAAAACATTACACGCAGGGGAATTGCGTTCAATTGTTCCGTCATTCATTATTGAAGTGGGTTTTTCTGTAGTAAAACTCATTCTCTATTATTTGTTATTGAGCAGCTAGTTATTTGTCTAGTCTAGCTAACTAGTCTTTGGGTAAAAGCTGAAATAGATTACGGTAATAAGTATAAAAAAAATAGTAACTGGTCACATAATCAGCAGAGACCAAGACTTATATATGACCTAGGTGCACCCGTCAATTTTTTTCTACAAATTACATATATAAAAAAGTTTCTCGTTTAACGCTCTTTCCTTTTGTGAAAACCACATTAAAATCCGTTGCGTAGTTTAAAATATCCAAGCGTACATATTAGTACCGTCAAAGTAAGCCGAATATCGGCAATCAGTGGAAATCATATTTCAGGCAATTTGGGATTTGGTTGTAATGGACCGGACCCGAAATAATTCGGGTAGTTTTACGGTATCCGAAGAACATACTAAAAGGGGGGGTGTGTGGGGTTGGTTTGAAGGTACCTTTTTCAGGTTTTTGTTCATATCGAGAATATCTGTACTGCTAACACAAAAGTTTCTACAAATTTGGATATATTCGTTTTTACTCTACGATCAATACTTTAGGTACTACTACAGCCTGTGTAAATTTACAGTGACAAAAATAGACGATTTCAGCTAACGGTGTCGTTTTTTTTTCGTCGTTATATAGAGGTATAAGTATAGACAACGGGAAGCGACTTTATTTTATACTATGTAAAGAAGGTTCTAGTTCAAACAGTGTCAATGGATAAAATAGTCTAACGACATAACGAAGAGAGTTTTTTGTCATACTACTCTCTTCCTAATATTATGACTTTTATGTATTAATTAGTCAATCAATTAATCAGCAGGCTCCCCTTTAGATAATTTATTATCCCAATGGGGTTAGATGCCGATCCACCGAAGACAGCAAAAAAATACATAAAGCAATTGGTTTGGATTTATGATGTAATTAATTCTATAAAGGCTAAAAAATAATAAATATAGCGCATTCTCCAATAAAGGCGGCGCCAGACACCTCTATTAAGTGAAATTTCAGCCTGCCTTGCGATCTTTGCATAATCAAAGAAAAGAAAGAAAGAAAGACATTTATTCCCTGCACGAAGGACTTTAACATTAAATAAAAAACAGAAACAACAAAAACAAAATGACACAAGAAAATTAATAAAAAACAGACAGGTAAGATGTGTGTGTCCTCACGGCAGTGAATCGGATACTGGCTCAGATTGTACCGAGGTGCTACGCAGGCACCTACAGCGCTGATTTTCAGCCAGCACCGTGTGACTTACGCGAACGCCATACAAAACAATCAATTAATTAATGACATACAATCAATTAATAACAAAAGGCAGATCACAGAAGTTTATAAGGTAATGTTTACTTAGAACCTTCGTGGGATTTGATTAATGTAAATTTATGCAAATTATTACCAAGGTCGCATATGAACTCTGTTTTGGATCTCACGCGTTTAATCCACTGATTTAACGCCTACATGTTCTATTAATTAATGTAATTATGGACTTTAATCCCAAATAGAGTGAAAACATCAATTTATTTCAAGTAAGTATATATAATAGCTTGGCACGGATTAAATTTTTTTATAATTACATTATATACACAAACTTTCCTCGTTATAGTCCTTTGCAACAGTTAACACCGCATCGGTTAGTTAAATCCGTTGGGTGGCTTAAAAGGAGTTAGCACAAAGATTGAGGTGATGCCGCATGAAAAATGCAATAAAAATTTCATGCACTTGCTAAAGCTGATTCAACATTGAAGATCTAAGTCGTACAAAATATGTAAATTGGATTTAATTTTAATGAAGATAGAAATATAACTCTCGTAATCTATAACCGAGAACATACAAGGAAAAATAGGTATACCTCATCGAAACAATATATCTTTGCAAGCAGTATATCTACATTGAAATTTATTCCTTTATTTATCTGACAATTTCCTGTTCCTTGAGGGATGTGGGTTAAATTAAATGGGGGCAAAGTTGAAGGGCAAGCAGGAAATTGACAGATAACAGAAGTCAAGTGAAACAAAGAAAATGTCGAAGTATTCTGGTTTATAGTGAGATTTTATTTTCTTTAAAAAAGAAACGAACTATTTAAAGAGATTACACTTTTTTCACGCTTTTTAATTATTTATTAATGATATTTTCTATTGGATATGGTTTTTACTAATTGAACGAGCGATAAACGAGGAAGGTTTGTGTATAAAATTTGTAGAAAAAAAATTGCATCCTGCAAAGCCGGGAGTGGGGTATTAGTGATTAAGGGCGTCTTTCACCATCTGTCAAGTAGGCTAACCGTCTTTTAAAGTCACCGGTCACCGGGGATGATGGAGCTGATATACCTTTGTTTGTGCGGTAAAAGTCCCAAACATTAAAAAGAAAGTAATAAAAAAAAAGAAGGATGCACTAAACCGAGTGCATAATTTAATAAACCATAAAATTATTTCTATAAGTAACTAATCAACACTTGTAGTTGGTGAAAGAAGCCCTAAATATAATAAACATAAAAAAAATGAATGAATGACATTTTAATTCATGAAATGTTAAATCGGATTTAATATATAGCGACCATTTGTAACTAGATGTGGCTAATACGAAAATGTACGCGCGAAAGATTGTTTCATTGAGTCTTTTATGCCTTCAAAATGTTTAATAAAGAGATTGTTTTTAGAGCGATTTACCTATCTGTACTATCTGTGTTTTATTTTGAGTTAAACCTGGGATCGTTTGGTGATTTTTGGGCGCATTTGTACTAAATGAAGCCTCCCAGGAATATTTTTGCTAAACCTTATATATAGATATATTTTTCTTAGCAAACGGTTATTCGAGTGTTTATTTATTTATTTATTTAAAACAGCAAAAGCATAGCACACTTAACATTCTAACCCTATCGCTCAACATTAGGTCGAGTCTGCAAGCCAATTAGAGCTGAACACATAATTCAATTTGGTACATAAAATCCAACAAATAAATTTTAAAAATTCGAAATAATAAAATAGAAAGAAAAAATCTAAACAAAATTAATTACAAACAAAAAATTAGAATACTATGTCAAATATTAAAAAAAAGGTCAAAAGTAAAAAATCAAAAGTTAAAAAAATATCAAAAATTAAAAAAGTCAAATGTTAAAAATCACTCAATAACAAAACCATAAATAGGAGTGTGACGAAATGGCAGCGAGAATCTTCTGAAAAGGTCTAACAATCTTTATTCTGAAAAGGTTACGATAAAATACATCCATCCCTTCAGCAATGAAAGCAGCATCTGTAACGGACATGTGCGTGACTTCACTGTACCCATGTAAACGGAATTTCTTCACGCTTTCGGGAACAATAAATCCTCCCTTAATAGGGCTTATAGTACGAGATACGGCCGCAAGAATGCGTACCAATCTAGTATTAAATAAGAATCATGTACAATTATATGTACAATTATAATAGGGGCAATATGTTTTGGGCAGGGTGCCTATTAAAATGTGCCCGGTAATATTTTTAATTAAATTAATTATTATTGACTGTGAGGTAAAAAATTATTTACTAGCCATATTAAAATCACACCACAGCCTGCCAAAAACATATTCCCCTTTTATAATTGTACATAAAAAAATGATTTTTATTAAATACTCGATTGGTACGCATTCTTGCGGCCGGATCTTAGACGATTATATTCTTTACACATTAGGACGGCAGTTTACGTAATGGAGTGTGAAGTGAAAACTAAACAAAAAATTCAATCATACTAAAAGTTGAGAAAATAAGTAAAACCCATCCATTAAATAAGAACTTAACTATTGACTTAAGTTCGACTAATAACCTTGGGTAAATAACAAGTTATTGTTTTTAATGTACACAATACGAGGTTTCGGCGTTTTTCATACAAATATTATGTAGTTTGGACGACAAAAATATAATTATGAGGAATAAATATAATAAGAGGAATAAATATAATTATGTTACCCAAGAGAGAGAGGGACGCGGACGAAGTCGTGGGCAAAAGTTAGTTCTACATAAATATATATTAACGAGTAGTTTTACTGTTTCTTTCTGAACACAATTAATAGAATGTCTCATCTTAAATGTACAAAATACAATATTAAACTATGTACAGCTATGTAAGCTATGTAGGAAAGAAAAAAATAAAAGTAAAAAAAAAAAAACATTAGTAAAGCGGCAATTTGCATGTAAAACTACATACATAACTTGAACACTTCAACATGGAACTAATTCAATAATGTTAGAGAACGGAGAATATAGCATTTCATGTCACGTATTAGTTTTGCGGGTACTTCCAATACCGCGTCACGTGCTGGTAGTATAGAGTAGCTAGGAAACTTGGTAGGTTGTATAACTCTTCCTTTGACCTAATTACAAAGTATCAAGTTCCCATGACCGAAAGAGGCATGCACGTTTTTGATTGTCATAAATAGATAGGAATCCATTATTACATACAATCAGTCTACATAAGATACTAGCGGCCTGCCTCCGGCTTCGCACAGGTGCAATATTTTTCTGCAAATTGCGTATACAAACGTTGCTCATTGATCGCTCTCTCCATTATTGAAAACCGTATCAAAATACGTTGGGTGGTTCAGAACACTTGTTATAGCGGAGAAACAGAGAGACGCAGTAGAGATACGAGTAATAATTATCAAAGTTTTAATGAAAGAAATGTGTCAACCCAAACAGATAGATATAGAGTTTTCTTTGGCATTTTAGAAGAACTACAATTCTCTAGTATACATCATTTATATGTCACTCTTAAGGTTTAGCCTATGTAAGCCATGTAAATTTATTTTTCGGCGACTTGGTTACATAATATTGTTTTTTTCTACTTAAATAAAAATTTAATTAGGTTTTATTATAATATATAAAAACCTTTCGTGAAAAATTATCTAATTGCTGGTGAAAACCGCATCAAAATCTGTGCGAGCGGATATACAGACAGAAGTAGAAACCGATTTGGTTTTATACTATCTAGAGAAAAGTGATTAAATTACAACTAAAAATAGAATTGTACGGATTGTATCAGCAAAGCTATCTTATTTTGTCATCCTCTATATCTAATAAATATCTAAAAGCATCTTTCCAGTTAGTAACATTTTTGTATCCGATCTAATCCTCGTCTTAGACGTAGGCGACGGTCAATCATCGGAATAAGTAGACGCATCAATCATGCTTTCAGAAGAGTTCCCGGGTATCTTTCGTGAGTCTTATGTTCCTAATAACAATCCACTCTGTCTTCGTTTTTTCACATCGATAACATAATATTACATTAGGTTATCGATCATCGGTAATATAAAATTACTTTATTCGTATTCAATGTTAACGTAAAATTTACTCCAAAAATGTGCACGTATTACCATATGGTACAATGTTAGATTTTAAGTTTTATTTAAAATCTAACGTCCCATATGGAAATTGCCTATTTTTATTGTTCCTTTACTTTGAAAAAAAATCCTATGGAATATTGCTGTAATATAATAATGTGTTGAATGTAAATTTAGACTATTTCTAGACTATTTCTAAGAAAATCTGTAAATATTTGACATTCTGTAATTGGGGTCCATAAGATATTTTAAGTGAAAAAAGATCACATCCCGATATAACAGGTTTGCGCGTTGTTCTAATGACGTTAAAATAACATTATTTAAGACATATTGTCAGTCTTTATATACATGTAGCCTGTGGGTTAACTACACTCAAAAATCGTTTAATGCCCTACGCGTCCAATACAACAATGCCTTCAGAGTGTTTCTGGGTCTACCGCGATACTGTAGTGCATCAGGGATGTTTGCCAATACAAGAGATGCAGATTTCTATGCTATATTAAGAAAGAGAATAGCATCCCTGATGACTAGGGTGCGAGGCAGCACAGACACGCTGTTGAAGGTGATTGCTGGGAAGGTGGACTGCCCAATACTAAAACAATGGGTGAAATCGCATATCACCCTTAATAGAAAATGATAGGGTAAAACCGGGATAGATGCCCCAACGGGATAGATGCCTCATATTCTAAAAACCTAACTTCTCGAACTCGCGACTAAGAATTAATTGTATAAGTAGGAGCCGCAGTCACCCCGCACCTCAGTTACCCACGGACAATCATGCGGTGAGGACGCGTTTCGCTCGTGCGTGTAATTATCTCCGCGGCGAAATTCACGAACACGTCAAAGATTTAAAGGTTAGTACTTTGCGTTGTATAACTTTATAATTAGTAATAAATTCCGTTATATTTTTTATAACGTCAATATACTGGTTCATTGAGTCTGCATGTAGGTGTAAGTAGATGCTATTTTGTTTATAATTTATTTAAAAAATACTTGGGCATCTATCCCTATCACAAAGGATAGTTGCCCTGATTTTTTGAGGTATAGGGGCATCTATCCCTCCATAAACCATATATGAAGTAAGTGTATATTTTTAAAAAATTTTAGCGTCTTATGTTTTTTATGTAATTACGTATATTTATATTTGGACTTATTACTGATTTTAGCAGAACTATGCCACGAAAATATAAAAGAAAGGAAGGAGTGCGAGCTCGAGTATGTTCTTGGACTACAGAAAACCTACAGTCAGCTTTCGATGAAATGGACAAAAAAACCATGGGGATAAACGAAATATCCCGACAATTTGGGATTCCATCAAGGACATTGCGTAGACGATATGCTGCTAAAAAAAATACAACAAAGTTGACACTGGGTATGTAATAAAGATCATGTAGTATAGGATATTACAAGCTTTTATTTAACTAATTGCTGTCTTTAGTTTCCAATATATTTATTAACGTATTATTTTTTTTAGGAAAACATCCTATTTTGGAGTTTGACAACGAGAAAAGGCTAGTAAAGCACATACTCAAGCTTGGTGATGCTGGATTTCCCCCAAATAGACAAGCTATACGCATGTTAGCATATCAATTTGCTGAAAAGCTAGAGCTAAAACATAATTTCGACCACGAAAACGAAATGGCTGGAGGTGCATGGTTCAAAAGTTTTATTGAACGAAATCCGGAGCTGTCTGTCAGACAAGCTGAAGGTTTATCCGTGGCTAGAGCTAAAGGTCTTAGCAGAGAAGAAGTAAATAACTTCTATTATCTTTTGATCAAAGTTCTGACCGAAAATGATCTGTTGGACAAGCCAGAAAGGATCTACAATATGGATGAATCCGGAATTCAATTAAATAATAAACCCGGAAAAGTCGTGGCAAAAAAAGGTGCAAAAGTCATCAATTCAGTCACATCTGCCGAGAAAGGCGAGACCATGACGATCGTTGGTTGTTGCAATGCAATTGGTAATTTCCTTCCACCAGCTCTTATAATAAAAGGTGTGAATAAAAAACCTGAATTTGAGGATGGACTTCCAAACGGCTCAAAAGTCTTCATGAACAAAAAGTCAGCTTATATAAATGCTGAGCTTTTCTATAAATGGTTAACAGAACATTTCATACCTCTGAAGCCCCATGGTAAGGTTCTGCTGATTTTAGACGGTCACTCGTCACACTCAACTGCACCGGACATGCTGCAAGCTGCTGCTGATAATGACATAATTTTATTGTGTTTACCTAGTCACACAACTTCAGCCTTACAGCCTTTAGACAGATCAGTATTTGGGCCATTTAAAACCTATTTCAACAATGAAACTAATCAATTTATGCGCTTGAATCCAAATAAAAAGATCAGTCGTTACAATGCTGGAAGGCTTATACATAATGCTTGGATTCGCGCTGCCACCCCTGCAAACGCTCTTTGTGGCTTTAGAGGTAGCGGAATTTACCCAGTTGATCCAAATACTTTGCCAGATACCACATTTCTGATATCAGATACTGCACTGGGTAGTGAAAATCCTGGCACTTCTCGTACGCCTAATCAAGCTGTAGGACGAACGTCAACAACCCAGCCTCGGACGCCTTATTCGTTAGATTGCCAACCAGAGCTCGCCAATCTCTCCGAAAATATAGAATCTCATGACTCTATTGCGGTCGAACAAAGAAAAGAAACATCTCTACCTCATATTTGTGCTTCTGTAGTTTGTCGACTAGAGCTGAACAATCAAAAAGAAAATATTTCTGAATATGAACAAAATAAGACACCACCAAATCCGATACGTACTCCAATTGACATAGAATCTCCTAGTCTCTTGATCGATTCCGAGATTTTAGAGGATATTAGTATTGTTGACATTGGTGATTCTACAATTACAGAAATTTTAGGAAGCAATATAGAACAAGAAACCCCTTCAAAAATTCTAATAGAAGCATCACCTATTCCAAAAATTCCTTTGACCATGGCTAAGAGGGCAAAACAATCAGCAGATATTTTGAATTCAAAAGAAAATATAAAACACAAAAAGGATGTTGCTGAAAGAAAGGAAAAACAAATAAAAACTAAGTTAGACAAGAAAAACAAGACTGACACTACCAAAGAACTTAAGAAAATAAAGAAAGGAACCACCAATAAAGAACTAGACAACAAAAATAAAAAAAGAAAACAAAATAAAACAAATTCTAGTGAAAATGACGATGACAACCTAACTGATTTGTGTGATAAAGAAAATGATAATTATTTAAAACTATACCAATACCGAGCATCACTAAAAAGACAAATTATTTACAGTTCAAGCAGCGAAGATGAAGACAATTCATCTAACTATAAAATTAAAGGAAAGAAAACTAAAGGTTTGCCCATAAAGAAAACTAAGAGAGATGGACAGGATAACCCTAAAGATACAAGTAAAGATAACTGCATTGAATGTTTTGAAAACTATAAAAATACAAAGTCGCAATCCGACTGGATTCAATGTGTAATGTGTCGGAACTGGCTACATGAAACCTGTACACTTTTCAAAAATTATTGCTCAAGATGTGGAAAATTAAAAGCATTATCCGGCTAAACTTCAATTAAATTGGATAAATAATGAAGATATCTTCATTGTATTATTTTAATATAAAAAAGTTTGTGCAATGTGCATGTTGATACTGAATGTGGATGTTTTATAACAATTTAGAATTTATATTTTTGTTGAATAAATGCTTGTAAAATTTAATTTAACAAAAAATATGATTACCTATGCATGTTGAAAATTAACAATTTATATTTTAGTTAAACTAACGCTTTAAAAATTTAATTATGGACATTTGTGTGATATTAGAATTATCTTCTTATGATAACAATTAAAAGATTTAAAAAAACACAAAATGTTTTTAATTATTATGACCCAATAACTTTCTTGGAGATAATTGCTGTTTTAGGAGTAGAACTACCTAACATTTGGTTTGGGTTTTTCGTTTACGCGCTATAAAGGGCATCTATCCTTCTCAGTATTTTCATGGTGGGGCAACTATCCATATAGGTAGGCATCTATCCTCAAAAAAAATGTTCCACGAAAAGCTAATTTCTGCAAAATCTGTATTTGATAGGTTAAAAAATAATAATAATAATTCAATATAAAGGATTGAGCTAGCTACATTAATAGAAATTATTCGTATAAAATTAATATTTTTAAAATTAGGTGGCTATTTCAAAAAGTGGGGCATCTATCCCGGTTTTCCCCTAATCAGTTTGTGTTAATTTTTAATTTTTATTTTACTTTTTGTTTTTGTATAATATGTAACATAATTTAGTTTATAATTTATGGACACAAATGTCTGAAATAAAGTTATTATTATTATTATTATAATATCATTTGTATAGATAAATGACATACCGAATCCTCGCATCACCTTAATATTTTCTACTTTAAATCCTTATAATTTATATTCACTTGTAATTTAACCATAACTTCAGCATATGCCAACAATTCTATATCGTTTGTATGGTAACATGACACTTGACAGTCAAAGCGAATCAAATGCACATTAGTATGCGGGCAAAATAGCCACAGTTTAGTGAAGGGCGCAGACGGTCTAAAATCACTGTGAATTTAATTAAATGCACAAACACGAAATTCCTGTTACCGATAATCATATATGTGTCTAGAAACGGGTTTGATTGAATCAACGAACTCATTTTAAAAATAGTCGAAGATTGTTTCGCAAAACTCGAATGAGAACTAGTGTTCGTTCATCGATATATGCTAGTAAAATTCACCTAAATAATCTATCATTAAAATAATCTATTATAAAGAAAACTTTATTTTATCAGTGGTATTATAAATAACGTGTCCATTTTTTCGTGCCCTAATTCCGCAGGTCCCTAATTCCAGATCATGTCAGGTCGTGTACTACATGAATGATTTTTTTTACAGAAGCTAAATGGGTAAATGGGCACTTACAAGGTAAGCGTGGTCCACCTTCGGCCGCATCTGCACCTTGCATCAAGTGAGATCGCGGCCAAGCGCTACCTTGACAACATAAAAAAAATGATACAATTAAAAATAAGGAGATCCGTAGACGAACGAAAGTTACCGACATAAGCTTGTGGATCAGTAAGTTCAAGTGGCAATGGGCATAATACGAGTCGACGGCCGCTGAGGCCGGAAAGTTCTCGGGAGGAGAGAAGGCCACGGACTGGCAAAGCAGCGTAGGATGTCCTGATAAAGTGAACAGGGGGCTTGTAACTTTTGAGTTGAATTCATATACACAGCGTACCAATTTATTTCATTTTATCTTTTGTATCTTCATATAGTATAACATGATATAGATATCACGAAAATCTAAGTAGTAAACTTAGGTGTTAAATTTTTTATCAGTGTTTGTTGATTTAATTAATTTAGGTTGGAGGTGGCCAACCAATTTATGACTGACTGTACATCTTTAACCTCAGCCATTAGTGATCTTTGCCTCAGCACTAATCTTGTATTGTGAAAATCCCACAATGCACATGAATCCAAGCACATTAACACAAATGGTTTTTCTCATCGACTATACCTATCATCATAGACTAACGTCGGAGTTTCAAGTGTTCAAGTTCCCCTTTTGAAACTGTTTCGTTTTGACACAACTGAAAGTATGACATTTTAAAACTCTGACGTTATGAGACCAAACCATTCAACACAGAAAAGTTTAATTCAAAACTTAAACTCACCAATTACCGTAGGATTATAACACATCGTCGACAAAAACCAGACATTATATTAATTGAAAAATATTAGCAAATAAATTTAGGATTACATAAATTGTACGAATAAAATAGAATTTATCGAATGATTACAGTTTGGTACAAGTTTGAAACGAGTTAGCAAAGTTCATGTCCGACCGTCAGAAAGTTGCGAACCATAAATTCTAAGTTTAAATTGACCCAACTTTAAAGGATTCATGTTTGTGACTGACTATACTCAATCATTTTCTGCAACCTCTAAACAGGATAAAACGTTCCGAATATCTAAACTATTTTTTTTTTAATGTGATTCTCATTATTATTTATTGTGAAACAAAGAAACGTTTATTCCTATCAATTATACAAACATTATAATATAATTTAAACACATCTATATCTATACTAATATTATAAATGCGAAAGTATGATTGGATGTATGGATGTTTGTAACTCTTTCACACAAAACCTTTCTTCACTGACAACAACTCTTTCACTACTGAACCGATCACCATGAAATTTTGCATACACGTTGTCTGGGACACTAGAAAGGACATAGGGTACCTTACATCTAGAAAAAAAAGGGCTATTCCCGAGGGATAAATAAAAAATAAAAAACTAACGCCTGGCCAGTGTTATAGCAATATGAGGTCAAGCGTTATATTGCTTTTTTTTTATTTTCAACGCGGACGAAGTCGCGAGCACCAGCTAATAAATAATAGTTACAAACCAAAACAAATAAATATATAGATAAATAATTCGAGGAAAAGTCTGTGGCTCGGTATAAAGCTCGTGCTTTTAGTATAAATAGTGCTCAGTATCAGTTGTTGAATATTGAATCGATTTTGATGAAATTTATTATGGACATCTGTCATGTCGACCGTATCGTCTTTCAGGATATATTTCCGGTAATTGTTCGTCCACATCAGGACCCGTCAAAGCCTTGTAGAACCGCCTATGCAGCTCCTTGCCTTCCATACTTTCTTTCCGGCTTCGGTGCTTAGAACCACAGGCTTACGCCAGTTCTCGTTAGCCAGAGATAGAGGCGTGAGGTTTTTGTCTATTGCTACGTCTCGATGTACACCACTCTCATTGTGTAGGAAATATTCCCAAAGACTGTACACCTCACGGTTATGGAGGTTCTTGGCGTTTAAAAAACCGCGCCCCCCCCCATTTTCCGTAGGATGTACAGTCTCATAACTGATGAGCGTAAGTGTAGCATGGGATGTTATTATTATTTTGTGCCGACGTGGCCGACGTCAGATAATGTTGCTTGTTAAAATAGAGAAACTGGTGTTTGATATCTTTGAAAACGGGACGGACCGTATATATTAAATTCAATATAGGAACTTTGTTAAAGCCTCAGCCCACGAGGAATACAATAATATCATATCCATACGCCCTCAATAAGATGCTTTATTATGCATACAGTCGATATGGAGGAATTGGTTCCGATTTCGGATTGGTATGCTATCTGAATAAAATAATTGGCATGAGTATGACCTGCATATCAAAATCATTATATGAATGCTTCTATAATTTAAAATTGTTTAACATTAGAATAATATAAATAATATTTTTATATGTTGTCTGTTAATAAAAAGAAAGAATTTTATTTTGTAATAAATTACAACAAGAACTTTTATCAAAAGTAGTACAAGCAACAGATGTGTATAATGTCTCATTTCCTTTGACGTCATATGGATCGTAGGGCAATATCAACCTTGCCCTCGCTTACTTGTAGTTTCTGTCCAAGGGCAGTACAAGGCAGGATCTAAGTGCTAAGTTAAACTTAATGAGCAGAACGAAGATTTACCGCACGCTTGCTCTACTTAACCACTTACCCCAACTCTTGATTACAACTATTTTTAGTTTGTGTAGCAATTGGATTGAGATAATGTTTAGTACGCATACATTTTATCTTATTTACATGGCCAGCAATTGTTCTAAAAATATATTTAGTAGGTACTACCTGGTGCCCCCGACTTTCTCCGCGTTGAGTAATGAGAAAATATATGAGTAATATACTTACTTATGTAATAAGTAACGCATGAATTTTATATATTTTTAGATCCCTAGAGAATCTAAAAAATTTTCCACTATAAGAAGTCCTATTGTAACCTCTCAGGTGTGCTGTGCTTGTCTGTCGCTTCGCAACCACCCATATCGCTTACCACCGACTAGATTTCAGCCAGTACCATTGACGTTAGCCTAGCCAGCAATGGCTTAGCCGCCCTGAGGTGGATCGGAGTTGTTGCCTCGGCAAAGCCCGGTCCACCCCGCTCAAAGGGCAAGGAGGCACCGGGGAGTTTTAGTGGGTATTCCCAGTGCCGATATGATCAGGTGCTGGGCGACCTCCACATACCCCTTCCACCTAGCCAGCGGTAGGGAATCTGTAAGCGGATTACTCCTCGTCAAAAAAGACGGGGCGGGCCTGTGCCTGAGCTAAATGGAGAAGTCAGCGTAACGAATGAAACACGAGACTTACCACAACACAAGTTTATTAAAAATAAGACACAATAGAATAAGCAGTGGTGCTAAACTACTTTATACACAATTTATTAGATGGATAAGAGACTCAGGCTTTCCCACAAAACAACAGTAAGCACTTGTGCTATTTTAGTATGTCAACCACATGTAGAAGACGTGGACGTTGACAGTGCCCCGAGGGTGGCTGGTAATAAATGTACTCAGTTGTACATTCAGTTGTAATAGCGTTCCACGGGACCAGTTATTATTATATCTTTGGTGGCTATTTCTGGTCTGCTAGAGTACCAGTATCACTTCGTCCATTACTGAAATATTGTGATCGCCACGTGAACTAGAGCTCTCTACCTATACCTACCACGTTCAGAAACTGTAGTACTTTTTTGATAGAGGCATTCCTCACATCTTCGCAGGCCATTGTGTGGCTACCTAGGATGTGACTGCGCTTGTGTTCGGGACCAGTTGAGAGGGGGTCCTCAGCAGCAGCAGCTCGTGGAGACGTGGCGTAGACCTTGAGATGCTCGTAGAGCGTGTAGACGAGCGTCGGTGTGGAGTGAATATCGGAAACCGATGACAGTACGCGCAGAGTAGGTAGCACGGACTAGATCCTCCCGTCGTGAAGTCTAAAACGCCCGCGTAAATCACGCAGAGACCTCGGCGACTCCCTTCCTCGCATCTGCGACTTCAGGGATCGTGGCGGAGCAATCACGGTATATTACGTGATAGTAAAATATTTTGGTGATGGTGGGTACTTCGTTCCCAGATTTAAATAAACCGCCAGGCTTGATGTCAAAGTAGTAATTTCCTTCGCGTAAGCCTATGGGCGTCCGGGCTACGAATAAATAATTATTCGAGCGAACGCACCCCTTTTTATAACCTCGGTACTCCCTCCATTCACGCCTCCCACTTCTAGACAGGTGAGAGGTGCGGTGACGTGCCTTTGGCATTGAATTGCTGTCACAGCTGTCAATGCACTGTCACATAGGCCAAGTATTAATGTGCAAATTCTAGGCGTTACACTATATGTAGTCCTCAAAAAAAAAAGCTGTACGTACTCCTTTTTTCTTAGTCGTAGTTTGTTTTTAATTATTGATATTGGTTACAAACGGTTTTTTTTTTCCTAAGATTCAATATGCGGAAACTTGTAAATGGTGTCAAATTAATCTGTCATATAGTTATTAAGTAAATTTTTGTATAAATATCACTAAGTTTTCCTTGAAAATAAATTAATAAATATCCTATATGTTAGTCCAGGTAATAAACTATCTGTGTTCCTAATTTCATCCAAATCCGCTAAGCCGTTTTTGCGTGAATGTATGTTTTAATAAACATCCATCCATACATTGATTCATTCATTATAGGATGAATATTAGCACTGCTATTTTTGTTACATTTCGTTAACTAAACTGTCATGATTGTTTGTAACTTAGTTTATGATTGTTTTAGAGTGACCCAAAACTTTCAAACACGAGAAATTACGTGACCACTCAGTCCTATTTACAAAGTTTAAAGTGACGCCTTCATCAAATGAGTCCCCGTAATTGCTCTAGACTCTAGACATTATTGCTTTCAAGAAGTCTTTCCAATACAATTTTGTGTTAAGTGTTCCTTGTCATTTTATGTATGTTTAAAATATGGTAATAAGGTCGGATCGAATCTCAATGTTATTTGCTAACATAGCGATTTAGACGTTTGTTAGAATTAAATTTACCTTAAAAATAACATTAAATTGTCAAGAATACAACATTCTTAGCTGATTGATTATGTTCGCTAAAATTTGTAATCCCAAGATATTTTTATATTGCTTTAAAGTTTGGATTTTTGAAAAGAAAATACGCGAGAAAATAGTTGCACATAAAATACATTTTCTATAGATAAAAGAATATTTACTTACTAATAGTAATTTTTATAGTAAGAATTACTAATAAACATTTTTTGGTTCAATGAAGTAACTTCCCTTGAACACAACTAAAATGTTACTTGAACCCTTGTTACAAACATGCTGTACTTACTTAAAAGGTTTTAAAAATTAAACCTTCACTAAAACTACATTTTTTCTCGCTGGATTTATATGAAAATGAGAGTGATTCTAATATAGACTACTGAGCGAAGTGAGTGATTTAAAGGCACGAGACATAAAAAAATTTGCTCTCGTGTTAAACATACAACTTTTCACCTCAACAGCAAGAAAAGCGTTACTAGGTCATCTTTAGAAAATCAATTAAAACCATTTTAAATATTGTGTTTATTATAGCCATAGAGTCACATAAATTATAACTAAATTAAATACTCTACAGCGTACTTGGTAGCCTTGTTTTTGATAATTCCATGAAATATGACAAAAACACCGTCTCAGAATAACTTTTAGCACCTTTTGACGGTCGCCAATTATTGAATATTTTTCACGCGATTTTTCTGGAATAAGTTCGGCATTTGAAACTTGCTCTCTTAATTCTTTTGGAGTTAGAGAATCTTCACCGCTGGACGTATTCATTTTTTTTTTTATATTTACCAAAACAGTACAAAAACACCAAGACCTAATGCTGAAAAAGGGTTGATTTCATTTTGTTTTACAATATTGTTTTTTAGATGTTGCATTGACATTTTTATGAAAACCAAACATGATATTTTTAAGTAATTGATATAATGTTTACTAAAAATTATTTATTTTAAATATTACGATTAAAAAATAGCAATAATACAATTTACAAATTTAAATTTCAATATATAAAAATAAAATTTTATTCCTGTGATTTAAATCGCTAGGCCAAAATGAGTTTCTGAACGGACCATTCCTTTTTTTGGTTGCGTTCGCAAATTAAATTTGACTTTTTTATGAAAACCAAACATAATATTTTTAAATACGTGATATTAAAATGTTTACTGTTATTTATTTTAAATATTACGATTCAAAAATAGCAATAATACAATTTACGAACTTAATGTAATATATTGTATAATTGATTTTAATGTATAGAACATATATATTTTTTAATTTACCAACTTAAATTTCAATAAATGCAAACATTTTTTTTTGTTTTTATTTATTGAATTTATTTATTTATAGAGTTTCTCAACGCACTTTTCCTTTTTTCTGCGTCGAATAATTTCAAAATATGGTGTTCGAATTTCGAATCACGCTCGCAAAAAAAAATCGATTTTCTGCTTATTTTAGGCACCAAAGCACTTTTCGTGCTGGAGACGTGTGTTACGATTTCATCATGCAAGAACCACCAAAGGAACGTCATCTATATGGGTGGTATTGCAACATGCAATTCCCTGAAAGTTCGCGCCCGTAAGGAAAACATTTCCAATTAGGATTGCAACACGCAAGAGTCACCAAACGACCGTCATCTGCATGAATGGTATTACGACACATCTACAAGCGATTCCCCGAAGCATTGCAACCTTACAAAATTAATTTCACATGATTTTCGGATGTATGAATCAGTTTGATTCACCGCGCACCTGCCCCAAGGGTCGCTTTAAATACTCCTGTCGGAGAACAATCGGTGGCATTTGGATCTAACATCGACCAGTGTCCACTTCAACGTAGTTATAAGCAAATTCTATATGACATTTGGATCTAACATCGACCGGTGTCACTTACACGTAGTTTTAAGCTAAAATTAATGTAACAGTTTTTATTAAAAAGTATTGTTAAGTAAAATCGGTTTTTTTTGCATCCTCTGCTGCCACCGAACTTAACTCGTGAAAAAATATTTTGGAAAACCGCCCCTAGCGCTCAAGTTGTAAACAAAGCAAACCATGCCTAACTTGAAAAGCTACAGGCTATGCTTCATTTTACTTAATTGTTAATCGCCTGGTTAGAATGTTAAATCAAGTATCTTTTACATTAAGTACATAAGGCTCGGAAACTTCCACAAATTGACCGAAACATCCCGAAAATTCAGCGAATCATATAGTCGTAGATTAAATAAATTGGATTTCTCTCATCTTGATTTTTTTTATTATGTAAAATATTGTATATTTTGTACATTACATTGTATTCTATTGAGTAAAGATCGAAAGTAACTTACTATTATCCGTATTCGTCTAAGATCTGACAATTTACCTATAGAATAATTATTTTATATCACTACCAGATTGGAATGTCTGATCTAAGCAACAATTTATAACAAATTTAAAATTATAAATTTGTCTTAGTTTTTTATTTTTAAAGAAATATATTTTACATACAATAAGATGTTTTCATTAACATCATATTTAAGCACATAATATGCAATCTACAAAACCAGAGTAATAATACAAAAATAACTTTTCCTAACTTATGAACCACGGTAAGGTAACCAACCATGTGTATAGAGAACTGGATTACGTTCATTAAAAAATCTATCTTAAATTTTAATACACAGTTCAGTATTAATATAAAAATAATTTAAAAAATGCAAGATGCAGCTTCGAATCTATAAACTAAGTATGCTTTCGAGTTTGGGACCTGTTAGTCTCATAAATGAATAATTTCGAGTTCTCTCCTTTTCGTGTTTTTTTCTTGTTAATATTTGCTAAATTTTCTGGTGATATTAAAATCCAGGGTGGGAATTTTCTGGTTGTATTAACATAAAGCGAATTGTACGGGCCTGTAGCACCCGCGCATTTGATTAGGCCTGGCTGTTATGGCTTACTGAGTGGGCAGGGCCTCCGGCTAAGGAGGGCTCACTGGTCAGCCGTTCGATGGTTAGTCGAGGAGGAGAGGGTTTGTATGTTCCAAACAAGTTTGTACTGGTACAATGGTCTTTATTATGCCGGAGCAAGAAGAAGACTGATTATTTACAAAAAAATGGCCTATCTATATTACAATATTTGCTTACAGAACTAGTGGCGGTTGTGTCATGCGTCGAACAAAGTTTACACAACCGCCCGAAATAATATGTATTATTAGTGTTTTCCGTTTCACTGTATCTGTCTCTTTCTAACACTATTTATCTATTTACATAATCCACTAGTTCTATAAGTCACTTTTAATCACTATTCTATACATTTCATGGCTGTCCCGAACAAGAATCAACCGAATTGCTGGTATAAAAATACACAACGTAGGTATGTAGTCAAATACAATTTCAAAAACTTTCCGTCCATTTTTATATTAGTTGAATATTTGGGTACCGGGTAATCGACAGGTAGCATCAAGAAAATGTCCCTTGTGACAGAAAAAAGATGAGGCCGTCCAAGTAATATTCGCTCGATAATGATTTATGTTCCCTTTTAAAGGTTGCGTGCTATAAATAACATGATAATATTGAGTCCCTAAAACATTCCATAAGTGTACAAAGTTCATTTATGTTGGCAGAGCGAAGAAAATGTAAGGGAAATATAGCAGCCACAGAATGCGAAGATAAAAATTAAAATACCTAAGATAAAATGATAGTTATCATAAATGGACTTACTTAATTACGTAGAATACGACCTGCTGACGTATTGTATGCAACTGAGCATATTATATTCATGGTTGGTTTAAGGGTCGGAGCTATATTAGCATATTAGATATATAAGCATTTATAAAAGGAAAGACAATATTTATCTTTCCTTTTTAAATAGTTCAACTCTTTTATCCTCTCTCTATATTCGTATTATAATATTGTAAATGAGAAATGTTGTATGTTTGGATGTTTGTTCCTCAATAATGCAAAAAACGGCTGACCGGATTTGGATGTTTATTTTATTACCTAGATTAACAATAGGATACTTTTTATCCTAAAAAATGTAAGGCTTTCGAGGGATCGTCCAAGAATATAAAGAAAATAGATGCCACTGGCGTCAACAGTGGCGGCGCCACCGTCGTAAGCTAAGCTACCTAATAATAACAATACCTATGTATATTTAATGTTTCCTAAGAACATTGAAGTAAGTATGTATAACGAGATAACGAGATTTGAACGAGATGAACCATATTTTCGAGATACATTTTATTTTCCCTGGCTTTTTATATTTTTGGCGGATATAGCGCCTATAAACTCTGCTATGTCCGTATTAAAACTTTTATGTGCTGAATGCATCTAACAGCGTAATGTGTAAACATGAATCTAACAGCGTAATGCGTCTGTGCGAGAGACGCATTAAACAACACGTGAAAAGACATATATTACCTTGACTAAAACGTGACATACTTGCCCCTGCATTGTAGTTTACACTATCAGAAGTAACGGAGCATAAAATCTTTCCAAAACTTAAATGAATTTCATTTTACACCTCTGCTTTCGTATCGTCAAATTATATCTCACTAGACCGACGGACCTCGGTTTCGGTCAGTTTCTCCATGCTTACCGTAAGTCTACGAAATAACAAACTAATACAATGAAATGTTCTAACTATAGGCAAAAGTTAACTAAAAATGTAGATAGATTAACAGTTAGGTAACTGAAATGTAAGTCTCCTTCGACTTTAGTTGTTTCTGAGAGTCTCTTAAAACTTTTACGAAGGATTACGTCGAAAGGGACCTTTCGTGCATTTAAAAAGGAGTCTGGTTGAAGTACTAAAACTATCGTAGTGAGTTCTTCAACTCTAACTTTTAAGTAGACCACGTTTATTTCATTTTATTACTACATCTCTTCCAAAATTTTTATACTAAAAAGTAATATAACAAAGTCGCTCTCGACATAAAGGGAATATACCCTTTATATATGTCAATCTTTTTATTAGCTTAGCTCTATTTTATTATTACTAAAGATAAAGATCCACTGTGGGTGGGTTGCAAGTGAGCTTGTTGAACGTGATAGAATAATTAAGGTCAAAGTAAGCATATACGACAGCTAATACAATAAATTAATAAGGTTAGTTTAATTTTTAATTTTTAAAGTAACAGTAACGATTGTGATAATGTGATGAACATACATAATATATATACATTTCAAACTATAAGGAAATTATTACAAAATTCACAACGGTACAATACATGACTATTTGCAAAATTAAAAAAAAAAATCATCTAAGTATGAGTAGTATATGCTCATAATCGCGGTACTTGGTCAAAGTTAACATATAAACGTTTACAGGCAACCATTCTATAAAAAATTGCAGCTATTTGTACACTAAAGTTATGTTTAGTCATACTCGTTATACAAGGTCATGAACGTACTGTACATGTGATTTTGTATTTTTTGCAGATTATTTCATAATGTATTTCTAAATGACGTTATGCCTACGTATTTTATTATGAACGCCTTTAAAAAATTAAGAAGTTACTAAGCACTATGTTTATTAGTTTTTTTTTTATGAAACCTGTCAATTGAGCCCATTTCCTCCCTCTCTCTTTCCTAATCCCTTATTCTTAATCATAGCAAAGTAGCCGCACTTGCAGTACCTACATGAAGTATTGCTTTTTAGGTGTTAATAGGCAACAGTCGCCACCTAACATCATGTGGAATGTCAATGTATTTAATTTTCAGAATAAAAAATTCTCCGTGAGATTCTTTTTCCTTCGATATATACAGATATAATAGTCTCTCTGATCATAACAACCTATTCAGCATTAGCAACGTGGTCCTGAACTTTTATTTAATAGTTATTAAGCTATATTGTAGTTAACGCTATTGTATATGTCCCTGTCCGTATTGGCTTATGTAAACAATTCTGTCCACCGCCGTAATTATTTGCATGGCCTATATAACAACGCACATGAACTACGGCATTGAAGTGGAGATGCTAAATAGTGAATTATGAATTTACTTGTTATAAATCATAACATGTGATTTGACAAAATGACGCCAGATACAACACAATATTTCACAGGGCGACCCACGATGCGCTTTCCAATTCGTGGCCTCCATTCGAGAACTCTTCTAGCCCATCGGTTATCCGCTCTGCGATAGATGTGTTGATGTAAACGGTCCATTGCCACTTCAACATACTAATTATCTTGACTATGTCGACAAGTTTGGTTCTTCGGCGAGTTTCAGTTTTTTTTTTAGGTTTTTTAGATAAGTATATCGGCACTGGCAGAACGCACTGATTTTATATACCTAAATTTAATTTTACAGGGCCGACAGCTGCATCTCCCCTGGTGTTTTGCTTGTGCCTGCTTGTAACCTTAATAATGTATCTTAAAAAATCCTCACAATGTACACATGTAATCCTGATTTTTGCAGATCCTAAAAAACCGTTGCATAATTGCTAGCTGGGCCCCACGGAATAACTTATTCTTTAAAAAGAACATATTTATTATTCATATATCCAAGGAGCGAATCCGTACTAATATTATAAATGCGAAAGTATGTTTGGATGTATGGATGTTTGTAACCATACATCCGATCACCATGCAATTTTGCATACACGTTGTCTGGGACACCAGAAAGGACATAGGGTACCTTTTATCCAGAGAAAAATGACTGGCCTGGTCAAAGTGTTTTTTTTAAATTTTCAACGCGGACGAAGTCGCGAGCACCAGCTAGTAAACTTATATGACAACAAATTTAACTCTTCAAGCAAATACTAAATGTTGCTAATTGGTCTTAAAAACATTAAACAATGCTTGGAAGAAATATGGTCACATTATTTTTTATTCATGAATATACGATTAGCAGCAATAAACCAATTCTACCTTTGAAGAGATACTAAAATAAATAACCGCAGGCTTTATACTCATTGTCACTTAACTTTGAAAATTATCTAAACATCCTAATGACACAAGTAACGAAGGTCGACAACAAAGATCGTCTTTTGTCATCACCATTTGTAACTAGCTGTGTACGCAACTTCGTACGCACGGTTTTCGTACGCTTGGTATTTGGGTATTCAGCATAACTTTTTTTTGTTTGTAAACCGATTGGAATAACCATTGTCTTGTCCTCATCAAATGAGGTAGTTCGGATTTTTTTATATGTTGATACTGATGAAATGGTAATGATAAATTCAAATTTTCCATCTCGAAAGCCTTTCCGATCATTGTTAAATTCATTAAAATTTAGGCCTTTTTTTCAGTTTTTATCGATTTTCACTATCAAGGACCAGTGTTACGGCTTGTACTTTATCTTATGGCGTTGTGTTAAAAGTCCCTATATATTAATGGACAAATGAACTGAATATTAAAGAGAAACCAAGTTTTTTTATTTATTTTTTTCGAAATGTAAGCCAGGATTAATTCAAACATTTTACTAACTCGAGTACCGTTTATTAATGTTGTTATTCAACTAGGTATAGATTAATAATGTCAATCTCTTGAAATCACTGTTATCTAAATGCGCCCACGCCAAACAGATAAAAACAGGCGCGTTTCGATAAGGAAGTGTATCGATACATTAGCTTGTGACACCAAGAAGTAAGTGTCAGTCACCATTATTAACAGATAACACGAACTAATATAAAAGTATAGATATTTTCTATCGTGCGTGACTTTGTTAGCTTATTATTATATTTGGTAAATTTCAAAGTTATCAAGGGAATTTAACAACCTAAAAACTTGACAACTCGAATTTCTTTGGTATACTTGCGTAATTTTTTTTATTACAATTAAAAAAAATTACAATAATTTCTTTGTTTAAATTTTTAAAGGACATTTCGTAATATTGCATTAAGACAAGGACTAACCTCAAACCGAACACATTTTTTACCAAAATGAGCGCAACCTAATAACTTATGAATTAAAGTGCAATATTGGACAACAAATTTTTGTAGCTTCTCAGGGATAGCCGAACTGATTAAAAATTTATAAATTATTTTTCTTAAAAAACTAAGTTTTAATCGGGTTACTCGTAAAAACAAATGTAGTTGTCGCTGAAATTGTTTATTACTGTGACGAGAAAGCTTTTTTGGGTAATAATTTACTTTTTTTTCTCAGAATATATATATTAGATAAAATATAAACTATATTGTGACGCAACGCAAAGCCCGAGCATTTTTGAAGCGTTTTGAGCTGACATACACTACATAACCTCCCGTCACCTGTGGCTGACATCTCGTCTTTTGCACCCCTCGACGTTCGTAGCTTCTCTTATATTGACTGATTTCAATATAAGAGAAATTAAATAAGTTTTATTGAGTAACCAATAATTTGTATTAACTAGCGACACGCTCCCGGCTTCGTCCGGGATGCAATTTTTTGCTAACCTTACTCTTCCATAAATGAAAACCGAATTGAAATCCGTTTGGTGGCATAGAAGTATAGTTAGCGGAGAAACAGACAGACGCGAACAGATTCGGCGACTTTATTTGCAAAACAGTTTTTTCTTTTATATTTACTTAAAAACTTTATTAGGTTTTGTTATAATACAAACCTACCGTGAAAAAATTGTCTAACTGTTGGTGAAAACCGTATCCAAATCCGTTGCGTGGGTTAGGAGCGGATATACAAACAGATTGACGCGGAGAGCGACTTAAAATTATACTATATAAGGATATCGCCAGAGAAGGAACAAAATAATACTTAATCTTAACCTTGACACCCAATTTTATTGAGACCCAAGGTCTGAATATTTTAGGATTTTTTGTCTTTTTAGTTTTCCAATAGATTTAGGTAATATTGCGTTTGTTTACTGGTCCAATCCATATTACTTGTAAGTCCAGTCTATTCAGATTCAGAGCGAAACTGGGGAACTCGAGCAGCAAGTGTTCCACTGTCTCTTTGACCCCTGGCCCGCATAGACAATCTGGTCTAGACTTCTTTTTGAATCTAGATTACTACGCGAAGCAGCCATGTCCGGTCATCATTTGCATGTAGGAGGTACATTGAGGAGAGGTATCTAGAGTATTACATTGAATTATTTCTCATACTAGTTTCTTCTATTCCGAGACGTGCATTAATCATAGGCCAAAAGCTTAATCCTATGCTTGGAATTAATAACAAATTTTCACTTAGTACTTTGTCCTAAAATCCTGTTTGATCAAAACAAAGTTCCTCTAATTATTGTTATTACACGTTAAACAATATCGTCCTACATCAACACGTTACTCAAATAACAACAACAAAATGCGTTGAAATGCCCCACGAAACCGTAATATTTAGGAAAAACAACGGAAAACATCGAAGTCTCATATGAAGGCCGCTCACACCTACATTGACTCAAAAGCCTTTTGTTTTCTTAACTATTTTATACCTGCAGACTTGAATATAATCTGGAATACGTACGTGGATCTTTGCATATTTTTTTTTTGTTATCCTATGGATAACTTGTTTTTTGTTTTTTTTTTTAATTCTTATATTAAGTCCGGAAATGGTAAGGGTAACTTAGGCTTTTTATTGGATGGCGTTTTAAGACGACTTAAACTGTTGCCGACTTGTGCGGAATAATATTTATACCATAACTTTTTTAGGAAAATCTCGTGGAGCTAGAGAAAATATGTTGGAATATGTTTTTGACCAATATTAGAACTCAATACTTAGTTACGTCTAGAAATGTTAGAATGAATATAACAAATGTTATCTTCGAGTGTCACTTGTCAGTGTTTTAGATGCTCACTAAATTGAACTTAGAAGTAACAAAAGTTCTATTTCATTTATGCTCAGTCTCATATTAAATTATCTAACAGAACAAAACAGCTACAAAGTGGAGTGTAGGTGTATTATTATTGCAAGCAGGCAGCGTTCAGTAACACTGTTCAAACAATGTTTAATATAGAAGCAGTAGTGTACCAAAGGCACCCACTTCTTCATAAGCATTCTCTTGAAATTTCAAGTTCAGAATAATACGAGCGCGAAAAACTGTAAACGACTCGTGATATGAATTAAAATCAGTCGCTAATGGAAATGTGGAAATTTATAAAATAATAAACTCAACCAATTTTCAAGTTAAAACAAAAGAATTTTTTTATATAAAATTTTGATTGTTTTTGTCAATCAATCAATCAATCATTTATTTGCCTGTACATGGGTGCAAAACCAGATAACACAAACACCATTCAATAGAACGTCCCAGCATGTACCTACTACCACATTTGGTGTGCAAAATATCTATATTACGTGTCAACACAGTGTAGTGTTGTGAAGTAGAGTAAAATTTATGAAAAATTATATGTTTATGAAAAAACCCTTTGCTGTGTGTCCCGTGCCGTGCCATCATCCTTGTAAATAAATAAAAATACTAAATACTACTAAATGTTTTATTGTTTTACATGTTACGAGAATTTCCGTTGGTGTTACCTACGGAAAAGTTAGATACAGATATCCTTACCATAAAAATGTTTTATTTCGTTACTATTCCGGTACAATGACGTACCTGTCTATTTTATTCGGTGTTTCTCACACAACAATTTGTTGCATTAATATTAAAGGTCTTACGTAACTAGTTGCTTTTATGACGCGAAGGGAAAATTAAATATTCACTTTTTAAAAACAATGAAGAGAAAATATATATTGTTTTTATAAACTTGATGGTTGTACTTTTGTTTCAAGTGACGTAGTTTTTTATAAAAAAAAGTTTTTTATTAAAGGTCGTTGAACAAGCTGATAGTCATACATAGTCAAATTTTCGTTAACATTGAACCAACAATACTACATAGGCCCCAATTCGCTACGGACACTCCTTGGTCATTATGGTAGTTTTCAAATAGGAAGTCACTTGAGACTTCGTGATTCCTTAAAACTCAATATTTATTCGAATTCGAATACTACAATACTACATAATATTGGGGTAGAATGTCAATTAAACTGTCAAAAAAGCACTAAAACGAGTGTATCAGCGAAGTCTCAAGTGACTTCCTATTTGACAACGATTATAGTTTAGGAAACAATACACACGCTGACTCCATTCCTAAAAATGTTCATGTTGACACTTTATAGAGAACAATCGGCGATGGACTATCTATAAGTTTCGTGTGATCGCATCCTTAGAAGTGAAACGGAAATAAATTACGTTGTATGGCAAAATCAATTTTGACATTTGAAATAGATATAAAACTCCTGATTCCTTCATTTTAGAACAGTTCATAAAGAGTTCGGCTGATATCTTATGGCACTGGGCACTATTTTGCCGCGTACACACATAATTAAATGAAATTCCTCTTGTTTGACTCGGTCGAACGCTATAATTACAATTTCTCACTAAGGCTCTATAGCGACCTAGATTTTCCTTCGTACTATTTTTATTGCAGTTGTATTCTCTGTTTGGTTATAACCACTTCACTTGGCAATAAAATCATAAATTATTATATTGATGTACAGGTCTATGTCTATGTATAAAACACGTTGTTATATTGTACTGATTTTCTCGAGATGTCGCGAGAGACGCCAACGAAGTCGCAGACAAAAACTAGTAGTTTTTATACATATAACCCAAATCTTTTCAAGGTTCGAGTGAACAGGATCTTCCGGGTGAGCTCGCTCCATCATAAGCCTCATCTTTGCTACACGGCTGGATGTTGGCCAAGAGCAAACCCATATTTATTAAAAAATAATAATAATAAATGTTAAATGGGAAAAGTTGACTACCACTGAAACGTCACTTTGAAAAATGACATTTATTTTCTTTATTTACATTTTTGATCTCGATTTCATTATCGATTATAATGAGCATCACTTTTTGCATTTATTACTTTACGAGATCCATAAGACATGCATAGTAAAAACACTAAGAATAATAGGAAGCAAATTTTTTTAATTAGTATTTCACTTTTTAAAGAAGATAATATACTTTTTAAAAAATATAGCATACTCTTGTATTCCTCGTTTGTGAATTTCAATTAACCCTTCCCTTGGCTTCTTACAAGGCTGCTACACGTCTATGTTTAGCAAATAGTGAATTAATCTTGGCACGCCAAGTTTATTGCTACCAACCGTGATATAACGTACCAAACTGTTCCAATATGCGTGCACATTGAATAATGTGTTGTAAAATCAATAAACGGATTATCAATCGATATGTTAACCTATGCAACGAACATTTATTACTACGAAAGGCAGAAAATGAGTTCTTACTTCATTATACCACGTCACTCTTTTTGGGATCAATCAACTGAGTATAGAACAGTTCGATTCGCAGCTATAGCCAAAAGGCTGGAGGCAGTAACCACCATCTTACAGAAAACCACCGTGACATGACAACATTTGTGTGCTGTTGTGTTTCGGTGAAACTGTAAGAGATGCCATAGCCCTATTCCTACTCTCTACTAAGGTCGATAGCGCCCTTGCAGCATCTGTGGCGTTGGTTGTGTTAACAGGTGACGGTACCCGCCTACCATCACGTGGACCGTCAGCCTGTCTGACGAACTTACATAAAAAAGAAAAGAATTTTTTAAACGGCAACGATATTGAATGTACCCACAAATAACGAGTTCTTGAATAAGTAAAGACAGATTGTGTTATCCAAGGTTTACGGCTAAGAAACAAAGTTCATAAATGTATATACACGTTTTGATTATATAAATGACCACTTGTTCGTAAGTAATGAATAACTTAGTCATACCTTATATTTGTCATCCAATGAAATTTATTATCATACTCGTAACCATTCAATGGTTTACACGTGAATCAAACATATAAAAAAATATTTTCACAAACGCTTAAGGCTTAATATTTATATTATCAAAAGTTAATAGTAGACTGGCTTACCTACTCACTATGTACTCATACAACGTTACACAACAGAACACGTTGTTTGCATTGAATAGGCTCTGAAACTACTGGACCGATTTGAAAAATTCTTTCACTCTTGGGAAGCTATATTATCAGCTAGTAACATAGGCTATATTTTATAAAGTTACGCGGACGAAGTCGCGTGCAACAGCTAGTTATAGAATCAAGTATTTGTTATGTGTTTACTTTTATTATGCGCACAGCGAAGGACTGAAATTCTCTCCCTTCTTCAGTGTTGCCTGAAACTTACAACTTGTACTTCCCTGGACTCTTCTAGAACAGAGTGAGTAGGCTATTAACGGGCACCATTTTCATTATCCATCGCCTTCCCGTGCACAAATAAAAAAAGAAAGTCAACGGATTTCGATACGATTTACACTAATGAAAAGAGCGATAAACGAGGAAGGTTTGAGTTTTGTAAGTTTAAGAAAAAAGAACATCCGTGTGAAGCCGGGAAGCGGGTCGCTAGTAAATCTTTATAATAATTGCACAATAAAAGCCATTTTACAACACAAATTGTGTAACCTAACACAAAAGTTTTAGAATACTTAATTTTTCATCAAGAAAAGGCCGCTCATTGTTCTGTTAATGATATAATAGAGATATATTATAATATTAAGGAGAGAGTTTTCAATTTTCGGCTCTTTTATTCTCATTTCATTTATAGAGTAACTGAACTAACCTTTTGTGAATTTATTCTGTTAAGATTAAATATACTTATAATAATATATATTTACATTTTTTTTAAGATGATCACTACTACATAACTATTACTTATTAAGCAAAATTATTTACATAACAATGTTTATTTAACGCTTGCGATAAAGCATTACGGTAATCAGTATACGGCGTAGTAAGAAAATTTAATATTTAAAGTATATACATACATATACGTATATCTACATGTAGATATAGATATACCCTACCGATGACTAACTATATAAAGTTTTTGTTTTTAAGTATTACTTGAAAACACTCATTGTATTAAATGTGCTATAAAAGTTCTCTGATAGTTAGTTCTGTAATTATTTTTTCTGTTGAGATTCCAATAAGTCAATCAAAACGTTCGAGTAAATAATTCATATAAATTAATTACTAGAACTAAATTATATTTATCAAGACATATAAAAAGACTGTTCACATAGAGATTATTATACCTTAATCATTAAGTGATAACACTACGAGGTAAGTATCCGTACGTTTTATTGTTATACCAAGGCGTTGTTCGTTTATGGGGTATTTATTATACTTAGCTGGGTTCAGGGATACACGACATACGACAGTAAGTTGTCGCCTAATTTTGGGCACGAAGTGACGAAAAAGAATCAATGAAAAGATGAATGAATTCCATTCTAATTATTTTAAGTTTATTAAGTTTTTGTGTCAAAAACTACCTAAAGATAATAATTAAATAAAAATAGTTATTATTTTCTTATATGTATAGTATAGGTAATATATACTATAACCGAGTTTCCAAAAGGGAACACAACTCTCATGGGGGCAAACAAATGTTGAATCAGGTATATCCAACTTCGTAAGGGAGGAAAATTCCTCAACATTACACCTAACATGATGATGATGAAATGATGATGATATTCGATTCTTATAAATTATATGATATTTTTATATGATACTAGCTGACCCCGCAAAAAAAATTGTTTTTTTTTTAGTATAAAAAATAGTTTACAGGCCTACTGAATATATACAAAAAAAATCATAAAATCGGTCAAGCCGTTTCGGAGGAGTTTTGTTACAAACACTGTGACACGAGAATTTTAAAATACAGGAGTTATCCAAGACACGTTATATCTTAAGATATTCAAATATGTTTCGCTTTAAACTTGTATGTGAATGAAATATTCAAGTGGGTAGGGCTTAGTTAGAGTATTAACACGCATTTGCGCACCTGTGCTAAACCTAGCTAACCTTGTGACTAGAAAAAAAAAACATTTACAAATAATAATACCTACCTACATACACATTTTTTAGAGGAGCATTATTATTATTATTTTTTCACTTTTAGAGAGGGTGGGTGCCATGATGGCGGAATACTTGGAACAATAGCTTCAGTAGAAGGTATCACCTTTAAAGTATAATTGCAATACCAAGAGTATGCTATGCCACTGCCAAGTTGCATTATGCAGGCTGGGCTTGCTTTCTCATTACATCATACACTTTCTCTCAGTCTGTGGAGGTTGTCATAAATTTGGAGATGAACTTCGTCTGAGTATATTCGAGCCCAGTTCTGTTGTGTGTTAATAATAAAAAAATATTCCTTAAAGCTTACGAAATTTGTCATTTTTTTATTATCATATTATATGAGAAAGAAACCTCATAATGACTGATTTCAATTATAAACGCACTCTATACGCAATAATCAATATCAAATAAATAATCAGTTCCACAGCATGGCAAGCAATTATTATACCTATCATAACAATATAATTTATTTTGACTTTACTCAGACTAGGCTGAACATCCTCCTAGCTCCTAATCCAAATAGGGTTAAGCATATATCATAAGTATATTATACTCAGAGGCCACTTAAATTTTCCGATGTACCTAAGTTCAAATATTTGTTTTGGAATGATTTTTTTTTTGTTGGCCATATTATACCTAGATTGGATAATTTCAGATAAAATAATAATAATTTGCTATCGCTTTAAATATTAACCACTAAACAAATTGTCATTCAGCATCATTAGTTATTGTACACAAAGTAATGCCACTTTAGCCGGGTGGACTGAGTGCTTATTGCTGGTGCTTCTGAGTGTTTATAGCAAAATGTTAGTTTTTAGTATGTGCACTAGAATCAAATCAAATCGTTTATTTCTCAAAAATAGGACAACAAGCAAGAATCCTTTTTGTATGTCCAAAAACTATTGCCGTTTCGGAAACAAAATGGCGTTCTAGAAGAAAAACGGGGAAAGTCTCCAGCAATCGTTCTTAATCCAATGTGGAATAGATATCATGAAAAAATCATGAATCTATCTTAACGTAATCGTGAAAAAATAACTATAAGTAAAATGTTTACATCATAAATATTTGCAAGAAATACGCTCGAGTTGATGATTCAAAAATACATATGAATGGAACCGATCGGAATTAGGTCATGTACCTTCTACACCAGATGTATGCTCCACAAATAAATGGTAAGAAAACTAAGTAGGCGAAGAGGTGAAGTTGTAAACACGCAAAGAAATTATCTCAGTTCATTGCTCATAAAAGCAAATTTTTTATAGAAAACAATTCTTATGAGCACTTAATTTTGTCATAACCGGCCCAATTCCTCCTAAACGGCATAATATCTTGGGTACGCACAAAACAGATATTGAAATAGTAATATCGCTTGGAGTCGTAAATGGCGTTGGCCGTCTGGGCGGGGTGTATCCCGCTACACACGCGCCACACACCTAGTTACCGGAATTATTAGTACCTATATATCTCTACTCTAATCTCGATGTTTTGAATGAAAATGTTGATTGATTTACACTTGCTGTTATGTTTTAAAGTATGTACAACAGATTCTTAATTTAAATATTTCTGAAGTAGTAGGGAATTCAAGCCAAAAAATCATTGTTTGGTTAACTTTTTTTAAATATAGAAGTTTATGAAAAAAAATACCTATACATGGTATGTTACCAAATGTTGTATAAACTTTAATATAATTCATATTTATTTATTTTTAAAAGATTTTGGTCTAACCGTAAACGAGGTGTAGCCTTAAGAAAGTAAGTACCCATTTGACGGCGCTAATCGCCTTAATTTTATTATTATTCCGTTTCTCATTTGCGGGAAGTGGGTACTTTTATTAACCGAAATTCAGTGCGCAAGGTTACTTTCTTGAAGAAATTCTCTAAATGACGGTTAAAACCGCAACCAAATCGAAAGTATTGTTTGAAGAATCAAGTATATAATAAAAAACGACAAATGCGGATAGCGGCATTGTTTATATACGTCGATTGATCGGACGACGCGGACTTTTTTTTTCCTGTTACTCCGATTTGAGGGAAGCCGTGAAATCGATCTATTCCCAGTTCCTTTTTCAAATCCTATTTTTATTTACTCGTATTTTTGTATGATAAAAAATTTAAATCACTGATGAGGGTATTTTATTGCTCACCTGTTTATACCTGGAAACTTCATTGGAAAGGATTCTCTTCAGTACGACTATGAAGTTTCCAACCTACTTATATTTTTTCAATTCCTTATTAGTTAGGTATTTCACATTCTCTCAGCTAATGCTCGATCTTTAAGAATAACAAACCGAAGAATTTGATCAAAACAAAAGTTGATTATAATTTTATTTATAATTAAAGTTAATTATAACAACAAGCGGTTTAGCTAGGACACCCATTTGGGATTTGTCAATGTATTATTAATATATTTCTAAAATTATTTCTAATACCGGGTCTCGCACAGGATATACCTAGGTAGGTACCTACTTTCATAAAATTTCAGTATGCCCTAAAAATATTGAAAATATATTTTTTTTATATACCTACATCTGGTCAAAAAATTTTAATTTGCTTCGGGGGGTAATCTTCGGAACCACTTTTAAATAGTAAAAGATTTATTAATTCCAGATGGATATTATTATTTACTATGTATAATTTTATTACCTATGTATGAAACCGGGGCGTATCAGATTAGTAGCAAATAAAAAAAGATCAGACTTTACATTAACCTTACCTTTTAAGAATTGAAATTAAGTAATTTTAATCAGCAAAACTTACCGATTAACTGTTGCGATAAGATATCAGAATTCGATATAAAATGCCGTTAATCATTTAAATAATATCAAGGACTTACCTCAGATCAGTCTCGTCGCAAACAAAAAAGTGAAATAACTACAGCAACAAATTCACGGCCGTGAAACAAAAACTTTGTGCACCTATATAGTTATAATTACCGCAAAATCAAACAATGCCAACTTTGTAAACACTCGCGTATCTCAACAAGATTGTGAAAACATCAAACAAATCTAACTAAAACTAGGAAATGTTCACACTTAATTCATTTTAATATTAATTAAATTAAAGTAAATTCCGAATATTCTCGCGATGACAAAATAAGGAGGTTATGTTTTGATTATAACAATCAAAACACGTCAACACCGCCTCAGCTCTACGTTATTACTACTTATATATATTTATTTATTTTTGCTATACTTGTTGGGCTGGCTCTCGGTTGGCTGGTTGATAGCGTGTGTGACCCTTTTCTTCGATGTGATTCTACTAAAAATACTACCAAATAGTAGATACGCTTGGTAGGAAACTAAGATTTTAGTACATTCGAATATTGGAATGTCAGAAAAAAACTATTTGAATTAGAAAAAAAATTCATCGTAATTATATAATAAGTAATCTATTATATATCTCCTCCATATTTATATCCACTGTCTATACACGTTATAAAATAAAGTCGCTGTCCACTTCTTTCTGTTTCTCCGCTAATTTCTTCTAAACCACCCAATCAATTTTGATGATGTTCACGAATGGAACGAACGATAAACTGGAAATGTTTGTGTATATAAGTTCATGGTATATGTATGTATATAATTTGTAGAAATTGTATTGTAGAATAGGATGGAGAAGTAAACAAGCAAAGAATAACAGTAAGAAATCGTTCATTGAATATTTTAAAATATTTAAAAAAAAATTTAAATATTTTTTCTTCTGTGGCGCTACAAATATATTCTTTCAATGAAGAATAGAGGTAAGAAGGATCAAATCCATAAATTATAAGGAATTGTCGGTTGGCTACCATTAAATAAGAGGCGTTCTAGAGGCATTGGGGCGTGACGCTATATTTTATTTAAGGTGGTTGCATGATCTATGCAACTTCATACTTTCATACCCGAACGCTACACAAGCGTCATTCTGACCAATTTATGGTCAATCATTATTTAATGGTTGTAGCTTGAACGTTTTTCAGTTTGATACTAATATTAGTTAGTACTCCTAAACTTCTCAACCCATGAAATTGAAAAAGCTTTAAATCCGGCTAAATAAACCAAACCTTTTTTTTTTGTTTGGACACAGATCACTATACTTACTAGGAGTTTGTTTATGGATGAAGGATGAACCAAGACCAACTGTCAATAGTGTCAATTTAATTAAATATCAAAATTCCTTTAATATACATACATAATATTCATAATTCATATTATTTTAATTAATTTGTAATATTGGTTGTGATTTATTTTAATCTACCAATATGATTAAATTAAATCCTTGGTCTGGTGGTTCTCAAGAAGAATATGAAAGTCAACTTTTCGGATTTGGTGCACAACGTCTCAAAAATGCTGTGCGTCTGATGGTTGAGCAAAAAATTCGAACTGGAGTCAAAGATATGGAATCTTATTTGCAAAAATCATTAAAATTGAATGAAACTGATGAAGCAACCTTAACACGTTCATGTGATAAGTTGATACAGTTGTACTTTGAGCGTGCTGAGCCATCTCTTGATATAATAGACCAAGAAATCGAGAAGATACTACAAATTCCGCCAAACGCTCTCCTACCGGAAGATGAAGTTCAGTTGGAACAGGTTTCTGATGAAAATTATGAGAAATTAAAAGAAGAAGTTGTTGAACTAAGGAAGCGAATAGAAAGAGCTGCATTAATGGAAGCCTTGTTGCAAGGTGAAAATGAAGAACTTACATCAGTAGAGAAAATCTGTGAAGTGGGTGAAAAGGATATGAAAAGTTTGGATTTGATTCAGAGGAACATAGACAAGAGTCAGAATTTGAGCACAATTCAAAATGCTACCGAATTTCTTTGTGTAAGTGTTCCATTTTTGAAAAATAATGACAGCATGGATGATTTATTTGATAAGTGCTAGTTATTTATTATATATATGAGTATGAGATCATAACTTTTCTGAGGGAGTCTTACATATTCTTAACACATTCAAGTCTGATGCTATTTTCTGAACGTCATCTGAGATGCCACAAACTGAGCCTACCCCATCAGTTCTCGGCATCACAAATGCTACACAGATGGACCCACGTTGATGGCTCACAGACTTGAATGGATTAATCCCAGTATGACTGGTTTGTCAGAAACCAGTAAAAGTTGATGTGACTTTATTTAAAAAAAAAAACAGATATTATTAAAGAATACTTTCGTTCTGTAATGATTACTTATTCTTTTCTTAAATTCTTGACAATAAATCGACTAAGCACACTATTGAAAATAGTTTTTAAATATTTTGTGTAAGTACCTATTTTAGTTGAAGGTGTAATTTGTTACATTAAGGATAGTATTAAATCAAAGTAAAGCTAAAGATTGAAATTTACGTAGTTTTTTTTAAATTTGCAATATAGTTACTATAAATAAGGGTTGAAATAAAACCATAAAAACAATTAAGTATGTATTTTTCTTTTAATATAAAAAAAACATAGTTTACAGTATATTTTCTACTTAACTTAATACTAAAAAGTAACAATATTAATATTATATATATTTATGTTGTAAATTTGCTATCAGTCTAGACTATAATCAAATTTGATAAAGTAGAATTGGTGTTTGCATAGAATAAGGCAAGGCCACTAAAAGGAATACATCTGCCCTTTTGAAGCAAACAACAATCCTTGTAACTTTTTCTATAGCATTTAATTTCTTCTGCAATTGTTGGAATATCAAGATATAGCCATATTTATTAGTTGCATGCCACACTGCATTTTGCAGTCATTTGGGCAGCTCATCTGGCGGCAGTAACCACCCCCTTACAGAAGACCACCGTGAAATAACAGTATATGCGCAGTTGTGTTTCAGTGAGTGAGAAAGGTAGCCCATTACCCCATCCCTTCCTTACCCCTTATCTTTAATTCTTCTATAGTCAGCAGCGCACTTGCAGCACCTATCGTGTTGCTTGTGTTATAGGCGACGGTAGCCACCTACCATCAAGTGGACCATCTGCCTGTCCATACCAGGGTGCCCCAGCAATCGCTCAAGGATAGTGCAGACTGCCCTTTTGAAAGCCACAGCACATATCTGAATTTAAGATTGATTGTATGCCTTTTCATATTTATATGAACACTCCTTTTAATTACTTGTCCAAGTGGAATCCAAGTCCAAGTGTTCAATTCAACTGGATTGGGGAAGTTGATCTTCGCCTAATTTGACAATTGGGCACTGCCTTTATTTGTCACCCAGAGATGTGGGCAGTGAAGCTACTTTTGCAATCGGTTACTTGCTTCATGGGGATCATCGCTGCAGAAGAAAAATGCAGTGTCTACAACGAAGCTGGCAATGGATGGATACCGTTAAAATTAGTTCCAGGAGGTCACATTTGAATATATTGTTCTGTACGGGACTAAGCACAGAGCCCTGGGGCACTTTAGCCAGGCACTTGTGATGACCTAACGATCCCCTGTTTCCCCCGAAGAAACTGCAGTATTAAACTGTTGTTGGCTGGCACCAACTACAAAATTAAATGATTATAAATTCTAAATAAGTGTAAAAGTATCAATAATTTCGTTGATTGTCCTTTAATACTCTTTGCTTAATTAGTAATTAAAATATTATTTTCGACTTTTTAGTTTAAGTTCTATAATCAGTTTTTGTTTTTTTTAAATATTTTTTTATGTCATGTGACTTGATTGACTACAACTAACTCCATATCCACATCCGCAATAGATTTGCATTGATTCCTAGATAAACTTACCCCCCTGCTTCATACATAAATTTAAGTACATATATTTTAAATTGATGAAAGTTGAAGAGATTGCAATTTACAGAATTGTATGGTTGACCGAACATAATACCTAGGTATCTAAATGAATTTTTGAGATTATAAGAAGCTTTTTTTAATCTTTGCAGTAAGTATGTATTTGTAAAATAAATAAATATGGGTTGAAATAAAACCTCAAAAACAATTACTTTTTTAATATAAAAACATAGTTTACAGTATATTTTCCACCTAACCTAATCCCAGAAAGTAACAATATCATATTAATAACATTCACATTATAAGTTACGTTATACATTTTACCAAAAAAGTATGATATAAACAAGTTCCTAGGTAATACATAAAATGTTTTAAATTTACTTCAAAAATTACAGTTTGGCACAGTTAATATTAACTTTTAAAGATTCAAACTCCGACATCCAAATGTATAAATATTGGAATAAATAGGGTATTAACATACCTATTTCCATTTTAGACATTATAGATAGACGTTCCAGTAACTGCTTATTAGGGTTGTCAGATCAAAGACGAACGAAGCATGAAACGAAAAGCAAGAAAGCATACCTACACCACCATTATTAAAAAAAAACTACACCTATCAATGTTATTTTTCATTTAGTTGTTTAATTATTGTAATATGTTTGTAACGAAAGATTATTCGTGTATTTCTATTCAAATTTATTTAAAAGTAACGTGTCTGGGTGGGATTGTGGTATGGCCATAGAGAACCATAGTAACCAATGGAGAAAATTTTGTTTTTAATATAAAAACATAATATTACAGATATTTAGGTTTTAAGCTCCAAAATGTCTGAAAGCATAAAAATATTTTAAAAAAGTATTAAAAGTTACTCAGGCTGACTCATTTAATTTTATAACAATATATTCGACTTAGTTTATAATAGTCGGTTTGTGTTAATGACATCTTAATTAACTCATCACGAGGTTCTCGACAATAATCTCAACAACGTTTGGTTGAAACGGTGCTAGTTTTTCATCGTAATCTGGCAACTCTAACCATAACAGTATAGATGAAAAGTAAATATATTTTCCTTTCACGTGATGGTAATATAAACAAATGCAGCTTTAGTTATAATTCACAGGTTTAAAAGACTGAAATTACATAATTGATAATATTAAATAGTCAAATATTTACTAATTGCCTTTAATAACTAACGAGCAATGAACCATAAATAGGGATGAATGTAAAATGAAGTTAATAAATACATGATAATGGTTACTTAAAAACCCTTTCTAATATTCTTAACATTTGATCACATCTCTCTATCAGCAACCACACAATAGCTTTTTAATATACCTAAAAAACTACTGATACATTCAAGCAAAATATGTTATAATACTTAACACAGATAGATTTTAGCATAAAACTATGAATGGAGAGATCTACACATTTACTATACTGTTGGATTTCGAAAACTATTAGTACAGTCATTTGGTGCTAAAAAAAGAGGGTGGCGCTGGAAAATTTTCCGGGAGTTTTGAAAATTGGTAATCTTCAAATGGTGTCGCGAGCGGCAAAGATACGTGGCAAAGTAAAAATTCGGAAATTGCACATCGACATCTATAAAATTACCAATTTTCGAAATTCCCGGAAAACTTTTCAGGTAAAACGATCAAATGTACTATTTCTACTGTAGAAAAAGCTTCGAAATCTTATTTTTTTTTTAAGTTGACAACTTTTAACGGGATAGAAATTCTTTAATTTAAATTGTTTCCATGCCGGCAATTAAAACTACGGCTTAAAGCCTTAGAAAACATTTATAATTTTGTTAAGTTAAAAATAATCTCACTACAACATTAATAAAATATTTTAAAATTATTTTTCTATTATTATCACAGACAGTAAATAAAATAAAAGGAATACAATACAATTGCGTAACCGCTAATGATTTTATGTACATCATTTTTAGAATTTATGCTTTATACCAATTCATATTTACATGTCCTAATCTCCTAAACATTATAAACAACAATGACACCATTACTACCTATGTAATTTAATTTTATATTTATTAAACTTAATAATGCATAAATCGTTACTTTTCTAAAAAAAAGTTTTCAAATTCAATACTCTTCTTCTTTCAAATTACTAATACAAGTGACACTTGTAACATTTTATTGTCGGTTCTAATAATGAACATTGAGTTCAACATTTATAAATAGCTACATTACAATATTTGGCAAAAAATAGACAATTTATATCATACTAGTAGGTGACCGCGACTTCGTCCGCGTCCGATCGCTACCAAACTTCACAGGATTACCCGCAGAACTAATCTGAAGGTTGTCTGAAAATTTAATCAAAATCGGTTCAGCGGTTTCGGAGTCCATAGGGAACATACATACACACATCGCCTTTTATACTTATAATAATATAATATAGATTAATAACGCTAATATCTAAATTAATCGACTAGTTTCATCATTGGTAACCGGTAACACTTTCTAGTATATTTGGACAAGATATTCCAACATGTATTTTGTTTAGTAAATATATAATAAAAATAATAATATTCAGTATTTGTGATATCTTATAGTAGGTAATTTTGATTTTATTATATAATTTCTTGTGCATGTTTTTGTAAATTTTGTAATTTTTATAATTTGTGAAATTGATTTGTGTAATGTAAATAATTTAAATAATGTACTTCGATTGGGAACTGATACGTCGAATTAGGATTAGTCCTGTTATGATGTACCTGTGTGTTGTTGTAAATAAATAAAAATTAAAAAAAAAATGTCTGGAACCCAACGTTTATTTATACGCGTTTATTTTTATTATGTGGAATTTCTTAAGTATATTACGATTATGTTCAATAGTTGAACTACTTATAATATCTTTTAGTGTTGGCATTTACACCGACTAGGATGGAAACCCAAAATCAGGCCGCATGGCTCCAGTGCTTAGTTCGATTAATCTAAACAAGAAGACGTATCAGTAGAGAATTGGGAAACATCCCGAAACATCCTTATTTGAATGCCTACAGTCAGCGGAAGCTAGAAGTAAAGCAAAAGTCGACGTATAGCGCCCTGACTGCCTCATCGATGCCATGCTTGCAACCTGGGAGGGGTGGGACAGCGAAGCGTCTATGCTGCGTGAAATAATGTCCAAGCGGATCAAATATGGGATGGAGCGCCAAAGGCCTCAGACTGAAATGACAGCGCCTTTTCGAAGAAATGCTTCCAAGCCTACCGAAAGGGTTGCCATCGGAATAGGGAGAGGTTTTAGTCTGCAGGTCACTGGGAATATTTTCCAGTGGACTCAGGCATGCTGATACGAAACTCGGGGCACCATTATCCATGACGGATTTCCTCTTAATAAACGGCGCTTACGCGTTCTTCGCTTCCTTCCTTCGCTGCTTACAAATGAGTTACGGAAAATCACCCGTAACTAATTCTCAATTTCTACGTTCCGCTCAACAAGTCTAGTCAGTAGTCTAATATATAAAAGTCATTGAAATCATAACATATTTTCGCTATCGAACCTTGTGTACTTAAATTGGCAAGCTCCACATAATTTGTTTTTAGAATTAACCACAAGATACCTATTTCAGATCCTCGTAGTTCGATGGATCGACTATACGATTGTGCCTTACGGCCGGAGGGAATCTATTACAGTATTCCTACTATTTTTTATTGATAACTTTAACCGACTTGGATAAAATTTAAAATAAATAAAAAATAGCCTAATGTAATATTTCGGTACGTTACTGATAACTGAATTATTCTTTGTTTTCTGCTAACTACCTACGTAATAAGCAGTTTAAAATTGATGTATTTTCTGCAACACGTATCACTAACACCAATAAAATAACAGTTGTGTTAATATTAATTATTAATTTTAGCTGTAGATTCGCGATATTCTACGATGCGATGCGAAAAGAAACCACTTTCTTGACAAAATTTACATATAAATAAAACGCTGTACAATTCTTAATTGATAAGATTTAGCATTTACTTTTACATTACAAAACTACTTATTTCTAATGTATATATGCGAAATAAGAGCGCAAAAAAACGTAGACACAATAGATACTTAAGTTATTTTCCAATAGCATAACGAAAGTGTGTCTGTGGTCATGGACTAGCAATATTCTAGGTACATAAATACAACTATTTTAATACACAAATACAGATCAAAATCTGGTGATCTAGTAAAATAATAAAAGTCATAGAGGTTGTTTTTGAAGTAACTTATATTTAATTTCAGTAATTTTTTAAATAACAATATTTTTTTAAAGTTACTAAAATATGAACCCATTTTTTCGTAATGTAAACGATAGACAATATTATTCCCCTTCCGAATAAGCCTATTTTTATCTCAGTATGACCAAAACTTTGAGAGTATGATTTTTTTTTTATACATACACGTAAGCGAATATCGTTCAAGAAAGAAAATACAAAACGGCTGTCATATATAGAGGAAGTGGATTGGACCCCAGTATGTGTTTGTGTATTAAAATAGTGATAATTTTTACGTACCCAGAATCGCTAGTTTATGACAGGACATTGTATATACCTAAACAAGTTGCTTGTTGCTTACCTCAGACGATAGCCCTTTTGATAACATTAAAAATAACATTTACATAGGTATATGTAAGCTGTAAGCACCCTTTTTTTCACAAATTAAATTATAATTTGTTACAATTTAGAGACTGACTATATGAATTTTCAAAAGTAAAATAAAACAAAATTATTGTAATAAAAATAAATAATTATATCATTACCACAAAGTAATTGTTACATTATATATACACAATAATACATATGACAAAAATATTTTCCAAAAATTTCCAAAAACTAAATACATAAATTGTAACAAAAATGTGAAAATCGTTATTATAAACCATTGTAAAAAAGAATTTATCCCCGTAAACAGATGGATAAGACTATATTAGAATAATAACCCTTTTATGAAATAGTATATTAATATATTATATATCAAATAATTACCAATATTACACACACGCTACCTTATTGTAAGAACACATTTTTTTTCTAAGTAACAATATCTATTTTGGTTAATCAGCATCGGAAAAATTATGAGCAAGATGTAGGTATAAGTACTCGTATGTGGAAGTAATTTCCTTCTTGTGAGTTCTTCTTACCACATTTTATGACAGACATTGATTTCGTGTTAGGTACATAAAAAGAAAATAAAAAAAGTGCCAGAAAATAAATGTTTCAAAAACAATAATACAAAAATGTATTATAAAGATCAATTAACAATGTTTCACAGGCGATTGTAGTAAGTAAATAGTTTTATTTTTAAAAGCACAATTGAAAATCTTTAAAAAGTTTTATTAAAAACTTTGTTGTTTGTTTAATTATACACCTGAAACACCCGAAACACCCGAAACTTCCCAATAACGATGTCATAAAATGCTAAACTTTAAACAAATTGTCTAAAGTTTCATTCCCTGAGTCCCAGTCTTTTAACAATATTAGAACGGCTGTGCAATTATTTCCACCTATTCACGTTTTTTACGAATTAAATAAAAAACGAGTCTTAAATCGTCGCATGTGTGTAGGAGTCATTAGAATTGTATTCGTATTTCTTTTCATTTGCCTGTGTTCGCGCCTAACGGAACGGTAGTACGAGTATATGCTAAATCTATGGTTCGCGAACTGAGGCGTGAGCGTCGCCTCAGTCCTTCACGCATAATAATTTCATCCATAGTGACTCAATCAGTACCATAAACCCTAACTATCGAGTGCTTAACGCTTGCGTACTCGTCAAGTCAACCACTTTGTTTAACAGCAATTGTATTCACATAGCATGTGTTAATCTGCTAACTTAAACCTCACTAACTTCAACCTTTAAGAAAAAATTCTTTATATTCCTGCACAGGCTGGAATCTGATAGGTAAGTAGTCGGCGCCACGACAGAAAGATTTTTGTTGTCAGAGTAAATGTTCTTAAAGTGTTATATTACATTTTCACATTCACAGCAAAAATCAAATTACAACATAGAAATGAACACAGTCTGGTTTTTTTCTTTTTTCTCAAAATAGGTACAATTACAATGTCATAAGACATGGTCGTTCTTCAATAATTGCACAATCGTTCTTATTCAAAATCGATTATTGTTACATTCATATTAACAAATATGACTGGATAATATAAAATTCCTTGAACATTTACACTTTGGACATTATCTAGATCAAATTTCCAACTGGATCTCTCAATCAAAGTATTTTTTTCTATAGAGATTGACGCTTTATTGCAAATGAGTGTTATATGAAAATAGATAAAGAAGATAAGAAGATCCAAATATCATGGTATAACAACGTCGAGAGCGGTAATAAACAATATCCTTTTTGTCATGGTGTAAAAGTAACAGTGGCGAGATAAAAATGATGGGGTGGTCAGACAAAATCAGGTGGCCTAGGGTCTGCCGCGGTGCGCACACGCCTGGCAGCCGGCCCGGGCCAAGACCATCCGCTCTCACTCAATGCCACCAGTCACACGGGCCCCACCCACTCCGTGCTGTCCTGAAATATAACCAATCTTACCGTTTTACTCTTCGCTTTTACAAATACAGAACTGATATATTATGCAACTAACCACATGATGCACTTATTACAAACTAGCTGGTGCCCGCAACTTCGTCTGCGTTGTTATAAAAATTAAACACTATTGATGGCGCCATCTATTAAACTACTATAGAATTATGTGAAGCGGCGACATCTATCGGATTTAGGTAGAACTGCTTGGTGATACACCTGTGCACCTGTGCTCTCCTCTGCAACCTAATATTTTTCCAGGATAAAACCTTAACGAAAACCTTCCTCAGGAATCCCTCTTGACAGATTAAAACCTCATGAAAATCCGTTTAGTAGTTTTTGAGATCATCGCGGCGGGGGACTTTGTTTTATAAAATGTAAGGATAATGTGAAATTATTAAGAAGAATAGTATTTCCAGTGTGAAAAAGTACCTGTGTGGTAATGGCGTTGGCGTTGGCAGTTTTTGCGTGCATGGGGCTCTGAGGGGCGGCGTTGCTAAAATAGCCTCCGGGTCGGGGGCGCAGGTGTCGGTTGTGCATTTCCATCTGAACTATCTTCATAAACTCTATTTGAGCAGCCAGCTTCTGAACTTCCTCCTGGTACGTGATAAATGAATTTCAAGTTGCTAATGTTTCGAGGAAATTTCTTATTTTCACTAAAGTTCTGAATTGGGGTATTTTTGGAACACGAAAACTTTTAATAATACTTTGTAAATTGATAACAACATAAAACTTAACAGGAGATTTTACATAAACGTCCATATCGTCTACAGTTACAATATACTGAAGTGAATGTTTCTTCAGTGCTCAATTTTACTTATAAATTTTTGTGGTATCGCTATATTCCGTCGTGTCTATACCTACTAGTATAGGATACCTATAGTATACCAGTGGCGATACATTAGTTGGAACGGGCGGCCGTTTTCAGTAACATAATATCAAATTATTGTTATTGGACAAAATTTGAACTAACTTTACACCATTGACAAAAAGTTTATTATGCTATGTACAATTTCGTAACAACATTTCTTGTACACGTATGTACACCCTTAGTAACCTAAGTCGCCCCTGCATCAAGTTACCTTGAGCTCTTCATTCTCTTGATAGAGGTCGGGTGGGTCGTCGGGAACCAGCCCGATGCCGTTGAGCGAGGCGGAGGCAGCCACGCCGCGTGCACGCGCGCGACTGTCCCATGTATCGCCAGTTCCGCGTACTACGCGCACCACCTAAGGTCAAAAATACATATTTCTATATTCCTTTTTCGAAGAAATTCGCACGATCTAACGTTCTTCATAGATATCCTCACATAGTTTTCGCAGTTGCGTGTATGATACATACAAACATTTTTGCAGCAAGATAATTTTTAAGAGACAGTTCCTTACATCGAACTGGTTGCTATAAATATTCGAAACATGCGTAGTTTTAAAGTAAAACATAGTGTCATGTTAGGGTTAAATAATCAATTGCCAAGACTAATTGTATGCCCCCCAAAATTGCACTTACAGGTATGTATGGGATAATTATACAATATATAGGAGGTGAAACCCTGCACACCCAGTCATTTTCAGATTCTTGAGATAAGAGCGTTACCCTAAGCACTCATCCAAAGGGTTTCTAGGAAAATATTTAGTAAAAGTAATTAAAAAATATATATTAGACTCACCTTTGGCAAGAAAACTAGTAACACTGTAGTCGATGTAGACAACTGGGTTCTTATGAAGCCGAGAAGGTATTTTATGTCAGGGCCGGCTCGAGGCAAAATTAACAAACTGAAATTGATTAATTATAGTTCAGTATATTTCTTAGTTGCTATTATCCAACTCGCTTGTCAACTGTCACATTTTTGTACTACGAGTACTTCAATGAATCTATTTTTTTCGGTTCCGGTGTGGTAGTGAATTTATTTTTAATTCTAATCCATCACAAAATTCACATTAATTAGTGCCAACATTTAAAGAAACTGTAACCCACTATATTAAATTATTTGGCATAAGTTAATAAGAACTAGCATGGTATACTCACTGAAACGCAATCATGAGCGAATTGACGGTGAATATATTATAAATGGCTATCGAGATCAAGCGAGCCTCGTTGTAAAGGCTCTCGGCGTGACGAACGCGGTAGCATACGCGCACACCCCACAGCAAAAACAGGATTTCTCCTGCAATTGATTAAACTACCCTTAAACTGTGTTTGAAAGCTAACGTGATCGAAATGGTTCTTTTACTTATGAAGATCTGTTCAGGCGTTTTGAAGATTATCAGCCCTTCGTCAACTAGATTATTTCCTAGTTGACGAAGGATTTCACTAACTTTGAGAGGTTCAATTGATGTAAAATATGGTATATTGTTACTTCGGTGGTATTTACATATCTGATGTTGATCTGATGCTGCACTTCCTCTTCAGCAACTTACAGCAAATATAGCGTGTTTTGGGCTTAATAGGAAGTCGGGGGTTTTGTTTATGATTTTAATACTAGCTTGTAATATTTTTAACATTGGTGATTTTTGTCAATCTTTACAAAATAGGTTTAGACTTCGATACAATTGGTTTAGATAAATAATATTATAATTAAAATTATATTCATATAGTCAACTTGAATTTATTTTATTATAAATACTTAAAAAATCCTACTTTAGTAATATTAACAAAATAGAACTAAGAAAAAATAATATCTTACCTATAGCCAAGCTGTGATCCCACCAATTGTAAGTACATTGTTTGAATTTTAAACCCTTGTTATCTGTAATCTTTAAAACAAATAAAGTTAGCAGGACAAAATTGGCTATCACAGCCCAGAAAAAAAATAATAATAAGAAGCTATTCTTCTTTTTTTTATCTAATTTTGACACATTTATAAAATTGAATACTATATTTTCATTAGTCACATCCATTATTAGTTCCATTTTATTCACTAAGCGTCACGTCAGTTATAGCGAACAAACAAAAGACGACTAGCGGTAAACAAAATGTTATGTATTTATCATAACAAATATGTTATGAGGAGTAAGTTTTTTTATTTTTATTAGAGATAGCCTATCTCTAATAAAAATAAAAAAACTTGCTCTTGGCTAGAATCTAGCCGTGTAGCGAAAATGAGGCCTTTGATGAAGCGAGCTCACCCAGAAGATTCACTCGAGCTTTGAAAAGATTTGGGTTATATGAGCTCGGAAACACAGACGCCGCAAAGTTAAATTTCTTGAATGGAAAATGTCAAGTGCTCACCACTTCTGCGTCAGGTGGGGAGGACAGAGTCCAAGTGCAGAGGTAGACCAGCATGATGAGCAGTATGGGAGCCATCCACTGCAGTAACTGCTTGTCTGTCAGTTTCAACTTGTGGGCGGATTTCACGCGATACGTTAGTGACACCCTGTAACAGTATGCCAAAAAAAAAATTAAATTCCCCCACATTACATTGGATTATCTTTCATAACTAAAAATATATTTTTTTGTTTTAGATCCTTGGATCAATTAACTTTTGAGATTTTTGCGGGCGGTTTAATGATTGACTGAAGATTGAAGCATCTTTTTTATACGAAGCCAAAATATTAATTTTCTGGCTGGTGTCCGCGAAAAATAAAAGATGTTAATTTGAAAATATTTAACATCTTTATCCCTGTAACTACATTCACGCCCAATTTCAATATTAATGGACGATCCCTAAGGAAATTAAAATTTTTACAGGACAAAAAGTATTCTATATAGGTAATAAACAATCTTTGTGCCGAATTCCAACCAAATCCGTTAAGCCGTTTTTGCGGCTTTGTCCCAGTACAAACATCCATACATTTGTCCCCACAAACTGTCTCATTTATAATAGTACATTTATGTATATTCAAATAGGCGTGCGAAATGGATAGATAGAGCTCATTCCTCAATTTCCGTTTGCCTTTTATCCCCTCACCATTATCCTACTGCTATAAGATGTTCACTTATATCCCCTCGCCTAACAATAATAAATCAAGTGATAATCTTACTTCAATCAAATCAAACACAAACTCTTTCACTCGAAGCTGTTTTGTTAATACTTACAATATTAATGCCAGCACAGTAGGTATATTATGAACTGTTCAGATTTGAACACCAGTTTACCACATAAGAAATTATTTATATACCTAGTATACACATTATTATTTATTATTCGTTTTGTTTCCTAAACCTACCTCCAAGTCTTCATGAGCAGCGCGGTATATGTGATGCAGAAGCCCATGTGACGGGTCCACTTTGTGGCAATACAGGAATATCTGTCTAATACTGGAAATATGGCGGCCATCTGAAATTAAAATACAATTTCAAATAAGCTTAGCGGCATAAAAACAATTTACTTTAAAAATAACAAATTCATACTATCGATATAATATCCTTTATCTATATATTTATAAATTATAAATAAAAATGCTTGCATAAAAATTTTATTTTATAAGAAGATGAAAAACAAAATGAAATTTAAATAATAGTGGTTAAAATGCTTACTTCCATATACATAATAGCACATCCCAATAGTGTAATTGATAGAAACACAGGACTGGCCACCCTGAAAACTTTTACTCTTCTATGGTGTCGAGTATAAATTGTAAGCAGGACCGTCATTACTGCACAAGTAACAGATATCACGAGAAGAGATATCCTGTAAATTAAATTAATTTATTATTAAATTAATTTATACTTAAAACAAATCCAGTAAGAGAAAACAAGTTTTTATTGGTTTTTTTTTTAAACTCAGATAAAATAAAAACTAAATATAAGAGCCCCGTGGACGGCAAAATGAAGCCGGTAAAACTACGGCTTCTTACATATACACATAATAAACGTTTACACGCACACAAATGCAATCAAATTACACATCGCCTTACTAAAATATTTACTAGTGAAAATGCCGAATTGCACACATTTTACATGTAAGTATACTTGGAAACCAATATTTTCAATAAAAATTGAAGTTATAGCTTGGAACACAAACATAAAATACAGTAATCGACCTACGTAGGCTATGTGTACGTACACATGTTTATTAAACCGGCTTTACTATGTTGCCCGCAAAATTCTGTCTATAGTTTTTATTTGGTCTGAGTTTTAAAATAAAAACTATGTGCGGGGTAAAATACATAATACATTTGAAAATATAATATTTTTGATTGCTTACATATACCATTGGATAACTTTCCCTCGACAAACAAAATTGAGATACCTATAATATGTATAGGAAAAATCCTTTGCTGTGTTGTGCTGCACCATACTGTCAGTCAGCGCCGGCCCTAATTATCTAATTCTAAATAATAATTTAATATATATTTTGAAGTCAAACTTACCGAAATGGCCAATTGTAAGTTGCCAGGCAGGGCTCCGGGCCACTGCATGTTTCGCATCCTGGTTGACATTTTAAACATTCGTATGGCTCACTCCAGTTTTCTAAACCATTCTCCTCGAATTCTTGGTAGGCAACTAATGAAAATATAAACAACACATTATAAAGAAATCTATAAGTTAAGTATTAAGTAAGCACACTGGCTGCCAGCAAGAATGTTCATAAAAGTGATTGGTTAAGTTAAGCCGTTTCTGAAATTGGCGTGCACAAATGCACCTGACAGACGAGCAGACAATTTGTGACAAAATTACGTGTACTTACAAATTGTTTTTTTTTTTTTTTTTTTTTTTTTTTTTTTTTTTTTTTTTTTTTTTTTTTTTTTTTTTTGTAAAATTGTTTTAATGTAAAAACACGACTCGTTTACGATTTTATTATATGTAACTTATTACTTGGATGAAAATATTAAATGGTTTATTTACTTAATCTACTTACAGAATAGGTACACCATCACATTTTAGTAAAACTTAACATTGGGCGATACTATAGGTAGAGGTATATAAATAGGTAATAGGTAACTCAACTGACAAAGTTACAACTCCGAAGTTTAATGTCTTTAATGGATCTGTTGAACTACTTACCCTCAACTAAAGATCCATTAAATCCTTCGGGATGATGTATTGAATAATATCCATCTCTACATCGGCAAATATACGACCCTCGTGCCCAACCTGAATGTCTAGTCATCATTTCTCTATTAGGTTTGTATTCACACTGTAAAACACAATCCATACAATTACCCTTTAAATAATTAATTAAAAATGTCGTACATATTCACAATTTTAAAATCAAGATTTAAAAATAATATTGATTTAAGAAAAATTAAAACGCAATAAGTAATTCTTTAATGGGTCTGTCTGTCAAATACCTGTCAAATACCGAGATATTTACAGCAACGCCATAGGTGCTGCAAGTGCGTTGCCGAACAAAGTATCCTAAGGATGAAGAATTGGTAAGCATCTCTTACTCACTAACCGAAACACAACTGCACACACGATGTTATTTCACGGTGATCTTCTGTAAGGGGGCGGTTACTGCCGCCAGAAGGGCTGCCACTACTTGTCAGATCCAGACCAGAGCCAACTTTGAAAAATTTTCAATATTGACCAGCCGGGAATCAAAACCGGGAACCCTAGAATAGAGCGTTAAGCCAAACACTCTAACCACTCATCTTAGGCTTGTCTTAGTTTTGGCTTTAATCGAAATAATATTTTTGAAATAGAAACAGTCACTTACATAAGTAGTCTCGTTAGGGCATTTATGAGTTCCATGGAATGAATAAATTTGATTGTCATTTTCCTCTTCATTGTCTACTTCGCATTGATTTATTTCCAAATTAGATATGTCTATGTCAAGTGAAACTACTCCTTTCAATCTGTGGACAAGAAGTAGAAAATAAAATAGAAGGCTTAATACGAATCTTAAGAACTTAGTTATTAAGGTTAAATAAAAAATGTTTATTATTTTTTGCTTTTCAGTTTTTTCGGCGGTTTAATTTTTTGTTAAAAATGTTTTTTTGTATTGTTGCTTAGAATCGTTACATTTTACGAAAAATTCCCGTACCTTTTTACGTATACCAGATAAATTCGTACTTACCCCCGAATGGTAGATACAGGGACCGTATACGAAAGAAGCCACCGTTTGGCTTCACAACTGTAATACGGATAAGTCCACCATCCTTCCATCGTAGCTCCAGGAGGTGACGGCATAAATTTAGGAGAACGGAGTGATTCGCTTTCGTGCGCCGAGACGTACCTACAATTCACGTCAAATACATTATTCATACACAACTCACTTATATTATGAATTCGCACATTCGAGAATAGAGATAGATGCTGTTGCATTATCATAGTGTTAACTTTAGTACTACTGTTCATACGGATATGATCATCTAACTGAGTTCCATGTTGAGTTTTGTTTCACTTCATGAATATATTACTTACTTACGTCTAAAGCATACACTAAGTTAAAACTGCTTTTAAATCGAGTAAGAAACTGCCTTTTATTTCACAATTATTTTAGCTGCAGGACGTCCACTAGGACTAGGCTATGGACTAGGACCATAATTTTTCTATAGGTCCGGTCAGAAGCAGCCAGGATCCACCGTCAACCGGCGGCCCTTAACAGGTGTCCACCTAGAGGTCTGCTGCGCTTGGCAGTCCGTGGCCTCCAATCGAGAACTGTATTCTCCGTATTCTCCAATTCTCCGTACTGTGTGTCCTGCCTACTTCCACTTCCACTTACTGATTCGTTGGCTTATGTCGGTAACCCTGAGCATAGCCCTCTCCATAGGTCTTTTGTTTTAAGGCACTGAATAATTTTGGGCTCCCAGAGTATTACGGTACCATAACCTTATACCGAAAACTTTGAGGATGATATCGCTGGAAATCACTTTTAAAAATTAATAACAAGTAGCGTAGAATGTAATGGTTCGATACAAAACCTACCAGGGATATTCAGGATCAGGCGGTATCTCGATCTGTGGTGCTATAACTGCGAGTGGTTCGGCTATGCCATACCGCTCCCAAGCCACAGCACTGTTGACTAGACCGTCTGATCGCAAAACAACAGCCCTTGCTCCAACAGCACGTTCCGTTGATGACGACCCCATTACAAGGCCTTGGGACACTGCCACTAGAACTTCTGAAATATTTAATTAGGGAGTTATCACATTTATTCATTGGAATGCGTGCACGTCCGTTCAGATTTCCAAGACTATTCATATCGGCTTTCGCATCATAGAGGCGAAAATGAGGAAAGTGTATTTTATTAACTCGCATGCTAACCGCCGCGTTCAGGAATGAGGCCCGCGCAGTCCTTAGCATGCCGCGGTACTTCACGACGTGCCTATGCATCACGTGGTATGACGCGGAACGCTAAGGTATTGAAATAAAGGAGTGTGAGTGCTAAGATCATAGCAATAAGGTTAAAAATAATATGTTTAGGAAAAAATATTTTGCTGTGTAGGACCGTGCCATACCGTCAGTCAGCGCCGACCCATTCAGCGCTGTTTTTTCGCGATTCCTCGTCGACTGTACATCGACGACTGTACGCGGCTGATAGAAGCGGTTAAAATCGCCCAGCGAAATGCGAATGGAGCTGAATAAGTGTAGTTATACCATTATATACATGTTTTTGTCACATAAGCACCGTAAGTTTCTAAAATACAAATACTCGTATTTATATTATTGACCTAACCTGCAGTTTCTAACCCTAATTGCTGTAATAGGTTAGCGGCAAGATCAGCCCGCGCTCTCGCAGAATCCCATCGTGATGCATGAAGTGGTGCCCGAAGTCTTCCGTAACGATGAGTGACGCAAAGCGCCCCAGTAGCACCAGTTGCTACTGCGTGTACTAACCGAAGTGAGGACTCCAATTCTTCCTGAAAACAAGTTCATATATTTGCTTGAAGTAAGTATTTGTTACAATTAACAGAATACCTACAGACTTACAGAAGATCAGATATAGTGAGCGAAGCCATATTCCTGTCCCTTCTCAATCACTTGATCCTTAATTCTTCTGTATTCGGTTCTGGAGTTGCTTGTGTTACTGGCGACGGTGGCTACCTACTATCAAGTGGACCTTCAGTCTATCTGCAGACCTTAACATAAAAAAAAGAGTTACAATTCCAGTAGAGAATATTGGAGGAATTATTTACATAATATTATCACCACGATTACACATCATCTAATAATTTACATAATAACTACACCCTATAAGTCGCAGACACCCGACGCAAAAACGGGGTGTTATAAGTTGACATGTGTGTCTGTGTGTCAGTCTGTGGAATCATAGCTTCTAAATGGATGGACATATTTTGATCCGTTTTTTTTTTGTTTGAAAGCTAACATGATCGGGATTATTCTTAGCTATAATTCATGAAGATCTGTTCAGGCGTTGAACACATTAGCTCATTTTCTAGTTAACGAGGGGATTTCACTAACTTCCACATGTTTGATTGATGTGAAATTTGGTTTACTGTTACTTCGGTCGCATTTCCACGACATGGTAACCTTGACCTAACGCTTCAGCATCAAGTAGTCTGCAGGACACCCAACTCCTAAGTTATTACAGCATATATAGCAAGTTTGGGCTCAATGGAAAGTCGGGGGTTGGTTAATAATAAAATTATTATTATTATAGCTTGTTTAATTTAAATAGTGACGTACCAGGCCGTTATTAATTTCGTCTATTCTCACATATTTAAATTAGCTTGTTAGTGACATTATTGACACAATATTATTGACACACAGAAAACTCTTAGCTGTAAAAAGAAGAGATTATTGATTTAAGATGAGTAGAAATAAGCCGATTAATACTAAAGCTCTCATAAAGCGAAAGTTTTGATTCAGTTTTTCATACTTTTATGAAGATGTTTGGTGAACAAACTTACTTCATCTATAATGTTTTTTTTACAAGATACTTACGAACTGCAAGGAGAGAATTTTGCACCGTATTTTATATTAAAGGTTATTATGAGTATAATTTACTTTACGTGTTAAGTTTTTAATGCTAATAATAAAGCAATTTAGTTAGAAATTTCACTGAAAAAATTGTCTTACGAGAAAATGGTTTAAACCATAGAGTTACAAACTGTTACTGTTATAATGGTTTAAACACTAAATTTTCTTTTATGTTAATGTCAGACAGGCTGACATTCCATTTGATAATAAATGGCTACCGCCGCCTATTGTTAAACTTTTACGTGGTACAAAGTGCGCTGCCAAACGTAGTAGGATTCATTATCATCACCACCATCATCATCTCAGCCGCAGGACTTCCAGTGCTGGACATAGGCCTCCCCATTCATAGGCAACCCATAATATAGACATAACTAAACTATTACTATATACTTAGTTCTAATAGAGTTTTAAACTATTCTCTATAAACTTCGCATTCATTTAGAACTTTCTTTGTTTTTTTATAGATTTGTATAGAACAGTTCGACAAACATTTTCCCTTGTACAGTTAGGATTACATTGAGAAATAATGAACGCCATGTTATCAAAATAAGTTAGCGAACTTCCTCCAAACAGCTTTATTACTCCTTCGAACGCAAACGAGGAGAAGCTCATTATCTTCGCAGATGAGCCTACTTTAAATTTAATTTATACACAATCGGGAGAAGCATGTAGACGAGATAGTAATTTCAAAATGTTAATACACTTTTCACTCCTATTTTATTTAGTATCTTTACATACAAATAGCTTGTTTCGATATCAAAAAGCCCATTTTAGTTTTCATAAATTCTTGTATAGGTATATAGAAAGAAACACATTTGAGTTTATGAAGTTAATTAGATTGTTATATGTTACTGGCGACCCGCTCCCGGCTTTGCACGGGGTGCAATTTTTTATATACACCAAGCAGTTCTACCTAAATCCGATAGATGTCGCCGCTTCGTCTAATTCTATTCTATTGTTCACTTAATTCTATTGTAGTTTAATAAATGGCGCTATCAATAGTGTTATATTTTTTTTTATTTTTCAACGCAGACAAAATCGCGGGCACCAGCTAGTTGTTGTATAATTAGATAAGAATGACTATCGTCGTGGGTAGCCCTGTAATAATAGCTGTAAAAATTTAAAACGGATAAATAATAAATTTCAAGATATTAAAAATAGGGCATTAAATTGAAACACTAGCAGTAGTACACAATAAAGATATAGTTTACGGGTACTTTGAAATAATATAATGTATTCACTTAAAGTGCTGAGGTATCTTGGAACATTTTGAACTAAACATCCCTCGTGAGATGGGTTCTATGGCTAACGAAACTTGTGTTGTTTCCTTGTCAAATATAATACAATGTTCATTGTTCCTGACATCGTTGACGTAAATTAACATCATTATACTCGTAACAATCATTAGACATGTAGTTACCTATACAGTGTGTACCTATTAACATAGATAAGTTCAATTTAGTGACTGAGAGAATGTCTAGTATGTAATCTATTTACTATCCATTATTTTATATTGATATCTTTGATGAATCTATAATCGTGATCTATACATACTTATAATAAAATCGTAAACGAATCGTGTGCTCATTAAGGTTTGAACAAGTTGTACTTTATGGTCAAAATAAATAATTTGTAGAATTTTTGTTTGTGCGCTTGTGCACGCTAATCTCAGAAACGGCTTAACCGATTCGAATGCGGTTTACACTGGTGTATTGCAGCAAGTTTCCCATAACATTTAGTGTTTGTTTCATTCCAATCGTTTTGCAAACATAAGAGTAATACCGAAATACCAAGCGTACGAAGTTCGGACTCAGCTATTAGTCGTTTTGTCGGATATACCTATGTAATAACAATAAAAATATAATTCTTATGGGTCCTGTACATATCTATAAACAAAGGATTTCCAAAAAGTTTAAAACGACTTGTACACTAACACGTAGTAACCCTAAAAACCTGGAGTAGTGAAACGTTGAAAATAATTGAAGTAAGATAACGTTATCGGCTATGAAATTAAAATAAAAGAAAAAACTAAAAAATTGGGCGCCAGCTAACTAAAAAATGAAAAAAAATCATATGTTAGCACTTAAAATATATTTAAACAAAACAAAAAAAAATACACAGGGGGTGGTCCTTAAGCCCGTACGTTATTATATATATATATATGTGTGAAATTTAAAATTTGATTCAATAACTCCGGCTAATAAAAGTTAAAAACTTAGCTGGATATGAATAATGGCTGGATGTAATAATATAGTTTTCCTTCTCGGCAAAATAAAACACGCTGCTCATCAGTGTCACCAAGGAAAAATGAAGAAGGCTCATCAGAATGTAAAATGCGGATAAAACCCAGGATTCATTATATAATAATTATATATCTCTAATTAAATCCATGAATGACAAAAAACCAAAACAAAAAACCATAACAAAAAACCCTGAAATGAAAAAGAAATAAACACAAATCTAAAAGAAAAAATATGTGTGCCTGACCGTGGGAATCTAAAATTTAGATATAAGATCCCTAAATGTTAATAATTTATTCAATAAATGGTCAGGCAAAAACAAAACAAGAGTAAAATAAAAAAAATACAATTGCATAAGGATTAAAAATAAACTGCAAAAGATAATAGAATTAAATGAGTAAATTAACAATAAATTTAAAATGAACTAAAACACAAATTATAATAAAAAAACATTAATCAACAATCTATCATCAGAAATAAGATGAAATACGTACCCATTTATAAACCGGGGTTTTTTTACATAAATATTTAAAACTGAATAATTAAAATTTTAAAAGAAAATGAACTGGCAAATACAGGCTATTATCAGCACAAAAACTAAACCGCTCTCTGCGAGCGACAGAGAAACAAAAAACGCTCTCTGACTGAAAATTTTGAATATTGAACGTCAAATGCAATTCTATATATTTAAAAAAAATAATAAGTTTTTAAATACTTAAATAAATAAATAAACAAATAAGGTAATATAACTAATAAAATAAATAAAATAAGTAACGCTACGTTACAGTAGGTATACGAAGTGGATATTATTACATAAATATCACTAATAAAATAACACTTTTTGACACCAATAAGAAAACCAAAATTCTAGTCCAAATTGCTTATCGTACTTGCGTAATATTGCGTAACGCTATGAACCTTAATGGAATGAATTGTTACGTTATGAAGGGTCAAATGTACTAATTGGACAATTAAGGGTGCTTCTATTCCATTCTTGTATGAAATCGTTGCCCTGAATGTGGCACCATATTTGATGAAATTGTATCAGTACCTAACTTAAAAGTGTTTGATCGAAATAGGTATTACAGATATCTAAGACAATAGATATCATTATCATTGTATCTTAGTTATTTTTTGTTAGTGATAATATGGAGAAAACAAACAGGATTGGTAAAGAAAAGTAGTGAATATTTATTTGAAAGAACCCTTCGCCAAATGAAGGGCTTATCTAATGGATAAAATCCGTCTCTATGGATTAGGCTGTTTCAACTCAGTTATCATCAGCTATCTTTATGTAGGAAATTGAACATTTTCCATGTTTATACAATTATTATAAACTTCCAGACTACATGAGAAAAAGTATCCAGTATTTTATTGGTTTTTTTGAAGTTGTCTTCCGTTTTTATAAAATAGAAAGACTGCAAGTGCTTCTTCATTACTAGTCATTTGACATCATTAAAAAGACGATAGATCTCAAAATGTTGTGTTGTGTATATAGAAATGTTAAAATTAGATTAATTTTCAGTCGTTTTCAGTCGCGTAATGTACGAACCTCGAGTCGCGAACTATTATCCTACTGATATTCGACTGATAGTATCGTCTCTAATGAACATACTAATGTGCGAAGGGCATAAGTGATATTTTTTCCGTCACTAATATTCTAAACTCTTCACAATATATAGCATAATTGAAATATTATAGCACAATATATGTGAACATTTATAGCATTATTTTCCTTTTATAAAGGCTCGTTACATCTTTGGAGCATAGTATAATGTCAGGCATTTAGGGCAAGAGCTGTACAAGTATATGTACACCACACCGGACCCGATTGTGGAATGAGGGTGCTATTAGAAGACTCGTCTCCCCTTTTATGTGCACTGCGCATCTAGATATAGACATTTGCTAACTGAACTAGAATATAGAACTGCATAGAATTTTGTGAATGTATATTAGTAACTACATTTTAATTTTATTCTATACGATAAATGTAAAACGGACAGGCAGATGGTGCATTAGATTAGGTGTCGGAGTGGAGCTAGTTGATAACTATGAATCAAAATTGTATAGGGAGAATTTTTGTAAAAAGCAAGTAATAATATCGGGGCAATAGGCTCTGGTACGTTTTAATACTACCAATATGGCTCTGGTACGTTTTAATTTTTTTAAACCAACTAGCGACCCGACTCGGCTTCAAAATTAAAAACTATAGGCAGGTACAAACCTAGTTCTTATACAGACTAGTAACCACGCTAATTATTCTACCAAAATTATTCAGTAGGTATATTCGAGAGCAAAATGATTTTCACGTATATAACTTATATAATTGAAAGTTGCGTTTGATTAAATTGAACACGTGACCACGTGAATAACTACGTCACATTTTGCATACACTAGAATCGATCAACCGCAAACTAACTGATGCACAAATGCAACCATGAGTCCTAGACATTTTAAATAACACATATTACATGGGCTGAAATATGTGTTAGTGACCGCAATAGTGCAAAGTTGACCCGAAAAAACGTCTATATTTGCTGGGCTAATCCGTGTCCGCCGTAATCCGAGCTGAATTCCCGCTAACTATACCTAACTTACGTAACAATAATGGACTTTTCTCATCATGTATTTTACGCAATTTGGAAATAATATTTTGTACTTAAGTAGTTGTGGTAGGATTATTTTTTACAAAATGAAAAAATTCACAGGACCCTGGTGACTTTTCAACGGAACTCCAAATTAATTTAGGAATCGCTTCTCTTATAGAGTAAAACAATAAATCAATTCAATTTAGCTGCCAGCTGACCTTTGTATAAAAAAAATTACATTTAGTATACATTACTTGGCGAATATTAATGACTATGTGACTTGATCTTGTGGTCTACACAAAAAAAATTCAAACGCTTAGAAAAAGGTTCGATTCTTTACCTTATTAAATGCTTTTAGTGTTTTTTTATGTTAAAGGATGGCAAGCAGGTCGACGACGGTCCACTTGATGACAAGCTATAATATAAGAAGTGAGCTGACGACCGTGATAGAATACATGATAAATGACAAGGCGGTGTTATGAAAACGGTTAGGTAATGTTCCATTAGGCTGTGGTCTTTTCTAGGCTTCTAGGCTAGGCGCTCACGGAGAGATAGACCTCCCAGACGCTCTCGCGCTAATAGCAACCGTCCACAAAGGACGGAAATCCCGACCCCCGCCTCAACCGACACCTAGGCAAAGTCCTAGGACTAAAAGCAATAAGCAAACCGAGAATAGTTTTACACACTCCTGTCACACACCCTGTGAAAATAAGCAGCCCAGATTGCTGTGTTTATCCCTTCACTATTTTCACTGTGTTTATCTTTTGAAGATTTCGCCTCTCGTGAAAAAATATCTCATGTTTACATAGAAATGTTCTGCGGTCTTTTTCACACGCTGATGTCGACGTTTGTCAGTCGTAGGCGGCGTTCAAACACTTTGCGGTGCGTCTCTATTTAACTAATGAAAGTCGTGTCTAGCGTCAGTATAATATCACATAATATAACTACAGGCAAGCACAGTTTGTGGACTACTGTTGTGATCGAGACGTCGTTCGCTGCTGCGATATGCGCTTATGATGTTGCATGGCGTTCAAACGTCGAGTGAAACATTTACGTTAAAGTCACACGTCACACATATAGTATAGAGTTTAATATGAGACCGTAGCCTTACTTACTCGATAAGTGGTCGTATTGGCATCTGCAGGCGGCAATGAAAGCAGAGCAAAGGGTAGCAGCAGCGCACTTGACATGCGCCGCGCACCCCCCATCTCTGTAAACCATTCGCGCGTAAAAGCGTGACTATCTGAAACAAATATTACATTTTATACTATCTGCCCACATTACACTAATTATTGTACGATCAATTTGACAATTGCTACAATGTATTTTGGTCGGCAGACAGGCTGCTGTCACTTGGCTGATGTACTTATATTATAAGTATGAAAGCTAGTATAGCAATTTAATTATAGGTATTATTAAAGCACATAGACAGCATTACCATAATATCTGTAAAGCTTGATTTTAGTATACTTTTCGTTTTATGTATTTGCAAAAACATTGAAAAATTTATTCGCAGTCACAATTTGCTTCGATACGCTGTAAGCGTTTGAAATGAAATCCCTTTTGCAATAATTGTATTCCCTTGTAATCCAAAAAGATTATGTTACAAGTATAAATCTGTCTACGAGTAGTATGGTTTTATCTGTAATATAATATCGCAGTATTGTGCTACTGCTACATTATTGTAAACTGTTATATTTTTTAAAAAAATATATAGATTCTCATGGCTTTTTTGTACTTATTTGTTTTAAGTAAACGTTGAACACAACGTTATACAAGCACCTTAACCACTCATCCGGTTATATAAAAATTATCCTATCCATCTCATCCCTAACGGGCTCGTCAAAATACTGTTATAATCCTTGTGATATACAAATATACTTTTAATATATTGTGTAATATAATATTACATTTAAGTATTTGTATTTGTTCAATTAAATGTAACCTTTTGAAAAGATGCCAATTTCATAGTTAACAAAAGTTTCATTTCATTTACAGGGACAGCTGTCAAAAGTTACAACATAAAGTAGCTATCCACAGTTTTCAGACTTGGATATCATATTGTTACGCAACTTATCAATTTCATTTTATTACGGCGCTCGGATTCGAGTAACGACAATCCATTCTGACTCTATTAAATAAACGATTTTACTGAGAAACGAGCGATAGGTAAAATCTAATAGATGTTTTGGAGCTGACTTCAACATAAATAGAGCTCCTGATCGATCCGAGGTACCTAGTTACAAAGTTACGTCAGAAGAGTTTCAGAGTTCCGCATATTTAAAAAACCTTTACTTTTTAATAATAGTATCAAATATTGGGCAGCTCGTCAGGCGGTAGTAGCAATCTTTTTACAGAAGACCACAGTGAAATAACAGTATGTGTGCTGTTGCGTTTCAGTGAGTGAGCAAGTGCCAGACCCTATTTCCCTATTTCTTTCTTACCCTTATTCCTGATCCCACAAGATCGGCAGCGCACTACCAGCACCTGACAACCTTTACATTTAAAAAAACTGTTTTACTCTCTTATTAGTTTCTGATATCTATGCCAAAACCGTGTGTTCCATTGCACCTTTAGAAAATGTGCTCTGTCATAGAGAATTCCTCAACGCTTGATGAAAAATATATTGAAATTGTCAGTTTCAATAGAATAAACAACAAAAAATATCGACTTGTCAATCGAATTGGAATAATAATATGTTGTCGAGATAGTCTAGATAGCTACTAATACGAAAGAAGCCCTATGAATCAAACAACACATAAATCAAAAGTGCAGTTTAGACAGATAGCATATACTCTTACTTACTAAAAATGAACCTAGAATTTAGCATAACGTACGAACTTTTATTACAGTTATTCACATAGGTAGATATGTTGAAGTAAAATGTGATAACTTGATCTTTATTGGATTATATATCTACAGACAGATTGTGATATATCTATATTTACCCATACGAGTATTAACCTCACAAGTCACAACGCTCACAACAGACTTTGAGTAATATTGATAAAGCAGTCATTAGGGTTAAAGTAAATAAGCTTATCTGTAAGCTATATCCCATTAAATGTGATTTTATGTTCTATAATAGATTTAAGCTTTCTAGATGCCCTAATGAAATTGAGCTTAAAAACCCGAGGCAAGAACTAGAAAATTCATATAAAAAGTCAGTAGGTGTAGAACGGTTGGGTGGGTTTAGGGTTACCAGGTCATCACAGTTACATAACTAATTTACCAGTAGCTAAACTGAAATGACATTCTTTTTTTTAAATGATCTTGTTAAATTTGTGTAGCGTGTGCCAGGAATATTTGTTCTCTAGTATACTTAATTACATTATATCATTATTTAATAGTCTTATTATTCTTTTAATATATAAAATGTTAATTTGGTTTGTGTACGCTTTAAAAACTCGAGAATGGACCCATTTTAATTCGGTTTTCACGTGTGGAAAGAGGGATACCCAGGAAATTTTCCCCGGGCGAAGCCAAGAGCGGGTCGATAGTAGTCTTATATTTTATTAGGAAAGAAGATGGGTTTTAATAAAAATTTCTAAATTTTAATTAAGTATATTATAGTTTTATTGACTATTTAATGTTATATTTAGGTTTAACTTTTAAGTATAATATATCTAAAATAGTTATGTTTTGAATACTAGTTAATGTTATAAATATTAATATCGACACATGTTAAATGTATTATTATTTTTTCTGTTACCTTTCTTCATATGGGGATGAAAAGTAAAATGTATATATAAACTTGCATGTCTGTATTTTATAGAATTAATGTTTGAAGTGACATGACATCACTGGCGAGAATATTCTTTATACAGCCAGTCAAGCGCTTTCACGTAGATCTCAAAAGAAATAACGTAGTCAGCAGTTTTTTTTCCTGTTTATAAAAAACTAGCCGATATCCGCGACTTCGTCCGCGTTGAATTATATATAGAAACTTTCCTCGTTGAACACTCTTTCCATTAGTGAAAACCGCATTATTAATATCAGTTGCGTAGTTTACAAGATCTAAGCGTACATACAGAATGATGATAGCTAAGTCAAATTGCTTGGTTAGCCAATACGTTATAGTGATGATGTTTTAGAAGATTCCAAACTATTTGTTTTTTAAAAGATAAGAAGATTCGAGTAGGAGGGTCACTTGATTGAATTGGTATTGCTCATAGTCAACCTTAAATATATCAGTCTTTTACATTGGAAGTAGTGAAAGCGTTTCCAGAAAATGCTAGGCTGTGCTTTTCTTATATCAATTCCGTAATAAGTCGGTAGGTACACCAATTACTCAGTGTTATGGGATTAATTTCGCTTTACGCATTACATATTACGTAATAGGAAAACAAAGCAAACGAGAAAAGAATCCGACTCTCTCAGCCCGTGTCCAAGATTAATTAGAGTGGAATAAAGTCATTTGGCTTTGAGTGCTTCGAATTAATTAGATCATAAGTATTTTCATAATTTAATTAATCTACGTCTGCCCAAAACAGAAAGATTTTACATGGAATAAGTTTATTATCTATACCTATATACATAGAATAAAATCGTAAACGAGTCGTGTCTGCTGTACATCCTTCCTTACATATTATAAAACAAAGTACTCCGCCGCGTCTGTCTGTCTGTTTGTTTCATGATAAACTCAAAAACCACTGCACTGATTTTTGCGGTTTTCACCAATGGATAGAGGGATAATCAGTGAAGGTTTTTACGGAAAAAACCCCGGGCGAAGCCGGGAGCGGGACATCTAGTTAAATACATTTTTGTAACACGTTGGTATGACGATGATTGTACTTATGCTACAGAAGTAAAAAAAATAGTATTTGCTTGCTTGTGTGTACGCTAATCTAAGAATGCTTTATTGCTTAAGAAGAAGAAACGCAGACAAAGTCGCAAGCAAAAGTTAATTAGATAAAAATGTAAATAGTAGAAAAATGTTATGTATAACAATGTTATAAAACTTCTAAAGTGTATAAGAATTATTACTATTAATAGGATATTAATGAAAAAAATACCTCTCTTTTTGTTATGTTAATTTTAATATGAAATGATACTTTTATCCAAAGATTGACCTAAAACTAAAGTAACAATTTTACACCTTGCCTTAATTTTTAAAATTGGCAAGCTGCATGCCCACTTACCTACTTCACTGTGTGATCTAGCCAAAAGTCTCAGTTATTGTTCTACGCGCAGAACATTTTGCAACCGATAGAGCTTACAAAGTTTAATCTGTAACACCACATTGCATTATTCTATCAACCTATTCTAAATTAGTAATTATTCATAGTTATTTTAGTATATTGTATTTAATATACATACTAGTCCTAATATTTATAATTAAAAATGTTAAGTTCGTTTGTGAACGCTTCAAAAACTTGAGAATGGATAAACCGATTTTAATTCGGTTTTGACACATGGAATGAGGGATAAACGGAGAAGATTTATATATATATAAATTTCACTCCAGTCGCAGCAGGGAACGGGTCGCTAGTAATATTATAAATGAGAAAGTTTGTATGTTTGAAAGTTTGTTACTCAGTCACACAAAAATGGCCGAATGACTTTGACCTGCACAGATCTGGATTAGCATAAATATAAGATAGTTTTTATCCTGAAAAAATGTTAGATTTCTGTGCGATTTTCAAATAACAAATTACAGCGCGTACGAAGTCGCAGGCACTGCTGGTAAGTAATTTATAATAAAATCCAACGTGATCTACTCGTACATAATTTTAGATCCAAATTTTATTTAAAGCAAAATATTATATCAAGATCAAATATAACATATTAAATTGTGCAGTTGCTATTGATAAAGTAAAAGAGATATAAATGATTCATTTAAGAGCCTCTTTCACCAACTACAAGTAAAGTGTTGATTAGTTACTTTTAGAAATAATTTTATGTTTTATTAAATTATGCACTCGGCTTACTGCATCCTTCGATAGGCGAATTTTTTTATTATTTTCTTTTTAATGTTTGGAACTTTTACCGTAGAAACAAAGGTATATTAGCTCCATTATTCCCGGGAACGGTCCGGACTTAAAATGGCGGTTAGTCTACTTGACACTTTACTCAGAGATGGTGAAAGAGGCCCTAAAACTAATAAAGTAGGTAATAAAATACACTAAGTCCTCACTTATTTCCAGAAAATAGTTTCTAAGCAACACACCCCACTAAACTGTCCCGGTGGGGGTGTTGAAATTGTATTAGCTCAAGACTAATTACCGTTTGCTCTTTTTAGTTCAACCCTGCAAAAAGGGAGTTACCGTAAAAGACTTTCTCCTCATATCGGGCAACGTTCCAAAAAACCTTTCACAAGAGCTATTTTAGATATAGTAGGAATCTTATTCTGGGCCGCAAAATATTCATTCACCACCTATACTAGAGAACTGATTTGAAAACTACCAAAAGCCGTGTAATGTAGTAAATTTCATGTTTGATATCTCTGGAGATACAACTAGTTGGATTTTCTTAACTGATTTATACCAAAGCCCATTGGTGAGTGGTTTTGGGTCGATTCTCGGCAGGGCAAATTTTGAAAATTAATTTTTTAAAAGTTGGTAGTATTTTAAAAATCGCAAGACACACTAGATTCGCCGTCATAAATTGTGCAGCCAATCTGGCAGCGGTAACCACCCACTTACGCTTTATCGTACACACCGTCATGAAATAGCATCTTGTGTGTTGTTATGTGTAAGTGAGTGAGAAAGAGATGGCAGAGCTTATTTCCCTTATCCTTAATCCTACTTAAGTCGACATCGTACTTGCAGCACCTGTGGCGTTGCTTGTGTTAATGACCACTTCGCCTGTCTGACTACCTATTGATTGTTGAGATTGACTATTGATATTATTGATTATTTAACCAATCGATTATTTGACTTTACTAGTTTACATTGTATCTTCGAATACAATGTAAACAATATATTTTAACATTTAAGATTAATAATTTAGAAGAATATTCTTTAGAGGTAGGTAAGTATTTTTTAAGGCTCTAAAAAGATCTTACTGAGATATTTTCGTAGTGCGTGTGGTAGTAACAATCATTACTTAAAATTTAATCATATAAAAGCTACTAAAACTGAAATCATGCAATAAAGAATATTGGACTAACAAGAAAAACATTTTAACCACCGCCGGTCTAGAGGTGATTGACTGATTTACATAAAGAAAATGTAAGTAACAATTTTGTCTTGCTTGTTTTGTGAATTGTCAACAAAAACATCTCTTTAGAAGACGAACCAAAAATGTCGAGACAAAAAGCTTGCTTTCGGCGTTTTGTGTACGACGCGAGAGTAATAGCAAAAATTTGGAGCAGTCTTTCACAAGCTGAATATGAGTTGCTCCGTAAATGTAGAGGGAAGTAATACTAGAAGAGCGGCTCTTCATACCCGTAACAGGCAAAATATGAACACGTATGGAGACACTTTTCAAGCAATGCATTAATGTTGACAAGCTTTTCTTTTTCAACTCTGACTTAAAAAATGTTTATTAGTCGACTTATAAGTTTCAGGCCTATGTGAGCTCCTTATTAAGAGTCTTGTGACATCTTTATTCCCAAACTAATACACTGAAAACTTGACGTTGGGTACTCTTTTTATAAAAAGTCTGAGTATTTGGTCCGGGATCTAATCCGAGAATCACCAGAACTTTCCTGGGGACCCTTCTACAGGAAATTTCTGATGAACTTAATTATTCATTATCATTATGAATTATTCATTATTTTTGGTATACATATTGAAAAAATGCTTAAATGTAAATGCTTATCTGACTAATATATAGTATATACATATTTAGTAGGTCATATCTTTTTAATGATTATATGACCTACTAAATATGTATATACTATATATTATGACATACGGTAGATGCGTTAGATTAGATTGATCATATAAAAAATGAAGTGGAGCTAGAATTGAACTTCGATTTGTTTGTGACTGTGACCACTGTGACCTGAGCTTAAAGACTTTTAAAATTTGTTTAAAACTTAAAAATTTAAACTTAAAACTACTTAAATTTAAGTCTTAAAAGAATATTCACTGTTCTGTTCATAATATAATATTTTCGTTGTAACAGAACTCCGACTGTGGAACTGTTTTCATTCTCCCATCCACGGCCCGGATAAAAATCTGCTCATGTCATGTTGATTAAGCTGAGAATTGTATGCGCTATTGTTCGTGATAGTGATTGTAAAGTACCGGGAGAAGACTCTCTCTGCGCGAACAATGTGTCGAAATGAGTGCTTATTTAGCATCAGTGCTTTAAGTTTCAAATGTTAAATGTCCAACGTTAACCCTCGACGCCCGACGCAAAAACGGGGTGTTATAAGTTTGGGATTTCACTAAAATCCACAGGTTCGATTTATGTGAAATTTTACAATAAATCTGCGACATATTTATATTATAAGTCATATCAGAGTTAATAATAAGAAATTGGAAGTACTTTAAGAATGGATCTCAGATGTACATATTTCAGCAACTAGTGGAGTTGTGGCCATACGTACTTTTTTCTGCGTTTAAACAAATATTTAACGTCTTTAAAAAAGTATTTAACGTCTGTTTAAAACCGAATATATATTTAGCAGCAACTCCATCATTTAAATTAATGATGAAATTTCTGGAAAGCTTCGGTGATGGAATTGTTTTTATATCATAAACTAATAACGTTGTTTGTATATTTATAGGAATACACTTCGTTCAACTTCGTTATTTATGGATTTGAATTCCTAAAGGCAGAAAGTATGATAGATTGAGAAACAAGCTCAGAGGATAAAAGCAGCCCGTAGATTATTTATTGGAAATGGCGTGGATAGAACTCGATTTCCTACCTTGGTTACGAACAACGTTACGTTCTCTACCAAGTCGTGTTATTGAAGAAAGTTTAATTACTTGCCATATTTACTGACAGTGAAATGTTTATAGTTTCTTTTGAATTAAAATTATATTGCTAAGCATGGGATTTCTGTTCTTAGTGTAAACTAATTAATATTATAATTATTTCTTTAATGAAGAACTCTGTAACGGCGATTGCTAAACGATAACACATTGCAATCTTTTTTATTTTAAAATAATAAGTTTTATTATGTTAATGAATTATCGTTTGTATATGATGATAATTCATTAACATCAAAACGTTTAAACATGAAACCTAAAAAATAGAATCAATATTCGTAAAATCCTTATTATATTTGCAATAATCTGATAAATAGTGTATACTTTCTGATAAAACTCGGCAGACGTGCAGCCTACCCAGTCGATGGCAGGTCGTGTTGGGACTCAAGTGATCTACAAATTTCGACAGGGAGCAGAATAAGAATTACATACACAGTACAAAATCCCTTACTCATGTACTGAAACACACATAGTATGGAAATATAATAGCTGTTATACCACAGTAGTCTTCTGGGCAGTTTATGACCGCGAAAAGCAATGCTACAGTTAGAACAGCACCATATCGAAACCGATATAAGGGACATTGGTATGTATTATAAAACAGCCTAATAGAAATATTAAAATACCTCAATTTTTCGCATAACTTCGAACGTACACTGGTTTTCATCCCTTAATCGATAAAATTATTATGCAAAAGTAGGCAAACAGTACATTATTCCAGTTAAAAAGCTCCCCTATTAATACCCCGTCCCTAGTACACAAGGCTACCGGCGAGGCTTCTGTGCAAAACGACCGAGGGAAAATTAATATGCAGCCAGTATGCGTCAGCATCATGCCTTTGAAATAACGAATCGCGATCTGCACAACAGATTAGCAATAAATTTGCATTCAGACAGAGTATGTCCAGTACATCCGTTATTGCTGCGGTAATTTATTGCGTAATTACCATAAAATATAATTCATAAAGAGTCAAACCACTACGCAAATTGAGTAGCATGTAGAGTTTTATTATGTCACAGTACTTATGACATATATTACCTATATCTTTTTTGTTTTTTTTTTTTTTTATAAGACATCTGAATTCAGATTATAGAAGATAAAACAGAATTTAAAATGACATTAGGTTGAATTTTTTTTGCCGTTTAGTTACGAAACTAAAATTAACTTATTAACTTATTGATTAGTTAGTTAAAGAAACTTCGTTCGATTTACAAGGGCTGTAAATAGAATTTTCATCCCGCATTTCGAGCCCAACACGACCTACTTTCAGAGCTCGAATGATGAAATATACATAGATTTTATATATTGTGTACTGTCCAAATGTGTATTACATACAAAGGAATACAATGGAAATTAAAATGTAAATTAGATATGTAGCCTACCAATGAATTTTTATTTTCAGAATTAACAAGATGGTTCTTCAGTGAGGAGTGCACTTGAGGAGCCTCCCATCTTTCACTGATAATGCCGTGAGCTCGATAAAGTTTATGCGACTCCAAAAGCAGGTTTCAACCCCAGCCACAGTTCTCTCAGTACACATAGCGCATGCATATAAAGTCGCATTTTCTTTATATATATTTTTTAAAGAATGTTCTTTTATTATTCTAACTAATATTTATAAATACGAAAGTGAGTTGTTTGTTTGTTTATTACGCTTTCACACCTTTACCACTCAAGATTAAATGAGTTATTGCTCATATATTTCTGTCAGGCGTAGATTTATCTATTTTTCAACGCTTAAGAAAATGATTATTATAATAATTCGGTAAAATGTGCCTCACTAAAGTGGCATTCCTATTAATTATCAACTTTTTTCTTTATCAACTTTGCAGTGTAGTCCTGAATTTTCGATATTTTTCAGTAAATAAATTCAGTGAGAACTGTTACAATAAACGTAATAATGTTTAGATCTTTTTCTTTTTTTATAGATACCATTTTAGTGTGGCCAATTATTGATTGGTATTCCTAAAATAATCATAAAATATGTAGATACAAGTTTTCTTAATGAGAATGTGATGTTTTTTATATTGCCACTAGCTGACCCGGCAAACGTTGTTATGCCATATAAAAAAATTTTTGGGGTGGACACCCCTTATCACTTAGAGGTTTGAAAAATAGATAGTAGCCGATTCTCAGACTTACTGTATATGCATAAAAAATTTCATAAGAATCGGTCAAGCCGTTTTGGAGTAGTATGGGAACGAACATCGTGACACGAGAATTTTATATATTAGATAAGGATAATACACGGGGTCCTATGTTTATAAAGTAAACTTATGTAGGACATCAAAAAAATATTACATCATATTCCAATAGAACCAAGTAAAAAATATAACAAGCTCGCCGTTAGAGGAATTCATTCAATAACTGAACAGTTATTTGCAGGAAGCTGCAGTCAATATTGAATTTCTTTTATCTGCATAATAATTATTATCGATATTGGACTAGTCGTAGCTCTTAACAAACATTATAACCGCATATAGTATATAATAACAGCTAGTCATAAAAAGTATCTCAATCAAAAGTAATTAATATTTCCTAATGTATTTGCTAATCCGCATTCCTACATTCACATTATACTTAAAGTAGATAAGTGCTACGACATTTTTTTTGTGCAATCATATACATAATATATTGATAACTTAGCCACCCGCCCCTGGCTTCATACGGGTGAAATTTCCGTGGCATGTTTTTACAATGTATCTCTTCATAAGAACCTTCCTTGGATTTCAAAAAATATTTAAAAAAAAAATAGCCGTTCTCGGTCTCGGTTTTGCACTTAGTGATACATTTTTATTTATATAGATAACTAATATTTATAAATATAGATTTTTATATTTATATAGATAAATATTTAATTTATTACAATTACGGACAATCGAACATGCACTAAAGGAGACTATTCTAAGGAAAACATTCTACAAGAAGACACTCACAACACACCAAAAATTATCCAGGTTTTCTAAAATGCATTATAACTCTGAGAATTACGACAGCAATTCATTTTTGGGAGAATTTGAAAACTAACCATTTTATGTAAATTTTGCTCCATTCTTTTGTTTTAAGACGTTTCTCTAGTGAGCCAACTCAATGATGAATTGCCGGAGCCTACACAAAAGGAGTTTATGATAACCTCATTTCCTCCACCCGTCAGCAGCCATTGTACCAAAGGTTATTTTTGTAAGAATGAAATTGTTAAACCGACACGGCGCGGCGTGGCGCCTGTATACTGATGTGATTTTCCTTCTCACCGATAAATTGGATTTTTGTTGAGATTGTATTTTGCAAAGACAAACGGTGTTCCGACTTCAATTTGTGTTTCTAAACGAATTAAATGAGGCATATTCATTCAAATATATCATATTTTAGAAGACCTGTAAGGGGGTGGTTATTATTATTGCCGCCAGACGATCTGCCCAAACCAAATGCCTTAGGGACGCAGCAAGGATACCTTAGCCACATTTAGTGACGCAATAATGACCAGGAGACACTAAAGTGGATCACCGACTTTGCAATAATTTATTCATATTTTTTTAGTTCCAAGTTGTACCGACATGGAAACACCCCGACAGAGAAAACATTTTAAGTACATTTCAACAAAGTTTTTCATTAAGTTGAGTTCTTTCTTTAAGAAAACTCTTAATTTTCCTTTGAGCTTGGAAATTCGATGCAACAACTGTTTGTCGTAAAGATATTATTTCTAGAAAGAAACAGATTATCACCGTATGGTCTTTTGAAAAGTTAATGTATTTATGCTATAAAATCAAACTTACTTAGATATATTGCGCTGATAAGTCGAACCCTGACAACTACAGAATCAATGACTCGTAACAAACTACCGGTGGTTCAAATAGTCACAGTCTGTTTTATTATTATGTTTTATCCAGCAATGAAAGATTAATCAAGCTCCATTGGAACTATTTATTAAACTACTGTTTACTATTACTATTTACTAGACTAGTTGATAATAACCGACTGACTACTATTTAATTAAATAATGAAATGAAAATTCAATTGTAATAAATATTCAGTATAAATTAAATAGTAAGTATAAATTGAAATCGCTTTCGCGCTGTCTTTCCTCCTAAATCACGCAACAGATTTTCATACGGTTTTCACTAATGGAAAGAGCGATGAGTGAAGTGTTTGTATATAATTTGCAGAAAAAATTGTTTTAATTTTGTAATCCTATCACAACAGTTCTAACAAAGCAATAAATAAATTTGTAATTTAGATAATAGTAGCACTTCACATTATTATACGTGACGTACATTTTTATTAAGTGAGTCTATACGTAGACGTGTTTCCTACATATTATATATGTAGGTACATATAATATGTAAGGATAGTAGGTAATGTATATTTACATATTATGAAATTGGTTCAAAATAGTATTACTAAATAAACTGTCTAAGGATTTTTTTATCCCCTCATCGTCGATTTAAAAGGTCTTCCAAGGATGAAAAGTAAAAACAAGTTAGTTTACTAAAACGAATGTTCTCGATCAAGAGACAAAAGAAAGGGATTTTCACTCACAGTCCTCAAAGGGGCCGCGAGTTAAAGTGAATTTGCTCTCGTCGAGTGCCATTCTTAGGTCGCGATGAAACTTCATTTTATGCTAAGCAAAAATCGTTATCAACTTTTACCGAGTCGGTGTGTACAAAACCTTATTATTATGCGACATCTACCGGTCCTTCCTTAAATATTTTTACACTAATGTACACCTAGTCTTAAGTGTTCTATTTTATATACTTACTATCTACTTCCTTCCATCCACTTTGCCAGTGCCTAGGTGCTTTGAAAGTTTTTATTGAGTGAGTCTATTTAACTTACGAAAACAATTAAAAATATTTTCCAGAAGTAAGTAGGTACTTAACGTTTTTGAAAATAACCTAAAGGTGTATAATCCTAATAACCTTGCACCATTTTATAAATACGAAAGTTTGTATAGGAGACGTGAGAACTTTTCACATTTATTTAATTCAAATAAAATAAAACGATTCACTATACTAAAGATACCCAATACTTACATGAGTTTTCAAATCATTCTTAAACCTGAAACAGAAATAAAATAAAATATGTTAGCCTTAAGTTTGAAACACCTTGTGACTAATTTTATTATCTTCTGCTTTTAAAGACTTCACTGCTTGTATAATAATATTAGTATGATACTATCGGCCAGCCCTAGGATGTTTTTTTTTTTTTTTCTGTAAATTATGTTCACAGACCACAATATTTTTATTTCTACTTACATAAAAACTTAATTAGGTTTAATCATATATCTATATAAACCTTCCGCTAAAAATTATCTACTATAAACGTTATACCCAAAAGTATATTTTTCTAACCTAAAACAGTTTAAATTTATAAGTTTTTGTACTATAACACTGAAGTAGTAATATTTGAAAATCAGCGTTTTGAATTTGTTTACACAAAATCCCTTGCTCCAATGAATATAATCATAAGTGTTGTAACAACAACTCATATTTTTTATAATATTACTATAAATAAAAAGAAACAAGTAAGAATTTAATGACAATAGCATCGTTCTTGTTAAGAAGACCACAATAGTTTGTTCAAGAGTTCTAAGCAATTGAGCACGTTTGCATAATGGGTGACGACGAGCAGCAGTAGACAATTAATAATACTTGCTTCATAAACTGTAAAACTTTTAAAGACATTATTCTGCGCTTCTAGAAGTATTTTAGTCAAAATAATATTTCAGTTATTATATTTATGCGTAAAATTCTTTAAAATGGAATGTACCTATTCTTCATGATTATTAAACCGCCGTGCATTAGTCTCGCAAAAACTCAAGAATGGCTAGATCAATTTTAATTCTGTTTTCACTAATGGATAGTGCGGTAAACGAGGAAGGTTTGTAGAAAAAAATTGCATCCGGGCGAAGCGAGGAGCGAGTACGAGTAGGTATAATAAATAAATCGTCAAAACCTAAACACATTCATTTTAATCCCCAAAAAGTAAGCAATGTACATTATATGCCTAGGTTTGTGTTATGGACTTGGCTCATACCACCTTTTCCTTTCTTCCATCGAACATTCAGACGTACGGCAAGTCCATCCTAATATTATCAAATTTTCTCTTTTTCGGACCAATCGTTTTAAACCGACGTCTGTATTTCCGAGCTTATATAACCGAAATCTTTTTAAAATTCGACTGAATAGACATTTTCTGGGCGAACTCGCCCCATCGTCGGCCTCATCTTCCCTGCACGGATATTTCCACTTTTCAAAGTTGAGTCAGGGTGCTAAATCTTTAATTACCTTAATTACACCACCAGTGGAATGAATATTAAATGAACATTTCCTATAAAATATCTTATTTATATTTCACAGATCACGAGCTAAGAAACAATTGTTTAGTAAATAATTAACATGGCAACTAAGTTCTACTCTTCTTAAATTCACAATTGTAATTAATGGAAACGAAATGTTTCAAATTACCGTTTTAAATGGGGGAAATCGTCTAACACTAAAATTTCCTCACAACGTCAATTAACAAAGTTTTCCTTAAATTAACTGAAGGAAAATATAGACCAATGACCGTCGATTCGTCAGCGTCCTGTGGATTCGACTAAATACTTTTGGGAATTAACAGGATTCTCATTAAACTCGACAAATTGAGCACACATCGGCACATAGGTAATTTATCACTATGTTGATGTTATATTCAAAATAAAAAATAAGACTACCAAACACTTGATTAGGTAAAACATAAATTAACGTTAATGTTAACGATTAACGTGATTAAGTAACAGCGTGTGTGCTATTGTGTTTAGGTGATTGAGTAATGGATGCCAGATGCTCGAGACTTTTCAATTGTAGGTTCGTCCATAGTACTTATGCTCACAATTCAGTCTTGCGAAGTCTTTAGAAGTCGTATAATTTCCTCAGCAGACTTGTTCTGTTCGTCGTTGCTTTCATTCAGGAATAGCATTGTCAATATTCTTGCAGGCTAGCGATTACATCGGTTATGTTTATGTTATTATTTTTTAAGAAAGTGAGCACTTCGGCAGTTCTATGTGAGTGGTATGTGATAAACTTATGTGTATAATGTGTATGTATTTATATATAATATGTGACTTATATAGTTTGTTTAGTTTGTAGGTAATTGTATAATTTTGTTTCTTTTTTAAAATTTTATTTTATTTTTCTTATCATTGTATAAATGTAAAGTCCGTAATTAGTTGTATGGTATAAAACATGTTTTTGTCTGTAAATTTTATGTGGAGAGCTGTGGATTTTGTGATAAATAAATAAATAAATAAATAAATTTCTCCATTATTAATTCTACTAAAGTCGGCAGCACATTTCCGGCACCTGTAGCGTTACTTGTGTTTTTTTTTAAATATTTTCCCTAGAGGTTACGCCACCCCCACAGGCCGTTAATTATCAGTCAAATTACAATCTTCAATTACATTTACATAACAAAAAAAAATACAGTTACAAATTACAATTTTTTTTACAGTTACAATTTAAAAAAGTTATTTACAGAATATCCGGGGGTTTCGGGGATTAAAGCCTCTACCTCCGACATAATCGGAGACTTTGATGTGTTGCTTTTAATATTATTTTTTTTCTGATTTTGCTTATTACGTTGCTTGTATTAAAGGTTGCCAAATTTAATTATTACTAGTCCGTGCTCGCGACTTCGTCCGCGTTGAAAATTAAAAAAAAAAAAACAATATAACGCTTCACCTCGTGTTGCTATAACACTTTGGCCAGGCGTTAGTTTTTTATATTTTATTTATCCCTCCGGAATAGTCCTTTTTTCTGGATGAAAGGTACCCTATGTCCTTTCTGGTGTCCCAGACAATGTGTATGCAAAATTTCATGGTGATCGGTTCAGTAGTTTTTGCGTGAAAGAGTTACAAACATCTATACATCCAAACATACTTTCGCATTTATAATATTAGTACGGAAGTACGGAAATCCTAATCTATACATATCTTTTAATAAATAAAAAACATTGTTTCAGGTTCAGCAACAAAATCTAATAAAGGTAGGTCTCCTTCATAGAGCTTCAAAGCCGCAGTCAATGAAGTCAATCAAGTAATGCATCAATAGCAGAATACGTACATGTGACTTACTATCGCGTTCGACTTCCTCTATTGGGGGCGTCCAATGTATATGGCAAGTGGATATAACTCGAGAACCTTTCTTCTCCATCCATTGTAATTTAAGCATAACAAATTATTTTTCTGTGATAATCTATAATATTATGTTATTTTGTATTTTACTTTACGATTTTTATGTTGCTTTTTTCTTGCTATTTAATTTTTATAAATTTTGTGTTATTCGGATGTAAACTGCAACATATTCTAGTACATATACATTACTAGAATATGTTACAACATATACAACATAACTAGGATTTAACATCAGGTTATTTAATTATCTTGTTAGTACGCTAGGTTTTGCTAACTGTATTTCCAAACTTATACAATTACTCCAACCACTAGAATATGTTGTAATGTCGAACTCAATACAGCATAAACTTCCTCATTAGAGGCAGTATACACCTGCGGGTTCTATTTTTACATTATGTTTCATTAAGTTAGCAGTAAGGTAGTAGATAGCTTTTTCAGTGTACGAGGCCTGTGTTACGCATTTACATAATAATAGCCATTGAATAATGCATTGAGGCAGGTCCATAAGAGCCTTCGGTTGCTAACTTATTGATGGTTTTATTTATAGAGATAAAATAGTGAAAGCATCTAAAGCCTCATCTAAAAAACATGAAGTTTAGTTTAAACCAGTAGAAAAGTACTGGTTGAAATGGAACTAATGGAAGGCAACACAATGCATTCAGCTGTCGTAAATAGGGGTCTCTCTGGAGATAATAATCACTCTCTATTGAAGAAATAATCGTAAAATATGCATGTGTGCTGTTTGTTTAGTTTCGGTGCGTGATTAAGTGATGCCGAAGACCATTCCACTATCCTCATATTATTATTGCAGCCTTTGCCTTTGCCTAGAAATGCACTTGAATAGCCTCTAGATTATCAGCGAATAACAAAGGCTATATTTTATAAAGTTACGCGGACGAAGTCGAGTGCAACAGCTAGTTAGTTATAAACCTAATGCGTTATGACACACATATAAAAACGAAATCATAATCTAAATATTAATATTATTTTATTTCAAAGTTATGAGCAAATTATTAGTTGTTAGATCAATGTATGATCAGTGACAGATCAAGTAGGTACATACGAAAACATAACCAACTCTGAAACAAAATGTAATCCTGTATTTGTCAGTAAGTAATAATTTCAATTTACCTTATTCAATGTTCAATTTAGTAAATTATAGGCTTGACGTTTATGTTGTGTTGGGTGTGTGATTAAGTTATAAAGGTTTCAAATGTTTCTAAGTACTATGTGGTTTATGTGTACAAAGTAATAATTTTAACACTGTGTTTTAACTCAGAGCAGTGTAGGCTTAAGTGTAGTGTACGTATAAAGTTTTAATCAAATACATTACAAATTTTGAATGGCTTGTATTTAAAAGGTTACCTACCATTTGTAGTTGTTATAAAATAAACTTCCATAAATAAAGGTAAATGTTATAATTGGTGACAATAATACATATTACTATAGAACTGTAAAACTAAGGTTCAACTGTTATCCCATGAGCATTTATTACCGGGATAAAGAGTATCTACCCTATATTTTTATGTTATTTAAGTTTTACAGTGTTTATAGCTTGGAACACAAAATCTCAATACAGTAAAAGACCTACGCACACATATTTATAAAACTTCAGTAGGTTATCCGAGAAATTCTATCTATACTTTTTATTTGATCTGAGTTGCAAACATTTCCATAATTGTAGACTCGTAACAAATATGTTCTTCAAAGACACTCGGATATCTGGAAAACCCAGTGCACTCTACAAAAGAACTATTCACGAAGGACCACTTGGCAACTATTCTATAAAACACATGCGAAGCATCGTCATGCGAAGTACCATTAAACCTGACTTCTCGTCGAGACTCCAATTCGTTAGAAACGTGCTTAATTGGAGTAGGCGTAGGATGTGATTTTTTCACTGATTATGCCCTTCAATTATCAGGCTTTATAACGGGTGTGATATACAATCAAATGTTTTTGTATTTTGTATAACAGTTTTATAAGAGGCGCCATTTTCAATTTAGTTACTAACGAATTAGAGTAGGCTATTAAGTCACACTAGGCCAACTGCAATCTTAATCTTATTTCTACTAATATTATAAATGCAATATTTTGTGAAGATTGATGGATGTTTGTTATTTTTTACGAAAATACGGCTTAACCGATTTAGATGACATTTGGTAGATTTTTTTTATTGGTACACAGATAAACATATACGATATTTTTTATCCTGGGAAAATGTTAGGTTCCTGGTGGATTTTCCTGTGGCGATCTTTGCGAAGGAAATTTTGAAGGAATACGAAAGGTATTTGGGAATTTAGTAACATCAAACGTCCGCTAGGAGCGCTGATACAATTAAAGATAAAAGCAAACCGTTTAGTACAACGCTCATAGATGTACTTTACACTATATTTCTAATATATATAAGCTTTTCTGTAATACTCTTTCAATAAATTATTAAGGAAGCTTGTTATTACTATCGCATGAGGCCTGAGGCCAAATTGACTTTGTAAGGCTTAGCCTTGCCCTGACATATTTTTATGCAAAAAATCTTGCGTTTCCTTGACATTGTTCGTTGAATCCAGAATCATAATGTTCCTTCAATCATTGACGGTTTTCTTTTTGAACATTAGATATTATACTGTCGATACTTTATTACCGATCTTATTCTACATCTGAGTAATATTTTATACGTTCTTGATTACATTAAACAGATTGCTATTTATTTAACCTTTAGTAATTCTAAGGTATTTTCGACACTTCTTTTTTAAAATTAAGTTTATAATTCCCATACTCACCATTGCTATAATTTATAGAAATTAACGTGGCAAAATAACGTAGTTAATATAGATATGCGATGTTTTTGAATTTCAGATTGTACATATTGTTAAGTAAATACAAGTACAGTTTAAACAGTGCACGGTGAGCCGTAACGTAAATTAAATTGCATTTCCATGGCTTTGTTGTTTCAACGGGTAGAAACTCTTTTCAAGTGAAGAGTAAATGGAAAGAGTACTTATCTATACCTACTCTTATATACGCTAAGAGTTATTTGGTAAATATTTATTTGCTACATACGCAATACATTGTGAGCAATGCAAAAATACAGTTATACAATAATACAACATTTAATAATACAATGATACAATAATACAGCATTTAATAATACTGAACAAATTTTAATGTATGTAGATATACGTATCTATTATTGCAATGGCAGATCACAAATGTGTCAGTTTCTATTTCTTCACAGAAATCAACTCGAAATAACGGTTTAGTAGTAGTCTCGCAAAATTTTGTTAATAACACTAAAACCTAAACCAATCCGTACCTACAAACACACACACACACACACACACACACACACACACACACACACACACACACACACACACACACACACGAACACACACACACGAACACACACACACACACACGAACACACACACACACACACACACACACACACGCGCGCACAAACTGTGTGATAGATTTAAAAAGAGCGAGAGGTTAGAGACCCTTGGAAAATACCGTTTCTATTCTGTTGTATGGAATATTTAATATTTCACATTTTAATACATACCTTGATAACATCTCAATATCCAATGGACTCAATATAATCCTTTAAACGTTTCTCACAATGGAAACACGCAATATCTCGACGTGAAAATCGCCACGAATATTTAAGGGCCTGGATATTATTAGTTTATATGGTCACGATGAGGTACAATAAAATTGTATAAGTGGTATAAATTGTATGAAATTGTAATGTTTATAAATTGAATAAAAAAAAAAAGTTTTTTTTAATGAAAAATACTTCGGAAATTAATATACTTATTTTATTCCTAAATCCCAACCATTAACATTAGGAAGGCGTCATTCTGTTGCTGAAAATTGATTTCTGAAAAATATATACACAAACCACAGGCCATACTCGTACTTAGGTGCTGCAAGTGCGCTGCCGACCATAGTGCGATTGAGGTTAAGAGATTTGGATAGGGAGGAAATGGGCTCTGGCATCCCTTACTTACTTACCAAAACACAACAGCACACATGCTGTTATTTCATGGTGGTCTTCTGTAACGCAGTGGTTACAGCCGCCAGACGAGCTGCTCAAATTACTGCGAAACGTGTGACCTGCCACTACTTTTCAGGTTTAGACCAGACCCAATTTTGATAAGTTCATTTCCAAAGTTGACCCTGCTGGGAATTGAACCTGGGACCCTTGGAATAGAGCGCGTTAAGCAAGCAAGCACCCTAACCACTCATCCAAAGGGCTCGTCTAAAACTAAGCCTTTGCTTAGTATTAAAAAGACTTAGTTCTAAGAATACAGCTTTAATAGTGTTATATTGAAAACATTTTAAAACGTTTTTATTTTTCCAGCTTCAAAATGATTTTGATCCGACTCTAGTTAAAGACTAGATAAATAAATAAATAAACAAAGATTCCTAATAAAATCATTGTTGAGAACCAAGTTATTTTGTTTTTAATATTGTACTCGTGTTCCGCTAAGCTGTAGCAAAAAACTATTTCGTCTTGTTTTAATATACTCTCCCCACATTTCACTTGAAGGCTTTATTTACTCCGGCCGCGTTTATTCCATGTTAGTATTACTCGTACGTTCAGCCATGCTTAACATTATACAAGTATTTTATAAATAACATTTTTTCTACTGACTGGTTCCAATATTAAAAAGAGGGTTTTAATGCGGTCACTCCATAAATGGAATCAGTTTTTTTTTAGCCAGTTTGAGCTGCTCAAGATAGAAATTTGAAATATTCACAGGTTATTTATTAAAGTTAAATTATAGCCATTGGTTTAAAGATCCTTAAATTCAAACTCAAACTCCTTAAACAGTTTTGGTCCTTCAACCTCATTTGTTATGGGTGAAAGAGGATGGTAAATTTTGTAAGAGGAAAAACCTTCAACACTGTAGGTACTTTGATCAATTTTAATAGCTCTACTTCTTTAAATATTGTCGCTAAAAAGAAATTAAAAAACCATATCATCAACTTCTGTTGGTCTTTCTATCGTCTAAATATGGTTTTAATATATTCAAAAATAAGCTCAAAAAATTAAACAAAAAGCGTGATCAAAGTTAAAATGCGATCGGGGTTATTTTGATAGCCCTACTTTTTTTTAACGAAAATCTATAGTAACTCCCATTAGGTTATTATTATAGTACATTACAATGGTACAGTAATTCGGATCCAATTTTAAAAATTCCTTTACCTATAAAAAGCTACATTATCAGCGAGTAACATAGGCTATATTTTATAAAGTTATGAGAACAGCTAGTATTGTATAAGAAAATCATGTAGGTATGCTTTAAACTGCAACCGAAAATTGAAAATAAGTTTTACAATACTTTCTTGCTTTACAGATATATTGAAAATGATCAAGGCTAGTGGATTCGAAGTGGGCGGGACAAGTTTGTATCTTGAAAAATTAAAGACTGACAAAAATATTCTTATCCTGTAGTGCGCAAAATGGTATTGGCTTTGTTCACTTTAATTGGAAAAAATAATATGACTACATACCAGTATAGCCGGTAGAACTCAACAGATGTAAACAGGTAGATAAATGAGATAATTTCATTCAAAATCCACAGCACTTTTTTTAAATTAAAAGATAATGTTCCATTTAAAGATAAAAACATATTATATTTACAGTTATACATATTAAGTACTTATATATACGTACGATTACAAATACATTCACATATATTACAATTGAATTTCCAATGCCACAATGAGTACTGTCTTAAAAGTAAAAATTTATTATAAAATTCTTAAGCCAGCAAGAATGTTGCCAATGCAATTCTTGAAGGAGAGCAATGACGAGCAATCTGCCGAGGAATAAAATTAAAAGTATTTATTATTTTTAATAATATACTTCGTTATATATTATACTTATTTCTGACTTTTAAAAATATATTATAAAAAAAAATAAAAGCTACATTCAATACTTTTTGTAGTACATTCCCAATGGATGGTTAGGAATTTGGAAATAAAATTCAGGCGGTAGCGAAGTCAGATATATCTGATCTGATGTCAGAAGCACTACATTTAATAGAACTGTCCAAAGTATTAGCGAACACGGTTTCGTTTTTGATTTTTTCCCTTTATTGAACTACCATTATTTTATTGAATTTATTGCTCTACAAAATAGTCTAAAATCTACGTTAAAATTTGTTTCAATATAGAATTTAGATCTTTCCAGGGATGGCGATAGTATATTAATACGGGTTGATGTTTTGTTATTATTTTTTTTTATAAATGAGTTAAAATTTAGAGTGAACCATGCACCAGTGAGTTGCACCATGTATCGCAAACTCCTTAATAGAATAGCTAAGACTGGAAACTACGTATCAGGCGCTGAACGACCGTTTTACCGGCGTATTTATTTTTATATTCCTTTAACTGTACGTTCCAGAGAACCTCTTCTCCTTCGTACAATTTGACAAATCTAATTGTGTCACACTCAGACCATTTTTTTTTTCGTACGCATACGCTTGTGTATTTTCGTTATCCTCCACTTTGTTTCATACTTGTTCATAGGGTGATTATGATTCACTCGGTCCAAGTAGACTCTTATTCTTTATAGAAATAGCAAGAAACAAGGTAAGTTTGTTTATACAGTTTCCAGAAAAATTTGCAACTGTGCGAAGCCGGGGGTGGGTTGCTAGTTCAGCAATCAGCTATCCTTCATTTTAAAGTAAATTTGCAAATAACGATATCATGTTTGTGAAAAAGTGTCGAATTAAAGGAAAACGTCTTGCAGAACTCTGCATGTAAAAATTATATGTGTGCGAGATGACTACTAAAAATATATTTAAATTTAAAGTTGGCTTGCAGCACATTTCGTACGACTTAAAATTGTGCGAGATGACTACTAAACCAAAAAGACTACTTTGAAGGTATCTTGTTTGATATGGTGGATCTCAACCTGTTGATACCACACAAACGCTTATGCAGGTGGCCACTGGTTACGGTTGGTTTTCAGCCATCGTAACCAGTGAACCGTAATATATAGAAATTCAATAAGATATCCAGTTCGGACTGAATGTGCGATCCTAGGGTATAGGAAACGGTAGGACATGCTAGGGATAAGTAGTAAGCAATCACGAACAGAATACAAGTACAATAAAACGGAATCACTATATACAACATTTCAAATATTAAGTGTGCAATTATATTAGTGTTTTTGGATAGAGACAATAAATGTTATTTTTCTATGTACTTTAATTGTTAAATAGGTAGCTATTAATAATTTACGTTTAGATTTGTGTAAAGTATTATATTTGTAGAAGACTTCAAACGACCTTGTCTTGTTGTTTCACTACTAACGGCAACGAAAATCATTTTTATTCATACAAGAATTCGTTGAGGCGTTAGGCTGCAGTTTAGACGACAAAGAGGCGCATGGAGACTGAAATAGAAATTCTCTGAAAGAGAATTTTCATAGCAAAATATTTTTATAAATTGTTCATGTTTAGAATAATAGAATAGTAGTGATATTCAGTTTGAATCACGCTCTAACCTTTATTGTCTTCCTGAAATTTTCTATTTTATGTGAAGTTTTGGAGTAATAAATACTTGCTCTACTGCTGTGGAAAATCATTAATCATTTAAAAGAATGATTTCCTCCGCGGTTAGAGATGATTACTCCGTTCTGCTGTTTTGCTGCTGATTGGCAGGTGTTCTGCCAATCCACGTTGGGCTAGCGCAGTGAAATAAATAGCCATAACACCTCCTATAACAGATGAGAGCCCAAGCTCTGTATAGTGATGTAAAAGGTCGCATATCATGAGCACATAGAGATTGAACGAGAAAACCTTTAATAAAATATTTTGGTGAAAAAGATATAATCTTATTTATATAGAATTTAAAAGGCTGTCAATTTCATTGAACACAGGACTAAAAAATATGTTTTCGTTATTCTGTTTTAAAATCTCACTTGGGTAAAAGGTGTTTTACTTACTTTAAAAACCTTATAAGTATATTAGACGGGAAATAATTATTATAGAACTAAGATCTTCGAAATGATATGGAATTTCGTTTTCCGTTATTAAACATTATAGTGTTATTATTTTATTTTATTCCTTTTATTATTATTGATTTTATTTGATACTCAGATAATACTTTTCTTATTTCTTTTCTTTAAATTTACACAAACTAATAAGCTTTATAGGTATTTTATTTACAGGTATATATGTTTTTTTAAATGTAAGTCTATCCCAATTGTCTACTTGCTTCTATGGTCGTACTCTAAGTTTCGATGTACCCAAGCGAAGAAATATTTTAGTAGCTTAAATTAAATACATCCCTTAGCCAAGAATACCTAAAATTTAATATACTTTTTCACCGTATTGCAAGGTTAGCATAGAATAGAATGTCTTTATCGTCATAGGAGAGACGTTTACGTTTACCTTACGTTTTTGTACCCCGACTGTACTTTTTATATAACGGGGTTGGGGTGAGGGTGAAGCCACAGCAAAACGTGGCGGGATTCAGCTAGTATCATATAATTATTAAAACATTATTTATTTATAAATTACACTTAGTCCTTTAGAAACTAAACTAACAAAAAAGTTTAATTAAACTTTAGTATAATTTCCAAAAACCGCTATTGGCAACTGCTATATAACCGTAGATGTGCGTATTGAAATATTCCACAAGAACAGACAAGCTCACTTTTAACTTTCATTAAAATGTTCTAAAACAAATAAAATGGGGTTGATTTGCATTTGCATATGTGATTGAAATAACCTGAAACCCCAATAGTGCTTCAATGGTTTTCATTTGAGATAACATGTTTATACGACTTTGTGTTCTAACACTTTACAATAGAATTTGAAATCAACTTTGACGACGACAAATTTAACATTGCGAACGAGTCTTCATTACCTAGCGAGTACGAGCGAAGTGTTTAAAGAGATGGAGGGGAACGAAACCAAGTATTGAAATTACAGCTTTAGAAGGAAACCAATTACACTGAAAAAAACTGTAATGCATTTTATATTAAATCCAGTACATCAGGTTTGTAAATTTATAATAACACTTCAAGCAATTCTTATATCATAATACATAAAAAACAATTCGGTAGTTTTTTTAGTGTAAAGTGTGCAAGTTTGTATTATCATAAGTATTTTGAAATAAGTACTTCATTAAAATAAGTCGTTTCTATTATTTATTTTGTTTACAATTCGTTTCCCGCAAGTGACTTCGCCCCCGTAGAAGTTACTCGTAATTATTGGGGTTAAATTTCAAGACAACTTTCGTTATCAAAAATTCAATTTACTGTAACCTTCAACAACGGTGGTGAATTTCAATCCGTCTGAATCTGATGTTTAAATGTTATTGGTATTATAAAATTTATAATATATTCAAATAACCATACGAACGGTCACTGAAGGAGAAAAATTGTATCTACCTACAAATATATACTAATTATTTTTTTTATTTATTTATAGCACTAATTTTGAATATCTTTCTGTTATTGTCGACAACTCAGGTGTACGGTAGAAACTTAATTAAGTTTATGGTAGGTACACCTAAACTGTGTACCACCAAATTCTTAATCCCACTGTGGTGTTGCGTGTGTTATAGGCGACGGTAGCCATCTACCATCAAGTGGACCGTCACCCTGTCTGCAGACCTTAACATAAAATAATAGTATCTAGAGAAGAGCCTGGATTTACTCTATGTGATATATTTTTTATAGATAGTTTATATAAATATTGCAGAATAAGCATGAAGAAATGACAAAGACAAAGGGCGAGACAGAGCTGCTGATTAGAAGACAGTCGTTCGTTTTCGATAATTAGGAAAAGCTTTCCGGTGTAGCTAACTGAGTCGATAAGAATGATAATAAATTGTGGAATAAAAAATTCAATTGCAAAATTTACCTTTTAGTTACTTAGAATTCTCAAATGATGGATATATAAACGGAGTAGCTGGTGCCCGCGACTTCGTCCGCGTTAAAAAAACTTGCACACATTGACGCCTTATGACTATACTTTTGCCAAGCGTTGGATCTTTATTTTTAGATAGCTGGTCACCACGGCTTTGCGCGTGCAAAATATTTAGCCTATTCTATTTGGTTAATTTTTTTTATATATCGGATGAGTGGTTTCGAAATTTACTTCCAACATACATACAAAAAAACCACACAAACTTTACCTCTTTATAATATTAGTATAGATGATGGATAGCTCACAACGTCACTTCCTTCCTGTCTCTGAACATAGAATTAAGGAATGACGAATGAGAGGAATAAACTTTGACTTATTTTAGTACCTTTTGATCATTTTTACACTTTTGTTTTGCCATATCATGAAATCCTATGAGAAATTTTGATGAAATTTCGTATTGAATATTGATTTTTCGGTTTTGGGCATATTGGACATCGCGTCTATATTTTGCACGTGAAGCTTAGATGTTCGTCCAAGCGTTTATTATTTAATTAGTAGGTTGGATAGGTCGAGTACCTGCCTTTGAAGCACTGTTCAGGCAAGCGTGTACCTACCAATCGTGGAACATTGGATCCTTGTCCGCCCGGCCGCCAATTACCGACTCCATTTTTAATCAAGAAACTAAACAAATTGTGGTTGGTTTTTAAATAAATTTAACCATGAATGAAGCACACGATTTGAGCCAGGTAAAGAATACATAAAAGAATGTTCAAAGTTTGACAGCAGTAACCCTCTCTTATAGAGACCATTTCCATATCACTTTGGTCGGCAGCGCACTTATAGTAAAGCAGCCTGGATTGGATCCACCGTTGACCGGCCTTTATCAGGACGTCCTATGCCACGCTTGCCGGACTGTGGCCTCCACTTGAGAACCTTCCAGCCCCAGCGGGCTTCGGCCCTTCGTAATATGTGTCCTGCCCACTGCCACTTCAACTTACTAATCCGCCGGGTTATGTCGGTAACTTTCGTTCGTCTACGGATCTCCTCCCTGATTCGAACTCACAGTGTATAGTCCTTTTCATAGCTCGTTGAGCGACGTTGAGCTTTCTCACGAGGCCCATATTTAGAGATCACGTTTCGGCTCCGTATGTCATCGCTGCCGACTTTGATACGATAAATAAATTTAGAGAGTAAAAAATAGGGAATAGGGAATATTTCTTAGTAGTTAAAGTCTATAAATTTAATTATATAAGTAATAAATAGTTTATTTCTATTGTCTACAACACTAGTGTAATCTTTCGCAAGAATTCACGCAGATTTTCTCACAATATTTTCCTTAATTCTTAATGCATGTAAAATGGATAGTATATGAAATACGTTATATAACTATAAATACCTATAGATATAATTTTCTATTTTACAAAAACTTTGATTATACTATCTAAATTAATAAATAAAATTTAAGCGCCCAAGAGGGGATTTTGGGATTTACTTGATTTTGGGATTTAGCATCCCCTACCATTAATGTATATCATAGTATTTATTATATACGGTACTTATAAAAAAATATTTTTTAATTTTTGTCTGTCTGTCCGCACAACAATCGACTCAAGTAATTCTCACCTTATATATTTTTAATTTTGTTACTCGTTAATGAATGTAATTTGAATACAGGGAAAATCGACGCAACATGAGAGTGATGTTTCCCTAAATTTTCTTTTCTCTTGTGCATAAGCGTACAAGCGTTTATTTATACCATCGATCCTTTCACAACATACTTCGCAAATGGGAGAGATTTTATCGTCGACCTTTGCGTTGACAGAGACTAATGGTTGTTTGAACTGGGAACTGTGTATGTAAACTAGATGTTAAATGCTCAAGCAATACCGTAATGTGTTTGCATATTCTTTATTTTTTAAAACCTCAAATATAATCTATGAGAGTTACCTAAGAGTAAAACAACCATAGTGTAGAACATTTTAATTCGTATTTTACATACAAATTAAAATGTTCTACACTATATTATTCTACATTAAGTAAATTAGTAACTTCATTTTTAATAACGCTTTTTTTATTTCATAAAACTTAAATCTTTTTTAGTTACAGCGTGTTTTGTATCTTAAAGGGAGAAAATCTTTTAAATTCTCCTAACTTGACTTTTACAAAAAGCTCAGTATATTTGTAATGCATTTAAAATGAGTGTTGAGATAAAATCTAGTGATAGCTAAAATAAACTTGTTTACCTAGTTTCTTATCAGCTAATAGAATATCAACATGTAATAATACTCGTATTATGTTATCGGTTATATCGACCTCGACAGACAACTTCAAGGATTTACCTCCATCGGTCGCTCTAAATACATAATCTGTCCATCATTTAACATAGTACATATCTAAGTATTTGTATACCTATAATATATTATATAAGTAGTAAGAGCTCGAATTCATTAGTATCAGGCCTGAGTCGAAGGGCGTCCCTAGCCTGTCGCTACGCGTCGGTTGACAAATGACATTAAATGTCTGGACCATATTGATTCATATTTCAACACAGAGAAGAAGAATTATTGATTTTACCATTACATTAAGGTATATTATTAGTAGATCAGATAGATTGTGTACTGCCAGTGATGATGGATGGCGCTGAAACGTGGCGCTGAACGATTCAGGAATGAGAAGGTCCATAGACAAAAGAATGTTACTGACATAACCCGGCGGATCAATAAGTTGAAGTGGCATTCGGCAGGCCAAATAGTACGGAGAACCGACGGCCATTAGGGCCTCAAGTTTCTCGAGTGGAGGCCACGGACCGGTAAGCGCAGCGTAGGACGTCCACCCTCAAGGTGGACAGATTATCTGATAAGAGCTGGGGGTCGACGGTGGATCCAGGCCTTGTGGCCGATCCTATTGAAAAATTATAGGGGAAGCCTATGTCCAGCAGTGGACGTCCTATGATGAATCAGTAAGAATCACTATCTCAAGAATTGTTTAAGATTCATTTTTAAACCATATAATATGACCTAGGCGACGGACCTAGGTGACAAAGTTACAAAGACGCAACGTTTAACTAACCCTTACGTGTTTAGTTGTATGGACAATGTCGAGAGTGATTTCGTTAGTAAACATTATTTATGTTCGCTCGTAACACTCCATGTTTCGACGCAGAACACCTTGCGACACATGTTGATGTCATGAGCGCCTTCATGACATCAACAATGTCTTTTTCGGCGTAGTTAACAATGTCGTATATTGGCAGGATAAATGTATGTTAATAAAGTTCGAGACTTATTTATCTGACAACATCTTCAACATCATCCTCTCAGACTTAGGACATCATTTGCTGGACACAGGCCTCCCCCATCGGTCAAAAGCAGCCTAGATCCAGTGTCGACCCGCAACCTTTATTAGGTCCTTAGTCCATCTGATGTAGGCACAAGTTGCCAAATCCTTGAATAGATTCTATCCCTCGCATAGTCATTCAATATTTAATGTTAAAAATGTATTCACGTGTCTTACAAAGGAATAAAGCAATTTAAAATGATCAATCATCTATTAACGTTATATTGTTTATGATTCAGTCAATCTTGTAAATTGATATGAACTTCGTTGAGCTCTGTATGACATCAATGTTGAAGTCATTCTCGGATGAGACAAGGATGATATTGTTCGCTTTTACGCTAATTATAATATCTCAATAAATATACTGTGTTACTACTTAATAGGGTACCTACTTTACGTAAATTATTTTACAAATATTTATATGAATAGGTTTATAATTAGTTCTTATCAGTTGAAACTAAGTGTTTACCGATCAATGGTACCTACAATAACTACTCCAATCATCATCGTAATGCTTATATTAATGATATTATTTATTAACTGGTGCCGGCGACTTCGTCTGAGTTGAAAAATAAATATACCGTCCTGGTAAAAAGTTGGTGTTACCTAAATAAAGCCAGATATATTTATCGCTGTCACGACGGTGGCGCCACCCCTCGGGAACTATCATCATCCCATCAGTTATTTCTCAACAGTTCTTTCATCAGTTATTCAGATATTTTTCATTTACCTACATGTCTTGTTACTCAAATAAACTCCTTGCCTAAGTAAGTATAAGTATAGCATAGCAAATAACATTAATTGAATGAACTACGAACTTACGCATTAACTGCACGCGACTTTAAGTCTTTTCGTAATTGTGTAACTAGAGAATTTAACACTTGTAACTTTAAGACATTGCGTGCTTTGAAAGATCTAAGCCTAGGTAGGTATATACGAGTACATACACAGAGAGAGACGGCGGAAAGATTATGATTTGCTGAAACAGCCAAGAAAATTCTTATGAAGAAAAAAAACTAGGTGTATGAGAAGACTAGCAATTTTTTTTTTATGAAAATGGATGACGATGGTATTGTCTTTGTTAAAAGCAAAAGATTTATTTAATTTAACTAGTTCTAAGTTAAAGATGGAGGGACATATGATCCGTTCTGTTACACTATTTGGTAGAGACTGACAAAAGTGTCATTATTGGTTTTCAACATTCGTCATTCATGACCAAAGCGAACTAAATTTTCATAAATATTGATTTATGACGAAACTGGAATCTGACGGATGTGTACTAAATCATACGAGTATAAAAGTCATCAGAAATGCCTCGGAAAGAAGAAATAGCAAAACTCTCATCATACGAGTATTTGATTAAACTTCTATACGATTTTAAGTTAGGGGAACGTTCGATGTCTATCAAACACATGTGAGCACTTCACCATGCATCCCATTCAGCGCGTCTCTATTTCCTCTTTGGTAGCGATAAGTATTTCACAATTTGACAGGCGTTGAAGGAAAGCGTTACTTATTTACAGAACAGTTTTCGCTCTCTATAACTCCATAATATTTCATTTCTTATAATATACCTATCGGCAACGACGAGTCGCTTAAACACACCCAGGTGATTTTCTCTGAACGTATTTGTATGATATATGTAGGTAAACTATGAAAATCAATCTATGAAAGACTACATTGACGACCTTTTAAGGTCTCTAACGCTCGATTCCCGGCAGAGCCAATTTTGGAAATGAAATTTTTTAAGTTGGATCTAGTATAAATCTGGAAAATAATAGTGACAGGATACACCTTCTATGTCATTTCGGATCTCTATTCTCTCTCGGAGTGTTCGTTCCACTGGGCTAACACTGTTTGCTGTTTCAATAATTCCTACATAGATTCATCTGTAGGAATTATTGAAACAGCAATCAATAATTCCAATGTACCTGTATTTATTAAAAATCGATATCCTAGAAATATTCCTTCACTAAACCCTATTAATGTATATTACACTAGCTGTCCCGCTCCCGGCTATCCCTCTATCCATTGGTGAAAACCACATGAAAATCGGTGCAGTAGTTTTTGAGTTTATCGCGAACAGACAGACAGACAGACAGACGCGGTGGAGGACTTTGTTTTATAATATGTAAGGATTAGACGTTTTTGTTGCATTGAATATTAAGAGACATTTAATTAAGTTTCGAAAACAATAAAAAACATAGTCATTAAATGTACTTGCCAAGAAAATAAGACTCTATTTATGCATTACCGAAAGTACTTTTATTTTTTGTGTAACTCCAAAAAATATCTTATTTTGGTTTCGTATTACAAAATGTAAAAACTTACAAAGTAGTTATGCCTATTATATACGCCTAAGTACTGATTATTTATACTGTCAGTATACCCTAGCAGTATAAACCACTATGTATATTAAATTCTTCCTTATGAATAAGTATTAAGGTTTAAAGTTTTAAAAATTTATAATTTACTTAAACCTTATTGGAATTGAGAAAAACTAATTTTTTAAAATTTTTAGGCGTTAGGTAACATCACGCGCTTTCCCCGACCCAAAGCTTTCTACGTAAAGGTCGTAACCTTTAACCCTTCGCTAAAAGCTTTCCAATCAAAACAAACAACAATTATTATTTATTGAATAAATCAATAAACTATAATATATATACTTTCAAATAAAACTTACCGGATTTATTGTGCGTTACAAGCAGTCTCCTCAGTTACGAGATCCCCGAAACTTATTCAACCGAGTTCCATTTAATAAATATAAATTTCACAGCACACTTTTGCACATAAAAACAGCAGATACATTCGCATGTAACGAGAGATCGCTATAAACTCTTAACAGTTACTTAATCATCCATATTAAACAAGGCCGGGAAACGGTCCGTTAAGTGATCGCTCCCTCTTCTGCTTTCAGCGGACTGAGCGCTGAAGCCTACGGGAAAATGTCCAAGGCTCGACCGGGCTTTGAAAATTGGTGGCGTAGTTTGTGCCGCGCCTACTAACTCGCTCTGAGTAATGAATGAAGAGTATGAGTCAGAAAAGGTCAGCCGGAGCACGCGTGTTGCCCCACTCGATATTGGGTTCACGGAATTCACCGAAGATGGCCGATGAAAGCCGACGATAAGCGAAAGCTCAATGAACAACCATAATTCATTAGACGGGATGAAAAGGACATCTCCTGCCTACTCGGTCCTTTGCAGTTGTGTTTTAATAGTCCAATTATTTCTTCACTTATCGCTCGAGTAGGTATATATTATTATAGTACCGTTGTTATTTGTATTTAGGACAAGTTCGGGACCACCTATCTGTATTATTTTATTTAGATTACATAAAGCCATAAATTTAAAAAATATATATTATAGATTAAATACTTACAAATAGGCCTAAAGAATCATAAAAATTATATTTTTACATTTATTTATTATCTGATTGTTTTAATGCCCCTTTATAAACTTTAGTACGTGATTATCAAGTTGTATTTAAAAATAACGTAGATATGTATGTACTGATGCAAATAAAAATAATTTAGAACAATTTTAATGCCAAATTTTCAACCTCAATTTGTACAACAAGTGAATTGAATTAAGTAATTTGTTAGGGGAAAAAAATGAACTTTTAAGTGGGCAAAATACATATATTAGTAACAAAATAATGAAGATAAGTGGTTGGGGTGCTTGTTTTAACGCTTTATTTTAGGGTACTCGAGTTCGATTCCCGGCAGGGTCAACTTTGGAAATGAACTTTTCAAGTTGGCTCTGGTCTGGAAATTAGTAACAGGGCACACTGCGTTTCGCAGTCATTTGGGCATCCCGTCTGGTGGCAGTGCCCACCACCTTACAGAAGACCACCGTGAAATGACAGCACGTTTACTGTTGTTTCGGTGAGTAAGGGATGCCAGAGCTCATTTCCATATTCCTTCCCAACCTTATCCTACTGTAGTCGGCAGCGCACTTGCAGCATCTGTGAAGCTTATGTTATAGGCGACGGTAGCCATCTACCATCAAGTGGGCCGTCAGCCTGTATGCCGACCTTAACATAAGAAAAATCTTTATTCTAATCGATTTATAAACAAAAAAGTTAAGTATACTTACTCATATAATACGTGCTACACGGGCACGGGGCACAGCTAGTAAGTACTTTATTATAATATTACAATATTTTTTTATTATTCATATATAATTGAAAAGGGTTAGTGCCAACTTTGAGAATAAGAACGTGCCAACTTTCGTTGAATTTAGCTCGTATGGGCAACGTTCGAGAAGCTCCAAGACATCTTCTCGTCCAAAATCCATCTCTCGAACAATGTGTGTTGCCAGTTATGACATATTGGGCTGAAACGTGATCTCTAACTATGGGCCTCGTAAGAAAACTCAACGTCGCTCAACGAGCTATGGAGAGGGCTATGCTCGGGGTTACACTACGAGATCGAATCAGAAATGAGATGATTTGTAGACGTACGAAAGTTACCGATCAGTAAGTTGAAGTGGCAGTGGGCAGGACACATAGTACGGAGAGCCTTGGGCCGTTGGGGCCGGAAGATTCTCGAGTGGAGGCCACGGACCGGCAAGCGCACCGTAAAACGTTAACCTACAAGGTGGACAACGATCTGATAAGGGCCGCAGGTCGGCGGTGCATCCAAGTTGCTACTGTGTGGTCTTATTGGAAAATTGGAGAGGCCTATATCCAGCAGTGGACGTCTTGCGTCCTGAGACCGCATGGTCCGACCAGGGGCTCAAATTAGATAATAGTTACTTCGTAACCAGAGGTATGTTCTTTATATTGTTTTTATTAACATGGATAAATTGTATCTTGGATAAATAAACTACAGCTAATTCTTTATGTACGTCCATCTGGCTTTTCATAAGCCATTTTCATAATGGCTGCAAAGCCGTCGGCAAATATACCCAAAGCACCACAGACAAGCATAGCGCCAAGACAATCGCAGCAGGCTGCACACACAGGTCCCTGTGTCTTAATAAGAAGTCTTTAATATGAGGAAAATTAAGACTTTGATTATTATAAATTAATAAAAAACTTAGCTACTTCAGTTGTCAAGCAAATTATACATAAATCCCCTTTTACAATCAACCTTTGGCTAATAATATGCAAATGCAATTGAAGAAAAAAAAAAACATAAATGTATTAAGTATCTATTTTTATTATAAAAAATGTACAAATATTGCTTCTACATATTTAATTAGGTATCAACTATTTCTCAATAAACAAATGCAAAAAGGACGGAGAATGAGAACAAATTCTCATGTTCTAAGTTTATTTTAACTTACATCTATATGAACTTAAGTAACTTTTAGGATAATGTAAATTACCTACAATGTAGCTAATTTCTAAGGCACTTTTATAAAGACATATAAATGTAATGTAGTAAGGTCAATCGGGGCAAGTGCAACTATGGGGATATGGCAACTAAACATCATAACTCCTTTACAAAGACTTTTTATAACCTTGCCATCTATGATATAACAGACGAATAATTATTACTCCTCATGAAGTGAAGATGGCGCCACTGTGATGAGATTTGTTTGACTGATATGACATTTTTTCAATCCGCCATGTTTGATTGCAATTGCCCCAGTCGACCTTATTTTTTTTTAATGTTAAGGTCCACAGACAGGCGGACGGTCCACTTGATGATAGGTGGCTACCGTCGCCTATAACACAAGCAACGCCACAGGCTGCTGCAAGTGACCATAGTGGGATTAAGGATAAAGCATTAGGAATGTATAGTGAAATGGGCTCTGGCATCCCTTACTCACTCATTGAAACAACAGCACACATACTGTTATTTCAGTGGACTTCTGTCACTGAGTAATAGCATAGAGTAAATAGTACTTAACCAGTAAATAGCAACATTGTTATTATTTTATAATTAATTAAGATACTTAGAGGCTCAGCATCACTTTTCACCAAAAAGTGATGAAACTTTTTGTTGAACTGTATAATTTTTGTTTTTTAATAATATATAATTTGTTAATTACATATTATATGTAATCAACATAAATCAGAATTAAAATATAATCGACCCTTAAATGAGTCAAAATAAAAACCTATTCATAAGTGACAATATGAAAGAAATGACAGTGAAAATGACAGAAGACTGAGTGAATGATGAATTGTTACATTCATCTGATGAGCAATAACATTCCTCCCAGTAAACACCGTTTTCGTAGACTCCCCAATTGCACACTCCTGTAACACCCGTGTCAGCTACGGACGCACATCTTCTGATTACTTGTCGCCATCGTCCATCCCCTATGAAAAAAAAAAGATGTATATTTATTTTATTTCATGGTAATTCTATATTACTATGACATCAGTGACGTAGATGAGTCCTGTATCAAATTTTGTCTTAGCACTTGTGTACTTTATTTTTGTTTTTTTTTTTTTTTTTACTTTGGATAATCCTCATAGATGCCTGGCAGTGAAGGGAACGCTGCCGGGTTATGCCGGACTCCTACCGGCTAAAACCCAATGACTTTCTTTTAAGTGAGGTTAGTGATAAGATTTTATAAAAGCATTCTATTATAACTGAGGTGGAAAACACATGTACATGTAAAAACTAAACTGAGCTAATTCACACCATTGCACTCAGTGTTCTCTAGAGTGCTATGTGTAACAGACATATATATCATGTCATTTTACACATAATAAAATGAATTACGACTGCATTATTATCACCTAAAGTATATCATGTCACAATATTACTTCTATCGTAAGTACAGAATTAATGCGTATTTTCATGGGCTTTAATAATTTTATTGCAATCGGTAATAGCAGGGGTTTATTTCCATATCAGATTTGGTAGTGAATTTTCTGCTGTGTTCGGTCATAGTAGTTTAATGCCTCATAGAACATTGATGCTTGTAGGTCATCTTTTTTGTCAGACAGGCTGACGGTCCACTTGATGGTAGATGGCTACTGTCGCCTATAAAATAAGCAACGCTTCAGGTAATGCAAATTTGCTGTCAACCAAAGTAGGGAAGGGAATGGGCTCTGATCTCTCAAACATTTAAATGTTATGCAAACTTTGAAACTTACAAATAAATCCTTTAGGTCCCTGTTGCGTCAGTTTCATACAAAAGGAACCAGGCATGTGAGATTCGTCGCTATTGCATTCAACTGCTATATGGCTCTCCTTATCGAATTTCTTGTATGCACCACAGGTGTCTTCTTTTAAATTATCAGATGAGGCACACTGGTAACATCTAACACTGTAAACTAATTAAAGGAACTTTTAATATTTAAACAAGAAATTAAGTAGTTAATACAAAAAAGTTTAAATTAAAGGGGAAAAGAAACTTACCAGCAGGGATTGTAGAAAGTATTAAAAACAATAAAGCTTGGACTAACATATTGATATTGATTCATGCAGTTCAATAAATTACTTAAACAACAGAAAATAAATGTAATCTAAACTGTAAGTGCAGATTAAAGTAAAATATTTTCAAATTAAATAGCGTCGATTTGTTTGTAATTTGTGTTGTATTGTACACACCCATCCCATGTCAATTGTCTATCATTTATTTGTCAGTGGTCAGTATTGTCAAAGTCAAAAACCTCACCATGGAGAATAGAGAGCAGTGGGATGTGGCGCTGTAGCATTTTACTGATTAAGTAAAGTACTGTTTACTCTATAGTTTTATGAACTACGCAACCAGCCAATCAACCTTACTCACCAATGCTACATGTGCCCTTTTGGACAATTTATGAACCATTTAAAAAAGTAACAAAATCGAAAATCAACAGGTAGCCCGATAACTCGTTTATTATACAGGGCGAGACCATGCTACCTACTGTTCGATATCGTAAATTCAAATACCGATACGTAGAGAGAGGGAGAATACCATTTTGTATTTCATCATGTACCACAGACCACACAAATTAACTCATGACATTTTTATACAATAAAAAGCTCTAATGGTCTTCGTCTGTTCCATAGACCAATACCACAATTGAATTTGATAGATACTTTTGTTGGTTATGTATGGTTTTGATTAACGAACCAAACAAACAAGCAAACAACAAATTGACATAACGATACCATATAAATAATTTTAAAACCGTTATTTCCTAATTGGGATTGTTTATTTTATTATCATATCAATAAAGCAAACATGATTAACTTCTCTAGATACATAATATGCATATATATAGGCCTATGTTTTGTTCACTTTGGTAAGTAAATAAAGTTATTTCATTCAACGGCGATCGTAGTGGTCACGCCCAATATTAAATTTAATCATTTTGTTGTTTCAGCGTATTCCATCAAGTGTTGGAATTGTAGATCAAACAACGATCCGAAATGTGCAGATCCTTTCGATAACAGTACAGTTCCTATTACGGATTGTACTCAGGAAAAAGGCCTTCCGCACTTGCCGGGTAAAAGACCTAGCATGTGTCGCAAAATCAGACAAAAAGGTTCGTAATAACTGTAGATATTTAATAAATTTAATAGGTAACTATTAAATGTCATAGATTAATGATTTTATGCATCTTCATTCACTGAAGCCTATAACCCGAACTCCACCAAAGCGGAGACGAGACGAGTAGAGATGTGTTAAAAAAACCAAAAGGATATCGTTATTTACTCATCTCGGCTCCGCTCAGCCTTGGTAGAGATGGAGCGGAGAAAAGATATGTCATATTTGTATGATAAACTATGACTTACAAGCCGGCAATGTGTGAAGCTTATAAAAATAAAATATAATTTCTATATATTATGTCATAAATATGTTATTAAGATGGATATTCATGGACCACCATTAAGCATCCTGTTATATTTAAGAAATCTTATGTGTTTTATGATTATGTATTTATTGGATTTTTCACTGACATAATTTATTGTTGATTTTCAGTGAATGGTGAATGGCGTTATTTTAGAGACTGCGCTTACCTAGGCGAAGTTGGAATCCAAGGTGATGAAAGATTTTGTCTTATGAGAACTGGCACATACAATATATTTATAGAATACTGCACCTGCAATAGCAAAGACGGTTGTAATTCTTCTACATTGTTTAAGCCAATACCATTATTGTTGATTATTTTGGCTGGCCTATGTTCTATCGTTTTTAAATAATGAATATAATTCATTTTAATAATTAATTTGTAGTAAAACAAATTAAAACATACCTTAAAAAAAAAGTAAAGATTTACTGGCATCAGATTTGTCTTGATGGTTCTTTTTGATGACTTTAAAAAAGTTTTATTTCAGTGTTTTTAAATAGAATTAAGACAAAGTTATAAAATATATTGAAGTAAGTTGATACTGGACAGACTTAGATTAAATATCTTTTTTTTTTATTTAATGAAGTTGTGTAGTTATTGCAAATAATGTATTTCCCAACAAACTAAAAATTTAAAAAAGAATTGCATAATCATACACTCCTATTAAAAATACCTATCCTTGCAAACTAGTTAGAATTTTTCAATTGATCGTTCTTATCTTTCAAATAAGTTAATACTTCTTAAGTAATCTTTAGTGTTTTAAAAAAGGTGAAGTCACAAATCTCAATATGTAAAACAAAGAGCACATGTTTTCCTTTGTGACAAACTCTTGTGTTCATGAAAACAGAAACAGTAGGGGATAGTTTAAATTTAGTTACATCTTGATAAGTGGATAAATAAAAATGGGTTTTTGATACTTTTCTGAGAAGTGCAAATTAAATACATTAAGAAATTAAATCTTTAATCAAATAGGGCCAAGAACCTCAGGTTTATGTAATAGATCTATTACATAATGGGTACAATATTTATAATATATGTGTTTTAAATAAAATCATTTTGCTTTATACAATATATGTTTTATCACATATGTAAAATTTGATGGAATTGTAAAAAGAATAAGTGTGCATTCTAAATATACCTATCTTCAAAAGAATAGATTTGTCAAAATAAAGACTGAATACAAAGTTTAGTCCGTCCATGTTATTAAAATAATAATGAGTATTGTATACCTATTCTAATAAAGATTTTTAGTATTTTTTTTTTCAGAGTTTTATTCATTGCAAAATGTCACACTTTAAAGTTATGCATTTCTTGCAGCAGACCATTGACCATCACTTTAAGGATAATCACCTTGAAAAATAAAGCAAGTATGCTGATTTTTAAGTGCACGAGGAAATGCTTGATCCTTAAATCGCATTTTATCCCCTACTCATTTTATACCTTTATAATAAATCCTATTAGGGTCGGCATTCCCATCATGCCCACCAGTCTGTCTCAGGTCGTCCGCCAGCGCCACACCCCTCCAGAGACTATCATTGGCAATCAGGTTAATAATAATAATTGGGAAAATTTACAGATCTTTCGGAGCGTATTTTCCCTTATTCTTTCATTGAAACACAATTACAAGTTGTTATTTTACGGTGGTCTTCTATAAGGGGGTGGTTACTGCCGCCTGTGAACAGCGCGACAGTAGCGCTGCTACTGCCGCGTCGCTTGCGGCTAGTGTGAAAGAGCTCTAAACGTTAGTAACCTAACACTAGTACCATTGCCATCTTAACCCTTTAACCGCTTGGTTTTGACTCGTTTTTTTTTTTAAGAGAAAGCAACGTAATGATTTAAAAATAAACATTATACAAGTAGAGAAATTTGTCGTATATATACGGCTCTGGCGAAATGGATACGAAAATAATTGTCTGATAAATCCGACTCTGGCGGCTAAAGGAAATTTATGCTGGAAATGGTATGTATTTTTCCTTACAGTAGCGCTATGTAAGTACCTTAGTATTGTTAAAGATATTTCTATAAAATTTCGTTTTAAATTCGAAATTAGGTAAGGGAAGATGTAATAGCACCATCTATTACTGACTAGTGCTCCCGACTTCGCCTGGGTTGCAATTTTTATATATTATATTATACAAACCTTCTCTGTTTATCCCTCTCACTATAAGTCAAAACCGAATTGAAATCGGTCTAGCGATTCTTAAGTTTTTGCGAGACTAACGTACGGTTAATTTTTATACAAATACGATATGCCTGTGTTATGCAATGTGTTATCGTGTCTTTTTTAATATTATTAAGTATTAACTTACTCACTTAATCGGGTTATTTGGCTTAGTTGTTAATTAAGTTACCTAAGTCTTAAGTTGTTTGGCTTCAAAGTAGGTACCTACTGAAAACCAAAAACAAATGTTGCTTCCTTAGACAACCGCGTTGCTTTTCTATCGTAAAGCAACGCGGTTGTCGCGTGGAAACGCGTCGCTCTACGTTTTCTATGTTCATATGATGGTTTGATATATTATTCGAAACATACTTACATCACATTCTTCCACTGAAGGAGATGAGCCTAAATATCTTCTTAAAAGTTTGTTCGAATAAGAAATTTCGGAAAATATAAGAATAACTGTATATAAAGACTGCAAAGTTAATGTTCAACGAAGTCTATTCATTGTATACAATATTCAGTACACCCAGGACTTAATTCTTTGTCTCAGATTTCAGTGGTTCACCATAAAAACACAGTCATCAATATAAGTTTACTTTATTACTATATTAATTAGCACCTTTCAATTCTTATGTTGTGAAAAGGTTTAGATTGTTATCTCTAGCTAAAATCTTAACTCATGTAAAGCATAACTTGTTTAGGCTCTATCTAAGTTTCAAAAGTGACCCTTTATTATAGATTGTTGGACTATAATTGATGTTCTTACTTTTCGAGCAGTCTGAAAAATATATAGACTGTCAAACCAATATGGCTGTTTATCTTTTATAGCATTTGAGTATTGATGGTGTGACAATAAGACTTGATATATTTACGAAATTCCCATGTAGGTATATCAGTATTTTTATAAAGGTAGTTTTTTAAATTTATTGTCACATTTACAACACCTAAGCTATCAAATTACACATGATAGTACTGCTATAGCAGTTACGATAATTGACAAAAAAGTTTTGAATTTGTGAAGTATTTATTTTTTTAAAATGTACAGATATAATCTATATGTAAAACGTGTTGTAAGTAAATATAATATTCAAGACAGCGAGTGACAAACAAGTAATAAATTACATAATATAGGTAGGTAATTATGTACGTACCTAATATTATTATGTGCACCATAAATTATTAATACATAATTGTTTATTTATTTATTCAAAGTGGTACCTACTTATTGATAGACAGTATATTTTATAATTAAATGTTACGGTTGAAACAAATACAACTCTTGCTGTTTAAATTATACTTGAGATGTACATCCAAGACCAACCCATAAGGATTATTGCTTTGAATAAAACTATATTATATTTATGTAGGTAGCATAGACATAGAGAATGGACCGAGCAATACCCGCATGAAATTGAACACTACAAAGAGAGAAAGCGATTGTGTGGCCAGTAGGTACCTATCTCTTTCGTCTCTCCATGTCTATGGTCTGTAATAAGAGGATCAATCAAAATTCTAAACAACTACCGGCCCCACGATCGCTTCGTCTCTCTCACACTTTCTGCTTGTAGGTGGTAGGTGGGCAGGTATGTTAAAAAAGTAAGTAAGTTTTAATTATAATATAATACTTAAAATTAATAACAAAAATGCTCTAAACCGAAACTTATTCGCTTATTTGTACTTGTTATAAAAATGTTTTAGATTAGGTAATGAGGTTTTTAATTTATTACGGAAAATTCACTTTATTGTACTTTCGAAATCTTTATTTAAAACAGTAGGGATTTTTTTTTTCAATTTAATTCAATAGGAAATTTAAAGTAAGTAAGTATCATGTTAGCCAAAGCAAGGACAAAACAAACAAAAACTTAAAGTTAAATCGCTAAGACTAAAAATACATTTTATACATATAATTAACTGAATCTAAATAATATTGTTTTATCGATGTTAATTTTAAAGTACTTGTTACCAGCAATCATATATAAATTTATTTATTTTTTAAGGCAAAGGGGTGTTGATTATAATATCTATCAAAGAAGAGACTTATTTAAAAAAAGTTGTAATGTTTATTGTTTTAATAATATGTACAACAGATACAAGTTATATATTTAATTAAATCCACTAACGGAAATAGGTTATTTTAACAAAAGCAACAAGTAAAAATAGTTATCTCATGTTTTTTAACATTTTGTTTATATTTCTTTTGATTTCAAACAATTTTTTTTTTACACTTTAAATAAGTATAATTTTCTAAAGTATTTTAATAGTCACAAGTATTTATTTCTAAAATTTTTGTTCATATCTTTATAGCAAAATTAATTTCCAGAATTGCACAGTGTTGACAAAAAGCTGTGACTGACTATAAATTATTTATTTGTAGAACTAGCTGTGTAAACATTTTTGTTAAGTGTACATTTTATTTACATACTATCCTTGAAGCGGATTAAAGTTTGTTACTAGTGTCTGCAGGCAAAGATAAAATTTGATGATCCTAAAAGTTATACAATAAAAAATGTTGATTATTGTTAATAAAATACTTAAGGTACACGTAGATTCGGTTTTCTCAAATGCAGATCGTTGTAAACTTTCGAAACGGTGGGGGGGTTTAGATCTATTTACACAATACAAAATGAATTTGTACATTTGCACTATATTAAAGAGGTTTTACTTGAAAAGGAGTAATCCTAAAGGAGCTAGTAGGAGTGCTAGAGTTTTGCCGATAGCTGAAGCACCGTTGCAGCCGTCGTATTCGCACGTTTCACAGTAAGTCGTGACTTCGTTCGGGCCGTTGGATGTACTCGGGCATGTGGTTGTGTAGTCGTCAGCTCGCTTCCACGTGCAGCCACGGATGACAACCAACTCACCGTTGACTGTTAACAGTAAAATAGGTAAGTCATATAAATATCTCCAGAAGACCACATTGAAATAACAACATGTTTGCTGTTCTGTTTCGGTGAGTAGTAAGAGATCCCAGAACTCATTTCCCTATTTATTTATACATTTATTTATTTATTTTTAAGAAAAACATACATTGTGTATTATAATACACAAACTTCCCCCGTTTATAGCTCTTTCAATTAGTGAAAAGTGTATCAGGACCAATCTAAACTATCAGAAGATATTAGCGGAGAAATAGACTAAGGCGTACGAGAACTTTATTTCATAATATGTATTTTTTGATGGTAGGTGGCTACCGTCGCCTAAGGACACAAGCAACAAGGTTCGCCGGGTCAGCTAGTTTTATAATAATAATGAAATATATTTATGATCTGTTTGAAGTATTAACTGTGTCTAAATGAGCTTTGTGAACATTAGGTTACACCCACGCACAATTTAGTTTCACAGTCCAATGAGCCAAAAGTTGCACAATACGTATTCATTCTCCGAAACGAAGTAATGAAAATCCCACAATCACTATTCTAAGATAATATCTTATTGTTGATGTGGGAGAAATGAAACGAATGTAAAGACACAACAAACACTAATAAATTTATCACGATTTAAAACTATTCTCAACAGTTTTGTATGTGACTTGAGCTGACGGTCCACCTGATGGTAGGTGGGCTTCCATCGCCTATAACACAAGCAACACTAACCATAGGCAAATGCGCTACCGATTATAGTAGGAGTACCTATAATAAAGGGATAGGGAAATGGGCACAGGCGTCTTACTCACTCACTGAAACACAATAGCATGTGTATGCTGTTATTTCTGTTATTCTTTTGTAAGGGAGTGGTTACTGGCGCCAGACGGGCTGCCCAAATGATTGCGAAACGAAATGTGCCCTACAATTACCTGCTTAGATTAGATATTGCGTTGTAATGTAATGTAACTTTTAGTGTCAAGTGCACTTTAAGAACTAGGCTTAGATTTGAGAACTTAGTTTATGATATGTGTGGATAGTTAATGCTACTGGAAATTAAACTATTCATATAAGATCCATAGTAAGTTCAGATAACAACTGTGATTTAATTCTGGTTGCTATCAATTCCCATGACATAAGGTATTCTGCTCACGAGATGCTAAATACTGGCGACCTTAATTACCGGCGATTAGTTATAACAATGGCAAGAGATGAACAAACTACTTGATTTGTCTTGACATTGGTCTCGTATAATGTCTTTAAACAAGGACGTAAACGTTTTAAAACGTACTTAAAGCACGTGTTGGAAGATTTAAATCTTCGCTACATTAACTTTTTAGAGCAATTCAACCTTCAGAGTGGTGTTTTACATTGAGTTAAACTCGCAACATTTAATGACATTGCCAGATTCTTTTGTAGTTATAAGTTATGCTACTTTTACATATATCTAATAGAATATCTACAATTTAGTTCTCTATATATAAAATGATCGAATATATTGATGATGTGAAATGCAAAGACCGGGGATGTCTCAAACTTGAAGATTAATTGACTAAATCCAAATTGTTTTTAGTGTTTTTACTATTACAAGTACCTACTATTTACTCTATGCTATTACTACATACTCGTATCCTTAGGTTGAGCAAAATATTTGTTATATGTTTACCTAGCATTTGAAAATGTTATAGATTTACAATTCCAGTTAGCTTTAGAGAAAGATCACATTGTTATTAACCTTTCAAAAACAGTTGAATTACCTAGTTAGCCATTAATCTTTCGGGCTATATTGTTATCTGGAGAGTTCTATTGGTGTGACCATCCTGACCCTAATCTAAACAAACAGCCATCCATAGAGATCTTATTCAAATATCTACGTAATCCTTATTTATTAAAGTAAATTCTAATAAACAACTAGGTTTATTTTACTTAGTTTTCCCTTAACAATGAAGATTTTTTTTGATTAGATATGACATGAATCGAAACGGTAAATTTGTTCATCACATATTTTCGTGTAGGATAATAATCTTAATAGGAACACCGGTACAAAGTAACTAATTGAAAGACGTTCACTAGCCGCCCCAAACCAAGATTGCACAAGTCAAAACCATTGACCCAACGAGCTAACGGCTAATAAAACAGTTACCAAAACGCAACGTAGGGCAAGACGAAGTGAATGTATGCGATCGTAGTAATCAAGGATCAAATTAATTTATCAAATTATTTGAGAATTTTCAAATTCCTTCTTGTGATCTTTATATTATACTAGCTGGTGCCTGCGACTTCATTCGCGTAGAAAGATAAAAGAAATATGTCTTTTATTTTTCAACGCAGACGAAGCCTAATAAAATATAATAATTATAATATCTTCACACATTCCACACAGCGCCGTCTAGTTCCACACTAAGCAACTAATGCTTGTATTACAGATACCAGACAGTTAATATAATACATAGATTACTTTTTTTTTGTAAATACATACATATTATAACTACAAACACCCATGACTCAGGTACAAACGTAAATGTTAACACATAAATATTTGCCCCTAGCGGGATTCGAACCCGCGACCGTTTGGTTAACAGCTAGGGTTACTAGCCACTAGACCAAACGTGTCGTCAAATATTTAAAGCAATATATGCAAATCACTAGCAAATCAAAATTTGAAGCTCTCAGGGCATTTTTGTGACAAGTTTCTACAAGATTCGTGGAAGAAAATTTCTTTCTCGGAGGCACTAAAATTTTGATTTGTTAGCAAATATTCCTTGACTAATAATAATATACGTTATTTGTATATTGAATCATTGAGGCTTGGTGACTTTCGAGGCTCTATAGTCTACTACATGTGGGTGATAAGGAAAACCGACTACTGTGAATCATGTTATACTTCCTTTAACAGTTGTATACCTACGAGTAAATGGTATATGCATACAAAATTATAAAATTACATGTTCACAATAACGTTACGAGTAAACGTGATTTATTTTATATATAATACGTGACACGTTGGCGATTAAAATACATACAATGTATTATACCATTTGCTATTATACAATGTTGGTTGACCATTAGTTAATAATATAATATATTAGATCACATATTGTATTTTGAAAAGACATTTCGTTCTTACAAAATTTACTTTTGATGAAGCAAATCGCACAGGAATATTATTTGTTTCATAAGTGATCGTCAGATGGTATCAATCGCCAGGCATTATTTTTTTCACATCCTACTAATATTACCAATATGAAAATTTGTTTTTACTCAATCACCCGAAAACGGCATAACGGTTTGGATGGAATTTAGCACAAAAACAGACGAAGACCTGGAATAGGATATATAGGCGACTTTTTATCAAAGTAAAGTGGAAGGTCAACCCGAACGAAGACATAGGCGACAGCCTGTATTTATAATAAATTAGGTATTGTATTATTTAGGTAAAAAGGGTCTTGTTCGTAATATTTATTTTTATCGAGCGAGATGATTGACACCAGGTGGGGTCGCGTAACGTAATATGTCAATGTGTAGAACAGAGGTAAAAAACCTATATTTACCATATTTCTTCTGTTTCTTGCAAACGGATTTTGAAGAGGTGAGGTAAGGGTATGTGGCTCCAGTGTTAGCGTCACAGTTGGACAGCTGGAATAGGTAAGAGTTGTCTGTTCTGCTGGCGATGAATGGGTCGTGGCACATGTGGTTCAGGTCGGAGGAGCACGACCAGCAACGCACTGATTCACCTGGAATTTAAAAAATGGAGAATTTAATACAAAATTAAGTAAAGATTTTATTTCCTAACTTTGTACAGATGGTTAAATACAGTCAGCATTTTAACTTACCAACATCCAACAATCCTACTTCAAACGAAACACTTTGTTTAAAATAATCAGAAGAATATGAAAAATTTAAATTAATGTTATAATATTGATTTATATTAACTGAGTCTAATTAGAAATTTATTACTTAAAGATCTTGTAAGTAAGAAATTCATAGAGATAATTTTAGTTAGTCTACTTTTAAAATAATAGTTGTTCAAGTTATGCTTAAAATTGTTGAATTTACATTGATTTAAATTTAGACTTGAATTGAAATCTTATTATTTCTTCCAATGTTGTAGACTGATGTTATCATAAAAATTTGATGTTTAAATTGTAACTTCTAAAATACATAACGAAGGGCGATAGATTCATGTTCCTTTCTGATTTTGACCTCGACTTTAGCAGCAATAACTTTATTATTATATAGATATTCTACGCGGAGAATCGGTTCTATGTTTTCCTATACCTTACTAAGGTAGGTACTAATTTCTTGTGTACACGTATAACTAATTGATTAGTTTCGTTGAGACAGTTTAGCGAAAAAAAGAATGAGTACTAAGGCCAAAGACAATGTTCTATAATAGTCTATAGATAGTTTATTCAGATAAGTTACAGCTACAACTGGGTCCATTTGTCCATATTTTATTATCATATTTTGAATATCATTACAACTACTTTACCAAATATAACAGGAGTAAAATATTCAGAAATAGGACGGAATGTATAAATAAGACTAATCTTTTTAATTCAGTCTTGCGTTTAGTCAAATTTAGAATTCGGAATCAAACTCATTGACAACTTTTTTGTTAATATGCTACTGTACAATGATGAATGCCATGTCGACCTTCGATTTGAACAGCAAAAAGCAAACAGATGCCCACAGCAAGGCCCTTTGGTACACGCTAAACCGTTTTTCCTGCTTTCGACACGCTACACTGATCCACTATAACGGTTGAAGATGATTTTTTTCCCCCCTGGAAATTGTCACGCAGTGTTGTTGATTGAAGTCAGTCACACAATCTATGATACCTACTTTTTTTACTTTTTTACTGAAAAAAAAAAAAAACTCCCTTTCAACGTAGGTTACTAATAATATAGGTACTAAGTTTGAAAAATGCACTTTAATTTATCAAAAACATCGAACCTAGTGTGGGCAATTCAATTAAGAGCTCACTTGCCAAATGTTTTCATGAGTTTCTATCATTAAAATAATAATTAGTTATGAATGCATTTTTAGACGTGGCACAACATTATTGAAATTGATAATTATAATAATACATAAATAAGTACAAAATTATTTCCTTTAAAAAATGTTATAAGTTTTGTAAGTATATTTAACCAAAACGTTGGTATACATTTTTAGTATTTCATTATCTTTATGTTAATAGATCATCACGTGTTGGCTCTATTTGCATTCAATTACTTTGGTTTGTCGTTTCTTTTTTAATGAGGATAACATACCTACTATTAAACTCTAGCGCTAAACAAAGCCTGCTAACGGCACATACCTACAGCTACGAGTTGCGAAGTCCAGTGCATTCACGATTGCATAATGACATATTTACAATAACATGTCATTCGTTCCATCTAACCCTTACTAATTACTGTTAATTGCTAACAAACGACCGTTGAATCCGGTTTTTATATACCACTTGATGGAAAACTGAATCATTTAGAAGTAATTGATGGCTTCTAAATGAACTTGATTGTTGACTAGTTTCCTAATTACAATTTGTCTAAATTTTAAAAACCAACAGATAATGAATATTGGACCACCGGAAATAGCATCTGGTGGACTGTATATTTGAGGACTGTACAGGAAGGATTTCGATAGCGAAATCACGAATGTGTTAGTAGTGGCAGGTCACACTGCGTTCTTGACAGAAGACCACTGCGAAATAAAAGCTTGTGTGATTTTGTCCTTCGGTGAGCGAGTAAGGGATGGCAGAGCCCACCCTATCGGCAGCGCACTTGCAGTACTGATTGTGGCTTTGCTTGTGTTAATAGGCGACGCAGCCATCTACAACAACGTGACCATCAGTTAATTTTGTTTATTGTTATTGTTTTTGTTTATTAAAGTAATCAAAATCTTTATTTTTCTTTGTCGTTCTTATAATATATAATTTTTTGGAATAAATCAACAGTATTAAAACTAATTTCAATGTGATTGTGACAATTGTGATGTATAAAAATGTTTACTGTTTTTTTTATGTATTTGGATATGTTTTATTCTGTTATCAACGGCAAAAAATAAATATTGGTTACAAGACTTGTAATTCTGGAAAAGAGACATACAGGAAACTGTGTTTAGAGGTGTTTGAGATTCATTTATTCAAATATTACATTATTAAATTACTAAATAAGCTGTGGCCTGCCAAGAATACCTAATACTGTGTCGTTATTGATACAAAAAAACTGTGAAATATTAAGATTTATTGCATAAAATTAACTTGGGACAGCGATTTCCATTTAGTGGAGAAATGCCCAGATAATAATATGACATAATATCAAATGAACATTTAGATTTAGATAATCGCCCAGAACAGATGAAAAAGAAAGGCTGTTGACTTAATATTTGTTGGCAGTTTTGTAACACCGAGTAATATGAAATTGTTTTCACTTTAGTAGACAAATCTATACAAACGTCATTTATGCCTTAAAGATCAATGAGAACAGACAGACAGACAAAAAAATAAGTGAGGCCGTATTAGGAGCAAGTATATTGACGAGTTATTAACATTGTCAAAGGTTAAATACCTCTTTTATAAGTTCAAAAATGTAAAATCTGTCTAATTGTATTAGCGATACTCAAACCCAATAAATGTTCTGTCAGTTGAACTCACTTTAGGGTAAATATAGAAGTCTATTATTAATATATCGTATAGATAACGTTAAAATGCATTTAGTGATTGTTGTAAGCCAAGGACATTTAGAAGGGGAAAACCTATTAGTACCTATCTATAGTATATTTGTCGAACAGTATAAGTTATTTATTCAGCTTGCTATGACGTTTCATACTTACTTTGCTTTGAGCACAATGATCTACAAAATTACAAAAATCTCTTTAAAATTAAAAAATTTCATTACAGTTCAAATAACTAATTTTTTTTTTTTTTAAAGTGTCATTCTAAACATATTTAGAGTGTATTTTTAAACATAGATTTTAAAGCGGTGTTAGCCATAAATTCATATGCGCAGTTAAAGATAGTCTCCGAGTAGTTTGCATTGACCGACATACCAAGGTTTTTCGTGTTACTCCGCTATAAGAGTTTAAATGCCAACGGTTTTCATTAAATTGACAGAGATTACCATATTTTATAACAAAATCAATATGAGATTTAATCTTTATTAGTTTCAATAACTATTTATAAATTATATTAAAACTGAATTGGTTTGATTTTTGTATCAATTAAGTCCCGGCTTCAGTTAGTGCAATTTTTTTCTGCAAATTAAACATAAAAACCTTCCTTGTTTCACGCTCTTTTCCTTAGTGAAAACTGTATGAAAATCCGTTCAGTCGATTTTTTAGATTATCGCGAACATACAGACAGACAGACGCGGCGGGGAACTTCATTTTATAATATGTAACGAATGAATGAATGATGTCTGCGTATTCATTCGATTTTTATGGATATGTACTTTTCTCTTACTCTGACAACGTGTATGCAAAATTTCACTTGATCCACCTTAAAACGTGCTTTGTTTTCTATGCGTGCAAGCTTCTGCCATAATAATTGTGATTTATTGGTGACAAATAGGGTCACCAGGTCAAAGCTATTAGTAGGACGCGGAATGTTAATAAAATAGGACACAACCCCGTTTTTACGCGATCGACGTTCCGTCTACAAAATTACGCCAAGGGATTTTTATAATACTGATAATAAATTGATTTTGACGTCTGCCTGTTCCTAACAACTTGCTATCTTTTTTGTGTAAAGGTTGTCAGACAGGTTGATGGTCTACGAGGCACACTGCGTGATTTCTCCCTCATTCGATCTTGATTGCATTATTGATCAATGACTGATTTTCGTGATATTTCTAATTTTAGGAAACTGCTAATCTTCTTTTTTTGTTTCACATACAGGAAGTTCTTTACTACTTTCACAGTGAGGTATTTACGTAAGATAACATTATTACACAAATTTAAAAAACTAGTTTTACTTCAAGATTGTACATCATACAATCAAATTAAATAGCTTTCACTAATGTTATTATCTATAACTAAATGCTATTGTGTTATCTGTTCGTGATTTGAATAATGCACTATTGATAATGTGATTAGATATAATATGCAAAAACGTGTATAAAATGTTTATCTTGTTATCAGATCGTTTATATAATAATTATCAGCTAAGATAAACAATATTACCTACTGCCTTTATTTAAATATATTATATAACAGCTAAAAATTTATATTATTTAATATTTCGGTTCGCAATAGGAACTCACTAAGCACTATTTGTATTTCTGCTATTCAGGGAGGAGACAAATTCAACAAATAAATGATAATAAAAATCCATCCAGCCGTTCTAGAGTTCTCGAACTCGAGTATAAATGGTGTAACTAACACGACTTTCTTTTATATATTATATTACTAGCTGACTCGGCTATTTTTTTTTTTTTTTTTGGGTGGGCCATCCTTATCACTTCGGGGTATAAAAAATAGTTTAGGACCTATTCTCAGACATACCGAATATACACAAAAATATTTCATAAAAATCGGTCAAGCCTTTTCGGAGGAGTTTGGTTACAAACACTATGACATGAGAATTATATATACGAGTATATAAATAGTAAAGAAAGAACATAAAAAATTTAATTTGTAAAATGAGTTTTAGTGTTCTATATAGTATTTAATAAAAATTCCTACTTAAATTAATGTTCTATACCAATAACGCTATAACTCTCTGAGATTTTATTTTCTTATACTTGATTTTATTTTACTCGCACGTATTCCACAACGTTGGCCTTCGACGCAAGTAAATATTATTTATGTACTGTATAGTACTGCCATACAACACACACTATACTCTATCAACTCTTACGTCACCAATGCCGATATCCCATAGGTACTTATCGCATAACGAATTTGGAACAAAATTGCGTAATAATGTAGAAAGTTTTGTTTTTAGTACAAGCCAAACATAACCCATTGGGGTATATATATTGTACTTTAGCTCGTGTTCATATTAAAATAGGTAACATTACTTAGCAGTGAACAACCTATATAACAAAATGACATGACAATTATTGAATATTGGACATTTTTAAAAATACAAAATAGTTAATCTACAAATATTAATTACGATTTGACTTAAATGGACTGGGTAATTCATTAAGAAATGAATTACAGTCATTCTAAGAAAGACGGAAAGGAAGATAAGCAAGTCATGCGATGGCTTTTCTTTCCGGAGAACTTCGGATATGAGGGGATGACAAAGTACTTAAATACTTCTAGTAAACAAGGTAAACACAAAAACCTCATTAAATACATTGTTAAAACACGAACTCTTGTTAATTAAGAAAATCTTTTTCGTATGTACGTGCGTTTATTTAATTGGTCTGACCAAAAATCTGACAATATTTCTCAGACGAAATGGTGTGTAAGTTGGAATGATCAAATAATGTGTTTTACATTGCCTTGGAGTCTGACTGAGAAAAATTATACAATGTTATTATGCAATACCTAAATATTAATATAATGTGTTGTGCACTAATTTCTAATTTCACATTTCGTTGTCTGTTATTTCTAATAAAACATAGCTATGTATATACTTAGTTATAGGTACATAATACTACTAGCTATCCGCTTCCGGCTTCGCATTGATATAAAACCCTTCTTATTTTTTCATTAGTGAAAAGCGCATTAAAATGCGTTGCCTAGATTAAAGGATCTAAACGTACATACAGAGGCAGAGACGACTGGAAACGACTTTATTTTATACTATGTAATGATTTACATAAAAATGATTAAATATTATGTTACCGTTGTTATGTTCAGTGATTTGCTGCAATAATTTACAAAATAATGAAATGTTTTAGATGGTTGCAATGTTTTAGACGGTGACTAAGAACATTTCAAGTTTTCTATTATTAGGAGTTCTAGGAGAAAAACGAAAACCTAAATAGGATACGATACGATACTGTGCCAAAGTCATTTATCAAGTACTCGCTCGTTCTTTGCTTACAATAAGCACAATGGGTACTGCCTTATACGAGCCAAAGTTTGGCAAACAAATCCACAACGAATTAGTACGCTATGCTTCCATTACTAAAAAAAATTGTTGATTCATTTCCAAAGAATAGATGATTTTGTGATGTGTTTTGTCTAGCAGCAGGTTTATTGAACGAAAACTTGTTTTACGATGGCCTAATAAGAAATATTTAAAAGTCACATAGATAGCGTCATATACTAAAATAATATGGACAGCGTTTGAATTTTAAGTAGAAGGAGAAGGTATGGGAAAATTTGAATTAATGAATATTAATCTTCATGTAAACACATCACCTCGTCCGGCCTCAGTCTGGTCATACATACCTCTGAAGTAGGATGGTTGTACTCATTACGTACGAAATAAAATTGTGCGAGATGACTACTAAATGTAGATTAGTAATGATTAGTATTTTAAACACTTATTTTAAAAGTTAATCTAGAAACCTCAAATTTCTAGATTTAAGGGTTTAAAATATCTAGAATCTTATTATACATATTTTCTAGTACCTAAGTATTAGGAGTCGGCAGCGGATTTCCCTGGTTTCTCTTGTAGTTTACGATACGATACAGTTAACGTAGCCACCTATGTTAAGTGTATCGTTACATCATCAAGCCTGTTTGCAGAACTTTAATATTAACAAAAAACGCAAAGTGATTTGAATCATAAAATTTTGATGTATATAGATTTTTATTACAGTTGCAGATTTGTATTGGTACAGACGCTTGGACACACCCTGTGAAAATCATTTCATTCAGACAATATTTTTCCATTCATCTCAATTGACTCAATTGTTTCCTTGGATTAATTTTATTAGCATTGACCGTCACTTCCATTCAGAATAAATATCTCATAAGAAACATTCTCATAAGAAGTATCTATACAGGTGTAATTTTTCTATCCGAAGGCGGACAGCGACTTTAAATAAATAAATAAATAAATATCTTCACAACATTCCACACAGCACCATCTAGTTCCACAGTAAGCAACTAATGCTTGTATTATGGATACCAGAAAGTTGATATAATACATAGATTACTTTTTTTGCAAATACATACATATTATAAATAGAAAACATCTATGATTCAGGTACAAAGATAAAATGTCAACACATAAACATTCGCCCCTAGCGGGATTCGAACCCGCGACCGTTTGGTTAACATCTAGGGTTACTAGCCACTAGACCAAACATGTCGTCAAACTTATTTAACTTATTTATAACTAGCTAGTGCTCGCGACTTTCTCCGTGATTCAAAATAAAAGATAGAAAGCCGGACAAAATATGTAAGCGACGCCTGATATTTTTTGATGGCGATACTCGCGGCTTCGCCTGCGTGAAATTTAGCCTATGTCGATCCTGAACTTCTATTCTAACTGTTGATGAAAGAATTTTTTAAATCTGATGAATAGTTGCGAAGATTAATACCTCCTACAGTCCTAAGTTTGTATATTTGTTTGTTTGTAAAACAAATATACAAACTTTACCTTTTTATAATAGTATACACATAGATTAGTGTATATATGTATCTAGATATAGATATACGTAATATAGATTGATTTATTTTAATCTAACGGAAGTCAATACATTAACGTCATTGTCTCAACATTAATTCGACAGATTTACTAACTAAAAATAATCGAATGTAATTAAAAGATAAGACCAAACGGATAGGTACCTACTAACGAGCGCGGCGTACCTAATCTTGATTTTATAGATAATCGTTTAATTTGCCAATACGATTATACTAATTACTCATTTTGAATGAACACAAAAACAAAAACGAATTATTTAACACTGAATTGCGACTTTTTTAATAATAATTAATGAATCTTTTACGGTTAGTTTCATACTGGAAGCTTCCTTCTTTACCTTCCTTATCTTTGCCATTAGAGACTACAATGTACGAAATAAAATTGTGCGAGATGACACTAAACCAAAAATTTTCGTTATGGCGGTTGGGGGGACTGTCAGCTGCTCTTCGGTGCAAAAACTACGTGCGCACGACACTGTTTTTGTCCTGATTTTTCAAGTTGACGAAATTTTTTTTTTTTAATTTTAAACTAAAAATATAGGTTACATTAGATTTTTGTTGTGATAAAAGTCACAACAGTAAAAAAAAATAACAATGTATTTTTTATCTTGACTATATTACAAATAACATAAGTATATTCTTTAAGTTTATTTGAACTACTCATTTAGGAAATATAGATTTTAAAATTTACGGTCTCTTTTGCAGTTTAGCGCCTCACAATGCGCCTTAAGGACCTTTTTAAGCACTTTGTATTGGCGCCGTTGACAACCCTAGTTATGGCGTTCGTTTTTTTATAGTGAAGGGACAGTAAATGGTCTCTTGTCATTAATTAAATTATTACATTCGTTCAAAAGAGCAATTTATTCGCTTCCGGTGTTCGAGACTGTACCAATAAATTGTTTTACAAGTCAACGATCTTTTTTTTTTTTTTTTTTTTAATGGGGGGGCTCCAAGTATCCTCCGACGTAATCGGAGACCTTACTTGCGTATATTTTGTGTCATATGGGGTGAGAGGGCCACTCCCTCTCCCCTTGTCTTCTCTCTTCCTTCCGTGTTCTGGACTTCCCAAGGTCACTTCAGGCCGTCGCGTTTGCCTTCGTCGCAATTCCAACTACTTTTTCGCAGAACTTTATAAATTTACCATTATTTTTTTCTATTATTAAATCTTTCAGTATGTTTTTTTCTAGTTTTTTCCCTTCTTCAATTTCCAGTTCAAGTCTTGCGAGCGCAAACCTGGGGCACTCGAGTAGTAGATGCTCCACTGTCTCTAGCACCCCAGGCGCACACACGCAATCCGGGCTGGATTTTATTTTGAACCTGTGCAAGTACTGCGAGAAACCTCCGTGTCCCGTCAGCACCTGCACAAGCTGCGGCGTCAGTTGGATTTTCCTGATTCGTCTGTATGCCGCTTCAGCGTCGGGAAAGAACATTTTTGTTCCTCCCGCCGTCTCTCCTTCATTATATATTTGGCTCCACTTGGCCACAGACTCGCCCCTTGTGTAACGTTTCACATATGAGAGGGGGCATTTGTCATAGTGTGCTACGCATTTTAATTTGAGCGCCCCCTCTTTTGCCAGCTGGTCGGCTCTCTCGTTGCCCGCGATCCCCACGTGGGCTCTTACCCAGAAAAACCTGACACATCTTCCCTCCATACTGATCTTGCGCAGATTCTCCCGGATAGCGTGGGCCAATGGATGGTATTTACCCCCGCTTCTCAAGAGCTCCAGTGAGGACCGCGAGTCACTCAGGATGTTGACTTCCGGGTCTTTACTCTTCAGTGCGATGACTGTGGCCTCGCGTATTGCAAACATTTCGGCTTGAAAGACAGTGCAGAACGGCTCCAGCCTATACTTTTTCGCTTTAGTCTCCGAACCGCTCCTCCAGCAGGAAAGTGCCGCCCCGACACCACCGCCCACCTTGCTCCCGTCGGTGTATATTTTTAATCCAGTAGAATCTATCTCTGATTCACACTCGATGTTCGCAAAGTCGACGGCGACCCAGGCAGCTGGGTGGGGTGCCTTAAGAAAGGATACCCTTCCCTCCACTTCCCTGCCTTTTAAATCCCGCTGCGGTCGGCCACTTCTTGCCTCGTAGACGCGCGCCGCCTCCATCACACGCAGGTCCAGGGGCAGGAGCCCTGACAATACGAGAGCGGCATTTAGAGAAACAGTTCGGTAAGACTTGCAAATTTTTTGGGCGAAGCCCCTCTGCACTGCATATAGTTGTTTTCTAATATACTTTTTGTGGACGGCGGGGGCCCAGACACTTGCGGCATACAGAACTATTGGTTCGATAACAGAGATGTACATCGTCCTGATGATCTCCGGATTCAGTCCCCATGTCATTTTGGTGGTTCGTGTCATTTGCTTAAATATGTTGGATACCTTTTTGCATATGTGTTGGACATGGGGACCAAATGTTAATTTTTTATCTATTATTAGGCCTAGAATTTTAAGATATGGGACCACCTCTATCGCGGTACCACCCATGTGCATTAGTGGTTCGTCGTATTTTAATTTTTTAGTTATAATTATTGCCTTCGTCTTGTGTGGCGCAAATTTTAATTTATTTTTGAATCCCCACTCGTGCACACGGGCAAGCACCTCGTTGGCCTTAGCTTGAAGCGGTCCCACCTCGGTTCCGGAGAAAACCAGGACGATGTCATCCGCGAAAGCCTGGCTGTAAATCCCTAGGGAGTCCAGCATATCGAGCAGCGGGTCCATTAGAGCGTTCCAGAAGGTGGGCCCACCGATTGAACCCTGTACACATCCCTTTGTAGTCACCACTTCGTACGATCGACCAGCGTATTGGACAACGGCCGACCTCTCCCGGAAGTAATCAGCCACAAGGTCCTGCAGATTTCTCGGACAGTTCTTAGTTGCCAACTGGCATCTGATGGCGGGCCACCAAGCGCTGTCGAAGGCACCCTCTATGTCTAGCGATATTACGATATTTATTAATTTGTTTTTTAAATTTCCATTAATAAATTCCACCAGATCATAGAGGGCATCCTCCGTACAACGTTGGGGGACAAAACCGTATTGCTTCGGATTTGCCTTTGCCATGAGGTGCCAGCTGATCCTACCCACCATGAGTTTCTCCAGGACCTTGCCCAGGACTGGTAGGAGCCCTATGGGCCTGTAGGATTTAGGGGAGGAGTAATCCTCCTTCCCCGGTTTTCTGAGGACAACCACTGCGGCGCGTTTCCAAATGGCGGGGAAACAGGATAGCTCTAGACATTTATTAAAAATGCCCAGTGCCAGTCCTTCGCTCCCCGCCACTGCCGCAGCACAAATGTCCGCAGAAAAGCTATCCAGGCCTGGTGCTTTCCTGGGGTTAAAGCTTCCCACCACTCTTTTCAGTTCTTCATTGGTAAATGGTGGGTCGTCGGCGCGCGGGGTCACCCAGTTGTGGGGTCTTTCAGCAAGAGCCCGTACTGCTACGTGCTCCGCACTATCGAGCGACGGATCATCGTGTGGAAAGAATGTTTCAGCCACGAGCTGTGCGGAGCCCCCAGGGTCCAGAAGCACACCATCTTTACTCAGCAATTTATCTGGCTTCCTTTTGGTTGTGCCCCTTATGATCCTGTAAACTCCGTCCCACATACTTTCTTTGTCTTGTTTCTGACAGAATTGTTTCCAGCTCGCGGTCTGAGCCACCCTCGCCGCCTCTTCGTATTTTTCTTTCGCCAGGAGGTAGTCCGCCACCACATACGGGCGGCGTTTGCTCGCAGCGCACGATATGCGTCTCTTTTTAGTAGTCATGACCCTTTTTAGATCACGCAGCTCATCACTCCACCAGGGTAATTTAAACTTTGGATTGATTTTGAATTTTGGTATTGAGTTTTTACAAGCTGTGTCTATGCATTCCAAATAGCCGCCAATGAGTTTTTCCAAATCGTCCCTGTTATCCAGTTTAGACACAGCTTCTTCTACAATATTTTTTCCCTCCAAAGCTTTTTTGAAGTGTCTCCCGAAGAGCGACCAGTCGGCCCTCATTGTGTTAAAGATCCTGGTCGCTCCCAGTGCGACTCTTGTTTTTTCTTTTTCTAAATTTAGATGCAGAGTGATAGCATTGTGATCCGAGCTGGTCATTTCTTGGTCCACTTTCCAAGAGTGGACCCTGTGAAGCATATCTGCGCTGCAGGCCGTGATGTCAACGTGGCTTTTGTACGTCTTGCCACCACGTATGGTAAAAAAGGTTGGCTCAACCCCCTTGTTCAGCAGTTCCAGGTCTAACTCGTTAAGGGTACCCATCAGGGCCTCTCCACGATGACCCGTCATCTCGGACCCCCACCACGTACCCCAGGCGTTTGAATCGCCCCCCATCAAGAACCATGGGACACCTATTTTGTTTCTTACGTATTTAATATGGTCCAGGTACGGTTCTATGTCTCTACTATCCTCAAAATAGAACGAAGCCACCCCAACCGTCCAACTATCGGTCTTCAAGACTGCAACAGCCACGTTTTCGGTGGTCAATGCGGGGCACTCTATAACCTCCACATTGGTTCCGAAAACCACTATCCCAGCCTTTACTGGTCCCGTTCTATTTCGATCCATCTGGACTATATGGACTCCTGCGAAATGGGACATTTCGCCTTGGGATCCAACGTACGGTTCCTGGACCATAGCAAATCGTACTCCCCTTTTTTGGCATTCTAAAACCAGCTCCTGGGTCGCCAACTTCTTCCTTTGTAGGTTGGCCTGAGCAACAATATTGTCTTTCATGCCGAGCGGCGACATCGCGTCCTGTACTGCTGGGGCGCCTTTAGCAGTAAGCTACAGCCGTTCTAGCAATTGCATCCCACTTCTGCCGGACAGGACAACAGTTGTCAAACGCATTGTGGCTTTTGCTATCCTGTCCTGCGTGGGAGCAATTCTTGCATATCGGGCTCTCCCCAGCCTTCCAGGACTCGCAATTGACCTTTAAATGTGAGCCCCCGCAATGCGAGCAGGCGTCCTCAGCCTCCCTACACCATCGGCGGCTGTGACCATACGCAAGACAACGGGAGCATTGAACCAGCGGAGACTGGTCCCCAACGGGCACCCGCTGGAGATCAACGTGAAACTGTCCTGCCTCTATTAGTCTTTTCCACAGGACCGGTGAGACCCTTAAAATTACATGGTTGGTATGCGGGTTCCTCGTCCTGCGGCGATACATGACTTCGGCCTTTGCTTCTGTCTCGGTTATTCCTTTCAACAGGTGCCCGTTCTGGGCTTTAAGTGCATTTGAGATGTCCTCATCAGTGTTTACCGTAAGGACACCCTTTAGTATTACTAAGGGGTCTTTAGATTTTATGTGTTCAACGGTTAGACCCTTGTCTCTTTTTAGTTTTTCTGTTACAACTTCTAGTTCCTCCTTCGTGGAACATCCCAAAATAACCTGTTGATTTTTGATTTTTCTTATTTTTTCAACTTTGGCTCCACTGGTCTTAGCATCTACCGCCTTCCGGATACGGTCGATGACCGTTCCACTAGTGTCTTTTTCGTCATTTGAGGCTACTTTGATCGAGTGCACAGTGTTGTCCGGGGTACCCCTCCCCAGAACACCCACATGTCCCGCCACTGCGTCGGCGTAACTTTTGGAGCGGGAAGTTTGAACTGTCTCCTGTATTTTATTTAACTTGTCGTTAATGGAGTTAAGTTTAGTTGATTGATACTTTAATTCTTTCATTAGCGCTTCCGGTTCGGTATTGCAACCCTTAGTAGCATCCGTGCAAGTTGTTGTTGCCGCCTTCTCGTTGTTGGCTGCCTCCGACTCTTTGACCAGGTGATACAGTCTTTCGAGTACTTGCATCACCTCTATCTTGAGTTCGGTTTTTAAAGTGCGAGCCGCGTTCAGTTTTGACTGCCCTTTAAGAAGACATGCCTCCGCTTCCATTGTTCTATTTGTATATTGTGGTGTAATGGTTTCGGGTTTTTCGGAGGTCGTTATGGTTTTGTTCGCTGCTTCCCACTCCCCAATGCTACGCCGAACCTTGGAGGACTGAGTCTGTATAGGGGATCTAGTCCTCTCCGTCGTTGATGATCGGTTATGTTTTCCCGTTTCTAATTTTTTAGTGGGAGTCCGTATGCCGATCATAGTTTCAGAGTTTATATTTATGTATTATAAAATTAAATTAAAATTGCAACTAGATAGTTAAATTGTGATAGTTGTCAAAAGATTTATCTAGATTACTTAAGAATTCTATGCTATATATGGGCTGTAAATGGGCCTTGTCAGTGTAAAGAGCAAGCTGTAAAGTGGCCTTGTCTGTTTTAAAATCAGGCTGTAAAGTGGCCTTGTCAAAGCTATCAAAAACTAAAATTTAACTTAACATTGATAAACTTGGTTAGGTCTAATTATTGTAATTAGCCTAAGAAGCTTACAGAATTTAAAATTTTGATATTTATTATTAAAGTTACAAAAACAATTAAATAAATTTTCAATTAAATTAATAAAAAGATAAAATCATTAAGAATAATAATTATAAAGTAAGTTGCTGGTTTATGTATAATACAATTATATTATCTATACAATAAAGTTATATTAGCAGTTTTCAGTTTTACAGTCGGTTTAGTACAAGAAAAGTATATAGACTGAGTTCCAGGTATTGACGCGCTTACAATAAATTTCAAAGTATATCAATATTATAGGACACTATCACTAAAACAACCTTTACCTATACTTAGGTCTTTGATACGAGAGTTGCAATAATTAAATTTGTTTAACTCGATCACTACAATATCAAACTTATCATTTACATCCCTATTATTATTTAATGTTACTATAATTAATATTACTATCCTTTAAACAATTTTTATATAAGAAAAAGCAAAAAAATAAAGTAAAAAAATGTCAGTAAGAATGCCAACAGTAGAATAGATTGTTTCTTCTCCAATAATCTTTAGTCGAAACTATCGCGTGGATGCGATCTTGCTCCGTCGAGGTAGATCAAATGAAGTCGGTCTAGCCGCTACGCCAACAACACGTCCATGGTGAAGTTGTCAAATTAGTCGGATATTACTTGATCCGAAGCTTTGTAGAATTTATGTGTATGAGGGTATAGCGAAAAATTAATTATTCTAATTTCAAATCTGTTTTGAATACACTATTTAGTTGTTTATTTCCTTTTTATATGCACTATTTTTTTATCTATTTATTTATTTTCTTTATCTTTATTTTATTATTTAGCTTTCATGCGTAGTTGTATTTACAGATGGGTTTGTCACACAAAGATCCAGGAATTGCAGGCACTAGTTATGCACCATTGTTTTGATTTACAGATTTGCAAGTTACAAAGCAACACGGACGTTTTTTATTTCACCAACGTCTACACTGATTTATCATGTAATCAGACACTTGTTACAACATTTACTCCAATAGAAAACTTTGTAAAAACTCCAACGATCTTTTTATAACGCTCGATGTGGAAGGAAAAAGATTTTTTATTAAACAAAAGATCTTATTATAATACTTCGAGGCATTAAACTTATGTCATAGTTGAAATATTTCAATAATAAATTCGGGAAATTAAACTGAGATTTAAAATTGTAATTTACGTTTTATGAGTCAGTTAAAAATCTTTTTTCAGCCAATTTTGATACCTTGTTTTTTTTTATACAGCCGGAACAAACAGATAGACAGATAGACAAATATTTTAAAAACTGGCTCATTATCTACGGTTTTTTGTTATAATTACCCTATATACTTTAATATACATTTAGTATAAAGAAGTTATTTTGACATTACACTTCAATTTAAATTATTAGTAGATAGAAGATATATTATATATAGATTTGTATTAACATATAATAAATCAAATTGTTGTTTGTATGTCACAAGTAACATATTATAAATGCTTATTTTAAACATACTCGTACTTTTAAACGTGAAACAGCAAAAAGTTAATTTATTTAATAGCACAAAAATTACCACAACCTTGGTCATGGTTACAAGCGTACTCGTATTTTAAAATGTAAATAAAACTGTAAAAATATAAATAGATTAGTGTAAAAATAAATTGTTTCTATTTTCTCATTTCTCACGAATGTTGAAGTAATGTTGTGTTGAATTACACCGACTAGTATGTAGTAATTAGTGACACACATGGTCTGTGGCCCCAGATCATATGTGTCAAAAGGTCACGGCTCCAGTAATGAGACCGAAACCTATTTAAACTTGCATTACACAATATCTGGATTAACTGTTACAATTTAAGGTTGAGTCATTCGAGCAAGAAAAATAATATACTTATAAAACATTAAGCATGCAATGTGTATTTGAAACGCATGAATTTCAAGATTAAAATTGTCACTGACATGTAATCAAAGTGCGGGGAAACTTTACTACGCTATCCCATCGCAGTTTTATAGACAAGTTTATATAAGTTTTAATATTGGCCTTAAAATAAAATAATGTAATTCTATATGTTCATCTAGTGATTTATTATGAACAACTAGCTATTCGACTTACTTCGTACGCGCTGTAGTTCGTTTTTTAAAAATCCTCCAGGAACTCAACATTTTTCCAGGATAAAAAGTGTCCTATATGTTAATCAAGGTAATAAACTATATGTCTGTCAAATTAGATTAGAATATTGTGCATGTCTATAATTGGCATATTTATATACCAAACGTTATGATTTTATCAATGATAATAGTACTGCGAATAGTACCTACCTATACAAATTGACCTAACATTTGTATAGGTAGGTACTATTCGCGGTTGTAGTTTTTAGGCATAATTTTTAAGATGCTCAATGCCACTACAAAAACAACAATTACATCACCCATTAGCACCTACCTAAACTGACTTGTTAACAGATCAGGTGATCGTACTGTGAGTATGTCTTTATACAATGTGTGTGGTTCTATTAGAAGCGGAAAACCCAAATAGATATATTCATTAGTACCAATATGTTTCATAGTACTAATTGATCTTAACTGTTGAATAATTACTTTATTTAGGAAAAATTTATTAAAAACCTTATACATAACAGGAATCATTAATATTAGGTATTAAAGAATTTCTTTCATTCTATTTTTTTTTTTATTTCCTATAAGAAACTATTAGCACCCTGCTAATAAGAGACATCTTAATAAATTTGAACTAGACTGACTAAGGATTAAAGATAAAAAGTTTAGGAAGGAAGGAATGGACTCTGGCATCCCTTAATTCTGAATTTTTAAAACTTAGCATTAATTGTAGCTTTAGGAATACTAAATTAGTAACATCCTAAGCTGAATAGATTGAATATAGTTATGAATATAAGTTGTAAAGAACTTATTTAAGTGTATATAAAATCACTACAATTTCGCGGTAAAATATTAGTCATTAATTCGTTGAGAAATGACGGGAATAGTGAACAATCCATCTATTAAAGCCATTAATTGGAATCGATGGTGTGATTTGCCACCATTCAGAACACAATGGCTGAGTAAATGCTGCTGGGGTCATGGCTTTTTTATGGAATTCTATTGAAGATTATGCGGGTCAAGATATAAATCCAATGCTTAACAACGGGTGTGTTTATCTCTCAATTAAATACCATTTGTAACGTTCATTCCCTTTTTATACATTTATTATTATACTATGTACCTAATCAATGGTAAAAGGAAACCGCATTTGTAAAAATAAAATAAAGATAAGATGAGAATATATTTTCTACTAAACTGCGAACGACAATAAAAAATAAATAAATAATATAGTTATTTTAATCTGTTAACTGAGTAACATTATTTATTACTAGATGCATAATTATTCTAGACAATTCCATATAAGTACCTATTAAAATGTATAAGTAGAAGCAGCCAAATAATAAAATAAACAATTACAACTATAATAGTAGTTGTTAATGATAAAATATTAATAAGACACATGATAAAATTTAGAACAAAATTCAAAACAAAATCTCAAGTGAAAACAACAAACAATACTACCTACTAATTATTATAAATAGGTATGTGAAAGTTTGTGAAGATGGATGGAAGTTTTAAAATCTTTTACGCAAAAAGGGCTTAACGAATTTGGATACAATTTGGCACACATAATAGGATACTTTTTATCCTGGAAAAAGGTTAGGTTCCCTTGGAATAAACAATTGGGGCCATTGTAGCCGTGGTGCTCTAAGTATTTTTCAACGCGGACAAAGTCGCGGGCGGCTAGTTGTTTATATATATTTAATATGTATATTTACTGCTAGATAGGTAATAAAATATTTTTAAATAATAATTATGCAAAACAAAAAATAAATTTAAAAAAAGTTATTTAAGTGTACTCGTTAGCAAAATTTTATTTAATTGCGTTGTGTAGCACACATTGTGCATGTCCATGGAATGGGTTATTTTAGAAGGGTTATAATACTATTGAGACAGGTATTTGTAAGGATGTAGCAATTAAATAAATTTATTTATAAACAGAAGGTTTATTAAAATAAATTACTTATCTCAAATGATTTAATTTAAAAGAAGCGAAACTTTATGGAATAGCTGTAACATAATCGGGACTTTTATTCTAGACGACTGAAATCACAACTTTTTATAAGCATAATGTGTTTATTTCTGTGATCGCGTCCTCACACGTCATGGTGTATCTATGGGTTCAGTGTCTACAGCGATGGGTAGTTTATTCATGGAATCAGGCCAATGTGTAGGAACAAGGATTTTCAAACGTTTATAATACATTTTAACAACCCACACAAATGCGGTTTAATATCAGTTTCCGGTTTATTTTTGTGTCGTTAATGTTTCAATGACTAATCTATAAATATAATAAAATCGTAAACGAGCCGTGTCTGTACTTTAAAGATTTTAAAAAAATTGTTTGGTTATGCGTTTATTGACGCTAATTTCAGAAACGGCTAATTAATTAGTTCAGAAGAATTCAGAACAAATCAAATTAAATTAACTATTAAATGGATTAAATAATCCATGCTATCTATACTAATATTATAAATGTGAAAGTAACTCTGTCTGTCTGTCTGTCTGTTACTACTTAACTACTTAATGGATCATCATGAAATTTTGTATACACTTTGTCAGGGATACCGGAAAGGTCATAGGGTACCTTTCATCCAGAAAATAAGGACTGTTCCCGAAATATCATCTAAAATAAAATATAAAACTAACGCATGGTCAAAGTGTTATAGCAAGAAGAGATTAAGCGCTATATTGCTTATATATTTTTTATTTTTCAACACGGACGAAGTCGCGGGCACTAGCTAGTACAGTATAATCGTAAAATATTTAAAAAAATATTTTTTATTTTAGTTATGTCTTAGTTTTACACAGTTATCTTAATTTTACAAAGTCCGCCCCTTTTAAACGTTCATGCTCACAATCACGGAGCATTGCTCGTTGCTCACAATAAATACATACATATTAAAATATCTCATTATTAATATAAATATATATTATATAACTACATATCGATACATTACTATACTACGTTATCAATAATAACTCAAATGACAGAAAGTGTGTGATGTACTTGAATACTGAATTAATTGAATTTTAATTTCCGAAGTCATCATCACTATCCTGTAAATTTCTCTAATAAATAAATAAATAGTGAACAAATAATAATAATTAGGTTTCGCAGTCTAACAGTGAATGAATTAATTGAATTACTAACTGAATAATGTTATGCAATAACATTTCACGAGATAATAGTTTTCTTGGCAGTACTATTTGTTAGTTATTTCAGGTACCCGTTTTTAAGGTGATGATTCAATATGCCAACGCAAAAGCTGATGTCACTCGGTACTTTAATACTGTAGCATCGACTCGTGTCACCATTTTAGTAGTTAAACAAAGAGTACAAATATTGCGCCACGCTAGAAAGCGCTCCCTTCACTACTCGTGCGTAGTTCACAATGGAAGGGCCAAAAGTGTGTCACTACGCGTGATAACGTGAAAGTGAAAGTGTTCACAAATAACCATTTGGGCAGCTAACGGAATTTCAATGTTGAGAAATGTATTCTAATTATATTCAAAAGTAATCGCGTTTCACTTTAGTTGTTGCCATGAATTGATTCTAAATATCTTGCTAAGTTCCGAAAGAATATTCATAAATTTCTACGAGTTTCTGAAGCACATTAGTGCACCTTTGTTATGGGACAAATGAGGAAATTTTTGGAATGTGGGACAATATATCGGGACGAATCAGGCATAAATCCTAAATTCTATGACAAGTGGTCTTTCGTATTTAAGAAATTAAAAATGTTCCACAGCATACTGCATTATAAAAGTATTCAGCTGAAAACTTGCTAAATTCCTTGATAAAATTCCTTACCTATGATACTTATATATAATTGTGTCTACAATTTAAGTATCAACAAACGTTGATTGTGAAAGTTCATGAAAAAAAAAAGTTTTATTGTGTATGGTTTATTATTTTTTCTCTATTGCTAGTTATAAATGCTGCTATTATACATTATACACATAAAATAGGCTAAGGTTTCTATGTTAACTACATAAAGATAGTATTCACGATACTAGTACTCAGGATTAATTTTCAAATATTTTTTTTATATTTATCTATGAAAAAATATGCACTGATAAAAAATAAGTAAGTAACTTCAATAAATGGAACAACAACCTATAAATTGTACGCTGCCTTATAGGAGGGCTCAACTTATAGTGACGTCATTGATCATAAATTTTGAAGCCCTTCTAGCGGAGTTAGGTATTTTTGTATTTGCGAATTGGAGCTCGTATAAGTTTATATGCGAGAGCTATTGTCATCTCCCATCTACATATTTCCTTATATTTTATCCTTCCTCCTTAATGTTATCCTTAATGACATCATTAGGTATAATGTTCTTAGTGATGGTAATGCACCCCTGTCCACTCAAAACAGTAAGGAAAATGCAACTCTGAAATTTACTCCTTTACAAGGAGATCACCGTGAAGTACTGTTGTATTTCGGTCGAGGTAATTTTAGGTTAAGGTTGACGTAGGATTGAGATGTGAACCTAAGCATATTTGTTGACATTTGTTTTCAGTGATATTTGTATGAAATGTGGAATAATTTGTTGTCAGATTATCATGATAATATGATGATGATGATTGTACACATAAGGAAAAAATAATACCGACTTTATCCTTGAGAGAAATAGAGGTCGCATAACATATGAATATTGTTTTCGCAAACCAAATTTATTAATGAACGACATCTCTTCAGGAATTTTTAACTTAATATCAATTTCAACCAGTCAGTTTTCACTGAAAATTCAAAAGCCTAGAATGTTTTATATTTTATATTTAATTCAGAATAAAAAGAGAAAAATACTAAATAATATGGTTCTTACAATATATGAATATCTCGTATAGTACAGTCAGTCAGTCAACAGTACTTAAGTAATTTTATGTTTGACTCAATAATACGTTATAACAGTTTTGATGAGGTGCAATTTGGTAAACAAGGGATAATATACTTGTTTTCTTCGTTTTTTTTTATTTTTATAGAACGGACGTCGAAACAACAAGTTTGCTAGATTGCAATAACAAAATTCGTTCGAGCTAGACTCGAACTTGACAACAAGATAGCGCATAGTAAATTATGTTGTCAAAGATGTAATATCAATTTAAGGCCAGGATATTATATATATAATTAGCAAAAAATATATATAATTTGCAGAAAAACATGCACCTGTGCGAAGCCGGGACGGGTCGCTAGTTAAAAATAAAGTTATGTTACTTAGTAGTTCAAGAAATGACGGCCTGTGTTAAAAAACGGGTTGTATAGGCTCAAGAAGTAGGTACTGCCACAGATAGCGATGGGGCCTAAAAATACCACGGCTCTGCCTACGATCACTTTCTTTGCTAAAACGCAAGTGTTGCAACCTGAACCGGTCTAGCTGGTTTCATTGAGACAACTTTGCCACGCTCACTCGCCACACATATTATATCTGCGTAGTATTTTTATGTTTTTTATAGGCACATTAGAGGCACGACAACTGATAGATGGCTGGTAAATGGAAAAATTATAACGGAAAGTACCTCAGAATAAATTCCGTTTATATAAATTAGTAATTACTATTGAAAAATTGTAGGGGTGGCCTATGTCCAGCAGGTTGAGACGATGTAGGTACTGAGTAATCCTAATAATAACCATTATAAATGCGAAAGTTTGTGAAGTTTGTTACTCAATCACGTAACGGCTGAAAGAATTTCTTGCACAGATAGTTTATTACCTGGATTAACATATAGGATACTTTTTACAATGGAAAAATGTTAATTTCCTGTGGGATTTAATAAAAAATAACTAAAGCGCGTACGAAGTCGCGGGCACAGCTCTCGTAGTTTAAAAGAAATGAAAAATATAATACTAACACGAAATTATAAAAAAAATACAAAAATACGTAGATGATGAAATCTAATATATTTCATTTGAATATTAATACATTGGACCCCAAAGAAAAAGGGTCGGTTAGAAAATATTCAATATCTTCAAAAGTACCTAACCTAGCTTTATGAAATAGCTTTTTCTTTGCGGTCCAGTGTAGGTATATACTTAGTCACACTCAGTGACGTGTTTGTTTACTTATTTAAAATTTACATAAGACACGAATACACGTTTAGTGCTAATAAATTTGCATCAAAAATCATGAACCGATGTAACTACGTAGTAGGATTGTAATTTAGAAAAAATACACTAGTTCTATAATTATATTTGATTATTTCACTTTGTCGCGGAATTTATAAATCACGTAAATATATGAACACTATTATATCAATTATTAACGATGTGTTCCTGGTTTCGCACGGATTTCGCTTGTTTTTCGCTGCTTCCATTAGTGAAAACCGTATCTAAATCCGTTTAGTTTAGTAGAAGTTAAATAAAAAACGAACAGAGGCGGACAGCGACTTAATTTTAAAATAAAAGGTATATAATTTTTTTTTAGATAAAAGCTATTTTTTGTTATTGTTTCCATTAAAATAAAATATTTGAAACAAATATAAACTAAATTACAAAATTGAGCTGTATAAATAAGAAAATGCTTAACTACATAATTCAAGCGAGTTACATTTATTACAAAATCGTGTGTAAAAATGTTGGCAAGACGTAAACAAATGTCTCAACTGATTACGCAAAGAGTAAACACAGCGAAACTGTTTACGCGCGAAAGTTTTTTAAATGTATAATAAAAATATATATGGAGGTACCTTGTTGTACAAAAACTGCGAGCAGTAACACAGACACGAGCACCGTGAGACTTGCCATCTTATTAGTTTATGTTTTTCACACAAAATACACGCACAACAGACGGTAACGATCGTCTACAACCGCTTTTGGAAAGCAAATGACAAGGGAACGCGAATCAAGATTCGCTTGGCGTTGCGTCGCGCTCGCTCCTACGAGTACATGCGTGCCGCGTATTTGTTGTGAATGTATATTTTATTCGTCGTACAAAATATGTATGACTAGCTGGTGCCCGCGACTTCCATCGCGTCGGAAAATAAAAAATATAACACTTGAGAAAATATTTCAGATTATAACGCTCGATAACTTAATCGCTGTGACGACAGTGACGCTCAATTTTTTATATATTTTTAGACAATTTCTCGGAAACCTAACATTTTTCCAGGATAAAAATGCAATTCCGCTTCCGGTAGATGAACTTAGAATCAGTACGAATAATTTTAAAATGCGATCTGTTCATTATTCTTCATTTAATGATAAAATTAAACATGTCTGACAAATATCTCTAGTAGTTCACGTCAGACACGGGCATTCCGTAAATAAAGAACCAACACTTTATAAACAAAAGACAGTTTAATGATCTCATTGAATACCACATGTAGGTACCCATTAATAGAATAGATCTATTTGTAGAGAATTAAAATGTCACAGTTGTGATTTCGGATTCAGAGACTTCCGACATTATGAAACAAATTCCTATGGAGATAATATTTTTAGAACGGAGCTTTGAATATGGAGTCTAAATGGATTAGAGAATTTCTAAAAGATTTTGTTTACAATATAATTTGTATCTATTTTTTGGCGAAGCATTTGATAGAAATATATATTTCCTAGAAAATATAATATTCCTTAGAAAGTGATTTATATTTGCATAATGGATTAAAAGTTTGTCTGCAGAAACTGTTAACAATAATGTGCATATCCGAGAATTTTGGCACAGTTTAACTATACAATTTTGGTCATAGTTGTGAATTAATGAAGATATTAATAATAAATTGTTTTAATTATATAATATTTATCGCATTTGTTGAAAGGTTCAAAAGTTCAAATAAACCTTTCAGCAGTGAGTACATCATTACAGTTGACTCGAACCCTGCGCATCTGGAATGCACCCTTTCTCAATCTCTTGCAGCACCTGTAGCGTTGCTTGTGTTAAAGCGACGGTAGCCACCTACCATCAAGTCAATAGTCACCTGATGACGTGAGTCTTCAACCTTTGCAAATTTTTTATTCTCCAAACAAAAACAAGATTTTTTTCTTAACCTTACTTTTTATCAAGGTGAGTTATGATATAATTGACTAACTACGTACGTGATCGTCGACGAAGGTAAAGTGATAAAAAAACGTCAGTGAGTCATTTACCGCATTGTAAAAAAATGATTTTCAATATATAACGCACCCCATTGAAATGAAGTATAAACAGTAATACGTAATATATATATGAGTATGTTTCGTTAATCAGGCATCGTTATTATGATGGTAGGTGGTTACTGTAGCCTAAGTGGGGTATCAAATGAAAGGGCTTCATAAGCTGATTCTAAAATATACCACACTCTTATATTTAGCTGCTAATAGTAGATCCTGGACCAAAATATAGTCATATTTTGGTTTCATAAGACAAATATGAAATAAACATTTAAATCCATTTTAAATTCTATATTAAAATGCAAGTTATTAAACATAAAAGTAGATGAGATATTATCTTAACCTATTATAGTAATCAATCACAGATGTCGTTCTTATTGTTACTTACCAACATTCGTTCTAACTCGTAGGTGTTTATTCCAGGCAAAAGATAGAAAATAAAAGTCAAACTGTTTGTTTGTAGAAATCGCTTTATTTAAATAACTCTTTCTAAAAAAATATATCGCAATGAAACTCTTGCTTTACAAACATTATCAGTCATAGTGTAACTGCTTGTTTAAAGTTATCCAATTAATCTGAAAAATCGCAGATCCATATTTTGATTGAAAATACATATTTTAGATGTCATTGAATGCATCGAGTGAGTTGATATATATATTTTTTATTCTCATAAAAGAGTATATTTCGCTAAAGCCGGTGTTATTATTAGTACAAAGAAAGCCATAGCCATGCTTGGAAGGGAGCGGGCAACCCCATTGCAGCTGTCTCCTTCGCACTCTCCGCAAAACAATAGCTTAACGGAGTCCGCATGCTTGTCATGTGCTCTTCTGACTTCTTCGCAAGTGCCAAGTTCAGACGCACATCCTCGAACGGTCCATGGCTTATTCATATCTGATATATAACAAAAGACCGTATAGTAGTGAAACTAGAAGCAACATTTATATACCTTGGAGTTTTGAATTCTTGGACCGCAAAAATGGTGGCTACCGTCGTCTATACCTTTTTTTTGGAGGGGAAATGACGTTTACGCACTATACCTGTGGGAGCGTGGGACTCGCCCGGCGAAGTGACTTATTGCCAGGAATATGGGCACTGGCATCCCTTTACTCACTCACTGAAACACAACAGCATACGTGCTGTTATTTGAAGGTGGTATTTTGTAGGGCGGTGGTTTCTGCGACAGACGGACTGCCCAAATGATTGCGAAATGCAGTGTGCCCCTGCCACTACCTTCCAGATCCATACCAGAGCCAATTTTAAAAAGTTAATTTCCAAAGTTGGCCCTGCTGGGAACGCCACAGATGCTGCAAGTGTGCTGCCGACCATAGTAAGATTACTCACTCACCGAAACACAAAAGCACAAATGGTGGTCAATTCATGGTGGTCTTCTGTATGGAGGTGGTCACCCTAATAACTCAACCAACGGGCTCGTCAAACTGATATGTTTGATATAAAAATTAATATTAAACAATACTTACACTGATACTGTTCCACATATTGAACGCATTTTCTCTTCGTATAAAACAAAGATGGCGGGCAGGTTTTCTGTGTGGTATTAAGATAAACGTCTGTACAGTCTGTGCAGGAGTAACATTCTAAATGTTTAAAGAATGCTGCATTGGTTGATGTAGCTGGGACGCCAGAGGACACAGGAACACCACGAATGCCGTCTTGCAAGGCATTCGAATTAGGAAACCCTTGATTGCCCAGGAACAATCTTCGATCAGCGTTTAAGTTTTCCGCATTTTGTTCTTCTATGTCTATGTGGTCTTGGTTTGATTCGTCTGCAAATAAATTTCTTTAGTAATTTTTTTCAAAACAATACCTGATATGCCGTCTACTTGGGCACATACATTTCTATATCTCTATATCTTATTCCTAAGCCATATCTTATTCTATTGTAGATATTGTATTTCAATATTCTACAACTTCCTGGCATCATAGAATAACTGTAAATCTAGGATGATGTTCAAATTAGGTGATTGAATAATTGGCCTGTTATTAATAATGAATAATAAACTTCAGACATAAATTGGCTGCAGGAGCCTGTTAAAAACATTTTTGAATCAATCTTTCGTCTTAAAAGCCTGTCTGTCCCGAAGGTAACTTGGTAAGAGATCTTGGTATTTTTATTATGACTCAAAATGACTACTGAATTGTAAAACGAAAATTAACTGCAATTTTACATAAGTTATACATTCTAATTAAAGATAACAAATAAAATTACTATACTCCAAAGAAAAATAAATTATATTATTATTGATTAGCTAATATACACTTGTTAGATTAGATAAATAAATAATGGGAATTTTAATGACAAACTTTAATGAAACAGTTAAATTATAATTTTAACTTAAAATTATAATTATGTTATGTTGGACCTTAAAATTATGTTGGAAGTAAGTTAACTATGACTAACTTATTCTTATTTTTATTCTCGTCCTTAGTTATTCTTTTTTTATATATAAAACTCAATGTAAGTATGTTTGTCCTTTATGGACTCCAAAACCGCTCAAACGATTTTAATTCTGTTTTCACTTTTGGAAAGCGGAATAAACGGGAAAGGTTTGTATACATATAATAATTGCACCCGGGCGAAGCCGAGAGAGAGTCACTTGTTAATTATAAAATATTATAATACATGTCGTTACACTAATTACCAAGGTCTTGAGCAGCCGATTTTTCCAAGTTAATACAGATGTATAGAATTAGAACCACAAGTACACACTTCATTTTGTCACCTCAATATCTGATGGTCTGCTAACAATTTGACCTCGATCAATAATAAATAGTAAGATTTTTATCACCGATGCTCCATGCTCGAGCGAGCCTGAATAAGTAGGTACATTGAATTTTCGCAGACCGAATCGAATTCTCTCGACCATAAAGTAACTAAACAGAAATCAATATTGTACTCCTTTTTATAATTTCAAAATACAAACATTATTGATCTATTCTATCATGCCCGCATATCCTAGAACTTAGCATGCCCACTTAGAATATAGAACAAACCAGAAACCGCGCACGCGTCCTAAGCCGAAGCTACACAAACTACTCTAAAATAGAGTAGTTTGACATTTGGTTGACTAGTCTATCTGTGGCCACCGTGTGACGTACGCGTGAAAAATTCTCTCAGTTTTTATTTAATTATGCCGTCTTGTGCGGTTCCCACCTGCAAGAATGCAGTTGGAAGAATAAAAAAACAAGATGGGATCACATTTCATGTGTAAATAGCGCAAATACATCTCATTTTATTTCAATAATGAAGTGTTTTTACTCGTTCAAAATGTAAACAATTTGGGCGAGTCCATTTTGTTAATGTTGCCAGTTTTGCTGAAACATTTTCCCTACTTTCACTTGTTTTTTTTCTAGAGGATTGATAAAAATTTAATAAATGCATGGAAAATAATTTAACGTTTGATTTTATTATATAATAGAAATAGATAAATACATATTCATTTTATTTAGTGTCAAAGTATGTGAACTTCTGTTTGAATTGAGACATTTTAGTATAAATAGTGACTTAAATAAATAAAATAATTACTTGTTATTTGACAGATGTTAAATTGTATAAATAGTAGTGTTTTTATTTGTCAAAACGTAAAAATGTACTGATTACCTCAGAATCAAAAGGTCAATATTATAAAAAATTAGTACACCAAAAAGGTACGTAAATAAAAGCCAATTTTGTGAAAATTATGTGTTTTATTTCACTTAAGGTTTTTTTATGCAAAACGGTATATGAATATTTATCTAACAGTATAACTTTAATACCTAGTGATACAACGTTGACATAAAACATTAAGTTCGGTTTGCATTTTTTTTTTATTTATTTTTTTATTTTGCAACAATTTGAATTCTTATAAAAAGAAAATTGGCGAATTACTTTTGAAAAATTAATTTTATCACATAGAATATTCTCTTTTTTTTTTCTTTTTCTTCTTCTTATTATTATTATTATTATTTAAATTAATAAATAAATGTAAAAATATAAATTTTATGATTCTTTAGGCCTATTTGTATATAATCTATAATATATATTTTTTAAATTTATAGCTGTATGTAATCTAAATCTAAATAAATAAAATAAAAAAAAATAAAAAAAAATAATAAAATTATTTTGAAACATGATTTTTGATTTACCTAAAAGAAGCGAACTCTCTCTAAGCTAGCCACACTGTGCGGGTGGGAGGTATGAGGAATGCGGGGTGTTGTGAATTGTTTTTGGACACAGTGAGCGGCATTCGTTACTTCTGGTTTATTCTATATTCTAAGCATGCCCACTTTGGTTTTCAGAAAAACACGACATTGTGCTGTCTTGTGCTAAGTTTGTGCTACGTTGTGCCGTAGAACGCGAGTCTCGATCTCAAAAAAGGAGCGGTAAATACGAAAAACCGTTTTTTGCTTCAGCATGGCCACTTTGTTTTTCAAAAATGTACGGAATGTGCTGCAATGTGCTAGGTTTGTGCTGAAAATGTACCGCAGACCGTTTTCGATTATCTCAAAAAACGCAGCTATAGGCCAAAAACGAAATAAATATTTTGTATGGCCACATTGTTTTCATCCTACAGACTACTTGATGCTGTAGCATCAGATCAAGACCATGTCATAAAAATACTACCGCAGTAACACTATACCAAATTTCACATTCAATCGAATCTGTAGAAGTTAGTGAAATCTCTTCGTCAATAAAATTAGGAAATGGGCTGATGATCTTTAAACGCTTGAGAACAGATCTTCATTCAGTAAGAACATAATTATATAGGAATCAAGTTTGTTCTAGAAAAGGTAGCTTGTTTTGTGTGTAAGGCCTCATTTCAAAAATTCTCGTATTTGCCTCTTATTACATCATTTTCAAATAATGCATGCATAATGAGTCATTTATATTGTAGAGGCGTGCTTAATGTAGCTGTGTCACATAAATCAACCATAATAGACAGACACTTTGCGGCGCGATAACAGTCGACCAAACCTCTGTCAAGTAATTGACACCTCCAGGAAGCAGGAGTAACTGTAATAAGCTATAGCGTAAAATTATAAAAGATATAGAAGAATTTTTTTATAAAATGTTTTATAACTTTTATATTATATCTTTCCGGTTGTGTGTATGACCCAACTCAATTTCACACCCCTTTATACAATTTATTTTTATTTTTTTGTTCATTAAAAAATATTTTAGATACTATACATATATCTATTGCTTTAAATCGTAAAGGTAACGCCCTTATACTTACTTAATTTACTTGTGTTAATAGGTTATGGTACCCAGTTACCCACCATCAAGCGGACCGTCAATATGGCTGACAACTGACAACCTTTTCACAAAAAAATATTATTAATGAAAAAAAAAATATATCAATTTTTCTTAAAAATCACTGACTTTCTAATTAAAAAGCACGGAAATTTAAAAAAGTTCTAGATTTTTACCGACCCTGACATAAAAAGCAGATAGACAAACAAATGAAAATTAATAACATATTATTTTTGTATAATTATAGAAAATAATATGTCGATACTAATATCGATGTATCGATAAGGCGAGCCCTAATGGTTGATCAAACAACCTGTGATAAAGCTTGTACGATACGGTTGAAGTTTGCGTATATACTGAGTTAGCAAACTAATTAGATCAAGTTTAAAGAGCTTAGAGCAAGCTCTAAATTTAGAACACACGACTATGTCTGTGTGTGCTGTATCTAATTATAATTTACTTTAAGGCTAGGTTCTCCCTACCCCGAACCGGCGAATTTACCGGAAACCGGCGGCCGGATCTAGGTGTTCATATTATACCGCATCATCAAAGAGGTTCCAGCAGGTATTAAATATTCTTCACACCATGCTGCTATTTTGAAAGCGGGGGACGAGCTGTGGATAGAGATACCGGTGTGGCTCGTTCTGTTTTTTATACTATGAATATTCTGAGGTAATGTCCTCAGAATATTCATAGTATAAAAAACAAAGCTACTTCCCACCTTATGTACCTTTGTATGCAAGCTTAGATCTTTTAAACTACGCAGTGGATTTTGATGTGGTTTTCACTAATGGAAAGAGCGTTAAACGAGGAAGGTTTTTATATATAATTTGCAGAAAAAAAATTGCACCCGTGCTGAGCCGGGAGCGGTTCGCTAGTAAATAATAATTGACTTTACTCCGGATCGGGCGTTTTGCTTAGCATTGACAAAACATCCTGCACAGTATAAACATATTCAAATAAATTGTACAGTCACAAGACTTTCCGGCAGTTTTGGACCGGACTAACGTAAAGGAGGTCTTGAACACCTTTGCGCAAATATAGGAAGCTGCTTAGGTCACCTTAACGAAATTCGTGAAGAAATTATGTTAACGTATTTTTAACTAATTAGAATTCAGTTGACTTATGATATTTCTGAAAATCTATAAAAAAAGTAGCGGGTTAATAATAAGTTGCCAACTTGAGGGTCCATTCCTTAATTACGTAAGGATCAGTTCTCAAAATTTCTTAATACCCTTATCTCGGGGGAAGAGGAGACGATAAATATCTTATGTAAGAACATGGGGTCAAAAATGAAAAAAATTCAATATCCTTATTTAACCATGACCTCTAATAGTATAATAATTATTATACTTACTTTATTTTAACTGTTACTTTAATAGTTATTTAATAGGCACAATTGCCCATTTTCCCTACTAAGTCATTTTTTTTTGTTCATTATCATAGGTCAACATAGTAATGTTTAACCGAGTAATAAATTCGTCATATTATTCTACAACTTATCGCAGCACTATAAAATGTTATCAACTTCAATTGAAGTGCCGCTTTCTTTACATGCATAACTTAAATACAAAACAATTTCGCCTTAAGTAGGCACTTGAGCGATCTAGTGATTAAGATCTCCGGGTTCGATTCGGGGTAGGGTTAACTTGGGAAGTGAACTTTTCATAGTTAGCTCTGATCTGAATCTGGCAAACATTGCATTTCGCAGTTATTTGGGCAGCCCATTTAGCGGCAGTAACCACTCCCTTACATAAGACCACCGAGTAATAACAGCATGTGTGCTGTTGTGTTTTGGTAAGTGAGTAATGAATGACAGAGCCCATTTCCCTTACCTCTACCAAATTCCTTGTCTTTAATCCTACTATGGTCGGCAGCGCACTTGCAGGACCTATGGTGTGGCTGGTGTTATAAGCGGCGGTAGCAACTCTACCATCAAGTTGACCGTCAGCCTGTCTGACGAACTTAACATAAAAAAAAATTGAAAAATTTTTTGCAAAGATCGCCACTCTGCCAAAGAGAAGCCAGTAACCTTAAACATTGCCTGAAATGGAGGAAAATTTAAGAATCTCTAACACTATCTCTAAGGTCAAAATTTTAATCACCATCTTGGTTATAAATAATCCCTCACGTTAGTGCTTCGCAGATAAGTACCTAGGTATATAAAGGCTTAATATGTCGTTGTTAAATATTGCTTATTCTGTAGGGAAAGTATTCCCATTTGCTGCCACTAAGAATAACCGCCCTTGGGAGCAAATACTCAATTTAGAGCTTGTAACAAATCTCTCTAGGTTTTCAATATTCTTTTCGGAATATCACCTGGCCAACAATTTTTTAATTACTAAATATAGAAAATGAAATTAAATTTCTCATCATTTGATGATGGTGATGATTTTAATTACATTTTTAATGTATTGAATATACTTACTTAAAGAATAATTGTACATAGAATATTTATAAAGTTTATAAAGTAAGTAGGTAATAGGAAAAAAGGTTAAAGTTGCACGTTCAATGGTAAAGTGTAAAAACTCACAACGTAATAAAATTTTATTGTGACATAAATATATTTTGATATAATTAATAAAATTATTATGGCTAGAACTCACGTTTTGACAACATATATAAAAAAATATTAATGTATCCATGCAGTCTATCTTTTATATAATAATGTTTAGGCCACATTACATTATAATAAAAAAGATATCTACTACTTTTTTGTACTACTTTTTATCGTGACGAATAAACTCACGTCTTTGCGTTGTTAATGTTAATACTCAATTTTAATTAAAAAAAAATCTTTAAAAATACTTTATAAAAATTGACTAGCTTGGAGTAAGCAAAACACATAAATATTATCTCTTTTCATAACAAATCGTGTCCAATATTATCTTATCATTATCACAAATATATTATAAATCTCGCTTAGATATCTATTTAAATAATAATTTGTCCTTTCTGCTTTCTTTACAGTTTTCAATATTAATGTAAAGATTGGCAGGCAGGCTGACGGTCCACTTGATGGTAGATGGTAGCTACAGGCGCAATTAAACATAACCAAGTACTGATAGGTTAAAGGATGGGAGAATGGTCCCCGATAACCCCTTCGAAACATAACAGCATACGTGCTTTCATTTGGTTTGGTACCATAACGTCAGAGTTTCAAATCGTCAAAGTTTCAAAATGTTAGAGTTCCATTACGTTATAGTAAATACAATTCACCACGATCTTCTGCAAGAGGCTTGTAATTTCCGTCTTAACAATCTTTCCATCATCTTACTGTTATTATATTATGGAAAAAATAAATCTAAAATCAAATATTAACGTATAGACATTTAATAGGCAGCATTATAAAATAATATATTAATTTATGGAATCCTCATTTTCCTAATCTTCACCTTCCACTCAGGTAAAACTTTAATTGTTGGTGATGTCCAAATACAATCAGGTGGACAGTCAACCAGACCGAAGACTGTTTTCATCAAAAGAAACAAAAGGACATGTTGCTGTCGATACTAAATGGTTGTATTTAATAAAGGCGAACTAGAATAAATTTCTGTGATTACAATTTTTTTTTCACTCTTGCCACGATGCTACAGAGCGAAAGAGAAATTATGAATATTTGTCATTATTCATACAATATTTGTATAAAACAAAACAAGAAAAACTTATCAAATATCAATAAGTTTTTTTCTTTTCTTCAAAAGATATAGGTCGTTATACCAGATTAGTAGCCTGTAATGTTCGCCTGATGCATAATGAAAATAAATAAAAACAATGCAAAGAAGCAACTGAACTACTTATCTAATAAATATAACACTTAATATACTAAGAATGAGTAGTACTACTGCAGTAGTAAACTTCGTCGCTGAGTTACATAAATCGTCAGTGCACAAAACACATTTTTGTAATTCTGCATCAGAGTCGCCAATTGTTTCCAGACACCTCTGTTCAGGTTCCTCAGAAGCATAAGAACATCCACGCACAATAATATCGCGTTCATTTTCTGCAAAATTATCGAAGCAAGGATAAAGAAACATAAAATAAACAGGAGAATAAAAGAGGATCTAAAAAGTTAATGAGGATTGTAGGACTAAAGTTAAAGTGAAACCTATTTCACTAAAATTACAACATTTCTTCAAACAGATATAGTTAAAACAAAATACCCGTGGAATGCAGATTCACAAAGAACCTATATTACATGTATATCTTTTAGAATTTGTCGACAATGTAAAATGTAAACCAACTTATTAGTCTTTATTTCTCCATGCACTGTCACACTAGACGAACGAACTCGATTTACTTGACAGGTAAGGCTCGATTTACTAGACGATCAAACTCGATTTACTTACTTCATAAAGTATTAACTTTTTTAACACCCTTAACTCCATTAAAAGAAAATGTATTCATTAAAACTAAATGATTTCACTATTTATAAACTGAAATTTTATTTGCGGTTGAGGTTATAACGTGAAACTTTTTGTCTCTTTGTAATCAGTGATGTCGCGAACTTAATTTCAAGAAACTAAATTAATCTTAATATTTTCCAAATCAAATATTTGTATTATATATTTTATTGATATTTCCGAAAATAGAACGTATTCTTTGATTTTTTTATGTGATTTAAAAGAGAAAATTGTGATTTTTACGATTTACTCTTGTGTTGACTTATTTCGTGTTTGTTTCATTTTTTAAAAATTGTACAGTAAAGAGTATAATTTACGCTCTTTTCAGATGATTGGGAGTTATTTTTGTTAGAGAAAAGAAGGAAAGTTTTACCTCGATACGAGGTCACAACGCATCTTGGTTCCAGTTCTGCATCATCCTCATTTCTTGGCTTAAGAGATTTAACAAAGAAAGCTGCGCGTCGACCTCGGATTTGGTTCTTGTTGATAGTCTGAAACATAGTGAGACTGAATTTATGGAGTTTTTCAAAGTTAAGGCTTAGTTTTCAAAAATGATTTAATTGTTTTACTTTGAAACTCTAGTTGTGGATCTGTAACACATAAAGTTATATAATATTTATATTGTCGAAGTGGATTTTTTGGATTTCTCATTTTTTAATTTAGTAAAGTTAGACGTACCAGTAGAGCAGGGTCAGTTGATGCAGCTGTAACTGGTGGCAAGGTCGTAGGAGGATCAGTTGGTGCAGCTGTAACTGGTGGCAAGGTCGTGGGAGGATCAGTTGGAAGAGCCGTTACTGGAGGCAAAGTTGTGGGAGGATCAGTTGGTAGAGCCGTAACTGGAGGCAAGGTCGTAGGAGGATCAGTGGGAGGAGCCGTAGCTGGAGGCAAAGTCGTGGGAGGATCAGTTGGAGGAACCGTAACTGAAGGCAAGGTCGTAGGAGGATCAGTTGGTGCAGCTGTAACTGGTGGCAAGGTCGTAGGAGGATCAGTTGGAGGAACAGTTACAGAAGGCAAAGTCGTGGGAGGGTCGGTCGGTGGAGCCGTAACTGGAGGCAAGGTCGTAGGAGGATCAGTGGGAGGAGCCGTAACTGGAGGCAAGGTCGTAGGAGGATCAGTTGGTGCAGCTGTAACTGGTGGCAAGGTCGTAGGAGGATCAGTTGGAGGAACCGTTACTGAAGGCAAAGTCGTGGGAGGGTCGGTCGGTGGAGCCGTAACTGGAGGCAAAGTCGTAGGAGGATCAGTTGGTGGAACAGTTGGTGAATCAGTTGGTGGTTCAGTTGGTGGTTCAGTTGGTGGTTCAGTTGGTGGTTCAGTTGGTGGATCAGTTGGTGGTTCAGTTGTTGGTTCAGTTGGTGGTTCAGTTGGAGGTTCAGTTGGTGGATCAGTAGGTGGGTCAGTTGGTGGTTCAGTTGGTGGTTCAGTGGGTGGATCAGTTGGTGGTTCAGTTGGTGGATCAGTAGGTGGATCAGTTGGTGGTTCAGTTGATGGTTCAGTGGGTGGATCAGTTGGTGGTTCAGTTGGTGGTTCAGTTGGTGGATCAGTTGGTGGTTCAGTGGGTGGATCAGTTGGTGGTTCAGTTGGTGGTTCAGTTGGAGGATCAGTTGGTGGATCAGTTGGTGGTTCAGTTGGTGGTTCAGTAGGTGGATCAGTTGGTGGCTCAGTTGGTGGTTCAGTTGGAGGATCAGTTGGTGGATCAGTTGGTGGTTCAGTTGGTGGTTCAGTGGGTGGATCAGTTGGTGGTTCAGTTGGTGGTTCAGTTGGTGGATCAGGCAATCTTGGTGCGCAGGTCTGTATGTCGTTTTCGTGAACTTCATCACAGTCGTGGCATACATAACATTGTAATGCGTGCACTGCAATTATTAGATACAAACAACTTTAATTATATCTGCTTCAAAAAATTAAACTTACAAATATTTATTTTTTATCTACAGTAGCATCTTAGATATTCATTATCATTGCTACGTGAGTAGGTAACTTCTATCGACAAAGGATAGTACTGATAATTATCTTGTTAGTTTACCTGAAATTATAGGACGTAGGGACTGAATCTTTTAACTCTTTTTCTTTTATGTTGTAGGGACTTGTTGTATAATAAAATAATATAATAAAAGCAATAGTAAAATGTTAATAAGTACCAGTAGGAATCAAAACAATACGAAAGAAATAGAGATTCGAAAACAATAAATTATTGCAAAAATAAAAACTGGTGGTATAATAAAAGAATTAAATTACAGCTAACAATAGTTCGTTATTATTTGTTTAAAATACATGTTAAATATATAAATATTATGTAATTTACAGTTAAATAAAACTTGGTTATTGATTTCGGAACAATCTACCGAAGAATACGAATTCTTAAGATTTAATTTAAAATAAAACATTTAGGGACGAACGAGGAAATACAATTTGGAAAAGGGGATAACCTAGGTATAATTTTGCTTATGTGTTCATGCAATAAATAAAATAAGTTAAACATATTTACATGCTTCTTGTAAATGTGTCTAAAACCGGAGTTTTATTTTACTTAAAAATATTCTTTTTCTTGAGAAATATTTTTATTTACACTTGTAACCAAAAATTTTAAATATCTATCATAGTCAATGGATAACTTGTTGTCACTTTGAAACTCTTTTATTACACTGTTCACATAAAAATTGACTAAAATAAAAAAATTAAGTATTAAATTTTATTTGCATTTGACTTACCATTTGAATTAATTAAAAAAATCACCGAAATCACATATATAGACAGTAAAAAATTTGCACCCATTTTTCTGTACATTTTAATCACTTCATTCGATATTATATTACAAATACACCATAAGATTTTGGCGAAACTTTTTCTATGCGTACACAAAGTGGATGCAGTATTTCAAATAACGCTGCAATCCTGCGATGATAATTTTTATATTGCCACTTATCAGAGAGAGTGAAATGATAAATGACAGGAACTCGTATCAGATAACACATTCATTAATTAAATTCCTCGCGAAACTATAGGTAAGCATATTTTTATCGATGTTTTATAAATAATTATGATCCAAAATAGTACCAGCTAACACGCTGTTACACTAGAGCATTGTGCGATAATAATAAATAATCAAGGCAATCAAAAGTTAATAGTTTTTATCAATAAACTACCATATTTTTTCATTAAATGTTAATCAGTGACATATTTTATTAACAATACTAAAATGTTCTACATTAATTAATCGAAGTTTAATACTTTTGACTGGAATATAGTCGTTAAATAACGATCAGAATTGAATTTTTAAAAATTGTAAACATTCTATGAGTGATCAATCAAAGAATAACTTTAAAATTAGGTTTTCTTTAACCACAAAGAATAAAATTACCTTACATTAATTTTTACACTTTTTTATACTTATTAAGAGGATATCGCAACAAAACGAAACGAAAATAACAAACACTTTTCGGTTATTTATTTTATATAAGAGAATTGAGACTATTCCTGAAGCAAGTAGACACTACAATAAACGTCTTCTCATTGTTGTTTTTATTTTATTTATAAATTGAGGGGGAAATCAACATTTAAAAATAAAAAGTTATAATGCAGCGTTGTAAAAATAAATAATTAGTGCAAAAAATTGTGTATTTTCCGTTTTTTTTTTTTAAATAAAACTGAAAGATAGATTGTTACGCAAGACTAATTTACGAAGGTCGCTGAGCCAGAATCGGCCTTAATACGGCTCACGGTTGGTAACACCAAGTCACGAGGCGTTTGAGACCAGGGTTGTTGAGGAAATTAGCATCCGCATCCGCTAATGCGGAACTCCCGCGTCGATTTAGACATCCGCAACCGCAATGTTCAATGCGACTCTTTTGCGGATGCGGAGCTAGTACTAAAGTATGATTACTTAATAATTAAGATTATTATTAATCTATTAAAAAAAACTTTAAACCACAACCGCATTTGCGGATTTGTTTCTCTAAATTTTACTATTGACATTCAGACGATAAAAATATGAAGTTCAGACGATTTTGTAATACTTGGTATCCTAATAAATAAATGCGAAAATGTGTATGTTGGATTTTTGGATGGCTGAACGGATATGGATGAAATTTGGTAAACAGGTAGTTTTATTACTTGGATTAACTCGTAGAATATTTTTTATCCAGGGAAAATGTTAGGTTCCTTATCATCTAAAAATATAACAAATTGTGGCGGCGCGGCGCCACTGTCGCCACAGCTATAAAGATATGAGGCGTTATATTACTCATATAATTTTTTTTCGCATGTGTTATTTTTTTCATTTTTCAACGGGGACGAAGTCACGGGCACCAGCTAGTATAAAATATCAGTTATTGATTAACAATCAGCAACACAATATCCAATACATTTACACTCTCTGTGTCAAATATTTTGCAATATTTACAGAACTCATTGAATGTCCTTCTTTTTAATCTTCGAGTGTATGCCTACCTCGTTGTTAGAGTTCTACGAATTCTTTTGTTATCGTTTAATAATATGATAGTAAAGTTGATTTCAATGCCTTGTGCTATAGTCAATATAGATTTGATCATGTTGGTATATAAAAGAATTCTATGTAATTTGATTTCTAAATTTGATCATTACGATGGAAACTGTGCTATCAGATAAGAGTGCTAGCACACAAAGCTTTTATCAAAATGACAAAAAATTACACCGTTTATGAATACGTTTATTAATAATATGGAAATAGCTAGTTAGATTTTTTTCTTTTTTAATGTATTTAATCTTTAAGGTTGGCAGACACGCTGACAGACCACTTGATGGTAGGTGGCTACCGTCGCCTCTAACACAAGTAACGCCACAGGTGCTACAAGTACGCTGCCTACTACAGTAGGATAGGATTGGAAAGGGAAATGGAAATGGGCTCCGGCATTCCTTACTCACTCACCGAAAAAGAAAAGCACACGTGCTGTTACTTCAAGGTGCCCTTCTGGATTTTTATTTTTATATGCTCTCTTCGGAAACAGTACTTTTTTTGTATGAAATGTAGGGTACAAAAATGTCTATGCAAAATTTAGTAAACGTGCTGCACCTGAATTTTTTGAATTTTCAATTAAATAAATAAAACTTAAGTATAATTCAATAATTTTAATAAATGTAATTAAGTGGCTTAACGCATTTCTGGGATAACTTAGAAAGGCGCTTATATTTGCATAGGATTTCTAAATAAACCAAGAAAATTTGTTTAAAGGTAGTTAGGTTGAGATTGCGTATTAAGTTAAAAAGAAACATTATGTTTTGATAGGCTATTGCAGTTTTATTATCACATTATCTTTTATTTAATCCTTTAAGTGGTAATTATCTCCCCTTAATAGCGGGTATTCACCTTATTGAGTTTGTATTGACTCATGTCTTTTATTAGCTATAATACCTAGATTCGGTACCACATTTCGGTACCTAGATTATGAACAATACCTTCATGAACGATATTTCTCTAAAATATAATAATAAATGAAAACAAATTTATTTTATATACATACTATTTTTTATTAAAAATACGCCTTACAAGTCAACCGACATCATATATAAATGCTTAAATTAAGTATTGTTTCATTTTAAACATTGACAAATAACTTCTTAAGCGTGACTTTAAAAGTTACATTATCCAAAGCACTTGATCAGAACATGTTTAAACATTATATTTTATTTGTAAACAAACAAAAAACATAAAGAATAATAAAATTCATTACATTAAAACGACCACAGGTACACGAAATAATATCAATCGAATGTGATGTAACAGTTATTATTTTATTTGATTACTTACAAAGATATTTTAAAATTGTCATTCTATTTTAAATATTATACGCTTTACATATAAAACTTAATATGACACAGCAAAATGCAACAATGATCATGGACGGTTCTTATCAAAATAAGGCCGAATTCTAAGGTACATTAAATTTTGAATTTTGGCACCCAAGCTCGTTATCAGCGCGACGAAAGCTGACAAAAGGGTGTTATGGAAGCTGAGAAGGGATAAAATTTCATTGTATCATTGTTACCTAGCTATGTGATTGGTTATTGCTTGTAATAGAAGTAAGAAGCGATGAGGGCTAAGGCAGCTAGAGGGAGAGAAGCTGTGATGGAACCAGCTCCATTGCAACCTTCCTTGTCGCACACGCTGCAGTGTTTGATGCGCCTCTGGACGTCATTGGAAGGAGCATAATCGGCGAGGAGTTGACAGGAGTGCTTCAAGTCCAGGGGATTAGCGTCGAGGCACGTACGGATGACGGTGTTGCTTTCTGTTAATTTAGAAAAACATTTATGAAATAATTTAAATAATTAAAATTCTAGCGCACACTCCGTTTCGCAGTCATTTGGGTAGCCTGTCTGGCGGCAGTAACCGCGTCCTAACAGAAAACCACTATGTAATAGCAGCAGGTGTGCTGCTATGTTTTGGTGAATGAATAAGGGATGCCAGAGCCCATTCCTTACTAATCCCTTATTCTCAGTCCTACTATGATCGCCAGTGCACTTGCTGCACCTGTAACGTTGCTTGTGTTATAGGCGACGGCAGCCACATTTCATCAAGTGGACTGTTAGCCTGTCTGACGACCTTTTCATAAAAAAAGCAGCTCTGACTAGATTTTGCTCACGACTGATCAGATAGATAAAGTTAGATAAGCTAGATAAGTTAGTTCTTGGATTTTAAACTTCATATGAAAATTACTAAAAATTATTTTAGTTGTTTGTTCATTGTGAAAACATAGAAATGAACACTATAAACATTATAACACTATAAACTGCTTGGTTGTGACAAATTGTGTTATTTTAACTATTTGTAAAAAATTTGAATTCATATCGTTTTTACTACAACTATATTTCGATTTGAATTCATAATAAAAGGCGGTTGACAGCATGAATGATACCTACTGACTGAAGGTGGCTTTGTCTACTAACCGATGAGATAATGCGTTGCCGATTTTGTTAGATTAGAGGGATAGGTTAGATAAGGTGAACACTGGCAACTACACACTCACGCATTTACCTATCGAAACCCTTCTTCAATTTACAGATGAAAAACTTTTAACATACAGCAATTACGGATTTTAGATTTGTATAACGTATGAACAGTATGAAGAATAATGCTTGTGCTTGTTCTTTTTGGGACAAAACCGATTTTTAGGACCTTTAACCTTGAATATCTTAAGACGCAGGCACACGATTTTAGTAGACTTTTGGGACAACATTTAAAATGCCAAAATAAAGATTTATCAATTATTATTAAGATAATTTTACAGCTTCCGAGGTGATACCTCGGACTGTGACCTGTGACTGGATTATAAGCCGATTGCTAGTTAGCAATACCTATACAATGTTACGGATGGCATGATAAATTAGAAACGATCGATCAGCCATACGATACGTTAGTGGTTTACGCTATTGGCACATATAAGCTTACTCTATGGTTTACATTAGTGAATTAATTGTAATGTTGTACATCTGATCGCGTAACAGCGTCGAGCTGTTGTAGTGAGCGGTAAACAATACTTTATGTAATATGGATTTATTTTTTATTATGTTAAGGTCGACAGATAGGCGGACAGGTTGGATTGATAAGATTTACTTTTAGAGACTATTTTAAAATTTATCTAAGTCTTAAAAGAATTGGATGTTTTCATGATCGCCCCCCTTTTTTTTTAACGTTGGGAAATCCTCTTAGATACCCGGCAGTGTCCCCTACACTGCCGGGTATCTAAGAGGATTATGCCGGATTCCTATCGGCTAAAACCCAACTAATTTCTATCAACGCGGGCGTTGAAGGGCGGGGTCGCGGGGACGTTATGACACAACTTCTGTGCCCCGCCACTGCTATTCAGCGCGGGGAGGCCTGTGCTCCCTGTCAGAACCTCGGCGTACCCGAAAGTGGAGGTACGCCGGCCATCTCGGGGGACCATACTACCGGCGGCAGTCTTCTCCAAGACCACCGCCCGGTCAGGGTGGAAGGCGGATATAGGCAAACCGCCTGCGCCCGAGCCTCTTCCGGCGGATTGGCTGGGAGAGGGGATCCTCTTCCCGCTGCTTTTCCGCCGCTTCCTTGCGCGACATAACGTGCTCACAGAATGTGAGCATCGCCTGCCACGCAAGGTCACTGCCAACCATCGATTTCACGACGACCGGCAGCGAGAGATCGGCGCCCACGACGAGAGACAGAGCGACGCCCCTAGGCTTAACGAGTGGGTTAAGCCAAACTGACTTAAGCTATATGAGCTAAAAAATAATCTTTATAATTTTCCTAAACTGCTGTTAAGTTTTATAAAAAAAATATAATACTTACGTAACACAATCTTGTGGCAGTATCTGGGAGCTCCTGGAAGCTTGTCTACTAACTCGCTGGGCAGAATATCGCGGAAGTACAATCGATTGTAATTTATCGAATCTTGTGTCGAACAGTCCTGAAATACGTACATAAACATTTATCCGTTTTCTGTCATAGTAAAACTGAACGGAACATTTAATAAAATTAAGCTTAACATTTATTTAAGTACTCCAGCCATGCCCGCGACTTCGTCGCTATAATATACCCGTGACATCTTTATCGCTATGACGACGGTAGAATTTTAGACGATGTTAATGTTAATCCATATGTTAATCCAGGTAACAATATACTATCTGTGTGCCAAATTTCATCCAAATCTGTTCAGTATTAATATTAATAGGAGATTCAAACATGAGTTGATAGTTAAATTACTCAAAATTAAAAAGAGAGATAGACGTTTATAAGTTTATTTATACTCGTACTCGTGACCAATAATATCTATGGAACCACTCTGCCTGTTTGAAAAACTGTTACTATTTGAAAAGACTAATATTTTTTTAATATTCATATTATTATTTTTTGCAATAAATAATTGGAATACTTAAAACTTCTACACTGGAATGGCGTATGGAAGAGATTCCGCCATAATTAGATAGCCGCAGCTGGAGTTTCTATTACTTAACGATTATTAAAGACTAGCGGCCCGCCCCGGCTTCACATGGATGCAATTTTTTTTGTAAATTCTATAAATTAGTGAAACTCGCAATAAAATAATTCTGACAGACACAGACAGACAGACATATAATTCTGACAATAAAGTTATTTGTTATAGTTTATTGTAATAAAATTGTAATAAGTATTATTATACTATTAATTCTAGTTCTAGTATTAGCATGGCATAATAAACTCATCAGGAGTTTTGGTTAATGGTTGCCAGACTCCAGGACAAGTACTATGTCTACTTTGATAGGATAAAGCCGTTGCTTGTGTCAACTGTTGGCCTGCTTACCAGCATTATTTATTACAAAAAATACTTAAATATGTATACGTACCACCAAGTATTTGGTAGAAGCCGAATACGGATCGGCACAGAGCGGGTCACTCTGTGAGTTGCATTGGTAACAGCGAAGGCACAAACCTGAAATAATGAAACAACGTCTTCATAAAATTATAGATATTTTCTTTTATTATTAAAATGGGTTTGGTCTTGGCCAGTATCTAGCCGTGCAACAAAGATCTGGCTTACGATGGAGCGAGCTCATCCAGAAGATGGCTATTCAATCGAACTTTAAAAAGATTTGGTTTATATGAGCTCGGAAACACAGTCGCCGGAAGGCAGTCCCAATCCTTGGCAGTGGGTATTATAAAAGAATTTTTAAACCATTTTCTCAGAAAAAGAGGGATTTTAACAATATGAAGACCAGCCATATAAATGACGTAAAATATTTTATTACAGACGAGAGCAGTAGTGGAGGCTGGTAGCCTATATATATATGAAATTACTAATAAGGAAAGCTATTTTATACTGCTTGTGTTACATACAATACAATACAAAATGTATACAATATAATAATATTAAAGTACTTTGAAGTCTATTTAAAAAAAAACGTTAAAATCTATTATAATAATATGTGTATATATTATAATAATTTCAAGTTAAAATTCGTCATGTGCCTGCCTATGTATGCAGTACAATAACTAAAGTATTTCTATGTTGAAATTTAAGGTATTTGCTAAATTCGTCATATGTGTTTATAGTATGCTGTAATAAAAGTGGTCAACCGGCTGTAGTTTTATTAATAGCTGCTCCATTTTACGAAACGTGAGCGCTATGCGTTACAACATACATGTTTTCTAGGTAGCTCTTTTAAGATCGTATAAATTTGAGTCGGTAAATAAACAGAAGTTATTTGTTAGAATATCGAAAGTCTAGATATATCATGATCATCAGCCTGTGAATCCCCACTGCTGGATGTAGGCTTCTCCCAAGGCCCGCCACTACGCACGGTCTTCTGTCCTTCGCATCCAGCTGCTTCCTACGAAGCCATTCAGGTCGTCTGACCTGGGATTCGATAACTCTTCTACTCAGTCGATTAGGGGACGTTCAAGTATTACGTATATAACGCAATTAGAGGGTGAGGGGGGGTCTTGTAAAACGTATTACGATGCTTTACAGGGGTGGGAGGGGAATCCCTCGAGTGTATTGTACGTCATTTTTATTTTGTTTTCTCAAGTTGGCAACCCTTTTCGTTGGTAAAAATGGTCACTTGGTAAACTTGGTCCTAAACTTAACGTTTAGGGAGGGTACAGAAAAACATTACGGCGCGTTACTTTGGTTAAAAATTTACAAAAAATGCGTTACGTAATACTTGAACTTTCCCTTATCCGCTCTGAGACAGATGTGACCGGCCCATTGCCATACACTTCAACTTTCTAATTCTCTTGGCTATATACTTATTTGTCACTAGCAGACCCGAAAGGCGTCGTTCTGTCAAAAGTCATTGAACTATGGCAGCTGTGTTAAACAAAAAAAATCCTTTTTTTTTTTCTTTTCATGAGAACCTTATAAATATTTAAAGGAAAAAAAATTGCCCAATTGGTCGAGCGTTCTCAAGTTTTGCGCTTAGCAATACATTTTGCGATTCATATACTAAGTAATATTAATATAAAGAGAAAAGATTTGTATATATTTTTTTGTAATTAATTAACTCGAAAACTACTAAACTTTAAAAATTTATTTTCCTATATCACTGAGTAACATAGGCTATCTTTATATATATAAAAATTAAGTGTCACGTTGTGTGTCCTCGATGAACTCCTAAACTACTGAACCGATTTTGATAAAACTTCGTAACTATGTGTAATTTGGTCCAACTTAAAAGATAGGATAGTTTTAATCTCAATTTATAGAATTTTTTTATTGGAAATTATTTGTTTATTATATGAGAGTTATAAATTATCTTACACCGCCATCTGTGAGAATTTTATGGAACTCACAGATAACTTTTACACAGTTTTAAACTATGAGTTACAACTATGAGTTCCAGTTTTTCACAGATGGTGGTGTAAGGTAATTTATCGCCTGGATTAAGTAAATATTTATTATAAAAATTGCACCCCGGCCGAAACCGGAGCGGGACAGCTAGTATTTTATAAAATTACTCTGACAAATCTATTTGACAAAAATATTTCATCCGATAGATATTTGAACGTGCATCTTGCACTTTTGAATATAAAATTCGTACCGTGTAATATTTTCGTTGAGAAAGCTTTACAAACTGACGCGACGTGAAAGAACACGTGACACTAATACAAATGGTTCAGAATCTGGATTAGTAAATATAGTGTTTTCTTGTAGTCACCATAAAATTGTTTTAAGGCATTAAGTATCAGTTAAAAACAATATACCTACAGGTAGTATAACGATATAGATATAAACAATATAAAAAAAGTGATTATAGATAAGAAAATATAAGCATACTTCAATAAAGAAAAATGACAATTATCATTACTACTGGTGACCGCGACTTCGTCCGTGTTGTAATATATATATTACATAAAAACCTTCTTCATTTAACACTCTTTCCATTAGTGGAAACTGCATTTAAATTCGTTGCATATATGCGTGAAATCTAGTTAAGGCGTGAAAGAGTAACTACTTCAACATTTATAAAAGGATGCGATAACAAGATATAATCAATAACAATATTAAAGTTAGGTTCGGATAATTAGGATTAGTTAGGATAATGAGATTAAAGTATTTGTTGCTTGCCACAAAATGTTAAGTAGGTATATTGAATCATCGGAATTAAATGTTATCGATAATGCAAGTCAAGTATTGATTTGAAGATAACAATACAATTAGTAAAGCAGTTAGGTATATAGATTACTTTAGTGTTATCATATTGAAAAGACTTACCTATTCTTTATAACAAGTAAAAGTGTTTTAGAATTATTGCTGCTTCAATTGTAATTTGTTATATAATCATTTCAATTAAATTCATTTATACATATATTATTATTAAATTCATAGCTCTGAAAATTATGCTATGCACTTAAAGCAATAACTACAGAAGTATAATCATTAAAGGAAAAAGTTTTAGGCAAAAGTTGTAGATAATTAAATGATGTATAAGTTTGATGATGGCACATAATGGGTAAAATTCAACAAAAGTGTAAGGTTAGTGAGATAAAGGCGAAGAACAAACGTAAGTTTGTGCATTTAGAACAAAACAACCCGGAAAATATTGATGTTAAAAAAAAAGTTTCAAATAAAAAGTTTCGCGACAGTGGCGCCACTGACACCCGCCGCACAATCTTGATTGAGGAGTCCCTTTAACAAATCAGACTAAATCTCACGTAGATTTCGCTATTTTTGCGAGGCATTGACTGGACTACTACAGATAGGTGTAATTTTACCAATCGGCTTTGACGTCAGTGATACTGTAGCCCATGTAGGTAATGACGCGGCGATTCGCTATTTGAGTATCGATTGATATACGGTTGATATAAATTATATTGATGTAGTATAAAATAAATATTTATTAAAACGAGGGTAATTAATCATCAATTGATGATTAATCTTTACGTATCAAATGAAACAATTTTCTTATCTAATACGAGAATACCTATAATAGGTTAGAAAGTATATGTAAGGTAAAAATTGATTCTGACTACTTGTTATAAAGGAATTTTAAGTACCTATGTTTGTCTATATTAATATCATAAAAAAGTAGGTAAAGTATGCATGTTTGTTTTTTATGTAAGAGGTACATACATACGAGTAGATTACCTACGAACTACTCATCCGATTTAAAAAAAACTTTCACCAAAATTTAGTTTGAATATAATTTGAGGATTTCAGGATGAACACGGGCTAAATAATGATCCACGCGGGGCAAGCCGTAGGCACCAGCTATCGAAAAATAAAGAACCAACGCTTCGCATAAGTATAATATCAGATGTCAATGTATGTAAGACTTTATTTACTTTTATTTTTCAAGGCGGACGAAGTCGCGGCACCAGCTAGTATGTTATAAAAATAAAATTTAAAAATTATAATATACATTTGTTTTCTTGTTGTTATTCTATTACATGTTTGTATTGATATACAGACAACAAGTTCAAATAAAACACAGAATTGAAGAACATAATATGTAAGGGAGTAAATTAGATGATCTCAAGTCTGGGAACAATGACCTAAGTAGAGACTCCAGAATGTCTGTGTTCGTCTGGTTTCTTTCAGAATTTCTTATTATGTTCAGACTAGCTATTTAATCCGACGATGTGAATAAATAAAACATAAAACTTTATAGCCAACAAAACAAAAACTACTTTCACAGAGAGTTTTATTCGTTGAATCCTAACCATATTATAAATGAGAAAGTCTCATCATTAAAATAGTTTTTGTTTTATAGTCATGAATACATCTTAATTTATAATGTAAAGAAAAAAAAAATAACTATTAATAATTTTCTTATCAACTGCATAATTTTTTAAAAAGAATTGGCTAACATATAAATTTATTAAAAAGTTTAACTGATTAATTAAAAAAATTAAATTAACTATTATATTTTTGTGCTTCACACCATAAAAATAAAATTTTCTATCAATGTAGTTCCTTAATGAAAGAATTAAGGAATATGAATGGTATCAAATTAAAATACAAATGCCTTAAGAGTATTACTAAACTTACGCTAGACAGTGGAAAAAAACTTCTACTCTGATTCAATATTACGAACGTAAGTATAGTGGGTGGATAACATCCACAATTCCACATCCGCCGAGTAATCGTCGACCGCATAGAGAAACTTCGCAGACATATACGTTCCATATTTAAGAATGTTCACTTTTAGTGAACAAACAACGTCATTACTAGTCACAAGCGAAATTTATAGCAATGTTTTTGTAGCAGAAAAGTAACGGCCACAACAAAACTCAGCAACTATTCAGAACGCGATTGTTACGTCATGCGTAGTCATAATACGGGCATTCATTTTGGAAATGTCACAAAACGTTTACTCTTAGAAGACCACAGTGAAATAACAGAACAAATGCTTTTGTATTTTGTCAGAGCCTGTTCCTCCTTCTCAACTTGTACTTTACATCTTACAAGGTTGATTGAATTTAAATTTTTTGAGGTCTTCTAAATAAGCAGATCTGTGTCACATAACATGTCACAAACATGGTACATACCTACAAGCTCTTGCAACAATACAGAGTAAAATACGCCGAAGACCAGACAGATGTAAAACGGTTTAGCTTAAAAACCTCCGCGAATGGTTCGGGAATTGCGGTGGATATCGCCAACTTCCGGTAGGAGATATCATTGAGAAGACCATTAGTCCAAAAATAAACTACCAGAGCATTTTCATATATAGATATTATATGGAAAGTAATAGAATCCAACGGCCAATATAAACTATAGTTTATATTAAATAAATGGGTTATAATTTATTAAGTCCCGGTCAAGACTGACAATAAAACACACGGCTCACCCTACAATATATTTCCCAACTAAAGAGGACGCATGTTAACCAAACCTATCTAAAGAAACATAAGCTAGAGTACTTAGTATAATAATTCTAGACCTAACTCGTTCCTCAACAACCAGTCGGCCTTCGTGCCTTAAACAGGTGCAAATATTTTAGCCGTAGGTACTATGTGATACGTCTTGCTTGCAAGACAAGGTATTTCCTTCACTCGTATATTCAGGTGTCTCTTGACATGTTTTTGTTGAAATGAAAACCTTATCAAATGTGAATTCCTTACAAACATACGTAGGAATAATGATGATATCATTGTGTATGTGACGGTTAGAGTTATAAATACCAATCGACATGGTTATTATCTAGGTGTGTAAATAAACAAAAAAGTATTTAATCTTTTTAAGCCTCGACAGTCGAATAAAATCTTTGATTAGCCTGTTCCATGTTTTAATTTATATCTGTATTTGCTGAATTTTTGTAGTTTCTTTAATATTATAATTACTAGCGAAACGCTCCCGACTTCGCCTAGGATGCCCAGGATTAGTAGTTAACGAAAAATAGACATGACATACAGTACAGACAGACGCCGAAAGCCACTTCAATTTATACTATGTAAAGAAAAATGTACAATAATTGTATTAAACTAACAGAATATTGTCAATCATATGAACATTAATTTATTTTAATTAATTATTCATGTGACTCCATATTTTTAATGGTTTCTACAATATGTTTCATTTCAGTGAGAACATAGAAAAGGCCGCAAAAAGCCCACGTGGGATGATATTTTTGCTCGTTATTATTATGTAAAAAAACCATCGTCTCACGAGAACAACTGCCAAGCTTTTAGTTCGGATTCTGATTACTCAGTACAAACTTGTCTAAAGAAACCTCAAAATAAACTAACACCGTCAAGGTCTACAGTAGGTATAGATAAATGACTTCATTCTTGTTCTCTCTACAAGTAGGTAAGGTTCATTTTATGAGTACCCAGTTGCCAGTTTCTAGCAATGATGTCATCCGTCTCCTTATAAATATAATAGGGCCACGTAGGCCTCACCTTCGCCACAGACCGTAAACAAACGAAAAAAACCGTTGAGGCAATTTAAACGTATTCCTTTAACTACGAACATAGGCAGCACTAGTTTATTGGCTTAAAAAAGCACAGTGATTTTTTATAAAATATGTCAATAAGTCAATGAAGAAATGTATATATTATATATTTTTTTTTCTTAATTAGTTAGGAGTCTTTTAGATAAATAAATTAAATTAAATTCATATTGGTACCTAGTTAAAACTATTAATAGCTGCCTATTATTAAATACTTACAACTTATTATAAAAGTTCGCATAGTTTCTAGCTAGATTTTTATGTAATTGATTTGGTTTGGTTGCTTATAATTATCCCATATAATGTACCCAATGTTATGATTTATCAGTTCATGCCTGTGAAACAATATAAAATAAAAATATATACTTAAGTCGACCAAGTAAGAACTGTTCTTTGCTTAACAAAAAATTGAAACAAAAGAATTTTTGTATGTAGTATTGAATAAATTATGGGAACATTAAATACACATTTTTCGTAACATTCGCTCACGTCAATCCAGCTAAAGTATATCTCCAGACTAATATCTAGTCTACATTAGTTAGATTAGATATCTACCATGTAGTGAAAACAAAAAACAAGACACTCCCCGATCTGTGACTAATAGAGATTTTGGAATAATACCAATAAGGATTAAAGTCTTTATTATCTTAATAAGATACCTTTATTGGATACAATTTTTTTCTGCAAATTATATACACAAACTTTCTTCATTGATCGCTCTTTCCATTAGTGAAAATCGTATCAAAATCCGTTGGATGGTGTAGAAGAAGTTAGCGGGGAGAAACAGACAGACGCGGACAGCGACTTTAATCTATAATAATATTATAACGAGAGAAGATTTGTATTTTTGTATGTTTGCATTTTTGTTTGTATATATATAGAACTTTCACCTATATAGAAAACTACATTATCAGTGAGTAAAATAGGCGATATTTTATAAAGTTTCGTGGACGTGGTCGTGTGCAACAGCTAGCTAATAATATGTAGAGATAGAGATTAGATAGAAAAAAATGTAATTGTGTAAAGTATAGCAAATAAGGAATTGTAGAATTCGTGGTAGTTCAAAAGTAGAAAACGATAAATTGTTGTCTGTGATGTTTAGGAAAATTAATGAAAATAAGTAGCGAAAAGTTTCAAATTTTAGTTTTAAAACTGTTAAAAACACATTATCGTTAAGTCATTTACAAATTGTTATTAGGTAGTTTATTTGTTGTTTAATTCCAGTGAAATTTATGTTGGTATGATTATCAAAAGATAATAAGATAATTGGAGAATTATGCGGCAGTAGATTCCACGAAACAGGTTGGGGGAATGAGCACTGTTTGGGGGAAGTACCCATTAGCTAATATTTAATTTCTGATTATCTTCTTCTTAAACTTAACTTAAACCGCTTAAACTGCTTAAACTGTTGCCTGCGTCCGTTGTGTGAGGCTCGAGAGGAATGAGGTTGGGAACACTCGAGAGTCTAAAGAAGTTTCAAGTGTACTTGATAGTATAAAGAAAGACTTATTCAAAAGATAATTGATTTAACAAAATTGTCTTATCAACGGACTAAAAGGCTCAGTAGTCCGATAATTTAGAAAATCGGACTATTGAGACGAAAAAGTCTCATCAGTCCGATAATCGGACTGAGCCTTGTCTTACCAGTGTTATTTGTGTTGTTTACACATACTTGAAACATTCACCTTGGTCAAAAAATGGAATTAAATCGCGAACATTTTCTTGCGATGATTTCCTATGACTTTCGACGTAGATTAAACCAACAGCAGTGTGCGGATCAACTCGCTTCGACTTTTGGTGATGAAGCACCATCTCGAGCCACCGTGTTTGGCTGGTTTTCCGAATTCAATCGTGGTCGCACTTCGCTTCAGGATGAATTTTGTGAAGGTCGTCCAAAATCGGCTGTTGTGCCAGAAAACATCGATGCTGTGCGCGAACTGATATTGCAAGATCGTCATGTGACATACCGTGAGATTGAGGCATACTTGGGCATTAGTTCCACTCGCATACATTCAATATTGCATGAACATTTGGCTGTCAAAAAGATTTGTTCGCTTTGGATAACGCATAATTTGACAATCGCTCAAAATAAGGCTCGTGTCGATTGGTGCAGAAAAATGTTGAAAAAATTCAATCGTGGTGCTTCAAAAGCCATCTATAAGATCGTAACAGGCGACGAATCATGGATCTATGCATATGAACCCGAAACTAAGCAACAATCGACTGTATGGGTCTTTCAAGACAAACCAAATCCAACAAAATTTGTTCGTACACGAAGCACTTCGAAGCAAATGGTAGTCTGTTTTTTCGGAATAACTGGACATGTCGCCAGCGTTCCATTAGAGAAAAATAGAACGGTCAATTCTGAATGGTACACCAGTCCGAGTAACTTTATAAAAAACGATCCAGTAGTTTCGGAGCCTATTCAATCCAAACAAACAAACAAACAAACAATCAAGTCTTTCCTCTTTATAATATTATAGTATAGATAAATCTGTCATGTCTATTTCTCCACTAACTACTTCTAAACCATCCAACATATATTAATTCGGTTTTCACTTGTGAAAAGAGGGATAAACGAGGGGATAACGAGGTTTGTGTATATATAAAAAAATTAACCCCGGATGAAGTCGGGAACGGGTCGCTAGTGTCTTTGAGCGAGACAAGTCGAAAACTTTTATCAATTTACATAAATAAGCACCTATTTAAAATTATATTCCGTTGGCAAACTCAGATGTAGGTAAAATATAAGTTGCAGGACAGTAAACACTGTACAGTTCCAAATGTTAATAAAATTTATAGCCTCACTTAATTTTATAAAACGCATTTAGCTTCGTTCCTAATAGAAACACTTTTTTTTTTCTCCATCATCGTTTTGGCGTCCATCCAAATTGGTGAGTAACAGAGAAACGCACGGTTTATACAACATAATATACCAAACGTTTTTGTTAATAATATCAACTTTTAACACCTACTAAGATAAGATATCTTGGAATTTATTTTGTAAGTTAACTAATTACGGATAAGAAACAAAAGGGTAATTCCCCGAAAAAGTTGTTAAACTAAACACGCTTTAAATCGTTCGTCAGTGTAATGTGTCATTGCATACGAATATGCATATTTTTTAAAATAAAACCTTTGTAAACTGTTATTTTTCATGAAATATTTTTTATGAATAAATTATAAAATCGAATTTCTTATTATTTCATTTAATTTGAATTCGTCTGAGTTGAAAAATTAAAAATAGAACACCTAAGAAAATATCTGACATCTTTATCGCTGTGACGACGACGGTGGCGCCGCCACGGGCGGCGATAGTGGCGCCCAATTTTTTATATTTTTAGACAATTCCTCGGGTACCTAACTATTTGTAAATCCAGGTAACAAACTATCTGGGTGCCAAATTTCATTTAAATCCGTTGAGCAGTTTTTGCGTGAAAGTACTCTTTCACATCCATACATCTCTCCCCACCAATTTTCTTAATTCTTATTATAATATTTGTAGGTCGCTAGGGTTCCAACAGACCTTGTCCTACTCAAACCCGAAAAAAATAAATGTACCCAATTGCAGCACCACATATCTTACTTACTTTTAGGTGGATTAAGTATAGTGGATAAAGTTTTTTTTAAAGTGAAAAATGAATTGTATTTGAAAATATCCCTAGGATTTATGTTTCAGAGCAGGTATAAAGATGACGTATCTTAATAAGAAAATGTTTAGAGGTAACTAACTGACATAAAGATTATAGCAAAGGCTATTAGTAACAGGGTACCATCCCTCTTCAGAAGACCACCAAGAAATAGCACCCTTCTTATAGTGCTTTTGTGAGTGAGAGCCCATTCATCCAACCTCACATATCCTTATCCTTTATTCTATCAAGGTCGTCACCGCACTAGCATCGCATATGGCGTTTTTTGTGTTTATAGGCTACGGTAGCCACCTACCATCAAGGAGACCCACAGCCTGCCGATAGACTAATCAAAAAAAGAACAAAAAGCTAAACCAAAATCATACATTTTAATCACCTCTGCGAAGTTTCAAGTGGGAAGGGAAGTTATAAATATTATGCTCAAGTTACTCAACTAATTAAAGTATCATTTTAATCCAACTTATATAGACTTGTTGACAAATCTCGGTGGTTACTGAGAAGCTATGAGAATAAGAGAATGTAATGTTCGTTACAGCTTCCTTGACTCCGTTTATTATAGTTTATTATAGATTATAGTTTATTACAATTAGACTCGATATGTGGTGCTGCAATTGGGTGCAGCACCACATATCGAGTCTAATTGTGAATCAACGTGGTCCACTCAAATATACCAAAAAAATGATCAAAATCGGTCCCGCCGTTTAGGAAGAGTTGTCACATATTTTTTTTATATATATAAAAATGTTAAGTAGGTTGGGTGCGTCTGAAAGATATTATTATTATTATTTATTGTAAAATAGGACAATATTTCTATTTTAAATAACAATAGAAAATAAAATAGAACTCGTGATTGCATCTTTTGGTTAAAATATAAGTCTTGTCTAATTCTTTGCAGTAATTTTGTGACAATCAGTCTTATGTATGTTACGTATATGAATACATAGAGTATGTATTGAAATATTGTGAGAAGTTCATTAAAAAACATAAGTATCATAGTTGCGAAATGAAACTAAAGTCAGAAAACAATAAAACAGCAAATCACATAAAAGAACGTCCCGCAGTTTGTGGTAGTCATTTGGGTCACAATTCTATGACGAATTTTGGTCAACCTTTCCGTAATTGTTGTCATCCAAGGCCACCTCCATGTCGCATATATTTTGTATAGTTCATGTCCGTAACAAAAAGATATGTTTTTTATGCTCTGTGCGTAACAAGGTTGCGTTACATCTCGATTACAGAAACGAATAATGTTTCCCCTTATATTATCCTTTTCGATATAAATCTTAGGAAGACTCGACAGAGCTCATTTTTACGGTACAGTTTTTATATCAATAACACTAATTAAATCTAGTTTATGTCTAATAGATCATTGAATTGTTGAATACTCTAACTAAAGCAAGTTGACTAAGCTCACCCGTGTTAAAGATCTTTCAGAAATATTTTGTGTATTGTCGGTAATAGGTACTAATAGAACAAAGTTCTATTACTTTTAGGTGGATTAAGTATAGTGGATAAAGTTTTTTTTAAAGTGAAAAATGAATTGTATTTGAAAATATCCCTAGGATTTATGTTTCAGAGCAGGTATAAAGATGACGTATCTTAAAAAGAAAATGTTTAGAGGTAACTAACTGACATAAAGATTATAGCAAAGGCTATTAGTAACAGGGTACCATCCCTCTTCAGAAGACCACCAAGAAATAGCACCCTTCTTATAGTGCTTTTGTGAGTGAGAGCCCATTCATCCAACCTCACATATCCTTATCCTTTATTCTATCAAGGTCGTCACCGCACTAGCATCGCATATGGCGTTTTTTGTGTTTATAGGCTACGGTAGCCACCTACCATCAAGGAGACCCACAGCCTGCCGATAGACTAATCAAAAAAAGAACAAAAAGCTAAACCAAAATCATACATTTTAATCACCTCTGCGAAGTTTCAAGTGGGAAGGGAAGTTATAAATATTATGCTCAAGTTACTCAACTAATTAAAGTATCATTTTAATCCAACTTATATAGACTTGTTGACAAATCTCGGTGGTTACTGAGAAGCTATGAGAATAAGAGAATGTAATGTTCGTTACAGCTTCCTTGACTCCGTTTATTATAGTTTATTATAGTATTATTATATTGACTTAACATTTTTATTGCACGAGGATTTTTTGTGGTTTTCAGATACCTATATTATTTTTTAAACCCTTTTCATTTCAATTAAATTTTAAATTTTAAATTAAATGTAATGTGTATAATGTAAATCCTGTAAATGTAAAATCCTAATTAAATGTAAAATGTTCAGATTCAATTTATTATTGATTTGTATAATAAAATTTGTAGTCGTTTTCAAAAAGGCAGTCACTTGGGACTTCGCCGACACACTCGTTATAGTGTTATTTAGAAGTTTTACTGATGTATTCCAATTCTAATTCGAATGATTATAATCGAAATAGAATATTCGAATAAACATAAATTTTAAAGGAATCACAAGTAAATAAAATTAATTCTAAGAGACTTCCTATTTGAAAAAGATATTAAGTAAATATATTTTTATAAGAAACATTATGTTCTTTTACTGAAATTTATTACACATCCTATCAGAATGTTACATATTGTTCAGTACTAAATTGTATAGTGACCTTCAGATATTCTGTGAATCACATAGAAGGATAATAGATCAAAAAAATGTACGCGAGGCAATATGAAACTTGGATTTTGGCACACTACTAGATTGTGCTAGGATATAATGGATTAGTTTTAAGTTAATTTCACTTGAATAGGAGATAATGGTACCCAAGTTAAGAGATATTACTGCTATAAAATTAATATATTTCTGTTATGTAATAGTTCACATATTTGTAATTTATAATATCACATTTTGGCCTGTCTAAAAATTTAAATCGTGTATAATAAACATATTAACATTAGTATTAATACCAGTATAAAGTTATTAGGTACACAAAAAGGGTATCTCGTTTTGAGACTGCTTCTCAAGCTCAAAAAAAGGGAACTCTTTTTCCCAACAGTTATTGGTAAATAAGAGCTTGAGCTGCTTTTATAGCTTTAATAGCTTACTAATTAATTCTTAATTCAATATTAGCACATGAATATTGAATCTTTGAGCGTATGCAATAAATAAAAATACTTGTAATATTTGTTATGAGTCTACAATGTATACCTACGTTGTTTTACATGAAAATTAAAATGGCTTTTTTTAAATAATAATAATAATAATAATAATAATCGTATCGTAATAATGTCGTATTCACGACATTGCCACATCCAATTTTTTTTATACAATTTCTCACAATTAGGCAACTGATGTGTTTTTTTAGCTTATCTCTATTTTAACACGTTTTATATTATGTATCTCTATTTTAACAGTCATATAAATACAGATAATATAGAAGATAAAACAAACGAAACAGAGACAGCCTCTTTGGACAATTGGACTGACGGATTTAACGAAGTTAATCAACACTACATTAGACCCGCTGCCATGACCGTATCGTCCCATATGATTCATATATTATTAACTCACGAGTACAATACTTATCTATATAGGCGACCTTCAAATTCACGGAAAAATATGTCTTTTGTACTATTTGTTTATGCAGTTTTTGCGTAATCTTAAGAAGCGGCTGTTTTGAAGGAAACTTTATAGGTCCCATAGAATATTATAATGTGTCTTCTTCTTGCAGTGCCTCTCTAACTAATGAAGGCTGGCAATCAGCCTTCATTATGTTTGGTTGCTGTTATGTTTTAGTGAATGAGTAAGGGACGCCAGAGCCCATTTCCCTAACCAATGTTTCCGTAGCACACTTGCAGCGCCTGTGGCATTGCTTGTGTTAATAGGCGATAGTGACCGTCAGCCTGTCTGACGACCTTTACATAAAAAAGACCACCACTTGTGTTGTTGTGTTAAGTGAGTGAGTTATGCTAGAGCGCATTCGCCTATCGCTTCTTTATTCCTCTTGTTATATCACTTATCTTATCAAGGTCGTAACGATTATGTCGTTGCTTGTAGTAGCTTGTAGCCAAGCAGCAACTTTATCATAAACTTTTTCATAAACAAAAAAATTAAAGGTTTAATTCTATACATATAAAATAAAATCCTAAATGAGCCGTGTCTGTACATTAAATATTTTTGTTACTGGGTCAAAGAAATGTTTTAGAATGTTTGTCTGTGCGTTTTTGCATAGTTAATCACGAAAACGGCCTTTCTTGACTTAACATAAAGGATACTTTTTATCCTGGAAAAATGTTAGGTTCCTATGAGATTTTCAAAAAACGAACTATCAGTTATCAGGCTGATCTGACGTCTTGTCATGCAAATACGTTTTGACGACTAGTAAAAAGTTTGATTTTATTAATTGGATTTTTTTTTATTACTTACAAAGTTATTTTCAAATCTTTCATTAAATTTAAAAATAAATTAATCAATTATTAATGTGTGTCAAGTTGTTAGCTACAGACGGGATTGCAGCCTCAATCGCAACATGGGCGAACTACTACTAACTAATAAGGCACTTACTAACCCATCAAGCAGACACATTAATATAAAAAAATATAGTGTATTAATGTAATAAACTGAATGTTTATATATAAGTATGTGGGGTGCAGCGACGTAAAAATGATACCCCACATATTATCTTATTTTTATATACATAAATATTTTATAATCTATACTAATATTATAAAGAGAGAATTTATATCATTATATGTTTGTAATGAATAAACTCAAAAACTACTAGACCGATTTTGGAAGTTCTTTTACCTATAGAAAGCTACATTATCAGCGAGTACAGTAACAGGCTAAATTTAAAAAAATTAATGCGTGCGAACTCGCGTGCAACAGCTATTATTTTTTATACCTTAAAAACAATTAAATCATCATACACAAACATTAAAATATATCCACATTACAAAAGTGTACTAATTGGCTATCAGTCAGTATTACCTACTTATAGGGAGAATTCTTTTTTTTTAATTAAAAAAAAAAAAAAAAAAAAAAAAAAAAAAAACTCCGACGACTCCGACGCAAAAACGGAGTGTTATAAGTTTGAAGTGTCTGAGGAATCGTAGCTCCTAAACGGATTTTGATCCTAGCGTATTTGGGCTCATTAGAATCATCTCAATAGATTTCGGGGTATAGTCTGAAATTTTTAATTTTACTATAGCTTGTTTAATTTACGATAAATTATCATAGGAGTCAGACCGAACTAAATTAAATATGTGTCATATTTAATTTAGTTCGGTCTGTCTCCTATGATAATTACATAGTATGTAATTTTTCCATCTCCATAGCGTCTCCCTCCGAGGACAACTATATGTAGTTACTAAATATGCATTCTGTCCGTAAGTAAACACATTTTGAAATAGGAACATGAACGTGGTAGGATACTTATATGGAGTCTTTAGCATTGACATGTATCGACAGAAGGTCGTTTGCAATATATTGTTAAACAAATAACTTCACACGGTGACTTCATAACTTATGTCATCAATTTCCAGTCTACGTATTAATTACAAAAATTAAATTTATTTTAATTATTAAATTATTATTAAATTATTATTAAATTTATTTTAATTTATCGTATTTTAAATTATACTTTTTTTATTCTTTGATACTGTATTATGTTATTTATATTTAATATATAAATGTTATGTATAACATGTTGTATTGAAGTTGTATGCTAACTTAAGTAAGTCCAAAATTCTTGTAACTAAAGTCTGGCTAGTTAGATCGCATTTTTGAATGGGATGGGAGATCAATGGGAGAGAATGGTCGGTTGCGGTTTTCAACGATTGTATGGAGGAAAGCTGAATTGTATCACCTTAACCCCCGACGCCCGACGCATTGAGATGAGTTTTCATGGGACGAGAACGGAACCCGCAAAAAGGATGTGTTATAAGTTTGACGTGAGTGTCCATGTATGAGTGTATGGGCGTCTGTCTATGGAATCGCAGCTCCCAAACGGATGGATTTTTGATCCGTTTTTTTAAAGCCTATCGATTTAAAGATCGAGATCCTAGCCAAAGTTTATTCAGAAGTTTACAGATCATCAGCCGATTTGCTAGTTGATTTTACTATCCTCCACAGGTTTGATTGATGTGATTGTTGGTATACTGTTACTTCAGTGGTATTTCCATGACACTGGAACCTTGATCTAACACTGCAGCACCATTAAGCAGCCTGAGAGACACCAAACTCCTCAGCAACTTACAGCAGATAAGTATAGCGTGTTTGGAGTTAATAGAAAGTCGAGGGTTAGTTTTTTGTTAAAAAAATCACACTTATCGACTTGACCAGATTGTTCAGTTTGTCGTCCGCCAGGATATTGAAATTATCTCACAATTTTTAAAATCATTTTAATTGTCATGGGACTTCATGTCAAAAAGTATTTTTTTTAAATAGGGATTTAGTATGGGAAAAAATATAATTTTAAATTCAAGCTCAAATTCTCTCTCAACATTTATTTTAAAATTATAAAAATACCTAATAAAAAAATGAAGTCAAGATGGGAATAAACCATACTTTAATTTTAATTATAGCTTATCAATTTATAAAATTTTTAAAAACCTTATTTTTAAGAAATTCTTAAGAAATTGTGCACAGGCCCTAAGATTACAAAGCGAACTATTCTTTACAAAGCGATGGATGTAGGTACATCGAAATAATATATCTAGCGATGTATAATCGACGTCGTAACGCAACGACGACGTGACCTTTAATTCAAAACACATTGAGTATCTATGACATCACCAACACAACTACATATTTACTTATTTAATGTTATTTTATGTTGTCATCTTTTTTATTGGTCTACGATTGTTTAATGCTCGAGTATATCCTTACATATTATAAAACAAAGTCCTCCGTCTCTCTGTTCGCAATAAACTCAAAAACTACTGCACCGATTTTCATGCGGTGTTCACCAATGGATAGAGGGATAATCAGGGAAGATTTTTACGGAAAAAAAATGCAACCTGGGCGAAGCCGGGAGCGGGACAGCTAGTATAATATTAAAAGAAAAACTATTGTAAACTTAGCTTTAAATTTACAAATATGAAACATAGCAAAAATAACAATTGCTTATTTTGAATTAAAAAAAAAAACGAAATTGTATGTGTACTTATGCTTGATTTTTATTTTTGAAATTAAAATAAATAATTTTGGATAGGTATTATATAAATAATAAAATTGTTATTTGTTCCTAAAAATGTAAATTAATAAAAAAAGGCATCCAAATTATAAATAAAATTGTTAATTTGAGATTATAAAAATAAAATTGTTACTCCTAATTAATAGGATTCATAAAACTATGTAGATTACTCAAATCAATAGAACCCGAATCCCGATATAGAAGTTAGGGCACACAGAGTTCTACACAAATTGGGCATGCCGACCGGCAGCAATAACCACATTTACAGAAGGGCACCTTTAAATTAATAACAGCACGTGTGCTGTTGACGAAGCTCATTCTAGGTCGGCATTGCACTTGCGTTCCCACTGGCTTAGCCTGTGTTTTAGACCATTACGCTAAACACCACCAGTCAAGTAAATAAAAAAACTTAAAAAAGAAAGTTTAGTTCCTTAATATCATAAATGCGAAAGCTTATGAGAATCCTTTGAGTAGTTTTTGTATGATTATTTTATGCAAAAACAACTTAACGGATTTTAATGAAAATTTTAGTATATTAGTTTGTATACATCAGAATAACACATAGGCTATAATTAACAAATACACACATACGAAATCATCACAGACAAAAGCTAGTTTTGAATAAACATGTCATTTCAGTCTATGAGCTAAAGTCAGATAAAATTAGGAACTTTTATCTCTGTAGTTTGATTGTAATAAAAATGTTGCTATGAATGTAAAAGTTATAGTGGAGGCGTTTAATGCATTTTTGTCAGAGTTTTGTCGTAAAACCAGTAGCAAAAGTGGCATTTCTGCCCTGGTATAGTATTAGTAATAGTTCAGAGGCTAGACAACATTGTTTGCCTTTTGTGTGTATTCGCCTCGAACATAAAAAAATTGGACATCTTCCAGCCACTTTTCTCCGTAATATAAACAAGATCAACGCGATGAAAAAGAAGCGATTGATTTCAACGTTAACTGAGGTATAAAAATAGAATTTGTGTTTTCGCAGAATTATGGGTTTAGTTTGATATAATGAAAATAACTATGATTATATTGTTGGTGCTGCGCGCGTTCGCACAAGATGGGTATCTATTTAATACCTATGAAACAAACAATATTAACGTGTACATTAATATAGATATATAATAAAACTGTAATTGAGTATTGTTATAAATTATTAAAATGAATAACTAATAAATAATTAAGAATTTAAATCAAATATAGTTTTAATGACGTCCAATATTACTTGAACTTTACTAACGTATAAATTATTTTTATACAAGTTCTCTAATTATTATGGCTATTAAGCATGGCCAAGGGGGATTACCGTCATTGTCCGAGTACCTAACTAAAAAAGTAAATTCAAAGACATTTTGATATTTTATCGGCATAAATTTAGGCCTTTGCTAATAATGACACAAGTTCGCTATTTTATAAATAAAAGCTTATAAATTTAATTGTTAGTTAAGTAATAGATATTGTGTACTGATATTGCCGCTGGTGTATCTGTCTAAATAAATAAATAGATACAAAGAATAAGTAATAGGTATCGGTAACATTCAAACATAAATTCGTAGGTAGATCATAGCTAATCTATATTGTATAGATTATTTCTATAATCCTCAGAATATAGTAACTTCCGAATTATCAAATGAATTATAACATAATTCAAGTGAATAGCTAATCTTTTCTTTACGACATTACTTAATTAAAATATAATCACAGTGATTATATTTTCGTTAAATGATTTCACACTTTGCAAATCTCTTATCGCGTATTTAATTATCTTATCTCTAAGAAATTTGTTCATTTGCCGCTACTTTTGTACACTTGAGTAGAAAAATGAAAACAATAATTTAGTTAAAGATTTCTTAAAATAAATTTAAAAGTTTAAAATGTGAAACATACCGGTGTCGAGTACTGCCAATAAGCAGGCGACCGTTAAAGCGATGACACTTCGGGCCATTTTAATGTAGGCACAATGGAGCGAACGGGCGATTTGTAGCGGTTGTACGTGGGGACTGAAGAAAAACGACGGACGGAGAATCGCCGCGCCGCTATCCCGCCCCGCCAGCGTGACGCCGCTAGACGCATTTACACCCAAGCGTGTTGTTTCCGCAGGAGTCTCTAAGGAAGGACAAACAACTCAACAATGTCAAGTAATCAGGAACAAATCCAAAGTTAATCATAAAAGTATGGAAGTCAATAACTGCATTAAGTGGTATAATACACCTATGTTCCATTACTTATCTGGCACCAAGCAAAAGCAGATTAAGATTAGATTATAGTGAGAAATCAGAAGACAAATTTGTGCTACCACAAATAAAACACCGTGATATAACACCATGTGAGCTGTTCTGTTTAGGTACGTGTGTAAATATCTCTAGCGAGGTCGAATAAGGTGTCATTAGGGAGTCAAGGTTACGAGTACAATAGCTTCAAAAAAATATTACTATTCTCTGTTCGTCTTGAACAGAGAATAGTAATATTTCAAGCAGTCGGAGCAGCACCTAATTCTTCATAAAGAGATTAGGAGTTAGGACCCATGCTGCCTCTCACTTCTGTGCTAACGCACCATATTTAAAACTTTGACGACGAGAAAATAATTCCTTCAGCTAACCTATCATTTCTGTTAAACTGCTCAACTTTTATTAATATTTATTACAGACATTATTATTTAAATTGAATTTTTATATTTCTTTAAGAAGAGCCCATTTTCACTATCCCTTCCTTAATCCTACTGCTGTCTGCAACGCACTTGAAGCACCTGTGTCGTTGCTTGTGTTATAGGCGACGGTTGCCACCTACCATCAAGTGGACCGTCAGCCTGTCTGTCGACTTTAATATAAAAAAATGAAATAAGTGTATAGACCACGTATTGAATTTAATTATCCCCCATCTCTATGAGCATCATATTATGTCGACGCTCCAAATACTACTCTTAATAGGTATTTAAATAGGCCAAGTTTTAATGACAAAGGAACTGCGAGAAAGCTACCCCGTAGCGTTTCTCGTTTCCATTTGCTTAATTTCGTTATTCATGCATTCTCAGTGGGATTAATTATTTACTCCCATTTTATTTGTTTCTGTGAAAACAGCTGTGAATTATACACTATATACAATACGCGGTATTGATCATTTGTAAGTATATTGGCATTGAAAAATATATTATATTTAAAATTAAAATAAGAAATAAAATTTAATGGTCCAGACAAAGTTACTATATTATCAACAAACATGTTAGCATAATATTATTTTACAATGTATCGCAGATTCTGCTTTACTTGTAAATAAAATATTTATACTTACATATAATAAAATCGTAAACGAGCCGTCCCTGTGCATTATTTTAAACTATTTTTTTTTTATTTCACTAAAATTCTTTTCCCGGGAGCTTAGCTTTAGCTCTAATATGAGAAATTAAAACTTTTCTGTTAAATTAAATAAAATCTTAATTATCACTTTAATAAGAAAAAAATTATAATCAACAATTATACATAATAATGTTTTAATTTAAAAAAACACATTTATCTAAATACGTTTTTTATATAATTTTTATATAAAAAATTAATTTTAATATACGTTTTCTATATTCCTACCTATAAACTTATATTAATAAAATTTACCGCCAATAAAAAATTTGGTACCTATTTTTGGGCTGACTGTACTAAAATTGTTATGTTATCGATACAAAAAAAAATGTGAAACGAAGTAGGCATACGGAACGGGACAAACCGGTAGTAAATTTTCGGGAAAATATAATTCGGGAATAAGTCTTTATATCGAGTTAAGAGTTAATAAATAAAATTATAAACTGCTATGTACTTCTGTTTCCTTTAGGTAACAACTTTAGTTGGTCACTTGTACATGTATTGTCATCACTTACTGTCACTAATTGTTCAGGTCAGCGGAACGTTATGGCTCTCTGAGCTGACTAATTCGTTTTAGTCACCTCTACTGGACTCTCGGCTATCCTTATTCCAGTGACATTACAGTGTATATTAGCTTGACTCGAATGACATGGTACCTTACGTGACATGTTAATACGTAAATCCTTTCATGTAATTATTACCTATCTCACTCAGAGAGCGCTTTGACGCAGGGCATAGAGAGGGCACGAATTCTAAATTTTGATTATACAGAGTGTCCCGTAAATAGTGGTCGATATTGAGGGTCTTTTTTTTCGAAAAAAAAAACCATTTTTGAGACAACATTTTGTGGAGGTATGAATCAACTTTTCTATAATGATATTTTGCAGGTACGGATGGAGGTTACAATATCGTTTTAAAATAAATTTTGAATGGCAAAACTATAAACTTATTCGTTTTAGAAGATAACTTGAACTCTTTTACAATATGATTTACCCTTATTAATGTAATATAAATGTAATGCCTAAGAAGCTACTGTAAATGTAAGCGAGGCTTGCTTATTACGTAATTTTGTATTGATTACAGAATTTTCAGAAATTAATCTTTAGATTATAAAGCTAAAATTGTATTTCTGAAAAACATCTCCTTTGGTATTATTATAGCAATATCGTTCTTTCAAAAGGAATTAAAGTACATGTATTTTTACCATTTTGAATTTTACATTAAGTGGGCAACTTTAAGACAATTGACCACCACAGACTTAGCACATTTATATATGATAATTTAAGGTCTTAGTTACACACGTAAACGAAAATAGTATTTTTCTTTGAGACTAGTAACCCGCTCCCGGCTTCGCCCGGGATGCATTTTTTACATACACGAACCTTCCTCGTTTATCTTATATTGAATCTACAATAAAGTTGTGTATACGAGTTAACGAACTGGATAATAGCCTACGTCTTTTTCGTATATATTATGTCTGTGAATCGACCCGTTTAAAGTGCTTATGAAAATTTCATACAGACTAAATTAAATGATCTGTCTCAGGACTGTGTGGACTTCCTTTTACAGTGTTGAATTATTCAATTACTGTGATGTGTGTCTTATCATCACTTGTTTATATTCTGTGTCTGTTAAAATACATACATATTTTAAATAAATTTACATTAGTGTGAAAAATACACTGTCTGTGATCTTGAAGAAACTTGATATAGAAATGAAATTCGGATGACTGAGAATTTTATTTGATTATTGTTCAGATCAACACGTTGAGCTATTTCGACACCAATAAAGGGCAGTCATTAGTTAAGACATTGGGACTCAATAGTCCATGCAATGCAAAAATACTGTTGCGCAATACTTTGAATTTTACATGAATTTTACGAACGGTATTGCATTCTTAATGACATAAAAACTTTATTTTGCCCAATACAAACGGTAGCCTGTAACAGCACCGTCATCAATCCAACAGATTTGTATCAAAAGTGCGTGTTTCACGGCTGTAAAACTAAAAAAAAATCCTTACTTTTCCCCAACCTGATACTACACGAACCAATGAACTTTTAGGAAGTTATTTCGTGTTGTGTAAGAATTAGTGTTTTATTTGTATTTTAATGGAAAAATGGCAATATTGCTTATTCTTATATTAACTACACGAAAGAACTACACGAAGATAAAATTCTTATATTAACTAGCCAATGAGTAATGCTAAATTGCGTTGAAAAAGAAATTACCGACTACCTGAAAACATAACTTTTACAGAAATGAAAAATACAGATACAGAGAATGAAAAAAAAGGATACTGAACAGTTGGTATTCGAACTAAGAAAAGAACATTTCAATTTTCGAACCACCAAGAAATCTTAAAGTAAAATAACCAACAAGAAAACAAGAAAGTTTGCTCTGGTTTGGAGTTGAACTTTTTTCAACTGGAATAATCTAAGCACAAAAATTCAGTATCTTTGTTGAACTCATTGAGTTCTAGTCACAAATCGTAAATAAACTTCTAGGTAAGTTTTACATACTTAGTGGCAAATATGCATTTCATATTTATAAATGCATTTCGCAGTCTGGCGGCAGTAACCATCCTCTTACAAAAAACCACCGTAAAATAATAGCGCATGTTGTGTTTCAGTGAGTGAACAAGGGATGCCAGAGCCCATTTCCTTATCCCGTCCCGATCCTTTATCCTTAATCCTAATATATAATATTCGGCAGCGCACATGCAGCACGCCAGCGTTGCTTGTGTTATAGTCTAGACGACGATCAAAGTGGACCGTCTGCCTGTCTGCCTGTTTAACATAAAAAAGTGGTATGAAAGCAATTGATAATATTTTATAATTTACAATAACAATGGAATCACAATCATAGAAAAACCCGGACCAAGTAATTATTATAATCATTATCAATTATGATTCATGAAACCTACCTTATTATCGTGATATCGTATCATTTAAGTTTGATTAACGTCTACATTAGATTTAAGGAATAAAGCAAAAGAAAATTCTGTCTTGGATCTCAAAGCACAGAAAAGATACTTAACAATCATAAATACTAGTCACTGAATTTATTCGTAGCCTCTGAATCGATTCTGATTAAATTTGGTATGGAAATAGCTTGAACTCTGGTGGACGTTGGCTCATTTTAAGTCAATATTCCAAAGAGGTATAATAGGATTTAAAAATCAGTAATGGTTTTATAAGTTTACCCATAGTATTTTTAAAATAAAAATCACTGTGTCATATTTGGAAATTGTAAACGCATTTACAAGTTTGGTTATCCAAATTACACAATAAAGTTTTATCATTTCAATATAACGTTTAACTTAACCACATAATTGCCATAAATATATTATTTTCGTTATAAAAGCGTTACCAATTTCATCTTTTTATCGTTATCCTTTTAACTATACCGGAGATAATAACAATCAATCCGATTATTTCTAAATTTTATTTCTTCTATGTAATATATTATTATGTGACGTCATGTTAGTTACATTTGGATCGGCGGACACTTGACGGAGAATATATAAATAATAAATAAATAAATATCTTCACAAATTTCACACTGCTGATTCGAATGAAATATATAAAAAGCCACTAAAAAAAAGTAATAGGATTCACTTGGATAAACCTCCAAGATCTTGTTCTATTCAAGATCGCAATATTGGCTGGTCTATAAATTTACCTATTAATTTTCTCCATGACTAATATTAAATTTAACCTAGATCGTTCACCGGCGACATCGATATTATGCCAAGGTAGCGCCTTGCCTTAATGTGTATTCCATTCTTATTTATACGACCCTCTTCCGAGTTATTAAGAGGTACTGCCGGTGATTTTGCACATTTATAAATACCTACGCCCACTCTAGCAAAGGTTACCTTGAGAGCTTTTAGGAATCCTAATTACATAATCTATAAATAAATATTTTAAATTTATTTATATTTTTAACGTTTCTATAAACATAGTGAATGTACACATGTATACTATTATAATAAAACCTATTAAATTAATCTAATACTATTAAATTCACTAGATATTAAAATCCTTTATATATAAAAATGTTAATTTAGTTTGTGTGCGCTTCAAAAACTCGAGAATGGGTGGACCGTCCGATTGTCATTCGGTTTTCACATGTGAAAAGAGGGATAAACGAGAAGATTTTTATATATAAAAATTGCATCCCGTACGACGCTGGGATCGAATCGATAGTATACGATATAAATAAAATAATATTTTTACAATATTATAATATTTAGAAGAAGAATCATCCATCAACTACCTATCTACAAGTAAAAAAGGAACCTAATAATAGTAACTAACGTTAAAAAAAATCCTTATCGTATTCTTTTTTATTTTCTTGATGACTTTCATTAATAATGTTATAGCTTAATGATAAAGCTTAATGATATTTTTTAAAGTATTGCAAACGTTTGAAGTTTATCCTTTAAAATTGTATTTTTTTAATATCTTCGATAATATTGTTCTTATAAAGATTTATAAGTTTGTATCAGGTTACTAAGTTTGTTTTATGTAGTTAGTCTATAGAAGAAATAGACGAATAAAGAACGTGTATAGTTCGAACAGTAATGTGTATAGTTTCGACATGTTTTTGTAGTAACGGGAGTGGGGCGCCTCAGGTTCTACCTTCCTAACTAGGTCGATAGCTTTGTTTATTAAATTCACCCCTATTTGACCCTGTTACGAGACGGAAGCTAGTGACGTCAGGTCACGTGACTACCTCCAGGATATCAACGGAGAAATATACAAGGGATTATCCTGATGAAAAATGTAGAAGATTGTTAGGTAAAAATGCATTATGTAGGAGTGTACGAGTATAATGAAACAATAACCTAGGCATTTGTCACAAATGAAATAGTAATTTTTGCAAACTTTTTACCATGTTAAGATCGACAGACAGGTTAGCGGTTCACTTGATGGTAGGTGGTGGCTACCATCACCTATAACACAATCAACGCCACTGTGGTCTGTAGGTGTGCTGCTACTATCTTAGGATTATTAAGGATAAGGGTACGAGAAGGGATAGGGAAATGGGCTCTGACATACCTTACTCATTCACCGAAACACAACAGCTCATATACTGTTATTTGATCTTCTGTAAGGTGGTGGTTACTGTCGCCAGACGGGCTGCCCAAATGACTATGAAAAGCAGTTTGCCCTGCCAATACTTTTAAGATCTAGTCTAAAACCAATTTTAAAAAGTTCATTTTCAAAATTGGCCCTGCTGAGAATAAACCCAGGACCCCTGAGGCAGAACGTTACTGCAAGCACCTTAATCACTCATCAACTCGTCAAATAGGCTCGTCAAACTATAATAGTCGGTAAGTCGATATGACGATGTACAATAGACACAATGTAATATGTCTAGGTGTGTTTATATGAGCACAGATGCTCACTCTCCTCTGGTGCATTGCCAACTTAACAATTGCCAACATTTTATTTTATAAGTTGATAAGATCACCCTAATCTCCAACTACCTTAAACTATTTATTGAATGGGATCTTGGTAACTTTTTTGACAAAATATTTTTTTTAATAAGTAATCATATAATTATTGTTATTTTCCTATTATTTTTTTTATTAGAGGTGGGTTTGCTCTTGGCCAGCATCTAGCCGTGTAGAGAAGATGAGGCCTATGATAGAGCGAGCTCACCCAGAAGAGGGCTATTCACTCGAATTTTAAAAATATTTGGGTTATATGAGCTCGGAAACACAGACACCAAACATTACGATGAAGATAATGTTTAAATTAAATTAGTTTTGAGACAAACATGTATAAAAAATTCAGACTCCATTTCCCTATTCCTACCCAATCCCTTATCCTTAATCCTACTGTAGTCGGCGCATCGCACTTGCAGCGCCTGTGGCATGGCTTGTTTATTGAGTAACGGATAGAAGCTTTCGCATTTATAATATAATATAATATATTAGGATTATTCCAACTGACATAGTAAACACAATAAAACTAAAAAATAATAATGTAAAATAAAAATAAATTCCGTTTGTACAGAAAGGAAAGATTATTGTGTACTTAATTATAATGTACTCGAAAGTTATACACTGGTGGTGCTATCTCTTGATTAATAGTAAAACTACGCACACTTTAGTGTACTGTATGTCATGAGGAGATAAAGTGCAGAGGTGTCAAGTAACATTGAATCTGTTATACCTTACAATTGCTAGATGGCGCTAAAACAATTGACACATTGCTAAGGGCAAAACATTACTATTAACTCAATTTTTTTTAAAATACTTAACTATACAGCGTTTGATTTCTTGTTAGGTAATGTTCATATTTGGACAAAAAACTAATTAATATAAAATTAATAATTATATTTTATGTGGATACGCGTCTACCAGGGAGACAAATGCATACATCGATCTGAAATAACCACCAAGTGAAGCAAATGCTCGCCTGCTGACATGGTAGATGCAAGTTCGAATCCTGATCGGGCCTACACTTCTGAGCTTTTTCGATTTTATGTGAGGATGATCACTTGCTCGAACGGAGAAGATAACCAAGTGCCTATTAACATAGTATCTAACATTGACGACATGGTATTCAAAGGTCACAAATGTAATTGACAAGAATCCCCTCTGAACAAAATATACTACTAAACAAGGTATAATTAAAAATTATAAACTAACCACCGACTTTAAATTGAACCCAAACACGCTATATCTGCTGTAAGTTGCTGAGGAGTTGGGTGTCCCGCAGACTAAATAATACTGCAGAATCATTTTGATTTTATTTTGTTGTTAGTCTTATAAGTTCTAACATATGTGTATTTAAATTAAGGCACGTTACGGTATGGTCTTACTTCACAGTAAGATAGTTTTTACAGCTGTCAGATAATAATATTTCGTGACTGCGAAATGCATTGTGCCCTGCAGTTCTTTGTGTATACTTGGTGTTACGTAAAAATACAATTGTTTCTGCATCGGTGAATAATTTTTTGTGTGGCTTTATTTTGTTCAAACCGGAAGTGACGTCCGAGACTGAGAAGGACAACTGGCTGATTGATTATTTTCACCGACTTCCTGCACGTCGGCCGAGGTCGACCGGTCATTGGGCTAAGAAAGCCGAAAGCTCTAATTATAAAATTAATAGAACGATTACGCACTATATTAAATTTTAATTCATGATATATATATATATATATTAGTGTGTCCCAGGCTATAAGGGCAATTTTTTTTTTTGCGAATGGAGTTACGCATACCCCTTATTTTTTTTCCATTTGACCCTAATGACTTAAATAATAAATATTATGGCGATCGGATAATGATAACCCGTGCCGACTTGATGTCAAACTTTGAATGAAAAGTTAGTATGGAAGCCATAGAGAGGTTGTAGAACTTAATAAGTATTTCAGTAAATGAAACACTGTTTTACCCGTATATAATATTTATTAAGTATTTATCGTTAAAAGAACATTATTTACTAAATTTTCTTCTTAAGGTTTGCTTTTAGCAATCCGGATATACCTGTCTGTGTTCTTGTACGCAACGTAATAAAAATTGCTTTTGTTCCTCTTCCACAGTAATTAAGCCATGGAAGTCTTGCATTAACTTAACCGCTCTTTCAGCCGTATCGTTAACTGCCCTCAGTGCCAGCACCTTCTTCTTAGCAAGTTGAAACGAGGTATTATTCGACCATGAAGCAGGACACTCGTTGAGGAAACTGTCATCAATTTTGAGTCGATTGAATACAGCCTTACTTTTGATTGACACAAAATCATCAATGCTTTTCTCTGAAATTGAAAAAGATAGAAATAAGTTATCTAAGCAAAGTGATAAAAGAAAACAAATATTTTTACTAGTTCTACTAACCGAAAAGTGGGCCACATGAACTATGTGGCCCACTTCCTTCGATTCCTTCGATGGGATGTAGCGTTTACCGTAGGCTGATGAGTTTTCTTTGGCTAAGTTAGCAACAATTTTTACTTTTGTTTCCTGGTCTACATTATCATCAAATATAGACAAGACAGATACTTCATCTACTAAATACCATAAATGCTGGCAGAACTTCTGTAAAGCTGCTTTTGAGATGCTTTTGTCGATTCTTTCGTAAGCCTTCATGGTCTTCAAAAAGCATAAATCCTGGTATGGTGCCTGTACCGCTAAAGTGCATTGCAGCCAAGGCTTCACGTAGGATGTCACGATGAACAGGCACACGTCTAATAGAGCTACCTTGTCCTTGTTCGAAATTTTAAATTGAGAGCTAAGTAAAGTTATTTTTAGTGAATAAATCGCTCTCGCCATCCATCGAGCTTGGTGGATGGCACCTGGAGGCCGAATCTTAAATTTCTTCTCTCTATCTCCGCCGAGAAATATTATTGAAAGCTCTATTAATTCACGATAGTCATCTCTAGCAATTTTTTTAGTTAATTCAGATTGGTAAAAGTCTAGCAGTTCGTTAATTTCTGAAACATTTAGGCATGCTAGATTTTCTGAATAACTCTGTATCCTTTCGGGATCAAAATTTTTCCAGTTTTCTCGGAACTTTTTAAACAGTGGAATGTCAGGGCTCTAATTTTGGCTTCAAACACGCCTTTTAATACCAACTCGTAGACGTGATGACGGCAAGCAAAAACGAGCATTTCTCTATTCATTTTCTGTTCGAGAAGCACACAGGCACCATTAATACGACCTGTATTGGAAGCAGTAGTATCACAACAGAGAATCTGCACTTTATCTTCAAGAATCCAATCAATCATAGCGTTCCAAACTGCCTGTGCCTGTTCGCTTCCTGAAGAGTTCTCTAATTTTGGCACAGCGATGAGTTGTTCTTTATGATCGTACGAAATAACTATCGGTAAACGTTCTTCTTTAGATTTTCGTGCATCTAAAGCTAGTAAGAGTTTGCCATCCCAGTGGACAGTTACAGTATCCGGTACCTCGTTTTGCTTTTCTGTACGAATTCTTTGAATTGAGGACTTACTTATAGGATATTCGTCAGTGTTATGTCCAAGCGCTTCAATAGTTGCTTCAATAATAAATACAGAATTTCGCATACTTAACTGACACCTATCTAAAGCTGCCACTAATTTCGGAGTTATGAAATTTTTCCTCATAGAAGTGTTAGACTGTGTGCTCTCGGTAAAGGTGGGCAAGTTTTCTTGCAAATCCATTATTTCAGATTCAAAAGACGAATTTTCTTGTAGTGGTTCATAAGAAGGTGATGAAGGAGTTAAGGATGACAGATATTTATCACGTCGCTTTTGCTCGTCAATGTTTCTAATGTAGGCCTTTTCCTCCTTTTCAGCCAGTTTTTTATCCACTCCAGCTAAGTGACCAGGCCGACCTGGCTCCCTCTGGCGCTGCAGGAAGATCTTATCTTCATTAATCCTCATTAATTTAAGGGCATCGGCGTGTGCGAGATCAAACAAATCATTTAAGTTTGAAATAAATTCTCGCCGACGCTGCACAAACACGCCTTGAGTTTTATTTGCATTTTTTTACAAATCTCTCCAAACATGGTACAAGTTAACTAGTTTTTAACACAGTTTGGTAAAGATTTAGTTGGTATACGTGCCTTTTCCCAGTAAATAATGCACTCACGAATAGTAAGATTAGCGCTTTCATTGACACTTAAATTAACTTCTCGAATATTATAGAACAGAACTGCCAGTACCTGTCCATTAGAGGGAAGTTTTGAACCGGCAATTTGATGTTTTACGTCCCCTATTAAAAATATCCCCTTTTTAGAACTGCGTAACTCCATTGACATGTTGACTGAATGAAAACAATGCGTTTACTAATCAAACAAACAAGCAACAACAAGCACATCAATACGTTGGCTTCCGCGCGCCTTAGTAAACAAGTACCGACATGTTTCGATGCAAGTCGGCACGGGTTGCCGTGGTTCTAAATACGTGAAACTTTATTTATAATAGCTTTGACATCATTGAAACAAAATAAGAGGGTATGCGTTGGAAAAAAAATACTTTTATTTTTTTGGGACACCCTAATATATATATAGATAATAAATTATTATTATCTAAAATATTTATTTATTTTCTTAATTTTACTTATTTTTACAATATAGTTATATAAAAACAATAAATATTATTAAAAAAAACTTAAAAATAATATTCCGCAGGTAGCGGGGCAAAGCAAGCTACCGCGGTAGTTAGGGCTCCGTGTCAATAAGTACCGCTTTCTGTATTCTGTCCTTTGATCTAGTCGTCTAGTGAGAGCCTGTTGAGGTGTTGGTCTATATACTAGTACCTACAATATAGACATTAAAATTACATCTTCTCTCGAAGAGATACTCCAAATTTCTAACCTGTAGTTATAGTATTTCTCATGGTTATAGTTAAACGTGACGATTGTGACCATGGTGCCTTGAAATAAAGAACATTTTGAATTTGCAAGTGCTGAGTTGAGTCTCGCTCAAGAGACAGATGTTTGGGCGTGGTCAGTTTCCGCTAAAAGCAGTTTACCTATCTACCTACTATTGCACTAAACATTGAACGAAAATGTATTGATTCTTACTACGTGATAAATATAAAGTCGATATACTGGTAGCCGATTCATTCTACATAGTCGACATTGTCGATATTTTTTAGATTACATACCTCTTATTACAGTGAATTTTGCTCACACATCGTTAATACTTTCTTATGTAAACATCGGCAGACAGGCTGATGCTCCCTTTGACTAATAAATAACCAATGTTAACATAAAAGGAGATTCGTCTTTTCCCGTGCATACTAAACCAAAATTTTTATACATCAGCTCACTAATTGAATGCACAATTATACTAACTATAATAGGTAGGTACTATAAATGTTAAATGTTGATTGTTAACGTTTTCACGTAACTAACACCATAACTACTCAACTTTTATTTTTTCAGGAATACGGAAAAGGAAATAGGGTACCTTTCATCCAGAAATAAGTACTGTTGTCGAGGGATAATTTAAAAAAAAATTTAAAAATGCTGACAAAAATAATATATATGAGCATAAATATTGAATAAATGTGCTATCTTGACTAGGAATGAAAAGTTCCTAAGTTTTTATTTTTTCTGAATAACAAATAAAAGTTTTAACAAAAGTTTCAAAAACTCGAAAGCCTATGTCGTCAGTGTTACGCTTCTCACCTTCTCACAGTATTATAATAGAATTTGTGGAAATCTGTTCTGTAGACTAAAATCTTCGCCAAATTCTTTAAACTATGAAGTATGAAGGCGACTTTCAAAACTGCCAATATTCAAGGACTTGGTTTAGCTCCATTCACCAGCATCACGATTTTTAATAGTTTAAGATAACAAAGGGGCCTCAGGTTTAATTGCCTCTCTAATTAATTCATATCGTTATTGAAATAATTACGTTTGTCAAATTTATCTTACGTATTGATCTAGAAGTTGGTACTCATTTGCTATAACGAGTAATTACTTTGTTGCAAAAATGTTTTTGTTTTAACTAATGATTTACAAGACATTTTCATGATACATTTTTTTTTATAAAAGTTGACAGCCACAGTACACTTGGGGTGGGTGGCAACTAAACACAGTAACACTAGAGAGTATGGTTTATATATATAGCTTCACACGAAAGGGCCAGAGACAAGGCGATAGGAACGGTAGATTATTTTCTTAAGGTAATCTATATATGTATATGATAGTTAATAAAAGTACCAACAGTTGACATTATTGAGTAAGGTAATAAAAAAAATGTTTTGTAATATTTAGAAGGAGAAAAATTTAGGTCCTCTAGTAAGTAACTATAAGTAACTATTATATAATCGTAAATGGGTTAATCCTATAAATATTATAAATGCGAAAGTTTCTTAGTAAGTATGTATATAAGGGTATTTGTTACTCTTTCACGCAAAAACAGCTCTGGCTGAATGGATTTGGACAAAATTTGACACAGATAATTTACTACCACACAATATCGCATCTACTATTATATTCACTTGGTTGGTCTAAATTTTAAATAATGCACTTTGTCGACCTCTAGTTAAAAGGTCACTTCGATAAAAAAAACCTTGCCTTGCCTTTGGATATATGGATTAAAACCATGAACTTTTATACAATTTCTTAACCTTCCGATTTCTAGTCTATATAAATTTAAACAAAACAGTATTTACAATCGTCTTACTGTATAACCTAAATGAGTCAACAAGTTAACACGTGGCTTTTATTGCTTTGGTTGAAGGCGATAAAAACAATAAATCTCATTCTACAATAGACACTAATTGAAATGCAATATTGTGGAAAATATATATTCGACCATTCAAAATTAATACCAAATGATCAAGCAAATTTATAACAAAAATATAATAAAACAAAAAATCTAATCAAATATCTTAACAGTCCGTATACTTTTAAGTTGGATTATACGCGAGCGTGAAGCATTTAGCTAAGAGCTATACTTAAGATTTATAATTTACTAGGTGTTACACGCGATTTCATCTGCGTATCTTTATAAAATATTATAAATAAATATAATATTTCAATATTTGTTTACATGATACATATGTATTATAAACTAAACAGAAAAAAATGTGCAAGTAAGTAATAGATTTAGGGACTCTTTCACCAACTACAAGTAAAGTGTTGATTAGTTTATTTTAGAAATAATTTTATGTTTTATTATAAATATTATGCACTCGGTTTACTGCATCCTTCTATAGGCGATTTTTTTTTTATTTTCTTATTAATGTTTGGGACTTTTAAGGTACAATCAAAGGTATATCATCGCCATCATTCCCGGTTACCGGTGACTTTAAATGATGGTTAGCTTACTTGACAGTTGGTGAAAGAGGCCCTAAGAGAATGGTTGTTCGCTCCTTGGCATTTTTTTTCGTTTTTATAAGCATTGTTATACCCGTCATAACTTCTGAACGAAAGGTCCGAGTCGAATAATTAAAAAATAAATAAATAAATAATGCACCTGATTATGAAATTAATATTTTTTATTGGATAAAGATTAATAATATGATATACGGATGTCATTATCTTTCAATTCTACTCGTGTTATTTTGTCTTAACTATAATAATAATTAGGGAATTTAGAGATATTATATAACGGAGTGTGCCCACGACTTCTTACGCGTGGTTCTAGAATAGGGCGTATTATTTCAATTAACTTTTTTTTACTTGTAAACCGATTGGAACGAAACAAATAAGTATTACAGGAATCTTTATAGAAATATCATTTTTTTTTAATAAAACATAACATAGCTTTCAATAGCTGGAATAATGGATTAAGTGGTTTTGAAATTATCCATTACAAACAAACATACAAAAAATCAAATCTTTCCTTTTCATATTAATAGTGCAAAAGAGTAAGTACTTCATACAATATAAAACTACTGAAGGTTATTTAAGATTTCTTAGAACTACTTCAAGCTATTCAAGACAATTTAAAATAAATCAGAACTAAATAAGTGTGTTATTAGTTTATCAAAGGAATCTTAACACTACCTAATATTACCTTGAAATATTTGATACTATATAAAACTAATTTAAACCTTAGATTCTTCTTTTTCTTTATACGAAGGTTGGTGACCATCATGGCAATCTTGATCTTGTGCTTAAATCAAACCACTCTCTTAAATTTTTCAACCAGGATGACTTAGATCACCTAACAGTATGATAATTATAAAATGTCCTTAAGACTTTCAGTAAAAAAAATGACCTTTTAAAAGATTCAGCATTATACCAAATTTATTTATAGTTCTTTAATACTTAGGTAAATAAAACTTTAATGCTCTTTAATATTTTTTAAATGTACCGAATTATACAATATTGTATATTTTTATATTATTCCTCGGAAACAATTTTTTTTTTCTAAAAGGAACAGTACCTTTTTTCTAATGAAAGGTTCCTTTCCTATATCCCTGACAACGTGTATTCAAAATTTCATGATGATCAGCTAGACGCATAATGACCTATTAAATTAAGCCCTGAAAAGGTAACAGACAGGCAGACAGACAGTTCACATTTATAATATTAGTATGACTTATATAATCAAATATGTATATCGTGAACCAGTCTGCCGTCCTTTTTGATAAAAGCAAAGGAGATGAATCAGTTTTGTATGGAGATCAAATTTATAATCTGAATTTTATATCTAAATCTGAAATATTCACAGGAAATTACTGAAATTAAGGAATACTTTTATTGTACCAAATTCACCAAAGTGTAAGTTTAAAAAAAGCTATGGCCTGGTTTTGAATGATGTATTTTGTCGACAAAACAAAAACAACAATCATTTTTGTCCCTATAAAAGATGAAGGTCAGACAGGCTGACACTTGTAAAGGATCATAATTATACATATTTATTCAGATAGGAAATGTGAAGAAACCTATATATTTAAATTTGACACAGCATGTGCAGTTCCAAGAATTGGTTCTGCACCAATAAATGCCAGCGGTGAAAGGATTTGGTACCTTCGGAATGTCGGCGCAAATGGCTTTGTTCAGCGACGCAATAAATTTAGCTAATTTATTTCTAACCTAATTTCAGATTACACATTCGTTATTTTATTATAATAAACGACGTAGCTTTATTATTACTAAGATATTTTATAAATAAACAAGGGACCCGTCACCGGCTTCGCATGGATGCAATTTTTTTCTGAAAATGATATATCGTAGACAAAACTTCCTCGTTTAATGCTGATTGTTTAGATGTGTAGATAATAGATATAGAAGACATATGTATATAGAAGATATAGATTTAGAAAATATAGAAATAGCTTTACCTAGCTTTTACCCTCGACTTCGTCCTCGGTCCGCGTACCTCGGGAATAGGAGTTTATTTCTGGATGAAAGGTACCCTGTACCAATGTTCTCTATTCCTGAAATCCTGACAACGCGTTAAATTTCACGACAGTCGACTGAGTAATTAATGTTCTCCATTTATAATATTATTAGCTATATGTTTTATAATAATAATTGCCACTAATATTAAATTGCTGATTCAGTAATAAAAAAAATTATTGAAATAATGGTGTAAAAAATTAATAATAGCAAAAATTAATTGTCTTTGTTTTCGATAACATTAATGAAATTAAAGTTTTCTTTGTGTTAATTTGCTATTCTTCAATATTCGATTATTAATCGAGGTGTTTTTGTCTACAATTTTTTAATAAAAAAAATTATAAAAGAAATAAGTTATTACAAGATCAAAAATAAGATAAATAGGTAAATTATATACTTATATATTATATCCGCATGTTTCGTTATCGTGAATTACCATTCAAGAAGCAAAAACATCAGGTTTCGATATCATTTAATACTTTATAGAGTAAAAAGACCATTATACAAACGAGTGCTCAAAAGTTAAAGTTCATAAAAAGCCAACAAACTCACTTGACCACTTGTTGACTTTTGCGAACAAAACCGGAAATATTTACGTGTATTGAGACACACGGTAAGAAAGTGGATTTCGCGACTACTATCTTCCTGGTTCAGCCAGAGCAGTAATTAATCAAACTTGATATGACTTATTTTACAATACTTATAATAAAACAGTAAACCGGGATAAAAAAACTATACTTTCAAACTTTTTGCATGCATCATGCAGGGGGAAATACAAGGTAAAAACGCAAGCCGGGAAGACGACGCACTTCTTGGCTCAAGAATCCCCGCGAATGGTATGGCCAAAGTACCAGATTGCTGTTTCAAGCTGCCGCCTCGAGGGCTATGACACTACGAGAAGGAGAAGAACTTTTTTAATATTTTCAACCTTAAATATCTATGAAACCCAAATTAAACGATGTTTTCCCAGTAAAATCTATAATTTCTTCTTAACTAAAGGTGTAAGTTTCAACCGTTAAAACGAAAATAATAAAAAACTGATGACCTAATCTCCATAAAAAACTGATTGATCTTATTTGTATAATTATAATTAGTACATTTAGTATGTAATACTGGTCATTATAAATATACTTTTTATAAATAGTAACTAATGCTTAAAGGTAAAAATCGTAAAGCGTCACGTCGTCATGTGATTAAGCATTAATTAATTAGTTATAATTGAAATCACTGTAAGAAAATTTTTTTGTAACCTTAAAACATTAGCAATCTACAATGGGTACGAGTACCGTTGTGGGACTGACGAAAGTTGGCGAATTTACTGAATAATTTAAATGAAAATTCTGACTGTTCATGGAGGAAGGACTCGATAATATACCCCATAATTATTGCTATTTTCAATTGTTAATTTGTCTACATTAATATTTTAATATTAATTAATACTATTTAATAATATTTTATTAGTCAATTAAATAATAATTGCACTAGTAAGAGCCTTATTATGGAACCGTTGGTTGACCATAAGTTTATATAATTTTAAGAAATTTAACTAGAGAAACGCTCCCGGCTTCGCTCTTATTCCTTTTCAATAAGTAAAAATTTGATTAAAATCCGTTGATGTTTTAGAAGTAGTTAGCGGATAAACAGACTAGGCGGATTTATAATATGTATAGAATAAAGTTTTAATGAAAGAAAAACTGTGAGTCTAGCGTAGGTAACAACTAGGTGTGCCATTGTGGAGTTTTTTTTAGGATTTTAGAAGAACTACAATTCTCTAGTACAATATTTTTATGTATCTCTTAAGCCATGAAAATTTATTTTTCGGCTTCATTAGGTTCCGTGAAAATTATCAAACTGGTGGTGAAAACCGCAACAAAATCCGTTGCGTGACTTAGAAGGAGCTAGCGGTTAAACAAATAAAACAGACAGACGCGAAAAGCAACTACAAGTTATAAAAAAGATTTGTTGATATTTACAATCACAAACATTACAATGAATTTCAAAAATGAAATGTTTAAGTGGTACTGGTTTATTGGTGCGAAGATAGACTTAATTATAGCCAACCTTCAATAGACGACGTCAGAGGAAGAAGGAGATTCATTTCACAGGGACAAATTTTCTAAAAGTTTATCATCGTCATCATCATATGATCATTATATCATCACATTTCAACGTAGAACGACCACTAATAATAATAATAATCCAATAGGACCTGTTAGAAACAGTCTGGATTTAGCGTCACCGCTCGAGGCCTTCAAGATGGAGAAAAACGCGCGACTTCCCAATTGCACGAACGCTAAGTCGGGTTTCATGTATAAAAAGGTAGATAACTCGTGTCCGGACACGAGTTATATTAGACTATTGTCAATTTAATCGTATAATAGACTACGATATCATTATTCGTCTTAACTACTGGTATTTAGTGTTGAAATAATACTTTTAATCAGGTTTTCCTAGGGTTTCCATTACATTAACGTCTAATGGACCGGTCCGTCCTGTTCTCTCCACGATTCCAAGAAGCCAACGTGATAACAATTAAACATTGCCCTCTGACACGAACCTGTAAACAAAACAACAAGAAAATATACTAACTACACAGAGTACATTTATAGTTACGTTTCAAAGTTTTATTTATATTCTGTTTTTAAGTGATACAAACTTTTAGTTCCGCAGTCATGAATTAGGCAGCCCATTTGGTGATAGTATTATTGAGGGATGTCAGATCCCATTCCCCTATACTGATATCGTTGCAAAGTATTTATCCGTTTCAATGTCACTATTATGAGCATTCGATGTTGCAAAGGGACCGTCATGCTGTCCGTCACACAATCCATTAAAACACACACACATTACTTATTACTATAATTCACTACATAGGAACCTGACTGCGTTGGACTTGACGTACCTGTTTTAGAAAGATAAAAAAAAATTGTGGACTTGACTTGACTGAATAGTCTCGGGACAGATCCCGAGACTACCTTTGATTTTAATTTTAATTTCGCCTTGTTTTTATTATAAAAAAGGCCATTTTAAATTGCTATTTTTACAAATGACACTGGCAAAATCATGGGAGAAGATCTGATAGAGCCAAGACATTAAAAGAAGAAGAAGAACTACATCGACTAGTAGTAAAATAAAATATGAAAGTGTAACAAGAAACAATACGAAGTTCTTAGTAGGATAACCACAAAATTGTGTATTAAAAATAATCTAAGAATACAATCATTTAACAGATATCACGTTAAATTATTTACACAGACTTGTGCATGCGTAGACTACTTCATATTCATAAAATTATACGGAAATAAAACAAAAAATATTTTGTTAGAATCATTGCGTAATATACCCATATCAGATCTAGGATAGGACAATAGGCGACAAATATATGCATACGAGTTAGGCCACTGGTCGAGTGTTCCGCCTCAACTTATGAATTATAAATGTAATCTAATATTTATATCAACACGCAATTGAAACTATTTTGATCCGGTAACGCAGTTATTCTAATAACAAGAGACCCGATAATTTATTGTTTTGCTCTAACTAATTGATGAAAAGCGAACATTCCGTTCTAACTCCTCGCCTCTTGCTCTGTTAATTTTTAATCTGAATTTTGTTGAAGAGAAAATGTGTGAGACACTGTACATTATTTCTACAATACAATTAGAGCAAGGCTATATGCACAATAAACATTAAATTGTAACACAATGACTGCTGTTATTTCATAGTAGTTTTTACCATTGGCAAGGTGACATTACGAGCATGTATTGACGGATGGGTAGGCTTTTTGTTACACCTCTCAGTGCGCATAATAAAGACCTCTCTGCCAGTTTAAAGGTCTATGTCTTCTGAAGTGAACTACAAAGTTCTAGACTAGTTAGAAATGTAGTAAATATTTAAAAACATTTAAAATATGTGGATAAAGTCGGCTTTGCAAATTTCGTAGTAGTTAGCAGTGTGTCAAGATACTAAAGTTTAAATATAAGCCGCTGCTTAGATTGGTCGCTACCAACACCACTGTTTGCTGAATGAGGCCACTAGTAGCAGCTATACTAGTACGTGGCTATACTTCGGGCGTGTTTATTGATTAAAACATTAAATGGAAACACTCTTGATTTCGCTATTAAACTTATTAGAAAACTTTGAAGACATATTAGTAAAACTAGTCGCTCAAAATGGATTGGCAAAAGACATCGACTACGGTAGAGTGTGCGCGGACGACGACAAAACGCAGTAACGAGTGGTGTTCACTTCCACAGCTAGTGGTTCGCCGATCCCATACAAAATATATGACAAAAACTCATTCAAAATTTTGAATTGATATTTTGAATTGAATAGTATAAAAAGAGCCCTATATTCCAAAACGTATTATTACTAAAAATCATTTATTTTAATTAATCATTTCTCAAAATACTTACATCCTAATTTTTTTATCTAAAAATCCATTTTGTGTGAATTATAAGAGAAATTCCTATAAAAAATTTTATTCTAAAAAAATTTAATACTACATAATTAACATTAATATTTTGAACATAACCAAATTCAGTAATATTTTATTGAATATTAATGTATAGGCACTGATTTTATACAAGAAGTAGGCATACCATGTAAATTGTTATTAACAACCTTAACAATTTGAAGCAATAAAATTATTATTACAGGGCCTCCTTCATATAAATTATATAGTTATTACGTTTTTAATATAAACATTGCACCACCCGGACTGTTTGATATAATTACTGCGCATTACATTATGTTAATAACAAACACATTTCAACAATTTGTCATTGGTGTTAAGTTTATTAGATCCCTCAGAGATTAATTAGGTGATAATTAACCATTGAAATGTATTTCCGTTGACTTTTTGACAGAAGGTTGATTTTGAATGTTGTTTACAAGAGATATGGTATCGATCGATTCCTGTATTGATCGATATCTATACTCAATCGATACAGTACAATACGAACTCTTTGTCTACTACGATTGCAACAATGGTACATAACGATTTGTCTGATTTTTGCGTAGTATCAAAGTTTTAGTATCAAAGCGCGTTTGGTGCATAGTTAGCGGAGAAACAGACATAGCCGGAACTTATTTTATAAAATTGTTATAATATATAGATATAGAATATATAAATGTCTTATTATGCTTTTGTCAATGTCTTATTATGTGTAGACTTCAAAATCAAAATTAATAAAAAGGTACCTATTCTATGTGGACATTTGTTACGAAATACTAAAATATTCAATAATTAAGCAACTTCACTAGAAATATTTCATACTAGCTGTTGCACGCGACTTCGCCCGCGTAACTTTATAAAATATAGCCTATGTTACTCGCTGATTTAACAGCTTCCCAACAGTGAAAGAATTTTTCAAATCGGTAGAGTAGTTTTTGAGTTTATTCATTACAAACAAAAATACAAAACCTTTTCTCTTTATAATATTAGTTGTAGATAATGAGTCAAAAATAACATACTATCTGCACGGATACATACATACTTACCACAGCCATAATTTGCCTCATAAAAATGACAGAAAATTGGGCTACAAATTTATTACATTGATTAAATATAAATTTAAATTTAAATGTAAAAGCTAAATGGATTAAAGCATACGCTGATTGTATTTATACGTATGTTGATGACTATTTTAATGTACCTAATAGTTGACTATTAGTTGACTATTGAGTATGGATCATACATTTCATAAAAGAAAAAACACAACGACTCTTGACTCAAAAGTCAAGATACAGATAAACAAAGAAATTTCACCCTTCATAATAGGTATTAATACAATCATTACAGTATATAAATTACTAGTATAGCATAAAATGAAATATTTATACGACAAACTTTGATCATTGAATAGCGATACTCATACATATATGGAAAAACTAGTGAACAATAGTAGGAATTTGCCCTTTCATTTTATCCGCTGACCCTTGCTGCAATTGATATCAATTAGATCGTTTATTTTACTGTACGTATAAGCACAATGAACTTGGTTTGAGGTAGTAAATTCTTAAGATTGAATGCGGCGAGCGTGCCGCCCCGCCCAGCTAATATGGAACTACCGATATTGTTAAGGCTCCGCTCTTATGAATTTCGAGGCTAATCACTAAAAAACTACTGAACCGATCACCGTGAAATTTTGCATACACGTTGTCCCACCAGAAAGGACATAGGACGAAGTTGCGGGCACCAGCTAGTTGAAAATAATTCATTAATTTATATTTAACAAGCGACATGTTCCCACAGGTAAGTTTTTTTTTATAAATCTATATATATAAAAGGCGATGTGTGTATGTATATCTCCTAAAGACTCCAAAACCGCTGAACCGATTTTGATGAAACTTTCAAACAATCTTCAGATTAGTCCAGCGGGTGTTCCTGTGAAGTTTGGTAGCGATCGGACGCGGATGAAGTCGCGGGCATATATTAGTTATACAAAAACCTTCCTCGTTTAACGCTGTTTCCATTAATGAACCGCCTTAAAATCCGTTGCGTATAGTTTAAAAAATCTAAGCGTACTATACAGACAGACAGACGCAAAAAGCGACTTCAAATTGTACTATGTAAAGATCATGTATCCAACCATATACATAAGAACCTCATATCGCTCATTTATTGCAATATCGTAATAGAGCGAAAAAATGCATAATTTTCTGCTAAATATAAAATTTTTATAAAAGTTGAAAGTATCCTGGAAATTATTTTACAGGAAAGAGCATTGGCATTCCTTACTTAAGCAGAACAGCACACATGCAGTTATTTCAATGTTTTCACGGTTTTCTATAAGAGAGTGATTTCCGTCCACTTGTTCAGTTGGTGTGTCCAGGTTATGATTGCGGAAGGCAGTGTGCCCTGCCAAAAAATTGCCCCCCTTTAATTTTAACAATTCGATAAAAAAATAATTTCATAATTGATACGGAGCCTTAACGGTAAATATGTTTAATGTAAGCGACAACCGTGACATATTGTTGTCGCTTAGTTTTATTAACTTCTTATTAATAAAACAATAATGTTACTGAGCGGTAAATAAGCCAAGCCGGATACGAAACAGTGGGCTCGTGCTATTTGGATTAAAATTGTTATTGACATTCTGTTTATTGATATTTTAAAATTTGAGCAGGTTGATGAAAACTTGCCTCATAGTCAAATACAATACCTTACACGCTGACGGTGCTACAAATGCGCTGCCGATCATGGGTAAAATTAAGGATTATGGATTAGGAAGTGATAGGGGAATCGGCACTGGCATACCTTACTCACTCACCGAAATACAACAGCACACACGTCATCTGTAAGGGGGTGGTGGTTACTGCCGCCAGACCTCCTGCCCTGTAAAACGCACTGTGCACCGCCATTACTATTTTTTAAAATTTCTGTTGTTTAAACCATAAACACGGTTAGTGTTTTCTATCTCCCTCTAGGCTTTTAATGACCTAAGAATGTTCTTGGTTAGTGACATTGACGTTAAGTTCACAATATAAATACATTAGAACAGTCATTAATCATTGTAAAACAGGCTAATTATATACATGTACAACATTCCTCTGTGACTAATTGAGTGAATATGTCATTAGAGTGTTACGAAAATTTTGTAATACTTAATACTTTATAATATTGTTATTAAGTTGTTAGGTCTAAGATAAAAAGTCAGGAATTTAGTAAAAGAAATAAATCGTAGACTAAAGTTTGGTCTTTTGGTATACTAAGGTACCAAGATAATTTTAGATTTAATGATATTTAATTCTAGCTGTTGCATGAGACTTCGTCCGCGTAACTTTATAAAATATAGCCTAAGTTACTCGCTGATAACATAGCTTCCCAACAGTGAAAGAATTTTTCAAATCGGTCCAGTAGTTTCGGAGCCCATTAAATGCAAACAAACAAACAATCAAATCTTTCCTCTTTATAATGTTAGTATATATAGAAATATAGACTAGCTGGTGCCCACAAGTTAGCACGTGCTGTAGTTCGTTTTTTTAAAAATCCCACAGGACTCTAACATTTTTTTCCTATAGTTTGATCCAGGTAACCATTGAAAACCTCATTCAAATCGGTTAAGCCGTAGGTATCTGAGATTAGCGTGCACAAACGCACAGACAAACAGACAAAAATTCTAAAACTATTTATTGAAAAATTTTATTCGTTTTACCGTACATATTATTTTATCAAATTGCACAGATCTGTAATGATATACCGTTTATTAAATCCAATTCCGACAAGTGTTCACTAAAAATATTATATAAATATGACCTGTGACCACCCATATGTAAATACAGACATAATTTTTTTTTATAAAATGTGAATAATTTAACAATTTCAATTATTTAAATATAAGAAAAAAAATCACAGTACTTGAAAAATACATAAATCCCTTTCTAAAGGAAATGGCCATTGTCAATCAATCGAATAAATAGACTTTGACGTCTGTGACAACTTTAAGTAAGTTGAGAAGGTAAAATACATTATTAAAATTGATAATTTAGGATGTATGAGGAAAGTTATGGGAGGCCCCTTTGCCGTTTAAGTCCGTTTGCTAATAGGAAAAACATACCGGATACAACAAAGGATGCTATCCCGGATGCACTTTATATTTATATCATACTGATAAAAAATTTGGATTGAGTAACTAACTAATATCCAAATTTTCCAAAACTTTTATATCTACAATATTAGTAGGTATGTCTATTCGTAGTTAGAAATTTGAAACTAGAGTCTTGTGACGAAAGTATCTTGTGTTAGCGTCTGCTTTTTATTTCGACTAAAGTGGACTAAAGTTGATTGATTAATGCGGAAAGTATAGAAAAAAGTGGTTTCTGACGTTGCTAAAAGAGGTGCTCATTCATTCAGATTCATTCGGTGAGATTGAAAAGGTATGATATTGAATGATATTGAAAAGGTATCAGACAGTTGAACGAACGCGTTCGCTAAGAGAGGTTGGAGAGGTCGTCGTCGTATGTCCGCACATCTTATACTCGTAGTTGGAATTGTAGTCCTGATATATCGGTCGGACGATAAAAGTATTTGGACTAAACATAAAGTGGTTTAATTAATGTCCCCGAAGTAGAGGGTGCTAATACTTGGTTTCCACTTTCGCTTTTCTTGGCTTAACAAGAAATATTTGATGGTGGTGATTGAACTTCTAAATACACATCTTCCCTACAACATCATCTTACACAAGTTAATTCTCTGTTACCTTACACAGCCTGTCGCTCCTAAATTATTGATCGTAGAGTAGAGTAAAAATGAATATATACAAATATGTAAAAAAATTTTTGAATATTTTGTCAGAAGTAATCATAATGCTATTCGTACAGATATTCGCGATATGAGCAAAAACTTGAAAAAACGTACCTTCAACCCCCACCCTAGCCTAGCCCCCACCCTTGAGGGCTTTTAGTATATGTTTTAGTATATCTGGTTACAGTGAGGTATAACTGTATCAATTTTCAAAACTACACGAATTATTTCCCCTCATTGCACTTAATTTGACTGTACATAGGTCTTCTGTCAGCAAAAGAAATAATTTAATTTTGAATCGCAAGGTATTAGATTAAAATCTATGTTTAAAATATCTTGGAAAAACCTTCAAGTAAGTTCAAGTAAATGACGGAAGTAAGGAAATCCCGTTTAGATTATAGCTGTCTGTTTTAATGCCATTACGCATTATATTCAAACGCGCATTGTAAAAAACACGACACAACTTTGAATATGTACATGTTTACTAATTACTTAGCATCTTAATAGAACAAAATTTTTCGATTAATAAAACGTAAAAATAAAATATTTTACAATGGAATATTAAAACCATTTATTTATAGCTAATAGGAGTGTAATAAACCGTCCCTTTTCTTCAGATAGTATGATTTAAACAAATGGACTTTTAATGAAAAAATTAACATGAAAGAAAAAAATGCAGTTAAATTAAATTGACCAAAAATTATTATTTATTTGAGTTTTGTAGATTTGGATGTTGATGCATATTATACTATCGTTTAAAAAAATGTCTTCCGGAAGGTTTGTAATATTTATAAATAATATAACACATTTTAATTAAAGTTATAAATGATAAATAAAAGTTTTGTAATCCGGTCATTATCTAATAAAATATTCTGGGGCTAATTAATAGCGATTAAAAACATTATTGCGACTTTGCACCTTTATGTTGGCAGCGCGAGTCTGTACTAATCCGAACTAATATTATAAATGCGAAAGTCTGTTTGGATGTATGGATGTTTGTAACTCTTTCACGCAAAAACTACTGAACCGATCACCATGAAATTTTGCATACACGTTGTCTGGGACACCAGAAAGGACATATCGTTCAACGCGGACCAAGTCGCGGGCACCAGCTAGTTATTACATAAAATGTGGTAAGTAGGTAATATAGTATGTCCATGTATTATGTAAATATGCACACAAATATTAATACTACTTATAGCGATACACCACTTCATTTTAAAGAATAACAGCGTAAGTAACGGCATGCATTAGATAAATATATTTTTCGCAATATTCTGTTGTGTTCTTTAAATAATATCCATACCAATTCGAACCAACATACAAGTCGTATTTCAAGAATTCTATAGGCATTTGATAGCCCAATTTTTTAAGAACGTATTAATTGTATGGGTATTTATAATTTATATAATTTGTCTTTTCAATATTTTTTAAGTTCCTATATTAAGCTAAGCGATTTAATTTATTGTTATCGACTGTTATTAGGTACTACTTGTTCCAAATAAACAGGTTATAAGAGTATGCCTAATGCATACATCATGCATTAATTCGTGCGTCACATGAGACGATATTACGTAGGTGTAATTGTCACCTACGGTTTAACACCCAAATAAGCCAGAATCTTGCTATGGGTGATACTCGTATACGATGTATTCCATGCGCCTTATATAAGAAAATTTCAAACTACAAAAGCGGAAAACTTTTATCATTGTCTTGAATTAAATAACAACGGTCCATTTTGGAGTCTAATCTTGATGATCTTAATAACCATTGATTTTTGTCAAGTTAAATATATAATTAATTTGAAATGACATTATAGCATTGCATAAGATTACTATTACAGAAGACTAGGCTGTAACAATAATATGTTTTATACCAAAGTCCAAATCTCTCTCGCTTTTATTTTATATGTTAAGATAGACAGGCTGACAGCGATACACTTGACGGTAGGTGACTACCGTCGCCTATAGTATAATAAGCAATACCAGATGTGCTGCAAATGTACTGCCGACCATAGTAGAATTACTATTGCGCTACATTTTCTTTCAAAATTTACAGCGTCGCTGCGATCCAAACTGGGGTTAAATACAAACATCACATGTATGCTGTTAATGACACAAATTTAATGGTCATCACAAAAAGAGTGTCAATAAATGCTTATATCCACATATCTGGCCATATGCCCATATATAGGTGAATTGTATGACCCGACGCTCTTTTATATTCTCGTAGAAACCATTGAAAAAATTTAAGAATAGTATATTCCCAAAATTTACCCGAAAGTATGTATCATGGTATTAGAATTATGTATATACTTTGAGCAGAATCGCTAATGTTAAGCGATGCAAAAAGAAAAGGGAAAATATTCCGACAATCTATTCGAAATGAGAGTTGCATACATTGCGATAGTAATTGCGTTATGCGTAGGTATATAATAGGTTACATAACAAACACTTAACAATTATAATATGTACTAATATGTTACGTACTAATGATGATTAATCTCTATTGTTACAAGCAATTTGTTGTACCATTATCCTGTGTCTCAACTGAACTTCTTACTTCTTTTAAATTATTTGCACAAGTTTCCTTCTACTTACTTTCTATCATACTTGTTTGAAACACATTTTATCCTGGAAAAATGATGGGTTCCCGAGGGATAGATAAAAAATATAGAAAATTAGGCGCCACCGTTGTTACAGCAATTAATATCTCGGACATTTTTTTAGGTGTCATATTTTTCATTTTTCAACGCGGATGAAGTCGCGGGCTCCAGCTAGTATTAAATTAATATAAAAAAATAAAAGCAATAAGAAAACGTAAGTAAAATTTTAAATGAAATCTATAATAGTTAAGACAAAACAGTTCTTTAAAAAACATTCGTTTTAAATGTCTAAAGACGTCGAAACTTATATATTTTTGGTAATATCGATATTGAATTTTCATTATACCTAATGGTCTTAAATAATATTTCTCTTGTTCTATCGATCTAACGTTTATTGAACTATCTATAAACGTAGTCTGTTTAATGCGACTTCTAATAAAAAGCGCATTAATGAGCGTGGTATAATGAATTGGATCTAGTTAAAATGGCCATAGCGTCGGCGTCACTCAGGCAAACAATGTATAAATAAATTCAGGCTCGGGTTTCCCAACGCCTGCCATACGAATATAGCGGATGTTAACAGCGCGTGGTCATATCAAATAGGGTTGACGACACAAAAAAATTGTATACTAAATATTATGTTTAACAAAAAATAATAATTAAGTAGTTTTTTATTTGACAGTTACAATGGAAACGTTTTAATAATGCCTTTTTTGTGTAAAGGTTGACTGACCTGCTGACGGTCCACTTGATTTTAGGTGACTATCGTCGTCTATTACACACAAACAATAATAGACGACATGGGCTAAAGGATAAAGGAAGGGATAAAGAAATGGGCTTTAACATTCTAAACTCAGAAAATTTTAGGTTGAACTGAATTCGAAAATTTAACTGTAGTGTTAAATCAAAATAAATGTTTTCTTATTCACGTCACATGCCCAGTTTTTCCAAAATACATTTGTCACCACGAGCAAAAGACATTATTATTGTAGAAATCTATACTTACCAGATTAATCCTCCATTTGACTTGATAGTTTAAAAACATTACATGAAAGTAATTGAGAAACTTAATAAATAGATATTAAGATCAAATGATAACCTTAATTTTTCCAGTTTTTATCATTAAAACAGAAGTATTCTGTTTTAATAGTAATAATAAATAAATTAAGCATGCTTGAACTTATACGAGTATATGTAGTAACAAACTTAAAAATCGTTGAAGTCTTTTGGAGTAAGATTTCGATTCGTTCGTATTTTTTTTGTTTCTTTATCTAAATTAAATAGATTTTTAATTACGATAAAAAAACAAATAAAGATTTCAAATATGTGAATATTGTTACGATGGAAGCCAAAGAAATGGTGCCTATGTGGTATAATCTCAGACTACCGGCGGTGTGGACGGTATTTTCTCGTAGTAGGGCTAGGCTATGTATACGGTAATAAAGGAGTTGTATGCGCTTATCACATTGGCTGATGGTGGGAGGCTTCCGTACCAGTATGGCCAATGGAACTACTCGAAGGCGTCCAGCAATCACTCCTTAACCTCAATCAAGTGAAATGGTCTCCGTATGAAGCGCGATTGCATAGATGCTTATATGAGACGCACATGCTTTTATAGACTAGCCCGTTGGGTGAGTGGTTACGGTGCTTGCCTGCGTCTCAGGGTTTCTGGTTTCGATTCCCGGCAGGGTCAACTTTGGAAATGCATTTTTCAAAGTTGGCTTTCTGGTCTGGATCTGGAAAGTAGAGGCAGGTGTTTCGCAGTCAATTATGTGCTGTTATGTCAATTATACGCAATAAAAACATAATTATGTGCTGTTGTGTATCGGTGAGTGCCACAGCCAATTGCGGTATCCTTAATCTTATTTTAGTCTGCAGCGTTTGGCATTGCTTGTGTTACAGGCGGCAGTAGCTACCTACCATCAAGTGAACCGTCAGCCTGTCTGTTGGCCTTAACAATGTTTGTATCCAAATGTGACAAAATTTTACATAAAACAATCAAAACCATTGCGAAATTCGCTCGAATGGAAAATATTCATACCGAACGGAATGCGATAAAAATTGTGCCAATTCTAAATGGTCCGAGATGTAATTGATCCGCAACGGTTTCCGTATAGTTCATGTAGCAATGGACCGCGGCTAATCATAAATCCCAACCGGAACGCATACATCATCGGAAGTTAGTACCACATGCTCCGAGCAGACAAGTGACAGCGGGGCAAGTGAGGTCTGGCTAGCAAGTAAAAGGAACGGAGCGGAATCAGTGCTCGCGTGATCTGTGGCGCGAGCGCACGCGCTATGCACATACAGACAGACCAACCGATAAGCTGCAGTCAAATTCGTAACTCTAAAATGTAACGTGTGATTCGAAATTTCGGATAACTCATCGTGACAGTTTATATCGACGTTCGAATTCTGTGGACTTTTGAGTTTGTTTAATTCAATTATTATTATTATATTAATATTTTTTGAATTATATTTGCACTCAGTTACTACAAGTGCGTGAACGCTTGTGAGGACAATAAAGGTAATTTTTATCATATTAATTTTATATGAATCTGTATTATCAGTCTCGTTATTTCCGCTTTATTATAACTTCTAGAAATAATTGCCATAGGTGTCTTAATAGTCACCCTCTAACTATTGTGTTGTTTCTATAACACAAGATACACAAGATATTATCTAATAAGATATTACTAATATTATAAACGCGAAAGTATGTTTAGATATATGGATGTTTGTAACTCTTTCACGCAAAAACTACTGAACCGATCACCATGAAATTTTGCATACACGTTGTCTGGGACACCAGAAAGGACATAAGGTACCTTTCATCCAGAAAAAAGGACTATTCCCGAGGGATAAATATAAAATAAAAAACTAATGCCTGGCCAAAGTGTTATAGCAACATGAGGTCAAGCGTTAAATTGCTTTTTTTTTATTTTCAACACGGACGAAGTCGCGAACACCAGCTAGTGTATAATATAATATTCGTTGTACATCCATTGTTACGGTTGAACTCTTATAAACCAAGTGCTTTAGTTTAGGCACGTTTAGGGCCCAACTAACAAAGCACTATGACGTGTGTGCGTGTGTGTAAATATTATTAATTAAATTTCAGCTAAATAGAGTAAGTCGAAATATTAATATGGTATCAATGTTATTTTAACTCTTATTCGTATATTGAGTTATTTAAAGTATTTTAAAAAAATTTTAACTAAATTAGTCGTTTTAGAATTTAGAGTATGCTCCAAAATAAATAAACTTCAATAATAATCATTTAACACATACTATTTATTCTCTCATAAATTACGCATTTTATTTTATTTTAAAGCATTAAGAAGGAAATATTCATGATGATTGTATATAAAATTACAAGCTTAGAGAAATAGACTGCATCTTTTCACAAACTGATAAATTTTTTTTTGTTTTATTTGTATTTTTATTGTGGGTATTAACATAATATACGAGTATGATATATTTCATACTTAACGTTGTTACAGCTTTCTAAGGGATGTACAAAGATTATCCCATATAAAGTCAAATAGTATCTCATGATCTTTAGTGGATTTTAACTAAGTTATATTATCTACTACACTAAACTTCATCGAAATTGTTTCAGTCAAAATTAGGTCCAGTAACGTGTTTCGTTGTTAAAATAATAATATGCAAAGTTACACTATAAATATATAAAAATTTCATTCACATTAAAGTAACTAATTAGTTCTGTTTTGCATTTCAATATTATCCATCTCTTTCTTTTTTTTTTATCAAACTAAACAGTCAAAACAACAATTTTGGTTATATTGGACATAGAATCAAACATTTATTAGTTTCTTTGTTTACAATTGACGATTTCGTGAATCGATAGTTAAAATGGAACAACCTTGAAGTTGTCGCCGATATTTACTTACGTCGTTCCGATTAAACTTGGCCAATGACATAATCAACTTAGGTATAGAATTGTGAAGGAAATTACATAAGGTGAGTTTAAATTTTATTGAAGGGTCGACATTAATACTCGATTCGTATACAACACTTTTATTCATTCATTAAGAGGACTTATACACTGTGGTGTATCGATAGTTCTATAGTAATCAAATGGGCCTGGCTGCACAGTCTGCACACCCCTTTACAGAAGATCACCATACTGTGGCAGTAACAGCACTTTTCTGAGATTCTGTTTTGGTGCGCGAGTAAAGGATATCAATGCCCATTGCTCTATCCGTGTCCATTATTCTTTGCCCTATCAAAATTGCTTGCCTCTATGTGTAACTAATGTTTATAGGAATCATTAGCTACCTGATAAGAGGATAAAAATTACTAAAGGAAAACATGAAATCCTACTAATATTAGTCACTCTATGTTTTATATGTTTGTCACTCAAACTCTGAACGAATTTGGATTAAATTTGCATATTGTGATAGGATACTTTTTATCCTGAAAAAATGTTGGGTTCCGAAGGATAGTATGGATGTTAGATATTTCCTCAAGTGTTATATTTTTCATTTTTCAACGCAAACGAAGTCGCAAGCACCAGCTAGTATGCAACACTTTAAGCTGTCTATGTATTAAAAAGTCAAACATACTGAATAATATCATCGTCAATTGTAACATACGAGGTTCAAAAATCACGAGCGATTAGAGACAAAATTAGGAACTAAGTATTGATACTACAAAATTCGTTGCACTTTGAAAGTTAGATGTTCGACATTTCAACTAAGGACCAAATAACAAGAAACTACTATTACAGACACTTCGACAATTTTTACTCTTTATTTTCTACATTTTACTAAATATAAAGTACATAAATACATATTCTACCAGTTACCATCATCATCATTTCAGTCCTTTTAAAAAATAGCACTATTAAATAAAAAAAATCATTATAAACTACTTTTATTTTAACACTAATTACCGTTGCTAAAATAGTTTCATCATATAATTATGAAGAATATAATTCTTCATGAAATTATGATCGGCTTCATCTGAATTGTTCCGCTAAAGTTATGAGACCCATAGTTAAGACCACGTTTCAGCGCCATATGTCATCACAAGCAAACACACATTGGTCAACCATTGGTCACAGTCGTCAGTAGATTGACTTATTGTCAAACTAATCCGAAAATTCATGCGTCAACGATCAACGACATCTGTTGACATCAGCTTCAATCGATTGCTGTTATTGGAGATCTAAATAAAAACGGATGTTTTAACATGTTCTAACAAGACACGAAGTACAACAATTTGTCTAATTAGGAAGGGATTGTCTACTTCGCGTATACATACATATATTTCATGGAACTGTCAAACTTTTACACATGAGGACATGTCATTTGTTTTTTTGCGTCGACCCGGAACTTATTTTGGGAATTCAATTAACTTTTGTTTCGTCGGTTAAATAGCAAGTAAGATTATTAAGTGAAAATAATGACTCGATGACAATTGTAAACAATCGCGATTGTCTTTCCGGGTGACCTTGTCAATTAACTTTCGCCATATTATAGAATACCCTTGATTTTTTTTTACCAAAGAAGGAAAAGATGAATACTGTCCGTTTGACAAAAGAAGAAATCTTTATTTTTAATAAATCTTTGTCCGAAACAAATCTAAGTAGAAAAATATTCCAACAATTCAAAAGGTCAATGGACTTGGCGGTTGAGTGATTGTAGACTTAAATCTAGTAATCATAAAATTTTAAATTATTTAAACATTAGTTATAAAGTGTTTAAATAATTTAAAACAATATGACATTTTATTAAATAAATTTCATTTATATTATATAATACAGTTCCTATATATTATATGTCTACCTACATATTACACTTTTGTGTAATATTTATAACTTTAATATTTTTTAAGTTCAAATAATAAAAAGGCCTTTGAATAAATAATTTTGTTAACTATATATAATTTATATATTAAATTTATAGAAGACATTCGTTATCCTCAAATTGTCCCTGACTTTTCCGCTAACGCGATCGACGACGGCTTTCCCTAACTACATATAAAAATTCCCAGAGTAATCCTTTTTTTTTTTGTATAAAGAGGTCTGTCACCCTATCGCTCATCATTTTTGATAAAATACTTATAAATAAAAAATAACCAATTGAAAATAATAATTTTAACACATCCTTACATATTATAAAACAAAGTCCTCCGCCGCGTCTGTCTGTCTGTTCGCGATAAATTCAAAAACTACTGCACCGATTTTCATGCTGTTTTCACCAATGGATAGAGTGATTCTCGAGGAAGGTTTTATTTTCAAAGCGGGCGAAGTCGCGGGCACCAGCTAGTTATACATATAGGTATATGAATTGTTTTCTTCAATGACGATTTTTTTCCATATTTTTAAAATTTCATACAAAATTTTTCGTATCTCACTCTGCTCACATATTGTGGCAACTTTAGAGCTACATACAAATAAATTGAACAATTGAATTGTAAGTCACAAGACTGGTAATAAAGTAAAACACAATACTTCCACGGTCACGGTTACATTCCAAAGAACAGAACTGCTCGAATTGTAGTGGCAAGGTCGTCACTTCGTTAGGCATTGCTCATACTATTCGCAGCCGCTTTTTATTTACGCAAACCAATATGACGCATTTCTCGTCCAAAATGACCAGCAGTTAAAAATACCACTCGCAATAAACTAACGCTTAATTGAATATTATGAATAGTATTCACATATTTGTATTAATTACAAGGTTCCTCTCCATGTAAAGGAGACGGTTTTATATCTTTATTATGAAAACTAGAATGCCTCATTTGGATTCAGCATAGCAACGTGATATTTTTATATCTTAGCGGCCTTTACATAGAGCTTTATATATATAGCCTATAGCTGGACATAGGCATTTCTTCTATGTGTCTTAGAACATTGTTTTCAAATCAATCTTTCGAATCAAAACCATACATGATTTTTTTTAAAAATAATCCGAGAAACTAGTCCGAACGGGTTTCGAACCTTCATTTGCGGTTGTGAAATAATACTCGTAGTTACACACTGACCCAAAGAAATAAAACTGAGATAGTTTAGCTACTGAAAACAATGCCTTTTTAAAAAAAGTGACTCATCTTAAAAACTCTTTTTGAATAACCAGTGACTTATTCAAATCTATTTAATGGACTGAAGACCTAATAATGATTTCGGGTCGACACTAGATCCAGACTGCTTCTGAACGGTTCTACTGGAAAAATGGTCTATGTCCAGCAGTGGACGTCCTACCAGCAGTAGCATAACTGCTCTGCCGATCTTAGCAGTGGTACAACTACTCTGCCGATCTTACCAGTGGTACAACTGCTCTGCCGATCTTAGCAGTGGTACAACTACTCTGCCGATCTTAGCAGTGGTACAACTACTCTGCCGATCTTACCAGTGGTACAACTGCTCTGCCGATCTTAGCAGTGGTACAACTACTCTGCCGATCTTAGCAGTGGTACAACTACTCTGCCGATCTTACCAGTGGTACAACTGCTCTGCCGATCTTAGCAGTGGTACAACTACTCTGCCGATTTTAGCAATGGTACAACTACTCTGCCGATCTTACCAGTGGTACAACTGCTCTGCCGATCTTAGCAGTGGTACAACTACTCTGCCGATCTTAGCAGTGGTACAACTACTCTGCCGATCTTACCAGTGGTACAACTGCTCTGCCGATCTTAGCAGTGGTACAACTACTCTGCCGATTTTAGCAATGGTACAACTACTCTGCCGATCTTACCAGTGGTACAACTGCTCTGCCGATCTTAGCAGTGGTACAACTACTCTGCCGATCTTACCAGTGGTACAACTGCTCTGCCGATCTTAGCAGTGGTACAACTACTCTGCCGATCTTAGCAGTGGTACAACTACTCTGCCGATCTTACCAGTGGTACAACTGCTCTGCCGATCTTAGCAGTGGTACAACTACTCTGCCGATTTTAGCAATGGTACAACTACTCTGCCGATCTTAGTGGAATTACTCGTTCACTAAAACACCAGTTACATGCTGTAATTTCACGGTAGTCTTCTGTATTACTGATTAGGTGGTTACTGCCGCCAGACAGGCTGCCATTTTAAGACTGCAAAGCGCAGTGTGTCCTGCCACTACTAAATTATGTTATCAAATATCGTAAAAAGTATCTATGCCTTCTTTATTTACTTACGAGTAAAGAGCCGCTTCTCTACGAAGGTCATGGCTATTGTGCATCCGATCCGTTGGATCCGTTGCGATCCGATTAAGTAATCTCTTACTAAGTGCGAATCTTTCATGTTTGGTGCACCATATAACGTTTTTTTATTTTTACTTAATGTGAAGACGGTACCATTTGCTATTTAAGTAGGAGCAGGGCACCCTGCATTTCACAGTCAATTAGACAACCTGTTATGCATTAGGCAGATAATAATTTCTCTTACTCCTAAAATTAAAAGGGCAAAATTATGAAGGTATGCCACAAATGGTCACAAGAGATAAAATATTCAAATCATATACATATTTATTGACAGTTTAGCACTGACATTTAAAATCAATGGTAGTGATCGATCAGAGATCAAACCTACTCAATTTATAAGTGCTAGTTGGTAACAATAGACTGAAATGGTTTCAATAGCTCGCAGACTTGTTTAGTCAGGAAGTACTTTTTAATGCTATTTTGGTTTGTGGAATTTGCCATATCATTATTTATTTATTTGCTGAACATAAGTTATAGTGGTTAACTTAACTTAACACTCCCAAACAATAATATTTCACACTCACATTCAATATAGTTTTTCCTACTTATTCATAAATTAAATTCGCTCTCAGCAAATTTGAATCATCAGCCTGTCTGATGACATTTACTTTTAAAAACTATTGTCACGTCTAATTTGACTAGGTAAGTTAAAAGTCTAAATTTCGATAACTAAAGATTAATCTAATGATAACTAATGATTAACTTGTCTATGAAAATGTGAGACTGGCGTGCAAACATGAGGTTTAGTCGAAGGAAATGCGTTTTTTCTTTCTTAAAAATGTGTGGACAGATTTCCGGATTTTGTTATACATTAGTCATCATTATTATAATACTGTACATTTATAGTGGTCAGCGGTCGAGTCGAAGGAGAGACATTTACATATTTTACATTTTTTTTAAATAATTCATTTACATATTTTTTATATGTAAATAAAAGATACACGTGTATTTTTTTGCAAAGTTTTCTAATGCCATTCATACGAGATTGGAATGTGGAATACAATATATTTTTTTATATAAAATTTGTAAATATACACGTTACTAAATATCGATTTTTAATTAATATGAAGAGAATTTATAATTTAGAGAAAGACATAATACAAGAATTTAGATAACTCTAAATTATTTAGATAAATGATCTAAATAATTATCTATTTATTTAGATAATTTAGATAAATGATGTAGCAAATATAAAATGGAGTTTTATTTACTTTTTTAGTTTCATAAAATAATATACTATTGGCTTACTTACGTCGTTAAATTTGCTTCCATAGTGAGAGGCAATTCAGAAAAGTAATGATAAAAAAATAGGGGGATACAGTTCTTATAAAAGTTAACTAAAAGAATTTTATAAAAAAGCTAATTGTAAACTTTATAAAGTCTAATTCTGTATTAAACTATATAAAATCTATTTATATAGGTAATTGACTACACTATTATCCAACTCTATTCTCGCCATATTACTCATCATTGTATAACGATCTCTAATTGGTTTTCTATTACATAATAATGTTTCTTCAATTAATTACCTAGTAGAATTTTCACACGTTCGATGCATTCACACGATCTACCTATCCAGTGAACTACTCGTATTCCTAACATACATTAAACCAAATGTTTTTTAATGTGTTAAAATCAGGGATACAAGAAAAGACATAGAGTACCTCTCATCTAGAATTGTTCCCAAGGGATCATCTAAAATAAAATAAAAAACTGACGCCTGGCCAAAATGTTATAGCAACAAGAGGTCAAGCAATTAATAATGCTTTTTATTATTTAATTTTGACGCGAACGAAGTCACGGGCACTAGCTAGTTAAATAAGTATATATTTATTTTCTTATCCCTTCCTAATCGAGTAAAATTAATAATAGTAAAATAAAACAAGTTTTAAAATGAAGTAACCAACTTCTTACAGATTATATAGTATTAAATTGTCAATGAAAAATTTTTCATTGTCAATTTAATATATTGACATTGACAAAAAACATAAATATGTTTTCACCTCAATAAAATTATAGCAAAATAAAACTATAACGAAATACGAACCAATTGTATTGAAAGACTTACCAATACCTGAATGTGCAGACGGATGTATAAACTATAGCGTTGCGTCAATATATTACATTTTATATATCGGAAATTCCAGACTTCTTTTGATGCGTATTGCGTTATTTGCATCCGGATTTCATGTCATAGGTATAATAAACGGTGTCGATTTATTGTACAAGTGATATTTAAGTTAAAATTTACTAGTCAATTAAAACCACGAAACGAAGCCTTCTTCAAACGGAAACAACAAGTTCTCGGTTATAAATATGTTTAAAGACCTTGTGATGATCTGGATTTAATTGAATTCAATTCAAGATAGTATAATAATTCTTTGTTTAAAAAAAGTCGTTCTTATTATTACAAAAGTCCTTCTGCAACACAAAACCACAATAATTCTTACCTGTATAGTTAACCATTGTTAATTGTTTACCATTAATTATTTACTTGAAAAAATATGTATATACTAACATATAACAAAATATTATTTTAGGTAACAAGATATTATCTAAAGTAAAACCTTTTATTTCTTTACAATACTTTGCATAGTATAAAACAAAGACCCCCGCCGCGGCTGTCTGTCTGTCCCTCTGCATGTTACGCTTAGATGTTTTAAACTACGCATGCGATTTTCACTAATGGAAAGAGCGTTAAACGAGGAAGGTGTCTATATACTAGTTGGTGCTCGCGACTTCGTCCGCGTTGAAAGATAAAAATTATAACACTTAATAGCGCCATCTATCTACCGTGGAACGGGTCGCTAAAAATATCACCAAGCAGTTTTACTCAAATCCGATAGGTGTCGCGTGACCCTAACTGTGACCTTACAATAGATAGATAGGGCTATCAAGTGTATCCCGGGGAGCGGGAGAGCGGAAAGCCGGAGCGGTTCGTTAGTTTGAAACCTTTTTCAATCATTCATTGCCATTCGGCTCTTCCAAAATATGTTTATTATGTTTATTCTGTGTAAGTTATAAATAAGGATTAATTTTTAAAATAACAATTTTGAAATAGTTATAACTTTTGGGAAGTATACTTAATACAATTTTTTTAATTCGATTAGATATAGGACAAATAAAAGTATATCTAAATGTAAAACATTCTCTTTATATAAACTACTATCGACTCACCGCGAGCATATACGAGTAATATGTATATAGAGTTTTATAAATATAGATGAAAGGCGTCGAAAAAACTGTTTTGTCTCGAATATACGTGCGAAGCGGGGCCGCTAGTAGGCTATAATTTATAATGATATGCAGACAAAGTTGCGGACATTAGCTTGTAATAATATAAAGTTATATGTTAATAAAACAAATTTTGTATTACATAGCTGCACGTTATTTTTGATAACGATCTCGAGATCGTGCGACCTACAATTTTGCTTAAAATTTACATAGTTTGTCGCCAAACAGACAAATGCGGCTCATTTTAAACAAGGCGTATTTTGTGTATCTAATTTGCATAACGTTGGTACTCTGGTACATACATTTCAATAGTATGACACAGTGACTAAATATGCAGTTTATTTACGAAGCAAATGTAAGTGGTTTTTAGGTCCACAAAAATACAATTTTTTGGATAAACGAAACGACATTATGACGAAGTGCCCCTAACTCATCTAAGTATATAATTAAATTGTACTTGTATGCAAAAAACGCGTACATTCACCATTAGACATTTTGTAAAGATCATATAGTTTATTTGGTATCGGGTTTCCCCTGTTTCGTTACCGAAATTGTCTGCAACGTTTAGTGGCATCACGACTCGTGCCTTTCAAACTGAATGCCATTTGAAAACTAGCAACTATATCACGAGACGTGGGAAATCCAACCATAAACGGCCGTCACGACAATGCACGGAACTGGTCCAGTCCACCTTCCAAATTTATGAATTATGAATATACTTTTCTGCTCGTAATCCAACCGCATTCCTAAAAGCCATTCATTCTACATCTTATAACAGCTGTGCGTGAAGTACGTTAACAATTTATTGTCATTGTTTCAGAAACAAAGCCGGCGTGTGTCTAAGTGTCCCGCAACAACGAACAGTGTAGTGTTAGTGCAGTGTACTCAACAATGAGAAGACGGTCGCGCTCCTAGACGATCCCACGCCGTTCAACATTATTATGCAAGCGTGTTCGTAATAGCACCTCATCGACATACGTTTATTGACTCAGTGAGTTGACATTTGCGCCAATGCCGACTGAATACTGAACGATGGCTTTAGTTAATTTCACGTTATCATCAGGCAGTGTCGCGACACCGTCACTCGTTCCTACAACACCATCACCACTGCGTCACGATTTTGATGATCTTCTATATTCTCCAATAGAACATCAATCCGATTACCCTGAGCAATCTGAGAACCAACCATTTGCTCCGCCAACAAATCAGAGGAAGTCGAAATTAAGGAAGCGTGCCGGTACCTCTTACTTGCCTCCTCCGAATCAGTATGCTCATTATCCGCGCCAAGAAAACATCCAACACAATCCTTACAATGCACAGTTACATACACAAGTATATCAACAGAACACACGACTGGATATACAGATAGAAAATCAACGAGTGCAAGAAGTAAATCCAGCATATGGCAATACTGGCCAATACGTTCATGATCCTAGTGGCGATTACGATTATGAACAAAGGAGACTGGGTCAAAGTGGTACTCATAATCCTGGTCAACAGTATAATCCAGGTTACGCGGACGCACCGTATCCACCAGCGACTAATCCACCCCTGAATCGAAGGTTTGAGGGGAAAACAAACCACAATGTGAATAACTTTAATTTTATAAGTGGATTATCATCTACACAAGCACCGATTCCTCCTCCAAGACAACCAACCGATACGAAAGGCGGTTCGACGAGTAATAATGGACAAACTCCATCAGATCGACCTCCAGGTTTCACCAAAGTTGAAACAGGAGGTGCCGGTGGAAAAACTCAGCTGCACGCGGTTCTCGATTACGACGACGATTACTATGACGACGTTCCAGGGACAGGTAAAATATTTAACTCACTTAGACCTTGTAATTATCAAATATTCTAGTCAAAGTTACAATTATATCTTACTGTTAATGTATTCAGCAAATTCTACAATAGTATTAGCAGAAATAATTATTAAAACATGATAGAACACGTAGATTGTTATCCGCGAAATAGTATCAATTGAAACGTCTACAAGCCAGCGAAGTGGCGGCACGATCGATCCAATTACTTCCACTATCAGTCGATAGCAGACAGCCTTCAGTTGTGGTACAAGTACGAGTAACTTAAAAAGCGGGTATTCATGGACTTTATAGCGATTTCTATTTATACCAAGCGATTCAGGAAGATTTGTTAACATGGGAAAGTTTAATAACATAAGAAATGAAGTCCTTGGCACTTTTGCGCTATACTGCATAGTTTTCGAAATATTTCTGAAAAAATGGTGTAACTTTTTACCAAACAATATGTGGACTGTAAAGAACAATTTGAAGCTGGAATGATCTCTAATGTTTACCCAAGTATAAAAATTCTACCATAATCTTAAAGGTGGTCTAAAATAACTATTTCCTCATAAAACTAAAGCTCGTCAATCATTAAAGCTTTAATGAGTGAAGGCTAATGTTTATCTTAGAAATCTACGAGTACATTTTAATTCTCGCTTCAGTTCTTGACATGTTCCATTCGTTAGGCCTTCGATCTTTTTAATGCCCAAACAATGGACAATCTGCGATGGACATAATGTCCTAAAATGGTCATAATGTCCTAGAAATTTACAAACCTTAACTGGTACCACAATTTAAGGCAGTTGTAAGAACGAATGTGCAGATTTTTTTAAGAAACGTGATCATATACAATCGTTAAGATAGCAATCAGTTAAACAATAAATATTACGAGTAACTTCTTTTGTGGTAATATTTAAAGGTGAGTTAAGATCTTCATAATGTTGACGTAAAATTTACACTGACAAAATAAAAAAAGATTATGTATATAACAATAATATAAATTGAAATGGTTCTTATGTCAATGGTAAAACAACTTAGTGGTTTCAAGGAAGTACTTATCCCTTCTTTGACAATAACGATATTTTCAATTTTAACAAAAAATAAAACTTATTCGCATAATTCACTTTTTATTTGACTACACCAATTGACGAAATTGGTTTACGATATGCGAAGAGGAACTGGTTTCTTTATTCCAACTTCAATAAATTTATGTCAAAATTATCGAAATTTCGTTTAATGTTTTATTTTTTTATTTTATTGAATTACTTCTTTAAATTACGGAATGGGCATATATTGATTTATTTATTAAAAAAAAAGTACTAAATACAAATCAAAACTTTGCCACTTTATTTGTTTAAATTATTTCATTGTAAACTGTAAGTTAACCTATGTTTTGCAATATTCCCAAATATTCTTTTATTTATTATTCTCAGCCAGATAGGAATAAAGTTAGCAGCGATGTGGAGACATTTCACTAAATTGAGACCATAAAAAATATTTTTGGGAAATTTTAACACTTATAAAATAAAGTAAGTTTCTTTGTTTCTCTAAAGTTGGTAACATTTCTATTAGTAAATTTACTATGTACTTAGTTCTAAAAATGGCTCAATTAGTTTAATAAGTTATAAAACTTTCTTAAAACATTCTCAAAAAATTCTTTAAAACAAGAAGCAACGTTGACCGTAAAAATAGTACGATTCTATATGGTCTTCTATAAAGCCTTTCAAGGTTATTAAACCTATTTATGCTTGCGCTTCAAGTGTCCCTAGCACACAGTATAGTTATTCCCACAAGTTTTTTCATAATGTTAATATTAATTTATATTATTGTCTTTAGTTTTATTATATTTTGTCTTCAGATGTATAATATCGTCTGTGGATTGTAAATGATGATAATAATGATAGATACACAAATCTACATCTCTGAGAACTTTTAGGTATATTTTGTCCATTTCCTCATATATCCATTTCTCAAGCCGTCTAGTTCCCAAATAGTTCCCTGAAATTTTTATTCCTGAACTTGCGACCCGACTTGGCTTCGCATGGAGCGTTTTTTTTCTTTTTTTCAGTAAATCATATGTAACATTAAAATATTAAAAATTAAAATAGTTTTACACTTCAAACTATGCTCCGCGTTATATTCAAAGCAATATAACGCCTGACATTATACTTTTATCAAGCGTTGGATCTTTATTTTTAGATAGCGGCCTGCGGCCTCATCTACGTGTAATATTTAGCCTATGTCCATCTTGAAATTCTTGTCTAACCATTGGTGAAAGAATGTTTTACATCTGATGAGTAATTTCGAAGATTACCTCCTATGTAGGACGATACGATACAAACAAAAACATACGCCGACACAAACTTTACCTTCTTAGTACGAGTTAGTACAATATTAGTCAAAAGTTGATTGAGTTAAAATAAGGTAACTAAAAACTATTCGAATAACTATGACTGTTTCGTTTGAAAATATCACTTAAATATGTGTCGTTTTTTACAGTTTGGAAAATAAATGACTCATGCATATAAACGATTTTCTTCTAAATATTACTTAACACCAACTAGCGGCCATTAACTTAAGTATTTTTACGAGTTACATATTGCAACGAAATATGTTCACTTTTAAAAGCCAGAGAAACTTTTGGCAGCGACCTTGGTTTCGCTTTCAAACTATGTTAGGTATCATCACGAGAGACATTCGTTTGTAATTGGGCCGCTTCATTAACGTCATAATCTTACATCTACACATACATTACTACGTTGATATTGAAAATTATTAATAACTTTTATATTGAGCAAGCAATGAACTGTTAACATATCAGAAATATCTTGACCTTGCTTTTTGAGGAGAAACATCGTATATATTACACAACTCGATTGAGAGCACTGTTCGGTTCACATTCACACAGCAATTGTTCTTACTAATTTAAAGCATATATTTCGATATTGGTTTATATGAAAAAAAAAAAATGTTTTTTTTTATATAAGATGCAAAAACTATAAATATATATTTAAATCTGGAAAAATATAATTTAATTATATTAAATCTTATGATTAGGTACGAGTATTCCTGGTGTTATGCTCTATAAAGATTTTTTTGTATAAAGAATAACTTGATTTCAATAAAGTTCATTTATAATTGTATAGTATCGTATAAAAATACCACGATATCGTATAAAATTTGTTAATACCACGAGGCAATACAGATTTTACATTGCGGAAAAACGTCTGAATATTGTAAGTATTAACAAATTTTATGTTATTTTTTAAATATCTACATTTCAAGGCCTTAAAATAAAACCTAACCCTTAAAATTACAAGGAGCATTGGTGTTGAAATCGAAAGTAAGATCGAATTTAGGAAAGGAAGGATTGAAAAGAAGCTGAATAGTACCTACTTCACGCCTGAGCAGGGCCTAAATGTTTATAACGTCTAGATTAGGCCCTATATGGAGTAAGCTTCCACCTCTGGGATAGATGCTCCAAAATACACCATATTACCTAAATATTTTTGGCATCTTGCAGTATCGAAATGTTCGAATCGTCGACGATCCAGTCCAATTTTATTCTACTAAGATTAGAAACCTTCAGTCGTATCAATATCAGAATAGATGTGTAGCCTCAGTGTTTGTTCTAATGATCGTAAGATCTTAAATCTGCTCCAATGAAAATTCTATGTGATTATGAAAAGTTTAAAATATTAATGCAGAATTACTTTGTCATTGGTCCCGTGTAAAACAACTAGCCATGCGGTTTCATCCGCCATTGAATTAATAAGTAGGTATTTATTTAGTACTCTTATGAGTTATTCCAATTGTTTACCACGAGTTTTTGCCACCATGCCCCTTCTCTGAATATTGATAAACTATGGTATATGGTGTATTTGCGCACGATAGATGCTGTAATTTAACTTCTACCTTGGACACGGTAATATGACAATACACGGTTCAGATGGGTGCAACTTTAAACAGTTATGACTGGCTTATTAAGAGCTTTTTCAACGTGCTTAAAGTAGGTTGCGCTGTGGACCCAAATAGAATTTGTAACCTTTCTGTGTTCCTAGATAGCAAGTACCCTAGCTATCATCAAGTAGATGCCTACCCTTCTTTTATTTATGTAATTATTATTAATAAAACGTTTGATTTTGAATTAATTGAAATAGATTGAAATTTTCAATGCGGCGCCGCCTTTTATGTCTGCTTGTCGGAATCGATGATGATTCAATTCTAAACATATTCATGCAATAAATGCTATGACATTTCGGGTTAACCTTGGTTTAGTAGTGCGGCTAGAAGTTAGTTCATTGTTCGCGCTCAAAATTTTCTGTAACGTTTTGGACGTATCTAGATTTATTTAAAAAAATATCATTGGTAAACTGTTTTGTATCATTGTAATGAATTAAATAAGTACTTAAGTAGTATTTTAATATTAATACCTATAATAATCTCTTTTATATTTTATTTTCATTTAGATATTAGATATTAATAAACATCCATGTTCTAATGATATAAAAACATAAAAACTAACTAATTATTTTCAAAAAATACTTATAAATAATTTAAATCTATTAACCCTTTGGTAGTAGGAACAGAACGCTGGGGGCATTGCCCCGTTGAATGCATATGCTTATCTTCTGGGCAAAGTAAGAGCCAGCATTCTGATCACCCGACGCCTCTACCAACCCTTTAGCCAGCTCCTTGTAAAGTTCATGAGCGGCTGGCCCCCACGGACCCATGGTCTCTACCGCAAGCGGCACAACTAACATATTAATATACAAGTATGCATTTATTAAGATGAAATTCTACAAAAAACATCGTTCTAAAAAAATTACTAATTTTGGTGTAACTAACACTGGCGAAAACTCAAAGATAGGCCTCGGATTCGAATCTACATCAACAGTGTTAGCAGCCGAGCGTAGTCAGTTAGTCACACAGGACTATCAATTATACTTGGAATTTGGAGTGAACGTCTATTTTGCATCTCGAGTCCATTTTCTCATCTCTATAAAGCTACATTCGTTGACAAATTATGTAATGTCTCAGTCAGGTTGATATGGCGAAATGAGGAGTTCGAATAACGCAAGAGTGTGTAAGAGGGGCCTGCGAGAGAGCGTCGGTCATTTTGCAGTAATATTCACATATTAATTTTCCTTTTAAAATTAATTTTAACAAACTAACTGGTCAAGTTTAGTATTGAAATTTAATTGTGGTGATTTTTGTGAGGCAAATTATGGCTGTGGTAATATGTCCGTGCAGTAAGTATGTTATTTTTGACTCATTATCTATAACTAATATTATAAAGAGACTATATTTTGTATTTTTGTTTATAATGAATAAACTCAAAAACTACTAAACCGATTTTAAAAATTCTTTCACCTATAGAAAGCTACGTTATCAGCGAGTAAAATACGCTATAGCATATAAAGTTACACGGACGAAGTCGCGTGCAACAGCTAGTTGAAATTATTATTATAGGACGTTTCTAATTTTTGTTGATTGAACCAATACTTTTCGTAATATTACTTACTACATGCATAACATAGGAGGAAGTTATGAATATATTTTATGAAGTATATGTAATTCTAACTGCTTTGTAGAACGATGCTTAAATGTATTTAATTTTTGTACTTCACAGCCTGTTTTATTGTGTCAAATTCTTAAGAACATTTCTTTACATTTAATATTATGAAATTTTGCATAAACAAAGTCAGAAAAAGATCTTTCATAGGTACTTAAAAAAGTGCTGTTCCCGAGGATTATCTATTAGATCATCTTAACATAAAAATAAAACGCCTAGCAAAAGTACAAAAGCAATAAAAATGTCCGGCGTTATACTATATGCTATTACTCATATATTTTCTCAGGCGTTATATTTTGTATTTTTCAATGCGGACGAAGTCGCGGGCACCTGCTAGTAAAGATATAATTAATTCTTCAATGATTTTTCGATGAAGCGTTTCTTTGAATAGTTGCGTTTAAATTATTTGCAAATGCACTTTGGTGACAATGACACAAACGATTTTACACAAGTCCAGTATTACTACGAAAATGGCGGTCACATAAATATCTCAAGACAGCCCTTTCAAATACCGACCTTACATCGGGTATCAGACCAGTTTCTTTGTGTTCGACTTTATATACCTCTATGACTATTATGTAAGTAACACGTATAGAACTTACAAAACCAATTAAGGTTGAACTTATTCATATGTAGGTAGGTACTTTAAATTATACTAGTTTTTTCCCTCGACTCTGGCAGAGTGTACCTACTTCAGAGGTCACCAATAATTAGGGGTAACAATTACCTCTTTCTATTATACTTGTTCGTTATATATCTTAACGCATCGTATTTGTGGCTTTTATTAGATACAGATAAACAATTCTTTGTGCTAATATATATACCTACTCGTAAATGTATATCGTCGTTGTCAAAACAAAATCTGCTATGTGCAAAACGTAGTACTTTTAAGATATTGACAAAAAAGTTTTCCTGTAAAATTTTACATGAAGATTAATTAAAAAAAAGTATTTTTTTTATTTATTTGAAACTGCGTTATTATAAGTAAACTTACATTTAATTTAGAAAAAAATTTACTATTCCCGAAGTCGCGAGCAAAAACTAGTAGTAGTATGTGACGAAATGTAAAGCTATAAGTATATTCAATGATTTCGAAGTAGCTATAATATTGCTATTATACATTTGCCAGGCGTTGTATCTTTATAAGATAGCTGGTTACCGCAGCTTTGCCCTCATGGAATATATAGTCTATGTCTATCCTGAAATTTTATTCTAACTATTGGTGAAAGATTTTTTTTAAATCGGATGAATAGTTTCGAAGATTACCTACCACCTACATACAAACATACAAACTTTACCTCTTTATAATATTAATATAGATTACCTAAAGATGGAAACCGAGTCATATTAACTAATACATATATCTCTAAAAACAAATATTTTATTATCACAGTTCCGAGACACGCATTTTCTAATAAAAGTGAACATAATCTGTGGAAATTAATTATGTTGCATTCGAAATTTAAACGAGATATTTATTATATAAAAAAATAACGCTAACGCTTCTGGTGTTATGTTACAGTGCCAACCAGTTTTGTGTTCCGATGATTGCAAACTATGCAATATCTATATGTAAATTAATCAATAAAAATATGGAAATCTGAGGATGCGGCATTGACCGATCCATCTATAGATCGGAAGCGAGGTCAAAAATAGTTTGGAAATGAACACTCATTTTTTCTTATTCGCATATTTAATTAATAGAAGGAAAACCGCAATGTAACATAAAATGTCAGTTGACATTACAGATTTAACAATAAATTTAACATCGCCATGCGGTTGCGTTCATGCCGTGTGTACTTACATAAAGGTCGTAATTCTCCTGTTGACGAAAATTAATGAATAATAAAGATATCTTTATTATAGAGAATAATGGTTTGGCAGAATATACTGAAATGCGAAATAATAATTTAACATTCAATTTTAACAGTATCTAGGGTACAAATCGCGAGGAAAACTGTCAGTATAAAAGACTAATATACTAAAATTATATCCTAGCAGAATCTAATCTATCGTTTAATTAGACTTTTTTAACGCCATAGGTGCTGCAAGTGCGCTGCCGGATAAGGATAAGGGATAAGGAAAGTATAGACAGGGCTCTAGCATCCCTTACTCATTCGCCGAAACACAACAGCACATAATATGCTGTTATTTCACTATGGTCTTCTATAACGGGGTGGTTACTGCTGCCAATAAAAATGGAGCAAAAATTATACTTAGGATTCTCTAGTACGTTAGTTCAATGGGTGCAACAAAAACCTATTTGCCTTGACAAACACAACGTACCTACATAGAAAATCTAGAGCGATATATTAATGTGCATTTCAAAGTTCGATGTAAAGTGGTCACTTTTAGTGTTGCGTCTTTTTAAAAAGTATGTGGCAGTTAGTATCAGGTTCTTAAATTGTCATTTTGTCGAACTGCCTACTTTGGTTACAAATATCTGGCGATTGGTTAAGAATTCCAAATTCAAATCTATTTCAAATATTGCTTATGTTTTTGTATTTAGAATTTTGTGATTCATTTGTTTTCGCCTCATTTGATTTTCCTTCAACGTCGTTTACGAATTCGAGTTCCATTGTGGCACCAGTGCTGCAGAAACAACTCGAAGAATTAATTATGTATATGGGACAGCTATTTCAAAAGAAAACATGGTACGTGTTCCAACATTTTCGTTCTGGAAATTTTGACCTTCAGAACAAGCCCCGTGGACTGCCGGAGATCCAAGTTGATAACGAAGAATTAAAAGTAATTGTGGAAACGGATCCATCGCAAACCACAGCAGAGTTGAGGAATGAAACAGTTTTAATTTACAGCAAAAGAACCAAATAATCTATTAGATGGCCAAAGTGCATAATATGGTACATACTTTGATTAATTAAATACATAATTTTATAGTTTATAAATTTTTTGTTATTTTTTTTCTACATTAAACGCCAATTTCATATGCGAGGACCTAATAGTTACGTAAGAGGCGACAATAATTTCTATTAAATCACAAAAGTTTATCAATTTGATAGGTTTTCTTTGTGACAACATGCTTTATGATTGAATCTCTTTGAAGCAAGCTCTTCAAGTTGTCTACATATAAATGTAGATAACTACAGTTAAATGAGAGATTAGAAATTTCGTAACCCCCTGACCTGGATAAGAAAAGATGACGCGCCTAGCCTTGCGATTATGAAATTACTAGACGTTGTTTTTCCACGTGTGTAATATTATATGAGAGTATCCTTAGCTCATTTCTCATGCATATCTTTCGTTTACGTGAAATAAATATTACGAGCATTTAAAATTTAAAATTTAAAAAAAAATAAGGAAAAATATTTTTGTATCAAATTTTGCTTTTGTAAAAACTAGAGCAATTTTTTAAATTTTAAAGATAAATGACAGATTAATACATTTTTTCCAAAATTTTGTTTTAATTTAAGATTAGAAAAGTTTTTGCTCGTTTTTTTATTTCAGATTTGTAATAAACAATAGGAAATAAATGTAAAATAACAATAAATCAAGTTCAAAAATGAATATTTTTTTAGTGTTCTATAGATGCGGCGTAGCAAGCATAAAGCTCCGAAATCTGTGGTAGTATTAAAATCATGCTTACAATCTTAATGCGAGATTGACACGCAAATCCAAATGTACATTGCTTTTATAAAAATAAACTAAATAACAGTGTTCTGTACTAACGCATCAATGTATACTGCACAACGATATTGATTAGGCTGCAAGCAACAAACCGCTAACCAATACATCTGGTGTAATACAACACGTGTTCGTGTCACAGGGCCGCATTTGGAAGCGTATAATTTAAAAATACGTAAGAATATAATTTAATGGGATGTTTGATATACAAATGAAACAACAAAATAGTACATGATTAAATGAATATTTAATAATAATATTTAATAATAGTTTAGTTTTATTTTTAGATATATGGATGTTTGTTATATGTGATTATATATATATTTGATTGCTATATGGTGACATCTAGTGAGCCAGATAGAAAGTAAAAAAAAGTTACAATATGAGATGGGTATACTGGTTAAGTACTATTTACTCTATGTTAATATACACTACAAAGGATTGGAACACCCTACCGGCGTCTGTGTTTCCGAGATCATATAAACCAAATCTTTTTAAAGTTCTAGTGAATAGACATTTTCTGGGTGAGCTCGCTTCATCGTCGACCTCGTCTTTGGTGTACAGCTAGATGCTGCATCATGAATAATGCTGGAGCAGCAAACCCATTAATAATAGTAAAAAATCTCTTTAATAACAATTATTCTTTGATTAAGTGTTAAGGCAAAAAAGATATAGTTTTACCATTAATTGAGCTATAATACATATGTAATGCTCACCTACTATTACGACGCATTAAACACCATAGATTTTCATTCATTTAGTTTTCCACATTGTTTGATGTAACAACATTGTAAAACAGTCTTTCTTCCGCAGTAGAAAACAATACGTAACTAATACGGAGTTAACAGGATGTTTGTTATTCATTTCCAGGTGTTTTTTGTGAAGACCCATTGTAAAGACAGACGTTGAAAAAAGTTTTCCGACAAAGACGTCATGTTTGTCAAGCCTATGCGTAACTGATACTTGTTGTACTGTCAAGGATTGTAATTATTTAACCTACATTAATTTGTTTTGCAAGAGCTAACAATAATTAAAAGCAAAGATGTGATCGTCAATTAAACTGTGAAATATGACCAAGTTAAAATTAATAAACCTATAAGGTTTAGTAATAGATGCTAGGCGGGTATTTTTTTTAAAATATTTTTAGATGATTCCTCGGTAACAGTACTTTTTTTCTGAATGTACTTTTCTTTATGCCTGACAACGTAACGTGAAATATCATGACGATCGTTTGAGTAATAAAGGCGAACGAAAAAACTAATTCAATATCGCATTGTTTTTTTAAATTGAGGTACGCAGATAGGCAGACGGTCCACTTGATGGTAGGTGGATACCGTCGCCTATAACATAGGCGCTGCAAGTGCACTGCTAACTAAATATTTATAATATTAGTCAGTATAAATTCAAAGGAGTTCATAATTAAAATATCTTATATTGCAAAGTTTTAACTGACTATTTTCAGATTCGGACCAACCAGCAGTGACACCATTACAAGGGCCTATACTGTTGCGTAACGGTTCAGTTCCAGTCGTTCCACTTACTTCGTATCCAACAGTCAACAACGGATCCTTCTACCAAATACCTGTAAGCTAAATTTTATATTATAGGTTGTGGAAATAGTTTATTTGTATTTTATATACAAATTCATTATATTATATTTTTTTAACATTTACATTGATTTATATTATTTATACATATGTACCATTTTGTTTGATAACTTGTTGCCGTTTTGTAGGTTACTGTATTATAGAAATTTTAGAACTTGTGATAAAAAAACTGTGACAAGTAGTTTTGAGTGTCCTACTCTTCATGTTAAGCTAACATTAATTAAATAATTCTGAAGAGACAAACAGGTAAAAATCTGAGTGTGCAATGTCAAAGCTAAGGGGTGCGGAATATGATAAGGATAAGGTGCTAAGGATAGGATAAGTCCATTAATGTCACAATTTTTTTACGCTGCTAGTATTCAGCATTCAAAATGTATAAATTAATAAATATTCAATAATATTTAATAAATATTCAAAATGTATAAATTTTCGTTACATTTACTCATTTTGGCGGACAGAAAAACAATAGAAAAATAGGGCAAACCGTTTTTACGTTTTATTTATCTGGTTTCACAATTTTAAATTATTTTATGGTTTAATGATATCAAAACCAGGCAGATACAAACAGATTTTACTGCAACTTTTTACTTATAAAATACGAAATAACTTTTCCCCCAATCTACTATGATACTAAATATACATACGATACTATGTTCCGGGACATGGCAGTTCACATGACAGAACATACAAATTTGTGTGTATATATACTAATTAATATAATAGTGAGTCTGTCAAAACTAACATCTGTCTTGTGATTCCTTGAAATTATAGCAACAGTAAAATAAGGGCAGTCATTCGGTCAAATACTAATTAGTTGACACAGCAGTTAAACACCAGCTCGTGTGTTACTTAAACAACATAACAAACAAAGTATGTCTACTTAAAGAAGACATCTTAGCCAATCATCATTTATTAACAAGTATCCAGCTACAGTGTGATGAAGATGATGTGGCTTAAGTTTACTTAGTCAATATTAATGTTTACAATCATATAAAATTGTAGAGCGATATTACAAATTGTTAATCCGTCCTTATTTCGTCCATATTACAATAACAACACATATTTGGAATTGCTCGAAGGTACAATAATTGATCAGTGGATGGGACATTTTACTTTTCCTTATCATGCGTGGAAATAGAAAGTTATTATATAAATTATTATTTCAGAATAAAATTTGCAGTTCATAAGATTATAATTTAATATAATGTATAGATTTAGTAATCAAAATGAAAATCTTAACATGCTTATTCCTTATATTCTATACAACTAATAAAAACAACTATATAAAGACTTTACAAAAAGGTCTACATAAAAAGGTATACATAAGTATACTACTACTATATAAAGGCCTCTTTTTAGGCTGAGACTGCAATTTGCCGTTACAAACAACAAAATATGAATTTTAAAATGTCTATCTGTCAGAGTAGAACATAGTCTATTTTTTATCCCAGAATTTTTGAAATCAGGGGAAAATATCTGGTTTTTTTTCGACTGTATTTTTGACAACCCGCTTGCCCTTAAAGTTAAAAGAAATTACAAGGTATTTTAGTATCACCTGGTTAGATTACAACATTTTCTAAACTAACTCGTAAAAATAAAGCGATAGATATTGTCATCGACAATACTATTAATTTTGAATCCTGTATTGAGTTAGCTAATAAGTTGGTTACTTCATTTTAAAAGTTGCTTTATTTTATTTTATAATAACTAACAACCGTTATAAAAGTAACTACAAGAGAAATTATACGAGCTCAATTTTCATATTCATGACTAATTTTTTTTAGTTGTCTGAAATTTTCCGTTTTGAAGGAGCCATATCTAAAAATATAGGATAATTATTTTCTATGTTGTTTCGTATTTCGTTTGTTATTTTCCTGTAAGCTTTTTCAATAGAGGAGTTGGTTTGGATTTATTGTGTAATCATTATATATATGGCCCTTTTACCATGTGTTGCTATTGTAGGTCTGTTAAAAATATACGATAATCATACCTTAAGCGTGAACTTCCAATTAACAAGTTTTCTTAACTTCAATAGCGGAAGATCACAAAGTGACGTAAATGAATTATCGACTCAAAGTTACACAGTCTGTCACCACTTACTTGTATGCCTACAGGGGCATTGTTCCGCAATGCAATCAGTAAGAAGTGTTAATCGTATGTAAACTAGAAGCTAAACGCGAAGTGAAAATTCGAATTCGCGAACCGAAAGTTTTAGAGTCATTATACATTCTCGTGTAATTATTGTAATTTGCTTAATGTAATGAAAAAAGGACGTTGCTAAGGAATGAAGTACAGTTCAGCTTTGTTCAGCACACTTACCAAAGTACAAGTATATAGATATTTTTATACCATTTCTTATTAAGTATCACTTTATCTATGTTCAAGTTAATAATTTGTGATGCTATGGAGGTGACATGTTCTCAGTCTGGCAGATAATATCATGATAATATTGGCATAACAAAACCAATAAAATCTCTTCTTCTTAATATATGTATTACATTTGTCAGAATATTCGTTGTCATGGCACTCAAAGTACTACTATTTGCACTATCTTCCACCACTTCTTTTTTACTTCAGTATTCCTGCCACGTGTGTAGGAATATTTAAGGGACTTTTATTTGTATATCACAAAACGGGAGGCGTACTTTGTATCTTGTGTTATTTACTTTGAACAATAACATGCTGTATAGCATCATTCCCTTACGCATGTTAAAACTGCAATAACATGACCATAACATGTAAATATCCTTAACACGGTCATGTTATGTTATTGCAGTTATCTTGAAAATATAATGCCAAAGTTATAAGTAGACTACTGGTTTTTAAGTAGGCATTTAAGTGACACAAATATTAGAAAGTAGACTAATGTAGGGGTTAAAAAGCGGGCAATAGTCTGGTATCTTTTTCTTTTTCCTCATACACATAGGGCATAATTATACCAGCTCCAATTCATAACGACTATATATATACGTTAATGTTAGAGAACAAACTTCCTTCGATAAGAATTTCCGTTTCGTAATTTCGCTTGCACTACTCACATAACCTCTGGCGTTTTGTAAAGAGCACTGTCAACAATATTCTCAAGTGAACAGATAGATAGGTAATAGGTATATAAGAAGTAGACACTGCGTTGAAACCGGCCGGTTCTCGTCTACCTTCAAAGCTTACACTCGGGCCTTGGCACGTAATCGTGTGTAAGCATTATGACATGGCCATTAGGCAGAATTCAGAGCAAATCAAATTTCGTTGAATAAATTTCTTGTACCGCATATTATATTACAATATACATTTATTCTGCATTTGCATTGAAAATAAAAATCAATGGCCATACCATTCTGTTACATCTCTATGGAATCTGTGAAAAAGATAACTAGTGAGAACGAGAAATATAACCAGTGAGAACTACCCAACTTTCGGTCAGTTTCTGGACCTAGTAATGGGGCATGGTAAATACGGCTTGAAACACTACTAGACAATCATAATTTGAGAATCATAACTGCATTGTCAGAAGGTACCATGGATGTAAATGGTGATATAAAGAAATTATATCAATCTATATCCCGATGAATGGGAATGCCAATTAAGGCCGCAAGTTATTTCCATTGGTTAAAGCTTTACTTTGACACTTTATTAGGATTATGATCGCGTAGGACCGCAGGAAATGTCCACACCAACCACGCGTCTGACTCACACGCGTGGGCTACTGATCAAGCGTATCATGTGAACAGTTTATTAGATTTATGCACAGTCGTAACAGAGGAACGGACATATAATAAGTACCTACCGGCCGAAAAGTTCAAGTAAAAATTTCGGGTTATTTTACTCCAATAATGTTATTTTTTTTAAGGTTAAAGGTTGCCAGACAGACTAACAGTTTACTTTGTGGGAACTGTTTTTATCGTAAATTGAGTCGGGAAAGAGATATTATCAAAAAACTGTTTTTAGGCGTCATTTTTTTAATATGGCGGCGCAAATGGCAAAGTAGAAATTCGGATAGAGCACATCGAAATCTATAAAGTCACCAATTTTTAAAGCTCCCGAAAAACTTTTCAGATAGCTAACCTCTTTTTTCAGCACCAAATGACTAATACCTATACCTACATAATTTTGCCACAACTGGCCTAAATTTTCATCAACGGAACTAGACCTTCATTACCGTTGATGATAACTAAAAGTTTTATCATTACTAATAACAAAAAATATTACTTTAACTATTATTTACATTAGTTATTTGGTGATTTTAAATACCTACTTTTAATAAAAAGATGCAAATTTTTTTACCGTGAAATGCGTGAACATGTACCTACGTGATTAGCATAACAGCTAAGATTTTGACAATAAATTTCTAAGTCCGAAGTAAACGAACCCATTGCCGCTAGATGAGTCACAACGCATCACAATATTTACGTGAATTGAATTGAAAAAAATGGAAACGATGGCAAATATTCAGCAAAATCGTTTAAATCACACCGAACAGAATGCGTAAGGTCCTCTGCCTTCCTGATATAAGGTTCCGTACCTTTGGTGCGTAAGCAAGAAACGTAAGAGCCCATTTTCTTATCCTCTTTATGTTTAACTTAACGAGATTGACTCATGACCTAATAAAGACCGCGAATCGACACTGGATCTTAGCTGCTTTTGACCGGTTCTACTGGATAATTATGAAAAATACTGGTTAATTATGGAAAATAAGTCCAGCAGTGTACATCTTACTACTAAGATGATGATGTTGAAGATGAGTGAACGCACTGTTACATTACGAGTACTACTCGCTAGCATGTGAGGCTACTATGAATAATAGTTTCTATTTCCTCAGAAAAATGCGCGATCCCAGGTTCTATGTACATATTTATTCTGAGACGGTTACGTATAATGAAACGAAATGTTAATATGTATTTAAAGTTCATATGTAAAATTATGCTCTCGGCAATGTAGGTAATACGCGAATCGGTGAGGCGCCGTAATAACTCGCTGAAGGCTGTTTGGTCACTAATTATTTTATTTGAGACGTCTGCGCGTGCCATTCATTATCTCCACTCATTCAGGTTCGATGAGCGATCAAGTGAAACGCGCTACACACGTGAACATTAATTCATAGATATGCAGGTTCATCATTCGTTGTTGGAAAATAGAACTTATTAACTAAATATAAATGTAGGATCTCTTTATCTTAACTTTTAATCAAAGGAAAATAACTAGTCTGCCTAATTATTTTTTATGTTGTGTTATGTTTGAAAGTATATTATATTATATTCATGGGTATATAATATAATATAATAATATAAAACCGCATCAAAATCCGTTGGGTGGTTTGGAAGAAGTAGACAGAGGCGAACAGTTTCTGTCACTTCGTTGCAAAATATTGTTTTTTTTTTTACAATAAAAACTTAATTAGGTTTTATTATACATGCATAGATATAAATAAACCTTCCGTGAAAAATTATCTAACTGATGGTAAAAGCTGCATCAAAATCCGTTACGAACTGTACGAACGAACGAACGAACTGTCGCGGAAAGCGCCTTCAAATTATACTATATAAGGTTAATAAATCCGAATAACAAATATAATCAGAATAAGTGAGTAAGTGATGCCCTTAAAGTTTCGGCAGCGAATTTTAATGTGTTTTTTTTTAGTAAAAGAAATTAAGAATTAGCCATTACTACACGTCGTAAACCTTCAATATAATGCTTTTAAAAGATTCCCAAAGGATCTCTCCAATTATTTGCACAAAAACAGAAACTGGCACGACATAAAATCGCACAATAAATCAACACAAATAAGTCGAGGCGCCATAGTCGAAAAGGCTCTTTTTTGCTCTAAATATGCAAATTTATTTTATCCTACGCAAGGTTATTGACACAATTGCTTTGTGATTTTGTGAATAGCAATCGCTCATTTAATGATATAATTTATTTTAGATGTTATACCTAACAAAATAACTTCGAAGTTTACCTTTCCACAGCTTAGTATCGCGCACTCAAAATAAAGCATTTTTGCCATACAAGTAAATTTCATTACTGAAGTCAAAAGAACACAATATTTAAAGACTAGCTGTTCCCGCGACATCGTACGCATTGAAAAATGAAAATATATGAGTTATAACACCCTGATATCTTTATCGCTGTGACCGGTGGCGCCGCAACTGTTGACGACATTTGCTTTATTTTTTAAATCCCTCAGGAACCTAACATTTTTCCAGGACAAAAGTACCTATCGTATATTATTATGTTAATCCAGATGTGCCATATTTCACACATACAAACTTTAGCCTGGACAGCCTACAAAATCTAACAAGATTAACATGCACAAACGAAGAATCAGACTAACATTATCAAAACAGTGTTTTATTTAAAGTTTCGTTACTAACTAAACATTTGTGTAACAATTATTGCGATTTGTGTTCTATATTATACTTTCCAAAGGGACAGCCTTCCAAATATGTTTTTAATCGAATAATACAAAGTTTAGCTGATTAAAATTTAGTTTTTACTCACATCTCATCGTATATGGTGTTGCTGTGTTGAAAATATTAAGTATCAAAAGTATTAAAAGTATAAGTGTTGAAAATATTTAAATCTCCCAAGTATAGGGAGATTTAAATGAAAATTTGTTATCTACAAACAAATCTTTAATGATTTTTTTTTAATACATGCGTTATTGTAATGCTTAGGTTCGAGATTGATGAATTTGTATATTATTATTATTCTTCATAATAATATTTGTTGAAAATTTATATGTTGAATATTTGAATGTGTACGAGTCCTGTGTAGTACCTACCTATTCAAAAAGTTTTTTAATCATTAAAACCTGTGATTCAAATTAAAAGGCTTTTGGACAGTCATTTCTTAGCGAACAAATGCCAAGTGGTTATAATATAAAATATATATGTACATCCTTAAAATTAGCCTACTCAATTAAAGTGTAGGCTAACATTTAGAAACCACTTTATAGAATTTATATGCTTAGACTTCAAAACTGTAAGTAAAGAAACTTCGAAATTGCAAAAGTTTAAAATGACAAACAAACAGACATATTTGCCTATTAATATCAAGGTGAAACGATGAGACATATTTTCTGCAAAACAAAGTCTTTATAGCAGTACAACGGAAACCATTATTCTGATCAAGTTCGCTTTATCGCTTGCCATTCTGAATTACAATTAACATTTTTACGTACGTCTAACCGCAAAAATTCAAAACATGTATAGAACAATTTAATTCTTGTATTTACCGCAATGCATTTAAGTTATGTTACATATTCGCATTTCAAAAAGGATATCAACTGTCGCATATGTCATAAGACATGTTGTTAGAAATACAGTAGGACGTGTGTAGCGCGAACCTTCAGTACATACCGAGAATCGGTAGTGTTTCTGATTTTTTCTATAGCAGCCGCTTACGCCTCGTGCGGTCTTATTTTTGTTTCTATTCAGACAATTAGCAAGCGCATTTGTAGCAAGACGTGTAAAAATATATGTTGCTCGAGTAATAAATATGGGATCACTTTTGGTATGTTATCTTTAATATATTTTCATACTATTATAGTATTCACTTATTTTTACAATTGAAATTAAAAGATAATTTTCTTTCACTAGGTCAACATAATATTATTATAACTTGTACTTGTGCAAGTAATACATCATTACTAACAACACTGCGCAGTACACTTTTTATAATAAATTATTGAGTATTAATAAGATATATATTTATTTATATTTTCTAACAAGTTTTTAAGTGTAGTTATTACATAAGTACTTATATGCTACTTATTTATTAATTCAGTATTTTTAATAAATATACTTATTTTAAAAGAACAGTATTAGCAATGTAACCTGTTATAGTCTTATTACGAAGTAACTTTCCGCGTCTGTTTATTGTTTATTAGTTCTTCAAATTTTTCCCCTATAGGTTATATCCTACTATAGGATATTTACTCACTAAAAGCTTTAAATTTTAATCGAAAGTTTAAAAAAAAAAACAAATAGTTGAGTGCTGTAAGACAAACATAAACCTCGGAATCCGCTTTCACTGAATGGATTTTGTCAAAACTTTTCTATTGCACTCATGAATTAATCCATCAAAATTTGCCGATCTCGATGACAACTATTTATTTATAACAAATTTGGTCCGCGGTAGTGACGAGTACAAAATTTATTGTAAATTTTGAAACAAAAATTTGTGGACCAATATTCCACCTTAATTCCTATTTATTAAGATATGGTAAAAATTATGTGCGGTCTGGAGTTAGTCCTTGTCTTAACACTTTTTCCATTTCTCTTTTCAGATACTTTGGACGGCGCTTTCGCTGGCTTTGGGTTATGAACTCCAAGGTCAAATCATTAGAGGAGTGCCCTGTGTCAAAAGAAATTTCCAACTGTATTGCCCAACAGCTGGAAATACATATCCATTGTAAGTTATTTTTCATTTTATTTACAGAATAAAAGAAAATTAGAATTCAAAGAACACGTTTTTGACACACGTTTGGTGTAGTGGCTTAGTAACCCTCTGTTAAGCAAACGGTCGTGGCCATAATATAAAACAGCAAATTGTACCTATATACTTACCTACACAAAAATCAATTGCCAACGGAACATAACTCTCAAGTGACCAATTTTTATGATATTTTTGTTGTGTTCGTAAAATTGCTAGAACAAGATTTATATGAAAGAAAATTTTTGGGAAATCGGAAAAATGGATAGTATTTTTATATGAGATATAAATATGGATAGGGCAACGACTGTCGTGTCAGATTAGGTAATAAAAAATGTACTCAGCATTTAGTTGGTATTCAATTAACAGTGTTCCTATAAAAACAAAACATTGTACCTACTTGCTGAACGATGAAAAAACATTGGAAAATACGTTAATTAACAGTTCCTCGGTGACTTTTTACTATATAAATAGCGAGACAATGATATTTTGTTTTTAGTTGTATTAGATTAGCTTGGGCCTAGAGATGACATGTCATTTTTGTTTTATCTAAGTACTTAAGGAGTTTTTCGTAGTGAAATCAATATCAATGTACTTTTAGTACAAAATATCTACTATCTAACTAACGACAAAAATTAAATAGGAATGCTAATTGATAATTCATTTTGCAGTACAGGACTTTTCTATAATTTTGAATTTTTAAAATGGCCGTGTTAATGCTTTTAACATTAAATGCAATTTTAATTTAATAATTACATTAATTATTCAAATTAGTTTATATCAACCACAAATGTTAAGATTACCTACTTGATTAATAAGCGCTCACATACGTTACTCACGTCTAAGTGAATCTACATTATTATTAGAAATTTGCATAAAATAGTTGCCATCACGAATGTGGCATTGTATTTTTTAAATTATTATTACATTAAAAATGATTGACGAGTCCGTTAGATGAGTGGTTAGGCTAACGCTCTATCTCAGAAAGAAAGAAAGAAATATACATAATGTATATTTGCTTGATTGGTCCCGGGTTCGATTACCAGCAGGGTCAACTTTGAAAATGTTCTTTTAAAAGTTGCCTCTGGTCTGAATTTTGAAAGTAGTGGCAGGGCACGCTGGCACAATACAAGGATGCAAACTACGAGTAACGAACACAAACTAAATTACCTTTTTAATAAACTAAATTAATTAACTAAATTATTGTTTTCAATTTCAGAGATAAAATAGAAACATTTATAGACGAGAACAAAGCGTTAATAAAACGTATGTACGGCTCCTTCACAACTCCGGGTGGGAATCGGGTCCGGCGAGCTCCGGGTGTGCCGGACGTCCATTCCGGCGATTCATACTTCCGTCATGTGAGGCAGGCGTCTAATACGCAGTTACCAGACGCACAGTCCGTTAACAACACTGGCAGGTACTATTAACGTTGACTTTATACAGTTTTAATTTTAATAATATTTCATTGCCACTTTTATAAAGGACTAAGTCTTTGTCGATAAAATTACAAAGGGTTAAAAATATAAATTGTTAGTGTCTATAAAATTAGGGTGATTTAAACTGCATCCTAAGAATTGTAGAATAAATATATAAAGTGTTGTAAGAAAAAGGAAATAACGATTATCAGTAAGAGAATAATATGGTGAAAAAGCATCACTGTAGAATATAATGGCTTGTAGTTTGGTGTCTATTTATTTATTTCTTGAAGTTTTTGGTCTATTTAAATCCATATTTAATTAAAGTGCTGCATTCTTCTAGCGACCTGCTCCCGGCTTCACCCGGGGTGCAATTTTTATATATAGAAACCTTCCCCGTTTATTTCTCTTTCCATATGTTAAAACTGAATTACAATCGGTCTACTCGTTCTCGAGTATAGAAACCAATTAAAAAATTTCAAATACATTATATAATTTTAAAAAACCAATTAATTTCAGGGTAGACGCTTGCGAGAGTAAAACGGAGATTACTACACCGTACTGGGCACTGAATTCAGCAAGAAAACTTCGAGCTATTGTAAACACGATGCATTTTGAACAGGCCATACATCAAGAAGTGTGCAGGTAACCACTTCCTTACATAAGACAATCCATACTATTCCTACTAATATGTATATAAATGTGGAAATAACTCTGCCTGTGTGTACGCTTTCACGCCTTAACTACTCTAAATTTAAATTTAGGGTTTCGGAAAAAAGCCAAGATGATGATCCTGATAAGAAACCCCGAAAGAAACTCAGGATACTGTTCTTTTTGTCATCTTTAAAATATAAAATTATCAAAGATGTTCCAATCAAAATTATCAAAATCTAATTTTTTGAAGTGAAAACTTCTTCAGGCGCGTTAGGCACTTTTTGTATGGAGGAAATACACTGAACTCGCGCCCGTCATGCTCAGTGACGCTCAATTTGTAAAACTATGATTTATTTTTATTTATTTTTTTCAGTAAAAAGACAACTTCAAGGTGCTCAGGCGATTGTGGATGCGAACAAAAATACAAATGGCATCGACTCCTAGCATATGACCCACACGATGATTGCGCTGGCATATTTATGGACTGGTTTTTATTTCCATCCTGCTGTGTGTGTAGGTGTAATCCTTAAAATTTGATGAAAAACACTGAGCATAAGCATAACTTGAGTGATTCGATGGCTGCATATCCTAACTATTGATATGTCCTCCATCCAAACAACACTTTAATTGCACAAAAGCGCTTTAACACTGAAGTGAGTAGTTGGCTTTAGTTGCTTGAATACAGAGACATAAATGTGACCATAAAGGTCAGTTCACACCGGAAAACCTTTGATAAATAATACACCGAACACGGTGCGGCGCGCCCTTTTTAAGATAGCAATATAATATAGCACTCATTTACGTAAATATGTTAGCTACACTTATGTACCTAACAGCCAAGTCAAGTTCAAGTCAAGTCAAGTCAAGTCAAGTCGCCGTCACTACTCGCGTACTCACTAAACATTAACTACAACTATAACTTTTTGTTGTATATAAATTAAATTATATTGCTATCTTAAAAAGGGCGCACCGCCTTGAATTCCGATGTGAACTGATGCTAGTAAGCAAGTACAATAAGAGCCAGTTCACACCGAAACGAGACGTGACGCGACGTGACGAGGAAGAATTCATATTTTGTTAAGTTTTTTATTGTAAATGATACTAACTATACTCTATTCTGTAAGTACTATAAAATACATATAAACATCACTATTAATTGGTGGTATTGTTTTTAAAATTATTACCCACCGTACCACTGGGGGTATGGTCGGTGGTACGGTGGGTCAGAAGCGCTTTACAATACGCATATTGCAACGTTGCAACATTACACGATGATTATACAAGATGTATAATCAATAAGTTCTATAAAACGTGCGCGCCGCATCGCATTTCAGTGTGAACTGAACTGACGCTAAGAGCGTCTACCGAATATACGAGTAGGTAATGCTGAAAAACTCAACTTTACGTTTGTATGGACGTGTTTGTATGGATTTAATTATAAATATCTAGGTACCGTAACAGCTAGTTCATACATAGGTAATTGTGGCCAAGCTGTTTAAGTAAATTTAAGCACAGATAAATATATTGAATTGGCGAACTGTTACGTCCAAACTATATATATATAGTTTCCTTTACTTTGCTTACATTTTTTATAAAAATAATTAATACCTATTTGGAATTATTCATTTTTATTGTCAACACATACCTACCTATTTACATATAGTTAAATATATGAGATTGGGCGCATTATATTAAGTTATAAAATTGTAGATTTGCTGTAGATGCTAATATAAGAACGCAGAATTTATCAAAAATTGTACCATTATGTAGCGAAAAAAAAAAAACACCTAAGTACACAGAATTAAAAAAAGTAACACTTCTTGGGAAAGTGAAATAACAATATATTCCGGCATGATTCCGACTCAAGATTCCGCTTAGTTTCTAGATTGTCATTTTGTAGTGTATACAATAGATGCAGAACAAGATTTTATTAATCGAAATGAATTTTCAATGTATAGATACTAATGTGACAAGTCTTGTCATTTGTATCTGACATGGAGAATAGAGGCAAGAAGAACCAACTCTATACAAAAAACAGTCGGTCACCATTAAATAGGAGGCGCTGTAATTGCATTTTAAGTACAGTAGTTTCATGAGCTAAGCAACTTCATTCTTACATACCAAACCCCAAAGCAACACAAGCACCATTCTGTCCAACTCTTAATGGTTGTAGCTTGTCAGTTTTTTAGATTAAGACAAGGACTTGGAAGGTTTTTCCAATGATATAAAAGTAGTAGAAAAAAAAATGAAATAAAAGTAGCAGATTAAAACTTTAGTATACAGACCTTAAAAACAAACGTAGTTGTCGCTGAAAATTTTTATTAATGTGACATGAAAGGTTTTTTTCGCCAGTAATTTACTAACTATTTTTTTTTTCTTAAAAACTTTATTTTTTGAATAAATCTTCCAGATTCAAACTTTTTTAAATATAGTCTATTATGCACTGTATTTTTATCTAAGTTTTAATATAGACGAATATAACGGTTTTCTGCTAGTCCTCGCCTTTACACCCACATAAGTATTAGTCCTAAATGCCTCTATTCTCCATGGTATCTGAATATCGTCTGAATACAAATAAAAAAGTCTCGCGTAATCTTTAAGTTATATTAATAGTCTAAGTAACTTTTACAAGTTTTGTATGTTTTTTTTTAATAATTTAATTGAATGATTTTAGAGCTACTATATAAGTATAAATAATATTATTACAATTTTTTAAACATTCTATGATTTTAGTAATAGTGAGTACTTACCTATGTTTATTTCTATTTCATACTCATATATGTAGTTCATTTATAGAGTAGAAGTAGAGTAGAAGTACTTAATGATGAAACTCTAGTTCATACATAGGATATAAACATTATAGGTACCTACATATATTTAAGTATTCAACTATTTAATGAGTAGGAATAGCTACAGCTAAAGTTTTGATTAAAAATTATATTTAATAAAAAAAACACTGCCATTATATGTTTATGTACAGTCACGATAATTTAAAAGATAAATTTATAAAAATTGTTATGAATGTAGTAAGTTTATTCATGTACCTACTGAAAAGCTAATATTATGACAAATAAATTCACTATGCAACTATTTTTATTATTTTATTTCATCCATTGCTTCTTCCGCAACTTAAGTGTGAACTAATGTAAACAAGCAAAACAGTTAGATGTTTATATAGGTAGGTACTACCTGCATATGCAGCACAAGACACTGCCTCGCCTTTATTTATCTGATTACCACCTATTCTTCTATATCTATACATATAGTAAAAAAAAATCATAAACGAAACGAGCCGTCCGCACATTAAATATTAAATAAAAAATTACACGTTGTCTTATATTATCGAGGTAAACAAAATTGTTTTTAGAATTTTTGTCTGTGTTTGTACACGCTAATCTCAGAAACACCTTAACTGATTTGAATGTGGTTTTTGATGAGGTTTATACTTTTAAGTTATTGTCGTTGGTTTGTAACCTTGGTAACTGTTTTTTGTTGATTGTCAAATTCTATTTGACTATTTTTAGTTTTATGGACTAATTTTAGTTGAATGGAGAAAATAAAGGTTGTGGTGTACGACCAAGAAATATATATGGAGACTTCCACAAGTGAAAATATTTATTAAGTTATGGGCCCAGCACGCTTCCACTGCTCTTTTTGTATTGATGATTACTTGTATTAAACTATAGGATAATTTTTATCCTGGAAAAAATTTAGGTTCCTGTGAAATTTTTAAAAAAACGAACAACAGCGCGTACGAAGTTGCGAGCACCAGCTAATATGGAATAATTTTGAGAAACCCTAACATAAGATAATAATAAACTAAGCAACTACTTAACTAACCGCGAGAGCTGGTCGCAGACAAATATAACATTTCTACTACAAAAATGTCTCAGGGGTCCCAGTTTCGATTCCATAGCCGTGCCGTGCCAGCTAATAATATAATAAAATATGTATTGACAATTGTAAGTATATGGAGTGATTCATGTGTGATTTATCTGGTACGAAGTAACTAGTTAGTAATCTGAGAATCTGAACTCTAGGCGCCAAAAAGCTAATGCGAAAAACATTTTAATTTTTTAAAAACATATTAACGTCGCGGTCGCATAGCAAAATTTTGATGGCGCCATTCCATTTGAATGACGCAAGGCAATGTTGCTAGAACTCATTTTTAATTTAATTTAAATTAAATTTTTGAAATTTTGGGAATTATCATTTATCAAACATAAAATCGAAGTACAATTTACGCGTAGTGAAAATGTCGACCAAAGAGACCTGAAAGAGGATACCCAGATTGTGAATAATACCTAAATTATAAACGGCATATTAAAAAAAATTGAGGATATGAAAAACAAGTGATTGTAAAACGACCCGAAAAACTTTGTACCTTAGCGAAAGATTTTTAAAAAAAATATCTTGGGAAAAGTTGACTGCCAGTTGACAAATTGAGATGTCAAATTTCTCAAACTCTGACATTCTGACTGTCAGACTCTGACAACAATAACAATAGTATTTTTCAATTTTATTTAATTCATTCAACTAATACGACGTAACTTTTTCACGTTTGTTTATTGTTATATTTCCAGTCCAGTTATTTTTTATTATTCCAATAAACATGCTACGTAATTCTTTAAGAGTTTTAAAAGAAAGTAATCATTACAGACGTCTGTGTGCTTTAAGAACGCATAGGTATAGACATGAAGCATCTGCGTAAATTATATTAATATTTCTTTCTGATTACACTTTCAAGTATTAATGCACTATTTTATTGTTTAGGTGCAATGAAGCTATGAGTTTTAGCGTATTATCTCGCCCGATGATAAAATCGTCGACCGATAAAACTACAAATTTCAATGCGTGCCAATGTCGCACGATGTTCATACAGACTCAAGATACACCTAATCCAAATAGCATAAAGTTTCTACCAGGCACAAAGGTATTAGAACCTGGACAGACTATGGATTTTCCAAACATTAGTGCGGCACAGTGCAGTCCTTTAGGTGAAGTACCATGTTTATTTATTGTGATTTTTATGATGAATACCTAATAACATGTTTCTTTTATGTTAGATTGACAGGCAGAATGACGATCCGCTTGATGGTAGGTGGCTACTGTCGCCTATAACACAAGCAACACCATAGCTGCTACAAGTGTGCTACAGACTATATGAAAGGTTTGGCTATTACCAATACTAATACCATGATGGAGTATCCAATGTCCAATGCAGGCTGTAGTTTACTTTTACTTGCCGTAACCCGTGGTTTTACACGTTGCGATTTATGTTTAGCGTTTGTATCAGCGCCAATGAATTTCATTAAAGCGTTCGCCCAATGCCAAGTTTTAGGAATTGCTACTGATGTTGAAATTTCTAGGACAAAAATGACAAAAGCATTCTTTGTTTAGTAGTATTTATTTATTCATTGCCATATACAGTATATATCAATAATATATCACTATCTATATAGTATATGGTTATATTTCTAAAGAAAGCAAAACTTGAAAAACAAATTGCCTAAATTTTTATAATCCAAATAAACCAATTTTTTTAAAAAAAACCTTCAAGCTTAATAAAATTCTTTAAATAACTGAAGCCCCAATCAAAATTTGTTGTATTGTTTATGTGACTAAATTAAATACTAATTTTTGAAGTAAAAACTTCTTTAGTTGCATTTCACTGAGAAGTGAGTATAAGTGATCACACTCGGGTCGGTGATGTTGAATTGAGTTTATTTGGCCCCACTCAACGTCAAGCCCTGTCAGATTGGTGACACACTGATATATAATTATAATTTTAAAATTGAAAATTAAAGGTTCTACTGTGTGGTTACACCCATTTTTTTTTTTACTTCTTTTTGACCCCCTTTACATCTCATTCCATCACATATAGACATTCAGTGACATATTCATACATCTTAGACAGTTTTTTCTTAGCAGTTACTGTTATCAGTATGTTTTAATTTTTCAGCTAAAATGCTATTTCGAATTGAGGGAGTGAAAGCAATATTCTTTGGCCCTGATTTTGTAACTGTCACCAAAACTGATGATGACGTAGATTGGAAAATATTAAAACCAGAAGTTTTTGCTACAATCATGGACTTCTTTGCAAGCGGCTTGCCTGTTGTGACTGATGCCAAACCCTCCAGTGACACACGTAAGTAGAAACTAAAGCAAAGTAAAATTTCAAAAACCAACTTTTTAAACAAAACAATACACAAAACTTTTTTAAACATAATCTGATGTCTGGTTATAAACCCCCCAACGTCTGACGCAAAAACGAGGTGTTATAAGTTTGATGTGTGTATCTGTGTGACTGTCTATGGAATTGTTAGCGCCCAAACTTTTTTTTTGTTTGAAAGCTGACGTGATTGAGATGGTTCTTAGCTATAATTTATGAAGATATGTTCAAATGTTTGAAGATCATCAGCCCATTTGCTAGTTGATTAAGGGATTTCACAAACTTCCACAGGTTCAATTGATGTGAATATACTTTTATTTTGGTGGTATTTCCATGATATTGTAACCTTCATCTGATGCTGCAGTATTAAGTATTTATTCTGCAGGACACCCAACTTACAGCATAATTTGGCTCAATAGAAAGTCAGGGGTTAGTTTATAATTTTAATTATAAATGTTATACTACAGCAAGTAAGACATAATGTAGTAAGTACATTTTTTTATAATATAATTTTTATATTTGTAGAAATTAATGAAGATGATGACGAAATAGTGCAAATGATAAAGGAATTGCTGGATACGCGTATAAGACCAACAGTACAGGAAGATGGAGGTGATGTTTTATTTGTGGACTTCAAGGATGGAGTACTGAGGCTCAAAATGCAAGGGTCATGCTCATCATGTCCCAGTTCAATAGTTACTTTAAAAAATGGGGTCAGTATTCAAATGGGTTTTGTCATTTTTAATCTTTTGAATGTTTTGCTTCTCCAATAAAAACAGCTGTAATCAATTTGGTTGTTCAATCCATTCCATCAAGTTGTCTGCAGATAACCAATTCCTTAGCAACTTACAGCAGATACAGCATGTTTGGGCTCGCATTTTGAGTTGTATGTTGTACGTACAACTCAAAATGCGTTGCGCATACATTGTATGTGACGCATACAACATCGCATTTTGAGTATAAGCAAGTACAAGTCCAGCATAACTCCGCAGCATCACTTGCGCTGCTGTGTATCCATGAGAATTTTCTAATGTTAAAAAAAACGGCACACTGCGTTCTGCACTCATAACATCACTTAACTAAGAAAACATAACAATGGGATATTTAACATTCCGCTTTTTTCCTCTTTCAGGTTCAAAATATGATGCAGTTTTACATACCGGAGGTGGTATCTGTGGAGCAGATAGACGACGAGGGAGACAAACTTAGCGATAAAGTTTTCAAAGAATTCGAACAAAATATTAAGCAGGCCAAAGAAAAAACTGAGTAACTAGAGCAACAGCTAATTTGAAAATATAATATTTTCTTTACTTAGATATTATGTGTAAATTTATTGATTGTATAATAACATTTAAGAACTAATAAATAAAATTAATAAAATATGTTTATATTGCTTCTTTGTTGCTTCCTTGTTTCTTTTAGTTTATCAATGATTGTAGTTTTTTTTTTTTTGTATAGGAATAACACTACAAAAGGACCATCAGCCTTCCTGAGTTGGTACATTTATCATTAAAATAAAAAAATATAAATATACATATTTAAGTATTTAGGATTAGTTGTGTCCACAACTTCGTACGCTTGATATCTCTGTACCTATAAATAACTTTTTTTAAACCGATTGGAATGAAAAAACACTTCCACAGAATTGGAAGCTTGCTTACACCGGTTAAAACCGCATTCAAGTCGGTTAAGGCGTTTCTGGGATTAGGGTTTACAAACGTACAGACAAAAATTCTACAATTTTTTGACCTCGATAACATAAAGTACGGAAAGTAGGAGCTAAGTCGAAAGTGCTTCTTTTAGCCGTATAGTTGTATATAATTCTCAAGGACCACAATACTTGATTATACAAATATGTCATCAGGTATGTCTTGTAAGATACCTACGGTAGGTACCTTACCTACCTAATTTTACCATATTAAAACTAGCTGTTGCACGCGACTTTATAAAATATAACCTATGTTACTTGCTGATAATATAGCTTTCTATAGGTGAAAGAATTTTTGAAATCGGCCCAGTAGTATTTGAATAATCATTACAAACATACATAAATATATTAAATACAAATCATAAAATCATAACAAATCTACTCTCTAAGCACATATACTACTCTACTCTAGCGAGTTGAGCGAGAGCTACTCTCTTAATATTAGTATAATACAGATAAGTAAGTAGATTTTGGAAATAAAATGCTCCAGACTAATTTTTCGGGCTGTGTCCTCCACCCACAACACACCAATTTGTTGATCTGTGTCTTTCCAATTAATTTGTTTATTCTATAGTCTAAATAAATATATATACCTATTTACCTAATGTGTTTAAAATTTCAGTTGTTTTAACAAATTCGCATTTTCTGTATGAACTGAATTGCTGACCCGACTTGTCTTCTAATTTGCTCGATTGGGCTCGGAGAAAGTATAAAACTATAAACTACAAGACTGGCTGCTCATAACAATTGTTTTCTAACCGTTGCTAAATCTTGTTCAAGGTAGGTTTTCATTACTTTTTGTAAAAAAAACCACGCGGCTGGCCCTTTTACTTTTGTTTCCTTCGAATCTTGAGATTTTGTTTTATGTTCTTGTCTTCTAACATTTCTCCCGTTTAATAACCGTTCGAACAAAACTCGTGTTCTTTGTAGAATCTATTCTGGACCACAAGGTCCATTTGTGTTGTAGAAATTTCTTTGGAAACGTTTTGTTTACGTGGAAAGTTCTTTGGATTGGAAATACGATTCGTCAACCCTAGCAAATACTTATTAACCTACATAATAACACATACACATTTGTGTCGTTGTATTAAAGGTTTTTAGTGTAGGAAATGCGTATGCTTACTGCTATATAGGTAACTTTTCGCTTTATACATACAAGTTAAGATCGGTTGAGACAAGTTTAACTGTATTAGCATTTTTGGAAAGTTATTACTTAGTTATAATGAGGATAACATCAGCAAATGCTATTATTAAGTATTGAATGAACTTAAGTATTGGTTCTTTATTCTGATGGAATTTACCTACTGTGTATATTCTGGACTTGGTAAGCAAAGTCCTTAACAACTCTCTAATTTCTTCAGATGTACAGTTATAGTAAAATAGGAAAAATCTATATCTATATCTATACTAATATTATAAATGCGAAAGTATGTTTGGATGTATGGATATTTGTAACTATTTCACGCAAAAACTACTGACCAATCTAACCGATCAACATGAAATTTTGCATACATGTTGTCTGGGACACCAGAAAGGACATAGGGTACCTTTCATCCAGAAAAAAAAAGACTTCCCGAGGGATAAATAAAAAATAAAATAACGCCTGGCCAAAGTATTATAGCAACACGAGGTCAAGCATTTACCTTTTTTTAAATTTTCAACGCAGACGAAGTCGCGAGCACCAGCTAATAAAATATATTATGCTGTTTTGGTTAGAAAGTTATTATAATTTATTTATTTATTTATTTTCAAAATCTTACAATAGGTATAGGTAACATAAGGCAATTTTAAGACATACACGGATAAACTCCAAACTAGAAATTGAGATGATCGATAACACACACATAGCAACTAAATGATAAATAAATGAAAGCAAACAAAGAACAACGACCAAAATCAAAGGCAAATAAACTTTTATAACTATATCTAAATAACAAGAATAAAATATAATAAAATATTGTTTTATTCCATATTTAATATATTTTTATCATTTTTTTTATATTCAAAAGTAACTTATATGCTTATATGCTTATATCTCCTCTAGTATACAGTTTATAATAAGAGTGCTTAAAACATTTAATGCTACTTAAAAATACGCTTCTAACGATGTATAAATATGCATAATGCATATATTTGATATAAGTATATCTAATAAAAAAAATAGACAAAAATAATTAATTTTTTTTTTTGATTAGCTCTCTTGTAAAACAGTGTACTTTTGAATTTAAGCAGCTAAACGTTTATACTGTATTCTTAAATTATATTGTCTTGTAGCATTGGTGGAGATGGGTATGTACATCTCCACCAACGCCAGGGGTGGGTGCTAGTGAAATATATAAATGTGAAGTGATTGTTCTTTCTTAGTTTTAGGGTATATTTAAAATGGCAGAACAAGGACCGGGTCATGGCCGAGGGAGAGGCCTGGCTCTCCTCAGCGCCATTAGAAAAGCTCAGATGGGAACGGAATCATCATCTAATTCTCCAACTCCAACAGAAGTTGGTAGTGGTGATACACATAGCGCTTCTGCAAGTGTTGTGAGTATAACAAAATAACAATAAATAATTTTAAGGTTAATTTGTGAGATGTTGCTTATGCATAAAACATGATATTACTTAGCTGTTATCCCGTTCTGCTCCCTAGAAATTACTGAGCTCATTTTTACTCTTTGCTTGCTGAGCCCTATTCACTTGACCCTTTTTTGGTAGAAATTTATATATGCAGTTTACACTTATGAGTTGATCGGATTTTGTTGTGGGTTCGTTACGTTCGCTGTGGGAACCCAGCTTTAGTCTTTCAATTAATCTTATGACCTTTGTGATCTTTGTGCTGTCATTTCTTATATCACATATTTTAAATATTTTTTAGGTTAGTGCTACAACTGTCACTCCATCAACTATTGGCGGAAGAGGAAGAATAGCGGCGATGATGTTGCAGAAATTACAAGTTAAACATGAACGTATGTTATTGACAAATCATATATTAACACCACAGGGGAATTTTCGGAGTAGACTCCTTTTTACACCTCCTGGAGTTGTATGATAATAATAAGTTATATTTAATAATTACCCCGATTTTGTATTGATACACGAAACGCTATAAGTGCTGTAAGTTGTATAAGGAGTTTGGTATCCTGCAGACAAATTGATGGTACAAAATCAGATCAAGGTTGTCATTTCATAACAGTATGCCAAATTTCATATCAATTGAACCTATGGAAGTTAGTGAAATCCCTTCGTCAACTAGGAAATGGGCTGATGGTCTTCAAACGTCTCAACATACCTTCATAAACTATAGCTAAGAAACATTACGATCACGTCAGCTTTCAAACAAAATAAAAAAAACGAATGACACATGTCAATCTTATAATACCCCGTTTTTGCGTCGGGCGTCGTGTCGAGAATTTAAAATTATTACGATTTTTTCATTATTACTAAAGCGAGTATTAAATGGGCATTAATATTTATATAACAGGATGCTATTAAAAGATAAAATGTAATAGGTAATGTTTGTTTGAATAAACCCAATCAATCAAAGAAGGGGATATTCACTACGGGAATCCGAATGTAAGGGAAGGTCTCTATGGGCAATCCAAATATAGTTCATTAAGTAAAGTTTTCTTCACATTAGTTTATTTCATTGAAGTTTACATTAGTTTTGTTTTATTATTTCTTAGCGCCCCCGTCATTTGTTCCTGCCTCTGATATGGGACCTTGTTCCCGTTCTTCGTCTGTGGTGGGAATGCCAATTGGGATGGGCCGAGGAAGTAAAATTCTGCAATCTCTGTAAGTAGTAGCATTATTTGATTTATTAATAAGAAATTTTATCACTGAAAATCACGCCATATCCAAGCCCTAACATTAGATAGCTTTAATCTTTACCAAATCCGGTGTATGATAAAATTGCTATCTGTTACTATTGATTGAAGAGAGGCCAACACTAATCTTCTAGTGACTAAACATTTTCAGAAAAACTTTGAACCAACCAAGACTGGAATCGGCAGACTCCGCAGTGGCATCCATGTCGAATCTTACACAGCGAGTAGCCGCCACCACACTGAGTTCTACTGTTGCTTCCACAAGCGTTTCTAAGGCTTCACAACCAAAGAATAAATATGTGGTAAGTTATCTTCCATAAATAGTTTTTAGCGATTCGCTCCCGGCTTCGCCCGAGATGAATTTTTTTATATATAAATACAAACCTTCCTCCCTTTCATTAGTAAAAACCGTATCAAAATTGGTGGGGACGCCAACTGTTTGGGTGACTTGGTGAACGCTCCAAAATCTGTGAAGGTTCGTCTCCACACAACTCCAAAAATTGATTTGACGCATCGATGCGCTGCTGTTTCTGAAGCGGCGTGAGCATTCTCGGTACCCATCTTGCACTGACTTTTGTCATACCTAGATGGTCATGTAGGATTCGCAAAATAGTAGTATCTGATACTCCAACTAATACAGATAACTGTTTTTTCTCCAGTACAATTTTTTCCACTTTTTCGACATGTATGATGTGGTGGCCTAAACTGGCTTTCCTGACCGGGGGTCGTCTTCAATCGACTCCCGACCATGTTTAAAAAGACCATGTCACTTGTAAATCATTGATTTACTAAGGCACTGTTCTCCATAAACGGTTTCCATTTCATTCAAAAAGATCTGAGCGTTCTTTTCTTGCTTGGTAAGGAATTTTATCACAGCACAGTGTTCAATTTTCTCCATAGTTTCAGTTTTCTTCCGGATTGACTTGTTTAGCAGGCGAGTGTTCGTAAACGAATGACGCAATAGGGCTGAAACTCACTTTATATACTAATCATGAGTCCCCAATTAGTATGACACTAAGCAAGTGCCCTTATCCCCACTCCATCTCCTCCATTCCACGACCTTTTGGACCTCCCCTCGTAAGTCTTGTTACTCTGGGTCACTAAACTGACATACTAATCCAATGACACGAATATCCAAGAAGAAATTGGTTTGATTTGCATCCCTAGCGCACTTGTCGTTAACAAACGGACTAACTGACTTGACAATTAGACACTCATATATGTAGGAGGCCTTACAAACCTCCACATATATCCTAAGCAACAACAAATTATTGATAATTTTACAATAAATATATGGCTTTCTGAAGCCCCTGTGCTAGTAAACCAATAAAAATAAAAATCCACAAAAATGAATGGAATGGATATAATGACTCATTCGGCACAATTTGTTTTTAATTACGCATTTACTTGAGTAGAAATAATTAATTACTTGAATAGAAATAATTAATAAGTAATTCATGCTGTATTGTTAACAGTTCTTATATATTGAAAGTCATGGTCAAATATGAATACATGAATGAATGAATGAATGAAACGTAAGGCACATCCAGTTTTTGTGTCGGGCGTCGGGGGTTTAAAATGCCACAGGGGCTGTAAGCGCAAGCTACAAGGATATAAAAATGGGCTCTAGCACTCACTAAAACACACCAATTATATAGAATCACTAATAATACAGTGTTAACATGTATAATATTGTGTTTGAAGAACATGTGAGTGAGGGATGGCAAAGCCTAGTCCAATAAATCTCACCTTGTCCATCTGTACATTATTTGTAACCTAGCTGTTATTTGGGTTTACAAGCGAATGTGAGTGAACCATCAGCCTTATGTTTTACTTATCAGGAAAAAATAAATAATTGTTTATTTAAATGTAACTATTTTTTAGTTGTAATTTCTTTTATTTTATAGACTGAAATAAAGGATACCCCACCTGTCATAAAAGAGGGCACAACGGGTGTCCCGTGTGCTGTTACAGCGAATTATATAAGACTCAACTTTGAAGAGAACAATGTCTACGAATATGAAGTTGATTATGTACCGGAACAAGATTATACGCATTTGCGTTTCAAACTTTTGAACGGTGAGTCGAAAAGCTGCTTACATTTTGCTTTGCTTTTGCTATTTTGTCGATAATTTGCTTGCAAGGATTTTTTTATGGAGGATGTGTTAATTCTTTTTTTTTCTTTTCTTTTTTTCAGAGCACAGACAATACTTTAAGACAAAAACATTCGACGGTAGAACTCTATATGTGCCGCATATGTTACCAGAAGAGGCGCTGAATTTAGTATCGACTAACCCATACGACAACTCCAAAGTCAATATAAGGGTAATAATTGTTGCTTTTCATTCGCCTTTTATATTCGTCGGTGTCCCATTATCTGGAAAAGTCGATGAATTTAGCTCACTACAATGCTTTAAATAGTCTGTTGAAGTGCTCTTACTTCAACAAACATTTTTATTTCACTTTCCTACTGTGAACTTTTTTAACTACAGTCGAAATTTTAAGATTTTAAAATATTAGAAAACTTATAGAGAATCAAAATTTTATTATGTATACGTAGATATAAGAAAAATATAGTTCTATAAAAATTCTTATAAAGTCCATGCATTAGTGTCACGATGACGTTTCAAACTTCGAGATAGTATCGTAAACTAAGCATAATTTTTTTCTGTTTGTTAAAAAACGTACCCTATTTTAAATTAACTATCAGAAATTTTTCCGGTGCATTTTATTTATAAACTCTAATTTTATGACAATATAAATGGTTCATCGTTATAATTTGCAGTTTATCAATAAGACGATTAAAGAATTTTAGTTGGCGATTTGTGAAAGCTGATGTTCAGTGTCTAAATGCCAAAATTCTAGTAAAAGACAACTATCATCTCTCACACTTTCTGCCGGGGCCATAGACTTAATTCACATGGGTGCTAATTCAAATCGATCAGTGAAGTGACAAAGTAAAAATGGTCTAATCTGTTTTACCCTTTTGAATAAGTTGTATTAACGCATGTGACATTGCATTGTGCATTGTAACAGATAAGTTTGCGTCGAAAGCGTCGGCTGAGCGAAATGATGCACATTTACAATGTGCTGTTCAAGCAGATCATGAAAGACCTGGAGTTGGTGCGATTCGGCCGACAGCACTTCAGTCAACACGCCTCTATACAAATACCTCAGCACAAGTTGGAGGTTTGGCCTGGGTGAGAAAATTGTCCATTCATTGAATTCATTGGACGAGTAGTTTGATTTTATTAATTCATTTAATTTAGTTAAATAAAGCCTATAATAAATAAATAACAAAATAAAATAGTTGTCACACATGTTTGTTATTGTTTTTCATTAAGTTGTTAGTCAAGTGTATATGTGTGAGCAAATGTTGGTGGATCTTGTGTAAAAATAAAAAATAAAAATAAAATAAAACTAGGAAATCGGTCCACCCATTTGGAAGCCACGACTTCATAGACACACACGTCATACATAACGCCTCGCAATGTTTGTTTGTGGAATTAGTTACGTGACGGCCGTGGACGAATACGAAGGCGGGCTTATGCTGACGTTGGACTCGACGCACCGCGTGCTTCGCTCACAGACGGTGCTGTCCTTAATCAAAGACTTGGTGCAGTCGGAGGGAGTTCGGTGGAAGCGAGCGATGACTGAGCACATCGTTGGCTGCTCCGTTATGACTACTTACAACAATAAGCTCTTCCGGTGAGTTACTTATATATACCCTAGCGACCCTAGTTTTTTTCCTATAGTGGCTCTGTTTGTTGAGATAATCGAAAACGATTTGCGGCACATTTTAGCACAAATTTAACACATTGCAGCACATTCAGTACAAAGTGGCCATGCTGAAGCAAAAAACGGTTTTTCGTCATTACCGTTCCATTTTTTGAAATCGGCACTCGCGGTCTGCGGCACAACGTAGCACAAAATTTAGCCCAAGTCAGCACAATGTCTAGTTTTTCTAAAAACCAAAGTGGCCATGCTTAACTTCCAACAGCAGACCAGGGCGGCACGTTCCAAACGCATGTCTTTTTTTTTAATTTGTAAACATTCTCAAATTTTTCAGTGTGGATAATATCGACGATTCAATGACTCCAAAATCCACATTCGAGAAAATGGTAGATGGTAAACCGACACAAATTAGTTTCATCGATTACTACAAAAAAACCTATGGGATAGATATAAAGGACTGGAATCAGCCGCTGCTCTTATCCAAGTGAGTACCTTCCTAGATTTACCTTCCTATGTATTGTTGCCACTAAAGCCTCTTGTTAACGACCGTTTTTTTAACGGACAACGGTCCGACACGAAACGAATGCCCTTGTATTCTATCAGTTGAACTAACGGCTTTTGTCGTTGCGTAATTTTTTAGTTTCAAATAGTTAGAAGCTATTTGTACAATGAGCATACAAATGATATAGATACTATACATACAAATAGCAATGATATTTGTACAAAAAAAGCCTTGCTTATTTATTGTAACTCTAGTTTTATCCATAGCATAGCAAAAACCTATTTTAATTAGACTGATTAACAAATTAATATATAGATATGTAGTAATTATCAACGTTTTTAACGCCTAATACTTTGGTGCGCAGAGAGAAAAAGAAATTGTCAGGGCAAACGGAGCCTGTCGAGTTCTTAATATGTCTGGTGCCGGAGTTGTGCCAGTTGACTGGACTTACTGATCAACAGAGGAGCAATTTCCGTCTGATGAAGGATGTTGCCACTTACACACGCATTACACCAAATCAAAGGCAAGCTGCCTTTAAAAAGGTCAGTCATTTCATTTGTTACACGTTTCGGTTATTTGAAAATGTAAGAAAAACATCCTATATGTTATTGCCACTGTCTGTGCCTTTATCGTGACCTTTTTTGTTGCAACACAACTGATTGAATATTTACTCGTTGTGAATGAAATGTCTCATATATAAAAAAACGTTATCTCGAAAAAATTCGTCCTGAACTATTTAGTAACCCCAAGGTATCAATATTTTGTATCAAATAAACTATTGTGTAATATAAAAAACGAATTATATTTTAAATTATTTTCGGAAAACTAATTTTTTTTTTTATTATTTCAGTTTATTAATAACGTGATGAACAACCAGTCGGCTAAGGATCGTCTGGCTGGTTGGGGGCTGTCGTTAGCCCCGGAGACAATAGAGCTCACGGCCCGTACTCTACCACCAGAGAATCTCTACTTTGGTGGTAACGTTACGATTCCCGGGAAACCGAATGCCGAGTGGAACAACGAGGCGACCAGAAATAAAGTGATGCAAGCTGTCGACATTGTGAAATGGGCTATCATACACACAGATAGAGATAAGCAAGTGGCTAACGTAAGTGTTGCTTGTTTCATTTATTATATGTTACTGCAATAAGATAAAATTTGTGCACTATGAATGAATTAATTAATATCCTTAGAGAAACAATTGCTCTCCGGTTATTCCACAGTTTCGTGTCATTCGCCATTGTCCCTCGAAGTTGTGTCTAGATACATAAGTGCCTATTGACACTGAATAAAAATGATGCGATTGTGAATAAAACTATATAAAGCGATTGATTTGTCTAGAGACACTGTTCTCTGTCTAGCGTCCACACTATGATGTGAATTTCTTAGTCTCGTCAACGCAGTTCGCAATCCACCTTGGAGGCTTATTAAATAAATTAAGACTGTTTGTTTGTCGCAATAGGCCGTTATCTTAGTGACGCCTTGTACGATCTCCCGTCGCAGGACTTCCTGGGCACGCTGCGGCGGTGCTGCGGCGCGACGGGCATAAGCGTGTCGCAGCCGGAGGTGCGCGTGGTGAGCAACGACCGCACGGACACGTACGTGCGCGCCCTCAACGCGGCGCTGGACTCGGCGCAGCTGCAGCTCGTCGTGCTCCTCTGCCCCACCAGCCGCGACGACCGCTACGCCGCCATCAAGCGCACCTGCTGCGTCGACCGCCCCGTTCCCTCGCAGGTCATTATTATTTGTCTTTGTCTCACTGTTTTTTCTTCAAATCTTGTCACTCGATAAATACCAAATAGCTTTACGGATTTCCATTATAAGTATTTCTGTGTCAACAGTCTTAGCCATTTTGCTTGTGTATCGCCACTGCGAGTCGACAAATCGGCCGGGCGATGGGAAGACACGGTCGTCATTTGTATTTGAATTATTAATTTTTAAAAATTTTGCAGGTGATCAACTCGCGGACGATAATGAATCCGCAAAAGATTCGTGCGATCGTGCAGAAGATTCTGCTGCAAATAAACTGCAAGTTGGGGGGCACTTTGTGGCACATCGCCATACCGTACAAGAGCGCCATGGTGGTCGGCATGGACGTCTATCACGACGGCGCCGCCAGGAAGAAGCGCAGCGTCTGCGGTAACTATCACTCTTGCGCACCATATACTGATCACTTCATTATTTTTTTTCATAGTAGTTATACCTTGTCAGCTTTTAACATAATTCAAAATACATTGTACTCGTTGATGTCCGCGAATTCGTCCGCGTTGAAAAATTAAAAATATAATGCCTGAGAAAATATATATGAGTGTTATAACGCCCAAAATCCATATCGCTGTAATGACGGTATGGCGTGACAGTGGCGTTCAATTTTTTTTAGGTGATCTCTAGGGAACCTAACATTTTTTTCAGGATAAAAAAGTATCCTATATGTTAATCCAGGTAATAAACTATCTGTGTGCCAAAATTCATCCAAATCCGTTGAGCCGTTTTGCGCGAAAGAGTAACATGACAAACATTCATTCATAATTCCTCACAAACTTGTGTATTTATAATATTAGTAGGATGTAAAGTTCTAGTATTTAGGTATTTGCTACAAACTATTTTGGCTAGCTACTCTGCGTTCTATTTCGCCGAATTTAATAAAGTAATTTGAATATATTACACAAGCAAGGCAAGAAAAGTAAGCGAGGTACCCAACTCTCCACAAAGCTCACTTATGATTTAATAACAAATTTAAAATGTTTTGTTTTATTTTTTAGCATTCGTGGCCTCATATAACCAAACAATGACTCACTGGTATTCGAAGGTTGTGTTTCAAGAGTCAGGGCAAGAAATGGTAGACGGAATCAAGTCGTGCTTGCTGGACTCGCTCAAACACTACCTTATCACCAATGGAAAACTGCCAGATAGGATTATTATGTATCGGTAAGGATCTTTTTCTCGTAATTTGGTGAAGGACTGTAAGGGTTGGTTTTAGGATTTCCCATTTGTGGAACTATATAGGTATTGACTGAATTTTAATTAATATTTCTAAATGTCTTTTTTCCCTTTTTTTCTAATCACACACACTCAAAGCTTTTAAGTCTACAATTGGGACTATTACATTACATATAAAATTAAGCATTTGCAACCGTTAAATTTAAATAATTTGTCCATGTTAAATAATAAGTGCAATTTTCCTCAAATAAAACCATTTATTTACGTGTCTTTAAGTATTTGTATTTCAATGCGATAGGAGCTCAAATATAGCAGTCCGTTGGTTATCACATTAAAAAGCAGGAATTATTGTCGGTGATAACTGTTATAATACGAGTGACTCTATTCCCTCAGGGACGGCGTAGGTGACAGTCAGCTGAACACGGTGAGGGAATACGAAGTGCCTCAAATGCAAAAGCTGTTCCCGACCCTCCAGGAGGAGTACAAGCCGATGCTCACGTACATCATCACACAGAAACGCATCAACACCAGGATATACCTCAACGGCAGCGGTGGCTACGAGAATCCGGCGCCGGGCACTGTCGTCGACAGACATATTACCAGGAGGGACTGGTGAGCTCTTCAATTTTCTTTTAATATGTTAATAAGATCAACAACAGACAGGCTGACGGCCTCAATGTTGAATTTGAATTTGAATTTTTTTATTACAGGTACGACTTCCTAATAGTGTCGCAAAAGGTGAACCAAGGCACGGTCACGCCGACTCACTACATAGTCGTTTACGACAACAGCGGAATGAGTCCGGACAACTGTCAGAGGTTCACGTACAAGTTGTGCCACTTGTACTACAACTGGCCGGGCACTGTGCGCGTGCCGGCGCCTTGTCAGTACGCCCACAAGCTCGCCTCGCTCGTGGGGCAAAGCGTCAACGCCGAACCCTCCTCTCAACTCTCAGACAAGCTGTTCTTCCTCTAGGCGTCAATACTCATTTCAATACTAGCATTGTCCAGACAGGTGGTTATGAAAAAAAAAAAAGTAAAACTCATCGGAAATTTCTAGGCACCTCTAAAGAATTAAACACCCAATGCACATTACAAAAAAAAAAGACAGTACAAAAAAGTTAAAATATAAATATATTTAAAATATATTTAGTTTAGTTATAAATTACAGATTTGTTCTGGACTATTGTATGTATACCTACATAGTTAGGTAGGACGTTTTCATTTGAGAACTAAAAAATAATAAAGTTCTCAAATATAAATATGTTAAGAAATAGTGATTCCTAATGAACGACAGGGTAACTTAACATTGTATTATTAGTACTCCTGTGATCAACGAATCATTGGTTAAATTTGACACTTCACTTTTCTCTCTGTTAAGGTCCTTTATATATTGACATCTTTTTTCATACAAATATGCACATATCTCATACGAATATGAAATATAAAAGTGACTTTCATTTCTGTTACGAAATGAGCTTTAATTTTATTTAAGATTTTTTTTTAATGTTAAATAAAATATGAAACGAATACACTGCCTTATAGATGATACAATAAATTTTTTGCTTTTTTTTTTTAAATTTCAAAATTTAATTGAATGTTTATAGACTATCATAGTAATATGTTTTACTATTTAATTTTTAATAAGTCTTAAGTGCACAGACCCACCATATTAATGTAAGTTCATATGCTAAGTGTTTCATATGATACCTTGAATGTATGATTAAAAAAAATGATTATTTTAGGAAATCAGGCATATTTGTGAGTGTTTAAAGGTTCTAAATGTGAGTAATTTTAGTTTGACCTTTCAATTTTGTGATTTCGAATTTAAGTATCGCTTTAAGAGCTTTAAGTAGCTTTGGAATCATGTTTTTGTCATAATCGACTCCTGCTAAGATCAAAGCATGTACGTGAAATATGTATAAGAGCTGTTTAGGTTGTATTTTTATATTATAATATGAAAACTAGTACCTGATTAATTGTATCTAAGGCGATTCTATAGTGTACTTAGATCATAATTATATTAGATATAAATTATCTAATATTACCTAACTACATTTGATCATGCAAATTCATCATCACATTGAGTAAATATAATAATTTTATATAGTACCAGATGCAAAGCTAAAGTCTCTTGTAGGTAAATCTACGGATAAATCAATATTATTCATATTATAAAGAGAAAAGATTTATATGTTTGTAATGAATAAACTCAAAACAACTGAACCGATTTTAAAAATTCTTTCACCTATAAAATCCTACATTATCAGCGAGTAAAATACGCTATATTTTAAAAGTTACGCGGGCGAAGTCATGTATTGATGAATTTTGATTTTTGATAACTGATATTTTAGTAACTGATAGGATTGTTATTTTAAATTACACATTACAGATTATAAAAATATATGAATTAAAAATAATTGTTAAGCTGGGTCCTCTGCGACGTGCGACGGTTTCTTAATAAAACATTTTTAGAAAACTTTAAAAAAAAAGGCGTGACATATGTTTGTCGTGCAAAAACACTCAAACGTTTTTACTGGAATTTACTAAAAATATCCCCCGCGTTCGTTTCCGGGAAGAAGGAATCGTTCATTTTAAGTTAGATTTTGGACGCAGGAAGAATTTTTCGCTTGGAATATTTATTTTATTCGCGCGTTGAAAGTATTTTCGATTCCGAGAACTAAATCCACCACAGCCAAAATAACGTTCATGTCTTTCTCGTCGGAGCTCCTTTTTAAAATGTTTTTCCTGAACATTGCTGATATCGCAGGGGATGGGAAACGTTCAATCTTAACACAATGTCCAAGATCATGTTTTGTTCAATTTTAGGCACAGAGGACACAGCCTCAGCTTGGTGTCTGGTGTTAAATATAAATGTTGTTAAAGGGTGGTTATATCTAGTTCTTAATCTAGATATATGGAAAATTTAAGAGTAATTAGATTGCTATATAGAGTGATTCCTGATAATATCACATATTGTTGATCTGATTCTATTACAGAGGTACATTTAATTCGTAAGCGATATGTCGAAATTTTAAATTATTTTTTTTATTTCAATAAAAAATATAAAAAATATATTTTGTGTATTTTTTATTATACTTTACCTTTTCACTTTTTGTATACATATTTCTTTAAAATAACATTTGTATTTTCAACGGAGTCTTCAATTCAAGAATTAAATAATAGATGACACGAGACCGACAGATTATAGATTTATTCACTTTTTTTTATATAATATACATTGCTCTAAAATTACACATTATTTTCAACTAGCCACCTGCTTCGCCCGGGATGCAATTTTTTTATAAAAACAAACTTTCCTCGTTTATCCTTTTAGCGGACTTAGCGGAGAAATAGAGATGGACGGGACAGTCTCGGCGACTTGGTTGCGAAATATTGTTTTTTTTTTTTAACGTAATTAAGCACATAAATACTGAATTGTTTTATTATATCACCAAGTGGATCGTCAGCCTGTCAAAAATCTTCTATGATTTGATTTTTTTTACCTAAGTACAATATTACACAATTGCTAAATAGTTCTGATCAATTTATAGTTTTCTAATATCTAAACATAATATAAAAAGTAGACAGTATCAAAGTACTTAAATAGTTTATCTTTGACGTGTGAGTAAGGTTAAGGACGAAAAAAAAGGTATTACAATCGATCTAGACTAATCGTGTTGTTTATAATTTCGTTCTAATTAGAAGCAATCGAGTTGCGCCCGCGGCTCTGCTTGACAGGAGACGCGAAGTGCACGCGCGGGACTGACGACCCTTTACCAAAACACTCCATCGAGGAAACTGTTGTATGGACACGCTATACTGTTTTATATACACGAATGGCTCATAAGAGACGACCGTTCCGAACCCCTCTTTGGCGAGAAGCATTGGAATAGCAAATGGAACAAAACACAATGAAATTTAATGTAGTAAACTGAATGCTATTGTTCACGGTGTTGCAATTTGCGTTGGTGGGAAGGTTTTAATATGAACATCTTAAACTGCCAATTTGTATGTTTCGAAGAAATTAGATCAAATAAATCGACCATGTTTAGCTAATATCTGATTGAGGTTAATTCGGTCTGTCGATCTGCATGTTTTAAACACATTTTTCAAATTCTTTACAGATAGCATCAGTAGGTAATAATAAAATTTGGTATTAGGATCAGATATTTACGAAGCTTAAGGACTTAGTTACCTTACTATTAGTGTCGGATAATTTATAATCACCAGACACCATCACTTTACCTAGGTACTTAAAACTATAGTTAGATACCTGCTAATACTTACCTACTACAATAATTATAGCACAGGGGGCGAAAGTCAGTTGACGCTAGGAATCGTATCTAGACGCTTATAGTGATTAAGGTGTAGACTTGTAGATGGCTGATTTGTACACCTATAGGTAGGTACCTATACAACTAATGCAGACCTATAGATAAAGTAGGTGTTATTATACCAATCTACATACTTTTTCACAAACTGAGACTGGAAGCGCCATCTCTTTCGATAGATCAAGGTAAAGTTTAATACTAAACAAATTCTAGTACCTAACTTCACTTCAGGTCCAATTAAACTGTTCGAAGTAAATATTAAATGTGAATAGTACCTAATTTCATAATAAACTATTTTATTAATATCGATTTTGATGATTTTGATTTTATTTTATTTAAGTACGTCAAAGGGTGGCAGGCAAGCTGATGGTTCACTTGATTGATGATGGCTACCGTCGCCTATGTACAAGTAGGTAACACCAAGGATGGAAATGGGCTGGCGACTATGATACTGTTATATTTAACGACTACTTAGCTTAGTTGTAACGATCAATTTTAACTCATCGTATTTGTCCGCCATAAGATACGTAAAGAAAAGTGCATCTTTTATAATGAAGTCAACTACGAAAGATTTTCCGGCCTCTAGATGAAGATGATTCAACTAATTTTATGTCGGCTCTCAAGTATTTCAATTTATCTCGATTTTTCAAATTACAATGATAATGTGGATTGGTTTTTAGTTTCTGAGGCTAGTCTACATATCTAGTAGTTATAAAAGTAGGAAACGCAGCATTAGCACCTAACTATACAAGTATTTTACATACTTACTTGTTTAAAATTCAGAAGCGTTCACTATATTAGGTATAATTATATTTTTTATCGCAATATTAAGATTCAGTCGGACTAGCGACTTTAACGCTAAGAGTGTTTTATCTATTAGAATTAGACGATAGCAAACAGTATTTCCCTTCCTTCCTATACCTACCTATACAACTGCAAATAAGCAGAAATTAAGATACTTAAATGTGGGTGTAATTTAACAGTGACTTCAAGACTTTACAGCGATCTATAGGAAGGTAATTACATAATTTTATAGCGGCTAAACGCCCGAGGTGGCTCGCATTTACATAAACTATATTGTGCTAAACATTTTGCCATATTTAACGTTGTTGTTGGCATGCCATGTAACAAGCGTAGTGCTACATCGATAACAAACTTCTAGCAGCGAAACCGTGGGCCGACGTAATCTATGTCGGTCTCCACCTGAGAACAATCTGAAATACAGACAGCGTGTGTGGGTGTGCTTCATTTAAACGAAAGAGCGGCAGTCCATCAGGCCAGAGAGAGACGAAGCTATACAGAGTGAACGGTGCAGACATACACGCAGCCCGTGGGAAATGCACAGTAGTGGTCAGAACAGACTGCGCGCGCGCCGGCCCAGTGCACGTATTATTGTATCGGAATCTACTGCCTATAACGGCTTATGGGATTACGTTCGCGTGCTTCGATGTCAATTTTATCCGTATGGCATAAGAGTTAATTTCTGTAACGACACCTGTGGCTGTTAAGACTTTTTTACTAAGTTAAAATTTATGTAGGTAGTTACGTGTCGAGCATAATGCGATGGATTTTTTTAGCGATCGATTGAGGTGGTTTTTGCGGCGAGCTCCGTTCGGGATGCAAATGTAATATTTACGGATTCTGTCGGCACACGACCGACAATACCTACTTGGCTCACGGCTCTTACAATTGAATTGAAAAACAACCTACAAACCTATATTTCCATTGGCGAAACTTTCTGCAGTTTTGTAAAGTAAATTTTTATTTTCATAATCATCTTGTGTGATCGCAGTGAAGGTTTCACTGCGACTACCACTTCTAGCTGAGGTTGACACGAAATGTTTAAATAATGTTTAAATATTAACTATGCTAGCGAACTTACTTATTTCATCTAATAAAAAGTTTACCATATCTACTCGTAAGTGTTGCGATCTGATGGCATGGTAGAAGAAGGTACAAAAATATCTGACCGCTTTTAGAAGACTACCGAGAAATAAATACTTAAGCAGTTTTGTAACTTTATCTCACACCGTCCTTTATTCTTTATCCTATATTTTCCTTTGAAAAATTGTGCCCATCAAATGAGAAAAACCAATTCACTCAGATTTGTTTTGTGCTCTTAGTTTCAATAATATTTAATGATTTAATAGAAAGTCATTGGTGGTTTATAGATAGAATAGGAAATGCTTATTCTTAAAGTAATATTAATATAATGCAAGAGCAGTCCAAGACCTGACCCAATAAGGGCCGCGGGTCGACGCCTGGATCCAGGTTGCTTCTGACTGGTCCCATTGGAAATTATGGGGCATGTCTCTAAGTCAAGCAGTTGGCTTCGTGCGGCTGAGATGTTGACGATAATGACGATGAATGCAATACTTTCAATAATGAAGGTTAGTACTAAAGATGAATTCCTTGCACGAGGAAAGTCACGGAGACATTACTTAGTCTCACACGGCTTGAGAGCTGTGAATTAGCCGAAAATTGCCGACAAAATTGCGCTCAACACTTTCTCGCAAATCAATCAAAACTTATACCTATATTACTAACTAAAGCTAAAATAACAAACCTCAATTTATAGGACATGGATAGATTAGGGGAAATTTGTTTAGGTATATTATGACACCAATACTGTGCTTTGCGTTATGATAATTCCAAGTTAAGAAAGACTATGAAAATTCTCAAGGTAACTGCTGAGTTAGGTGCATGATTCCTTTCCTCTAACATCTACATTACTAGATATAATATGATCGTTTAAATTCGAAAATTCATAGGTAACGATAGGATTCATTTATTGGATCAGGCCACAAATCGCTCTTTAAATTTCATATCACCACACGAATTGAGTATCCTTAAAATTATTGCCCACCCAACTACACCAATCCAATAACATTAACAATGGCATATAATTCGCTTCGTCAACCCACGCACGATGGTTAGGTACTTCTGCACTCGATTAAATGAAAAAGCTCGTAACTATGCACCTTTATATAAGGTGAATATATATACATATTGTTTTAAACAGCAGAGGGTTGGTCACATCTGATGCATATCTTAATTAGGCCTCACAAGGCGCTGATCGATTTTTTTTAATATCCGGTCGCTTGATCCTCTGCAGCTATAGAACGGCAACGTTGTCAGGACTTATAAAAATCAATTTTGGATTTTAATGCCATAGAAACAAAGTTCAAGTTGTTTAAAACAATTGGTATATAAACGCTGGTTGCAGTGAAGATGTTACGATAATTAAAAGTTGCGCCGACTTGTTTGGTGTTTTCATTATACTCGTAAGGTTAGGTTGGTCTGCCATTGGTGCTACGATCGAACGCTGAATGAACGTCGATATACTTATCTTTGTTTATTTACTATGATTTATTTTTCGTAGTATGCCTCTAAACTTTAAAATTACTCTATCTTATAAGTATTTCCACTCAACCATTTAGTTATTTTCTACATTTTTTTGAAGTGAAAACTTCTTTAGGCGCGTTGGGCATTTTTGAGATGGGAAAAAACCATTGGTTTTTGTGACGACCTGTTAGGTAATGTAATATAAGGTACATTACGTTTTGTGAAGCTACGTTTTCACTTCTGACGTGCAGTCCTACCACTGACATGTTTTTTTATACAAGTATAAAGGAAGCCAGACCGTTAAATTAGTAGTAGGTGGCTACCGTCGCCTATAATATATGCAAGATCCAACTACTTCCAACTGCGCTGTCTTACTAGGTACCTACTAACCAATGTTATACTTTATTATTTATAGGAATTTAGAATTTTTTCATTAAGACTTGGAACTTGAAATTCATTTTGGTAATGTCCACCTTTCAAAGCTATAGTTATAGAATACCCATTCTCATATAAATAAACATATAGTAGCAAAGTTGGGAGATAACATTTCACTTTTATGTGCAGTCGAGTGACCGTTGCTTGTAAATATCACAAACGTGAGATGCCCTGCCGAGTCGGTATCAACAATATGCCCCTGTGCATATCTCGTTTTGTATACTTCGCTTATTTTATTGATTAAAATAGCTGCCATTCCGGCTGCTTTACGGATTTTTTTCCATGATACCTACCTATATATTGTCTTATAAACCATTATCTTAATTAACTTAATCCTATTAATAAATCAACAGAACAATTTTCCGATTTGATAACCTAACCTACCTGAGTTAGATTAATACAAGGTTATTTCAATTTGAAAGGTTTATTACATCCTAACTAATATTAAAAACGAGAAAGTGAATTTGTTAATTTATTTGTTATGCTATTACACCTTACACACACTTTGTAATTTTGCATACACGTTGTCAGGGATACAGAAAAAGAGATGAGGATACCTTTCACCTAGAAAAAAATTGGCTATTCCCAAGGGATCATCTAAAAATAAAAATAAAAAATTCAATGTCTGACAAAAATATGTGAACAAATAAAGACTGAATGACCTAAGAAAAAAGTACGCGGACAAATTCGCGTGCAATAGCTAGTTTTAAATAACATCAAAACATTTCGATAATATTTTCCTTCCGTACGCTGAACAATTATTCAGAATAAATACCTACAGCATTAAGTTTTATCAATCTGTGATCTTCTAATTTTACTTCAACATTAAAAACCACATTGGAAATTCATCAGAGTACCTACTAAGTTTAAAAAATATTCGTTAGATACGATTTAATGCAATTTCATAACATAGTCATTCCGTGGCAGATAGGTAATGTTCATCCGAGATCTAATCTCAATACAAATTGTCATCGTCCGTCGGGTTTCAGAGTAATCGTCGCGGTGAGTTTCAGCCGTGCATGCCCTCGGGTTGTTCTGTCGTGGGAACGGCCAACCATTCGCCTCACTGAACATGTAGTACGCCTTGATAGCTTCAATTTATATACAGATAAGCTATGCAATCCGTCCGTTTAGGACTCCTAGACGTAATTATATTAACGTAATTACCTTTACGTTCGGTCGGAGTTGTCTTGGCTTTTATATAAAATAGATAGATATTACTAAATTTTGTACCATATTATGTGATCCAAAATATAGGTACAAAATCATATTGATAAACAAAGTTAAGATTAACAGTATTTGTGCTTGTGTTTCCGTGAGCGAGTAAGAAATGCCATAGCTCCAACGTTATGTCTTAACTTGTATTACAGACGACGGCAGCCGTCTACCATCGAGTGGACCTTCTGTTTACATGCCGGCATTTACATAAAATAAGAATAAGCAATGAAATTAATTCGTTATCGTGCACGAAATTATGTTTCCACAAACGCTTTATAAATTGCTCTGACATTATCTTTTGCTGGATATGTGTTATTTTTCGCTTCAATCCGACAACAGTTGTATTACTTAGTGTGTAATAGGTAAGTACGAACGACGCATCTAATCAGATAGTGGCGATGATTTACGCCCGAAGTTACGAGTGTGGTAGCAATAAGACGGCAAGTTTCACTTTGAAACCGATTCAGCCGCGAGAGGCGGCGAGAGATAAGTCAAAAGTGTAGGAATTATTACTATTGTAGGGGCATTACACTCGATTCTTTAACTCATCGGCGTTGCGAGATGAATGGTTGCCGGTCCATACATGTTAGTGTTTCATACAATGGCTGGCCTGTCCTACTATTATTACATGCGGCGTTCCTTTATGCGCGGACGTCACACGATAAAGGGGGGTATAAATAAGTGTGCACACGTCATGTAAGCATCGGGGACGAAGAGATGCGACGTCAATGGGCGCCGTAACGGCCCGCCATTATAGGTCCTATACCGTGTATTTATAGGTCCCATGCCTATAATGTTGGGCGACGGCCGGTGGGACGTAATTTATACGACCGCGCTTCGTGTATGAAGTGAAGACATTTTAGGGTGTACGCTTTTCGCTTGGTTGTGCATTTAATATGCCTTTATTTTTATTAAACATCCTATTTGAATTATGGAAATTCCTATCTAACTATGTATAATGTTAATCGAGTTAATCCTTAAAGAGTTAGTTTTCCCTATAATCGAGTTAGTTTTAGTAGTGGCTTTTATTTCAAGAAGGTCTGTAAAAAGGTGGTCACTGCTGCTCTGCTGCTAGATTGACTGGCTTGTTTATAATTGCAAGAATAAATTAGATACATTTTTTATGCTAAGTTTGACAAACAGGCTAACGCTCGGTCGAGGATGAAGAAGATTTCCTCGCCCTCGAATCCTCATATGCTCCTATGCTATGCTATGCTATGCTGATCCTTAAAGGAAGGATAAGGGATAATGTGAAACGCAACAGCAAATTTACTGTTATTTCAAAGTGGTCGGTCTTCTGAAAAAGTTAGTTACTGCTGTTAGATTGACTGCCCTGTTTAATGTGTTCTCATATCTACAAAATTTATTTAGTTTATAGATCAATTAATATTTACCTACAGCTATAGTTAGGTTTCAGTTTCCAATAAATTTCTTTAATCCTACCTAAACATGATCAATAACCGCGTAAATGAGACGGTCGGAATGATTTGAGAGCCCTCCCATAATGAAATACCACGTCAAAAGTACCGACTCCAGTCGGTGGTCTCGGACATCTTTGCAACATTATTTGCGAGGTGTCACCTCACCAGTCACCACCAACGAAGAACCGTAATAACATTCAAACACTAACAAACTTGCAAAAAATACGTTTCCGCTCAAACAATTCTTACGTTTATTGATTTAAAGTGTATTTTGCTTCGACGTAGCGTTTTAAAAATTGAACAAATATCAAGTTTTCTTACTTTACTTGCGGTCATAAAGGCACCCTATCGGTTTTCCGAGGTGTTCTCGGAATGCGTATTGATTGTGTCCATATTTTGGCGACGTCTTGTTTGGTGTTTGTGTAAACGAGGCATGACTTTGTCGGCATTAAATAAAGACTTCCTGTGTGGTAATGAAAGTAAACGTTGGTATCTATGTGGCTTTATGGGCGTGGACTTTAAGTAAAGTTCTCTGCAGTTACCAATTAGAAAAAGGATGAGGTTTTATGTATTTGTTAAAATTTTTATTTAAGGGTTGTTTACAAGATACAAGTTACACCAGAAGGGATAAAAGTGTGTTGCGTATCCTGAGAGGATAAAAGCAAAGAAAGAGTCGGCGATCTAGAAATAGAGTCTTAACATCAATAAAAGTGCTATTGTTTTAATGTGGCCTTCTGTGAAAGGGTTGGTTAACGCCTAGTTTTTGATCAAGTAACACAGTGTTTTGTTACAAGCACGTATTTATTTCTTATTATCTATTTACGCGTTTATAATTTACGTATTCATCTATTTACGGGTTTATAATTCAAAGTATCTGCCCGCGACCTAGTAGGTACGCGTTAAAAAATGAATAATATAACATCTGAAAAAAAATAGAAAATATCTGATATCTTTATCGCAGTGACGACGGTGGCACCGCTACGGCTTTTTTTTATATTTTTAGACGATCCTCTGGATCCCAATAGGTATTTTTCCAGGATAAAAAGTATCTTATCTTACATAATAAATTATCTGTGTGCTAAATTTCATCCAAATCGTTAAGCAGTCTTTGCATGGAAGAGTAACAAATATCCATCAATCCTCACAAACTTTCGCAATTGTAATATTAGTAGGATTGTAGACAGACCACTTGGATAACTTTGGAATGAACTTTTCAAAGTTGAGGGCGCAATTTGTTTTGCAGTCATAAGTAAATCTGACAGACAGTGAAGTAACAACATATCCCTTCCTAATTCCTTATCCTTAATCCTACTAATGTCGGCAGTGCATTTGCAGCACTTTTAACAATGCTGTGTTAATAGGTGACAGTTAGCCACCTAGCATCAAGTGAACCGTTAGAGTTAGACTGTCTGACGACCTATAGGTACATAAATAAATAATATTAGGTTAGTATTAGAATACATATTTAGTGTTTGATGCGTGCGATTTGGAAATATGTAAATAAATGAAAAAAAAGTATTGCCTCGCGTCTCAGATTACCTCGGATCCGAGGTGTGTTGTTTAAGTGGCCCCTAAAGTATCCCTTTACGTCTTAATGTTTTCGACTGACTCATTACGGCAAACAAATTTACAATGTGCGAACAAATATATTTTACAAACACGGTTTAAAGTCTCAGCTAGATTGGTCGGACGAGATGTTATATCCGTTGCGACATAAGGGGGAATGTTCACTATTGGATATAGTCCTAATGAGCATCATAGGACTATCCCATATCGGTAGGGTATTTAGAGTATACTTATATAATTTCTATATTTTACCCATATTTCAAAGACGTACCCGTACAATTGCCTACGCAAGGGGTAACAGCGATTTTCCCCACACTCAATGTACATACAATTAATAAGCCATATGTAAAACTGAAAAACATGCGCTTATTAAAATATAAAGAGTTACAATTTTCACAGGAATCTGGTTGCCTGGAATTAAGAATTAACAAACTACTTAGTAGTGGCAACGCACACTGCATTCCCCAGTCTTCCTGCAGTCTTAGGTTATACTGCAGTATGCAACCAACCCCTTATAAAGAAACTCATTAGGCCAGTATGAATCCACGGTGGACAGTCGATCTGGTACAAGGCTGCTGGTGGACTGTGATTCACTGGAAAAACACGGGGGCCTATGTCTAGCAGTGGCCGTCATGGGCTAAGATAATGATGACACAAGTTTGCCCGTGGTCCTAAGGATTTATGTCATCTGTATAACATGCTCTTCACAAAAATAGGTGCACACCAAATATTATCCCAGTTAAATAAATTTGTTTTGCTAAAACGCCTAATGCAAGTCTTATACCTACTGATTTTATCAAATAAATATTTCACGAATGTCGATAAATCTAAATACAGCAAAGACAAATAAGTCATAACATTGGAGGATCGGGTTAGGACGGTTACACATTATTTCTTTTTTATATGGAAACAAGAATCGACATGTTTTTTAGATGTTAATATAAAAATGAATATTTAGTTTTAATAGGACGCATTAAAATACGCATTCCTTATCCAATCCTGCTAATATTGTAAATGCAAAAATTCGTAACTACTGAACAGATTTTGATGAAAATTTATACATTACATTACATACTTACAACAGAATTACTCATAAATACTTCTTAATATATGAGGGTTTTTTTATGAAACTTTACATAAAGATACATACATCATACATAATTTTTTAATATACGCGGACGAAATTATATAAAAAAGTATTTTAATAGAGACTGGAGACTTTATTTAATAGTACTATTGTATCAAAGTGTATTTATTTAACTATTACTCCATAATAATTGGTCATAACTTACATCTAATCTATGGTAATAAACAATAGTGACTTCGCAAATACATGCTTTTATCTTTGGTGACGAACCAAAGATAAAAGTAGACTCTTATTTTTATGAAAACAAAACTGGAATAATTTTGGGACATTTTCTTTCTTTTATTATATTACCTAATAGAATTTTTAATACAATTGTTCTGTATCAGCTTAGTTCTATATAGGTAGATGTATCTATTAGGTATAAATATATACCTAATATACGCCCCACTACGACTATGAGAACAGGCCCCACCGGGATTTGAACTTGCGTGTGCCGTATCGACCCCCGAGCGTACTTTACACTCGGCATAATAGTGGCAACACTGGCAAGTGCTTGCTAGCAATAAACAACAAATATGTTTATATTACTTTTTATATCGTCTGTAAAATGCGGATTTTTATAGGGAATTTAAATTTGAAGTGAAGTAGCGTTAGCAATTACGTGGGTATGACAATAAAACGGTCATGATTCTGACAAGCGTCGGTCATTTGATTATTTGGACGTCACCGTCGTAAATTAAAACATCGTTGGAGTACATTTGCATTTTTATTGTTCCAACACGGAATGGACAAAGGTTGTAATTTTATCTTCGGATCGCAAAATTGAATTATTTATTATTCGATTTATTGTTCGGATCGACTGTAAAACGAAATTATTCGCCGACCGAAATTTCCTTGTTTTTTTGTAAACACAAATTAACTTCGTCTTGGCTTCTTATTTTTCTTTTAAATGTTCCATCCATTCTGATAGAATAGTTTTACCTTACTCTATTTAAAACTATTAGGTTTACTTTAGATAAACCCGGAACGCATACCTACCTATGCGTTCCGGGTTCGTTAGGATAAAATTGGATGAGTTAGGTTCGATAATATATTTTATAATAATATATGATGTCCGTCTGGAATTACATATATTTTAAATAGTGAAACATTTTTTTTTAAATAAATAGTTGCAGTAGTTCTTGAGATTACCCTCCACATATAAACATACTTACGAAATCGGGAAGGGCCCCGTTTGTAATATTACAGAAGTGTAGATGTAGTCACATTATTATGTAAATATTAAAATGTTATAATTCATTATATTAATATAATTTTGGTTTATGTTACACTTTCTACACTTTAAATTTTGCTTATATTATGTACTACACGTTGTCAATGGTACGGAACGGAATTTAATTCCTTTCATCTAGAAAAGTTCCTGAAGTATTCGGACGAAGTCGCGACCAAAAGCCAGTATAAATTAGGTCGTTACACCAAAATATGATGTACATTCGAAAAATATACATTTTGTCTATTAAAGAAACCTGTATTCGGAAAGATTAATATTTAAATGGCTACTTAAAATATATTGATTGCTTATTTTTATTGTGAAATTTATTAATTAAAACCGATTATATATTCAAATTTATTGACGGCTAATGAAAGTATTCTAAACATTTCGACGGAGCCATAAAAAGGCCATAATAGTTATGATTTAATGTGCATTTGCGACTACCTGCGGTGGCATTTGGAAGGAATTCGGTGGCAGATTGCAGATCGCTTAACATTAATCATTATAAATATTTCCATTCAAATATAGCTAACTACACTTATTTTTATTTTAAATAGCATTTTAATACGACGACGTATTTTGAAATAGGTTTACACGCAAATAATCATTTAATTTGATCTAATAATTTATAAAGAAATTTAATAAAAAAAATATCTTATGAAAGACGGGACGAAGGCGACAGTTCACTTAATGGTATATGGCTAAGAAAACCGTCGCCAATATGGAGCACCCACAATACAACATCCTGATAATGTCAAGTCGACGTTCTATGGATGTCAATGAAGAACCTGAAGGTGCCTAAGGATAAACTGGGAACCAACTCTGGAATTCCTCAGTAAGTAGGTACTCACACTTAAGTAGGACTCAACGGTATATAATAAGCACATATTCTTTTTCATGGCTGATCTACTTTAAGAAGATTGTCTAATATTGAACTAGTAATCGTATTTTATCTACACTTTTTAAGTACTAGGTAAGAGGAAGTATAGACAGGTAAAGGTAATGTAGGTAAGGCATTTGCTTATATTGCTTAAATGTAATGGGTTCATTAGGGTCTTTAGGACCCATTGCTTTAATGTTATTAAATGAGATTAAAAAATATATATAATTAGGTATGTTAAGTCGCTAATAACATGATTGCATTCTTTTATGTCATGTGTGTGGCCAATGAAAATAGTAATCTAATAAGATATTTTCAATATTATTTAAGCTTAAAGCTTAAGAAACAAAATTATTTTGGCATTAATAATACATTTCTTTCGAGTAATACCTCGTTAAGTGTATGTAGGTACTTACAAACGAAGTATCAATACTTACCTACTACATTATAATTTAGCGGTAAACCAAACGCCATATTAACTTTAATAAGGCTGTATTAATCCAATGACAGCGTACTTAGTCGACTAAGAAATCACTGATAAAATCTCTCACTTCCACCGATCCGCATGCCGACGTACCGTCGGGCACACAAATGCCAAGACAATTGACAAGCGTTAGGTACAGTCACAAATACAATGAAATAAATACCTTCTCACACCTTATACGGGTGAATGGGATAAAGAATTTAAAGCCGCGACTGTACACTCTTGAAAGTTCTCACAGCGTCACGAGAACGCTCTTTACAATCGATATTCAAAAAGAACATCGATGTCTTGTTGTCAACGGACAATTCTTTCGGAGATCAATTGCGCCGAACCACGAATGAATTTCGACTTTAATAACAATGCGTGAAGACCTAATTTGGCTTGGTTCGTTTGGGAATTTATTGTTCCGTTTCGGCATGAATTGCGTCACCGACTAAAAAGACAAAGCACAAACCGATCGAGACGCATTGTGGGGCTAATGATGAGCCAAAACATTATTTTTAGAAGGAGTTCGACTAGCCGGGCCCGGTTCGCTTAATAAGGTATACAGACGATCGGATTTAAAGATACCATTCGCTTTTATGGTGCCGGTAGCGTGGCCAGTTGTTAACATGCTCAGGTTTCCTGATACGATGTGAGCACTGATTGTTTCCTCATTCGAATTGATAAAGAGCTGTTTATCGACTTTTCATGAACTCGATATCATTGGAATGCGAAATAGATATAGATATAAGGGTAAACGTTCAGCACCATTTTTTAGATTCGAAAATCATTCATTATTTAAAAAATAAGTATAACCTAATTATCGCCAATGCACTGTGTAAAGTATAAAATATACAAAATTGTAAATGTTATTTTCCTACGTCGTGCTGATGTATTAGACATCAGCAGCCGATGGAGCTGTCAACTTCAGGGAAGTTAATTATAAAAAAAAGGTTTAGGTATTATAAAAAAATGCTGTGTGGCTGTGTCGTGAACACGGCCGTGTGTTTTACGTGAATATACGTGTACGTTACGAGCAATATTTTCTTTGAGCGTATTATATGTATATATCCAAAGAATTCGAATATACCGTATATGGTATATTCGAATTTTTTTGGTGTATACCAAAAAAATTCTTTGATCCTTTAGCTATCGAGTGGAGTAATTCATTTTTGGATGTTATTGATAGATCGATATCTACAGCATTAAACTGTATTTCCCGATTTTGTTATCACCACTTTTCTAAATGGATGGATATATACATATAAAAATGTGATTGCTCATACGTTATATACATTTTTATCTTAATACAAATAGTTTAAAAAAAAGCATAATACCTACTTGATATTTGGTTCAAAGATATATGAATATTGGTAGCAATATTGATTGCATGTGGTATCGATATATTGAATCATGGCAAGAAGAAAAGACATCAACGCACGTCCTTTTTTGAATTTTTGCCTGTTTTACATTTAAAAACCGCAATGTTAAACCTTTATTATTAGAACTCTATCGCGACTGACAGGTTCGAAAATTAGAAAATTAGCAACGGATATCAAGCATTCAGTGTGGTCGGCCTTCATTCATTCAATCGACAAAGAGGACAGCGCTCAATATCGAGTGCCGATTTGTTACATGCTTTTTTTTGTTAAAACCGTAAAACTTGTCATTTATGTGGACTTTGTAAGCAAACATTGGCTTCGGCATTGTCTATCTTCATGGCTTGCAACAGTTCGTATTGTCCTAAACATAGGACAATGACTCTATAAGCTCCCCGGAGCTTCTTATAATGGATGGCAATTTCGTTGACAATATATTCTCTAATATGTTTTGATTTTCTCGGCTGTTGCAATGGTGTTTGTGTGTCCTGTGTTCACCAATCGCGTTTATAGCCGTGAACGAGCTGTATTGAAATGTGTTTTGTCAATCTTTTTTTAGGCTTTCTGACAGTTGTTCTATTGTTAAAGTATTTAACGGTCGCGTGGCAAGACACATTCCGTTATTGGGTTTCTAAAATTTAACTATTCATGTGAAATCGTTTCCCAGTAATTGAGAAATAAATTTCACCATTGAGGGCAGTATATGATTTGGTACGGAGACAAAGGAGGCGGCGCGTAAGCCAGTAGCCGCGGGCGCACATAAATAACCAGCCACACCGCAAACAAGCATCGTATTTACGATAATATTATTTATACATGCGCCCGCGCAATACACGGAGGCTCTAATGCGCGAGCAACCTACATAATAACGAGAACGCGCGGAAGGCGTAACCCGGTGGCAATGTTCCGTCTCGCTCTGCGACGCCCCGGGCGCGCGTCCAAGCGAGACGAACAACCACAAATTTATTGAAACGAAAAAAAAAAAAAACACCAACTGGCTACTGCACTCCGCGTCGCCTCCACAAAACTAGACACATTTTTCCACGTCGCCGTGCGCGAGCGAGACACGCGCTCCATGTGTGACGCGCGAGCGAGACAGATAGCATTCTGCGAGCGTCGCTCTGAACTAAACGACCGGTCATGTGGGCGCTGCCGGTGTTGCGCACGCGCGGCTACCTCGACGCGGCTGAGTTCCGCGCTCACGCAGCGTTCGGTCGGCTCGCTTTGCCCGTGTGACCTTTACTTGGTGAACTTAGGAAGCGTCGTTCGCTGTGAAACGTCCATTAGACCCCCTCCGTTGCGCGCATTTGAAAAGCACCAGCGGAGCAGCGACAGCGCACGAGCGAAAGGGATGGCAGGCTGTCGTCGGTGCCGTAGCTAAAGGTATTTGTAGAATGCGTGATCTGTATCGGGCGGGAGGGAGAGTGCGCGGGACGCGGGGCACGTTCGGAAGCGGTGGCAGCTCCCATCGACTCCTGGGGTTATTCTTCCTCAGGCCACTGCTGCTCGAGCTACGTACCAAGCGAGCCAGTTTTTTCTGTCCACCGCACCGCACGCCACACACTCGTTAAGCCCGTGCCAACACGAGAAGTCACCCACTAATAAATTACTGTTTTTTACTGCCCTCGTATACAGTCTCCGTCGCGCTGCCGACTAATTTGTACGTAAAAATAAACAGTCATCAGCAATAATCGCAGCCGTTCACGTCTAAATACAGTGAGTAAGTACTTATTAACTTTGTTATTTTATTTATCATACAATCGTTGCTCTCATAATAATAATTCATATCTTTTCCAATTGGTCGCTGAGAATAAAAATTTAAAGTTTTTTTTATTTGTAGAAAATAACAATTATTTAAAGTAACCACTATTCAAAGTATTTATTTTCAATTTTATTTATCTATAATACTTTTTTTTTGAATAATTATTAAGGCAGTATCGATTCATCCTATACTTTTTTAACTGTGTGTGCATTATAATTTAATTAATGTATTTTTTATTATTTAGACTCTAAACAACTCTAAACAAATTCTAACATTTTTCAACTCTAAACAATTGCAACAAACAGAATTTTAAATCGTTTAAAATTAAGTTTAAAAAAAACAAATAACATCAACATCTATCCATAAATTGTATCTATGAAATATAATTTCTTATTGGTTACACACGTATAACCTTCGTCCTTTCACGTTTACAAAAATACGTATAATCGATCTTATTATCATGTAAATTGGTTTAGCGCCTCTCGCGGCGCTAGTCCTACAAAAGGACATTCAAAAATATTATCATTATTATAAAGTTTTTTTAATCACGAGCACCCGAGAAACATCCACTGTCCTTACAGACCATTTTACGACGATTTATGGTTTATTGAACAATAATAAAAGAAGAATGGTATTACAAAAAGTGGCGTCACTGTGAACATTTAGGAACAAAATAGTTGAACACTCAATACATTCCTATTGTATCATTTGGAACATATGTTGTTGCATGCATCATTAGATATAAGTTTTGACACCTCAAAAATATTCCCATGAGATTCAAGGTTTTGGAATCTATAGGTTACAGGTATTATTGATATTGATATTAGTACAAATGTACCTAGTATGCCTAGTAATACTGTCTAAGTACTAAAAAACTGTCTAACTAATGTCTAATTACTACTAAACTGTCGAACTTTTTTGGAGTATTTTTAGACACAATTTTTAGTTAAAAAATCATTTTAGAATTTAGCTTCTACATTTTTGGTAAAACATATACAAAAAAAAATTTTTTTTTACAGTATTTAAAAAAATCATTTTAGAATCCAACTTCTACATTTTTGGTAAAAAATATACCTACAAAAAATTTTTTTTTAATGTATTCAATATAAATGTAAAAAGCAATTATTACATAAAATTTTGCAATGAATCCGAACAATCACACCACTTAAAAGCTATGTCGTTAAACATAATTTATTGACAACAATAAGGAAATGCAAGTTCAATACAACAAGTAATAAATAATGAGCCAAATGCATCTGTATTATAATGAATATTAATCCTTAATAACCACAGTTAATGATTAAAGTGCGTTCGTGAGCGAAATTATAACCGGCATTTATTTTTAACCTTTAAATTGTTAAGAAGAAAATGTTCTTTTAAAATATTTTAAAGGGATTTTTATACAGTTTTATTTAACAAAAGATAAAACGGCAGGTATATAAAAATCAAAAGGTTGATTGATTCTTTTCCTAATTATACTAAATTGCATACTTTTCTGAATTTTACATGTACCAAAATGTACATAAATATTTATTTTATTCTTGAAATGGAATAAAAGCTTTCAGATCTTAGGGAGGGTTTAATGCTCCCATTTAATACTTAATTTCAGGAATCTCTTATACAATTTTTCTTTTTATAGTTCATTCGACAAAAGTAACTTTAAGTTTTACTTAAATAACTTAAGAAACATAATGAAATATTAAGATTTTTAAACATAAGAAACTTAGAAAACTTAAAGAAATTAAGAAAATAACTATCAACTAACTAAATATTCCTGCATTAAATCGCAATACTATGTTTTTTGCTAAAACAGTCATAAAATTCAAATTCAGTAAATTGGAAAAATTATGTATGCCTACTCATTAACCTGTTTTGCTTACAAAATAAGTTCAATTTGTATAAAATCAGGATCTAACAGTTTCAAAATATAATATACCTAATAAACAAATTGGTAATTACGATAAATTATCTCGTTTATATAATTACAATAAAAGGTCGAACGCTGTTAAATTTAAATCGTGCAAAAAGAAGGAAAAAATACATCATTACGTGTTGAATAGCCAACTAATTTGCTTATACGTAAACAAGCCTCGAAGGCTCAATCGAATTTACATCCGTAATTGCTTACTGACAATTTGAGCTTTATAGTCCGAGAGCTGATTATTATTATTTTATACGAGAATTAATAAAATTAAAAATAAATTAAAATTTCTGAATACATTATTACAAATATTTTTATAAATTTACTAGAAAATTTAAATATAATCGTATATATTATACAGAATGGATTGTTTTAGAATATGTGTGTGTATATATATGAATGAACAATATTGTTCATATATGTATGAACAAGTAGAATATTGCATATAAAATAAATTTTACAAAAAAACTAATTTCTTATTTTGGACTTTTTTATTTTAAAGTATTTTGGAAAATTATAAATATAATTAAAAGAGCTCTACCCATTAATTAAATAAGAAATATTCAATTACAGTCGTCACTGAATTGAAAAATAAATTCTAAGTAATAAATTCACATTGGCTCTTTGACTATACGACTTGTGTATCGCGGTAGCCGGTTGTTGCCACGCGCCGCCTTCGCAATTTCCTAATCATCGTTTGGATAAAAATATATATCTTTGCTTTTTTGTTGACTCATTTAAATGTATTGTGAATGTTTTAATGTTTATGGTATTATTGAGTTTTCTATGCTTAATATAATATCGACTATGTTGAACTTCTTATTTTTTGATTACGCCATAAAATATCAATCCGAAAAAATATTTTACTGACGTATATTTCGCATTCTCCGTTACAAAGCTCCGTTATATATCTTAATAAATGTATTACCTATAACCATTACCTATGTGTTTTCTGATGAAATACGGTACCTGAAAAAAGTTTTCATGTTTAGAAACTTAAACACACACCTTTTTAGACTTACTTATAGTTTTTCGCTGTGCTTATAATTCAATGCAAAAAGTACATAGTTAAATAGATACCGATTTACGTAGGTTTCAACAAATGTTAATGACAAAAAAATGATTAATATGATCAATGGTTAACGTTTCAATGTTAATATTTAAAAAAAAAAGAAACAAGTTAAATTTGAAAAGTTTTCGATGGTATTTAAACTATGCGTACAATTTTCGAGTTCTTAATGCATTTAGCCGCCACCATTATTTATATTAGCATAAGCAAGAATTAATATTCTATCCAGGCTCACAATAATCAATACTGTGTTCTCGATCAATATTTAAGTATCAAAAGATATTATTAATGGTCACAAGAAAGGTCCGACCGCGGCGGCATTATGACAAAAGCTGGTCTCAGTCCTGACAATAAATAAATCATTGTTTTCTGTGGCACAGAAACAGGCACCAATGTGTTAATAAGCAGTACGCTGGCAACATAATATAATATAATATAATATAATTATATATATTATAATAATATAATATAATATAATATATTATAATATAATATAATATAATATAATATAATATAATATAATATATATATATATATATATATATATATATATATTATAATATAATATAAATATGATAAAGAGCTTTTTCAGAAATATAGATATACCTATTTATAGTGAAAAACGCGACCTTTTCTAAACTTGTTTTTTTTTTTCTAAGTCCAATAAGTCGTTCGTAGCTTGTCTAAAAATTCACTTTAATGACAGCTAAAATAATCTCATTTATTTTCTGATTATTTTTAAATAAAATAAATATGCATAAAAATCTCCGTAAATCTCCGACCTTTTTACATGAAATAAATTCGGAAAAACACTAACAAACTAAAATTATGTAGGTGTAATTTGTTAAAACTACACTTTAATAAGTTTCTTATTGTTTAGTAATTATTAAAATAAATACCAAAATACGTGGAATGTTTGAGATTTCTGATACAATACAATGTATTTTTTTTTACATTGTATAACATAAAAAATATTACGAAAATGTTATCTTAATTGAGATTTTATACCAATTTTGAAACATTTGAAAAAAAAAAATATATCTTCGGTATATTATAGAGATCTTTTCACACATAATTTGTAGGCTACAAACCGTAGGGATGCGACAGGAAACTCATGTTTGTCATAGATAAAAGAACAAAGGCGAAGTCGCACTGGTCGGCTCTTATCTGTTTAATCTCCACGACAATAAATAGAAGAATTCCTTACCAAGAAAGTGTTAATATAAACATGCTATGTTCTAAGTTTGGAGTGCCAATCAACAAATATAATAAGGTTCTAAGAAACTTAAGATTTTATTAAAAGCAAGCTGCCGCTCTTCTAATAAAATCTTCTGATGTCAATAAACTTAACAGGTATGCTTAATTCACTCTTTAGCTCAATACACTTAGGGCCTCTTTCACCATGTGTCAAGTAGGCTAACCCCCATTTAAAGTCACCGGTAACCGGGGGTGATGGAGCTGATATACCTTTGTTTGTGCGGTAAAAGTCCCAAATATTAAAAAGAAAATAATTAAAAAAATCGCTTATCGAAGGATGCAGTAAACCGAGTGCATATAATTTAATAAAACATAAAATTATTTCTAAAAATAATTAATCAACACTTTACTTGTAGTTTGTGAAAGAGGCCCTTAGGCGGTAATTAGTTAGTTCGTATTTCTATATCAAAAATAAGCGGAAAATCTAAAACATTGTTAAACTTTTTTTTTAACCAAAATTTAAAATGTATGAAATGAGTATTTTTGAAATTTTTGATATTGGTACTTAATATTTTTTTACTTAATATATAGGAATATATGTATATATTCTTGATATTATAAGTACTTAATAGAAGTGTAGATGCATGTCGTAATCAAATTTTAATGTTAATTTTTTAAGAAATTGTTTTTATCTGGTTGTCCATTAAATTCTTCTAAACCACTCAACGGATTTTGTCGATGACGGCTCTTCCTATCATATATTTCTACGCAAAATTTGTCAAGCGGTAAATATTGTCGTGAGAGGTTAGTTTTACCGTACTGATGACAGTTTGATGCGATAGTAGAGTTGCCTACTGCTCAGTCTTAATGTTTTCAATAAGTAAGGTGTGTACTATTCAAAAACAGATCATGTTGCACTTAACACAAAGTGCAAATTAGTGCACTAATGGATAGTTTGGCTAGAACTGTTGCTATATGAGTGGTTGTGGGCGCGGCGGTGATATGTTATCGATATCCTTTGTTTGCGTTTTGAATGCAGCTTTCTTTGGCGGTTACACGTCTAAAGATAACATTATGCAAACCTTTGCGCCGGGTAATCGCTTATATTACAAAAGATAAACATTTTTTTATCAGTAATTGCTCTATTTATTTAATAAGTATTTTTTGATTATCTTTGCGATTGTATTTAATGCGATGTAAATTTTTATTAAACTTTTATTATTCTGACATAGATAGGTCTTTTGTGTACCTAATACCCTGTAAAAAAATCACCGAGTATTGAATAAGAATTAAGTCAAATCAAATTTGTGATTTATAGAGAATATTTATATTTATTGACTAACGTGGTTTTGATATTGGTATTTAAATTGGTGTTTAAGATTAACTTTTAGTTTTTGAAGACGATTTAAAGACAACTAAAAGAAAGTTTTGTTTAATAAGAAGATATTGTTACAATGAATAAGAATTTCTATTCAGCATAATTAACATTTTACAGTCCATAGAAATTTACTGCTAGAACTAAGTAGGTCTTCTTTTTCACTAGCCACAGCGTACATTATTTTTCCGTAAATTATATTAGTTTCACATGAGCTTTACATAGTAGATAGATACTTGTCGACCCTGTCGTTATACTACATACCTACTTAGATAGAATCGCTGCTAATGAAACATTTTACTATTAACAGTTATTTTGCGACCAATATTATGTCTTGTCCACCGATAATTTACCTTCCCAATGCTATGATTTATGTCTTCTCCTAAAGATTTACTCATGTTCTGCGTCATCAGTCATGCAGGTATTCCCCGAGCATAAAGGTCTGTTTTGTTGCAAGCCGAGTTTCCTTGAGCCTTCTCATTAGACTAATAATTATGGACCTGTGTGAAAATCATGCTTGTTTTCTGCAGTAACTTTTTGAAAATTAGTCCTTGAAAATAACGTAAACAAATCTAAAGTTTTCGTGCTGTTTAACCATAAATACGGACAGTGAAGTATACTAATACAAACACGGACCGGTAGAAGGCACTTAACACCATTCACGAAATTTTACGTCACACCCATTCATTTTTGTGTTTGTTGAGGCCAGATTGCGCCGGCGTTTGGCCAATGTTTGTTCAAAAATCAAACATCCGCGCTTGTTTCTTTTGGAAGCGCCATAACTAGTAAATAAGTCCAATGTTTGTCCACTTTATGTGTGGTTAGGAAGTTACGCCCTGTTTAGTCGAAACCAGTTACGGACATAACAATGATAAGACAAAATTCAAGGCGAAACCTACCTTTTGAAATGGAATTTCAGTCAGTTGGTGAAGCAAAACTGAAGCAAGTACATGAAGAATGTAATAATACTTCAGTTATGCGCGTAGTTTAGGATTTCTAAATTTTAATTGATAACATGAATATAAATATGATATAGGTAAGTAGATAATCTATTATATGTTCTCATATTATATAGGTATCTGAAATCTTGGTCAATATTTTGTACAAACTTTATTGTTTCATCTAAGTATAATGAAACCCTTAGCATTTTAACTGCTTTAATATTTGGTACGTGTCGGCTTGCATCCCACGAGAAAGCCGCAGGCGATAGAAAGTCCCACCCACGCTGCTCACGCGCACTCGGTTGTAAATAAAAAATGTGGAGATTCGTTTTTTGAATGCACATCAGCAATTCGCTGCCGTGTTACGCCGCTCCGCCCCACTCGCTCTCATTGGTGCACGGTAGCGCTTTTCCTTTTTCACATGCGGCCTCTATGTACTTCTAATTGATTTTATATCTTTGAGACTTTTTGTGTGGTTATCTTTAAATTTACATTCTAATTTTAATTAAGATTCTTATTAGATTTTGTTTTTGGCTTTGTCCCAAATTGGACCGAGTGTGCAATTAGATTTCTCTAATGTGGCACCATTCTGTAGAGCTGTTGAAGTTTTACAAGGTGTTTAGCTCTCTAGGGCTATCTTAGGTTTCCCTGCGAAATAGAATCTATAAAGAGCGAACTTGTAGGAGAAATAAATTAAATAATATGATTGTACAGAGTGACCTCCATGTCCACGTAGATCCACGTCCTCAATTTGTTGGTTTGATGACATAGTAAAAGTCGTGGGAAAACGATTGTTACGGATTGCGAATAGTGCTCTTTGGCCGTCTATGCCAAGACTAATCATTAGATGTGTAAAATATAATATCAAAGTGAAGACAATAAAATATTTTTTAAATTAAAATATTGCACATAACATATGAACATGGTATAACTGATAATTATCTTTATTCAGAATTTCTTTGCCTCAAATTTCTTAGCATTGTTTAGAAACTATGAAGATAACTCTATTCACTAAGGAAACACTATAGAGAAAAAAAGTACAAATCGTCCCCCAAGAAAGGAATAGATTCATAAAATACCTTTCTTATAAAATGAATTATCCTACTTTCTTATGAAATAAGCGTCGCCGTAAGTTAAAAAAAAGATATTCGTTTACAATACATTTAGGATTAAGAATATTCCAATAATAACAATATAACATATTTATTTTAAAATAGGTATAGATATCAAAATGATTTCGTTTATTTACTGAATTGATTAAATTTAAATATTTTTCCCAAGACCCAAGACACTTTTATCCCAAACTGAGTTGAACTTACCAATTAAATTAAAAATTATAAAATCTTAGGAGCATTCAAAAGTATTTAAGAAAATCAAGTGGTGGGACTGTAAGTTAGTAAAACATACCTACATTCGTTGATTGGTTGCTGCGTAAACCAGTAGCCGGCTACCGTTTGTGTATATTGTTTACTATATATAGTGATACCCAACCCATAGGTATCCCTTACATTTCTCTGTATTTATTTAATCGTGCCGCCCGCGCCCTCTTTTGAGGGGCATATTACATGAGATCGAGCAAAATTAAAGCCGTCTGTCTACTCAAGCGTATTTTCTGCTTTTCTTTTCTTTTATGAAATGGAAGGTAAAAAAGTGAAAAGAAAAAAGTAAATGTTTTCTATGTAACAATAGCCACTGCGTTTTTTCCGTAATATTTATTGCAAAAATATCAGGGCTTTTTTTTTAAAGGCATTAGAGAGGTATGGAAATTGAAAAAATAAAATAAAAATATAATTCTTGATGTTTACTTCTATTTGATTTATTTTTTATATTTATTTTAGTTACTTTAGTTGATAATGGTGATGCAACATCGCGCGCCGCATTCATTAACTACCTAAGCCCACCTAGTGTTAGTAATTGATACCACCTGGCATGATTATGAACCATTATAAAATAAAGGATGCCAGTACTCATTATTGTATCCCCTACTTTACCTTTAGTCCTATATGCTATCAAAGTCAATAGCGCTCTTGAAGCCACTATACCGTTGCTTGTTTAAGGCGACATTAGCCACAAACCATCAAGTAGACCATCAGTCTGCCTGCTATCCATTTTCATTATGTACAAAATAGAAAATTAACCAATAAAAAAAAGTTTTTTATACCTTCTATACCTAACATTTAAATCCACTCATACTAATAAATTAAAAATATTTTACTAGTTACAAATATTGACATATTACGATAGTGGTTAGTAGGACCATTTAACTAACACACATTTTCTTCAATAGTTTTACTTACTCTAAATATGTTTTAGGTTATTCGTTGATAGGTATGTCTTAGTAGAAATTCATAATCTGAAACAAAAAATAATCAGATAAACTAATAATTATTTTGTTAGACACAGCATGCTGCTAGACAGGGGCTTTTAAAATTGCTGATATAATAAAATATTTATTAATTCACAATTAAGAAAAAATACATATTCAAATAGATTTCTAATGTAATTATATAGTAATTATTACAATCTCTTGAACTAAATTAACTGCACCTCTCTAAGTAAGTACAATTAAACATATCTATTATCTGATCCATTTTAGATATTTATAATTACTTAAGTAATTTTACCCCGCTAGGAACGTTTTCTTTAGAATTTTGCGTTATTTTTATTAGAACTCAGAATATTTAGAAAGTGTTTTTAATTACAATGTTTTTAATTGTTGTGACAACTTTGTGTTATGTTATTTAAATTATAATATAGCACCTATTATAAAAATAAAACTAAAATTCTAGCTTTTGTAAAAAGTATATAAACGCGAAATTATTCTTAATGCGTATGTTTAAATTATCAATCTTCATTAATAAAATATTTAATACAAATTGTAAAAATATCACAGACTTTAATATATATACCTACGTCGATATTCGTTCAATATTCTCGGTACATACCTAGGTAGGTAGGTAGGTATATCTTATTATTTCTACAAAAGAGGGGAAATTATAGTCCATAATAGTTTGAGAATTCCTACCCTACTACAATTATTATGCTTTGTTGAGCTCGTATTTTTTTAGTAAACTTGATAACGAATGTAAGGTACTATAGCTAAGTAATGTTGCGGAGAAGGCACTGGCTAAGGCACAGGCACATCGCGACGGCAGCCGGAGGCGATTCGGACGAAACCCAATATATCAGCCGGCGCTCAGATACTTCTCTGCTCGAGAACATTAAAAGACGTAGAGTCGGTTTGTCTCAACATTTTTACTTGCATAACATTTTTTTTAATAATAGTGAAAGGTGATTTGTTTATACGTTAAAAAGCTAAACAATATTTTATATTAATAATATTTACCTTTTAATAATTATATAAAAGATTATACAAATTAATATTTTACTTATTAATAATGAATGTTTAAATTATAATTTGCATATCTTTAAAATGTAGATTAAATTGTTACGTTGTACTTTAGTAGTAGTTCACTTTAGTATTTGTAGTACATAAAAGGGTACATAAATATTTATATTAGAGGTAGCGCTGCAACTTATTAAGAGCCATCTCGCGCCATAACTTATCAATAAATCAATTCTCGTGTGTAATGATTATAACAGGAGTGGTCGCATTACACTTTAAAACAAATAATAATAAAAAAATTATAAACATTTAAATAAGATAAATATTAGAAATTACAAATTATCTTACTTACTTTTATTACTTAAAAAAATATTTTTGAATCAGTTTTGTTAAAAATGTTGATGTAAAAAAACAGTTAGGTATGCAATTGGTAGATAGTTTTTAAAATTACCCATTAAATTACAAAAATATCTTTATTTTGTTTATGGAAATTTAGTATAAAAATATGTTGAAATGAAGGTCTAAAAGCTACTCCACATATGTTTCTGGTCGACGCCCGGCGCATACCGTTCCTGTGGGAACGCACGAGACATAAACTGTTTTGTTATTTCTGCTCACTCGCTCAATTCTATATTATAATTTGGCTCAGTGCAACTAACTAGAATTTAAATAACTCAACCAACTTATTGTAAAAATAGTTAAATAAAATCCAGTTTTTTCATTTTGATTTTATTAAATAAAAAAAATCTTGCGACTAATTTGTGTAATAGAGAAAATTTGAACAGATTCTGATGTATTAATCTATAATAATCTATATTACTGTAAAGTTTCATAGAAATCCGTTCAATAGTTTTTTCGTGAAAGAGTAGCAAACGTTCATCGCCTCAATTTTTTTTTCATTTATAATATTGGTAGAATTTGTGTGACCTTTAATATTGAAACACGTGAACGTTCCAGAATTATATCATCCCTAGACAATTACATTAGTAAAGATATATTCATAGGAGCACACAATTTGTAATTACAAGACAGTGATTCAGCTCATGCCGCACATTCTACGATAAAGTTTAAAGGACACGCCAACAATCACATTCCATCCCTCTCACATTTCGAGCGATCCCTATCTGTGGGAGGGAGAGGAGCTCAGTTCATTGTTCGTAAAAATGTCAAATAGAATGATAAACATAAAATTTCGTGTTGAAATACACGAGAGGCCGGCACGCGTTCAACAATGTGAACTTAATAATTTTATTCAAATGCATTCCGATTGTGTTCTTTTTATTTATGCGGTCATTTATTTGATGTATTTTTTTAAATCTTGAATCTTTTAAAGAGAGGTTTTGTGGAAAACAAATGTAGAATATGACGATAACGGCTGCGGGTCAACGGTGAATCCAGATTACTTCGGATCGGTCTTATTAATTATGAGGAAGGCCTATGTTCAGCTACGAGTAGCAGTGTATAAGTCCTATGGCGGAGATGATGATACTTCATAAAAAAATAAAGAAAGAGTGATTAGAAAAGTAATGAAAGAAAGTGTTAATCTTTTCACATTTGTAATTAGTAATGCAAACATAATTGACCAAATCGAATTTCCTACAAAGCGCCTAAATTCCTTAAAAGCCTTCCGCCCGCGAGTCACGCTGACTCGACACTTGCTTTCCATTGAAAGATTTGAAAGTATTACAATACCGTCAAAGCCCAATAATAGACCGTATTAGGCGCAACTATAAAGGCAATGACACAATTACTTGATAAATATTAGACTCGAATATCCAAAGATTCCTCCGACTTTCTTGTTATATTGATTTGCGATAGATTATTTACTTTTTTCTTGACACTTCAAAACATTTTTGTAGTTTATTTCATTACACCTACAGGTTTACAGGTACAGGGCAAGTAGACCTACATTATGTTAATACCTTATAGTAGCATAAGGTATTAACATAATGTAAGTATAAACAGAATCGACTGTAGAGTAGAATGTGCCCTATCTAAAAAGGCATGGTTTATGCGATATTCATTATTGTTTATAAAATATGTACATTTATAATAAAATAATAATATTATTCTTAAGGTAATCAATCCATTTGATGCTACTTTTTAAAGGTTTTTGTGTACTTAACTAGTAACTTATTTCATTTTTAACAGTACTAAAATATAAATCAAATCTAGGGCTTCACGTTAGGACGATAGTTAAAAAAAAAAACTATAAAAACAGTCCGGACATGTTTTCAAAAACGTAGCTATCTAATAGGGTATAATATATGTAACAACTAACATGATAAATGTCACGAAAAATCTTTATAATCTTAATGGCAGGTGGGCACACTGCGTTTCCCAATCATATTAATTGGACAACCCATCTGGAGGCAGTAAGCACCCCCTTTCATAAGACTATAGAGTCTTATGAATACAATAATAGAGTCCACCTGTGACCCTTCTAAGGTCGGCAGCGCACTTGCAGCACTTGTAGCGACGCTTGTGTTAAGTGGACCGTCAGCCTGTCTGACGACCTTCATATAAAATAATCCTAACATACATACTTACATGATCAAATAAATAAGTACAATGTTTTCAAAAGAAACTTGTCTGTCTCAAGAAAAAACGTTTTCAATAGCAAAAATTAGCATTTACGATCAACGCTGGCTTTTATTGTGCTGTGATAAATTTTAATTATGGGTCTTAAAACCCGAGTGTACTGTTGGTATCGTTTATAGGTGCCATTTTGATCTCCAGTTCAATAGTTCAATGCTTGCGTATTAAAAGCAAGGATCGGGTACAATGATAGATTGCCTCGAATGCACTGGAGTACCTGTTCGCTACATTGCTGCTATGCAGCGCGTCCATTACCGCATTAAAACATAAAAGAGAATCAACACTTACCAGTAAACCGGCAATGTGATGAATTCTTTAATTACACTCGATAGCGTCCAATACAATGTTGCTAACAATCAACAGTTTTAGTAGAAACGAATGCTCATTGTATTCGTTTGTGGAATTTTGCATAATTAACTTTGTAGTGGCACTTTTTGTATGTAATTATTAATGTTTACGGCGCACATGTGCGATATTCTTTACAATGTGTGTAATGAACTTAAATGAGTAAGGCAACTGGTCTGCAGTTATATCTAAGGATAGTACGATTTGTTGTGCGATTGGTTTACCAATTTTTATTTTTATTTAAAATTATTTATTATAATATTTTTTAAAGGATAATAACGACCTCAAACCATCTTCAAACTAATGAGTAATGGAGTAGGGCAATGGACGAGAAATGTTACGAATACTTACACAGTAAGACAACCATTTGACGTCACTCATTAGTACCATACCCAAGAATACCGTGGTCGCTGCAACACACTGTGTTTCGTCTGGCGGTAGTAACCACAAGTTATTAGTCAACTCGCGTGTAATTAACTCCCGTGCTTCCGCGAATTATCCTGTTTGTATTTTACCTATACCATTTTTAAGGAAGACACCGCAGTTCGTATGTCGATTAAAACATGCCAATTGAATGTCAATTCGCCTACCTTATCTCTTATTTTTTATACTGTCAAGTTTTCAATGAAAATATTAACTTTAACTTTAATCCTAATTATTATAAATGATAAAGTGAGTTTATTTGTTTGTTTGTTATGCTTTCACGCCTATATATTCAATGGATTACATGAAACTATATTCAATGGCATGCAGGAAATCCTTTCATCTAGAAAAAGGTACATACTGATTCCGAGGGATCATCGAAAATAAAAATAAAAATTTCAACACTAAGAAATATATGAACAATAAAGATTGAATAAATGTTTTAACACCTAAGAAAAAAGGGCGCGGACCAATTTGACGGCAAACGCTAGTAATTCATAAATTATAAAATATCAATATTACTTATGAACAATTTACTGTGATAAAATGTACCTACTAGTATTATTAGACTTGAAAATCATCTTATTCTAAGCTCACCAGGAAGTTCTTTGCATGCTTGCCTAATATATTACAAAACATAATATTTTTGTTTTAACACAGAAATTCCCATTAAACTATTCATAATGAAATAATAAATTACTTTCATTGACTCAGAATGTTTTATCAGACATATTAAAACCGCAAAGTTTTCGACACCGTCCTATATAGGAAAAAATGTGAATATGACGCATCTTGTTTATTTGGCATATCCGCAAACTGTTGTAAACATTTCTCTTGGGACCACAAAATTTTTCAAACAGTCTTTGGACCTTCCAACATGTACTGAATTAAATTTGTACCTTTCTGTGTGAACGTGTGACAGACAATCTTACGCCTTATTACATGATACCTATGTGGTTTATATAATTTTTTGCCCCAGGTGAAGGGTATTCAAATTTGTACTAAAACACACTTTTTAAATAATTAAAACACAAAATAATTAATAATAACAATTAAATGAAAGTAATTTATATGCGATCTATATCTATATATATGTATTTATAGCTGATATAAATACAATATAGTAGTTATATCATATCATAGTCATCTAGACAGATGATTTTTATTTCGATGCATCTAGATAACTTATTGTCTAGACAATCCTATTTAGGGTTTGAGATATTACTCACCATTACATTGTAATACTTATATTACAAATATATAAATAAATGTAATACTTATATTATAAAAAAATAAATATAAAGTCAATTCACAATGGTCTCTCATAAGCGATTAGTTACTTCTAACTGGACGTCATATGGACAACCCAGAAAGTATTACTCGTGGAATGAAGTATCTAGACGGTGAAAAGTATTTCCAGTGGAAATATACTGTTGAAACGCATCATAAAAGACTTGTCATAGGAAAAGAAAAGTTATGACTACTTACTCACATAGTAAGAAACCCTTTTGACGTCACTCCTGAGTGCCACGGTCACACGAACTAAAACAATAGGATTCGTCACAATGACGAAAGCTTTTTCGTGTTAAACGTCGCTTGTTCGCAATAGATTTTAAGGCACTTATTGCAACGGGAATGCGGGAATAACCGAGACTCGCACAAAGAAATAATAAGACTGTCCTACAAATCTATTATTAAATTCGCGTAGGTACATGTTGAAATTTATTTTTATTATTTATATTATTTTCGACAGACAGGCTGACGGTCCAATTGATGGTAGGCGGCTACCATCGCCTATAACACAAGCAACGCCTTAGGTGCAAGTGCCATGCCGACCATAGAAGGATTAATTAAGTATAAGGGATAAGAAAGGGCTGGGGCTCTGGAATCAACGAAACACAACAGCACACATGCTATTATTTCACGGTTTTCTTCTGTAAAGGGATGGTTACTGCCGCCAGCCGGGCTGCCCAAATGACTGCGAAACGCAGTGTGCCAAAAATACTATTATTAAATTAAATTAATTACTATTATTAAATTCGTGTACATGTCGAAACTTTTGTTATAAACCAGAGTAAAACAAAAATAGTATTGTTGTTTATGAGCAGAATAATAAACAGAACTAATAATGGGAATAGGGTTAAAAAGAATAAAAATAATCCAAATGGAACTTTAAAATACTTTTTCTACGAACGCCTAGTTGTATTTCATACAATTTTTCGTAGAAGTACAATCGTATTTTATCTTCGTAGAATGAAAAAAATGGTTTTTTAAAGATAAGCTCGGGGTCCTTAAATTATGGCTTCATTTAGATTTCTAAGGTTCAATGTTACCATAACGAATTTAGCTCGGGCTTACTATCATAAATCATACCATATTTTATAATCCATTGAAAGTAAGATGGTAATATTTTTATTATCTCAAAAGTGAGACTATAATAATTTAATCCGTGCCATTTTATTAAGGAAAAAAGAAAACTATTTTTAAAGTAAAAATAATTAATATTATAAATGATATCATGAATATCTGATTTTTTAATATTGTAATTGAAGAAATATCTGCACTTGTGCATTCAAAATTCATTAATACAAGATTAGATATTTTTAGCAGGAAAAAGGAAAGTGAATTTTATTGAATAACTGAATTATATTTTGAAATAATATTTATAAATTGGCATAACATTATTTAATTAAAAATATGACAAAAGAAATAGTAGCGACCCGCTCCCGGCTTGGCCTGGGGTGCAATTTTTATTAAACATATAAAAATCTTCCCCGTTTAACGCTCTTTTCATATGTGAAAACTATGTCTTTTCTGAAATTAGGTCAGACGAAGTTAGTATTAGAAAAGTGCTAGTGCATAAGGCACTTTTATGTAGTCATATTCAACTATTTCGGTTTCGCTTTTACAAAGATTAATTTTCTGATTTAATACTGAGACTGGTGAATTTTCTGTCACAGTAATTTAGTGAAACCATAATGAGTCATTGGGCGAATTTCGTGGATTGTTTCGACATGTAATGCGGTGTCATGAATCATTCGGATTCGAATCATCATTCTCATTTTTAATAGATTATTTATTAGTGATTTCATTTGATTTCTTTGTAGTTGATTCAATAAATGAATACATGCAGAGTAGCCTCGGACACAGGGATTAAAGAAGTTTTTTGTTAACCGTGGATAGCAGAACTAGTTGGCTCATTGGCGGCAGAACTAAGCTGCAGATCCTACCTAGCACATAGACGCAATATCGCCTGTTTATGTGTATTCTATAAGAAGTAGAGTGTGCTCAGGAGCTGCACGAGCTCAAGCCGCCTTTCCATTTACCATCCACATCTTCTCAAAATCTCTCTATGTCGGACCAAGCGCTTTAAAACATCATTAAATGCGCACTGCCAAGGATTGGAACTCCCTGCTTTCCGAGCTCATTAACCTAAATCTTTTCAAAGTTCGATCATAGGCCTCGACTTTACTACACGGCTAGATGCTGAGCAAAAGTAAACTCATCTTCAAAAAAAAACGTGCTAAGGAAATAACACTGTTAAAACGCTCAGAAGCAAAACATGCTTTTTCGTGTATTTGCACGTTTTTGTGACAGTAGTCAACTGTCGGTGATCAACTGAATTTTTATCACGTTTATAAGACGTTATTTTGTGACAGCAACTAAATGTTTTGGAATAAAAAAAAATATAACAGTCTTCGTGAATGTTTTAAGATTAATATCAGAGCGAAATGATCACGACTTCTTTCGAGACGAAACAGTGGCTCCACTATCCACCAACAGTTTAACTTTGATGTTACCTCCAAGTATTTACGTAATTAAACATAACATGTTCCTGTTCGTGTGTAAAACAACTCTTCTCTTATCGCCAATCTAGTTTTTAAACTCTAAGCCTTAGATACTAAAGACCTAATATAGATTTTTATCAAACAGACTCGACGTAAGTGAGTACTACCACTTCCTAAAAGGGAGTTATGGCAGTGTAGGTATACCATAATATTACGTAACATTTTGCGACATTTTTTACGCGTTTTCTGCGAGTCGTGATATAAATGTGATTTTTTTCTCAAAAAAGCAGCCGCTTTTATGACGCAGTCGGCGTTTTAGACATAAAAATATCTTTAATAAAAAATGTTACCGTGGCAAAATTGGGGAAGTCAGTCATAAAGAATATATTGGAAAGTCATAGAGAGACTTACTATTATTCGTCATCATAGAAAGTATACTGAGTCCACTGCTGGCATATAATACCTTATAATTTTTTTTTATTTCTTTCTTCCCCTCTAAGCAGAATGGTTGATAAAAATAAATAAATATTATTAAAGGGTAGAATCCTTTATTTAATATCACAGTTAAGTATTCACAATTACCTTCAATTTCCAATAACTCAAGCAAAAATCCAAAATTACTTACTCCGTCAAGAATGCGGTCAAATTAACGGTATAACTAATATAGCCTTTTAAAAAAGGATTATTATATTATAAAAATATAAATCAAAGTTTGGCTGTTGTTATAAAAGTATTATTAGAGCCATTTAAAGGATCATCTTAGTCCTTTCACTGCACCAAAATATTTTATGGTTTTCTATGTTTAACAGTAATACTAAATTGAAATACCATTTTTCTATAGAAATGTTAAGCAGCGTCACATTCTTTTAGGAGCTTTTCGAAGAATTGCAAAATAAAGTGACTTTATACTTCAGAGAAGCCTAAGATAAAAAATGATTAGCAATTGTTAACCATTTTTCAACCAAAGTTTTCCACAATTCAGGAAAAACTATATAATTTTTAAAACAATAAAAATAAAATAAAAAATAAAACAGTGACTTACAATCGTTTATACTTTTATTACTATAAATCAATAAATTCCCTTGCTACATAATCTTTGTTTTACCAACTCTTTTAAACTCATACCTAGTTGTTATGTGAATTTGATTCTTATCATAGAAGCGTATACATGGACAAGAAAATGTTCATTGATATTAATAATATAATTAAGAAAACAAGACGGTGGGCCGAATAGAATAAATATAATTGTTTTTGATGTGAGAAATAAAATTGGCTGCTACCTGAAGACTTATTATAGCTATATATCGTACCTATATGATATGGAAAGTGCACACTGTAGCTTCGGGCGCGTAATGAAAGGAGCCGAAAATGATCAGCAATTGAACCGGTGTCGAAATGCTTAAGACGCGTGTGTCGTGGTCGTGACAACAGTAGTGCCGCGAGCCACGGGTGGCTTTCCCACCGTAAATTCATTTTAATTGATGTGTTATTAATGAGGTACATTTCAAAAGTCGTTGTTCACTTATCATCACATCACTATAATCATATATATGTATAGTGATGTGGTGATAAGTAAACATCGCAATCAACGATATTCCATAACTACGCAATATATAATCGTAATAAGTAATGATAATTTCTTTGAGGTACAAAATCAATATCATAAGCAATATCATCATACTTATATTAATATCCTACTAATATGCGAAAGTTTTCGAGGGTGGATGGCTGTATGTATGTTTGTATGTTACTCTTTCATGCAAAAATGGCTGAACGAATTTGGATGAAATTTAGAACACATATAGCTTATTACCTGGATTAATATATAGGATACTTTTTATCCTGAAAAAAAAAAATGTTAGCCCGAGGAATCGTCAAAAAATATAAAAAAATGAGTGCCACTGTCGCTGTGGAGACGCCACCTTCGTCACAGCGATAAAGATGTCAGATATTTTCTCAGGTGTCATTTAAAAATAAATGACAAAATATAATGTCACAAAATATATGTTTACCTATATTTGTCATTTTAGGAGACTTCGAGTCAATTTACCTTTGTTATCTTGACAAGCGAATATTATTATAATATTATATTTGTAATAATAAGGTACTCCAACGTAGCCGTATAATATTTTACTATAATAATAAAACGTACCCATTGTAATTCGTAAAAAATGTATAGATAAGTAAGTGTTGTCGTTAAAGAACCGAAAATTTGGGCACATTTTTAATTTTCTAATAATAAAATAAAACAGCACCAGCAATAATTTTTACTTTTATGAGATTTTCGAAGAACTTTACTTATTTTATTTTTTATATATATCACTTTATAATTCAGCTTAAGATAAAAATTATTAACAATTATGGATGTCCTTAATTCAGGAATTTTTTTATTTTAATTTGATTTGATTTAATATAATTATTGAGATAAGAATACTAATAAAATATTGTTTTTGAATCGTTTAAAAAACCGTTAATTTTAAAAAACAACCTTTTTCGACACAATATGTTCTGAAAAGGTATTTTGTTTTTTCCACTCAATGCCGTTTATTTCATATTATTGTCACAATTTCTTGACAATAGAATGAAATAAACAGTGTGTGGGTGGCGAAGCCTTTTTGCAAATTTGAAAAAAAAAAAAATTAACTTCGTAACTGTATCATAACCGAACAAAACACGAAGCTGCTTAAAAACTTTTGTCTCCGTTAAGTCATAAATTAAAAAACGTCATCGAAGCTCAAGTTGAGCTATGTGGATTTGAAAATGAGCATTAATCCTTATTTAACTGTATACTATTGCGGTGTGCATTTACTGTAAGGTACGTCACTACCGTTGCGCTACCTGAGCCTGCCATCACTTTGGTGGGGGTGCTCGGGCCTTCCGTATAAGTGTTATCAGTAGTTCAGCACCCTCTACAGATCAGTTACTGAACGCACCCGCTGACGATCGCACGTCTTCACTCATTAAAAAATATATCGAACAGTGAATTTATCAATGTTAACATAAACAAACAAACAGTATTACTTAAACTAACAACCATTTTGTGTTAGTGTTTTACAGCGATATTCATAGTCGCATTATTTTCGGTTCGTATTTTTCTTCAGTTAAACTTTAATATTTCTAAATAGTGATTTTCTTTAATTTTTTTTTATAATTTTGACGGTAGTTAAATATGGTTGTAACGCTTCAGTTTTCAATAATTTTGTTAGTTTATATTAATTTTAAATATATAGGCAATGTTTTGCATGAGTGTTGTTCTTTGAAATAATTTCAGTGTGTTTAAAGCCAGTGAGTTTACAGTGAAAATTTATGTTATTAATTTAAACATTATTTACTTTTCGATTAGATAATATATACAGTATAGTTATGTAAAGTAACTTATACTGCTAAGTTAATTCTTCTCTGAAAACTGACTGGCTGATATAACGCTGGATTGGTCATTATACACCACCTGATCCAAATATAGCAATTAAAGCTAACCAAGAAGGACTGTAAGCGCTCTGCTTAAAGGTTTAGGGTTGAAATTAATTTGACATGTGCACTGATAAGCTATCGTTGTTCAACAGGCGTTCAAGCCCCGCCCGCCGCAGTACAAAGCCCATACAAAATGTTCGCCGTCATGCAGATAGATGAAGATCACACACGGGACTTCAGACGCAAACTGCGCGCGAAGTGCGAATTCGTGTGCAAGTATTGCCAGCGCAGATTCACTAAGCCATACAACCTCATGATTCACGAGAGGACCCATAAGAGCCCAGAGCTCTCTTTCAGCTGTGAGGTCTGCGGGAAAAATTTCAAGAGACAGGACAATCTTCGCCAGCATAGGTAAGTTTTTGACTTGTAAACTTTTTTTTGGTGGTTTTTCTATACAGAGTCTGGTTTAACATATATATTTTTTAACTTACATACCTATGTTTTAACTTTTAATTAACTAATTGACATTATCCAAAAATTTATATGTAAAATTAATCGTCTTCATGTTTGTTAAAACAAGAGTAAGTTATTTTTAAATTAATGGTTATTTTTTTGTCATTTACAATGTTAGTTAAAACTAGTAAGTCGCTTGGATGATTTGGCTCTTACTGACCTGGTTTAACTAGAGGATAAATTTGAAATAATTTAAAATAATTTAATGAACTTTTCGTGAAAATTGAGGAAAATAATTATTTTGACTACTAAAATAAGTTGGTGAAAATCGCATCAAAATTATTTGAAATTAATCAAAATAATTTAAAATAATTACATAAAATGAAAATTTCTAGAGATTATTATAGATACTTTGTCATATTAATTTTAATAAATTGATAATTTTTTTAATCTAAACATTTATAAATTAATGAAAAATGTCATACGCTGTCCTACTTAATCCAAAGTTATGTATTACCGCGGTTTATGTCTATGGTCAACTGTCACAAGGTCGCGGTTAATGTGTTCAGCCTTTATTAGGGTCTAGTCCATCATAGAGGCACTGGATTGTCAATAACTCAGTCATCAGTTACACACTACTGTTCGATGTAAAACCACAAGAATTAAGTGTCATTTCATTGTTGTTGTTCAAACTAAACTTAAAGTCATTTATTTCCAAGTTAAGGCTACCAATTTTATATTGAAACATATAATATTTATCAAGTACTAGCTAGCTGGTGCCCGCAACTTCGTACGCGCTGTAGTTCGTATTTCTAAAATCCCACAGAAAATTAACATTTTTCCAGGATAAAAAGTATCCTATAGTTAAATCCGTGATATATAATTTAATCGTCACATGGTAAATACAACCATACAATTTTTATCGACACGTTGGGAAATTTATTCCAAATATAGTATACATCTCGGTTATCGCGCGTTAGTGACATCTAAGATACGTAGATTGATTGCTGAGATTATTTATTTATGAAAAACCCACATGCTATGTGGAAAATTATTATTTCCCAATTATTAGGTGTAATAATTTTGCCATTTATTTTCATTGTTATAAAAAATAGTCATAAGAAAATTCATACTAGAAAATTTTCATAAATTTAATATTTATTTGATTTTTATTTAAATAACTATTAACAGAATGAATATTTTTTAGATATTGCAAAACAAATAGGCAGTTCCATATTTTGGAGGAAATATTTGCTTCTATTGGTATTGCTTTCTATTGATAAATTACCTAATTGTAGGCAATTATTAGATTATTTTACTTAGTTATAGTCAAAGGAGGTTAAATAAATATAATTACACTAGTCGATAACTAGCTGTTGTACGCGACGTCGTTCGCGTAACTTTATAAAATATAGCCTATGTTACTTGCTGATAATAAAGCTTCCCAACGGTGAAAGAATTTTTCAAATCGGTCCAGTAGTTTCCGAGCCTATTCAATGCAAACAAACAATCAATCAAATCTTTCCTCTTTATAATAATAGTATAGTATAGATGAGTAAATGGCCAAGCTAAACACATAAAATTGTATGCACTTTATAGGCAACAGACAAGCGGCGAAGGACATGTTCATTCCCAAAGTGGATCAGTCGGAAATCGAACCCGAGAATTCTAAACCTAAGCCTATTCACTCGCCCAATGGGCAGTCACTCAATAGCCGGTCAAACACAAATAAGACCACATTAAAGTACCTTACGTGGATTACCTTATGTGTCTTAACAGATACCTAAGGAGGTATTATATGTGAAAAGCACACATTTTTCAAAACTGTTCCACATTTAAAACGCAAAGACAGACTTAGCAGAAAAGCGTTATTTTCGTCGCCTAGTATGACTTTAAAAGTTCGAATCGGGCAGATTTATACAAAAATTTCTATTTTCTGAGAAAAAATTAAAGGAAAATACGGCCCAAAAAAAACTTTCTCGTCACCATGATAAAAAAAATTCGCGATAACAAATTTTTTTTAAGCTTAAGTATTAATTAATTTAAGTTTCAATATCATGCATTTATTTATTGTTTTTTCATATTTTATATAAAATTAAGGAGAAAAACTTCCAATTTTATATCTGTTCGGTTATCTCCGAGAAGGCCCAAAAAATTTGTTGTGCAATATTGCACCTTAATTCATAAGTCATTAGGTTGCGATCATTTAGGTAAAAATTATGTTCAGTCTGAGGTTAGTCCTTGTCTTAATGTGTTTACACATGAAATTAACTCGCATGGTTTACTACGTTTTTTACGAGTACAATAACTTGAAACAAGATAGTAATTCAATTGTTAAATCCCCGTGACATTGAGATTGAGCTGTTAATTGTCATAGTTGTTGTAACCGGGACATATTTGTTTTCTTATCTGTGTAGTAAAAATACTTAAATCGTGTACTATCTTAAGATACTGTGTCAATTATACTGCTAAAAAATACAGTCGTGATTAGCATCTTGTCAATAGAATATCAATTATAAGTTCATTGGCCTTCTTATTATAAGTCAGTTAGGGATGTCCATTCAAAAATCATGTTTAAAAATTAACTGTCTGAATAATAAATAGATTTATTTTCATTTGCAAACTAATTAGTAAAATAAAGATAGTTCAATATTTCATTTAAATATATATTTTATACTCCATAAGATGACGAAATAAGGCCATACGGACTGCAGTATTTGCCTTCACATATAGTATTTACCTAATAGTAATGAAAACTATATAATGTTTAATTTTTAAAATTAATCGTGTTTTCAGTTAAAAATTATTTATTTTGAGGGTATTTCGTAAATGTTTATTTTTAGTATAACTTTTATTTTTCACAAATGTTACAATTTTATTTTGAGTTTGAAAGATACGATAAATGTTGAAATTCATTTGCATATTTTTGTTATTTTTGGCTTATAGGAATCTTTGGGTTTAGTTTCATTTGAGTGTGTGCTTTTTGAAGCTTATTTAAAACATTCGTGTAAATATTAGCCTATTAGCTAATTTCATACCATTTCATAGTAATTAATGGGAACAGCTGTTAGTTTACTTAAACCAATAAATAAATATAAATGCAAAAATAAAAATTTGATATATAGTGGAAAGAAATAAAAATTTGATATATAGTGGAAAGAACTTAAACCCTGATAACTTTATATTAAACTTTTAATCATTACGAGTACTGAGCTTGTGAGATGTACGAGTAATTTAAGAATCGTATCGAGGTGACAACCCTAACACTAAGTCGCAAGTGAGCTAGATGTCACTCAAGCGAGCAGATTGTCAGCGACATTCCGCAGAGGACTGTCGCACTTGTCAAGCGATTAACATACAATATGTTGGTAGCGATGAGTTGTAGGGTCGCGACCCTTATGCAAATCCTTCATCCTACATATGTTTGGAAGTCGTAACATCTTATTCTAATCTTATCCAGATGTTCACAAGCACAATTATTCACAAGCAGTTCGAGCATTTTTTTTTCCAAAAGACTCCATTGCTAGAGATATGTTTTTTCAAATTCATTATAATGTTTCTTTCTCTTTAGGTATCAACATTATAAGGTACTTACTGACTTAGACATTTTTTTCTTAAAAAATTAAATTTCTTTCTTTCTTAAAAACGTAATTTAGACAATAATCGTGTATAGTTTTTTTTTAAAATCAATTTGCAATAAAAATTAAAATTAAAATAATAATAAAAAAAATTAAAATAATCTTAGTTCTGACTCAAGATCCTGGGTTCGATTCCCGACATGATCAATATCGGAAAGGAAATGAAAGTTATCTCAGGTTTGGGCGTGCAGTTGGCGATTTATTTTTTATTTAGTTATGAGTGTAGTTGCAAATACATATATTACTATCTGAGCTGGTGCCCGCGACTTTATCCGTGTTAAAAAATAGAAGATATACCTAACATCTGAAAAACATTGGCGCCTGACATACAAATAAACAAACATAGAAATTTTGTCTCTTTATAATAACTTTATCTCTTTATGATTTTATGTAGTTATTATAGATTAGTGTCATTTGAAAAATTGCTAAATTTATTTTTTCATATAGATGAAATTTTTCGTAGAATTAAAAGCGCTAACATAATAAGTTCCGCTAAGATTGTAACCAATGTTTCGCAATATAGATGTACCTACGAGTACGTAGCTTGACCTACTGCGCCTTAAAGTCTCAGCACGCGTGTACCAAAGAAAAAAGTTCCGTGTGAAATTTGTACGTTTGTTCCGCGGGCTGCACCGGGCTACCGAGATGGTCGATAGATGGTTCACGATTCGAGTCGTGAGCTCGTGTGTTAACGGTTCTTAATGGGCCCTAATGCTTCCGAAACTGTGCGAACGCGGACGGTAGCCCGCAATAGCTCGCCACACGTGACTGCCGCGATATAATTTGCGGACCGGGCACCCGTACAAGGCGCAACAATGTGTACCAGCCTTTACTGTACCGACGAGAAGTTGCCGCAATTTGTACCTACAAGTATACCCGGCAACTCATTCGTACCTAGATGTTTTCATAAAGGGTTCATTTACGTTGACTTTTGCTTGCTATGATTATCTCAAATTATATTATTTTAAATACTGTCTGTATGAGTAGGTTTTTAATTGAGAATTAAAAAACTTAACTGATTACAAATTACAATTACAAGTACTTAACTATGCTTTTGTCAGCCACTTCTTCCGCGCTCCTTTTTATTGGTCATATTATGTTTCTGTAAAGCGTTGATTTCTTTATATTTATAGTTAATCCCACGGGAACAGATTTTTTTTCGATGAAGGCTAGGTACCTACTGTATGTCATTTTCTTTATCCCTAACGTGTATGCAAAAAATTTCATGATAATCGGTTAAAGTGTGAAAGCGTAACAAACAAACAAACAAACTCACTATGGGTATTGTCATGAGCCTCGTAAACCGTACATAATTCTAAATTCTAAACACCCTTTTTATTACCCTACTATAATGCGTGGATATTATTTCTTCATAATTGGGATGATATAATAATTTATCTTCTTTTAATTTGATTCGATTTTTTTAAAACGCTATTTGTTTCACGGAATTTTAACAAGGATAATTTAACACAAAAGTATTCTATTACTTAAAATTATTTATTAAAGTTTGAATCTTCAAAGGTCTTCCATGATGATATAATAATATCTTCTTTTATTGACTACTTCTAATTTGATTGGATTCCATTAAAACTCCATTTATTACACGAATCAATAAAAATAATAATATACTTAATACTTACAAAAAGTATTCTATTAGTTAAACGTATAAAGTTTGATGTTGTAAATGTCACGAACAAGGAATCTGTTCGATGTCTGTAACCTCCAGACAAATATCAATCGTATCATAAGTCACTGTCGAATTCTGCCTTTCTCAATGCACATCCGCCTTTGCAACGAAATCTTCGTGAATTCACTTAACATTTGCTATCACCATTATATTTATTCTATTTGTTTATTTATGTTAGTCATGTGGTTTGTGAGTCAAACTAGAATGTCTAGATATTAATTAACGCGCGTTAATTAAATACATGTCTGAGAGTGTTAAATCTCTATATTATGGCGATCTTTTGTGACAATATACCAAGTTAGGTACATGTTATAAATTGAATCGTTTTTAAATATTATTAATACAATAAAAACATAAAATTCATAAATCTTGTTTTAAGAGTTTAGACAGGAAAGAAGAAATCCCTCTGAAAATCAGAACTCTTTGACTAATTATATAGGTACTTACATTTTATCTCGAAACATATACTGGTGAAATGCTGTTATAACAGATATAATACTTATACTATTTTTTTTTGTTAAGGATGAACAAAAACATATAAAAAATATTTTCATTCTCATTATAATATCTTTACGTCTTCTCAATATTTAAGGCTGTATTTTTTAGAATAATTGACAAAGAAAAATTTTCGATTAAAAATCGGATATCGAGAGTAAAATTTAAAATTAATAATACGAAAAGTCATAGAAGTTAAAAATTTCTAATGCTTTGTACCCTGACACCATTAAAAATGTAATGCAAACATAATGTATCTACTGAAACATAATGAAGGTATTTCTAAGGCATTCCGAATATCGCGAACCCATAGTAATTCTTACTTGTAAGTGAGATGGGTAATAATAAAAGATCGTGTGAAACGCTGGGTCCCTTGTCCGGGTGAGCTGTGCGTGACTGCCTTCGGCATATGCAGTACCGCTACTGATTGTTTTACTAAACAGGTATAGAGTATAAGTAGTGTGTAATGTTTGGGGCCTCAATCCATAACATGATACACCTAAGTACAGTACAAGTTCGAACTATGAACCACATCAACTATAGAAAGCGAGGCTCTGAGAAACCTTCTGTTGCAATTTTTCTGAAACGTTAATTTTTCTTTTTAATTAATAAATCTGGCTTGAAATCAAATGGAATGAGTTAAATGTAGCAGTCAAAAGTTATAGTCGAAAGTCAATTATTATCATGTTTATTACGATTTCACACCTCATCGATCATCATTGAATTTAAATTTTGCATACACGTTGTCAAGGATACAGCAAAGGTTGTCCTTTAATCCAGAAAAAAGTAATGTGCATCTGTGGAAGCTGCGAGTGAATCGCTAATCCGTACTATATAATATTATAAATGCGAAAGAATGTATGGATGTATGCATGTTGTAACTCTTTCACGCAAAAACTACTGAACCGATCACCATGAAATTTTGCATACACGTTGTCTGGGACACCAGAAAGGACATAAAGTACCTTTCATCGTTCAACGCGGACGAAGTCGCGGGCACCAGCTAGTAATGTATAAAATGAGTTGCATAATATAATTTTCATCCTACAAGAAGCAAACGCAAAGGCCAGACAATCGCAATTGCGCATAGAATTAAATTTATAGTCGGAGTGTAAGTGGCAACGTGCCTAAAACAAAAGATTCGATCTTAATTACGTATCGAATAGTTTCAAGCATTCGAGAGTGTGATGTCCCATTTAGTTAGTGCAGTGGGTCATCAGTGCACGGTCGGGGTGCGATCGCGTGGGCTTATCGCTAGCTCATCGTCGCATTCGATGCGATACCTCGATCAATTCGATTCACGTGTCGTGCGAATCGAGTTGACGCTTTATCGATTATTCCTGTTAAGTACAACTGGCTAGGACATATTGCGATGACGTTTATCCGGATTTAATAAATGTTATGATTATACTTTCAATTATGGATAGTTCTTTATAGAAATGGTTTATTCTTTAAATATACTGCCTTATTAAGAATAATATTATTAAGAATTTAATATGTAAAATATATTACGATACGATATTTAAGTCATTATAAGAGATTTTTAATTCTATTATTTCTAATGCAAAGAGTTTGCAATTTAAACATTTAAAACACTTCTATATTTCAATTTTTTTTTATATATATTTAAATTTTTATAAAAAAATAATGCTATGAAAAAAGAAAAAAATATTTTTTATGAACTACATACTAACTACATGAGGCTGCCTTATATTAAAACTATATAGGTAGTAGTTTCTAGTTCTAGTTGTCCAGTTTCGCGGCGATTATTTCACTCTGAACACAATGAGAGTAAGCATCGAGCTGGAGGTGGCAAAAGTAGTTAATTAGTTTCTTCTTGAGAAGTGTTCGTTATATACAGTATGATACAATACGTAATTAACTAAAACTGAACAAAATTGGAACGTATATGACTTTAGCGTCTAAATTACTTAAAAGCCTTTTACAGAAACATGTATCAAATAAGATTGGGAAAAAATCGTCTATTTGTGTTGGCAAACAGAATCATTGTAGTTCGACTATTTAACAAACTAAAATAAATTTAATGATCGTGAAACAATTTTACAGTGCTTAAAATTGATTTGTCGTCAAATATCACCTAATATTGTTTTGAGATAATAAGTTTCGAAAGACCGAAGATCAAGCGTCATTTCATTATCAATTTAGGCTTATTGTCTTATAGCTTAGTATCCATTGAAAAAAAATCCCTTAAGTACTGGTTTAATATTATACAATTCGTATCAGCCTGTATTCAGAAACAAAGCTAAGTGTTCCCACAGTCTCACACACCAGAGTGTTGTCTCACGAACTAACCTGGTCCTTTGTGGTGAGGAAGTGAATAAATGTCGCTGACTATCACCTCCGCCCTTTACATTGTCGATTGCGCCGATCTGAACACTTGGGATGTTTCTAGAACAATTAGTGCGGTTTTAAGTATTTTATACAATTAATTTCGAGCAAATCCAATTCGAGTACAGAAGAAAGTATTTTTAGCCCTAATCCTTCAGTTTATTTGATAACTAAATCTTTTTTATTAAAAAGTGTAACTTTGATCATAAAAGAAATTTTTTAGATAAGATTTTTTTAGAGAAAAGAAAGTTGTCTTTTAAGATTTGGTAAATTGTTGCATCAACAAGTTACTTGATGCATTATTTTTTAATAAAGCTAGCAATTAGCTACAAATGGATTATTTTTAACCTGCTAAAAATTACTTCTATTAAAAATTTATAAGAAAAAAATATTACAATACTTGACACTAGATAATCAAAACATAAGGGAAAATGCACTAGTTAATAAGTGTAGTTAGTCAAAAATCAATTTGCAAAATAAACTCAGTTGATTATTTTCTGAAAGCTACGTTAGTGACGGGTTTCAACTTCAATAAGTTCAAGGACGTCCTTTTTAATGTCTTCATCACGAACGCATTATAATTAACTGCAGATCGTTTTTAAATTTAAAGAACGTCGCTTAATTGCTTTAAAGATTTGACATTTGCAAATTATATTTGCAAGCTTTTAATGCAGTTATATTTAATTAGGACGTATTATTTGGAGAAGCGAAATTGAAATAAAGGTAGTTAATTACAAAATGTACGCAATAAATATGAATTTAGCAATTTTAAATGTAAATCAATTCTTAGTTACGTTCCAAAAACTTGCTTCGAATTAAAAATGTATTGTTACGTCAAAAATATTGCCAAACTTATCATTTTTAAAGGCTTAGTGCGGCGTTAAATTTTCACGGCTCAGAATTGAGACCTTAGTTGCGGTCAACATCTTTATAAGAATAAGTTGTTGTCGGGCCGTTTGACACTAATCCCTTTAAAATGTTAAAACTGTGCTTTGTTGCGGCGAAAACAGAGCCACGAAAAATGTCTGTGTTCCACATACAATCTGTAGCTTTTTATATTCAGAGAAAGGGATAATCTCTTTAAAAAGAGCAAAAAAAAATTTACAATGTCATTATGGTTTGTAGCGAATACCATATTCAATTGTAACTCACTTCATGAGTGAACGAATTGAAAGAACGATAGATTTCAAAGAGAAAGGGTTAACTTCAACATTAAAGGTTAGATTTCATGGTCTATTTTTTTTCTTTAGAAGTTGTCACCATAAACTACTTATATTCAAGTTAATCTCAAAGCATGAGTAGTTTTGATCATTTCATTGTTTTATAACGTCAAAAATATAATATAATATTTTATACTTATCATCAATTACTAAATATTTAACTTGCGATTTCTAGATTTTTAGATTTCTAGATTAGCCTCTCTCTTATAATAAACTTAAAGATTAAGTTAAGTTTAAGTTCAAGTTTGACCTAAAAATTAAATTATTTGAGCCGTTAGGTACTGAGTTACCTACATGTTTTAAACCATGAGATTAAATTTTCTTGTTTATTAAGTTTTCACTGTCTAACTATTGTTTAGTGTAAGTTAAACGGACCGTTAAAAATTAAAACATAAGTATAATATCTTGGATGTAATTGATGATTAACAATTGTTGATTATGTGGTTATGTTTTCAAAGACGTACAGTATACCTAAACCAATTTTTATTTCTTGAAACTTCATCCTATAATGACTGTACAATAATAGCCCTTTGTGATCACAATTTCTGCCAGACACTACTTGAAAATATATTAGAAAGTTAGGGAGATACTAAATTTCAAGCACATTTCTGTTCTATAAGCACTGAATTAACTTAAGCATGACTTATGTGTTAAGGTTTAATTTAGAAAAATAGTACATATATTTCTTAAGACTCAACCGTACTCAACGTACTTATGTTTCTGAAACCGTACTAACCTGAAAAGTTTTAATTTTATTAAGATTTTACTGAACTTTTCTTTAATTTTTAAAATGTCTACGGATGAGTCTTCATGTTCCTGAAATAATAATTCCTGAAGGTGTTTTTTTTACTAATAAAATGTTGTTTTTTTTCTATTGTAGATGTAATCAATGCTTGTGGCGGTGAAGGTGAAGATCTAAGCACGATCCCACACATCGGTCTCTCTTATATTATGAAGTAAGAAATCGCACATTTTTCTTATTTTTTATATAAAATCTAATTTTTCATATTAATGTGTCGTCTAATTTTCATATACAATTCCATACATGTCTGCTGGGTATTTTGGCAGATAATAATTATATTCACTTCTTATCCAACAAATATATTGTAACTTACAAATAGAGACCGTATAGATTAAATTGAAATTTTAACTGAAGATTTAATTCCCCGATCGTGCTACAATTTTTTAACCACAAGCATTTTTTTGAGTTGTATTAATTTTTTAATAGGATTTTTTAATAATTGAAAGAATACTAATAAAAATGTAATGTTGTTTCAGAGAAATTCACTACAGTCCACATAAGGAGACCACATATTTAAAATCGTGATAATTTAGTTAAGCTTAACAAGACTCGAGGGAAAATGAATGTTTTTACTTAACAGTATTTTACGCATTATGTTACACACTCAGAATGGGAAATATTGGATACTATTTTCCAAATTTAAATTTGGAATTTTGCATTTCTTACAATTTTTTTACATTTATTTTTTATAGAATTTGAAATTCGAACCATATAACTTCATTTTTTTAACACATTTCTAAATTCTAATTTTGATTCGCAATGAATATTCAGCAATTGGCATAAAAAAACATTCTGGTGTCTTTGTACATAGTATTTATTAGGATTAAATTATCTTAGCATTTTAAATAATAATCGCTTATTATATAATATTTAATGTAAAATAATATTTATGTTCTATTTAATTATTTTATATTTAATTTCGACTTTTATGCATAAAGCATTTAATTACGAACACACACCTACATTCTGTGGATAATTTTTCCCGTGAATATTTTTTGATCCGTTTAGTTGTATAATTTTATTTGAAAATATTATTGTGAAGCATGTCGAAGCAAATAAATGCATTGTAATTTTAAGATTAAAGATAATAATTTTTATATTTTAAATAGAAAGTAACAGCTATAATTTTATTTTAAGGAATAACTTCGTTTGTTTTAGAAGATACTACATACAGGTGAACAAGGACTCAATTATTCTTTATAAGTGCAAATCGACACATTTCAATGGAAATCCTATACATGTGTAATTTTTCATATTTTTTAAAATCTTTCCTGTAGACGAAACGTAACATCTTTCGAGATGCATTAGATATTTTTGAATATTTTAATTTTTTTTTAATATATTTAATAAATATTTACATATCTTTAGAAACATTCAAAAGGAATTTTATTACAAAAAAAATGCAGGAAATAAAACAGAAACCTCTTTATATTGTTGCAAAATTTTTACATAGCTTTTGTCAACATGTATTTTGTCTAAGCACTAAAATCAATAGATAAATGTTTGAAGCTCTAGTTTCTAAAATACCCCCCACTTATATTAATTTGTTACAAACGACATTACGAGTCCAAGCTATATTTATCGGCCTCATTTAATTCATTAACAAACAATTAATCGTTTTCTACAATAATTTTACAAAATTTATTAAAATTACAGTAAAATAATTAAAATCGCTGTTAACGCTAGGAACAATAGTTCTTTTATTGGTTTTAATCCTCATTATCAGTTATGAGGATAGTTTGAAATTAATTTTCACATAATTTAGTTAAAATTATCAGTTTATGTAATTATATTTACTGATGCTTTACAATGTTTCGGTAATAACACGAAATGATTATAGTAAAGTAATATTTATTTTTTTTTAAATAATTTGTCTTTTAAACACGATATATAATACATTTGTTATATAAATAGTGTCACAGAAGACAGATATTTTAAATATGTTATTTCAAGATTTATATGTATTGGGATTTCTCAGATATTAGATTAGTCGGCTTTGCAATAATGTTTTTTTTTTTTCATTTAAAATTTTTTTTTAATTAAAAATTAAAGGGGAAATTGCTAATAACATTTAATTGAAGTCCACAATTTTTTTTTTCTATGCAATCATGTGTAATGTTTTTGTGTTTTTATTAATCTATTTTAGTAAGCAAACATGTATTTTTTTAATACAAAGGGGATATCTGTAGAAATAATTTTGATAGAATCCGCTTATATAACATATTGCTTCGATTTTGCTTTGTTTAAAACACAATAAAGTAATGATAAAATAATTAATTATATTTAATTTTTAATAATATTTATAGTAAAACGCGTCCATGTGCCAATACAGAACAATTTGTTCAGTAGTTAAGAGACATTACTTTTTTGTAGTTTGTAGATGTATAAAATAATATTTTCAACTACTTTTCATGTTTCAATACATTGTGTAAATGAATAATAAATGATTGAATTATATTATGATCTTTTATTTCATGTTGATATCATCATGAAAAACTATTGTCAAAATGCATAAGAATACTTTTCATTAAGGCGCTTAGTGGCGTCAAATGGGTACTTTCTTAAGCCTACTCCTCGTTTATGGCTTGACCAAAAAGCTTGAAACCAATACATATATGAATTATCAAAGTTTAGACAACATTTGGTACATTTACAAAACTTCTATTTATTTAACCAAACAGTGTTTGGTTAAATTTTTTTGCCTTAAATGCTATGCTCCTAAGCGGATATTATATGTCGATTGTAAATATTTACACGCTAAGTAATAAAGAATATGTAGTACCTTAAACACAACATAGCATATTGAAATCAATCAACATTTTCATTCAATATATAGAGATATACTAATTCCGGTATGCGGCGCGGGTGTAGCGGGCTACCTCACACCTAGACGACCAATAGTGTTTATATTAGAATTCAGTATTATTGTATGAAAAGGAAAGGTAACCGGACAGTAAATTTTCATATTGTTTTCAACATTTTAATACCTTTCCTAAAAGATATAGAATTATTGATTCGCAAATTTGGATAAATAACATATGAGTATGTTATGTGTAAGTAAGTAGATATACTTATTTTCTATTTCATTTTTTATATATATATATATATAAAAAAATCCGTACTAATATTATAAATGCGAAAGTATGATTGGATGTATGGATGTTTGTAACTCTTTCACGCAAAAACTACTGAACCGATCACCATGAAATTTTGCCTACACGTTGTCTGGGACACCAGAAAAGACATAGGGTACCTTTCATCCTTCAACGCGGACGAAGTCGCGGGCACCAGCTAGTTATGTATATAAAATCGATTTTTAAAAATTCGACCCTAACCTGAGTACATAATATTAGTAGAATTATTCTTACTTTACGCAGTTTTTAATCAACGATAAATCTCTTGAACGGGAGATAAGACTTTTTTACTATGGATGACGTTGGGTAAGTACACGACGGTGATTTAACAACAGATAATATAATATCAATTTATTTGATACTTGTGGGTATTGGAAATACCTTTTTTTGTGTTTATGGAATTTTCATGAAAAATCCTCAATTTCATACATTTGATAACAAGTTTATTGAGAACGATTGGGAAATCCATAAAATAGATGTAACCTACTGTCTACATTATTTCAGATCCATCAACTTCTTTTCTTATAAATCTAAACATTTATTTCTAAATTGCCGCTGAAAGATATTGCACAAGAAAATTAAGAACTACTACGAAAGTAGTAATTTTTAACATCCGACGCTTGACTCAAATACGGGGTGTTATAAGTTTGACGTGTGTATCTGCCTATTTATGACATCATAGCTCCCATACGGATGTACCGATTTTGATCCGGTTTTTTTTTGTTTGAAAGCTGACGTGATCGAGATAGTTGCTAGCTATAGTTTATGAAGATCTGTTCAGCCCATTTTCTAGTTGACGAAGGGATTTCACTAACTTCCACAGGTTCGATTGGTGTGAAATATGGTATACTGTTACTTCGGTGGTATTTCCATGACATGATAACCTTGATCTGATACTGCATTAAGTAGTCTAAGGTGTCCCTTAGAATTGGGTGTCCCCAATTCCTCAGCAACTTACAGCAGTTATAGCGTGTTTAGGCTTAATATAAAGTCGGGGGCTAGGTTATAATTTTAATTATAGCTTTTTAAATAGTCTACAACACTGGAAGTTCATTTTAGTTAACCCTAAGCAGAGATGCTGACGAAAGGAAAATTAGTTAGAGAATTATTCACAATGAAGCAAGGATAGATTGGATACTGTATAATTCGATAGAATCAGACACGCGATGACTAACGCGGTGCCCCGCTGTCTGCCACCGCGTTACGCTCGCCAAACCTGTTTCACACCGCAAATGACCCTCCGATACACTTGCTCGGAATTTATTAAGTAACTTATTTTAGTAGGTACAGTTCCTTACTATATCCTACACTAAATTAATATTTTTTTATATGGCAACAAGTGTTCTAAATTTGTGTAACACTGTGCTCTACACAACTTCGAAGGAATAAATGTTTAAAGAATTTAGAAAATTACATGCTACTTCACATGTTAACAACAATTAATAATTAATTAATTAATAATGTTAATAAATATGATTAAAATAGTAATATAATTATTAATAAAATCATATATATTAAAAATCAGTTCGGTACATTTTACTAGATGAGGAACGCCTATGTCAATTGATTATAACGAATATTATCTTGAAATTTTAAATATTTGAACTTGATATATCTTTAGAATTAAACTGTTTCTAGTTGGGCCTGGTCGGGTTCTGGCAAGTAGTGACAGGGTACACTGAGTTTTGTAGTCATTGGGCAGCCCTTGTACCATCCCCTTACAGAAAACCACCTTGAATGCCATGTGTGCTGTGGTGTTTCGGTGCCATAAGGGATGCTAAAGCCAATTTTCTTATCCCCCTTCCTAATCCCTCATCTTTCCTACTAAAGTCAGCAGCACATTTGCGGCACTTGTGACATTGCTTGTGTTAATATGTGACGGTAGCCACATACCATCAAATGGACCGTCAGCCTGTCTGACATTAAAAGAAAGATTGTTTAAAGACCGTTTACACATTATCCGCACACAAAATTAAATATGGTGTACATCCGTGAGTGGTTCCACCAAGGTTGTTGATACACCGGGAGAAGTCGTGGCCGTGAGTCAGTTGGTCGTTTCGCGACTCATATCAACGATCAAGATTGTATCTGTGGACTAGGTCGCCCAACGGAAGCCCGGTACGGCGAGAAAGCTGAATTTTTATGCTGTAACTCACATTTAACTCGTGTTCCCACGGCACAGTTCTTCGCAATGACTAAGTAGGGGGAAAGGGGGGGTGAAGTTGCAAGTCATCTACTGTTACTTAGTCACGGTAGATGTTGCGTTGACCTATCACTTTGGAAATACTAGTTTTATAACCTTTGGAATAGAGTATTACGCGACCGTTTTAAGTGGGCTTCTTTTGATTTATGATGTTTTAGTTTTGGGCGTGTCCTTTAAATGTTACTAGAGAACAAATTTTGCAAGGTCGTGTAACGTATTATTAATAAAACATTGGGCAAGCTAACTGGCTGACTTATTATTATGCTATAATAATAAATGAGGGTGTACGTTCATAATTTATTTACATTCATACTTATAGCATGAGCTATAAGTTTCCAAATTCTGAAAAATGAGACAACATAATACTTATATATTATTTTTGATGTATTTCAGAGTATATTCTTTTTAGAATTTTGGCATTTTTTTGAATAATTGTAAAAAAGGATTGGCCTAGTTTTAATTAAAAAATGTCTTAACCCTAATAAGTCCTTACCAATGTTTCTGGGCTAGTAAATCTCCTTCTTAAATTGGTTTATAATTTTACCTACACCTAAGCCAATTTTGAAAATTTAGATTTAGATAGAATTTATCTAGTTTCCATAGATAAATCAGCCAAGGAGCGAACTCAGTTTATTGTCACAAAACTAACACTTTTAGCTTGACCATAACAAATTATTTTGTTCGTCAATGATGATTAACAATATCAGGTCTTAAGACATTTAAGTATCTTCTTTTGAAAAACTCGCGCTTAATTATTAGCTATTACGCTCAGTTGGCTAATCAGGAATACGTTTACTCAAGAATAGTTTTCATATAGACTTATCAAATATAGTATTAGAAAATTTAATTTCTAAATCCACATTAATCCAACGAATTCGAACAAGGGACTACCCAAGTTGTAAGCGAACAAAGCAAACAGTTCCACACGATCTGGTATCACGCTAATTTCGCTCACGGCTCGAATACAATGCGCGGAAGGAGGCTTTTGTTAGTCTCTAATGTTGGGGGAAAATCAAATAGTATTTAGAACTCCTCTTTGAAGTATTCGTGAAATAAGTGACTAAGTTAATAAGTTAGCTTTGTTTTAGTTCTAGAAGAACAATACTAGAAAGGCCATCGTTCAAAACCAGGCCAATGTTTTTTTTAATTTATACTTTGGAGAACTTGGTTATAAAAGTCTTTCTTAAGTAATTTCAAAATTTTCTTGTGAAATTTTCTGATTTATAAAATACAGTTATAAATTTTAAAAATTTCATAAATAAATAGATATGAAAATGATGACTTATACTTACAAGACTTATTTGGCAAATGCATGGTATTTTAAAATAATTTTCAAAATTAAATATCTATAAAACCAAATTACACGATATTTTCCCAGTAAAAGTATAATTCCCGATATTATATTTTTTTCTAACCTAATGGTACCAGACAGTTTCAACTGTTAAAATGAAAATAAACTGATGGCCTGATCTCCCTACTAAACTGATTGATTACCTTCTTTACATAAACAAGTGTCATTTTTTAAATATTTATATTATATATAAACATTTTAGTTACATTTGTTTACATTTAACTGTTCTACAAGTAAAGCCGCCTTCCAAAACGGGATTTAAAAAGAAGGTGTGATTTTAAATAATTATCTTTTCGAAGTAAATTGCGTGATAAGCTCCTATAACCTACTACGCGAACTGACTGCGGCATCTTTGTCATGGTTCATTCATAGATTAACGTTGTAGTATCGAAATCGATGTTAATTATTTCAATTTAAATAATTATGTGGGTATTGTAGAATTTATTTACATTTTTTAAAGAAAAAGTCTACAGATATACTGACAGTTCACTTAATGGTATAGATAAAAAAAGGTATTTAACTTTTTTCAATTTTATTAACGAAATTTTTAGACAGGCAGACAACAATTTTAACAAATTGCTAAAACTAAGCTAAAACTAAAACTAAAGTAACTGATGTTGAAATAGCTTTTTTCAAGACTAAAAGTGTCAAAACAATGCATAAATTACAGAACACATTTTTTTTTTTTTAATTATAATAAAACTTAATTTTCAACCAAAGAAAGCTCTTTTTAAAGACAATTTTTATAACACAAACCCTTTTAGGATAGGTATGCATGAATGCATCATATTCTATCCTATTGAAGAGGAAGGGCATCCCTTCTGGCACATCTTTGGCAGCAGTACTTATCCACAGTGCAGTGCAATGATTCATATGGAACTTTGATTAAATTTGTTTTTGTCCGCTGTGTGTGTGAGGAATGTCAGAGCCCAATCCCCCTATCCTGTGAACACTTGAATTTCTCTGAAGTTGCTAATATTCTTTGGGGACTCTAACTACCTTCTAATAAGTGGACAGAGCCTGCCTGTCGAGCTTTCTTTGAAAAAATGAATATTTTGAGCTTATTCGACTAGTCTTGCCTAAATTTGTTTTTGTATTTTATTTCTATTAGTTAAATAAAATCGTAAGAGATTTGAATTTCCCGCTTCTTCAAAAAAGTAATTAGGTACTCTTTTATATTATAGCACTTTATATCTAGACACAAGTTATACCCACTTATATCAAAGTTGCATTTGTTGAAGATATTATTATTATAGATGCATGAGTCGTAGAGTAAGATATCGGATGATGTCAATGGAAGAAATTCTATAGGTGGTAAATCATCAACCTATACAATTCAAAGTAGGGCGTACATCAATTTCGCCATGGAGCTACAATGCATATATACCAAACGGTTTTGTATTGTTGGCAAATATTTTTTAAATGTCGTTTTATTCGCTAAGTTCAATACTTGAAAAAAAAAAAAAAAAAAAAAAAAAACCAAAGTTAAAATTGACTGACAAACTATGGCCGACTAAGTTATGAAACCATACTAAGTTTCATCGTCTATATCACAATAATTAAAAATGTTTATAATAAATTATACTTTTTATTGCTTGTATTTTTTATTTTAAATTCGACAGGTAGGCTGACAGTCCATTTAATGGTAGATGGGTACCGTCGCCTATAACACAAACAACGCCACAGGTGCTGTAAGTGTACTGCTGACCATAGTAGGATTACAGATAAAGGATGGATTTAATGGGCTCTGACATCCCTAACTCACTCACCGAAACATAACAGTACACATTTCACGGTGGTCTTCAGTAAGAGGCTGGTTGCTGCCGCCAAACGATATGAATGACTGTCGCCAGAATGACTGTAAATCACAGTGTGACCTGCCACTACTTTTCAAATCTAGTCCAGAGTCAACTTTGAAAAGTTCATTTCAAAGTTGGCCCTGCCGGGAATTGAACCCTTAAGACAGAACGGTATAGCAAGCACCTCACTCATCTCGTCAAATTTGATAGGCTGGCGGCCTATCATTTAAGACGTCGCCTGTTGACCTGGATAACACCTTTTATCCAGGTCGATCACTAGAAAGTAATACGCTGATTTTTCAAAGACCATTGTTGAAGACTTCGTGTTGAAGTTATTAAATAATAAAGTTGTTTCATATACCAACTCGTGTTATTGTGATTCCATGTAGACATACGATGCGGTCGATCACATGACCGTAATAACTAAGCGGTTGTGGTGTTTGGTAAAATTGCATGAAATTGGTTTCCAATGAAATTTCCCTTCATCGACAAAGTTGCTGCTGCTTTTAAAATATTATTGTTTTTTCGATTAAGTCATCTGTAAATGCAAGAAAAAGAAGATTTGGATAGGTATTATCATTATGCTTATTTTTGTATTTTTAAAAACGCGTATCAACGAGGCTATTTACATACCCACTATAAAAAAAAGCTTCAGTGAGTGTTAACAAAATAATTTTAGTATGTGACAACTTGATTAAAATAGAAAATTTCCTAATATTTTTTACAAAATATTTACTAATACTACAACCTAGGTAGACTAATAATCAATAAATAAAAAAAAAATACAAATTAATACATTTATGTGTGGCTTTCATGGTATTTTACAAAAAAAAGTGAAGTTGCGTCAGACAGGTCGATGGCTCACAGTCATGAGCATAGATTTTATGTGATGAGCATCACGATTTCACATAACATTGTTTCAGGATAAGTGTATCCTATATACATAATTAAAAAACGCAGTCAAATCGGACAAGCCGTTTCTGAGATTAGCATGTACAAACGCACAGACACACACAAATAATCTAACATTTTTTTTTTTACTTTTAGACTGTATTGTACACGTAGGTTACCATTATTTGTTTTTGAAAAATATTTAATGCACACAGACACGACTTGTTTACGATTTTATTATATGCTCTCGTAAGCAAATGTTTAGGTATTCACGAAGACATGGATAGTTCTTTCTTTCTTTAAAAGATAGTTTCTTTTAAAGACCGCAATAAAGTACTGTACGTCTAAAATAAATATATCGTCTCGTTTCACTAGACGAAAACATAGGTTTGATGCGAATCCTTTGTTGGTATCCAGGGTGTTGGAGGGATCTGTGACGTTACTGCCTCCCATTCACAAAGAGAAAAGATATTCGCGTTGCGTTTCTGTTGCCCTGGTGTGTCGTAGGGTTGTCGGTTTTAAATCAACTGTAACCTAACACTTAAAAAAAGTCGTACACAATCCTAGGGAAAAGAATAAGAGACGAGCAGATTTAAGTATGCTTCATACACATAGAAAATTAGTTTCGTTGACAAGTAGCGTATTGTTAATAGTTAATATTATGTACAAACTTAGTAAAGTGACTTTGGCGCCATTAAGTACCCTTTTACTGAAGAATGTCGTAAAATTTACAGCATGTCTTCTACTGTGCTTCCCATCTCAATTGTGTGTATTATGTATAAATTTTATTGCTGGATAAAATTTAAAGATAAGTTTTTGCCTGTGATCATTATTAAAATTTATTAAAATGACAGAATTTTAATAATTCTTCAATTATTAAATAATACTAAATATTAATTCTAAAATTACCAATATGTTACTTAAAACTTACCTACATATGTAGGAACTTCAAAAATAAATTTATAAATAAATTTTAAATTTTTTTACATTTTGAACACTTAGGGTATTTGAATAAAATTATTATAATGATCGTTTCAGTGCGCGAGTTTCAGTGTTTTTGTTTGTGAACCCTAAGGTATTATAAAGGGCTATCAATACGAGTGTAACCGGAGCGAATATCTCCATTGAATAAATCGCGGGCGTTTCACACGAGCGGTGTGCGGGGCTGGATGCCTCGTCGTCGGGTCGTCGCGTGCCGTCCAAGTTCCTCTTGCGCTGTTCGGCGATCCAGGTGTTATAAACTAGAGTAGAAAAATTAAAATTATGAACAAATTAAGAAATATGAAGATGACATGGGCGGAATTATAAAATTATAAAGATATTAAAAATTATAAGAAAACATTGATATAAAAAAAGTTATAACCTGTTAGTTGTAGTTAACTGAACGAAATACATAGGATAATGGATATGTTCCATGTTTTTAGTTGCACATGTCAAATTTTTAACGCTCGATGTTAGTGTGTCCCAGGCTATAAGGGCAAATTTTTTTTTTGCGAATGGAGTTACGCATACCCCTTATTTTTTTTCCATTTGACCCTAATGACTTAAATAATAAATATTATGGCGATCGGATAATGATAACCCGTGCCGACTTGATGTCAAACTTTGAATGAAAAGTTAGTATGGAAGCCATAGAGAGGTTGTAGAACTTAATACGTATTTCAGTAAATGAAACACTGTTTTACCCGTATATAATATTTATTAAGTATTAATCGTTAAAAGAACATTATTTACTAAATTTTCTTTTTAAGGTTTGCTTTTTGCAATCCGGATATACCTGTCTGTGTTCTTGTACGCAACGTAATAAAAACTGCTTTTGTTCCTCTTCCACAGTAATTAAGCCATGGAAGTCTTGCATTAACTTAACCGCTCTTTCAGCCGTATCGTTAACTGCTCTCAGTGCCAGCACCTTTTTCTTAGCATGTTGAAACGAGGTATTATTCGACCATGAAGCAGGACACTCGTTGAGGAAACTGTCATCAATTTTGAGTCGATTGAATACAGCCTTACTTTTGATTGACACAAAATCATCAATGCTTTTCTCTGAAATTGAAAAAGATAGAAATAAGTTATCTAAGCAAAGTGATAAAAGAAAACAAATATTTTTACTAGTTCTACTAACCGAAAAGTGGGCCACATAGTTCTTCCTTCGATGGGATGTAGCGTTTACCGTAGGCTGATGAGTTTTCTTTGGCTAAGTTAGCAACAATTTTTACTTTTGTTTCCTGGTCTACATTATCATCAAATATAGACAAGACAGATACTTCATCTACTAAATACCATAAATGCTGGCAGAACTTCTGTAAAGCTGCTTTTGAGATGCTTTTATCGATTCTTTCGTAAGCCTTCATGGTCTTCAAAAAGCATAAATCCTGGTATGGTGCCTGTACCGCTAAAGTGCATTGCAACCAAGGCTTCACGTAGGATGTCACGATGAACAGGCACACGTCTAATAGAGCTACCTTGTCCTTGTTCGAAATTTTAAATTGAGAGCTAAGTAAAGTTATTTTCAGTGAATAAATCGCTCTCGCCATCCATCGAGCTTGGTGCATGGCACCTGGAGGCCGAATCTTAAATCTCTTCTCTCTATCTCCGCCGAGAAATATTATTGATAGCTCTATTAATTCACGATAGTCATCTCTAGCAATTTTTTTAGTTAATTCAGATTGGTAAAAGTCTAGCAGTTCGTTAATTTCTGAAACATTTAGGCATGCTAGCTTTTCTGAATAACTCTGTATCCTTTCGGGATCAACATTTTTCCAGTTTTCTCGGAACTTTTTAAACAGTGGAATGTCAGGGCTCGTAGTGACTTGGCTAATTTTGGCTTCAAACACACCTTTTAATACCAACTCGTAGACGTGATGGCGGCAAGCAAAAACGGGCATTTCTCTATTCATTTTCTGTTCGAGAAGCACACAGGCACCATTAATACGACCTGTATTGGAAGCAGTGGTATCACAACAGAGAATCTGCACTTTATCTTCAAGATTCCAATCAATCATAGCGTTCCAAACTGCCTGTGCCTGTTCGTTTCCTGAAGAGTTCTCTAATTTTGGCACAGCGATGAGTTGTTCTTTATGATCGTATGAAATAACTATCGGTAAACGTTCTTCTTTAGATTTTCGTGCATCTAAAGCTGGTAAGAGTTTGCCATCCCAGTGGACAGTTACAGTATCCGGTACCTCGTTTTGAAAATCAACTTTTATAGCTTCTGCGCGCTGTTTTCGCTTTTCTGTACGAATTCTTTGAATTGAGGACTTACTTATAGGATATTCGTCAGTGTTATGTCCAAGCGCTTCAATAGTTGCTTCAATAATAAATACAGAATTTCGCATACTTAACTGACACCCATCTAAAGCTGCCACTAATTTCGGAGTTATGAAATTTTTCCTCATAGAAGTGTTAGACTGTGTGCTCTCGGTAAAGGTGGGCAAGTTTTCTTGCAAATCCATTATTTCAGATTCAAAAGACGAATTTTCTTGTAGTGGTTCATAAGAAGGTGACGAAGGAGTTAAGGATGACAGATATTTATCACGTCGCTTTTGCTCGTCAATGTTTCTAACGTAGGCTTTTTCCTCCTTTTCAGCCAGTTTTTTATCCACTCCAGCTAAGTGACCAGGCCGACCTGGCTCCCTCTGGCGCTGCAGGAAGATCTTATCTTCATTAATCCTCATTAAATTAAGGGCATCGGCGTGTGCAAGATCAAACAAATCATTTAAGTTTGAAATAAATTCTCGCCGACGCTGCACAAACACGCCTTGAGTTTTATTTGCATTTTTTTGCAAATCTCTCCAAACTTGGTACAAGTTAACTAGTTTTTTAACACAGTTTGGTAAAGACTTAGTTGGTATACGTGCCTTTTCCCAGTAAATAATGCACTCACGAATAGTAAGATTGGCGCTTTCATTGACACTTAAATTAACTTCTCGAATATTATAGAACAGAACTGCCAGTACCTGTCCATTAGAGGGAAGTTTTGAACCAGTAATTTGATGTTTTACGTCCCCTATTAAAAATATCCCCTTTTTAGAACTGCGTAACTCCATTGACATGTTGACAGAATGAAAACAATGCGTTTACTAATCAACAAACAAGCAACAACAAGCACATCAATACGTTGGCTCCCGCGCGCCTTAGTAAACAAGTACCGACATGTTTCGATGCAAGTCGGCACGGGTTGCCGTGGTTCTAAATACGTGAAACTTTATTTATAATACCTTTGACATCATTGAAACAAAATAAGAGGGTATGCGTTGGAAAAAAAATACTTTTATTTTTTTGGGACACCCTACTCGATGTCCGACGCAAAAGAGGGGTGTTATAAGTTTAACCTCTGCAACATCGTAGCTCCCAAACGGATGGGCCAATTTTGATTGTTTTTTTTTTTGTTGTTTAAAAGCTGACATGATCGAGATAGTTCTTAGTTAAATTTATGTTTGATGATCATCAGCCCAAATCCTAGTTAACTAAGGAATTTCACTAACTTCCACAGGTTTGACTGATGTGAAATTTGGTATACTTGTTACTTCGGTGGTATTTCCATAACATGGTAGGTAATATTGACCTGATGCTGCTGTAATTGCATCAGCAAATTACAGCAGATATAGCGTGTTTAGCCTCAATAGAAAGTAGGGGGTTAGTTTATAATTTTTAATTATAAATATAATGAATTGTTATAAATGAATACAAAATTGTTGTTTGTGATCACCCAAATTAATTCTGCTAAAAAACAACAGCGCGCCCATTAATTTCGACGCACGTGTTAACAATTAAACATAGTGGTTTAACAAATCACTGTTCTCAACTATTATATGCATTCACGCCTGATTACTGGACGTATATAACGGACCGACGCAGACGGATCTCAAATTATAGTTTGGATACGGTGGTTTGGCACCCACACATTTCCGCGTCTAAGTGCCTTAATGATCCAATATTATGTTACAATATTGTGACTGTATGGTCCCGTTGCCGGCCAGACAACCAGTCAATGGATTTAATTGGATCTTTGAATGAAATGAACAAGTTATGGCGACATAAATAACGTTTTTTCTAGTTGTAATGTGGGTGTAAATTTGTGTATTTTGTTGGAAAATGATAGTTAAGAGCCTACATAAGTAATTAAGCGAACGAATGTAGAAGTTATTTTAATTCGAAGTCCGAAGGTTGCGGATGTGCGCCGGAGACTTGCGAAAGATATTGAACGATCCCGTGATGTTATGTCACGAACGCGGGGCGGCGCAAACTCCGATCGCGACCCGCGTGGGCGGTGGCTGATTAGTGGTGGGACACGTAACTAAAATTTCCTTATCGATATTGAAAATCTCATTTTAGCTTTCACTATGTCACACACATATTAAGTTAAAGGGTAATGTTCCCAAAGTATTTGTTACAAGTCAAATTCAAAGTAAAAAGTATTAAAAACATTTACTATTTACCCATAAACTTAAAAAGTAAGTCTAACAAAGACATCCACTTAAAATGGAAAGTTAACTTAACAATTGTCTTTTAATAGTTGACTTTGTTTTGGGAGAATTTTTTTGCTATAATAAAATACACAAAGTTGAGTAATTATTGAACGGGACATCTTACGGTCCATATGACGTCAACTATTGGACATAGGCGTCCTCTATAAATAATAATCCAGTAGAATCGGTCAGAAGCAGCCTGCTGCTGCCTTTTTACCAGGATTAAAGGTTAAGGGAATCATTGTAGTTACAGTAGGATGAAACTGTGTTACCGAGAACTATTCAACTTTAATGTTATTGTTAAAATATTTTAGTAGGAAAATTGTACATAATCAAATTAAATTATTAATTTTTTTAATGCTAATAAAAGTTAATAAATTGAAAAACTTTATACGTGACATTGGAAAAAAAATTACAACAGTTATAATCTAAGGTAAAAGAGACAGAGAATCTAAAAGGCACCCGAAAAACAGACGATACGGGAGAAACATCTTTAATTATCAAAGATTCAGTGCTTGGTTTCTCTTCGGCGCAACAGCTACAAAAATAAGACAGCCGTAACATAATAAACGCCATCAAATTTTAGTTAAGGTGCTTTCCCAAGCGTTATGTGTCAGAAATACAAAAAATATATAAAACAAGATAAATGTATATAAATTTATCGACAAGATGAATCTTTCGTATTATCGACAAGTAAGTGTCCCCATCACGACGATCCCAGGCGCAATCTTTTGCTAACCCGTAGCGGCTGTGGCGACAGGCAACATAAGGTCACAAACGGTCCCATAAGAGCGGGTCTTAAAATATATAGCCTTGTACGTTAAATGTCTAATGTCATTTCATTTGCAGTGCCCCATTACAACGATGCTCGCTCGAATACACGCGCGTCCTGCAACGTACGAGCATACTTTATCGACTTTCGTATCCTTTGTGTTGTCACGTAGACATCTAATTCACTTTTAACGATGGACTATGATTTTATAGACGAACGCTGATTTATAGCTTTGTCCTAGCTATTAAGCTTCAGTTTCATGTCACAACCAAAGAAGTTGAAATTTTCTAATTATACTTTAATGCGATTGTTCACAATATACAATATAATGTACTTAATTCGCCAAAGTGACAGAGACCTATATGTTAACAAGAAGTCTGTGGTCTCTTCAAGCTCTCAGTGAAAAATGTGACATCCGTTTACATCCGTATTTATATTGATTTTATGTGAAAAATGTGTATTTGAAAATAATGTTTTATCATCGAAGATCCCATGCAATTACTATTTTAAAAATATTTAGAAATATTTTAAACAATATCGGGATTAGTTTAAAAGAAAGAAATATAATTTTTTTATGGTTTAATCTTTTTTATATAAAAATCAATTTCCAAAACAAAAACTAAGAAAAATCAACTGAATTGTTCTTTTGTTTTTGTTTTATACACACCCTCACACATACTCCTCACACACAGAAAACAGAATTTAAAAAAAGAATAGCATGGGAAATTCCGATTTCCACTTGGGATTACTTTCAGTATAGAGCTTTCCTGACAGACCTATATTTGATAGCTGCGACATAAACAACTGTTCATTCCGTGTGGTTCTGTGCAATTGACATTATATTCATCAGCGAGGATTTGAGTGACGTTTTCAGTGTTCATTATCAGTCTAAATCAATTGAAGTTGGAAGGTTGATTGACAATCACTTATGAAGAGTTAAAATCAAATCAATTTTAGGTGGTACGAAGTTCATTGGGTAACTTGAGTGTTAGTAGGTAGGTATTTAAGGCGAAGACAAATTTAATATTGTATCTGCCTTCGCTGGGTACCTATATATGTACCTACTAAACTAACTACTACTATAGGATGGGCTAACACATCCTGTTTATAAATAGTTTACAATGATATCACTCAAAAATTCATTATGTGTGGTATTTTCCACGAATGTGCCTTTGGAAATGGTTAAACCACAAAATGGTTACATGAGCTCTCTACATACTGTTTTAATCCCCCGATGCATACATCCCTGTTTATTGTATCCCTGAAAATGCGTTTATAAAATGTCATAGTGATCAGTTGAGAAGTTAAGGCTTAAAAACGTAACAGATACACTCCTTATAATATTCGCATTTATAATATTAGTTAAGATCAGGATAAATACAATGTTAAAAATACTTTTAGTAATAAAATGAATTGTGTTATTTTTTCTGTCGTCTCAATATTTAAATTGTGTTTGTTCTAAGTTCGGACAGGAAGTGTGTGTTTGAGAGTATTTGTTCCGTGACAATTGTTGGGTTTGTTTTTAAATACACGGGGATGTCAGTCAGTGGAATTTTGACGCCCCGAGATAACCTTTATTTGTTTTTATTTTATTAAACGCACTAAGGAATATTGCAGCTTATTGTTATCCTTTGGGTGACATGTAATATAAGTACCAGGGAAATTGTGGGTCAAAAGAGAAAACTCATTAAAAATTTGACTGTAATTCTACAGGATTCATATTAGGATGACTAAGATTTGTAAGGACTAAGATTCCTATTATTCCCAGAGATGGTAAACATTTCCGGGTAGGTATTTGAGACAAGCTGAAAACTTGTCCTATAACTCTTCTATAATACCCTGACACAGAACTACAGACCTGCCTCAGGTGTAGTGAGGCTAAATCAACCCTTATATTTTCTGTCTGTCTCTGTCTTTTTTAGAATATTTATTTTTAATTATAAATAATATCCTGAAATAATTTCAACTTGCCTCAAATACATTTTTTCGAATTTTTTTGTAAACAGTCTTACAAACTCCTGGCAAAGTTAAAGACCCGACTAAATATTCTGGGTTTTTTTTTTTACTCTAAATATACAATTTTAAAGCATAAAAATTGCCTCAGATTGCCTCAAAAAAAATCGCAACTTTGAAAATAATTATAAGGGTTGTCCCCACTACTTCCCAGCCAGGTCTGTAATTGTGTGTTAGGACTTATAGAAGAGTTATAGGACAAGTTTTCAGCTTGCCTCAAATACCTACCCGGAAATGTCTACCATCTCTCGGGCCGAATACACACCATAGATGCATAAAGAAATATAATTTGAGTTTTAAATCCTGTTATTATAAAATGATATAAAAATCTGCGTATATATTGTTTTGTTATTAGATATAGCACACGATGAAGGTATGCGAGAAAGTTATTGATGAATGGACCGTTCCCCACCCGCCCCGCCCCCCATTGTTCCGGCGACAGATTACAATAATTTCCCAGCAAATCAAAAGCATTTGGTTTGGGAACCGAAGCATCTTCTTTGTGGTTGTTAATAAAATCAATCGTGTTGCGCTTACATTGTTTCAACAGATACATCCCTTTTCTTTATCCTATGGATGAATAATATACACGAGAATTACAATTACTGATCAGTCTAAGGCGAAGAGAAATATTGATTACCCGAGAGTAAACTTGTATCATTAGGTAAAAAAATATATAGATTTTACTGGAAAAGTAAGTATCGTGTAATTTGGTAATGAGGTTTCATAGATATTTTAGTTTGAAAGTATTAAAAAATCTATTTATTGCGCGTCACAATATATAAGTATAATTGATCGAGCGTCGAACAATTTTCGAATTTTATTCCCATTTACATAATCTGAAATATTCACAGAATTACTGAAATTTAGAAATACTTATTACCAAACTCATACCTAAGTTAAAAAAATGGCCTGACTTTGAACGATGTCCTTTGGCACGCAGATTGTTAATTCTCTTGATTAACTTAATTATGATACTTTTTATCTTGAAAAAAAAAAGTTCAAAAAACGAACTACAGCGCGTACGAAGTCTCGGGCTCAGCTGGCATTAAATAACATTAAAATTATGTAAGTACATTTAAACTGTAAAAAAAAAAACAATATTAAATAACACCAAAACTATTAGTTCACCGTCTGCTATATTATTTTTAAACTTAAAAAATGCCAAACATACTTAAAGTTGAGCTCATAAATTACACTCTATCAAAATCTCGCGTCACGTCACGATACAAATCTTAAAAGCTTTTGTCAACCTTTCAAACTACAGAGAAGCTTTTTTTGCTGAACATTTATAAAATAAACTTTAATTCATATGGCATAAAGTCTTGAATTGTATTTCATTTTGACGTGTAATACTAGTAGCCTGACTAAAATATCATTTTAATTCAAAAGACAAATATCGAAATGTATCTGATATAATTTGAACCAGAATATGTAGGGCATTAAGTCTTGTTTGTATTGCGGTGTTGTGTGGTCTTAAGGCATTTCGAGCTCGAGGGTGTAGTCAAGACAGGTAGCTGGCGGACAATAAGCGATCAGTCATTTGGTTAGATTGTAGTAAGGCCGACACGATGATTGCACCGTTCAGTGTACGCCTTAGGACTATTTAGGATCTACATGCTCTCTTATTATTTTTTACGAGCTCTTTGTGTTTTTATAATGAAATGGACGATTGAATGGTTGTTTAAGGCGTATATCTTAATAAAAAAAAAATAAAGGCGTGATTTATAAATACATATTAGAATAGATTGTATATTTATTGAAACACTTTCAGAATAGTATAAATACATTAGTGGTGGCAGGGTACGGGCTGCCCCGGCTTAGCAACTTTTCCGCGACGGCATCACGAGGTGGAGCCCGATTCTCGGGCTGCCGCGATTGCTGTGGAAATGTCAGGTGAACACCCCAACCTGCGGTAGGTTGTGCCGCAGAGAAGAGGTTATGGGGTGCTTCAGAAGTGAAGCCCCTGGCTGACTGCCTGCTGCGAGAGGTGGAGAATAGGTGGCCTGTGCGGCTTCGCCCGGGGGCGGCGGACATGGGTCGTCCGCCGTCATCACAACATCGAGCAACGAGGGGAGACGTGCTGTGTGTTTCCGGTAAGTCTCTTCACGGCGCGGAGGTCACACTCCGCGCCCAATCGAGGTGGAGCCCGGAAGAGTGCGGGCCTTGTCTGGCGGAGGGAGAAGGTGGCGTGTCTTAACGGCCCCTAACCTCCGCCCATAGACGGCGCGAAGAAACACCGTGGGTTTTTAGTGGGTAGAAGTCCGATCCCCCCATGGGGGATTTGGTTCGCAGATTTTCCCACAGAAAAAAAAAGGCCACGGGCTGCCGCGATTGCTGTGAAAATGTCAAGTGGATACTCCTTTGGGCCACCCATCCTTACTGCCGTGGGCGGTATAAATGAGCGGCCAATTAGTCGAGGTTATCCAATAGTTTCTGGTGGAAGCAGCCTCCTACTCTGCAGTAGGTGTGTCGCAGAGAAGAGGTTATGGGGTGCTTCAGGAGCGAATCTGCGAAATAACATCATGACATGTTTCCTATTGTCTTTTGGGGAGTGAACAATGGATGCTAGAACATATTTTCCTACCCCCTCCTAATCCCTTATCTATAATAATCTAGAGAAACCGCCAGTCTGCCTGCTTACTTTAACATATACTTATGCAAAATGTAAAATTGTAGGTACAATATAATAGTGTACTACTAATTAAACTCGTGCGTAGCCATTGCAACAACTAATTTAGATTATTGACAACTTGTATCTCTTGCCGTGAAATACTTTACGGTAAAAACGAGTCTCAATGGTATCTAATTTTAACATATTTACAAATTATTCAAATAAAAATCACGGCCAAACAAACATCGACCAATGTCTTTATCGAAGTTTTATTTGGTCAATTTGTCAATACAAGTAACACATCGTAATTTTCTAAAGTGCTAAATATGGCAAGAGATCAAATTGCAAAACCGTGTATCCAATATGTTTATGTCTTGTGCCGGTTTTAACTACCTAACCCGTGATGAATACTTTGGTACTAAAAAATCGAGGTGACGCACGTACAAACTATTCTTTACCTTTAGACTCAAATCATACATTTTATAGATGAAGAGCAGGCATAGAAAAATTTTATCTAATTGTTGATAAAATATATCAACAGAGCTTTTCTTGTGCCATGTCCAAATTATTGCCCAAATCATAAAGTTTTTGTAACGTCAATTTTTTTTTATCATATTGTGTTAGTTTCTAAAAAAACTTTATTTTTATTCAATTATTTGGTTCATTTAATTTCCATATAAATAGAAAAAAATAACCCGTTTATAATATAATGTAATGAATTTATATAAATTATTATAATTTTCGCTATACATGCCTTCACCTTATACAAGTAATGAAAATCCTGGCTGTAATTTGAGTACACCTGTTTTTATTAAATCAAGAATCTCTCTTATTTTGATATATTTTGATAAGCAGTTCAAATTATATAGGTAGAGGTAATAAAAATGTTATACTCAATATAAAGTAACTTCACTCCTCGACTATTTTGTATTCGAATTGGAGAGTGTATCGGTTGTAAAGTCAGTGTTTAAATTAATCATTTTTAATAGACTCGTCTACGTTTACATGTATTCAGTAACAATATATCACACCCACACAAAAACATTTGATGTGTAGTTACATGTAATATAATTGAGGATTGTCTTATTTTATTATTAATTGATAATTCTATCATACAATTTCCTGCTCGATATATTTTTTATAATTTGACGCCTGGTTTTGAATATTCTAACTAAAATTGACTATTTCTTGAAATTCGCGACTTGCAAATGCTTATTTTTGTTTTAAAATTTTTTATCATCGTATAAAATGTTTTAAAATATTATACCTAAATTTACATTGATCAAAATCCAAAATGCTACGTTGTCAATAAGGTTCACTTTACCGTAAGTATATCTTTTTATTGGTGGTACATGTTTGACATTTTTGGTAACCCGTATATCACGCTAATGTTATCTGCGAGACCGCTGTCCCCGTGATGCATTGCGCTTGCGTTAACTTTGATTAACCAAATTAATTTGTCACAGCTGCGATTGTGGGACAGCCGTTGTGGGGTTAATTAATATACGCTTCTCTCTCATCTGCATAGTTTTCTGTGTGGCCGTAGTTTTTCTCTCAACTAGATTTAACATATTCGATTTATAATCAATTTTACACTTTCAATGATTTTGTAATGAAGTATTAATTTTACTATAATAGATGAGTTACATTCACTGATATATACATGCGCTATTACTTCGTTTTCCTTTAGTAGTCCTGGGCCTGGCTGTAGTCCTGTACATTTTCGAGTAATGACGTCATCAAATTTTTGTATAAGAATTTTTGTTTTTCTTGAGGAACCTATCGAGTGGGGTATCAAAATGAAAGGGATCCATGAGTTGATAGGGATCCAAAAGCACCATTATATTTCACAGCAAGTTGTTTCGTAAAAAATTTAAAGCATTTTCAAAACTCACTAATTATTATTACTTCTTATTATAATATAAAAAAATGCTTTTACTTATATGTAACTTATATGGAACTGTCTACAATAATTAATATAATAACATGTACATATGGGTCCAGTTTCCAGAAAATATATAAATTTAAATTTTTAATTTTATTTAACTATGTTTTCCGATAGGAAACGGCTGGATGAATTTTTAAGGAGAAAGAATTATGTATAATATACCTACTCGCTTCCGGCTTCGCCCAGAGTGCAAATTTTTATATAATATATAAAAAAATGCATTCTGGGTGAAGCCGAAAGCACGTCCCTAGTATACAGAAAAAAATATAAAATGAATAAAAAAATTATCTTAAACGGGATATCTGATACTTACTATCTACTTTACTAAATACAGGGGTCAGGTTTAAACGATGAAAAAATAATTTAACAGTAAATATTAATATTATTATTATTAAAAAAATTAAATAAACAAACTGAAACGCTTGATAAAAAAAGCATTCCTAATTAAGATTTGAGTTTAAATAGATATGTCCAACGAATGCTTCCATCGCCGTAATTTAGATAAAAAGTTGTTTTTGAACACTGCATAAATACAACATGTCCAAACAACCTTTATCTTTCGGCTGACCACCGTGGTGTGCCTGAAATTAATGGAACCGAAGATAGGATACCGTTTTTTTAAGATACATTAATTTACGACATTTGATACATGTTTTATGTGCATTTTTCTATATGTTTTTTTTTAATTTTATTTTTGATACCGTAATGCTTAGGATACACGACGACATTGACACTCGACACAAATTTCGACACTAGTGTCGATTGCGTCCACACGGTAAGCAATTATATATGTCGATATTGGTGTAAACATCTAGTGTCCCGATTCAAGTGTATTGGTTGTCTACACGAATCGCGACATGCTACACTGCACAATTCAGTGTACTCGCCATGAATCGACGTGCTGTTGCCGCGGTTGTCGCGATATGTATTTCAAATAAAATTTGTCGTCGTAATAAGAGATAGATATGGGCGGGAAATCAATTTAATTATGCAATTTTAAATAACCGAAACATGGTCATTTGCTGTCAAGATTTTTTAAAGAAGTTTTTTTTAAGTGCTTAAAATAAAAGTCAACGGTAGTCCGAAATTATGCGACATAGACATAGTCCAAGACACTAGTACGACTTTTTTTAAGTGTATGTAGGCTGTAGTTGCCATAAATGGTCAGGGGTTAGAATACAGTCCCGAATATACTAGTATAATGGCCGTATAAAGCCATAAGAAAGAAAAATAGGCAAGAAAATTTATTTCTTAAATAGATGGTTATATTCATGAATAATCCGTCATACTTATATTAAAAAAAATCAGTTCTTGGAATGTCAGCTTTGTAGTTGTTTAAAAGTTTATTATGAGATTTTTAGTTCAGTCTTCAGCAGTGTATCGCCGATATGCTATTCATATTGGTCTAGCTAAAATTTCGCACAGGTTTGAAATTCGCGACACTTGTGTTGAACATATTCTGTCTCCACGGCTGCAACACGGACACTGAGTGACACCGACACTACACCTGCAACTAAGTGTCGCGGCAGTGGACACACATAGACAGTCTATGTATATATTGGGTGTCTAGTGTCAAGTGTCGTCGTGTATCCTTAGCATAAAAGTATTTTTTCGAAAAATTTTCAAATTTGAGGTGAAATCTCAATCAATCAATTCAAATCTCCAATATGTGGTGAGGTTGAGAACTCGTCTACCCCATCTGTTAGGTATCTGCTCTGCGGCAGCAAGCTGAAGTGCTAGGTATCAGCTTTCTGCTGCTAACTCTTTCGGCTATGTCGACAACTTTGGCTCTACGGCAAATTTCAGAATTTCTGATCTTATATACCAAAGAAAGGATCTTTTTCACCAGGTTACCTTATACAAACTTTTGTTAGGCATTGATTACAATTTTTATTTTTATGATCCCTCGGGAACAGTACTTTTTCTGGATTCAAATTTTAATGAAGATTAGTTTAGTAGTTAAGGTCCATGAAAGCGTAACAAATATACAAACTCACTTTCGCATTTATAATATTAGTTAAGGTAAAATATAAAATCTGTGCATGATGCAGAAGAAATCTACAGACAAAGGGATCTATTAATTAATACAGAAATAATTGTTCAGTGGAAAATAAAAAAGAAATACATAGTTAAGTATAGCGAATTGACAAAAAACTGAGTTCAATAAATATGATTGTGTTCACGAACCCTTCTCTAAGAACTACTTAATTATATGATTAGAGTCAATGATGATTATTGACCTTATAAAATCATCAATGAAACCGATCAAAGGGTTCCGTCAAAAACGGCTTCCCGTTCGGGATTACGAAAAAACCAAAGCCCATAAAGTATAATTAAAATACAAATTTTATTGACGGCCTCTTTCACGCGTTTGTGTTACTAGTTATTTTAATCAATCAAATCGACCCACGATTATGAAGTTTGTTCTTTCACTAAGGATACAGTGCACATTATTGCAGTCTGTGGTGCACAATAGGATCGAAATTTAACTAGAGGAAAGAGTCAAAGAATAGTAACGCTTTCACCAGTTAAGCCTCAACTCGAGGCAGGATAAAGCTGAGGTAATGTTCCTGTTTAAAGTTCAATGTGCTTTAAGAATTTATTCTTTATTCTTATTCTTCTTTCAATATGCTTTAAATCTATGCTATTTAATCCTCATCACATCCCACACGCCGGTGTGGGATAGCCAAATTTGCCTCCTTCCACTGTACTACTTGTACTATTACTTATTTTGTGCTGATGCTTGACCAAAAATGCCAAGCATTGTTTTGCATTTTTTTAATAAAAACATTAAATCAAATGAAAATTATTCTTAGATAAATAAATCTTCACACACATTCCACACAGCACCATCTTGTTCCACACTAAGCAACTAATGCTTGTATTATGGATACCAGACAGTTTAACTACATAGATTACTTTTTTTTTTTGTAAATACATACATATTATAAATACAAACATCCATGACTCAGGCACAAAGGTAAATGTTAACACATAAACATTTGCCCCTAGCGGGATTTGAACCCACCGTTACCGTTTGGTTAACAGCTAGAGTTACTAGCCACTAGACCAAACGTGTCGTCAAGTATAATATTTTTAGATTAATTCATATTTTCAATTATCTATTTTTGATTAAATATAATGAATAGGTCTGAGCTTCTATAATTGCCTTTATTCTACCCTAAACTTAAGAGTCTATGTTGTAAGAACAGCAACTGGTCTTCCATTTGAACAAATAAATAATAAAAATCTACATTCCGAGATTTTTTATGGAGGTGAGCAATTGCCTATTTAAAACCACCGGGGACTTAAAAGTTGACAGTATCCTTAAGCAGGACCTTAGTTTCTAATTTCATATCCTAAATAGGTTATATTTCGTATGCTAAACATACGTCATCAGGATACCAATTAACTCTATTTAGGTTGGTTCTTAAATTTCTAGTAGGTAAAAAAATATACGAACTATTTCGAATTACAATTGCACTAATAATTTTAGACCATCCGCCTACTATTAAGGGAGATACGGATGGTTACTAATACGAGTATGTAATTAAAATTTTTTGTGGTGTGTCAAAACGTCCTTCAGTGGCATAGATGGGCCAAACTGACAACCCCCGTCTCATAGAACCTATCATTATGACTTCACTTGCAGGTATGAACAAAAGAAATCTGGCCTCGTGGTATCAGTAATTAAGTATTTGGAAAATATTTTTGTATTCTGCATCCACTTTAATTGCTATGTAGATTATACATGCATCGAAACTTATTATGTAAACTACAACATTTAGTTAAGGCCTGTCAACATAAATACGTATTAAATCAACTGAAATAGTTTACTCTTTACTTAATTTTTATTTAAAATAAGCACATAGGACATCAACTTAAGTACTTTCACAAACATTCATTAAATGGATTTCAAAGTAACAATTTTAATAATCAGTCTATTTTTACGAGTGTCGAAAAAAATGGTAATTTTTGAGAATAAAAAATAATTTCCGCACATTTCGTACGAAATAAAATTGTGCAAGATGACAACTAAACCGAAACCCTCTTAAATAACTTATTCCTATTGTCAGATAAAATTTATTCTTTAAATGTCTCTGTTTATTTTATTTCAGACTAGCTGGTGCTCGCGACTTCGTCCGCGTTGAAAATTTAAAAAAAAAGCAATATAACCCTTGAACTCGTGTTGCTATAACACTTTGGCCAGGCGTTAGTATTTTATTTTTTTATTTATCACTCGGGAAAAGTCCTATTTTTCTGGATGAAAGGTAATATGTCCTTTTAGGTATCCTAGACAACGTGTATGCAAAATTTCATGGTGATCGGTTCAGTAGTTTTTGCGTGAAAGAGTTACAAACATCCAAACATCCATACATCCAAACATACTTTCGCATTTATAATATTAGTATAGATTAGTATAGATATAGGTGACCTGCAAATCTGCTTCGCTAATTTTGTATGGACTTTCATTGAGGGGAACTTTCAAAAATATTTTAAAAAAGTTTTATTTCGCCCCCAAAATATTTTAGATACGTGAGTAAAAACTTAAAAAATGTACGCAAATGTCACAGTCTATCACTAATTCATAAAGAAGTTAAATCTATTTGTCGCTAAGTTAAATCCATTTGTCATTAAATTACTGCAATTAGATTTCTAAAGTATAAAATGGAAAGCATCTCACAATTTTCAGGCCAGGCATAAATTTTAGGTTAAGGTAAAACTTAGTGATTAATTTACCACAAAAATATTAGCAAAATGCAATATATATGGTAACCACACTAAGATATAGTTGATGGAAACTAATCTGCGCTATTGCATACGCTACCTTTAGTAATCTATGCAACAAGTAAAACCCATTAAGGGCAAGCGTGTAATAATTGGCAGTCCTCTTCATTTTTTGCTCATAAGTGGACGGTACATGATTGACGTGGCCACTACATCTTTTTGACAAGCTTGGCATGTTCCATTCGAATTTATACAGAGTGTGTGTGTATGTTCTTGTTCAGATTTATTTAAATTGTTTCACTTATATATACGAGTATATATGTATAACTAGCGATCAACCCTCTGAATTCACACCTATGCATTTTTTTTGCACAGAAACCATCCTTGTTTATCGCTCTTCGCATTCATGAAAACCGTATGCAAATCCGTTGGGTAGTTTTGATATTCAATTTCATAGTTAAAGGTTAGAGTATGTTGAATATAGAAGCCATTATGCAGAAGTCAACACTAATTGATTTCTGCAAAAGAAGTCTTGCACTAACCACACATATCACACGCACCTAAAGATTGATTGATAGGTACACAAATTGACCTGGGTCTTATTAATTCGTTTCCAGCAATAAACAAAAATGTTTGGGAAACTACATAAACAAATAACTGCAACATTGCAATAATTAATAGTCAAATACTTAGTTATATATAAAAAAAATATATTTTCTTTTTAATTATTGAGTTTTTTTAAAAAATTAATATTTAATAGTTTAATAAAGATAAATTATAAGCGTTAATATATTATAAAAGTTTGTCTTTTATTAGTTTTATGAGACGGTGAAATTTATAAAATAATTTTGTTTTTAGAATTAGCTTTAAAAATTTACCTTATTTGTCTCATTGAGAGTACTTTGAAAAAGGACCAACGATTTTTCCAAATAGGCCAACATCCTGTAGATAAAATTCTTTCCCGAGATACGTATCGTCAATATATTATCGGCTGGTAATCGCGGCTCGCATTACGTGCAAACATAAAAAGGTGTAACAGAAGCTATTGCAAATGGACGGGCTCTAATGACTGCCCCTTAACTTTAATATAAACCAATCGACCCCGGTATTGAACATTACGGACCGAGTAATTGCAAATTTGTTTCACTTTGTCGTTGAAACAAATGCTACCTGCGCGAGAAATATGCAACCTTTTATGAGGCTGCATATGGTAATTTTCTGCATTAACTCCTTGAGTAACGTGTCCTATGCAATCGTACTAATGTCATAGATAAACAATCTTCCCTGTTTTCTGCACGATTTTTTTTGTTTTTTTGACACACCGAATCCGAAATTCGAATTCGACATTCTTTATTTCACTCTCCTAAAAACTATTTTGTGATGACGTAACATCTGAATTGAACATCTGAACAAGTAGAGGTTTTAATTTGACTAGCAAAGTTTCGACTTGTTTATTACTAAACTATTATAAACTACTAAAGAGCCGACGCATCTACTAAGATCGCATGACGCGCATAAATAGCGAAGTATGTTCCTCCTAAAAAATTAATATATTTTTAGAATGATTAACTTGTCAATAAAATAGGGGCGGTAATTTCACACTATCAACAATAAAAACTAACACTACAGAGTTGAAAATTGACAAGGACTCATGTCAAAATACACTAAAAGCTACTGCATAATCGCTGGATATATCGCATCATAACAATTGATCTTTTTGCTACCTTCGCTTCGAAAAGAATTTCTAAACTATCGCTGGCTATAATTATCTAATCTAAAACCTTTTAGTTGTAAACCTGAGGAGTGACTTCTGAGAAGCGTATCTTGGGATCGTGGGAGCCCGGTGCAACGTTGTATCGGCATTTAATCATGAGTTAATTACTGCTTTTGGCTATTTAAATATGTGGATAGACAGTGCATTACCTAAAGGTCAGTGCTGAATTATATATTCTGTTACAGTATGACTGACCATTGTCTTATGAAAGAGATTTCTGTTCAACGCTCTCATGGCCTTTTGAACTTTTTGAACGAAGTCAATTTGCTTGTGGTTTTTTTTATAAAACAATAACCTAATTGCCTACGGATTTCCTAGGGTTGCTATACACATATTTGGGCCGGCATAGCCGGGCAGTAGAATCGAATGTGTGTAGATGAACGTTCGACAAATTGCCGTGTCGGCAAAGCCGGGCGGTAGACATGAATATATGAAGATGAACGTTCGGCAGAAAGCCCTCTTAGCCTACCCACGCAGTGTATTTATACTAAACAAAACCCGGGTGATTTTGCCGATCGGGTAAGCCGAATGAAAGTCGAACATACATAGAAGGTACTTCGGATCGGCTTTGTTGTTCAACAAAAATTGCCTAATGAAATGTGCCGGCCCGACTATATGTATAGCAATCCTCAGGTTTGAGATAAATTAGAGAACCTGCTTTTATTAACAAGTATAACAATTACACTTTTTATATTACTCTTTTGTGACTATAACAGGAAGTTGTCAGAAAATATTTGAGCTTTGAGAAGTAAAAACGTATTTAAACCATCCATCTTTAATGAAAACTGGTTGTAACAGATACTTACAGAATATTTATAACGTAAAGTTCTAATGGAAATGTTATTTCGGAGCATTAATGTGCGTTCGATCTGGAGATTTCTTAAGAAATCAACCTTGGACTCATATCTTTAATATCCTTAAATACTTACCTACCATCTCAGATTAGCTCAGCGGGTAATCTTCTGCAATTTAGTAGCTATCGGATAAACAGATTTTTTTGGTTTTTTGGTAATTTAGTGTCATGTTTTTCCTACAAATTAATACAAAATTTGATTTTATAAAGGGATCATCTAAAAATAAAAGTGAAATAATCAATGTCTGAGAAAAATATTTATATGAGCAATGAAAACTGAATACTTACTTGTTATATACGATATTTGTTTAAGTTTAAATATTCAATTAACCATTTTTTATTATCGTTTAATAGTGTGCCAATTATGAGTTACTCCTAATAGATATTCCCACATAGTCATCTCGCATCCATAAATCAATATCTAACTGAACCATTGTTTCATATTTCATTGATGGGGCATCAAAATTAGTTAAGTCATCAGTCGATTTAATTACAGGTAACGGAGCCGACGCAGACGCCATAACATTTTGACACCGATTTTCAATATAGCGATATAGCGATCTAAAGCCTTTCGGATTTATAGGAATATCAGCACACGTCTTTTAGGTTGTTCTAATTTTTGGGGTTTCTGGTGTGTTTTTTCAATTAATTAAGTATAAGTTCTGTGGATGTGGCTACCTAGTCCATTTGACGAACAATGAATTTTGACAAATAATCCATATTTTAAAATGTAGCATTTAAGTTAGAATGACAACTTAGAAATAAATGATGCAAGTATAAGAAGATAAATGATATGAAGTGGAACAATAAACATAATCTATTTCGTTTACGAAGTCATAAAATTGTACTACATCCATAAACATGATCTCTACAGCTCATACAACCTATTTTGTTATCATCGATAAATGGTGGACGGAAAATTTATAAGGTAAATTGTATTAGAAATACATGGGAATCTGAATAGTTTTTATATAATCTATCCGGATGATAATTATAGTCTATACATAATTTATATATTATATACATATATAATAAAATCGTAAACGAGCCATGTACGAAGATACATATTTATTCGAGTAGTTATAGTATAGGATGATGTTGCCAAATATAAGGTCATTAAACTACTCTAAAATATATGCAAATATTTTTTCAACTTGCCCCAATTTTTTTTCACTATTTACTTATAAATCTCTAATTTGTAATTAGAATATATTACATTTAATAATCTTACTGAGTGCTAATAATGATCGTGTACGAAACTTTTGTAGATAACGTTATTTAGTATTATAAAATATTGTGCATTTTAGTACCATGTAAACCAAATCTCAACTAAATTAATGGTAATTGTCATTAACAATAAACCGAACAGGAATTCAGATTACACAAGCGAGCAAAAAGACAGCGGATCCTAAACTAACGTTGTAAAAGAGGTAACATTTCCTTGCCCTTCAAAACAGCGAATATGAAATCCAATATTCTCAGATCTATGATTGTATGGATTTCATCGGTGTCTTGATGTCTTCTCATACTGGTTGTTAGCACATAAGTGATTTTGAAGGTGTTATCGAAGCAGTACATTAGTGGCGAGTTGACACAGCCAGTCTCCTGTAAGGGCACGACTTGTATTAGTGGCTTCTAATTTATTGGGAACGATAGGCCGACGGACGCCGGCCACCCTGGACATGAGCCCATTCACACTGCGAGAGGAGTTCGGGGCAACATGGAAACTATACCAAAAGTTATATATTTTTTTCTTTCAAAATTCATGAAAGCAGAAAATAAGAAATAATTATTTTATTGAATAAAAAAAAAACATGATCTTGAATACTTGAAATTTTTATATAATTTCTTTACTTAACTAAAAAATTAATTTATCTGGGTGAGCTTGCTCCACCATAGGCTTCATCTTCGCTACACGGCTAGATGCTGGCCAAGAGCAAACTCATCTCTGATAAAAAAAAATACTTATATCCGAATTTATTTTGAATTTTTTTTACATTACTTTTTAGATTAATTAATTATTAGAACACTATAATTCCAATTAATTTCAGAATAGCCGAATAAATAAACTTATTATGATTTGAGTAACATACGAAAAAATAAACTAACGATAAAATGATTATTAATACCTATGTTCATACGACCACGTTTCCCCTACATTTTTATTAACACCCCAGCCCGATAAACAGGATACGGGAAATATATTTGTCCAATCATCGAATATAAGGGGCGTTCTCGGATTACACCGGATGATTTCGGGACGGCAATCGCTCCGGTGATTTGTTGCGATAATCTATACTAATAAATAACGTACTCCATTCAACGATTGAGCTGCCTTCCTTCAGATATCCACAAATTCTTTTGTTTCTTCATTTTTGAATGTCGCGCTATTGATTTATCAGGCGCTTGTGTGAACGGAATTTTTGCATTTTATCACACATTCTTGAAGTTTTTGGGGATTCAAAGAGAACGAGAGTATGCTCGCGTGTTAGAATGTTTGCAATTCTGTAAATTTATTCAAGGTTTGATTATTAAAAATACCTTCACGAATTAGATAACACACTTACCCTTGGGCCACGAAAACAACGCTCGAAGCGAATTCGCTTTCTGCTGTGCTTGTGTGCGCTTGGAAAAACAAATGATTGCAGTTCATATAAGAGCCCATAACACAACGCTGCGAATTGCATCGAAATTTTCGAGCGTTGGTTTCGTGGCCCAGGCATTAGAGGAGATCAATCAGTTTTTTATAGAGATCAAGTCATCATTTATAATTTTACTGGGAAAATATCGTGTAATTTGGTAATGGTCTACAATCTGCATCCGAGTGTTCATCCTACTCGTATGAGGCAACGCTATCATTTGTTGACAGCTATTACGAACAAACTTTATCGTCTATCCCTCCAATATATTAAAGTCTTGTTATTACATTTTAGCAACTGAATCGCTTCCGCAATTATTTTAGTCTTGTCACGGCTTTTACGATCCCATAGAAAGCATAATAAAAGTAGCCCAGTGTGGGTGTTCCGAACATCGTCTTTGTTTTATGGTAATACGGATTTTATTGAACTATCCACCATAATGTACATTTTTTATTATACCAGGATAATACACCAAGAATCGATATTAAGTCTATTTTTTGTCCCTAGAACACGCGACATTCATAAGGTACCTACAATGTCAAGACAAATGGCTATTATATTTTGGGATGTTTTTCCTTTTTTAATTTGATGTACCAATGCAGCCGTTCGAACTGCAAGGAACGAACTGCACGAATGCAAAGGAAAACTGAGCGAAAAATAAGTGACCTTTTCAAATAATATTGATTCATTATAATAAATTGATATATTATTAGTTTACCAATTATTAAATTGTAAACATTACTGTTTATTCGTTATCACAAGGCTCCACAGCAAGATTAACTCTTTAAGACTCACACTATCTACTACAGTAATAAAATAATTGCAATTTTTTTTATAGAGATTTAACTGGGTGCATTTCCTGGTTGCGTATGAGCGTAAGTAATTTAAAAAAGTTTGAATGTACTTTTCCTTCCTAAATCGAGGCCTTAGTTCCTAAGAACTTATTTTTGTTTTATTTTATGGTTTCTGGTTTGCCCTCACCGACCCATTTGGATTGATGACCCAGTAATGAGTATACCTGTACTTTGAAATAACACTATTCTATAATTTATAAAGTTATCAGCTGGATCCCGCGACTTCGTCTGCGTTGAAAAATTTAAAATATCAGCACCTAAATAACGCCTGACATCTTTATCGATATGGCGATGGTGGTGCCGAATTTTTTATATTTTTAATAGATCCCTGGGGATTCTAACATTTTTTCAGGATAATAATAATCTAGCCGATTAACTATCTGTGTGCCAAATTTTAATAGTCATTTAATATTAATAGTCAAGACCAAAGCCTTATGTAACTATAGAGATAGTCTTTTGTATCTAAACACATAGTAGAAAGGATTGGCATAGTATTATTATACAACTGTTTTTCAGATTCATTAAGTAAAGGCGCAATAAATGGCACCTAAACCACGCTTAGGCGCGTCCACAATTTATGTAACACATACGAGCAGACTTTACCGAGTTTAACGATCGACGATTGAAACTTTATAAAGATTAATTGTTTAAGTTTTATACTTTTCACATTTTATTTAGACTTAATGCGGTTCATTTTGCGACCAATTCAAACTTATCCTTACATAACTGGTTCTATTTAGTGTTGCATTAATTAGCTGACGAGCCAACGAATGCAAGTAGGTGTACTCGTAGTATACCGTTCGGTTAGCCGGTGGTCTACAAAATGGTGACATGATGTACGGCGTTGTTAGTGAATTGAACTGCATCGACGCCGTAAAATACTTATCGTGAACATAATTTAGTGTAAACTGTAGTGTTGCCGCTACTAAGTTGGGTGGTTTATAGGAAAGTCGATGGCATGAAATGTGGAGGAGGTTTTATTGAATAAACGGCAGCGAAAGCAGTATAAAGTCAGTACACTGTTGTTGTAAAAGTACTTGTCTTTTTACATTTTTGTTTATGCAAAGGTTAGCAAAGACGATTCATAAGATAGTAGGTAACTGAAGTCACTTAAAAAACAGGTAAATCCAGGAGCGATGCGATTGCGTTGCCTATTTCAAAATAAGATATACGGAAATATATACTTACTTACGCAAAGAAAAACATTGTGTTGGTAAGTTAATTTCGAAAGTTGGCCTTGCCAAATCGAATCCGTGATCCCAGAGGCAGGCCTAATTAGCATTCGATCAATGGAAACTAAAAAAATACAAAAAGCAAACAATACACAGAAATATAATTTCATACTATATATATATAGCTTTAACGATCTAAACATTTCACACGACATTTCACAAATATTTGAATCAGATAACATCGTCCTTACAAACGAAACGTTTGAATGAGATTAACAAATACCAAATAATATATTTGATAGAACTCAGTCCTCGTGGGTTTATCTAACACTCTACCAAAAAAGTTACGACAAATCTCTAATAAGTATAATAAACAAAATATTCACCCGGTTAAGAAGCTTGCTTGCATTATTAATTTGTAACTTATGCCCACAATAAATTGATCCAATGTCACACAAACACCGTGAGTCATCGGAGATCTTGTGAAACTGGTAATTTGTCAGCAAATCATGAACTCCTCTGTATCTGTCTACAGATCTTGGGCTCTTGGACAGGTAGGCGAGAGTTAAAAAAAATTAAGTAATAATCCGACCACAAGACTATAATAATCTGATGGTAACGCCACTTTGTCCTGTGTGGTTTAGGTGAAAAAATGTGTGACATGATTATCGTTGAGCCTGCCAACGAAATAGAGGTCGACTTACATGATGCTTTACGTATCGGAAATAACTAAATCCTTAATATTATACTAACCTCATATCTTAATCCATCTATTGTTAAATTATTTAAATATTAAGACTATTTATTTACAAATTCAATCTATATTGTTCGTCGATCGACTAATATTGTTATTGGAAAGTGAGTTGGTTTTTGTTACGCTTTCACGCCTTAACTAGGTACTCAATCGATTATCATGAAATTCTGCGTACACTTTGTCAGGTATACAAAAAATGACATAGGGTCCATAACCTTTTATCCATAACCATTTTTTTATCACTGACAACGTGTAGTAATACAAAATTTTCGTGTCTTACCATTTGAAAGATGTCTAGAAATTCTCTCTAAATATGTACAAAATTTCTACAGGTAGGTCTAGAATTTTCTATATCTAGAAATATCTATATCATTACGTTTCTATATATCTTGAAAAAATATATAGATAGATGTTATTGTTTAAATTAAAATGAACAAAAGTACTTATAGGATTTGACTCATGTAAGACAAGCATCAACCAATTATAAGGGCTATGGTCATTCGAAAGTATAACAACGATTCAGATAAGGGATAGAACTCATACTCACGATAACATCTGGGTTGACTCGTTAGCCGCAATAAAGTTTTTTTTATGTTTAAAAATTAAGCGAATTTTTTGCTGCTTCTGTCTCGACGGGCGGCAATTTGTCGTGAGAATTGGAATGTTTTGATCGTCTAATGTTTTTTTTTAATTTAAATTCCAATAATTACTATTTCGCTTTCATTATTCCGCCGTTGTTTAACAAATTTAACATGAATTTTAAAGACGTTATTAATAAATCCATAATCTAGTTCTTGATTTATTACCCTAAGGGCCTCTTTCACCAACTACAAGTAAAGTGTTGACTAGTTACTTTGTTAAAGTAATACCAATTTTATATTATTACCTACTTGTCGAAAAATAATTCTTTTTAAAAAATCAAAGGCGCCATCTGTTGTTGTTTGCCATAGCTTTAGTTAAAGGATGCGTAATTAAAGTTGTATCTGTATTTTAATCTTTGCAGAAACGCATTTATTTATTATAATCGGCAATAAGTAATAATGTTATAAAAATATCGAATTAACCCCGAATAATAAGTGACTAACATCCTAACACTAACCCTAACAATCTGATACACACTAATAATCCTAATAACTTGTTTTACCATTAAAGTTCGTCATCAATACTTTTTTAAAAAGATTGTCAAGAGCTGGTTATCCTTAAGTTACGAGTATTAACAACAATTGAAAATTAGAATTATCTACAACATGATAATATTACAAACAAAGCTCATAAGATTTGCCTTCCTATTATATACATCCTTTTCAAATCACAAAACTACATTTTTTGAACCACGGTCACAATGCAGGTGGGTCCCACCCCTTTGATTATGGAACTAATTATACCTTAGCGACTTTTATTAATTTAATCATGCGTTGCTTGCTTAAGTTATGTGCAGGTAAGACGGTATGCAAATTCATCGCTTCGTGCAGAAGTAGGTATTAATGTTGAAATTGTATAAAATAAAGCCATATTATGTTTCTTGTCTGAATAATAGTGTATTATAACAATTTAGATGCGGTTTACGCTATAATTTTCAAAAAAAAATTTTAAGCATTTAAAGTGTTGTTTTGTATTACTATACTATAAAATTAATTGAAATAATAATTATATTTGATAAAACCCGAATATTTGACCTCCATTTTACCCCTTAGGATGTGATAAGTATTTAATATTCATTAAGTTAGAAGTATCTAGTAATCACTAAAATGTAATCTGAACATCTCTTGAGGTGTGTAATACTATTCAAGTGTAGTTGATTTCACGTTGCCCAGCAATGCGACGCGTGTGCTGTGTCGGTATTACATGTGCCTACTAGATGAATGCTGGTACTGAATGCAAAACAAATTATTTATTCGTGTTTATTAATATCAATATTATCTAAATTCTGATTCTGATACAAACATACAAACTTTTGTTACAAAATCAACTAAAAATTACTGAACGGATTTGGATGAAATTTGGCACACAGATAGTTTATTACCTGAATTAACATAACTTTTTATCCTAAAGATTTTAGGTTCTGAAGGGATCGACTAAAAATATTTAAAAAAAATATAAAGACGTTATAATATCATAATGTCTGACACTGTGACGAACGATGGCGTTGAATTTTTTATAATTTTTGGACGATCCTTCGGAAACCTAACATTTTTTTAGGATAAAAAGTATCCTATATATTAATCCAGGTAATAAACTATCCGTGTGCCAAATTTCATCTAAATCCGTTAAGCCATTTTTGCGTTATTGAAGAACAAACACCCAAACATACAAACTTTCACATTTATAATACATATATATAAATTTATTAGGATTATAGTATACTAGTAGAATTGTAGTTGTGGGATTTTTTTACAAAATTTATCAAGATGAAAATCTACTACTTCTTTGAGGGGTAATTTAAATACGGAGTCAAATTTAAGGGTGAAATTTTAACCCATCGAGCCATTGATGTCATCGAGCACTCTCGGTGTTTTTAACCCCTCTCTAGGTTAGGTTAGGTTTTTTACAACGTATCAAATGTAGTTTAGTTTGTATTAGATTAATTATATTAGGTACTTTTGAATTAATAATTTTCATAATGAAACTTTTGTTTCTGCTCGTACAAACGCGGCTGTTTCGATGTCTTTATACGAACGTATGAATGCAATAATATGCACATATTTAGGTAAGTTAACTTTTATGCAATTCGATTCCTGCAGTTTATTTACAATGCATTTCGTTTTCACTGAAGTAGCACTAGACGGTTGGAAGCGGCGCGAATTAAAATCAAGAGGATTAAATTATGGTATGATTTCACTAGAAATATTGTGGCTCGTGTTCCAACTTTATTGTAATAGCAGCAAACGCGTTCATGTAACATGAAGATTATGCCGCGGCATTCTGAAACGGAAAATGTTTATTAGTTAGATACTAACTATCATGGTTTTTGCGGGATATAATAGTATCTACAACACAATTTCGGAGGTCATAATTTTTTTTTATTTACTAGTTTAGTTCAACCCTAGAACTAAATCTGCAACTCAATTTCCAAAGTAATACAAATTAGTTTTTTCGTACTTGATTTGACTTGTTCAAAATCTTAATATTAAAATGGTTCTCACTAAGATTCATTGCAAATATTTACATCTTAATCAAAACTGCTTAAAATAGTTTCTTTCTTTCGTTATTTCTTATCAACACATGTTATCCAATAATTATTGACAGAATAAGAATTTATATTTGACTAGCGGCCCGTACCCGGTTTCGCACGGATACAATTTTTTTTCTGCATAATTTCTCGTTGATAGCTCTTTCCATTAGTGAAAACCGCATCAAAATCCGTTGCGTGATTTAGGATGAGTTATCGATATACTTACTGATAGACTGACAGACAGACCCTGAAAGCGCCCTGAATCTATGTAAGAATAATATTTATACTTGTCTTTGTACAAATATTACGTGTTTTAAAAATCCATTTGGTAATTATGCATTCTAAAATTATTGGTTCTAAAAATAAACTTTGCCTCCAAAATATAAAAAAAAATCAATAAAGGACAACCGGAAGACAAAAGATCGTTTCCGATAACATTAACTAATCGATAATTGTATCTATGATACTTCAACTCACACGTAAGGTCGTAAAAAAGTGAGAAAGTAGGCAAAGATAAAAATGTTGAGCCAATTTGTATTTTAAATTGCAGTGTACAGAATGAAGCGAAATTGAACCTTGCACATGTTGAAATAAAGAAGCAAAGTTTTCTCAGTAAGGACAAAGTTAAATTTGTTGTTTGAAGTCGCGAAGAGCGTGGCAATAAAAAAGGTGAAATGTCTCAGTGGAACCGACGAGCGACGTATTGCCGATAAGGGACCACCGCAGTGGATAGTGGTCCGATTTTAGAATCGTTTTCCGGTTTGCTTGTAATATTTATTTTATAATAGCAATTCACTTTACAAAAACAAATATGGACAAATATTCTCAGAATATTTACCTCTCTTTAATGATCTTTAGAATACCAATAGCCAGAATATTTTTAAATTCATGTACAGTAATTCATGTTCAGTAACAATCCGATCGATGACTGTAAATTACTCGATTTTTTTTGGTATAAAATCAATTCGTAGGAAATCCTTGTCTTGAATTGACTAGGATTTAAAGTTAAGTTTTTCTTAAACAATAGGTAGATCGTACTTCCTAAGTGATAAAAATGATGAATCTTAATAGATAAACTTTTATATACTTAAACTTAATGTTTATATAAAAAAATCGCAACTCCCTACTTACCTATAAACTTTTATATTGAACATATACCAAGGCGACTAATAGCGTCAAGTTATATCGCATTACCAATGAACACGGCCATTCCATCGATGATATCTTGTTGGTAGGTAAAATAGTCGTTTTCATTACAAATTTATTTCTTTTGTAAATTGAGCCATAAGTTGTGGAAGGTGAAGGGACCCGCCGCGTGAACAGCTATAATAATGACGTCTCACGAAATATATACGATTACAAACAGATAGTGATGAGTTCGAATGGTGAGTTTATTTATATAATTTTGTGTCAGCGCCTTTCAGGCACTAATCTATGAATTAAAACAAGCGTTTATCAATTATTATTTTTTTAAGTTAAGATTGACAGACAAGTTGACGGTCCACTTGATGGTAGGAGGCAACCGTCGCCTATAACACAAGCAACGCCACAGGTTCTGCACGTGCGCTGCCGATTGCAGTAGGATTAAGGATAAGGGATTGGGAAGGGATAGGGAAAATAGGTTCTGACATCCCTTACTCACTCAAAGGAACACAACAGCACCCATGCTATTATTTCATTGTGGGCTGTTTAATGCCATCATTGGGCTGCCTAAATGACGGTGAAATGCAGTGTGCACTGCTACTACTTTCCCGTTATGAGAAGATATTATGCCCCCGAAGTTCGTACTCGCTATAGTTAGTTTGTGGAAAATTCTCCTTGGTCGTAATAGTACCGAAGCATGTATCGAATTTTCCCTTTTTTTACCTCCATTTTGGAACGCTCTAGCACACAACTGGATTCGCTAAACACAAAAATGTCATAAAACTTTGATAAAATGCAAGGTACATAATGGCTCTTTAATACCATCTGACGAAAAACGCTCAAATCTTTTTATTTCCCCCTTTAGTAATGAGTCTTTCTAAAACCACACAGGATATAGTTAACGGATCTTTTATAATTAGTATGTGATAAAATAAACTAAACTGTCACGTACAATTTCGCGTTCACATCGAAAAATAAAGCAATATTTATTTTGTCAGTTGCTGTAAATCATAAAAGGTACATATCTATTTTAATCTTATTAAAAGTTCCCTTTGTTGATTTATCGAGTGACAGTTGGTTTGAAAGATATACAGTTTTATGACCACAATAATCCTATGTTTGTAAAAACCGCAAGTATACTTTCGCAATAACACTGTTATTTCAAAAGAAAAGTAAGAAAGGATATAGTTAAGCCCCAAACAAACGCGTAAACTTTTTGTCTCCGAAACACACTCGCACCAACATTGGGTCTTCATTTCTTTCATAAAGTTAAATTTTGTGAACTAGCTGTCAATTCTAAACGATTTGTGATCTGAGCACTCAAAGTTAATTGGCAAAAAGTCTGCGACTTGTAACCTTTAGTATATTTTAAACGAAAAACAAAAGAAAATTTCAATAATAAGTAGAAAAGTCTTCAAACTTGATTTTAGGTATTTTATACCTAAATCTTAAATATTCTTAAATAAAAAAAAATAACTTTATTCATAAATACTTACAAAAAAAAAACTTAATACAAAACTTACGTAAAAAGCTCTACATAGAAAACACAGTTTATTCCATTATTCTTCATGTCTTAATATTTTATTAGGATTTTTGTTACTAATATAATCACGCAAAAATGGCTAAATGTATCCAAAATTCATCCAAAATTTTTCCAAAATTCACATTTAATTTATTACCTGGATTACTAGAATACCTACTTTTTACTGAAAATGTTAGGTTCCTGTGGGATTTGAAATAAAAAAAAAAGAACTACAGCGCTTATGAAGTAGCACTACTAGTGCTTAGGTACTGCATAAACTTTTTAGCCAAACCAGAACTTAACCCTTTTTCAAAGACTGCATGCATTATAAGAAAACCTTTCATAATGGCCGTCCTGTGTTTCCGAATTCACTAACGGACGAAATACAAAACTACCAATAAAACGTAACGTAAGTGACGTATCTATTCACTTTTTACAAACCGTACGAACTGTGTGTCTCTGACGATTTTTATTGTTTAAAAAGAACTGCACAGCCAAGAAAACCACCGCTTCAACATTATTGAATAGAGTGAGTTTATGTATACTCTAAGAGTGAGTTCAATCGAGCGTTAATACTTTACAACAGTCTTATTGTAGTTTTAATGAAATTTTATTGAACGAACAATACTGAAAACCGTTAACATTGTTCGCTAACCCATTCGCCAATATATTTTTTTATTTGTTTTGGTTTCTGTACTGCTAATCTGCTTCTGAGAAACGGACATTTTTGTTATGAAAAAATATTTAGAATCTGATCTGCCGGACAACAAGCTTCTGCCGTTGTTATTGGTAATTGTTAAGGGTTGGAATACTACACAAAATACTATACAAACACAAAATACTACAAAAAGTTTTGTTTTCTTGTTTTTTGAATGTAATAATCAAACAATTAATATCGCAGTATATTTTAGTTGAACGGGTAAATGATTTAGCATTGTGTTGATATTTTTGTATATGTACATAAATTTTGCCTTTTTGAAAATTATGATTGGAATGGATGATGGAAGGATTGTGCTCATTATCGGCAGCCCAATGCTTAAAGTTTGTCAAGCAGTCGCCAAATCCATTGTTTTTGAATAAGTACAGCTAAAAACCCCCCAAGTACTTATTTTCTTTTTTAAGTTAAGGCAACCGTAATTTTTACTTGAAAATAATCAAATAACCCCCTCCCCCACACATAAGTGTGTTTCTGAGACTTCTTGCCGCGTATTATTTTTGTTCTTAGCAATAACATGTTTATTATCTATATTTATTAAATAAAAATAGCACAGCAACAATTGTCCGAGAAAGAACGCCATTTTGTTTCCAAAATGGTAGTAGTTTTTTGACATGAAAATAGTGATTTTATTATCTACTTATCCTATTTTTTATGCGGAGAAAAATGGAAAAAAAAAACCTTGAAAATTGCATCCGTACAAACCCGGGGTATGTGACTAGTTAGAAGTAATCTATACTAATATTATTAAATTTAAAAATTCTTTCACCTGTACCTAGTAAGCTACATTATCATCGAGTAACATAACTTTATAAAATCAGGTAGCTAAAAAATAAAATTAAAATTAAAAGTTAGTTGGAAGTTTTGAGCTTCTGCTGAGCTGCTGGTAGGATTGAATGGATAAGTATTGATTGTACGAAACAATATTAGGTATATTATTTTTATAAAATTTAGTCAAAATGCTTAACTTAAAAGCCGTTCGTCTTCGTAATATGATCCGAAATCGATCGATAGGGTATTCTTTAAAAGGCGCCGTGCAGGTAGAACAAGGCGCCGGTCGCGTGCTTTCATGCAGAAAACAACTGCTTTGATGAAACGAACTGCTAATACACACTGACGGACATCGTGGTGACTAATTAAGGCTTCGACGATTAAATCCGTCTCCAGTTTTCTTAGACCCGCGTTCGTAGGCAATGTAAAACACGTCCAGTACGCACCGAAGGTTCCGTTTACAGTGGTTCTCGTTTATTGGTCAATGTCTTTCTTTATCTTATCGCCTAGCATTGATTTCAAGATTCGAATTCTTGGTGTGCGGTTTCAATGTGTAAAAGATAAGTTTTAAATGTGGTTGTCGTGTTGATTTTTACCTTTTTTAAATTTTATAATCACCGAGATAAGGACTGTCATTTGGTGACATAATAATTACAGTTTTAACATAAGGTAGGTATATATCTTTAGATGTGAACATTTAATTGAAATAATAACTATAGTGATGTTCTTGAGAATCAAACTGCTCCTTGGTTCGAAAGACAACTTTATAAAAAACCTATATAAAAGCTTGTATAATTCACATAATAAATAAAACAACGCTGTATAAATTCACAACTTGAATATATTAATATTACCTATTAATGTTGTGAAGTAGGTATTGATTAAAAGAACCCTATGACAGTTAATATTAGTGAAAGGCAATTCAGAAAATTGATGAAAACAAAATCGGAGGATAGAGTTTAATGTTGTAATATCCATCATCTATCATAATTTTTCTTTTTTATCTTATATAATTTATGATTTAACAATAACCGTAGGTATAGTTGTTTGCTGCAAATATTTTTAAGTATTTAATAAATATTGTGAATAAACCGACATTTATTTTCATTACACCATTCACTTCAACTTACACCATATTGTGAGAGGCGAAATATGCACAAAAATAATTTTGCATACGAAAAAGTTATTAATTTGTGTTTACATACAGGTCAGTTGATGGCGGAGGGAGTGACGTATGGAATATTTCAGTATGTCGTAAGCTTACATATGTTCACGGTTCAAGAGAGTGCAGCAAGGAACGCGGCTCGGTCGCGACACTCGAACTAATGTCAAGGCGAGCGCAATCAGTGTGCGTGGGCGCTGCGATTGTCTTAGTATGGATGCGACCATAAAAAAATACACATTTTTTTATTTATGTTGAAATCCTACTCGTCGTACCACTCGTTGCTAGGGGACGCGAATTTGTTTATTTGATCGATATAGAATGTGCTTCTCTGCTTGGCTTATTAGAATCATTCGTTGCCAACCAATCAGGGCACTTCCTTTCGGACAAATACATACCATAATTGTTTGTTATTTTAACTTTAATGCATTAAAAGCAAAGGGAATCGGCTTAAGTGCCTCAAGATTTACACGTATTCAATACATCTAATTGAATATTGGTTTTTATTACACGTATTCAATGCATCTCGAACGCATCAACCGCAAACACCTAGCACTTAACCAGGCACGAATTGATACTCGGTATACCCGCTTATATACCGTCTCTACATCATATAGCCCGACTATTCGCTAAAGCCCTCTCCAAATCCTGAAGTGATTTCGTGTCGCGGTAGTGAAAATACAAAGAAGCCAGAATATCCAAAGCTTTGGATGAAGACAGAAAGGGGACGAAGAATCCACTCCAATGGATCATTTCAGAAACCGCTAATTCATATTTATCCTATTCCATTAAACCTAATAGCGTTTAGACGCCTAATCCGAGTTTTGCTCTCGGATCCCTAACACTTAATCTCAAGAAATATATAAGTTGCTTCCTACCTTTTGTTATTTAAAAACGGTCAAGTTAACAACTAAGCTTCAACTTAGACGTAAAAATTATTTTGCTGCAACTGATACAGAATCTTGATACGGAATTTCAACACATTGTTGGAATCCAGAGACATTGGATAGAGAGACAGACCATAAAATATATTTCATTCTTAATACTAAAATGAATAAATAATACTTTTTTAACTGTACATATTCCCGGGATTTTTTTTTAATATGTTGATACACAATAAATCAAAATGTTTCTTATTTTCGTCCATTCCACAATATTCTTACGTTCACCACGCTCGCGCTTCAGTAATTGAACGGCGATGTAAAAGGTATCTACGGTGCAAATAATAAAAAAGGCGGCCATAATCGCGGGTCGCGTGGTACCGCCCCGTTGCCATAGTACCACCAGGGAGCAGAAAATAATCTAAATTAAAAAATTTATTGATTAAATCTATTTCTATAAATATCATGCTTCTTTGTGATCAATTTAAGCAGAATATCGAAACTGTCCGTTTCATTTTCTTTCGATATTGTTTTATCGGTACTTTTAGAACTTTTATTTATATGGTTGCTTGGTTATTATTAAAATCGTAAAAACGGGAGGTAACAATAGATATATGTAGCTTGCTTCTTTTGATACTTTTTGACTATCTATGCTTCAAAATTAATCTATAGAGGTACTTGTCATTGTCACTGCGCATAATAATTCTGCGAGGTCTAAAGAAATGGAAAACATATATCTTTAATATTTCAATATTCTTTATTTTCAATGCTAGTGGCATCGCCTTCGATATTATTTTTATTTTCCACAGACATTCACCTACTAGTATCTCAATATACTGTGTGTGAGTCGTGCGTGCGCATGAGTCGCGCTGTACGTTATTGTGCGGTTGAAATAAAAATGTGTTCCATTGAATGGGTTGAATTTTAATGCCGGCCCTTTTAGGGTTGAAATAAGTAATTTGAGTTTGTTTAATGATTTTTAGTTAACGTAGGGTGGTGATATATAAACAGTTGTGCACATAAATGTAGTTTTGCTTTACCGTGAATTGATGTGAAGCTGTTCTTGTGTTTATTTTAATTAAGTTAAACTCTCAAATCAATTCAAAAAAATTTATTTGCTGAATGTGATATACACAAGTTGTAAATTTTAACACATCCAACCAACAGTATGCGAATGTCCCACAATAATTAATTATTAAATAAGAGTCTACCTAGACTTAGGTACCTTAGGTAGACCTTAATTTTTCTAGGCATATGCAAAGTCTAGGCATAATCGAACGTCCTATGAAACACGAGAACCTTTATAGTACCTACGTATTAAATAACCCATGAATTGCCCCTTCATCTTTTTATTACATTTTCAACTTATTTAATGGGCACATATTTTAGTTACAACGCATTGTCAACTTGAACTTTTTTAAAATAAAAGAATTTTAGAATGCATTGCATATGCGCAAGGTGAGGACGTGTAAAAATTGCGCGGACAACGGACATGTGGTGGCGCCCTTCGTGGGTTGAGATATGTGAAACAATTTGTCACATATATACATTTTATTTGTGGTACAGCCGAGTACAAAAGGGATTAAGGCTATTTTTTTGTCAATGGTAGTACATTTTGTATTATATTGTTAATTGTCATTTGGGCAGCACCTGTGGCGTTGCTTGTTTTATAGTACCATACCACCATCAAGTGGACCTTCTCCCTTTCTGTCGACCTTAATATTAAAAAAAAAATTGTACATATTATTTTTTATAAGTTGAAAATAAAAACATCAGTGCAGATGTAGTTTTTGTAACGTTACATACTCTAGCACTTAGGTACTCATAAATTAGAAACTAATGACTTAGATTTTATCTATAATAATTATATCAGCTATTATAAACATTTTTCCATATTGGCCTTATATTATTTAAAAAAATAGGCGAATGAACTTTTGTGTCTCACTGTACAATGTAACATATCAGTTACTGCATTTTAAACCATATATTCATTACAAATTAAAGTTCAGTTAGTTTAATTCGAAATCCCATTGCAGTATCATTAATCTGTAAGCAAGCATGGAATACATAATGAGTTTGTTTGTATAAAATAAACATAAATAAGTATAAATTAAAACATCATCGTTGTTGGTTTAATTTTTTTGGAAACAATTCAATGCGACACATTCTTTTTGTTATATTTATTAACGAATTTTATATTTACTTTTATATTTTATATTAACAATTTTTATAAATAGTTTTAATAACCATATCTACCATAATTTTTAATTGTAACTTCGATTACTTGACTTGTAACAAGTAGGTAAGTAGAGTTTTTTAATTTATATTCCTTAACCGGAACAATGTAATTATATTACATTGTTTATTTAAATAAATATGTAATGTCTCACTTTGAGATACATACTTAGAGATAAAGTCAATAAATAAATACTCATTGTAATTTCAAAGTAACACGACAGGCAAATAGGTTTTTTCTCTGTATACTTAATTAGTGGTTACTATAATATTTAAAATTTAATAAATGTTTCTTGGTATAGTTCTTAGTAGGTATAATATCGTATTAAAACGATTTATTTACAAGAATTAGTTTTCATAAAATATGTTATTATTATTTTTGTTTTGAACCGCCATAATGAGGTAATGGAAAATACAGCTTTTAAAAGGTTTAAAATTTGATTATTATTTTTTTCAATAATATTCCAAACTAAATGAATGACTAAAAAAGAACACCTGAGAAAATGGCGCCGCCACGGCTATAGTGGTGTCCAATTTTTATATTTTTAAACCTAACACTTTTTCAGGATAAAAAGTATTTATATGTTAATCCAGGTAATAAACTATCTGTGTGCCAAAATTCATCAAAATCCGTTAAGCCTTACCAACAATTATATTTAGGTAGGTATATATAAATAGAACAAAAAAAAGGAAAAATTAAACAAAGGTGTCAGAAAAGGAATAAAAAAAACATGGCAGTTTTATCAGATTATATATCTGAAGATCCGTGTTTAAAGTGTATAACAATAAAAATATTGTAAAGCTTTTGATACTCGATCGAGATCTGAATTCTAGATAACAAATAGTAGCCGAGAATTTCGTGAGAATCTCGGGATCAATGTGTGATGTCGATGTATGAAGTTCCACTGCTTGGCGAATAAATTCTTATTTGTATTTTTTTTCTAGAGAGAAATCAATACCTTTAGTAGAGTGGCAAGGCACACTGAGTATCTCAGTCATTGATTGGGTTGGGTAACCCGTCTGGCGAAGTAACCGCCACCATCGCTTTCACTAAAAGCTGCTGTGAAATAATAGCATGTGTGCTGTTGTGTTTCTGTGAGTGTATAAGGGATACAATCAAGTGAACCGTCAGTCTGTGTGACGACCTTTACATAATAAATCATTACATTGGTGTGATTATTATTTATTTGCATAAAATAATAGTTGAATTTGCATAAACTAGATAATAGTTTATATTTTGTAGAGTAATTTTTAAAGTAAAAAAATATATCTCAGCTAAACCCCATGAGTTTAATGGAGACTGAAATCGTCAAATTGTCGCTAACATAGTCAATTTAGTAATGGGATAAATCAATCAATTGTTTACACTTACAGAATGCCACCATGAAATAAAAGATGCGCTGTTGTTTGTAAGTGTTTTCAGAGTCTTTTCTCCTTTTCCTATTTCATCCCAAAACTTTATCTTATCACGGTCGGTACTGCACTGGTATTACACCAGACGTTGGTTAATTTAACTTAACAGGCGACCGTCTGCCAGGATGCCACTCTTAATAATATAAAAAAATAATATAAAAAAAAAATTAAGCACGGTCATAACATATTACAAACACACATACACATATAATACACAATGATTCCATATTTAAAATGCTATAAAACAAACGCCACAGCGTGTTTGCCCGCCAGAAGAAATCTCAATTTCCGTGAAACAAAAACCGAGGTCGCGCGATGTAAAAAGGCCACCTCTTTTATTGGGAACATAAATAAAAAATGAAGTAAAAAGTGTTTTAAGAGAAAAGGCACACGCGGTTACACAGTCCTATCAAAAAATAAACATGATCAAATACAAGTTTCTACTAAGGCGTCTCTTCACTAGCGTTGAGGCGAGAATGTAACAAATGTTTCGACTTCATTAAACGCGCTGTGCGTTAATGTCTAGAAATGTGAAATTTGGATTATAGTTTTAATTTATAAGGATATTTCAAATTTCAACTCCTTGCGAAGGTGGTGGCAGATCGCTAGTCATCCATCCATACTAACCATACTAATATCCGTACTTCCGTACTAATATTATAAATGCGAACGTATGTTTGGATGTTTGTAACTCTTTCACGCAAAAACTACTAAACCGATCACCATGAAATTTTGCATACACGTTGTGTGGGACACCAGAAAGGACATAGGGTACCTTTCATCGTTCAACGCGGACGAAGTCGCGGGCACCAGCTAGTAATGTATAAAATGAGTTGCATAATATAATTTTCATCCTACAAGAAGCAAACGCAAAGGCCAGACAATCGCAATTGCGCATAGAATTAAATTTATAGTCGGAGTGTAAGTGGCAACGTGCCTAAAACAAAAGATTCGATCTTAATTAAGTATCGAATATTTACGTTTAGAATTTTTCTCATTTTTTGCAAACCTACCTACCCTAGGTATAATATATTTTTTTACAAATAAACTTAATGTGTCAGGTGTCAAAATAACATATATAAATTTAAACTACGCGGCTTCAGTCAGTGTAAAATTTATTGTTAAGAAAAATAACTAATTTCCTAACGACGCCTAATTATCATCTGAAATAGTTTTCCCAAGACATAGTAAAAAGAATGCTACTATTACTTGGTTCTGTCCAAATATGTTATTGTTGTATATTGATACCCTATCATTAAAAAAGTATAAATAGTCTTTGTAGGTATAGGATCGTGTGTCGAGTCTCTTATATGCTGCGGTCGAGGTTCCATGGAAGAAGTCTGTAAAATTTATGATTCAGCGAAATTATCGTCAGTTTCAATAATACAGCGTAATGGATTGTTTATCATGTTACTTCTTATGTCTTTAATAAATATGTTTACTTTAATATAATGTTTACTTAGTAGTGGCAAAGCATTCAACAAAATTAACCTAACTTACATATTTCTAGTGAGCAATAATTATATGTTGTAAAAACTTGATTTCATGGTCTAAACCCTAATTCTCAATCCTACTATGGTGGGAGAACACTTGCAGCACCTGTCTAGTCTTGTGTTATATAGGCGACAGTAACCAAGTGGTCCATCAAGTGGACTGGCTGCGTCGCTGACGACCTTCACATAAAAGAAAAGAATATAAAAGAAAAGAAATAGAGAGTGGTTTCTCTTTTGCAAAATCTAAACGAATAACTGAACAGTTCAACCTAGACACTGGGTTTTTTATACCAATATAGAGGCAGCACAACCATAGCAGCTTGACTGTGCTTCATCATTAGGGGACTTTTAAGGACTTAAAAGACTTAAACCATTAGATATACGGAATTTTGCATTTAAGAAAGGAAAAACCCCTTAAAGACTGCTGCACAGTGCAGTGCTGCATTTCCATTGGTGTCTCTGACGGTTGCCACCTACCATCAAGTTGACTGTTACCCTACCTGTAGCTCTTTATCCTTACATTTTTGAACAAAGTCTGTCTGTATGTTTGCGATAATCTCAAAAACTATAGAACGGATTTTCATGCGGTTTTAACTAATGGAAAATCGTTTAACAAGGAAAGTTGCCATATATAACTTGCAGAAAAAAAAATTGCCTCCGGGCGAAGCCCGGAGCGCGTCGCTAGTCATAAATAAAAGCATTGTTATTATGCCAATTAAGCCGTGGTAACCATAAGCTGTTGAGTGAACTTATAACCGTATGTATACTGGTCTATTTGTCAACTAATATCAAACCCATTATACTGTGTTTAGTTGTAAAGTCCCGGTATATAATTATCGAATCCTTTCAGCCCGACATTACCCTGATTATATGTTTAGTTGATGTATTATAGAACTAATGAAAACGATACTGAAAAAAGGAACAGTTTGTAATCCTGCTGATTATAGACCGCATTGGATATTATAAAAGCATTATAAATACATCTAACCCTTAACGAATGTAAAGGGATGCGTAAATGGATAATCTATTCAGTAACCGTACACTGTTATTTGGTACTTTATTATTTTAATAGAGATTTGATTTTTACTGGTTATTTTTTGTGCTTCTATTATTAAACAGTTTTAAATTTAATTTTAAATTTTGAAAGCGGATTAGAAAATTGTAGGTAAGAAGAAAATTTTAAATAAGTACAGAAAAGTATTTTGATTAGATTTTTAAAAAGCATATTTTCACATTTTTTTTTCTTTTTCGAAAACATTCTTCTTCACGAATCTTGCTTGCAAGGACTAGTCTATCGCACTAGACTTCAAAATGTATGCAAAGTTTGATAATTTGAAACGCAAGTTTTATAGCGACATATCTCGAGGTTTTTCTTTAATATGCACACGAGAAAGGAATTTGAACCTGAGACCACCGCATGGCAGAGATATTTTTAAAACAAAATGTGGTAGGTGGCTATTGTCGCCTTATTACATAAGCAACACCAGGAGGGATGCAAGTGCGTTGGTTACCCCGAGAGAATAGAAAAAAGGAGAACAAGGTGATATATGAGTTTGCTCTAGACATCAACTAAGTATTGATCACCGATTTAAACCGGCGTAACCAACATAACCATTAACACTGGTTTGATAATGTTACCCCATCCTTTCCTATTTCATTAACCTTAAACTTACTATGGTCGGCAGTGCACTTGGAGCACCTGTGACGTTGTCGTCACAGTGACCTATGGACGTGTTATAGGTGACGGTAGCCACTTATGGTAAGTATCTACTTGTCGTCAGCCGTCAGCCTGTCTGACGAAAAAACTTTTTCTTAATTTCATTTTACCAATAATATATACTTAAAAACAGAAATAAGACACATTAATGAAGTAATTCATAAATATTATAAATAGAATTTGACAAATACAGTAAAAACAAATTAAGTCTTAGATACTTACTTACATTTTATTTAAAAAAAAGATCTAAGTTTCAGATTAAATGCAAGAACTTATACGAGATGTGAGCATATAGTTACATGCCTACAGGATTATCGCGAAACAGATATGAAATGCAAGCAACGGACGAGTAGTACACGCCGATATCTTCGCATAAATTATCAAATGCCACAATCAGAGACACCCATAAAGCACTCCGCGACCGAGGGAATGCGCGGACAATCGTTCATTGGGGTACTTATTTATTTTAAATACAATCATCAGGGGGGCCACCTGCAGGGTCCACTCCCGGGGCGCTGTCGCGGGGCCCCCAACCTCGGGCCGCTTTCGGTCCCTTTTAATCAACTGTCAAAGCGGCCAGCACAATACCATTACAAAGCGACAAAGCCTCGTGCACCTTATCAACTGTGACGTAAGATTCAAATTAGCTTGGCATTAGTTATTTAAAAGTGGTCATCATTGACATAAAGTATTGCAGTCCACACTGTACTTAATGTGACCACATAAAGATCATCTTGGTTCGATGAGACGGTGCGTGGTCATCTTTTGTATTTGATTGCCGCTTTATGGATATCTGGAGTAGATGACATTTGAAATTTGGTTAGTGGCGAACTAACAATGGATTTAAAATAGAAAGAGCAGAGAAAAAAAAAAAACTTAATCAACACAGGTTATCGAAATTCTTTAATAATTCATAACAATATTATAAAGTGAATCTATAATATGTCTAAAAATAGAAGATAGATCTATGAATATTCATACCTAAAGCAAATTTTAAATATTTCCGGCTGGTTTTGAATGGGTATAATTTCCTAAATCTACTTTAAATAACTAAGTAAGGCAGCTTGGTCATTTGTTGTTTAATAAAATTACAATTTTTATTCTGGATATTCATATTCTCCAATTATGACGATTTAATTCATCGTCATCGAAATTATAAAAAAACGAAGCCTTACTAAACTTATAGAAAATTTATTTTTGTTTTATTTAGAGATTTTTTTAAATGCTTCTCAAATTTTGTGTTAATAATATTCATACCATAAAATAACAAATAACAATCATAATATTCATACACCCATCGAAATCCGTAACTGGACGTCAAGCATGCCGCGTTGATCTGACGAATTTGTTATGGTCCGAAATAATATCTGATGCTACACACTGTCTCACAGAATAGTCAACGAAGATTAAATCTTAAAATATAAAAGGGCATAGTACTTTATTTCTAATACAAAAATTGACTGTGTACAATACTGACTTATTATAATATCTGTTTAAAAATAACCCTGAAAGTAACATAATTTTTATTAATGAATGCTTCACATTTTGATGTAAAACATTTACTTTGATGTCTATGTAAGATTTATGCCCAATAATCAATGTCCATTTTGAATCAGTAGTAAGTTGTCTGAAAAATTAGAAGAGGCTTATAATGATATTTTGTATTAAATTCTCCATTATGAGTTTTACGAAGTAATGTAAGTTCACCAAGTTTTGTGTTTTCCTATTATTTTTTTCTAAATATTCTTCTAATTATGCAGAGCTAGTGAAACTATTTATGACAAAATGTATTTTATGCTTACTTAATGTTTTAGGACAATCTACTAAATATTATATATTTGTTAAGTAAATTTCTTTATTGTTTATTATGATGCATATTATAGTAATTAAAAATAATATTGATTCTTCATCCGTTCCTTTATTTACTGTTTCTTTAGACTAAGGAATCTACTCGCTTTATAGCATCATTAATATTTACCTACCCTTGCAGGTATTTATTTGTGTTTGCTTTATTATCAAAAATTATAGGTGATTTCTTTATATTTACTTGCTAGTATTGATATTATTTTGATTTCTAAGCTGTCAGTTTTTCAAGTAAAATTAAAAAAAAAAAACATTTATTTCTGCTCGCCAATCCATATAACAATGTGTAGCGCGGCGTTAGCCATTTCTTTTTTCACGTCCTAAACGGCTATAAGTAAGGTATTGTGAGGCGAATTGTTAACAATAGAGCTCATAATGGCCGACCATCGATACCCTTTCTTTGCCAGAATTTAATTGTGTGATGAAGTGTGGTTACGATATTTTTCATCCGTACCGAAAGTGTTGCCAAATGAAAAATAAACCGTTACAAATTCTTCTTTAACATTTCATCGGATTATTTTTTACAAAAGTTTTTTTACAATAGTAGGTATTTAACATTTTTGTTCGAGTTTTTCGTTAATAAAACTTATATAGTGATCTGTCAATACTTTGAATTAGTATACTTAATTGCCTAAATCTTAATTAAATGATCTAAGCTTAAGATGTTTCGGTGAGTGAGTAAGGAATGCCAGAGTTCATCTCCCTATCGCTTCCCAATTCCTAACTCTCAATCCTACTAATAATCGGCAGCGCACTTGCAGCTCCTGTGGAGTTGCTTGTGTTATAGGTCACATACCATCAAGTGCACAGTCAGCCCGTCTGCCGACTTTAAAATTAAAATGATAAAAAAAATACTTATTACCTATCTTACAAATAAATTGTAATCAAAACTTAAGTATTACACTTTTAAAATTGCTATTTCTCCTAAATTATTGAAGTTAGAGTTTTGAAATAAAAAGGATTCGAAAAACAATTTAATTTTTTTATATTACAAACTTCAAAGTCGATAAGGAAAGGCTGAAAAAAATTATAAACATAAACACTTTTTGTATTTTTCATTTATTTCTTGATAGATGAATTTTGATACAAAAGCCAAGTTGTTTACAGCACGTAAAATTTACTTATCATACACTTATAACATACACTTATAACACTTTCAAATTTCATGTTTTTGACTACAAATGTATTAAACCTACAGTCAATCTTTCACGAACGGAATCAAATCATACAATAAAGATTTCGCGTTGAATACTGTTGATCGAGAGATCGGAACGAGTGTTAAATCGCCATCAATTAGTTGCAAATTAGTTTGCAAGCATTACAAACATGCGATTGTGTTAACACCATGTAATACGTCTCAATTCTTTTACAATTAAACGCACTTATGTCGACGGCGTAAGGTCGGTTTTTTGATCGTTTCTTCGGGTGGAATCGATCGCGTTAAAAGCCAGCTCATTACTCGATTACCACCCGCTAAGCCGATAAGTTTATTTTCATTGTAAGTGCAATAAAGTGCTGCGAATTATTTCATTACAATCTTTGCGGAGGTTATCGCAGTTAGGTGTCGTTTTTATGCCGTAAGAGGTATTCGGTAATGCTTGCACTTACGCGCTTATTCGAGCTTTTAAGATACTCTTTTTGGTTTTTGTTTCACATTTATTACAATGGTCGATAAAACATATATTTTAAAATGCTTTTTGCGTATTATTAGCTTATATTGTATAACATGACAATACTAAATTGGTGTTCGTTAAATAATTTCAAATCAAAAAATTTATCCATATCATTATGGACGACGACAATATACGACAAATAAAATTCGAATGTATGTTGTTTCGTAATTTGAGATGTTTTCTTAAGCACATTTTATATAATATACTTTTTTAATATTATTAGTTCTCTGGCTATTTCTTTTTCTGTAAAACACCTAAAGACTATAATATACTTACTAGTATAGACTATAAATTGTTTCACCGTAAATATTTAGAGTTCCTGGGTAAAAATTTAAAAACTCTTCAGGAAGAATGCTTTTATTCAGGAATTAGGGGAACTGAGCCTCAACTTGGGCCGTAATAGTCAAAATGGCAATACTTGATGTATTGCCATTTTGCCTATAAACACAAAAAATCTGTTATGTGACTGTTAGGATAAAATAAGAGAGAACAGGAAAAAAACAGTATCCTTTACCAACGTGGAACTATGTATCGAACCACAACAGCACATCTGCTGTTATTTCATGGCAGCCTTTGTAAGGCGTTTTGTACAAAGCTAATAACCATGAAACAGAGTATTTTATGCACCACTAAAAAGCATTTATTACTAATTAATATAATAGACTTTAATTTTGTATATTTTTATGTAGAAGAAGGCTAGTAATTATTTTATAGATCAGTACGTAAAGCATATTTTCAAAGGTAAAAATATCCATAACAAACAGATTCACATGTAATATATTTCATTAACTCCCACTCGTTAAAGACAAAAATCAAATAATTATAAATTAGTTAAAAGCGTTTTAACGTTTGCTTTTTGTTAACAAAACAAAAGTAATGGTAAAAAATTAATTGAAAATTTCAAGGTCCTCCATAACTTCGTTAAAACAGTTCCAATGAAATACATTAACATGTGTCTTTTGAATAAGCCCGAAGTAACTAAATTGCCCACGACATCGTAAATAAACATTTTTAAGCGATAGAATTCATAATTAAATGTCCCTAATTTTTTAAAAGGACGATATAAAGATGGACTAAGGATTTGCTTGCATCTAATACCTATAATGAAATGCTTTAAAATATATTTTAGAATAGCGACCTACCCCTGGTTTCACACGGAGTTGAAATTTTCCAAAGTCCTTTCTTAGCGGAGTTTTACTTTATAAAATAAACCTATGCTCCAAATTTCAGCTTACTAGACTTAGTTTTCGCAGTGCGTTGATAGTCAGCCAGTGCAAACAATAATTTTATAAGTAGGTTAGATAAATAATATAGTTTAGATAAGTAGTAAGTATAGATAAGTAGTAGGTATAGATACTACGTTTCGCAGTCATTTGGGCAGCCCGTCTGGCGGCAGTGACCACCCCCTTACGATCGGGAGAACACTTGCAGTGCGATGGGAGAATATTTGGCCCACAGAAATCGTAATGAGATGAATCCGATTTCTGTGATTTTACTATACATAAAAGCACTCCGCCCTTGACCTTGCTCCGCCCTGAGTAATATTCAAAATGCAGGAATCTGATGAGAGAGTTCAATAAGCAAAAAAGTTGATACATGTATAATATTAATATAATATACATATTATGTGTAAAAAAGAAAGATAAAACAAGAAATTTGTATACTTACTTTTTCTTTTTAAAGAAAAACAACGTACATACAAACATATCTTAATGATTTCATTTTTATATATTGAAATTAATAAAAACTAAACAATAAATTGTTCGTCTTAAATAAACGTAGAAGCTCTCTGGACTAATTTTTGTGTGGAATTAAAAATACGTAACGTCCACAAATCTGTGATTTTAGTGGCCTCTGCTGTTGAGGAAGCCTCTGTTTATGAGGACGACGTTATGCTACATCTAATAAGTAAGAAGCATTATTTGAAATTAGATCGGTTCTTTATTCTTTGATCTTTGGTAAAGAGGTAGTGTTTGGCGAATATAAAATAAATAAAATAAAAATAAATTTCCAATTTAGTTTTTGTGCGTAGGTCAAGGCATTTATGCATTTTTTTAAAGATCTTATTCTTACGTGTCTAATTTTTTCGATTTTTTTTTACTTTGGGCAAGCTTCGTTCCATTCCCCGCTGGCAGGTTGTGATTTTGTGCTTGGCTTTAGCTGTAAGGTCTGGCATCCGTATGTCAAACACGGTAAGTGGCAAAAGTTCATGATCTTAGTTTTCATACTTATTTGAACCTATTCTTTGGTGAATGTATCAATAGAAAACATTGGAATCTATTGCTCACCAAAATACACAGCACATATGCTTTTACTTCCCGGTGGTTTTTCTGTAAAGAGGTGGTTACTGCGAAACGCAGTTAGCCCTGTCACTACTTTCCAGATATAGACCATAGCCAACTTTGGAAAGTTTCCAAAGTTGAAACGAACCCGGCACCCCTGAGACGTTAGACGGGACCCTTACCACTCATCCAATGGGTCTTCAAGTTGCTGTTATGACGCTAAGTACCCTTCAGAATAGATTCTGAAAAGTAAGGGCACTAGGCTAAGACAATTTTATTAAAATAAGAAATGATTACCTAAAACATCTAATTTAGCCATTTCGCTTTATTTTAATTATAATTAAACAATAATGTTGGTTATTTATTGTAACAATTTATCATAATTAGTGGTCTACTTTTTTTAAAGCGATGTCATCATAAACACAATACGATGGGTCGCCACGCCGTGACTGTAATTATGGTATTATTTATTGAGGAGTTCGAATCCGTTGTTAATTTCGGAATTTAATTTGCTCTTGTTTAATAATAAGTTATTTAGTTTCCTTTATGAAGAGTTTAATTTACAAAATTTTATTATTTAGTTTTAGTTTTAAGTCCTATCATTATAGATGTGCGATATTTAACGACACGTTTGGTCTAGTTGCTAGTAACCCTAGCTGTTAACCAAACGGTCGCGGGTTCGAATCCCGCTAGGGGCAAATGTTTATGTGTTAACATTTACATTTTGTACCTGTGTCATGGTTGTCTGTATTTATAATAGGTATGTATGTATTTAAAAAAAGAAAAGTAATCTATGTATTATATCAACTGTCTGGTATCCATAATAAGCATTAGTTGCTTGCTGTGGTACTAGATGGTGCTGTGTGGAATGTATTATTATTATTATATTATATTATATTATATTATATTATATTATATTATATTATATTATATTATATTATATTATATTATATTATATTATATTATATTATATTATATTATATTATATTATATTATATTATATTATATTATATTATATTATATTATATTATATTATATTATATTATATTATATTATATTATATTATATTATATTATATTATATTATATTATATTATATTATATTATATTATATTATATTATATTATATTATATTATATTATATTATATTATATTATATTGTATTGTATTGTATTATATTATATTGTATTATATTATATTATATTATATTGTATTATATTATATTGTATTATATTATATTATATTATATTGTATTATGTGTGGATATGTGGGTAATTCTGGAATATTCCGGTTCAAATACATATACGTTCTCAAGACTAAACCTATAAATGATTTATAGGTATTGGATTTGATGAATTTAAAAAAAAGTTGATACCTAATTTGAGTTGTTTTTAAAGAATTTAAGCCCTAAAAACATAGTGGACAATCAAGAACAGCTACATATTATATTTAATATGAAAATAGGCGTGTATTTTATGCTTCACAAAATTAAATATTTTAGAAATTCGACTTTGAATTTCATGTCTCAGTTTATCATAAGAACACCCTTTGAGGATCTAGCTTGATATTAGAGAAACTAACGTAGCCTTAATTTTACATTACTAAAATTGCGTCTATAATTGCGCATATGCGAAGTCACATAAAAAAGTAAATCCGATAAAATAAATCGATTTTTTTTTTAAGAAATAAAATCGATCCTTCCAGTAAACAAGAGTTTACAGCTTCTCAATAGACTATTATAAAACTAAGCGAAGGTGAATTCAATAAAATTAAGACGTTTCCATTTATGTGCCCCTATTTTGTCGGCGTATAGCGTTAATTACTGTGCCAATGGAATGGACGGTGGTCTCTTTCTTTAATAAAGCTGTTAATTAAGGAAGGTACTTTGCTCCACAGTATATTTTGTCATAGTAATCAATTTAGTTAGAATTTGTCACAACACAAAGCCAATTTCTAAATAGGTAAAGTGAAATAGGTACTTATGTCGTTATAATTATATTCAATTTCTAAGGTTTTTATTATTCAAAATCCTACTAATATTGTTAGGATGGATGAATATTTGTTACTCTTACACGCTAAAACGGCTGAATCTCGGCCAACAAATAGTTTGCTACCTAGATTAACATACCTATAGAATACTTTTTATGCTGAAAAAATTATAGGTTCCTGAGGGATCGTCTAAAAATATAAAAAATTGGGCGGTTGAGCGCCACTATCGCCTTGGCGGCACACCGTCGTCGTCGTCACAACAACAAAGATGTCAGATATTTTCTCAGGTGTTATATATTTTTTTTAAAGCGGACGAAGTCACGGGCACCAGCTAGTATGAAAAACTGTGTCCTCTGAATACAGAGTACACCTCAATATGGCTCCGTAAATTGCTAATGATTACACTCTCTAAATATCACCTGGGTCTTTACTGCTTGGATTAATTAAGTAATTAATTAATTGAAAAACCTCAGCTAACCTAACCTAACCTTCTTTGATCTAGTTTGTCGGGCTATACCCACCCCCTTTCAGAAGGTCACATTTATATTAAAAAAACACTATAATTTATAGATACAATTTAGTCGCGTGTTAAGATATGCCAGAGCCAATTACTCGAGTTCTTTTCTTTGCTTTTAAAGTTATCATCGCTCTTGCAACCGCTGATATAGTAATTGTTGTAGGTATACAAACATACCTTCAACATATCTGCAGCGCTGCATGTCTCTTATCTATATCAGTTGAGTTGACAGTATTTAAATCATATTGAAATTAAGGCCTAAATATGACAGAAGAGTGTTTGATCTGTGGGCAAGCTACTGAGTTCGTTGTCTACACAGTGTACGAGTACAGGGGTTCTAATAACAGTTGGAAATAAAGATGTTTAGTAGCGTTAAATAAAAGACAATTTGTGTACTTATTTCCTGCCTCCCAACAATGTATACTGGTTTTCTTTTAAGTGTGTTGAAGATTCTATTGGCGCTGTAAAGTTATAAACTTTGACTGCCTACCTACTTGATCCTTTTAGTATAAAAAGGAGCAACTTTAAGAAGTAGATTTATTAGCAATTAAGAAGTTTTAACGAGCTTGTTTTGCTTCAGATAATAAGAAAAGTGCGAGTTACTAATTAAATCGTGTGCACTGTACAAATCGTAGCTATTTTTATGTTTCAATGTTTATAATCGAGAATTATATAATCGAGTAAATTCTCCACGCAAGTGACAAGAAATATTGAGATTGATTGTAATTCTTAATCACAAAAGCAAAATAGGTGCTAAAAAAATGGTTCAGAATTTAATATACTTAAGTTGATCAAATTTATTGTAGTTCAATAATGGCCTTGCAGAGTTGCAAGTTAATATAAGTCAGTATAAGTATTTGTCGGTCAATTGCATAGTTCCAATTTTTCTTATATATTATGTCATTGTTTTTAGATATTTGTGTTATATTTACAAAACATAAAAAAGATCATGCACGACTTATGACGCCATCTGCCGTCAATCATTAAGACTACTAAATATATCTATCAATAACTACCTACTATTTATGATTGCCAATAGGTAAGTATATTGCCAATAGGTAAGTATATTGCCAATATAATATAAGCTGTGTACAATTACAAAATACAAATATGGAATACATTTTAATTTTATTATGGTACCTACTTATTTAGTTATCTTATAAATGTTACAAAATTTCCTCTTAATATCTATGTCACTAATTATTTTTTTACAGACTAGGATACAAAAAATCCAGACAATCTCTAAAATATTTTCCAATTAGATTTTCTCGAAAATGGTAAATTTTCGACCCTTATATGAATGGGATTAAATTACTCCGAATAATCACAGTTTCGTCTTCCGACAGGATACGAGCAATTTCCGTGTCATCCTGTTTCATGATTTAACAATGTCTATGTATTTAGGTTAAGGTCATTCAAGGTATAATATTTAGATGTTTAATTGTTTCATTTGTTTATGTCTAGGTATATTATGTTAGAGATGCAGTGTCAGCCCATAAAATGAAAACACTCACTTGTCACTTTCCAAGAATAAACTAATCCACACGAGCAATACGTCAGTTTCCGACGCAGAAGATAACACTGTTTATTATTCAGAGACAAGCCGACAGACAGACGAGCGCCTGTCACCAAACAGAGCGCGGTGTTTGTTGTGCAAACAAATGATAAGATAACCTTTAGTTAACGCCGACACAATGGTTAGAATGGCGTCAATATTTGCCCAGAGAATACCTTTTGGTGTGCCTAGCGCGTGTACGGACCTCCTCTCACACCGAAGCGATAATGAGCTTCACTTTAGTGATCACATTGTTAGATTTTTGGCCACTAATATTTAATGTGTAGGTATTTACTTTTTTTAAAAATTTACATGGTTTGTAATTATGTAAGAGAATTATGTGGAAGAATGTTTAAATTTATGATAACTTTGGTCTAATTGCACAATATGTGCGCGAATTACTAACAAATATTACATAGTTTACAAATACAGAGACGTGAAGCAAACTCTATTTTTTTTAATTTCAAAAACACAGAAATAATAAAACAGTACAACAATACAATCAATAGAAGTGAAGTAATATTTTAAAAAATATTAGAAATCTATGAATTAGATTAGGTGAATAAAATGTCAAAAGGGAGTAGGTATTTCACGAACTTGTTTTAGTTTTAGGCACTACGAATATATGATTATTATTTCTTTTCTAGTTTTGAAATGCACTTAATTTCATTTACTAAGTTGAAATTATAATTTAGCTACGAATACAAATAGCTACTTGGATACAAAGCAAACGCTTTCTGTAGACAGTTACGACACGGTGTAACAGACGGCGATGTAATGCATCAACCAGAATAGGCACTTATGATTGTTACGGATAAAAGTGTTGATAGTAAGTATTTAATTACCCACTAAGGTAGATATTAGATAATAATTAATAGGTAGGTAGATCTTTGACAGACGAATTACAATCCTTAGAAGGGTATGCATTTGAATGGACTGACCGCAATTAATTCCGCTACTGACTGTTTAAATTGTGTCTATGAAATGTAGACTAATGTTAGATAATGTAGGCAAGCAACGTCTTAACCTTTATCTGCTTTTATTTAGACTCTTTAGAATTGAACTTGTTAATGCTTAAATTGACCCAAATGAATTCACAAAATTTTAAGAAAATTTAGTATTTACTCTTTCACCAACTACCTATTTGATGTAAGTTATTGTCTCGAAATTGTAAAAATATATCTAGGTCATCTGTTCAATAACCCATAAAAACGGTGTCGAATCCTAGTTTTTAACAAACAGGCCTTTAACAATAAGCCTTATAGTTGAGTGGTTATAATATGCTAGCCTTTAGCGCTTTGTCTCAAGGGTACTGGGTTCGATTCCCGACAGCGTCCATTTTGAAAATGAAGTTTTCAAAGTTGGCTCTGGTTTGGATCTGGCAAGTAGATAGTAGCAGGGCACACTGCGTTTTGCAGTCATTTTGCTCATTAACCCCTTACAGAAGACCACCGTGATATAACAGCACATGTATGCTGTTACAAACAAGTTAGTGGAGCGTCAGCCTGTATGACGACCTTTACATAATAAACAACAAAAACATCCTGCCTTAAATTGCAATCTTGTCATTCATACTAAGTAAAAATATAGGTATAATTTTTATAACGTCTTTATTTTTGTTTACAAATTATACGACCATTTGCGTCAATCTTATTAAAAAAATACATTACAAATTTACCTACACGGATTAATGGTTAATTAAGGTAATGTAGTTATAGAATAATTATGTATTAATAATTTATTAAAACTTCTGTTACACTTGAATTTTGTAGCGCAATTGTTCTTGTATTAATAAAAATTACCTACCATTTTTTCTATTATCTAAATTATTATTAAATCTTGAAGCAAACATTTAAAATAACCATTACGCATAGAGAATAATATAAAGAACATTCTAAACTGCTATCAATTCAATTGCATTCACCATAGTGAGTTTCAATTTCAATGCGCCTGGGCAAAGTAATTTGCCGACCAATCAGAGCTCGGAAAGGGTCGGCAATGGGTGGAGTCAATTTAACATCAACCCAACGCCCCTCAAAGATTTCTAGTTGCATTATAGAATGGACTATAGCTGTTTAAAAATTATTTTTCTAAATTTACTTCAATCAAATCAAATCGTTTAAAATTTTGGTGACGCTGTTTAATTTTGGCGTACGCATTTGAATTTTGGTAGTTTTTGAAAAAAAGAGAAGAGCTAGGCTGGCATTTCACTCGATAGCCACCGTCGGTTAATACATGAGCTACACCAGAGGAATTCAAGAGCACTGTCAAACTTGATGGGATAAAAGGTGAGAAGAAGCCTTTATCCATTGATGGGATAAAGGCCTACCCTGTCCTCTCACCCAGTTTGTTCTTAGTAAACTTTATTTAAACTCTAACTTACCTTCACCAATGATAATAACAAATTAAATAAAACTTTTTTTTGAACATTTCTAAAACAATAAGGATTATTTATTAGCTATTAAAAGACACTTAGGTCATTTGAAGCAATCATTATAAAATGTCTCTATGCAGAGAATTCTTACATTGTGTAATAGGTTAATTAAGGTAACACATGGATGTATCAGATTTTGTTTAGATATATTTGGGTAATATGAATATCATTTAATTAAAATAAAATTCTTCGTATATTATCTTAACACGTAAAATTGGCCGTCGCTTCGTGTGCGGGCACTATCTAGCGGGCTATCATGAGGACGCTGTTACTGTCAGTCGCGACACGTTCGCTGCGCGTGGGCAAACGTCAAAGAGTTGAACACCGCAGGGCCGACACTCTTTTTGGTTATATATGTCTCTCATTTTAATTGTCCATGCTTTTAATTGTCCAATGTAGATAGGCAGAATCTTTGAAGATTGTTAGTCTTCTGGGCCTATCCCCAGAAGTTTCATTAAATTTTTATACTTTTAATGTGTAATTCCAATACACGTAGTTGTACTATTACCTATTTTGTGACATATAAGTAAGATATAGAAAACCCTTACAGGTATAGAGCCAGCTGAAATTCTAACCTGAAATGCCTTTTACTGCTTTTATGATAAAAATCCCAATATAGGTATGTAAGTGTCATAAAAAAATTCTATAAGAAGATGCCTATTATAACCCTATATTCGAATACGAATATGAGTAAAAAATTATACAACATTTTGTAATTCTCTGTTGTATTTACGTATAGGCGTGGTGAGTGTTAATTTATTTTAATGTGAAATGATACCTACCTACTTAAATTTCAGTCGTTTAGGGGAGTCAAAATGGAATCCGATAAGATTGTTTTATGAAATAAAGCTTCGATCCTGATTTATATCGCCTCAATATGTTGTGTGGTTTCTAATAGCACAGCTACTTAACAGGTAAATGTACTTATTACTTATTTAGTAGAAGAGTATGGTGAGGCTTAATTATTATTAAAAAGGCCTATGTCTAACTGTGGACGCTTAGAATTAGAATTTTAGAATGAGAATTAAAAATTTTATTATAAATTTAGAATTTTTTTTAATAGCATAGCTGTTGCTCAGAAAGATGTAGCATCGTTAACAGAAGAGATAAATATTATCCTTTTCTCAAGTTATCCCTCGTCCATTAGGGCGAGGCATATGGACGCTAGTATAAAACTTTTAAAAGAAAAGAAAATAACAATTTTGTTTTAATTGAGTAATGTGTATTTTTTTTAACTTGACCTACATATAAATGCGATATTACCTCAGTGAGGCAATGAGATATTAACCCATCAAAGCCAAAATAGAGTTCAACCTGTCTGCCATATAATCTATACGCATAGCGCAGCAAGCACTTAGCAGTTGAAGTTCATATGAGGATGGCGTCTGCAATCGGAATTGTCGTCGTTAATTCGCATACTTGAGATACTGTGACTACCCTTTCTGTGTCGTACGAACTGATCTTAAATAAACTGCGGACCAGTTTGTTGCAATTTATATAGACTAGGGAAACGTTAATACTTAAACCGATGTTTCTACCTTTTCTTTGAACCTACCTAAACTACACAGGTGGAATGATTTGATTTGAATTGTCATAGGCAATGGAAATGGTTTGTATTTTCATGACAAGAAACCTCCTTATTGAATTGTATTTGTTGTCCCATATTTTGGGCTAGAAGATGACTTTAAAAAAAATTAGAGTATTGATAACGATAACAGTTCCAGCCAAGTACTTATAGTGTAAAGAAAAAGATTGAAAAAAATTTTAAAATGTATTACGAATGAAGTAAGTATTATGAAAAAGTTTTTAAAAAAGAATCTGGAAAAAAATCTTACAAGTAATTATTATAAACGCACTTTTTTTTTACAGATAAGGTTGTTAACTTATCATACACTACCGGGCTGCCCCGGCTTCGCACGAATTTTTTTTGCAAATTATAGACCTTCCATTAGTGAAAACTGCATGAAAATCCGTTCCGTAGTTTTTGAGATCATCGTTAACATACATACAGACAGACAAACGCGGCGGGGGAATTTGTTTTATAATATGTAAGGATTATGATAGGTACCTACATACGACGCCTTTTGTTTTTATAGGCATGCCAAAATAAGTATACCTATATCCTAAAACATCAATCCAGTCGTTACACGAAGACAAATAAGTCGACTGAAACCATGGTTAACGCTCGGAACAGCGCAGACGCACGTTCCAAAGGTATTGTCAAAACATCTTATACAATTTCACAAACGAACAAAAAAAAATAAAGAAAAAGATCTCATACCTCGTGTCGTGTGTGGTCGCACCACACTAAATTCGTATAACGTACTCGAAAAAGCAAATATTTTTCAAACACCTTCGAGGGTAAACATAATCCTTTGTGACAATCGCTGGTAATTTCGGTGTCGATGACAATGCTTGCGAAAAAAGTAAAAGAAATAAAGGTATACTTTGTTTAACGCAGCGGGAACTCCAACGGTGTGTAATTTGTGAATAATTCGCGACTATAAAGGCGGTCTACGATACTCCATTATTATGTTGTCATAGTGTTTAATGGAATGATACAACCAGTGAATGTCACTGTATTTATTTCGCTTTTTTTCTTCTTCTTCAACACGATAGCGGGTTGCAAAAGCGCAATTTAAAATTTATTAATATAAGACTAGCTTTTGCATGCTACTTCGTCCGCGTAACTTTATAACATAGGCTGTTTTACTCCCTGACAATGTAGTTTTCTATAGGTGAAATAATTTTTAAAACTACTACTCATAATAGTTTTTGAGTTTATTCATTACAAACATACAAATCTTCTCTCTTTATAACATTACTAACTGTTGCACGCGACTTCGCCCGTGTACCTTTATAAAATATAGCCTAATATGTTACTTACTCGCTCATAATGTAGCTTTCTATAGGTGAAAGAATTTTCAAAATAGGACCAGTAGTTTTTGAGTTTGTTTATTATAAACATAATATTAGTATAGATAATATTATGATTCACTGAAACTTTCGATTCTGTTTAGTGCCTACTCATGAAAATAATGTTAATGTTAAGAATGTTAAGAATGTTTAATGTATTAAAGAAAAGTTGTGCTGGTCTCTGAAAGCTCTCAGACTCTTTCTGGTCTCTGATCTTTAGGTTCGATACCATGCAAGGTTAGGTAACTAAGTTTGCGTTGGCCTGTTATATGGTAGTAAGTCACTTAATAAACCACCGCTACTGCTGCCACCAGACAAAATTCCTTGGTTTAAGACTGATGAATGAAATGTGCTATGACATTTCTGAATTTTTTTTACTGTAAATATGTAAATTATAAAACACTTATTAACAATCTTATAGTACTGATTACTTAGTAATTAATTATGTTTTAATTTGTGTATGACATTAAACTTAACACCCCACGAGGAATATATATATTTGATTTATTAACATTTAAAAAGATTATGTAACTATAACGAATCGTAAATAAAATATTAAAATACGCTATTAGTGAAAATACAAAAGTTATTTTAAAACATCTCAAAAGATGAAACGGACAAAATTTATGTCAAATTTAACACAAAATCCTTTAAAAAAAAAAGACATGTGGACCATTATTAATATAAAAAAGACTCTTATGTCGTTTTGATACACTCTTAAGAGGCCTTTGTGTGAGATCGCATCGTCTCAATGCCATCGACAAAGTGAGTTTTTATTCACAAGAACAACTGTGACCTGGGCCTTAGATTCAGGGATGAATTGAATCGATTTTTCAAGCTCAGTAGTCGCCTTTTGTCAGTAATAGCGGCAACATTTGACGCATTTAACCATGCCCCTTATAATTACCACTTTTACGTCTATTAGTTGGTGTTATTGTGTTGCCTTGTGATTAATGTTAATGTTGAAATGTAACTTGGTTTTAATGGAATGTGTGGAAAAGGGATCACGTATTTCATGTCAACATAATTAGATTTATGTTTTCTTGTGGACTTAATTCAAGATTCAATTCATTCACTAGTTTGGTATACTTATCTTACTTAGCAGCATTATACTGCTTTCGGCAGTCATAAATAGACCAGTCCGTATGGAGCTAAGTAATCAATCTTTTCTTAATATTTTCAGGTGCCCAAGTGCGCTAATTTTTATATTTTTTTTACGATTCACATGGGTCATTTAATATAACATATTTGTTGTTTACAATTTTTCTGACATTATTATCGTTAAAAATATATTACATTACCTAACAATGTCAATAATTTCAAAAATTTAATCTCGACCAGAATTGTTCCTTAAAAAAGACCGATTTGTAAGTCACGCCTAATAATTCCATAGGTACGTTAGAGAACCCCTTATACATATTTCAAATCAACTTGGCGCCCTTTGTAGGAGAAGGTAAAGATACCGAAACAACAGCGCAAATTTTATTTCACTATGGTCTTCCGTGTGAACGTGACACTGCGGCCAAAATATGGGCTGCCCAAATTATCAATGTGAAGCCACTACTTTGCCTCTTATAGGTAGGTACATAGGTACATAGGTAGTTCAACTCAACTTGGCGCATAGCGCTATTAAGCATAAAGCTTGTTATTGTTAGATGCAGTGATTGTGTGTGCGTGACACAAGTAAAAAGTGTACTTTTTTTTAAATAAAAATAAGTGTCTAAAACTCATCATTAAAAGAAACCTAAGTAAAAGTAAATATAATAAATAAAAATAAACTTAAGTACAAGTAAAAGGCAAGGCAAAGGCCTTTCGCAATAAAACCAATATTTGAGAGATTATTGATTTTACTTTTTTTTTGACTTTTACGAATCAAAGACCAAGACCAAAGTAATGGTCTTAAGAAAACAGACTTTAAAAGAACAGATTATTCCCTTACACTTTTAAACCACACTTTTTTCTAACCTGAGGAATGCCAGCGAACTTCGCAAAGATATATTATTTCGATGAGGGATACGCACTTGTAGATATTCTGTTTTGTTTCGGACTTTTTTCATGGTCGCTGATACTTAAAGCTTCGAAAACAATTAAATAAATTGTAGAAAATATATTTTAACAATGTTCACTCATTACTGAAATATGAAAATAAAACAGAGGTGATACTGACAAAATGATAAATGGAGATTTCATCACACAATAATTTGTAGAGCGCCATCTCTCATTTCTGGGACGAACTTTATAGTTGTTGCTGCTTAAAACCTTTTGCTAAACCGACTTATAGAATGCAAATTGTTATTTAAATATTTTACCTTACAATGTTAATACTGTCTCCTAAAATAGAATATAAGGTTTTAAGATTTAAAAACATATTTAAAGATTTAAAGTACTTTTATTTAATTTACCTACTGTAGCTACAATAACATTTGAGATTACATAATAAAAATGCATAAAAATTAACTCTTTAGGACTTAAGTAATTTTTTTTTTGGAAATATAAAAATAAATGTGCTTGTATTTATATATTGGGTTTAAATGTTAACCATTTACTTGAACATTTTAAAAATGTGGTTCTTCTATGTATAGAAATTGTATCATAAACTGATTGATATAACATCCTAACATTACATATATTTATTTATGTTGGTGTTACGAGCGAAAAGGGTTCTAATAAAACAAAGTAACCTCAATGATATTTTATCAATTTATTAAATTTATTAATTAATTTTATACAAAAATTTTTTTTCTAAAAATAGTTATTGCTTAGGAATTCCATGAAAGTTGAATTAAGAAAAAGAATGATTACTTTCTAGTTGAAAAAAAGGAAAAAGTTTCAAAAATTGCTTAAACAGTGTATAGAACATATAACATTTGTTTTGACAATGTAACTATTACAAATTACTTATTTAAATACTAAAACTTAACTCATAATTATGGACGGTGTAAAAACTGACTAATATAATATTATATTGACAAACAATGAGATCAGATAATTTACAGAAGTATAATGAGAAGGATTAAAAAACTAATCAATGTATAGGTAATACTAAAAATCTCTTAGAAAGATTTGATTGATTACATATTAACAATACTGAATTATATTTACAAACGAAAAAGAAACGTAGGTATTGAAAATGTATAATAGCAATCCTGCTCTTAAGAAAAAATCTTATAATTAATATGGCATATTTTACTACAACCATTGTATTGAAAATTTCACAACCACGCTGCTGTTTTTTTACAAAGCATTCATATTTTTTATTACAATTATACATTTCATACATAATACAGATCTTAATAAGGCGTTTAATCAGTCTTTTAATACACTTTTAGTTCAAATTTCTGCCTAATTTTCGTCTTCAGTATCTAGATTATCGATAGGAAAATTTGGGTTCAATAGTGGACTCTTTCCATTACTACCACTCGGTGAGGTATTCACTGATGATATTCCAACAAGATTATGTGTTAAACTATGTCTTCTCAAATCGCAATTTCTTCTAAAGACTTTGCCGCAGGATGAACAATTGTATGGTTTAATGTCGGTATGAGTTAACAGGTGAGTCTTTAGATTTGACCTTTGGTTGAAACTTCTACTGCAAACTGGACATTTATGGGGTGACTCTTCCATATGTAAAATCTTGTGTACTGCCAACGTTCTAGACTGACAGAACCCTTTGCCGCATTCAAGACACTTGAACGGTTTCTCCTTGGAGTGAATGTATCTGTAAAGAAAGAAATACTATTGAGAATTAAGAATAAAAAAATTATGTACCTATCTACACCTAGATACATTGTTATTTAAATAAGATAGAATTATTATGACCTATGAAAGTACATACAGATTAAGTTAGGTTAAGCTTTGGAACTAATGTAGACGAATAGCTCTTAACATATCTCATTAAGTGTTAATTTATATTAATTAAAGGGGAATTGCAGGTGGCTATGTTTTAGTTTAATGCAATAATAAAAGATTAAATTTGGACATTAATGTTGATTGTAAAAATAAGTTAAATGAAATATTGTAATTAGTTATTAATTATAATAATGTAGGTAAATAATGAGCAATAAATTTCAGTTCAAAATTCGTTTAGAGGCACAATAAATACATCATGTCTTAAGGCGGTGAAACACCGGCTTTCGCGTGTTAAGAACACCTTGTGGGAAGGCGGGAAACAAACAAGCGCCCCCGGGATATTGGTAATAAATTGGCGAGCCCTCTCATTTTTATTTCCAATGTCAATTTACACCAAGTCGAAGTGAAGGATTTTTTAAAACAACTAACAACAGAACTGTACAATCAAAATAATAATAAAAAAAAAACAAACAAATGCGCAATTAAAATTTGGAAAAATACATATTCTAATTTTTACAGTTCATAAAACCATAATCAAAAAATTATATTTGAACATTCGAACTATAATTATCACCGTAAAACGTGTAATCAATAATAGCATGAAACCAGAAAACCGGTAATTGAATATACAAACCGAGAAATTAACTTCGAATACTTGACCATATCTAATAAACAAACAATTTCGAAGCACAAAAATAACGATGTGTTCAAAGTAACGTAATACGTGTAATAATCGTTGAGATTAGTTAGATCGGTGACGATAAAGTGGTACAAGATGATGAATGGAAGAATCGTTTCAATTTAAAAACAGGCGACGATGATGGTGATTAGAAGAGCGGGCGCAGTCAAGCGCACTCAGATACCGGCGCGAACGCGGCGTTAGGCCTAACTCGAATCAACACGACACAACACCGCTGATTAATGAAGCTCGCAACAAGTATTGATAGCTTGCTTGACTATCTGGTCTAGCATATTAATTTAAAATACAGGGGAATTACTTTAATCACTTTCGATTTTATGGCATCGCTTTATGTAATAAACAGTCGGTTGGTTTATCTTAAAGTATAATCAGAGCTTAACAACATAGATAATTAATACCTGATAATAAAATTAGCATTGGTGCATCAAAACACAATTTTAAACGGATAAAATGAAAAGGATGTTATTGATTTGTTTTACAATAAAAAATAGCGACCATAATGTGTACCTATCACCAATACAAAAGATACCTAAATTAATAAACAACTAATGAATTAATTTAGTGTTATTATCCAAAATTCAAACAACGCAAAAAAAAAACATGTACGGTCTGAACACAAAAACTCGACTTTGTATGTGAAGGATATTTTCCATGGTTTTATTTTTTGTCATCCATATTAATCCTCACGTCAGGATCGCCACGTGCTTTGTTAAAACCCGTCGAAGACCCGCTTCGGTCCATTATAATGTATCGTGTCAACGGACAGCGATTGAACATCGACAGGCCGGCCCAGCCCAAGCTCGGGTTTACCCTCCGGGCGTCTACACAAAATTTATTTTATTGCCTCAGAGATACGGTGATTTGGGAGAAAATCTTCGAGACAGGTGTTAAAACTCCGATAATTTTACATCTTTTTTATTTCGGATCTTAAGTACAGATAAATAAAGAAATAGATGATCAAAGATTGGAATTGTGTAGTTAGACTATTATCATTTCAACATTCTTTAGAATTTGGCATTAAATTCAAAGTCACTTTCCTTTTTGTGATTACGTTGCGATGAAAAGATACGGTAAGGCATTTAACGCTCTTGAAAAAATTAAGAACACAACAAAATGAAAAGCCAAAATTAAAACATTGGTTCTCTCAGATTAGCAGCGGTTTTCTGAAATAATTTACGAGCGTGACGAACGACTTGTCGATAGCATCTGCTCGGTCCATACTTAACTCTTTTTGTTTTAAATATTTTCCTTCACCGCCATTATTCAAAAGTTTCTCATAACGTTTCGCGTTGAAACCTGAGGACCGAAATCTTTTATTGATATCGAAAAATGAGAATCGTGAACCTCTCAAATGTGCCTCGACACGTTTAAAAGATTGCTTTATCTTTATAAATAAGGGCCCAGCAATTCGATCTGAACATTTTAGATGTAAAAACAAAATGAATCATGCAATGACTTACCTATTCATAAGATATTTTTAACAGTAGGTAGATAGGTAGGTAGGTACCTACATCTTCAAATTGTATTATGATGATTTTAATTTACTAATACGTTAATAACATAAAATAAACTGTGGAAATTTTAACTAAATCAAAAGTTTTACGAAAGACTCCTTACCTGTGATCTCTGAGATGATCTTGCCGTCGGAATGCTTTTCCACAAATGTCACATGAATAAGGCCTCTCATCCGTGTGTGTTCTTTCATGTATTAACAAATTATACGATTTGGTAAACTGTCGATTGCAGAATTTGCATATGAACTGTTTTTTTGTTCTTTGTGTACTTCCAGATGTTTTCTGTTTATTTGATGTACTACTAGTTGAAGATGTAGAACTGTTAGTCGATTTGTTTGAACTTGAAGTGTTGGAAGCTAGCGGAGATAAAGGGGCTTGGCTGGAATGAGACGGACTGCTATTCATTTGTTGTTGATACATCGCATTCATCAAAAGACTTGGATATCCATTGTCTAAATTGTGGGAGTTATAACTGTAACTTTTCGATGTAGATTCTAAATGTTGTTCTAACGTGAACTCATCTTCATTGTCTAATAGTGCTAAATCTTCTTCTACTTCCTCCGATAAGTCGACATCTTCGGCTGCTATAGCATCTGACAGAGGATACTCTTCTGGTGTTTCAGGTGAAAATTCTTTTGAAGAGTCAGGCGTGTCTAATTCACTTATCTTTGCACTTGCCGTCGCTATCCTTAAAATGTCTTGCTTTGATGACGTTGTAGTTTCAGAAGTATTAGGTTGAGATGAATTGCTGACAGACGAAACAGCTGTAAGGCGCTGTAAAGTTAAATAGGACTCTAATGCTTGTAAATTGAGAGCTGCTGCAGCGGCTGAATTTGAGGGTAAAAGCGCGGCTTGCTGCAATGAGTTCATCATGGCATTCTGCAGTGAAATAACTACACCCTGCAATGATCTTTGCAACATATTCTCTTGTAACAACGCAGCTGATGCAATCGATAAATTGAGACTAGCGTTCGATGTAGAACTAGAACTCTTACTTGCGTTTACTTTAGCATCCATATGTGGCGGCGGCGGCTGATCGACGAGTAAGCTCATGTCACTTGAATTTTTGTTATCCTGTATTTGTAGATTATTTTTCAGCTTTATAATTGCGCTTTCGAGCGAGTTGAGGGTTGACTTGCTCGATCTGGAGGAACTTTGCTCTTGCATGATGTAACTGTCAACTGTTAGTTGTGATTCATCGGTGGGGTTTTGAGGTCCAGAAGGTAAACGCACGTGTTGGTTGAGGGGGCGCGGGGAGACGATCGCGTGCGCGTGCGCTGTCAATAAACGCGCGTGGTTGCAGCGTGCGAGGCGGCTGTATAGCGCGGAGCGACTGAGCCGGCGGGCAGCCGGCGACCGCCCCGCCCCCGCCCTCTCCACCTCCCGCCTCACAAAAGCTCTCTATTTGGTAACTCTTTGTACGAAGTAATGGTCACCTCACGCTGCCCTAACGACAGACACGTCCATGAGAACGACGTTGCGCCAGATTTGTTGTACCCCTTTCGATTGTAATGAGGTTCTGAATGGAATCGGCCGGCTATGGGAAAACAATGTGTTTGAATTGAGCGTTCAGCTAGTTTTGTTTGTAGGCCACGCGCATTTTCTTTTATAAACGATATTACATTATGTGTGTACCAGACTCTATAAACTTTGAACTGAAACAGTAATTATTTTAATATTTACTGGAGAGTAAAAATAAACCAAACAGACTCAGGTGATACATAGTTGTAAATATTATTTTAACTTCTTATTTATATACCTATTCAGTTATATTATAGTTACCTACTTAACATATTTCGTTTAAAAAAAAGTAAGTAAGATATTATAAATAAAAAAATACTTTTACTTACCCTATACTTTCGCATATCTGTAGATATTATTATTAGATTTAAGACTATAGAAGATACCTACCTACGAAAATTTTCACAGCTTAATATCACTGTGATATGAAACCAAAATTTATTCTCCTTGAAATAGTTTCATTTTCAAATAAGTAGGTATAACAATCACTTGTATTAATTACACGGCTTGTCATTATATACTTAATATCGCTAATAAAATCACATATATTATATCAATGCATTGTGTCTAATAAACGTCCGATCACTGTAACCCCTTTTATTCATTGTTTATCTAGGAAACTTTTTATTCTTAGTCTTTCCTGTTGTTAATCTCGAACATGTAGTTTCCTTGTTTCTCATGCCAATTGCTAGCAATTATCAACGCTCTATTGGAGCATAGAGTAACTTTGGAAACTCTTTTGTCTTTGTTCAAGGCGCGTTACAATTGCGCCAAACGTTTAAAGTTGCAAAAACCCTTGTGCTTGGTTACTTACCTACGTTCTATATCTAAACATTTTGGTGACTTACTTTTTTTAAGTTGTGAAGTCCATAGTTTTATATCACCAGGTTCTTGTTACATAAAGTCTATAAAACAAATAATTTATTATAATTATTGTGCCACAATATACATCAAACACGGAGTGGTTATGATTTAATTATATGCAACACAACAGATATCTAATGAACAGCCTTGAAGGTCTAGGCCAATACAGAAGTGCAGCTCAATCAGATATAAAAAAAGGTTTTTAAGTTAGCTGAGAAACAGACAGGCGGGCAGGGACTTTATTATTTGTATTTATTGATAGATGTTTAAATCGGCTATAAGAACAATGTTTTGTGATAAGAACATAATGATAATATGTAAAAATAATTGAATTTTTGTCAATAATTAATATACAATCGTATACATTATACAAAGCTAATATTTTCTTAGAGTATCCGTAAGTATTCTTACCAAAGTTGGTACTTACTTGGTAAAATTTCTTCAGGAAAAATATCTAATAAGAAAAAATATAACGTCTGGCTTGTCAAATTGAAGATCATGAAGATTGTACTAATCAGCAAAAGCTATAATATTTGTAGTCACATCTGCCTGTCCTTTCTATAATAACTTATTTTATAAACTTTAAAGATTTTTATTATCTTTAAAGAGATTTAAAGATTATAACAAATCTAAAGTTTTTTTTAACAAATCTTGTTTCTGTTTTGTGTTCTAAGTTATTTCTTCAGTAACGTACCTACTATAGAATTAAGTTTTATTGCAGACTAAAAGCGGATCTTAGTGTTTATTAATAGTGCTAACCCTATAAACAATATTACTAAATGCATGTTATAATTGCTTGCAACAGGTCCGCACGACGCGACGTGGAATATATAAAGATGTGAACGTCTTGTTTGCTGGATAAAGCAAGACACGTGTCAGAATTTCATACCTAGTTATACAGGCTGATATTTTACTATCAACATCTAATATATTTATTTCAACTTACATAATTATAGTATAGTTCATTATTCAATTAATAATATGTATAAATTCATTCAAATTTTTATGATGACTATTAAAAAAAACTAGATGTAAACCTATTAGATGTTTCATGGTTATCGTAATTTTTAGCTTAGGTACATCTGAAAATATTCATCAAAATATGTGAAAAAAATATATTTTATCTTGGTAAGTTACTATTTAAAAACTGGAAGGTCTAGTCTAAGTCTTCTAGGGTTTTCAGGAAATAACATTAATCGCTTGTTAAATTTAAAGTTGTAAATGATAAATTCATTACAATTATTTTAAGGTAATATTGTTCAATTTAAGTAGTGTCAGGGCCAACTGCGTTTCGGAGTCATATTTTGAACAGCCCGTCTGGCGGCAGAGGTTCTCCCCTCCTTACACTATGAAATAACCGTATATGTGCTGTTGTGTTTATTTGAGTAAGCATCCCTTATGCCAGAGCTAATTTCCCTATCCCTTCTTAATCCCTTATCCTTAACACTACGTGTTATATGTATAGGAGAATAACCACCTACCATAAGTGGACCGTCACCCTGTCAGACTATTTTAACATCTCTACATAAATTATAAATTGAATTGTCCGCATAGGTATGTCTGTTTCTTCGCTAACTTCTTCTAAACCACCCAACGGATTTTGATACGGTTTTTATTAACGGAAAGAGGGATCAATGAGGAACGTAAACGTAACGAGGAGTCGTCCTGTTGCTTGTGTTAATAGGTGCCACTTACAAAAAAGTGGACCATAATTCTGCCTGCCTATTCTTACAGAAACAAAAGTATGACCCATACAAAATTTTGTAGGATAAAAAATAGCATAAACATTCACACACTAAGTAAAGGGGGATATGTTGACGCGTGTTGACAGAAACATTTGCTGTACCCTCTACAAATGTAGGGAATATGCGGGCTGGGTCCTAATTCGTGCTAGGCATTAGATCCAGCACGAGTCGAACTGGCGTTCTCACGCCGCAGCCGCCGCCCGGAGGCAACGCGCGCGCACGACTCACAACAGATATAAAATTAATTTATCTATATTCGCGGTGACCATACATTTTGATTTTTTAAAAACTCTTACAAGGTCTGAAAATTAAAGCATTGTCCGGCTTTGAATGAATAGAGAAATGGCTTCTGGCATCCCTTACTCACCTAACAGCATACAATATGATGTTACTTCATGGTGGTCTTCTTTAAGAGGGTGGTTACTGCCACCATACTGGCTGCCAATTAATGAATGCGTAACGCAGTGTGCCCCTACCACACTATGAGTGGCGAGAGGTGACGTGGGATGTTTCTTTTTTATTTTATTTTTATTTTATTATACCTAATATTAAACTGTTATTTAATTTACTGAACACTTCAATTGTTACTAAACACCACATGCAAAATTAGAGGCTCTTAAAATGGCAAACATAAAATAACATTTACAAGTTTTATTTTTGAAATCATTCATTGAAAACCCCATTTCTTCCTTATCCCTTATCCATAATCTTTCTATGGTCGGCAACACACTTACAGCACATATGGCGTTGCTTGTAGTATTGGCGACGGTAGCCACCTACTATCAAGTGGACGGTCAGCTTGTCTGTCGACCAATAATTAAAATCTAAATTATTTTTAAATATGAGAATATTTGTTTACATATTGCATATTAATTATTCATTTACGCCTTATTACATATTTATAACGGAACATTAGTGTGATACTAATATTCAATATAAAATGGGGTAATAAATATTGTTACCCTATTCATATAGTTTGAAACGTTTTTAGCTTTCTCCGCGCTATCTTGTGATTTACCGTCTCGCTAAACGTGCCCAATGCTTTTTGGGCGTATTTTTACAGTTTACAGTTATAAGGTGAAGTGATCATATTATTATTGGATTATCTTAGTGTTAATAGTTTCTAAATTATTGTTGTATGAGGTCGAAGGCCACATGTAGAATTGATTTCAAATTCATGTGTTGAATTTCGATTGCTTTTTAATATAAGTCAATTTATGAGTTATTAAATAATTATAATTATAATAATGTTACCGAAAGAGGTTAGCGAGATGGTTTAAGCTAAATAATGACAAGTAAGCAGCGAACTTGATTAAAGATATATTATTTCGATGCAAGTAATGAAATACTTAATAGGATATTAAAGAATTTTTTAACTTTATTATTAAATTATTGTATTATTAAAAAATTATTGTTTTTTTTTTGAGTAAAAAAATGACATTTTTTTTTACACTATTAAAAATACAACACACGCGAACAAAGTCACAAGCAAAAGCTTGTAACTTTGTTCGCGTGCAAATTTAATGCTTATTAAATAAAAGATATCCACACATAAAAATCAAAGTAGCCTTATTTGTTTTGTAAGCTTCTATTTTTAATAAGCTTTTGCTAATTACTAAACATCGTAAGATACACAGTTCCAATGATAAAAAGGTACAAGTACCCACAGACTCTTTGATGTGTCGCGATTTGTCCCTTAAATTGAAACTGGCAGGTAAGAATAGAACGAAATAAAATTTCCCACAGGCTGGCCGTGATTATGCAACGCGGCTTGGTGTGATCGTGTAGCTCGCCCACTCTTCGCACGCGCACATGATGGACAACTTGCATCAAACGTGACACTCACATTACACTTTTAGACCCACTATTTAGGTTTCAAAACTACTTAGATACCACCATTATTGTTTGTCAAGCGAAGTCCACATAGATGCGAGTAGGTACTTATTTATTATTTATTGGCAGAAGCACCTTTCGTGTGTGAATAGAAAAATATTAGTGTGAAAATATTTTTAAACTTAGAAAATCTAAAGATTAAACAACAAAAAAATTGATACAAAGATAGCATAGTAGGGGCTAAATGGTCAGCTACCGAAACGTTGCTGGACGCTGGTTATCCCGGTATTGTATGCCGGTAGGTATATTCACATGAATTTGTTTTTAAAATTAAAATATATTTCGCTTTTATTTGGGCAGCCCGTTTGGCGGCAGTAACGATCCATTTACAGAAGACCACTATGAAATAACAGCATGTATAGGTACTGTTGTGATGCGGTGAGTGAGTAAGTTATGCCAGAGCCCGTTTGTCTATCCTTTCCTAATCACTTGTCCTTAGATGCCTTCGGTCAGCTGCGTACCAGTAGCGTTTCTTGTGTTATAAGCGACGGTTTTCACCTACCATCAAGTTGACCGTCAGCCTGTCTGACGACCTGAACATAAAATAAAATTCAAATAATGATCACTGGCTTTAACAGTTGTGAGAAAACCTGCATGTCATGCATGTCTTAGAAGACAAACAATCCTTGAAGAAGTGTGAAATCCTATGAATTAACTGAAGCCTATGAATTAACTGAAGTCCTATGGAGGACTATATAACCAAACCACCAATAAGATCATATTGTGACGAGGCCTGTGCCCAGCAGTGGGATAAAATTATATGTGTGTATACCTATATATATATAGAGAGATCAACTGTATGATTTTGTAATTTTACCTAATGTTTAGTAACAAATCACTATTTATTAACAAACTTTAAAATTATTGGGTTAAGTATTGTTTACAACTTAATGTGAAAGGGGCTTTATTTCTAACCTACTTTATAAAGTAGTTGAAGATTTGCAACGGCTTAAGACGTTCGTTCAAGTCTAAATGCATCTAATGTTTCATACCAGTAAAGGAATAAAATTATCAGAGTTCAAACGTCGCGGTCCTAAGTAGGTGTGACTAAACAGCAATTTCTTGCTTATGGCTTATTGCGTGCAGATTATTATAGATAATAATGCTCACATTACTTTGTTTTGTTGCTATTGATAGTGTCAGTCATGCTCATGCATCACATGCATGTATTAGGAATTATCTATAGTTAGTGTACTGTAGTTCATTAATTTTTAAAGATTATTGCATAACGGACAAGCAGACGCATACACCAGTCAAGGTGTATTGATGAGAATTTTTCAGGATCAATATAAAGGCAAAGACTGATTCTCTCAATAATATTGTAAACGATTAGATCACTGATGGATCTGCTTCGAATTGACGACTGAACATTGCTTTGCTATGGTTGTATCTTGAAGTTGAAAAGAGAATTTCTGAAGTTTCTCGAAGGATCTACATTGCAAACTCATGGTAAGTAAATGTAAAAAGTATATAAGTCCTTTGTAAGTGACGCCAGGGTGGTGCAAGTATATTACCAACTTTACTGAGTGTGGAATGAACTTCGGTATTGCTTTCTCATAGAACACTATATAATATAGTTAATGCCATTTTACACTATATTTCTGTAAGCAAGTGGTTAATGTCGCCAAGCGAGCTGATGGGATTGGAAGGTTTTCGAGTGTGGGTACGGACCGGCAAGACAGACGAATTGATATACTCAAGGGCGGCGGGCAGACGGCGGATCTAGGCTGCTTCTGAACGGTCTAGTAATGGCCGTCCTACGACTGATATGGATAATATAACTTTGTGCACACATATTACGTAATGCCTTTTGTACAAATGGTAACTCTTTAGATGCCAACATAATAATAATTAAGAGATGCCAGAGCTCATTCAATTATCCTTTTCTTGATTCTATACTACGGCAGCATCTACGCATCCGTCTTGGTTGATAGGCGACAGTACCATCAAGTGGAAAGTAACACCGCCTATCGCCCTTACATTTTGGCGCAATCATCTGCTGAGACCTCTGACCCGATGTAGTTTTAATTTATTGCACCTAACCGGTTCTTACACATTAGGACTTCTCTGTCCCTATTCCGATAGTACGTTACGAAATTGTGTTGCCGTCTCGTTTTCTCGGGAATGGATTAGACAAAGACAGGCTTTACTTTGAACTTGATGCCGTACCTTGAAATGAACAGAATAGTGACATTAATGCCCTTGGAACTTTGAACTTGCGTCTTGAATCTTATTAAATTATTTTTAGTGGAATGATTTTGCGGCTTGTTTAAAAAAAGTCTTACAAAATAAAATAATCTTATTTTATTAAAACCAATGATGTAAAGTGAAAGATATTTTAGAAGTTTAAGATAAAAAATATATGACACCAAAAACAAATATATTACAGGTAGGTAACGAATATATTTAATAAAACATCAAGTATTGTCACCAAATATGATTACACAAATTTAAGGTTTAGTAGAGGTTTCGCACGATTTTGTTTAGAGTAACTTTAAAATTAAATATATTTTTAGTCGCTGTTTCGCACAAATATTATTTTCATAAAAAATAAGTCATATACAAACAATATTTCGATATTACACTATTATAAAAGTAACCTCAAAAACATTGTTTTTATATTATATTACCCCAGCTTCGCATCGTGTTGCATCCTTCTGCTTCCTCGTTTATCAGTCTTTCCATTAGTGAAAATCATAAAAATGTTAGCATAGAAACAGTCAGAACCGCCTTTTCTTATTATATAACTAGCGATCCGCACCCGGCTTCGCAGAGGGAGCTGTGTGAACCTGGAACCCGACATGAAGTAATCAATTTTTTTTTAAATGCATACGTTTGTACTCCGTATGTACTGGTTTGTACCAACTTTTTTTTCGTTTGTACCTCAATGGGTTCGGAGATACAAAATTTTCAAAATACCCAGAACCCGACTTGAAGGAATCGATTTTTTTTTAAATGCATACGTTTGTACTCGGTATGTACTTGTTTGTACCAATTTTCTTTTCGTTTGTACCTCAAGGGGTTCGAAAGTACTGGCATTACAAAAAGTGCGAAAATGGTAAATCTGTCATTTTTCAAGATATTTGAAATCTGCAAGCGGGGATAGATTCCTAGTCGTTTGTACCCATCGAAAACACTGAAAGATTCGTTTGTACCTCAAGGAGTTCGAAAGTACCGGCATTACAAAAAGTGCAAAAATGGTAAATCTGTCATTTTTTGAGATATTCGAAATCTGCAAGCGGGGATAGATTCCTAGTCGTTTGTACCCATCGAAACCACTGAAAGTTTCGTTTGTACCTCAAGGGGTTCGGAGAAACTAAATTTTCGTGATATACAGAAACCCAATTGGAGGAATTGATTTTTTTTAAATGCATACGTTTGTACTCGTTGTGTACTTGTTTGTACCAATTTTCTTTTCGTTTGTACCTCAAGGGGTTCGAAAGTACCGGCATTACAAAAAGTGCGAAAATGGTAAATCTGTCATTTTTCAAGATATTTGAAATCTGCAAGCGGGGATAGATTCCTAGTCGTTTGTACCCATCGAAAACACTGAAAGATTCGTTTGTACCTCAAGGGGTTCGAAAGTACCGGCATTACAAAAAGTGCAAAAATGGTAAATCTGTCATTTTTTGAGATATTCGAAATCTGCAAGCGGGGATAGATTCCTAGTCGTTTGTACCCATCGAAACCACTGAAAGTTTCGTTTGTACCTCAAGGGGTTCGGAGAAACTAAATTTTCGTGATATACAGAAACCCAATTGGAGGAATTGATTTTTTTTAAATGCATACGTTTGTACTCGTTATGTACTTGTTTGTACCAATTTTCTTTTCGTTTGTACCTCAAGGGGTTCGAAAGTACCGGCATTACAAAAAGTGCGAAAATGGTAAATCTGTAATTTTTCGAGATATTCAATATCCTGTATCTACGTAAGTAAGCCGCGACTAGTTTAAGAAATAATTAGGTATCCGCCGTGTTGTCCGAATTATTGCGGATCTGCCGTTTTTGTTCGCATTCCTAACTTATAAATATTGATGGTACGTTTTCAGTGTTTTCGATGGGTACAAACGACTAGGAATCTATCCCCGCTTGCAGATTTCAAATATCTTGAAAAATGACAGATTTACCATTTTCGCACTTTTTGTAATGCCGGTACTTTCGAACCCCTTGAGGTACAAACGAAAAGAAAATTGGTACAAACAAGTACACAACGAGTACAAACGTATGCATTTAAAAAAAATCAATTCCTCCAATTGGGTTTCTGTATATCACGAAAATTTAGTTTCTCCGAACCCCTTGAGGTACAAACGAAACTTTCAGTGGTTTCGATGGGTACAAACGACTAGGAATCTATCCCCGCTTGCAGATTTCGAATATCTTGAAAAATGACAGATTTACCATTTTTGCACTTTTTGTAATGCCGGTACTTTCGAACTCCTTGAGGTACAAACGAATCTTTCAGTGTTTTCGATGGGTACAAACGACTAGGAATCTATCCCCGCTTGCAGATTTCAAATATCTTGAAAAATTACAGATTTACCATTTTCGCACTTTTTGTAATGCCGGTACTTTCGAACCCCTTGAGGTACAAACGAAAAGAAAATTGGTACAAACAAGTACACAACGAGTACAAACGTATGCATTTAAAAAAAATCGATTCCTCCAATTGGGTTTCTGTATATCACGAAAATTTAGTTTCTCCGAACCCCTTGAGGTACAAACGAAACTTTCAGTGGTTTCGATGGGTACAAACGACTAGGAATCTATCCCCGCTTGCAGATTTCAAATATCTTGAAAAATGACAGATTTACCATTTTTGCACTTTTTGTAATGCCGGTACTTTCGAACCCCTTGAGGTACAAACGAATCTTTCAGTGTTTTCGATGGGTACAAACGACTAGGAATCTATCCCCGCTTGCAGATTTCAAATATCTTGAAAAATGACAGATTTACCATTTTCGCACTTTTTGTAATGCCGGTACTTTCGAACCCCTTGAGGTACAAACGAAAAGAAAATTGGTACAAACAAGTACACAACGAGTACAAACGTATGCATTTAAAAAAAATCGATTCCTCCAATTGGGTTTCTGTATATCACGAAAATTTAGTTTCTCCGAACCCCTTGAGGTACAAACGAAACTTTCAGTGGTTTCGATATGTACAAACGACTAGGAATCTATCCCCGCTTGCAGATTTCAAATATCTTGAAAAATGACAGATTTACCATTTTCGCACTTTTTGTAATGCCGGTACTTTCGAACCCCTTGAGGTACAAACGAAAAGAAAATTGGTACAAACAAGTACACAACGAGTACAAACGTATGCATTTAAAAAAAATCAATTCCTCCAATTGGGTTTCTGTATATCACGAAAATTTAGTTTCTCCGAACCCCTTGAGGTACAAACGAAACTTTCAGTGGTTTCGATATGTACAAACGACTAGGAATCTATCCCCGCTTGCAGATTTCAAATATCTTGAAAAATGACAGATTTACCATTTTCGCACTTTTTGTAATGCCGGTACTTTCGAACCCCTTGAGGTACAAACGAAAAGAAAATTGGTACAAACAAGTACATACCGAGTACAAACGTATGCATTTAAAAAAAAATCGATTCCTTCAAGTCGGGTTCTGGGTATTTTGAAAATTTTGTATCTCCGAACCCGTTGAGGTACAAACGAAAAAAAAGTTGGTACAAACCAGTACATACGGAGTACAAACGTATGCATTTAAAAAAAAATTGATTACTTCATGTCGGGTTCCAGGTTCACACAGCTCGCAGAGGGTGCAATTTTTTTATATATAAAAACCTTTTTCGTTTCGTTTTTCGACAGAGGAAATAAATAAAAGTATTAAAATTCATATTTAACAGGTCTCAAAATTCAAACGATTTGTAATGAAAAAATTAGGTAGTGTGTAGATTTCCATAGGTGTCGTGTTATATCCAACTATAAACCTTATCTCGAATCAAACCATTACGGAACGCTAGGAAAACGATACTTGGAGTTAAAAACAGAGGTCTCTTTCACTTCTGTTTTTCATCGTTTTATAGGCGATCACCGATTTAATTTGACCCCAGGTCGACACGGCCATAATGTTTTATAGAGGCCTCGGTGTTTTACGATTGTCACATTTAATTACTTCATTGCCGGCAATTAAAGTTTGGTGGAAAACGATTTTTTATGTTTTACAGTCACATTTGGGTAAATAAAGCTTGGACCGCTTTATTTCTTTTTTACCACACACGATTTGAAAATAGTGTTGTTGAATGTTCAGACTTTCCTGTATAATTTTTTGTCGATGTTTATCGATAAGTACCTAAGTACATGAATTTTATCGTTTAAAAACCCTGTAATTGATATTTTATTACCTACTGAAACAATTTATTTGGCACTTTATTTTATACTCGATATAATAATAGTATTTCGAAATATTCTTTTAAATAGCATAAAATAGTCCATTCATATAATTTTCATTGCCATTTAGAGATTTTTTCGGAAGTTTAATATTAAATTACAAGAATTTAGTGAATCCACTAAATTACCAATACCATGGGTTTACCTTTTTTTTTTTCGATGATTATGTAAATTCAAGCATCGATAAATTTTAATAGAAAAATGTGCATCTCTAGTCTTGTAAGTATGGATTTATTGTCATCACTATCTTTGAGTCGCGATTTATGAGAATAAGCAATATTAAAAAATGACATTTACAATCCTAATTAGTAATTTATTGGAGAGTATTATCTCGGTTTTAAATATTGCACATTTTTATGTAAAGCGCGCTACGAGTAAGTACCTAAAGGACGTTGGTGTATCCAAAAATTATACTTTTGAGATACTGACGGAAAAATTTTCCTGAAAACTTTTAAGGTGCGAGTAGGTTAAAACAAAAAGTATTTTATTTGAAATAAGCACTTAGAAGGGTTTTTATAAGATAGATAAGACAGTGAACTTTACAAGCCACAGAATAGGTAAATGTAATTCAAAATGTTGGAATCTCAAAAAAGTGCACATAGCAGATTTTGCTTTGCCAATGACATTGTGAAAAACTAATAAAGTAGGACACCGTTTGATCGCTTGAAATAAAATATCCAGCAATTTAATCATCACACGACATATTATGAGCAATATATGCATGCATGCCTACGTATCAAAATTTCATTTTCCAATTAATGTACACTGGATTTCAATCCCGTTTATGTCTTGAAGCAATCTTACACACAATGGCACACGCGACATTGTGTTGCTCGCTTGAAATTTACTTCATATTAAAACCAGATAATAGCAACATAGATTGCATACGTGAATAATTTAAAGATCGCCGCGCCAGAAGCGAATGCAATAATTGCTGCATAAAGAAGTTCAGGTGAAACTAATCTAAGATTTATATTGCATTGTTTCGCATAGATTAAACTACAATTTAGTGCAACAATGCCAAATGGAAAATCACATAGAGTAGTTAAAACTATTTGGAATTATTATTTTCATTACTTGCCAGCATTTAAGCAAGATTTATATTTTATAACTCAGATATATTATTTCTAATAGTAAAATAATTATTTTATTGTTAGAAAATAAAATTGTGTAAAGTTATTTTAATTTTTTTTTATGTAGAGGTTGGCAGGCACACTGACGGTTCTCTTGCTGTGATCGATCCCGGGTCTCATATTTTCTGCTGATGATGGAACATGGGAGGGTTTTAGTAGGTATTCCCGGCGATAAGTCACTTCGCCGGGCGAGTCCCACATACCCCTTTGCAACGAGGGTAGTAAATGTGATTTCCCGTGCAAAAAAAAAAAGACAAAAGGCACGCTGACAGTCCACTTGATGGTACGTGGATAAAACCAGCAATGTTATGCAACATTGATGGCTGCACATTGCGGTTTGGGTTTGCAAGTGCACTACCGATAATAATCGAGATTGGGAATTGGGATCTCATACGAGCTTAATGGTAAGTATCAAACATGCTGTTATTTTATCTTCTTTAAGGGAGATGTTACCTCTGCCAATGCATTGTTACCGGCTAGTACAATAAAATAAATAAATTATTTCTAATATTAATACCTATTTGGTAAGTATACACCTACACTATTGCAATTACAGTCTTGGAAAGTAAACATTTATTCATTATTTATGTGGTGTTTTGTTCAATAATTTTGGGAGAACAAAAATTCAACATTTTTTTTAATACTTAAGTGACAACCACAACTCTATTTAGATCCAAAGGAACTGAACGAACCCGCATCGGATAAATAACGTGCTGTGCTAATCTAATTACTTAGCACAATGTCTTATTTGTGAGTTTTTGTTGTGCAATTAAAAGCGGGTTCGTTCCGCGTGTAAACAGCGATCGGCGCGGGCGCACCGATTTGTTACAACTCCACTCTCTGTAGGGAATTTCAGATTGTTTATTATAGTTATAAAAGTGAGACGTGTTGCTTTGTAAAGTCTAAACAAAACAAATACATGAGGACATTTGTTTTAATTAAACGACAAAAACAATCCCAAACTTTCTTTTAATTCGAAATTAACTTTCGACTTAGCAGTAAAGCGTTATTTTGGTCGCCTAATTTTATATTAAAATTTAAACTTAGATAACACTACAATTCATAATAGACTATATTTAAAAAAGTTTTAATAGGCAGAATAATACAAAAATATCTATTATCTAAGAAAAAAAATTTGTAAAAGTGCCCAAAAAAACCTTTCTTATCACAGTAATTAAAATTAGTAGGTAAGTTAAAAACAAAATTAATTTAAGTTTTAGTCATATTATTTTTCATATTACCTATCACAATCCTATTTATTTTTTCATATTATCACAATACATGTATTTTTAAAAAATACCCCCCAATTGTAAATCTGTACGGTTATCTGCGAGAAGCTACAAAGATTTGTTGTGTAATATTGCACCTTAATAGATTATTAGGTTGCGCTCTTAGTTAAATTGACGTTAGTATGTAATCATAACCATGTTTCAATAAAAGTAGCTTTTTGAGTGCATAGGTCGATTACAATTTCTTTATATCACAAAATTATTAAGCATCCAAACATCTATCTTGTTATATTAGCGATAGCACATAGCAGCATAAACATGAATGATTTTATTATCATGTGTAAGGATGCGCGTGCGTCTGTTCTGTCGTCACAATTAATACGATTAACACGCTTGAATTGGTCAAAACATGTCCCCGCCCGCACCGACTTGTCAGATCAGTAGAGACGGCCATAGATTTTTAAATTACCATAATTTAAAATAAGAATGCGACTTTGTAGCGATTTTGAATTCATTAACCTTGAACCCCACAATAATAATTGAGATTATTTTTCAATATATATATTTCATAATGTTCGGCCGTAATTTCAAATTAGATCGTGCTAAAACCGCGATCACATTTCATATAGATAGGATTTTTTGCTACTTACATAAATATTTTTTTTTAGAAATAAAGGTAGAGGAGAAATAAACAAACAGTCGGCATGTTCTGTAGCTAAAGAGATAAATGCATATACACATTAGGAGAAAATCTTTAAAATAGGTAGGTACTGAAAAAATAAATAAAAACAAAACAGTTGGCTCGCTATAAATGAATAGCACAAAATAGAAATAAATGAAGGCGTTCTTCTCCAGTAGATAGGTAGGTTCTCACAGATAAATTTAGCTATTTTTTAAATTAAATTAAATTATTATTAATATATTACTGTTTACATTTTATACACCTAGATATATTATTTACTATATTTACTATAGCTGTGCCCGCTACTTTGTACGCTCGGTTATTGTACACTTGGTATTTCAGTATTCGGTATAACTTTTATGGAACCAATTGGAATGAACCAAACACCAGTAACCGCATTCAAATAATTTACACCGTTTCTGAGATTACTGTGAGATTACACATAGACAAACAGAAAAACAGACAAAAATTCTAAAAACTATTTTTAGACGCCGATAACATAAGGAAGTACAATGAACTAATTTTTATATTATTTTTCATTAAATCTTATGAAAATATTAAATCCAAACTGAAAATTTAAAAAATATATATATTTTTGTTTATGTTATTGTGTTCAAAATAATATAAATTCATTGAAGTCTCATAATGGTATCGAGTATAGAACAAAAAGAGTACGGCGCGTTTAACCAGAGATGTTATTAATGGCATTATTCAAATTCCTTTATTAGATTAACAGTGGGAGTCCTACTGTGTAGAGAATGCAAAAATATATGATCGTCTTTAACTTGTGTGGGTGTGTTTCATAAAAACAAATCATATTTGATTTTTAATAACACAAAAAACTAACTGTAAAATATAAATTATATTATACCAATATGTACTTTTTAGTCTGGCTAGACAGTCTAGCCCACCATGAATTTGACTCACAGAATGCCTGTTTCCTTTAATCCTAAATGTTAATGTTTACCCTAAATTTAAGGCAAAAAAGTTATGTAACAATTAATTTATATAAGGATTTATTAATGTGAGTACCTATTTATGTTCCTAAAATTGAAATGAAACCTACCTAAAATGGAGTCACATGAATATATAATTAAATCAATAAAATACAATTAAAAAAGTATAAGAATAATAAAGCACATAACTTTATTAAAACCCTACAGGCGATCGAATGAAAACATAAACGTTAAATACAATGAAGTTTACCGCTACTGACCAATAAAAGTATATTTACTCCGAGTATGATAAACGCGTCGCCGGGATCAAAATAAACTCTTAATTTTTTATATTAAGTATGGCCGTCAATGCTTCCACCACATACAGTGGTGTCATGACTTAAGCCAATAAACATGAAATATCACGTGGTCGTGATACGCATGCGTGATCATTTTCATGCTTTACAAAAAATAGTTACACGCAACATTATGTACTTAAACAAATATTTTTTTAATATTTCAATATTTCTAGTCAAGATTGTCTCATAAATAATAATTGTGTTTAAGAAGAATTCAGTGCCATTGTTTAAATTATAAATTAATGACTAGCTATTTTACCAGTATCTGTGGTTCCAATTTTCATGGCCCTTTTATCTATCTCTAGTCTCTATTTACATTACATTCAGCTCTGTTTTCTGTTCGATAGAACTCGACTTGATTATATTTAAAATTTTGCAATATTTTACCAAGTAGACATAATAAAGATTTCATTTGATTTATTCGATACTCAATTTACAGTTAATATGACAGCATAAGACGTTAGAACTTAAATATAATAGACTTAAACATAATCAAGTTTGGTGAAGATAGATAGGTCTTTAAATGTTAACTCTTAAGGTTCATAAGAGTAAGAAGTCAGAGGTCCTTACAAAGTATTATTAAATAAATAAAATGACAACATTGCCATGAACTGTCAAATTTCATTAAGTAATAGTTGAAGTACTAAATCATGCTAAGCCTTCATTCAAACAATTTAGAATTTTGTAAACGCACGCGTCAAAGTCAAGACGGCTATTGTTCACGAAACATTTTAACGACTTTGATATTTGGTAGCATTTACAAAAGAATATAAATGCACTTTAAATCACTAAAAAGGATAACAAATTGACACCATTGTGATAGATATCACGAGCGCAGATGACGATGCAGTGACGATATGAATTTAAAAACGAAATACGCGAGCTGCTTCAGTTGACAGTAATCATGTAACAACCATAATAAAAATGGGGCTTACGGTCAACGCATTTCGATATCAGGGACACGATCAACTCTTTCATTTGTCAGGTGAGTCAGCATTGTGTTGACGTTACGTTTTCAAAATGCAAATTTTTGAAAAAGCGAACAATACAAATCTCGATCAGTCCGTCTCGATTCGTCGACGGTATCGAGTTCCTGTCTCGCCATGCAATTGAATTCAGTCGATCACTAATCGATGTCTTGTCCGTGATAGGCACGGTCGGGGGCCGCGGCAGCAGGGTGCCGGCTTACCACACAATCCATCGTTAACTTCTTTCTTTCTTTCATTAACGCCAACTCTTATAATACCGACTCTATTTATTGCATCAATAAAGTCCATTGTACTTAATTCCTTATTAAATAATGCTCCTTTTTGTACTTAATTTTCTACCGCATTTTTGTCGGTTACTCCTCCTGCCTCACAGCGAAAATAAACTGAGTGTCTTTGTATATAGAATGCAATTTACAATAACTGTGCTCGAGTTCTTAGGGCAATATGAAATTTTGAATTGTATTTAACCTCATTACCTATCTTAATATAGGATTTGCCCTTTCGCGCCAACTAATCACAAATGAGCATGTAAAGTCCGTAAATTATGTTGCATTGACTTCATATTACTCTTGTTTTTTTAATTTATTTAGGGCAGATTTTATTTTTTCATAATTTGTATATTATTATACTTTTGTAACAATAATATGCATTGCTCAAACATTTTCTGGTGATTAAACAGAGCTTCCAAATAGTTGCATTTGTGTTATGTTTCAGTTCTGAACATCATTGTTGGCGCAATTGTAGTATTGGAGAAAAAATCACATCAGATTATAATCTGTGCATAGATGAATCGTGACCTGTAGTTTTAATATAGAGTCATAGTCATTCGTTTCCAGTACTGGCATATACAAAGTGTGGAAGGTTCGGCTGATGATGACTGCAAGAGTCAGCGCAGCCGCTCTCGTGGTAGCCCCCCGCAGTCACACACCAGGGGCCAGCCTGGCCCGCCGAACTAAATCAAATAATGACTAATCGATTCTCTCTTATATTGCACAGTAGGTACACGTCAAACGTTATTCCCTTTAATTTTTATTCTTGTTTCTTCTGTTTGCATAAATTCATGTTTTTATAGACAATGCAGTGATTGATACGTTTTAATAACGGTTCAGTGGTTGATTGATGTTTATTAGTTCAGTAGTCGGAGTTTTGGAAATCATTAGACGAATTACGGTGTCTTATGAAGAATAATGACAGCGCTGCTTGCGGTACTTAACTTAATTCATTTGAATATTTATTATTTATGATTCGTCTTGAGTGTACCAACACCATTGAGTATGTGTACGTCTATAATTAAGTCAAATTCAATCAATTCTTATTTTTTTACATCTCTCTATTAACTAAGAATCTGTTTGCGATATACTTTCTCTTCATTCGTTTTAACGTGTAACATTATCTCTAATATTTTTATCTGGGACAACTATAGATCACAAATGAGTTGGATATAAATTTGAACAACAAATTTTGTGGATCTACCGTTCGAAATAGTTAATTTTATTCGATGGTCTTCCCTTGACACCTACGCATATAAGATCGCGTTCACATTGAATTGAAACAAAGATCTTTTTATTTATTTTTGTAGAGCTGTATTTAATTTGACACTAAAAAAGACTGGAAATTTAATGTAGTTTAAATATCATTGACAATGTAATTTACATTATTTACATAATCATTTTTGTAATTTGAATTCTTTAAATAATTATACTGTTTTGCTTCTGACTGTAATGATTCAACATTACAGGAAACCTCTCATATTCAACATTAGATAAATATTATTTTCTTAGTTCAATATGTCGTCAGTGCGAGAAATGATGGTCCTTTTTAAACATGTCTTTACATTCTAGTAGATACATATTATTGACTATTGTATCATCCAGTTTAGAGATTCAAACATTTAATAGCAAATGTAATGTTTATTCATCGAGCCATACGCTTGCCCTTGTTATGACTTCATTTCTTACCGATGTTAATGACCGTGTAACTGTCTACAAAATTGGTTTGTTTTCGGATCATTTATTGCTACTATATTTTTAGAACATAATATACTTCTTTTAAGTACCAAACTGCAGGTATTGATTTATAAATTTTCCTGCTATATTTTCCTCCTATAACTCGTTCAATAAATTTGCCTTAATAATGATTAAAATTTGCTTAATAAGGTAAATAATCCATCCACCCATCTCAGCCGTAGGACATCGACTGCTGACCATAACCTATAATTTTACAATAGGACCGCTCAGAAGCAACCTAGATCAACTTGGATCAAAGTATATTTTTTTAAAGTTATGCTCAACAGACAGGCTAATTCCTATAACACAATACGTTGCCGACCATAGTAGAATTAAGGATAGGGAATGGGAAGGGATAAGGAAATAGGTTCTAGCATCCTTTAGGTATTCACTCATCTAAACTCAACAGTACACCTGAGGGCCTAGTGCGAGTTTTATTCGATCAAACGCGTCGAACGCGTAAATGTTTATTTGCATAATTCGGTAATCAAAATATTGCATACAAATATAACTTTGACTACTATGAACCTACTTAAGAATTCAAGCAACGCCTGCCAAATTGATCGCAATGCAGTTAGAACAAGGTAGACACTGGATACAATGTCCACAAATAAATTTATTCGCGTATTACCATAAGTCATATCGGCCATTTCAATTGAAATCAAAGAAAACCTTATCACGTACAGAATTCGGTTGAAATTGGCTCATGTTGTCATTGACTTACATGATTTTAGCATTGTAACTAGTGATGAGAATCAGCGTGTTCACAGCGACTCTGTACGGGAGTCGAGTGCAGGTGACAAATAGTCACGCCATTCTGGAAAGGTCGGGGGCGATGCGACACGTCGATGTTTTTATTTGTTTAAACCGATGACTTAATATTAGTGTTGTGTTTTATCGATAAACAATAAAATAGCACCACATCAGCATTAACTGATGCATCAGAAGTTCAGAAATTTTTTAAGACAAATTATAATAATTATTTTTTTAAATGATTGGCGTACTTCACTAGTTATGAAAGATAAAATAGGTTATGATTTTCTGTGAAATTATGTGTAAACTTCTGGTACATTATGTGTGACGATGTTTCTAATTATAGCATCAACAAAACTCTATATAATTGATAATATCGACAACTCTTCTGAGAAGAAGTCAGTGTGTAGCATCCCTCATTTTATAGATTCATATCTCTTAAATGTATGCATTCAGCAGCACATAATTCAGGATTACAAATTGTTTGTTTTAGGCAGAGACACAGAATGTATTGGTGCGATCTCAACTTAAAAGGGTGATGATAAATATATAAAAATCTGATGGAACCGTGGAACATTGCGAAATGGAAGGCCGATTATTTTTTCCCTCGTGACATTTTTCTCGTTTGTCTGTCAAAGAACATGGAATTTAAATTTGTTTGTTAATCCCGTTGACAATATTTGTTTTGGCTTTTGTATGTTTGAGTGTATTTTGCGAATGAATAATTTGAATACTGATTAACTTATGAACTCTTAAGTGTTTTTATCTCTTATTTTTATTTTGGTTTATGGACGTTATAAACTGTATGCAAACATGACTAATTAGTAGTCACCAATTAGGTACTAATTAGGTAGGTAGTCCACTAATTAGGTAACCTTACTTCTTCTTTTGGCCACCGAAGGTTGGCTGTCACCTGGCTGTAACCTGAACCTTCGAGGCAGCGGCTCTGAATAGCAATTTGTTACTTCGGCCATACCATCCACAGAGACTGATAAGCTGCAGCAGATTATACTCCTCGCCGCGCATGGTATGCCCAAAGTATTTCAATTTTGTTATCTATATAGATAAAGATTATAATCTACTTATATAAATATCTAAGATATTTATTACTAGCTGGTGCCCGCGACTTCTTCTGCAAAAATGAAAACTTTATTATAATACCTAAATAACGCTTGATATATTTACATGTACATACCTAATGTATAAAAACTTTATACAAAAGTAGTTGCATCTAAAAAGAATTATAAGTACGAGTATGGCAAACATATTTTTAAGTTACAAATAGTGTTCCTCAGACTTTTTTGAATTCAAATTTCAACATACAGGAAATATACACTTTGTATTAGGTATTTACAATATTTCACTACCCATTGACATTGACATCACATTATGACAAATTATCACAGTTTATGCTAAAATTCACTATTCTGCCGTTGTCATCGGGCTTTTATATGTTAAAAATTGATGTTATTAATATAATTTATTGTCAGTTTTGTATTAAGATGTGTTCATATTACTTTGCATTGAAACCTGTTTTAACTGTTTTTTTTTTACATTTGTATCTTCTGTGTTTTTGTTTATAGAGTCAAGTATTTTTTTATACCATGTGGATATTCCATCTACCACAGGTGCCGTAGTTATTGATACTTATACCTAAAACTATGTTTAATGATAATAGATACAAATTTGCTTGAGTTGAAATGATGTACTAATAAATAAAATTGGTGTCTGTTTGTAAAGTATTTAGGTACTGTACTTATAACAGAAGAACAATTTTCTGTCTGACCGTCTGTCTTTTTGTTTGTTTCGGCTAATCTTCGAAACGCGTGGACCGATTTTAATTTTTAATGATTAGTCAAAAACAACTATGTATAATGTTAATTAACTATTTATAAAGAGCGAAACCCAGTGAAACCCGAATAAATATTTTGTTAAGACGTCGTAATTTACACAAACAGTAAGAATTGCCAAAGTAAAAGTGAGTAGATTCGGCATATTTCGAGTTGTTCGGTCAAAGTTGACCATTTGACCCCGGTTGACCCCGTTAATGCTGGACCGGTACTGTTCTTGTGAGTCACCCGAAGACATGTTTAAAATGAGTTGTCTTCTAGAAATAAATATTAGGAGTTATTGATTGCATTCTTAGGTACGTGGTGAATTGTGAATTATAAAAATTCTGATATTTGCAGTAAATACTTATATAGAGATTTTGAATAGTACTGCATAAGAGATTATTATGTCATGCATTTAATACCTAACTAGTAACAAGTACAAGTAGGTATGTAGTATGTAATCTTATTAGTGCCTAAACAAGCACAAATAAATGCTTGTTTAGGCACTTCATAATCAGTAAAGTCCAGTGAGCCAGCTATTCAGTTGCCGACAGGGCAGGTCGAATCTAGATCGGATCTTATACTTATGTACTTATACTTATACTTATGCATACGTACTATTCATACTAATATAAAAAAATGTGAAAGTAACTCTGTCTGTCCGTCAGCTGTTTGTTACCTTTTCACTCCATAACTATTTAACTGATCATTATAAAATGTTCCATACACATTGCCAGGGATACAAGAAAGGACATAGACTACCTTTCATCCAGAAAAAAAAAGGAATCATCAATGTGGCGGCGCCACCGTCGTCACAGCAATAAAGATGTGATATCACTCATACTCTCAAGTGTTATATTTTTTACTTTTCAACGCGGACGAAGTCGCGGGCACCAGCTAGTTAACATAAACATGTCTCATATTACGTCGGATGAACAAATAATCCGGCCTATTTGACTAATATGAGGCATAAACATAACCCTAAAATTGTCACGAAAGTCTTAACAACCACTACCACATAAACACCGGGTGGATATTCAAATGAGGTCGGTAATGAGTGGCGGCGCATGATTTCTGGTAAAATATGTACATTATTTAGGTGCCCGACCGACGGCAGCCGCGGGCGAGGCCGCTAAATTAAAAACACGTCAAATGTTAAATTGGACCGAGACATCTATTAAGGTGAGTTAAGGTGCGGACATAAGGGAGTGCTTTATATATTTGTCATTTTTAATTTATCCCTTATACCTACATCGTAATAAAAACTACAAAACCACACATTGCAATATTCATACATTATAATAGAATATTAATAGGTAATTATAATTATAGAAATATAGAAATGTTTTAAGATTATGCTGCCTGGTTTCTGTGAGGAAAATAATTTGTTTAAAACTTCTAATACTAAATTTAGTTGTCATTTTAGTTGATTTAAAAATTAGTTTATATATAGTTTGTTACGCTTGTAAATATCAAATCACTTATATTTATTCTGATAGATTCATGCAATTTAAATTAGTTTATTGTAAGTATAGTTTACACAAACAAATCAATCCTATTTTGCCAAATTTACCTCACAAAATCATACGTCTGCATGTTTGAGATTGTATTGAGACCATTATTTTAGTGTATTATTTAGAAATACATTTTTTCATAGATTTCTTATGATTACATGAAAAAAATTTCTTATCCTAGTAAAATGTAGGTATGTAAATATAGAAGAATTATAATACGATCCTTGAAGATCAATTTAAAAAGAACGGATTTTATTCTCAAAGTCTTGAGAAATAAATGAAAATAATTTTATTATCTTACACGTATATAAAAGGGGCTAACGTAATATCTTCAAAGAACAACTATGCCAGCTAAAGTAAGTCAGCTCTCTGTAAACTATTCTTCAGCAAATAATTAATAATAACCCCTTTTGCTGATGCAATTACAGGCCAACGTATGATATAAAAAATCAAAATCCTTAAAAAAGTAACAATCAAATAACCGTGGTGTATTCTGAACACAGCTCAACATCCAACTAGAGGTATCAAGAAACAAGAGCTTGCAGGCTTTTACTTAATTCAGAAGCACAGCGGGTGTTCCCGAAATCATTGGCCGGGCACCGTGAAATATGGTTGGTGGACGATGATCGGTGATCACCCGGGGCCATGTCCTGCGTGTCTTGAATTCTTACTCTGTGTTATTCTTGTAACTTTTTACGTATAAGGTAAATTAGCATTGTGCCTGCATATCTTATAGGAAGTATGGTATTTAATTGAATTATTAATATGTATTTAATACCTAATAGGAAACTGGTGACTTTTATTATAAGTTATTTATACTTTTACTAATATATTTATAATTTTTAACAGTTTTTCGGAGTATAAAAGATAAGCATGCCTTTTTTAAATAAGTAATTCCATTCTTTAATCTATTTTTGAAATAACAGTAATATAAGAATCTAATAGTTTATTCAAAATTAAAAGCTGCGGTTAAATAAATAATACATCTATAATAACTTTGAATGAATCCTTATTTAAACTAAAAAGCGTGAAATTCGCAAAGATTTTTTAAAGAATTATAATCATTTAATATTTCACTAAACGTTCACCGATTTCTGCTAACATCCGTGACGACGCTTTTCTGTCGGCGTTTCACGAAACAAAAATGTAATTCATTCGAACACATTTATCACAGATACAAGTGACGTTTGAAGTAGCAAAACAAATTATGAGACCCTTTTAGTTTCACAAACTTCTTTAACATTTATAACCGCCAAGAAAAAGTTAATTAAGTTTTAATAGAATTCAAAACGGGAGTGGTTTTGGTAGCCAAAAATAGGCGGAGAAGTTATAACGTTTAATTACTTTTTGGATGTTAATGACTTCGATTTTTTTGTCCAGTCGCCGAATGCTCTGTGCTTCTGTTGAGGAAATGTAAACAATTAATTTGTGGTAAAAGACTTCTGTTCGGAGAAATTAGATTTAGTTTAGGCTCACTGTTTTTACTCTCATGCCATTTATTATTTATACGATCACATATTATTGTTTACACAATATTAAAGTTATCAAAGTTAATAGTTCAGAATACTTGAATTTTTTAATCAAGAATTGTGTCAACTGAAAAGTTGTCACGTCAAAAAAAAAAAACCTATGTATGAGTAATACATAGGTACACCTGACATCTTTATCGCAGTGACGACGGTGGCGCCACCACGGCTATAGTGGCACCATTTTTTTATATTTTCAGACGATCCCTTGGAAACCTAACATTTTTCTTGAATAAAAAGTATCCTATATATATATGATAATCAAGGTAATAAACTATCTGTGTAGGTACCACATTTCATCCAAATCCGTTCAGTACCTAGTTTTTAGTTTTTACTTGAACATCCATGTATCCTCATAGACTTAATATTTTGAATTAAAAAAAAAGTTTTTCTTTAATGCCTAAAAGTTTGTTTGCGTCCTTTGTCTAGAATTGTTGAATATATTATATATGTATATTGTATATACTCTTACATACATTTACATAAAGGATCCATAGGGTAGACGTCCTATACTCATGACTGACCTGTCTATTGAAATGTAAATGTCAGTCAACTAAACTTATATGTTTACACAGGAGTTTAGTTAAAGCATTGAGACAATGCTTCGTAAATTTGGGACCAAGTTTTTCTCAAGTTGACTGGAATCTGATTTTATGACGCCATTCTTGCGTCTCATTTATAAACATGTATGGACGATGAGTTCAGCCCTTTGATGGAGGTCGCGAAACCTCGAGCCTAATGATTTACAAGGCACAGCCGTCATATTTCTAACGAAGAGTGGTTAAAATTGTCCAAAAATATTTTATGGTTTACCGAAACGATGCGGCGCGACGAATCTCCTTAATCTCATTCTGTTCGTTGTATTGAATCATTTTTATTGATTTCGCGTTGGACAACGCGGCTTGTATGTGTGTGCCCTTAATAATGTCGGGTTTTAATTGCTTGATATAAATCATTATCGCTTGTTACGACCACCGTGTGATTTACTTACTGCTTTGACACGTGCTCGTATCTCTTAAATCAAGAGTTGATCCAAGTCGGACTAATAATCTCCATTGTCGTTCCGTGAACATGATTTTATGGGAATTTTTAATGAGGTGTTTCAGATTTTTAAATATTTTTTTAATTTATTACGAAGAAAAGTTATGCTTTTGCGTCGATTTCTTAAATTGAGCTTGGACGTATGTTAATGAAAATAACTTCAATTTTTTTAAATGTAATGTGGGTACTCAGACTGACAGCTTCTTTGGTGGGACCAGGGTGACCAGGGGTATACAAGAATGCTGTCTACTCTGAAGGAGTTATTTATACGGCTGCCTTGAAAATATCTATGTTGCGTCGTAATGGCAAACTCTTGTTTTAAATTATTTGGGTAGTCCATGGGAATCTTCCCGTCTTCTATGGATAATGTAACTAGATTATACTTTTTTTTTAAATATATGCGTTGTTGTAAAATTTAATGTTAACTGATGTTTATTGTATCAAATAAAATAAACATTAAAAAAAGATAATCTGTATACATAGCGTGTCTATAATTTTATTAGAATCGTGTCATATTTAGAATAAATTGATCAACCAAAAAAAAAAAAAATATTAAAGTAAAGTCTATGAAACTAAATTAGTTATTAAGTATACTCTTTCGTAGTTCATTTAGCATCACATCAACGGGCAGGTCGTTTTTCATTAAGATTGTTTGTCTCAGTCAATGATGAGGCAAAAAAGCTTGTAACTAGTGTTTGCTTCTCAATTTACAACTGACACTTTGGAACAAAGAAATTAATTGATGTAAGAAATGAAGGAAACTAATGAATGAATGAAAACAGAGTACCTTGTAGTTACAGAGTATCCATAGAAAGTGAAATCCATTAGTCATAGTCATAGTATTGTGAACATGTAAATTCCTTATAAAAACAATGTTATTTCTGATTTTTTAATTAATCAAAATAAATAAATCAAAATAAGCAGCGACTTCAATTAACAAATCATCGGTGCGCTGCCTACTCTGAAGAATTTATTTATATCTGCCGCCCCCTTGAAATCGTCTTAAACTGTTTTATTGGAATCTCTAGCTCTATTCTCTAGCTTGTATTTAAGCTATAAAAAATAATGAATAATATTTTGTATTAAATGTCAAAATAATGAGTGACATCTACGTAAACTAGAGGTAAACAGACATTTTTTCAAATGGCTCTTTTGGTATTATTGTCTCTTGGAAAAATTATAATACAATTGGAGCAAACTTGAGCAAACTGAGAGATAAAGTTAATTTTGTTTATTTATATGGTCCATTCTGGCTTATTTAGATTATTCAGGCTTATCATTATAAACATATTTCTTAGTTGTTCTCTCTGAAACATAACTCATTCTGTACATTCTCTCGAGGGCAGTCAATCCTATCCATCAAAACTAGCTCTAAGCCATTTTCGTCTTCTTCGTGACTTCTGCTATTGCCTTACAATGTGTTTTATGTATGTTTACTTTTAATTAGCTGACAGAAAACATCAATTACAACCTTAGTTGGCTATTGGTTTCCATTTGAAGACAAATCGTTCGAAGTGATAGCGGAACGCGTGGGAAATTGTTTACCGCAACTTCAACTGTGATTAATCATGACTTAAGAATATCCTGATAATTTTATTGTGTTATAGACAAATTTACTAACAATGCTGTATATAAAAAACAAAAACACTTACAAATAATTACGATGAAATGTCCAGAAACACAGCTACGCCTTTATGTGGCGCCCGCAGGTCATGACAAGCCTGCCCATTCTATTTAGATTTACGCCCCTGGTTATTCTGAGTGAATAATATAGTAATGAAAACAAACTTACTTAATTAGACTTTCCTTATTGTTAGCCTAGCTTATTTATTATGTATGTATGATCATAAAGTGTCGCACCCGAAGTACGTCAGCCTATGATAAACTCTCTGTATGTGTAGCGAGGTGTACGTAGCTTGTCAGTTGTTGCTTAAAACGAAGTTTTGTCCGTTTTACAATTATATATGTATATAATTAAAAAAATATACTTTTAACTTCCTATCCTGACAACATACATTCCTATCCAATTTTATACAACAAAATCATTTAATATATTTGTAGATAAATATGTGCAATTCCTCATTGTCAACGCATTAGTTGAAAAGTGGTTAATGTCCGGAGGGCATTTCTAATAGTTTCATTCATGATCTAACCAAATTATTTGCTGCCAACTTAATCTTTATTCTCAATGGCATAGGATCTCTTTTTTCAATTCGAGAGTGTTGTGGTGAAGTGAGGGTCGGTTCGTGCCCTAGCTATTTAAAATGATTCTCGGACGGTAGAGGCGAACTCAGCAGGGAGCACTCCCTTAATTGGGTCCGCAATATGTTATATCTTCGACACTGGTTATTGTTACACCATTTTGTATTGGCCACTAAACTCATGTTTATTATAAGTTTATATAGAATGTATATATAACTATAGTGGAACTGTATATGCATATTATGTATGCAACACATACATTTATCTATTTTGTATAGTGTGTGTAAACTATCCGAAGCAGTTAAATGTTTTGAAATAAAACTCGTGTGGGAAGGTTAAAAATCTATACTAATCTTCTCATATATAAAATTCTCGTGTCATAGTGTTTGTAACAAAACTCCTTCGAAACGGCTTGACCGATTTTGATGAAATTTTTTGTGTATATTCGGTAGGTCTGAGAATAGGTTGTAAACTATTTTTTATACCTACCCAAAAAAAAAAAATATTTTTTTTGGCAAACAACGTTTGCGGGGTAAGCTAGTATTATATAGAAAGATTTTACATCAAAAAAATCCACATAAGTAATAAAGTAATCAAAAATATGAAGTGAATTTGTACATGCGAATGAATTTGTTTTATTTCCTCTCTCGGCAAAACCGATGGGTATCTGCTTTATGGCATCACATAGTTAAGCTGTGAATAGTTATGTAACTGAGGATCCTTAACAAAAGAATATATCATGTTTATGTAAAGGTCGATAGACAGGCTGACGGTACATTTGATGGTTAGGTGCTGCAAGTGCGCTTAGTGGGATTAAAGATAATAATATTAGGAAGGCATAGGGATATGGCTATAGTAACAAAGTTACTTTTACAGGTTCACAATGAATAAAACAATTATTCATAGAAATGATTAACTATACAAAGTCAAAACTATTTAATAATAGTGCCCTAAATTCCAAACAAGCCTATTATAATAATATACGTGATCATTCCACGACGTGACCACATTTATATGAGCTTATGTATTCAATTGGCATCACTCGATGTAATATTTATAGTTCAAGCTCAATCCCAATGCGCTAAGTGCTTGACTGTAACTTACCGCAGTCTGTTACACGGTTAGGCAAGTTTCATAGTAATGTCTTAAAACAGTAACATATTTCTACTGCTTATTTGATGTCAGATAACCACGTAAACTATCTTTGTTAAGCTATATTATAGACTTTGTGATATTATTAATATTTATTATTTTGAATTCAAAACAAGTACCTATAGTAAAATTTAAATATATTTTTAAGATAAATAGCCGAAGACAGTCTGACTATACATCGTGGTGTCAAATGTACAAGTTAGGGGAATAGGTTTTGGAGTGAAGAAAAAATCTAAAACGATATCAGCATCTGTAAAGTGAGCACTGCGCACTCGTTAGGTACCTTAAGCCAACGTCTATGCTGTTAGAAAAAATATGAGTTTTTCTCATTCAGTGGAAGCTAGAAAATGGAAGCCACATTGAATAACATATGAACGTGGGTTCGTTTACAAATACCAAGGCCTGAATGTCTACAAATTATACCATGGGATGACTAGGTATGTGTCCTGCAGTGCCACTTCAATTTACAGATCTTTGTCGGTAACTTTCGTTCGTTTACGGATCTCCTCATTCCTGATTCTATTTCTCAGTGTAAATCCGAACATAGCCCTCTTCATGGCTCGTTGAAAGACGTTGAGCTTTCTTATGAGACCATTTTTATACGAGAAGATGTCTCGAAGCTTCTCAAACGCTGCCTATCCGAGCTGGATTTGATAATTGACTTCTTATCACTAATCATTTATCATATAATCATCTGCAAAACTTGTAACATTCTTAGTATAATTTGTATCTTCTATCATCAAGTGCCTACTTTTACATAATAAAGATAAGCATTGTCTTTTTCACATATAATTTTCGAATATTATTATTTCGGTAACAAATTGTACACAAACGAAGCATTCATCTGCAGAGGCCTTTATCGTAATAAAGTACAACTAGCTAACAACCGTATTAAATGGATTGCCCTGTTGAGAATTTACATTTAGTAGCATATTTATGTGCGGACACGAACGGTTATGTGGCTGCGAACTATTCTGAGTTATACGTACATTTGTCAACGACACTAGAGGAGTGCACTAATTATTTGTGTAGCATCTCGCCACAGGTGTTATGCTAAGTGGAATGTTTGTTTGAAATTATGTAAAGTTTTACACAACCGAATGGCAAGAACTTACTTCTATTTTCGTTTGACTTGAAATCCATCTTCATATTTTTAATAATCATTAAGCTGGGCAGACCTGCATTTCTGCTTTAACAACAGAAACAGTAGATTTTCTGCATCTCACAGAAGACTGCTGTGACATAACAGCATGCTGTTCTGTTTCTTCCACATTCTATACGATTTTATCCCTTATCCTTTATTCAATTTTTATCCACACAGATTCCTACGCGATTGCCGACGTTACTGAGACCTAAGTGTTATAAATTATACTGATCTAATAGGCGTCATCTTATCTAACTGACATTTGCCTGTCCTTTATATTTAAAAAATAATAGTTATATAATAAAGTTGTGATTTTTTTATCATAGTTAGAAATTTTCTAACAATCGCTTCAACATCCGTACTAATATTATAAATGCGAAAGTATATTTGGATATATGGATGTATGGATGTTTGTAACTCTTTCACGCAAAAACTATTGAACCGATCACCATGAAATTTTGCATACACGTTGTCTGGGACACCAGAAAGGACATAGGGTACCTTTTATCGCTCAACGCGGACTAAGTCGCGGGCACCAGCTAGTATTAGATATGTAAGAAAATAGATAAAAACATAGAATAAGCTCAAAAATATAAGTTTTTGATATAAATTACAGGTTTTTTTAAATAACAATTTCACGAGTCATGAAAAAAAAAAATTATGGGAGATAAGATACACACTTTATTTTAAAGTTTAAAATTTAAATTTCTTTAATATACCTATGACAAGCCTTATCCTATCAAGACCAACTGCCACATTGATTTTTTTTAAATTTATCAACCAAATACTTAGTAGGTATGGCGCAAACGAAATTCGTCCATTTTAAAATACCTGCTAAATGTGATTCATTTGTTGTAAATACCTACTACACATTTTTATTAACAAATGAAGTGGTTTATTTTATAAATAGGTATTTGAATGATAAGTAATAAGTATTTGATTTATTTTATCTATCACATTGAATTCAAACAGAATTATTACAGCAACTCTACATAATGTTTATTAGAATTATAGCTTTGGTCTTGAATTCTATTTATTAATATTGCTGAGTTAATAATTGCAACTTTGATTTAGCAAAAGACGTTTTGCTCTAAAACATTAAAATGTTGTAATTAATTCAGTCTAAAACAACTGTGTACATTATTTACTTGTAATTTATTATCGTTTTAGAATATTTTCATAGTTGCATTAGTAATACAATTATAGGTAATTATTGTCATGACAAACATGGGCCATTAGGTATTAGCGGAATGAAAGCCCATTCTTGTATCTTCTTCTCATTCCTTACTCTTTACCATACAAAAGTCGTCAGCGCATTTGAACTTTTTGTTTTGCTGGTTATATAGACGATGAGCTACTTACCAACAAGTAAGAGCATGTCTGCTTTTGTGTTTCGGTGAAGGATTCCAGAGCCCTTTCCTTCCTAATCTCTTATTCTTAACCCTACTATGGTCAGCAGCGCACTTGCAGCACTTGTGGCGTTGCTTGTGTTATAGCCGTCAGCCTGTCTGTTGCGCTTAACTTTAAGTAACATTTTTTGAAATTGTAATGTATAAAAATAATAAATTAAAAGGACTGTAATTGTAATTGTAATTTTATTTTTGTTATTTAAATAAATTCAAGGGAACCTAAAAAAAAAAACTTTAAAAAAAATCTTTATTTATTAAGCAAATCTTAATTACAATTAAAGCATATTTATCGAACGTGTTATAAGAGAAAATATAGCAGGAAAATTTATAAATCAATATAAACTATATTATGTTCAGCACCTGTGGCATTGCTAGTGTTATATATGTGACTGTACCCACCTACCACCAAGTAGACCGTCAGTCTGTATTTGGACCTTAACATAATTATGCAATGGAATCCTTTATCATAAAAAATGTTAATAAGTAGGTACAAATAATTTCAACTGTGAAAATTCATTCACTTAATATCAGTCGATAAAATAATGTATTTCGTTTATTCATATCTCCAAATCTTCCTTTAATCATAACATAACACACGTGCGTCATACATAATTTTATTAAGTTGGTAGATATAGACTTCGATACATGAGTGGATGTATTCAAATTGATGATTGATTTGAACATGCCTTGTAACCTGTGATTGAATAGAGATACATAACATTAGTGTCGTAGTTTATTCCGTGGCAGATGTTAACCTACGACCCGGTGTCGACAGATGGTTGGTGTTTGGGCATTTTACTTGTAACACTGATTTGAATAGTTTAGTTGTGAATAAAAAATAAACAGTTTTAATATCAATTTTTGTTCTAAAACGCCGGCGTAACTACAACGGATATAACAACAAAGTTTCAAATACCTTTGTATGAACGGAAGTATTTAACGCGGGTCATAGTCGCATACACCTATTTTACGAAATAAAAGTTGATAGACTCTGACAAGTAAACTTATTTAATTATGTATTTAGATATCGCATTAAAAATCCTAAGTAATATTATAAATACGAAAGAGAGTTTGTTTGTTTGTTATGCTTTCACGCCTTAACTACTCAACTGATCATGATGAAATTTTGCATATTGTCAGGGATAGTTCGTTCATCCAGAAAAAACAGTTGTTCTCTAAGAATCATCAGAAAATAAAAAATAAAAATTCAACGATTGAGAAAAATCTATGAGCAATAAAGGTTGAGTAGGTACTAACATGTTTTAATACCTAAGAAAAAGGGGCGCGTACTTCAAAAAATTAAGAGATTCTAAAATTTCCGATAATGGTTTAAAATAATTTCAAACATTCGACTACTAGTAACTAAGCTACCTACTATACAACCTACTAGGGAGCTTTGAAAAGATCATCTAGCTTTAGCTTAGAAAATTTTCTCAACTAAACTACTTAATTTAGATTAATTAATCTACATTTAATTAAAGAATAATTAAGCATTTGAACTTATATTACCTATCAAACCAAATATTATTATTTGAAATAAAAACGAAAGTAATTATTGTTATAATTCAATACCAATTCAAAAGAAGAACTGGTACTTACCTATAGATTTTTTTTCTGCCACAAAGAGGATCGCCGCCAAAAAGGTGGCAATTAGTGACAGGTGCTCCCCATTCTACAAATCACATAAATTCCGCTTATAATGTGTAGAAAAAGTTGTTGTTCATCTCAAAGTTTATCCCAACACCCTTTGTCAATGTCAAATTCGCTACTATTTTTTGAATGCAACACGATATACGGTGACATGTGGGAGTATAACTGTAATATGAAAAGTCATGATGACCGTAACAAATTCGGGGTTGAAACGATTGCGAAGGTTTTTTCGATATGAAAGAATGCATCGTTTTTGTACTTTACCCACGCCCTTTTTTATGACATTTTGACTGAAATGACTGGCGACTTATCGTCTGTCGTTTCGTATGCTTTTCTTACAATAATTTAATAAACTGTTTCTTTTGTTGGAATTTCTTTATTCGGATTTAGTTAAGTTTCGATGTGCTTCGTGAGAAAAAAAAATTTACCTGGCATATTTAGTTGGTTAATAAATTCAAAAGCATGCCTCCGTTTCACACAAAATTTATTAAAAACAAAAAAAAAATCTTTTATCCTATAATGAAATAAAAGACATTTGAAACAAATAAGTAGATACATTTAATAAGACTAGTGCAAGACTTTGTACTGGTAAGATTCAGTATACCTCCTTATTAGATACTGCAAGGTAATTTGATCTACATTACTCATAATAAAATCACCAGTGATGACATTTGGCGCTAAAACGTGGTCCCTAACTACTAATAGGCCTGTTAAGTAAGCTAAACGTCTTTCAATGAGAGATATATACTTGGTGTTACTCTGCAAGATGGAATCAAGAATTAGATCTGTAAACGAACTAAAGTTACCAAGATAACCCGACGGCTTTGTAAGTTGAAGTGGCAATGGGCCGGACACATAGTACGGAGAGCTGACGACTGCTTGGGCAGGAAGGTTCTCGAGTGGAGGCTTCCCGCCCCAGTAAACGCAGCGGAGGACAATATTAAACCCTAAAATAGTTCACCAGGATCCCCTGGGGGATCCAGTTAGGGAATCGTGGTGGACTCACCCAATATTGCTAATGTAAACCAAATATCAATATAAATTTCTAAAGATATATGATCCGAAATATAGAGATAGGTTGGAGAACAAAAGTGATAGACTTAGTCCAAAGAATCAGGTGAAGTGAAAATGGTCGGGGTATATGTGTCAGTTTGCAATATGATAATATCACTACAGTAATTACCTGAAGAAGTTGCGGTTAATTAAAGAGGCCTCTGTCCAACAAACAACCTTGCGGCCTAGTGATGATATGGGGTGACGATTCCACTGTTGAGGCACAAAGAAGTAAGTTAGCTTTTAACTAACTTAAGAAATAATCTTAACATGTTATGAATTTTAAGTGTTAAGTAAAAAAGTTAAATGCCAAAGTAAATTCAACTAAAAAGACGTCGCTATTGTAAACATGACATAGTTTAAGAGTTTAGACGTTAATCGAATTTTAATAACAACACAATAACAGTATTTTACTTTAACATTGTCTGCCCACGGATACATTTACAAGTGGTTTGTAACATAAACAAGTCGACGGCTCTACGCCTCTCTAATGGATTCTGTTGGACTATTCTTTCAATACTAAAACTTACAATTTCTAGCGTTCTTAGATGAGGTGACCATGATTTGACAATATTGAAGACAATGTTTGATAGAAAAATCTATTGTTTAGATAATTAATTTAGTTAGTATTCCTGTATTTATCATTTATTTGCTGAAACTCGTTTGTTCATAAAAAAATATGTTGCGTGTTTTATTGTAGAAAAAATAATATTTAAATATAGAAAAAAACCGAGTTTATGTTTGTTTAAAATGCGTTTCGAGTTGAATGATAATACCTTATTTTTTATATATGGTAAGGCAGGCTTACGGTTATCTTGAAGGTAGATAGATGCCTTCCGTCGCCTAATAGAACGAGCAACGTCATAGGTGCTGCAACTGCAACCGTTTCGTCACACTTCACGCAAATAAAATAATTATTTTATACGAGTTAAAAAATCAAAAGTGGTAATTTTAAATGAAAATAAATATTAGACAAAACAACACATTGTTTATAATATGGTCAACATAATGTACATAAGTAATAAATGTTAAGAAAATGGGATACAAAATCGGGGCACGAAGCATTGTATAGTCCACGTTAATGTTCTCAATTCTGTTTTGTTGATTTCTATAAAATATTGTAAATGAGACGGCTACCACTAAGAGAATGACCAAATATTATTTCTGGATGTACGGGTGGACGAAAGTTCATCAATATTTTGTGTTTGACAAATATTATTAAAATAATTTTAGTGAAAAATTTATTCTTTAATTTTTAAATTGTAGACTTTTTATGGCCACAAATCATAAAAACGAGAACGAGAATATGGAATATTCTCCACGATTTCTTTGTACTTCCTTACCTAACAAAATCGACTCCATCTGGTGTAAGACAACTCTAAAGAAGACATTTTATCATCTAATACCCCGTCTGTCCATATCAATTTTACTAAAAAGAAATAAAAATAAATTAAAAAAGAGTTAATTTTATTTTCTTAAGATTTTCAAATGTCATTTAAGTTTATGAATTAATTTGCGATTCTGTAAGGTAATTTTCGAATTAAAATTACTTAGGGCCTCTTTCACCATCTCTGAGTAAAGTGTCAGTAGGCTAACCGCCATTTAAAGTCACCGGTCACCGGGAATGATGGAGCAGATATACCTTTGTTTGTACGGTAAAAGTCCAAAACATTAAAAAGAAAATAATAAAAAAAAACATAAAATTATTTCTAAAAGTAACTAATCAACACTTTAGTTGGTGAAAGAGGCCCTTAATATAATTAATTACTTAAATTAATCTATTCTGTATATAGGTAGTAATTTAAAAATCCCTTTTATCTAGACTACCAATATATATTGTGTTTTACAATAATATAAGATTTTGCCCGCGTCTTCGTCAACACCTTTTTTCTTGGATGTTAAAACTTTTATTTAATCATTATTGCTCATATATTTTTGTTAGGCGCTTAATTTTTTTAATTTCAGTTTTTTCTTTGGGAAAAATACTTTTTTCTTGGATAACATTTATAATATTAGTTAGGATTTAATATAGATAAGAACCTAATGTGAGACGTACAATGTAACCCGCATGTAGAGTTCAAAGTGATTTTGAAAGTGATCAAGGCACTATTTTATGCTTGTCTTTATTTCTTTACACTAGGCCCGAATTTTCCGTGGCCGTACATATTACGCAATATTAATCCAGAAAAATCGTATATCCTTTATATTTTATTCACGGCTGGAGCTCAACAGGTAAGCATGAATAAATTCTCTGACCGATGACAAAGCCGGCTCACAGTCGGAGTGCGTTTTTCATAAAGTGTCGGTTCAGTTAAACGTTTTTTATTTGGCCATTTGCTACCAACTGCGTTATATGAAAAATGGCTCGTAACATCGTACCCTTTTCTCGTGTTTTTTTTTTTTTCTAAATAAATCATGTCATTAAATTTTAATAGTCACTGTAAAGCAGGCGGGTTAGTTAAGTCCTTTGTTACATCGAGGATTCAAGTATAGAGAGGACCCTTTGATTTGATTGTTACTATTTAAGGCCATTGTAAACTTTTGATGGTTAACTCGAATAAATGCCGACTTAATTTCATTAATCGAAGCCTTTGTCAGAATTAAGATTTAATTGAGTCAAACATGCCTTTGTAAGCATTGTTGTGTTGAATGCCTTCGTGTAACAATGCGAGGAATTCAAGGTATTCCAAACGTGTTTGATGATTTGAGTATTGTGTTGCTCCTAATTATAATATCAGTTTTGTTAGTTCCGAAGTTGTATGTTATTCAGAATGAAAGATATGTTTCTACGTAAAGTTATACGGACAGACGGATATTTAATAGATACAAGTATTTCATATTTTCTGCAGGTCCAAAGGTCACACTGATAGTTTGGGGTAATAGCTAAATAAGCTCTAAAGTGTAGGTACTATATTAGTATTAACTTGATAATGATATATCCACGCCCGTATAGGTATCAACATGAGCTTTTCAAAAGTTTCAAACGGTTTCGTTTGTGACGCAGTCTTACTCGCAGAGATACATTATTTCGATGAGTCTACCTCATAATTTTTTCTGGAAGGTTCATGGGTAGGTTATGCCTTTGTAGTCGATTCGTACAAATTACATACGCCTAAAAGCCTAAATTTCTCAAGATTTCAACAAAGTTAGTATATCGAACCATACTATTTGCTATATCAGAATAATACGCATTTAAACTACCAATATACCTACTTATATAGTTTTTGATAATACGTAGGTAGTTAATAAATCAATACCAAAATTCGAGATGCATCAAAAGATTTTAGTTTGATACCAAAAAGGTGTGGGGCGGGATGTGGCGGGATAGCCACGGGCAAGGCACGTTTGCGGTGAGGTAAGGCACGGAGGGAGATGCGCGGGCAAAGGGCATAGGTCACGCGAGCCGCGGTGTACCTAGTGAGGGACGTCCAAGTATCAAATTATTTATCGATAAAATTATTTATGTACTTATATAAGAACTATCGATGAAATCGAAGTTAAATTTATGAATTTTACGATTATTATTTAGAAACACTTTAAGTTGGCAAGTTGTTCTTATTAAGATAATTAATTCTATATTACAATGAATACGGGAATGAGCCATGTGCTTATTCGCCACACAATTACATAAAAAATAAGAATTTAAAGAGTATTTAATAAAGGATTTAAAGAGTTTATTATCAAAATTGTATAGGTATACAAAATTTAATTTTTGCCTTGTCCCGATAATATGTTCCACATTCCGAAAATTTCCTCGTTTTTCCCATAACAATATTAGATTCCTGGTTTGTCTCATAAACTTAAAAAGTTTAAAGTACAGTTAACAAAAATTTAAGAATTATAAATTATACAGAAAAAAAGACACTTATGATACGTCTGCTCATAATCATTTATCATTTCACAGTGAATAACACAAAAGTAGTATTAACTTATTTTATTTTAATACATGTATAAGTAAACCCATAATATGTACACGTATTTATATTAAAATATTAATTTAGCACATTAAAGATAATAATATCCAACAATCGATATCGATATTTTTATAATTTCTCCTGTACGAGTACATCACTTCGGACCACACCTTGCTTCACCTACATCGTCATGGCGAATATGTAATTTTAATTCACCTAGTCATACGAGGATAAACATTACCTAATACGTTTATGTGGCATCTTTTAAATTGTTTTTGTTATATAATGAAGTTAGAAAAACTACAACACATTTTGAATGTACTGTTCAACCAAAAGCAAAACATGCATACCTACGTACATGTATCATTAGTTTTTATGAGCTTTCAAATATCTTTTGATAGTATTATTTTTAATTAATAAACAGAATATTAATATATAATTAAAATAATATATTAATATTCTGTTTCTACTCATATTTTGCACAAAACGATTAAACACAAAACGAGTATGAATTAAAATTAACTAGCTGTCCTGCTCCCGGCTACGCTCGGGCTGCATTTTTTTCCTTAAAAACCTTCCCCGAATATCCCTCTATCCATTGGTGAAAACCGTATGAAAATCGGTGTAGTAGTTTTTGAGTTTATCGCGAACAGACAGACAGACATACGCGGCGGAGGGCTATGTTTTATAATATGTAAGGATTTATTTTCAGGCAACTGGACCCATATGTTACATTATTATACATTAAATTATTCTATCTAGATAGTTACGTATAAATAAAATAAAAGCAATTGTTTTAAATATACTAACAATAATTAGACACAAGAAAAAATAAAAACATAAGAGAACAAATTGCTGATCTTATTTAAGTGTAATTATTAAGAAATAAAAATCAGTAAATAGGAAAAAACAAATTGAACAAAATATGTTAAACAAGTTAACTGTTTAACATTAAGTAAAATCAGGAAAGTTTTTTAATAAATAATTAATTAATTATACGGTCTACTTAATGGTTACCGTCGCCAGTGGTGCTGCAAGTGCGCTGCGGACCATAGTAGAATTAAGGACAGGGATTAGGAAGTGATAGGGAAATGGCATTGATTTATGACTCACTGGATGGTTACTGCCGCCAGACGGCATTACCTACATACAACATTATATTTTCTTAGTTCTTTGAGACCTACAAAGACGAGGCGTTATTTATTATTCACGGTGTAAAATTTCAAAGCGCCAGTGAATGAATAAGAAAAGGAAGAAGAATCGATTGTGAGCAACATCGATGCAATCTCGATGTTGAATCGATCAATGTGCCTCGATGCAGATGAACTGTATGCAAATTAAGTCCGAGAAGGAAACAATGAAGGTTCCTGCTGATAATCTCCGTGTTTTACATATTTAGATTAAACATATAATCTTATTTACACTTTCCACAACACCACTACAAATGAGTTTTATAGGTATGGTATTTATGGAAACATGGATATAAATTATGATCATCACAAAAAAAAAATTGAACTAACTAGTGTCTGAACGACAGATATCTGCTCCAATTAATTATGATGGGTAAGGTGGTAGGGAAGAGACGCGATGGGCAAAGGAGAAAGTCGTGGCTCAGACATATCCGAGAGTGGATTGGGATTGCCTCGGTCGAGCAGCTATTCCAGTTGACTCTTGGCAGGGACCGGTTGACGGCTTATGTTCAGGACTGAAGAGGCATATATTTATATATATATATATATATATATATATATATATATATATATATATATATATATATATATATATATATATAGAGAGAGAGAGAGAGAGAGAGAGATAGAGAGATAGGGAGATAGAGAGAGAGGCCTTGCCTTGCCCGTGGCTATCCTTTATTGATACCGGACCTGACTGCAGTCCTGTGGGGAAGTTCGCGTATGGGGATTTTTTTTCCAGATAGGTTTTCTTTAGGAAAGACAAACCTATTGGGTGTAGATCTTTGCACATTCACATCTTTATCGATATTGCTAAATAAGCAGTAAGTCCACACCTAGGGAAGCACAAAATACGATAAAAAGTTAAAAGTTTAAATGATACAAGATTCAAAATCTCGAAGCTAGATTTCGAAAAACATAGTATCTGGGTTAAATTATGTAAATTATGTTGTTGTTATACTAGCTTAGGTTCTAAACCACGAATACATTCAAAAACACTTTGTCACAACATTAAACCGCTGGTTAAATCAAGTAACTGGTTAGACGTCGTGTTCTTTATTTATCTGTGTAGTTAACAATTGAATGATTTTGACTACAAGTTAATTTGTAGTTATAGTTTGACATATGTACCGAGGTATTACTTTTATTTACAAGTTAACTAAAATGAATGAATTAAAATACATAATTACATGTACCTACAATATTTAAACAGCAATTATTTAAAAGGCTGTTAATAATATAACTAGAGCAATAGATATTATCGACAAAATAGCGCGCGCGCCGCTCGCGGCGAAACGCAACGAGCTGTCGACGCTTCGGTCGAATGTTTCTACTCTCCGCAAGCAGAAATCTGTAAATGACTTTTCAAAAATAAAGTTCAAAAGTAAATTTTTTGTATGAATTTTTTTTCTTTAGAAAACTATCCAGTGTTCTAGCTGAAATGTAATTTTTGGAATTAGCTCCATTACATTTCCATTTCAGCCATTACATTTCAGACAGTGGTTTTTATAAAAATTAAAACATTTTCAAAACACAGGAAACGGCTGATTGGTTTTTTCTAAAATATGTACTCCAAATGATTCATTATATCATCATATCTAACGTAATGACGCCCCCCACGGCAGCCAGATTTGTAACTCACAATATGTACGATTACAATATTTAAATAATATATATTTTTATTTTATTATTTAAATAAAAAATGATATTCATATTGGGACATATGTAATTTATATTTAATTTTATATTTGGTGGTTGAATATAATGCATATCAAACGAATAAGACTCCGCTTCTTCAAGACATTTTATTATTAATAAATGACGAGATAATACAAATATTGACTTTACGAGTAAGTCCATCTAGAAAAATGTGTACATAAAATTGTGTAGGTACATCACAATATATTACTATAGTATACAGTATAAACAGTAGGTACATATAACTACTGCTTTACTGAATAAATCTTTTCATCTGCATCGAACAACCAAAAAAATTCATAAAAATTAAGTAAATTCTTAATTTTACTAAATGGTCTAATTTAATGTATGATTTTCACATACGTCTCTGTATCTGTAGCCCCAGAGAGGCTTTGTAATGGCGTTACAATGGTGCAGTTTGTCGAACGCTTGACTCCGACCCTTGACTTATGTTGCCTATAAGTTCACACCAAAACACGCACGGCACTAACTCGTGGCGATGACAATTTGGAATTTATTGTATTTTTGTTCACGCCGTTATTTGAATGCTTATTTGATGACACTTAGATTTTATTTATAGTCAGACCTTAAAGTGTATTTACTAACAACAATATAATACAAACGCATATAAATATAATTATTGCAATTAGTCTATGTATGTATTCATATAATAAATTATGTTCCTAATGAACACAAGTTAAGACATATATTGTACTTTAAGGCTTTAATTAATGGATGATCTTATAATTATGGCCTATAGTTGGAAAACATATTATAACTAAGTAGATTTTTACAGAGATAATAATTACAATTCATTTATTTCGAAAACATTTCCATAGTAATTGTATAATTTTCTATATCCCACAAACCATCATTGGAATGTCGGCTTGCATGCTACCATTTCGGATAAAAAAGCAGCGAAAAGAATAAGCTGTTTACTGCGGTTGTGCTCGAGATTTCTACATTCTTAGTTAAACCTTTAATTCATTCAAGTAACAAACTATCATATTTATGATGCTTAATGTATTGTATTTATTTAAAAGAAAAAGAAATTACTATACAATATAAAGGCTTAATTGAAGTGTTTTAGTTACAACAGACAAATAAGGGAAAAGAAAAATTATGGCTTAGCTAAATTTTAAATTTAATAATCATAAGTGTTAAATGACTTATTAATAATTATTTTAATTAATGTATAATTCATAAGCTAGTAGTGTGTAAACGCTGCTTAACTTTTGACGCGTGCTATAAGAGTATCAATAAGAAATCGAAGAAATTCTTTCATAGCAACTCAGAGTATTAAATTCAAATATTTTATTAATCTGAACCATGCGTTATGAGAGTTGTGGTCTATTTTAGTTTGAACTGGTGAGAATTTCTGAAGACGCTTATGCATCTTACTGCTTTGAATTGCTTTTGAAAATAAAACAGAACAGAAACATGTATCGTGTCACTCAATTTTTAGTGTTAAAGTAATGAGCATAAAGTTTATATTTGCTTAGAGTTTTCTAAGAAAGTTTGGATAATTTTTCTTTTATATAATATCGTGGGAAACGCTGCGTGCCCGCAGGCGTATCATGAGACTCTTTAAGTGAATGGGACAATGGAAAAAGTTGCAAGTGAACGAATTTCGATTAGGCCTTACCCAGAACATTTTAAAATTACTTTTTGCTCATTTAAGTGATTTATATTCTTAAGTTTTTATATTTGCCTTATTTGTAATTAACAAACATGTTGAAATATAAAGGTATAACTTGACTTATTAATGTAAACACATAACTTAACAAACATCATAACATTCCTGTCCACAGGTCAAGTAACAATTCGCTCAAGTGACAGCCAACGTCCAAATTATTTTATTATATATTATAAATTGTATATAATCATAAATAAAAATTTATTTTTTATTCATACTATGCGAATGTTTACCATGTTCACTTAATGTGCATTAGTTGTGTGCCGGGAACAATAAAGCGCCCAACGATGGGAGTGCGCCATTCTAATCGCGGAGAAACGTGAAAAAATCCACCCACAAAGCGCGTGCTCGCTGCGGCGCATCACAAAAAAAAATTGATTATTTCATAAGGATTTATATAGAGTGGTTAAAACCGGTTAAAATATCACATTTTTAATCGTAGATAGAAGCAAAAAGGAACACAGTATCTGCGAAGGGATGTTATGAACTGAACCCAGTGGATCAAGTTTCATAATGAAATCAGTTCTTTCGCTCAGACAACACAGCTGTTTTGAGTATTACAAACATGTTTTGAGTATACACAAACATGATACACAGTTTTTGTGAAGATGCCTTCTCGGTGTTTTGTTTTCAAATCACATGAAATAATTTACCATACTTAAGCACATAAAATTTTTATAATTTCTCGACAAAATATAAGTTTACCCGAACAGGAAGTAACAGGTTGGATAGAGACGCTTTTTTATGAAGGACGTTGGATAGAAATCCTTTTAGTACAAATCTAAAATATGTGTTGCTTGCAGTTGCTTGAGTAATCTTCTATACTTACCTGCATCAAGTCAATAAGTAATAACGACGATCTGCCTTGATGGCAGCCCGAGTGTACATACCACCGGGCGTCCAACAGTTTCAATTAAGAGTTATTAAACAAGTCAACAGAAAATTTCTGGCCTGTTATTTAATTACAATAATAATAATAATAACCATTTTATTGCTGAATAAAGGTTACAATGGTTACAATAAATAGTAAGTAACATTACTATTTATCGCTCGCTAATATCGCTCTGTGAACGACACCTTTAGTGATGTGAAATAAGCGCCATCTACCCAAATTAATACGTACTTCTTGGTTCATAATAAGAATAACTTCGTCAATAGTTTGTTAAGATGTTAACAGATGGCGTAGTTTTCACTTCTTACTTGCAGTCCTATGACTGACAGTTTTATTTATTCCGGTCCGGTATCCCTAAGTTTAATTCAGTGGTAATTGTTATAGAATTACAGTTAATAATAAACTGTACTTTTAAATGAAAAAATATATAAAACAAAATGAAAAACATTATAGTAGATATTAAAAGAAGATTAAAAGTAAGTAGTAAGAATAAAAGTTGGTAACTATATGTAGATACAAAAATGCGTTCAACAATAATCGACAATGTAAAACGAAATACGTCTGGTCAAATTTACTTGAAATTCTTTCTTTTTAAATTAAATAAACCGCGAAATATTTTCTCACGACTATTAAACAGCCGTTTGTGGCTAAATTAGTCAATATCTTACTGTATTTAGCACTGCGCAATTTTAATTTTCTTTTTGAATTTGATTTTTGATATTTTATTTTCATATTGTCCTTACATTTCCGTTAGTTGACTGATTAAAACTGGGTATTATTGACTTGTATTAGGGTCACTAGCTTCAATTCTCAGAAGATTAAACAATTGACTTAACCAGCTATTTAATTTTTAGGTCGATTTCGTCCCTATATTAAGCTTCGTGCTTTTACTTTAAAGTTTTAATCAAAATGCCACCTTTTAATTAGTCAATCAATATATTATGTATGGTACCTACTTACAGATACATTTTATTAAAAAAAACCTTTTATTTATGTAAAGGTCGTTAGTCAGGCTGACGGTCGACTTTATAAAATGTGGTTACCGTCGCCTGTGTTGCACGTGCGCTAACCGACCTCAAAAGTATTAAGGATAAGTCACCGAAAACAATAGCACACGTCATATGCGGTGGTCTTCTGTAACGCTCTGTACTGTCGCCCAAATTATGACTGCGAAAGTGTGGCCAGCCGCTACCAAAACACCCAGATCAAAATTAACTTTGATTTAAATTAAAAAAATAAATTTCCTATGTTGGCCCTTCCGGGAATCGAACAGGGGGCCACTGAGCACCTTGAGTTTAATTCTTGTATACATGATTCATTATTTCATAGTTGTAAGCCGATGTAATTGTAAGACCAGCGCCATCTAGCGTATTTTTAGCGCATTGCTTTATTCTTTAAATGAAATTATTTTCCGTTATAAAGAAAATGCCGTTAGGAAAGTATTAAGTACGCAAGGAATGTTTTATAAAAAGACATATAAAATCGCCTAGAGGGAAACGATAGCTTTAAAAGGCTCGCGTGCGAACACGGGTAGCGTACTAAGCACGCAACGAACCTACTACGTACAAAGTGATTTAAACACAGTTTTCAATGACTAATGACCTTTATTATAGCAATCAATTTATTGAATATACCAATTGAGATCTCAACTAAATGGTAGCTTTATTAAGTGGCGACAAACACGCAATCCCGATTCCCTCTTTTTTGTTAAACGGGATTGTATTTCAATTTAAAAAATACTTAAGAGTTAGAACTTTGATATTGTATCCTTTTCTGATAACAAATTTACGATATTTTCAATGTGAGTTCGATTTGTCCTAGAATATTTCGGTATTTAAGATAGTCTATGAACATACCTACAAAAAATATTTTCAATTAACGATTTTCAATTGGCTATAATGATTATAATATACATTGACATCATATCTATACGGGCCAAGACGTTTGCGGAAAGCTATACAATCAAAACTTAATATAAAAAAATATGTTCGTTAACGCTATAATCTAATAAAAATACAGTGTGGTGCAGTGCATAGGCATATCTCGTATAAAATATTTTATCTATCTATAAATAGGTATACTAATATAATAAGTATAAAGTATAAAGTTGTAGGATTGAAGTTGAAACGTTTATTAGATATTTATTAAGATGAGCTTAACTGAAAATACCAGTCGGATTTAAAAGCTAAGTATCAAAATTATTGTCCTTAGAAACTACCTTTTATTTTATTTTTAGTTTTCTGATACCATATATTTTATTGTACCCCTGGGGAGATAATTTGGCAGCCATAGAGGCGTACAGTATAAAAATAATAAGTTAGGGGATACTCGTAACAGTATAGAAACGTAACGAAATCAATTGCACGGGTCCTACTTTTATGAATCTTTCCACAAAAGCAGCGATTTATTCAGATCTTATTAAGAATTATTCAGATTTATTCAGAAGCAGACACATTATTTAAATTATAATTTATGTAATTTTCGGAATTTTATTTATGGAATTACTATTTTTATATCGTGAGAATAGAAGTGGCAATATTTATCTAGAATAATTTTCGAACGCATCACCATCAATTTAACGTGTTTTTTTTTTTTTAAATATATTGTGTACGCAACTGGTTCGCGTGAGTTGTAACTGGCAATTTGAATTTAGAACACGGTGCCCGCCCAATGAGTAACGCCCATCGGTAGGTGCAGCATTATCTGATCGTGCTTATGTAAGTCTGATTATGCACTTTCTGACCCGAGCGTACTTGTACGCGATCATACGTAGCAGATACGGCTCGTATGTGCCTTATAGACAAATTGTTAATTAATCTTGTCCAAGTGTTATTTTCGCATAAACACGTGAGCTTTAAAGGAAATAGAAGTAAAATTTCTTTTCAGTAAAAATCACAAGCTCACGGTACCCTCTATGGTGATATCGCAAAGCACTAGAGATGCTCACTTTTAAAAATTAAATTATCTATAATATTGTGAATAACATTTTGAATTCACTTCATATCAGGGGTTTAGAAGTTGGAAGAGATCTCTTGCAAATAATATTAGGTTACATTAAATTTTTTTCTCATCAAAGTAATAACAAAAAAAAAAAAATTAAACCTAATCATCCTAATATCCTAATACAGCACCTGCGGCGTTGCTTGTGTTAATAGACGACGGTAGCCACTTACCATCAAGTAGCCGTCAACATGTCTGTCGACCTTAACACAAAAAAAACCTACCCGATGTTTTGTATGAAAATCGATTGAGTAAGTTATTCGAATTCATTTAGTAAATATGTGACCATAATGACTGTCAATAGCGTCACGTACAGTCGCCGGCATATAATTTGTACAATCGACGTGATGTGGCCACGTCCCAAGTTACGTTCCCATGGAAATAATCAACCTTGAACTCAAACATTAGAATAGCCCAATCATATTATAGACATACATCAATTTGTTCTGTTAAATACCACGATCCCAATACTGAAGTTAATCCTTGACAGATTTAGGGTTGAGTAATCCTACATGTTTCAATGTGGTTAATTACAACGAACTAGTTCTTACACGGTATTCTATGTACTTTTGAAGATTACTGAAATCCTGGTTCCGCACTATATATTTTTAGAGCACATTCGGGTGTTTTTTAGATTACATCTATTTATATTACTTTTAAAAAAATAGTAAGTATTATATTATGTTTTTTATTGCAGTAACAGTTTATAAAAGAATCAGATATGAACGTCTAATTAATGAGATTTTTTTTTAATATAACGAGACTGAAAAGATTGTTAGAGCAATATGACAAATTTAAAAAAAAAGTGCCTTAAGGCATAGGTACCATTAATACTCCATACCTACCTCCATACTTTTTAATCTAATTAGGTATACCTATCGCTACGGTGGGACTAACAAGCTAAAAATTTCGGTCTATTCCCAAAATTTCCCACAAGAAACATTTTGGGAATTTTAAATAAAAAAAAATTATTGCTTCCAAAATAGCTGCTGAAACCCATGGTATTCATTAGGAAAGGCCTAGTATCCAGCCGTGGAATTTAAAATCATTTAAGATCATCCTAATTTAATTTTTATTAATAGGTAAATAATATTTCCAAATATTACTAATAGATCACTTAAAAACTTTTTTATTTAAGTGTTCACTTCACGGGTTCGTGGTCTAATGTATTCTAGATAATGTTTAAATAGTACACGCTTTGCTCAACTGATTACATACAAGATAAACCAATTCCGTTTGTTGGAATGAATGCTCGTGTATCTGATCTGCACTGGGCGTGAATCTTGTGAAATGTGGCTGAATTCCCCTTGTTACTGCGCGAAGCCGCTGTGACGGAAGCCATGTTTTATTATCTCTAGACATTTAACTAACCGTGTACAAACTCGATTAGCGTTCTATGGAAATTAAAACATTCACACCGGGAATAAACAAAATAACAAATGCTTTTGTTATTTCTTATGCCGAAGTATTTTGATAATATATGCCAAATACTTCAAAACCATTAAGTGGACCGTGTCAGCCTGTCTAAGACAAAAAAAAATTAAAAAATAAATACAAAAAAATTAAAACTAAAAAGTATGTACTAGGTACACACTAGGTACTGGTCTATTAGGTATCCATTAGGTACTAGTTTTAACATAGACCGGAAACAGACACCTATGGTTATACCGACATAGATTCGTCGACTGTAAGTACCTATATATTTTTCTATGCTTGTAGGTAGATATATAAAATGAACTCGTGTCGTGATTCATGATAGTTCTTGACATACGTTAGTGCTTTCGTAAATAAACTCTATTATAAAACTAAGCCTTCTTGTCAATATCTACTCCATTTTTATTACTTTTGCTCATAATAATTATAATGGGTTCTGCCCACCAACCACAGTTCGCGTGACTACCCTTTTGTAGAAATAACATTCGTATAAAACAGTCGATAATCGCATAACTTTTGCCCTAATAAAATAGTGACGTTTTGACTCATTTATAAAGATGTGTCGGTACTATGAGTTGATTCGAATTTAATTTAATTTATATTTTTCAAACATATAAAAGTAATAATATTAAGATGCCCAAATGTTTAAATTAGTAGAAAATCAAGTTATGTTCTAATAAGTTAAGTTCTAATGCGAAAGTTTGTGGATGGAAGTATGTAAGGATGGACAGATGTTCGTTACTCTTCATGCAAAAACTGCTGAACGGATTTAAATGAAATTTAGCACACTCATAGTTACACAGATAGATAGGAATAACATATCATATACTTTTTGCTATGGAAAAACGCTAGGTTCCCGAGGAATCGTCTCAAAAAATAAAGCGTCACTGTCCCCGTGACGGCGCCACCGTCTTCACAGCGATTAATAAAGATGTAAGGCTCTATATTACTCACATATTTTCTTTTTCAACACAAACTAATTAGAGGGCATCAGCTAGTGTTTCTGTGTAATTTCTTTTTTTAAACAAAAATATTTTAAAATGTTCTCAACGAGGTGATTCTGAGCGAAAAACGCAACACTACAATAAAATTCCTTTAATATTTGCCCCTGAAATAAACTGTCAGTTTGACACTAACGACGCGGCACTAAGACGCCATGAATCAGCAATGCACGCTCACTATAAATAAGGTACCATAACGTAATTGGTCGGTAAATATCCTTCCAAATGAGCATTAATGAGCGAGCCGGCCGCGTCTTCATTCTTCATTTGAAATATTTATGTGCGAGTGAAAATTCGAGTTTCAGGAATGCGATACGAATTTTTTGATCGATTATTGTATTCAATGGACGAGTGTGGCGATAAATTTGTGTAGTGTGGCAGAATTTCAATTATCACTTACATTTATCAATGAATGGGATTTTTGTAGATTTTTTTTTTGTATTGAGTTCTGAATTCATAAATTAATCCATATCAGAATAGATGTAAATAGTCTTCATATATTAAACAAATTATATAAACCTTTTCGTTAAAACATTTTAAACCCTTTAGTTTTAAATGGTTTGCTACGAGAAGAAATTATTTAATCTATGTGATCGCGGTATCACATATACCTAGTATATTAAATGTCTTCTATTTTAAACATCTCAAAGCATTCTCGGTTTAAGCAGACTTAACTATATGTTCTTAAATTTTGTCATTCAAATCCCACCAATATTTTCAAAGTCTTGCCATGTTCATAAATAACGTCTCAAAAACGAAGAAAAAGCGGCTTCGAGTATCATAGTTAAAATCGACGCTTCAAATACTCAGGGGAATTTTTTCATAAAATTACTAAAAGTTATTATAATATACAAACATAAAGGCATCATTAAACGGTTAAAATAATTATTTTTTTGTGGTGGCATATTTTGACTTGGCTCATGTCCTCGGGCGAACAGTAAATAATGATCCATGACCCATGTGTAAATTATGAAACGAAGGCATAATGCAGCTTAGGGATAATACTTATAAAAAGTTGTATAATAGAATTTAAAGATTTTATTTAAATCAGTACCTACTCGTAATAAATAATTTCAGTATTATATTCATAGTATTCATGTATTGTATTGTATTCCTCTTTTAAGAACTTTTCCAATGTCAAACCAGGAGGGTCACAGAAGTGTCAAAAAATAAAATAAAAGTTAAGAGGCAGAGGACGATTATAGGTACTCAGGAAGCAGTTAAATTTTGTAAAAAGGCAGACGGGCAGAAACAGGCTGAAATAGCAAAATCCGTTGGATGGGAAGCAACAGACTATTAAGTGTAATATGTATGTATAGATATATATATTAGATTTTTCATACTTTATGAGTTTTATTATTTAATGCTATCAATGGTTTAGGTACATGTAGATTGCCTAGCCCTACTTAGTTGTGTTTTTTTTGTCATAGCTGTAATGATTTTTGATCTTGTTTAATTTCGATTTGTACTTTTATTATAAAGGTTACAATAAAGAATAAAGAATAAGAAATTGATAGGTGAACGGGCTCTCTGACTTCTAGTTCTAGTATCGTGTTTATCTACTAGCGAATTTATTGGTTAAATAAATTTTTGATAGAACAAACTTTTGCATCGAAAAACGACTTTACTTTTATTTTAACAACAATACAACAAAATAATATTTTTAGTGATATCTATATAAAGTCATACCACTTATGGAACCAGGGTTTCATAGGCGCAGGCAGTAGTTCAGGCGCGGGTTTCAAATATTTAGATGTATAAAAAACTTACTAAATAATAAATTGTATCCACACCTACCTTACGGTATTAGGAGCTTTTTTAATATACAACAAGAAAACGGTAATGTTTTGCATGAGGTCGTTACCAGTTATGATGGATGGGGATCACACGATTCCAGCCGAATGAAGCCGATGAATTCCGAAGCATCACTTTAACACAGTATCAGTAAGTTTTTTTGATTAAAAATTTCTTCTGCCTAAGCCTTTATTCAGATCAACAATTACATAAAAATTTAAAGGTCCATAAAACAAATGTTTTTTACTTGTTGCCTGTACATCAGTTTGCCAATCGGCATAGACCTTCTCCAACCATTTCCATTCGCGTCTATCTTGAGCCAATCTGTTCCACTTCTCTGCAGGTACTTATTTGGTGTCATCATCCCATCTTTTCTGTGGTCTGCTTCTTTTCCTTTTTCCTTCTCTGGGGTACCATCCAGTAACAATTTTACTCTATTTGTCTGTCCTCCTAACTCCGTCTAATTCTTCTGTTTAGGCAGAAGCCTAACTCCGGAAAAATATTAATTTGTAAACTGTTTTTGTTACTTACCTTCCACGGGTACAGTTATGCTAACTCTGTATAGTTATGCTGAATGATGAATGAAATCAGGCCATGCAATAAAATAAATAAAATTGATTGCGTTCAAAGCACTGAGATAAGATACTAATGAGTTTCAATTTTTTTTTTTAAATAAAGATTCTAGTCGTATTCACATATGATCTTCTAGGCTAGAATCATGTTATTTTATAATATGTTAAATTTTCATATTTTAAATATCCTCCAGGTCAAGATCTGTCTTAGTTAAAGTTAACTTGGCCAGAGTTTTTTGCAAAGAGCTACAATCAGCCTTTTTTTTGCTCATTTGATGAGTTCTTTAATAAACTCCAAATACAATACAAAATGTGTAAGTTAAAATATTTAACTTCGTCGAATTCTTGACCCAATATTTATGTTTATAAATAAATAATAAACGTTGAAAAATACTTAAATGTTCCAATTAGCTTCACATGTGCCAAGAAGTGACGTTTCTCATTTGAGATGCATCACTCCAAGTTTACTAAACTTAATCTTCTGAATTTTCTGAAGTTTGAATTTATATATTAGTATATTTTGAGTTCGATTACTGTAATTGATTACACTATGAGATAGTATAGTTCCGCCAACATTGCCCGAGGCGAAACAAGGCATCTCAGCTATTTTAGCTATTTAAATGAGTTGTCAATAATATCTTGCATGTAATTTAAAATTATATTGCGGGGTTAACTGGCATGTCTTGTTATATTCGAGCTTTATGTCGTGTTATCTAAAGGCGGTTACTTTGGTTTTGTGAGTAGGTATATTTATATATAATATGTTTTTGGTATTAACGATCGAGAAACTTTTTAGCGAACTTTACATAGGTATTTTTAGAAATTACAGATACTACATCCGATAGGTATTTTTGTAGACAAGTCCCTATGGACTTTAATAAAAAGAAACTTATCATGCCATCTATTAGAAAAAAACTAGAAACTAGTTTGTCCTAAATGTATAAATTTGTCACATTAGCATTACTGTTTATTGAATATTCAAAATTTTTTTCTATTTTTCCAACCATTTACGTGAAGACTCCAGTAGCATAATATCGCAAACAAATCTATTCACAAAACGAGCATTATTGTCCAAACCTATAAGGAGTTGATTGATCGTAGCAGTATCATAATATGAATAAAAAGAAAATCTTTGTAACCATAGACCCGGACACCTTATTACATAAAGTGCCGCCGAATGATGGAATGCAATAAAGTCGTGACAATCATCTAGAGGCTAAACATTAAACTTTACCTTATAATAATCGCTGATGAGACCGCCTTAATGTCTACTACAGGCTTAGCTCGAAATCTCTTCAAAAAACCCGCAAACCGTGAGAAAACGTCTGTCGGTTGAACAGTGACTCGATTTCATATGATATATTGCCTTAAACGTGCCATTTAGCGCTTACGCGTCCATTCTTAAGTATAGTGGAGCAAATTAGAAAAAAAAATGTAAACACAACATTGTACGAATTCAATAATTAGATTAAGTTCATAATGAGGGGGTAGGGCTCCTACGGCGACGGCGGGTCGCGCGCCAGACGCCGCCCCATGGCGCCCCAGGCGGGCCGTTTTTGACCCTATTTGTTTTAATTACCAACCAATGATCTTTAGGACAACACGGGCTCTTTTGTACTAGCCGAAAATTGACCTAAATTGGCGGTGAGCTGCAAAGTATCAAATTAATCGTGCCTATTAGTTGGGGGAAAGTAGATTCAATTCCACTGTATCTCCTGACATACTCGTAGTTGCACAACTACCGCCAATCACATTTCACAATTAAAGTAAAAATATAATAATTTCAGTGGAAAGAGTATTATTAAAACTAATACAAATCCATCGCAATTAGTCTAAAATTAGAAATAATGCGAAACGCAGTGTGCCTATACAACCTCATATAGGCACACTGCGTTTCGCAGTCATGGCGACAGTAACCACTTCCTTACAGAAGACCACCGTAAATTAACACAGCCTGCATGCCGATTTCTACGTCAAAAAATCTAGGAAAATCAATGTAGCTTTACATACCAAATACAGTAAATATAAAAAAGTTTAGAATTTGTTAATTAATTTCATATAAAATTCCTTACTGTCTATTAAAATAACTCGACTAAGTACTGTATTTAAAGAAGACAATTTCTCGAAACAGTTTAAGATCCCAGACAATGTTATTACGGCCCAAACTGACGTTCTTCAGGAATTCCTCGCATTTTATTCCCGATATTCTCAATATTACTACGTGCCCGATCGATTACCGAATAATTTGGTAAATGCTTGTAATCACCTCTGTGGCTTAGCATCGTTATTACAGTGAACGACCATTACTACCCCTCGAATTATGTTTTCACTCTTCATTGGGAATTTGGAGAGAAGAAATAACTTTTGTTTTATGTATATATAAGTACTTATAATGGTTAAATACGTTGTGTAATTTTGTAGATATTACATGTTATATTATAATAGTACATATTTTTGATTTTCAATTTGGGTATATGAATTCGCAGTAGACATCACTATCCATAGATTTTTAGTATTATATATCCTATGGTAGTATATACTAAATCTATGTGGCTGTCTATAAAATAAGATACCTATAAAATTGTCAAAATCGTACCTAAATACGAAGACACATTACATTTTGCATACAATATCAGAAATCCTCTCAAGTAATTTTATTAATCAAAAATATCAAGAAACCTCTTAAATTAACCGACTTAAACAGTGACCTAAAACAATTAAAGTAATTATCATTAATAAAATCTTTGGAACAACTGCTCAAATACAAAATCCCACGGTCATAAAAGAAGCTAAAGGTGAGAACTAACATCTCTAGCCTGAAGCAAACGGTAGATCCTCTGAAGCAGCCACAGCGGTCGCACATAATGCTACAGACTATACAACACAAATCATTGATCCGGACACAGTACAATGAAAAATAGAGGAAATGTGCTCAAACACTGAAGGTTCCAAAACTACACGTAGACACATATTGTGGCGTGTGTTATAGATTTTGATAAAGTAGTTCAAGTCTGTACACGTCTGGTTGGCGCAAGAGGTCGCACGCAATCCAAGCATTCAGAGCACGTGGGAAAGACGCTCAACCGAGGCGGAGTGCCCGCAGGCAAGCCGCTACGGTTGACGATGGCCACGATAAATATATCTGACATTAGTGTAGGTACAGAGCAGCCAGATTAAAATTTATGTGAAAATATCGTGGAATGGATACTGTTTTTGAGGAATTAAGGTCGAGTGGAATTGATCGAGATTGTAATTTGCAAACTCTTCGATGACATTTATGATTTGTTTATTTGAATTTTTCAATCGTTATCTTTTGCCATTGTGGTTAAAATATTTGTTAAATAATCACCATTATGGCATTATAAATTTTATTAATTAAAGCTGATTATTTATTTTTTCATTTAAATCTTTATAGTTCACTTTTCGAAAAAAGTAAATAGAAAGATACTTATTTATAAATTGCTGTTTGACTAACCAAATTTCAAAGATTGTTTGTTTAGGTATGATATCTATTTGTCTTACTCTGTGCACTTTCCATTATTCAACTCAGCATCAAAATCGCCTTAGGGTAAATTCCCCAAAAAACTTGGTCCATGGGGGTCAAATGTCGAACAATTTATAGCCTCCGCAGTAAGAGGCCCAACCGTTTGGCTTTCGGCCTCCTTTGGGAATATCCGCAAACCTCTAATTAGGCGGATTATGAAAATATTCACAGGTGCGTGGTACATCCCTAATAAGCATCTTTGCTTGAGGCAAAAATCGTGCGTTACCTTCGTCTTAATGTTCTGGGTGTTATTGTAGCAGGTGATTTTTAGGCTTCACATTTTTTAGGTAGACGGTAATGCAACCAACCATCATTTTTTACTACTAATATTTTTTTAAAGATCTACATCTACATCCTTACTAATATTATAAATGTGAAAGTAACCTTTTCATACCTCAACTACTTAATCGACCATCATGAAATTTTGCATACATGTCGTCAGTGATACAGGAAAGGACATCTAGAAGTATTACAGGGTACCTTTCATCTAGAAAAAAGTACTGTTCCCGATGGTTCATTTGAAAATGTAAAATATGTGGCGGCGCCACTGTTGTTATATATTACTCATATTATTTTCTCAGGTTTTATATTTTTTATTTTTCAAAGCGGACGAAGCGGATCCTTGCTGGACAGGCCTTTCCCATAATTTTCCAATAGGAACAGTCAGAAACAGCCTGATAAATGATAGCAAGCATTAAATGAGACATTTAGTGTAAATAGAATGCAGATAGGCTTCATGCCTTTGTCATAAAAATATTTCTTTTATTTACCCTTTAAGGTACCTTTGAGGGCTTCCACAGTTGTTATATGTGTGGAATCGCATAATCTCGCACGTGTTCTTCACATTTACATCTTATCTCCAGCACAATGACTATAAACGGTAGTTAGGATCCATTTCAACTATCACAGTAATTTATCACACACGTTAATGTAATGAGATTGTTAACATTATTTCAGAACACTCGTATGTTTGTTCGTATGCTGCGAACTAATTTTATTTTTTAAAAATTTGAAAAACCAATACATAATTTTTCTTTTTATAAGGGCAGATTCAGCGATCTTTTAGCCTAATAGTAGCCTACAATAGATATTTCTTTTAGCTTATTGTATAGGCTACAGGAATCAATTAGCTTTCGTGTTGAACATGCTATCCCAAAAGGAAATATGTAGGTAATATCTAACAAAGGATAAATGACTTCGTTATTTTTTTAAAATTTGTTATATGTATGTACCTACGTTTCTATATTTTCTTTAATAATTTTTAATTGGAATTAGAGTAGTTGCATAAAAATTTGAAAAAAAAAAATTAAAGGAATTCATTTTTTGTTCTAACTCTCTCTCTCCCTCTCGTTTGTTTAGTTCTGAAGGTTGACCGTCAATTCCCAGAGCATGTCTCTGTCAAGAGCCAACTGTATCAGTTACTAGACTGAGTCTACTCCAGTCCACTTCTGAGTGCAATTCCAGTCCACTTCCGAATGTTCTTTAACCACGACTTCCTTCCACTTTGGTATCATGGTTAACTTAAGCAGCATATACGAGTATCTTTCGTATCTAAACACGTAGCCAACATAATAAATCTTGAGATTCTTGATGGTTCTCATCACCATTCAGGGCACAAAATATACTGACACGTTGAGAACGGTTTCATTTCTTTTCGTTAAAAATGTAATTATATCAAAGAAATTCGTGTTATTTGAAAAGTAATCAAAATATATACTTATTCCTAAAATTTACCTAAACTATGTTATGTCATGTAAAGCAAGATGATAGAAATTATAGTAGAGTAAGCATAAATGCAGTGTTTGAGTTAGCGATATATTTAACATACGCTCTTCGATGTCAGTAACTTGATGACGTCTGGCTTAATATAAAAGTCGTGAGCTCTTCAAACCGGCCTATCGCTAACAAAGGAACACATTAACAAGATTAAATTTTACCAAACAGTATAATTATCGTTAACCCAGAATAATATTTGCCAATTCGTTCATATGTTTTTTAACATAATAAAATACAATGAAATAGCATATTTGCAACCGTAACACCCTAAACTCATTCATAAAATGGCACAAAAACAAGAGTTCACTCTCTTAATAATAATACAGAGCTCGCAAAAATGATTCCCGCAAACAGGCGCCATAATTTTTGACATGTCGAACATAAACACCTTCCATTTTATCAAAGATTATTTTGTGGAAGCGACAAAAATATTTTTCAGTTTAGAATCGTTTACTCTCATTATTTTATTAACTAAATATTTACAAGGTTGGGCTGAAAAGTTCGTAGGCACACATATGGCGCTACTAGTATTAAATCTATATGATTTTTAGTTAACCCTAACCTTGAAACGACACTTGTACAAATTTCACAGCAAAGTTTGAAGAACAATCAAGACAATGCACCGTGTCACAAATCAATGAAAACGTTGGCAAAATTGCATGAATTGGGCTTCGAATTGCTTCCGCATCCACCGTATTCTCCAGATCTGGCCCCCAGCGACTTTTTCCTGTTCTCAGACCTCAAGAGAATGCTCGCTGGAAAGAAATTTAGGGCCTAAAGACAAATCGTACTATAAAAATGATATTGAAAAATTATGTGACCGCTATAATCGTTGTATCGCCCTCGAAGGCAACTATATTGAATAATAAAATCAAATTATATATAAAAAAAAAATTTTTTTTTCTATGTTAGCCAAGAACTTTTTAGCCCAACTGTTATGTAAAGTCATAGTCTAATAAAACCGTTAATTTTTTTTTGTGAAAGAACTCCAGTGCTCGTAGCACTTTTGCTGAAGTACATGTTACAGTTAATGCATTTATTATAAAACTTTCTTCAACCGTTTATTAGTAGGAAAGAGGATTTAATATCTGATTTAATTTTTTTACCATTTGAAAATCCTTTAGAAAAAGACGAAAAATAATTTTCAAGATTATTACTTTTATTTTGTAAAACTAAAGTTAAAAAACTTATAAATAGCATTTGAATTTTGAATAGCAAAATTATAATTATTATAGAATTGAAAAGAATAGTTAAAAGAATACTTTCAATTCACCGAGATGGGATTTTAACACTGTTAAAATTGTTCAAAATACACAAAAGACTGAAGTTTAATCTTTGCAATTTTTACTGGTTAGCCCTGCCTATCTCGGGGATCGTCAATTCTAAAAATGATGGCATAATGACCAGGTATATTTGATTACTTTGTGGTTCTACGAGTATGTAGGTTGGACATTTGGTAAAACAGAAACGATGCCGAACACGTCACGGTGGCGCCAATAAATTAGTCATTATAATGACTAATATTTAAATAATAATTAAAATAACCTTCCAATAAGAAGCGCTTCTTAGCATTACCTATTTAACGATTTTTGTACGACCTAAGGGAGTTAGATTCCCTCGCTCTAAATCTAGATTTTTGTTAAAATACATTTTTGTTAATGTTAGGTTAGGTAATTTTTTTGTTACGTTTTGGAGGTACCTGATATAGCTATTAATATTTCCTTTCTGTACAATTTCTAATTGTCCATATTTTATTCAACATATTTTTGTTTATGTTTTAAATATCCGTGTAGATTGATAAACCGTAGCAAAGAAACTTGTGGAGAAACACATAGAGGCAGACTGCGTATTTATTTGATATTATTTAAAGATTTATATAGGTGAATTTTATGTTCATTTAAATGTAGGTATTGAGTAATTTCTAAACATTTTTAATTGAAACCCACAACAAACAACGAGTCTAACAAACTTTAACTAGGCAGTCCTTGCAGAAGATATCAGTGAAAAAAACAGCACATGTGTTATGAGTAGATATTATGTATATTATTTTGCTTTTCTTAACTGGTCACTTATGACATACTATTTATACATGAATTTATCTTCGAGCCTGTGCGACCCTTTAGAAATGCCAGTTTTACTAGAAATAGGTAATCCTTCTTATATATCTACCTACCTGTTAAAGCTGTTAAGAAAAGTACTCAACATTATTTGTCATTAAAACTTAAACTTGATTATTCTATTTATTGTAATAAAATATTGTAAAAACACAATAAGTAGTCTACCTAATAATATATCTCCGTATTTCAGTGATAGACTCATAAATCTTTCTTTCATACCCATTATTACGACATTAAATTATCTCAGACCGTTGATTTTTACAATAAAAAGTGTATCTATAATTGACATTTCATTGCTGAATTATAGTGTTACGAACGGAAGGCACGTATTTTGTTCCAAACTGCAGTTTCTACTGCAAAAATAGTCACAACAAAATAAATTCTCTATTCCCGTATCATTTTGTGGACGATTATAACCGCATTTGCTCACAATTTTAATATTTAATAACTGGTCTAAACTGCGCAACGCACATTTTGATCTTTTTCATAATTATATGGCTGTCGTTTTGACGTCGATTCCTTATTTTTTTTGGTTACCTGGTTTTACTAAGAAGGCTGTGGAGGAAGGATTTTCGTACTTAATGAAATAATAGACTTTTTTTTCTTAAAAATATAAGTACAATTTTTTTTACTTTACATTAATTTGCAACAACTTCAGTGGTAAGGTCTAAAAAGTAGCAACTTCTAAAAAATGTATTGAATAGTACCTTAAGTATACTTAGGTATAAGTACATTTTTTAGAATCAACTAACAAATTCATAATAATAATTTGTAAATAGTTTAAAGCACGAAAATGAAGTATACCTATTTTTTGCAGTAATGACAGTGAAAACAATAAAACAATAATCAAACCGACACTTTACAATTTACGATATTAATGAATTAATGTTTGACGAGGCCGTTGGACCCACTCGCTGCATCGCAGTTGCTTTTGTTATAGGCGAATATAGCCACCTACCATCAAGTGGACCTTCAGCCTGTCTGAATACCTCTACATAAAAAATAAGCCATCATAAGGTCAGCTTGTCTGTCTAGTTTAATGTATAAAAAAATTCTGAATTTGTAATTATCTTACACTTTTTCACAAGCCTTTTTTTTTCACAAGCCATGCAAAAATTTACTATGAAAATATGGGAGTAATTGATTTGCTTGCAAGGTGATCTATATAGAAGTTCTTATTCTCGGAGTTACCCAATAATAAGAAAACGATATCAAAAGCTGTAGTACGAGACATAATAGGTAGATTTAGGCGATTTTTAGAATGCAAACCAAGCTCGTTGAACCGATGACCTCTGACGCAGAGAGCGGAGGAACAATTTTATTGTGATATCGCTCTATTAAAAAGGTTATTTTTAAAAGTGGACGTTTGTAGAACTGAAATTAAACTCAGTGGTTTCCCTCAACCTGCAAAATAATACTCAAATGATTAAAAAGATAAAGACTCAAACTCTTATTTATGAAATGTGTGTGTTGGTTTTTCTTTTTTTATGTAAAGGTCGTCAGACAAGCTGATGGTCCACTTGATGGTAGGTGGCTAATACCGTAGCCTATTATAGCACAAGCAAAGCCGCACAGGTGCTTCAGGTGTGAAGTCGACTTTAGAAGAATTATAAGGTATTAGAAAGGGTTAGAGAAATGGGCTCTGGCATCCCTTACTCACTCACCGAAACATGCTATTATTTCGCTGTGATCTTCTACAAGTAAATGGTTACTGCCGCCAGATGGGCTACCCAAAGAACTGTAAATCAATGTGCTCTGCCACTATTATCATCATAGTCTATTATCACCATCATCACTATTATCACCAACTTTAACTTAACCTATCATCTTAATTTAAAAATTCCTATTATAGTTAAGAAAATTAATTTCGAAAATAAAAAAGTAACTTATGTAACTTATACCTTAATTAAAATATTTTTTGAACGTCTGCTCTAATTTTATTACCCCTTAAGCTGTTCCTGTCTAACCTTACTCTTTTTCTTTGACGTGTATAACACCGTTATACTAGAATAAAGTATTGATATATTGATTCCTATTTCAAAGGCATACAGTTCACAATAATAATGTATTTCAAGGTGATTTTGTTAGACGCCTCCATGTCAATCTTTGAACAATATTTGACAGGGAACACGCCGACAAGGGTCATAATGTTATTTTTTGTTAAAATATAGTGAAATAGAAGATTATTTTGTTTAAATTGTTAAGTAATAACTGCTAAGGTTGTGAAGGCAATGCTTAGATTAACATGGTATTACCAAGTTGTTAGTTTGTTTGAAATATTTATGTTCCTAGATTTAGCTGAGTGCCTATATTGTAGGGCCTATATTGATATAAGGAAAAATGAAAATTTATCATTCTTGATACTTGTCAGTACACATATATACGCATGCGCATGCTGTCGCGTATTACCTACGCGATAAGATTCAAACTCGTGAGTGTGGGTTGAAGACGCGGCAAGAGTCAAATTCGTAAGTGTCGATCGAATTACGGGTAGGTTATAATGTATTATTAACAAATGAGAAGAGAGGCCGCAATTTATTCGGGTTTCACTTGACTTTGCTTAGCGCGGCCGAATCAGACAGACGTTTATTTGTACAGTAAGTGTTTGACTAAATTTGGTAAGTGATTTCCATATATATATCATTTCTTGTGCCTATTTATTTGTGTACTTTGTTACCAGTGTCCTTATAATACTATAAAGCCAGATGTAATGATCGCTGCGGTGGTCTAAAACCAGAACGGTAGAGTAAAATCGATAGAATAGCGAGCAGTCGTTATTGTTGCTTATCAGAATCAGCCTCAGGCTCAGGCTGGCTCAGGCTGGCTCAGGCTCAGGCTCAGATATCAGTTCAGTATCAGTTCAGTATGAGTTCAGTATCAGCTCAGTATCAGTTCAGTATCAGCTCAGTATCAGCTCAGTATCAGCTCAGTATCAGCTCAGTATCAGCTCAGTATCAGTATCAGTATCAGTTCAGTATCAGTATCAGTACCAATATCAGAACCAGAAATCAGACCAAGTTGAGAGGACAGGGAAGGCTGTAAGGGGAGGTTGGAGGCCTTTTTCCAGGGTCAGTGGACCCGCCAATCAGATATATCAGTTGGGCTTGTCTGAGGACTTGCATGTTCAGACATCAGTGGAGCTTGTCTATGGACTTGCTCATTCAGACATCAGTTGAGCTTGTCTATGGACTTGCTTATTCAGACATCAGTTGATCGGTCAGTGGACCCGCTAATCAGATATCAGTTGGGCTTGTCTGAGGACTCGCATGTTCAGACATCAGTGGAGCTTGTCTATTGACTTGCTCATTCAGACATCAGTTGAGCTTGTCTTTGGACTTGCTTATTCAGACATCAGTTGATCGGTCAGTGGACCCGCTAATCAGATATCAGTTGGGCTTGTCTGAGGACTCGCATGTTCAGACATCAGTGGAGTTTGTCTATGGACTTGCTCATTCAGACATCAGTTGAGCTTGTCTATGGACTTGCTTATTCAGACATCAGTTGATTGGTCAGTGGACCCGCCAATCAGATATCAGTTGGGCTTGTCTGAGGACTCGCATGTTCAGACATCAGTGGAGCTTGTCTATGGACTTGCTTATTCAGACATCAGTTGATCGGTTAGTGGATCAACTGAAATCAGATATCAAGATGGTTCGCTTGTGTAAAGCGGCACTAACAGTAAATCAGTGAGACAATATGGCAATATTTTACCTGCGCGTGCAATATGGGTATTGCACATATCGTGATATGTGCAATACCTATATTAGTAATTCGCTACTGCTTGATTAAACTGTTCCGTGAAAATAAGCAGTTCGCGACACATGCTAATACCAGTGTAATACTGAGCATAATTAATAAATTGCCATGCACATCCAATCAATGCAATCTATCACAAGTCGTGTCTGTGGTCTGGCCAACTTGTCAACTCATTTGCCAATCTTAACCAAATAGCAAAAACAGTATAAAAATCTGTTGGGTGGTTAGTGGTTTAGATATAGTTAACGAGAAAAAGACTGTCTTTTTCTAGTTAACTTAAGAGAAAAAGACTTTATTTTATAATACCCATGTACCTATATACCATCAAGTGGATTTCTCTGTGATAAACATATATATTTCGCTCTAAAAATCTATTTCGGTTAATAATAAAAACAATAACAAACAACAAATATAATACTTCTGTCATTACCGGATCCCAAATTAAACTTACGAATTATTACGATCGCTTAATCAAAATCAAATTCAAATACGAGCCCATAAATCAGTAACGCGTGTGTGATTGATGAATTTAATGCCGGAATTGATATCGACTTAACAGATCTTAACATTTCCGCAACATTTAACACCGATTGAGGAAACACTTCACGCTCTTCAATTATAGAATCGATTGTAGCTAATCAAAATGTTTTTACACAAGAAGGTTAAATAAAACAAATATTACCGTAACACTTTGATGGTTGAGTCACGCAAGCAAGATTAAAATGTTCGATTCGTCTGTAAACTTTAGGGGTAAAGATACAACCATTAAATTATACCCAATTAATATTTCAGAACAACGATGTATTTCAGCTCTTAAACAACTCTTAGTCAATAGTCAATACGCAAATTTAAATGATATAAGAAAGTAGCTGGTGCCTTGCCCTAATTTCTGTTAACCCCACATATACCTGCACATTTAAAAAAAAGGATTTTAGATTTTAGACTCATTTTAGACGCATTTTGGAAAGGAGAGTGAACCCCTGTAACCAGTAAATTGGAAGCAAAATCTCAACGCGGATAAATTTGCGGACACTAAGCTAGTAAAGGAATATACCTAAAAACATATAGAGCGGATGGCGTTTTTTTAAATATATTATAAAGGGTGACAATCAGGCTGACGGTCCACTTGATGGTAGGTGGTTACAGTCACCTTAGGAGACAAGCAACACCAGAAGGATGCAGGTGCGCTCCCGACCCTGTAGAAATTTGTTTACGGCTCGCTTGGAGAAGCCCACATTGAAACCAGGTGGAACCTAAGATGATCCATCTTAGGTTTCTATGTACCTAAACCACTAACCATCCTAACCATCGAATGAACGGTCAGTCTGTCCGCCCTCCTTTCTCATCGTCATCATCATAATCTCAGTCGCAGGAAGTCCTCTGCTGGACATAGGCCTCCCCAATAATTTTCTATATGACCGAACAGAACCAGCCTGGATCCTTTTCTCATAAAGAAATGATATCCAAATGACTTATTTATAAAGTCTGTATAAAATTAGCTATATCGTTTAAACAACTTATTGTATTTATTATTATAATGACATAGCATTTCATCGCTAGGTTGGGTGGGTGCGATTATAAACCTCTAATTGGTTGATATGAAAGTGTATTATGCTCGTTGATATGTCATGATTGACAGCTGCCAATCAGGATCACGTGATCATAATGCCAGGTGGCGTGAAAAATATACCAGGGGAGGGATTATCTATCAATGAAATGCATTATGTCTATTTAGGTAACTAATGTTGCGTGAATTACGATGCAAGGTACCAGGTAAAGAAATATACTCGTAAGAATAATCCATTATTGTATATGTTAATGCAGTAAATCAGACTAGAAAAATTCTGTCAAGAGTGGGAAAGCTGCTGATTTTTGTGTATGTCTTATTTTTGTATTTCTGTATTCTTATTTATTTATTTATTACACATGTTTCACGAAAATATAAAAGAAAATATTTTCACATAAAAAATATATATTACATTCTTTGTTGTCCACAAGAGTACTCTTTATTGCACTAACTAGGGCCATATCCCACTGGCAATTAAATTGTATGTAAGAAAAATCTACTATGTCCAGCATGGATTTTATTAAGTATGTCCAGCGAGTAGGCGTTCAACTTCTTGGGCGTCTGATTTCCACCTGACCCTGACGTACAAATATTATATTAAAATAAGAATAACTTATTAAAACAGATGCAGGTGTTCATAAGGGAACAAAATAAAATCCACATAAGTACAAATCCAAAAAGTTCGCTCGGCCATAAATCACACGATACAAAAAACTATCTCGTTTCAGACAACGAAACAGCGCTTTAAGCTATAAATAAATCTTAATCAAAATAACAGTATAGAACACAAATTATATTACCTAAAGTAGTAATAAATCTGAAAATAATTACCTAATTTCTTGTTGTGCTACTTCAGGTGGTCGTTACGTGGGTATATGCCAGGGGCGAATGTAATCTTCATTATGTTGACCACATTGCATGTCTACTATTTTGAAAATTTCACTGCCTTACATTTGTAACTAAATCGTGCTGAGGCTGCAGTCTCAAGTAAAAGAATTTAGTCAACTTCCTGTAGATGGGTGTGGAGGCAAAGGACTAAGGTTACAAGTCTCTTTAGTGAAATCAGCGGCCGACAGATGATGTAAAAGATTTATTTAGCAATAAACATACAATACTAATAAATCTAATATAGCTTTATTAGGGCACACTGCGTACCGCAACGCAGTCATTAATATGGTAGGAGGCAGTAAACACCTTACAGGAGACCACCGCGAACATAATATATGGCTGTTGAGTTTTGGAGAGTGAGTAAGGTTAGGTATTCTTAAGAATCTGAAAAGATTTAGGATAGGTAAGTGTAGATTTATTAATTGAGTATGTAAGACATTTTTTTTTTTTCTTTTATAAGGCAGACTAAGAAAATAAGAAAAAGTAGCAAGCACCGTTTAAATAGATTTTTTTTCTACTATGGCCTAATGATGCACTGATTACAAGTATGTACCTCTGAATAAATTGAATAGAACTGCCTAAATTAACAATAATAAATCAACGTGTTAGCATAAATCAAAGTAACGTCAAGTCAGTTACCGCCACTGACAGACAAAATCACGTGAAATATTACTATAAAGTTTCACAAAATTGGTCTCGAGTCCTAAATTGCTTTTAATTGGAGCAAAAGAACGATAAAACGATTATTGGTATCAATCTCGAAATAGTCATGGGAAATTTTTGGTTGTTTCGCGATTTCTAAAGCGATTAGACCTCAATCAGACTGGATTTCTTGCAATTTTCATTGACTGGCAAATTGCTGAATCTCAAACATCAATCTGTAGAACAGATTAAGTGAAATTCAAGATAATCGTTTCACAATTAGAAAAAAGGCAATTTGTGGATTAGACTAATCTTCCGTTGAGTGTTAAAGCGTAGATTTGGAAATGCCCAATTTTAAGTAAACTCTATTTAAGTACGTATTTCTTTCATGGTGACCGGTACCAATCAAGCACGCGCCACTTTGTCCAACAACTGTACCTATAATTAAGAGACTACTAAATAATAGTATACTATGTAATCAAATCACTTATCTACTTAATACCCAAATATTTTATGTTCACATCCTTACATAAGACCACCGTGAAATAACAGCATGAGTGCTGTTTTGGTGAGGGATGCCAGAACCCTTATACTTAATTCTATTCTAATAAGTATAAAAACTTTCTACATCATTCTGGTGTCAGTTTTATGATCAGAATACTTACTGAAAATATATAAACAAAAGGGGATACCGCGTAAAAATAATATGTTTATTTCATTTGGATTAGTTGCAAAAAATATGTTCAATTTACCTAAATTCGTCTCGTGAGTAAAATGTTACTAAGCCTGTAATAAAAGTAGGATTGCCTTATTTTTCACTGGCTGATGCCCGCGATTACTCCGCGATGAAAAATACCTATTTTGTTACTATGTTGTTAGATGTTAGAATCAGACTCTGAATATTGAATGTGTAACAATTTTAGATGTATGTACTTGGGTACTTACTTATGTGTGAATTTTTGGCGGCGGTACTTTATTAACATCTAAAAATCTGATTGTACAAGAGTTAAATATATATATATATATATATATATTTAAAACCAATTGTGTGTTGACAAAAGGTAAGGTTAAATTAGAAATACAATGAGCAAATGTAACAGATATTTAAACAAAATAAAATCAAAATAATCATTAATAAAATAAAATTTTATAGGTATTTTCTATCACCTATTTAGTTTTAAAAATATTGGTTTGTTCTAAAGTTTGTTTCGTTATTACAAGAGACCCAATGAATACCTATACTCGTAAGTATCTATTTAAAAAGCGCTGCCATTTCAACCTAGGAACATATAATTATAAACACATTAAGTATAGTTACCATAATAATTTTGATATAATTACCTACTTATAATATCTTACGAGCACAAATTAGGTAATAAAAGAAAACTAGACGTTTATGTAAATTCGTTTCAAACATGGAATATCTTAGCAACGATGGCTTCCAGCGACATCGTGACGTGACAAATGACACTTTGTAATTCAACCGATTACCGATAGATGGCGGGACTCGTCCCTCTTAACCGTTTACTGAGGAATTCAGTAATTTGTGTGGGACAAATTGAGATAGCATTTGTGGTTAATTTTGTTATGTAATAGCTATAGTCATGATGAATAAGTTCATTCAAATTGTCATTACCTCCATAAACATAAAGTAGTAGGTACCTACTTATATGCCGGTACCGTCAGTACAATAATAATTTTACCTAATAGGTATCTACTAATTATACCTAAGCTAATGCACGAATGCACGAATTGATCATGCTTTATTTCTTTCGGCTTGTTATGACTTATTTTTCATAATAAATTATCTTAATTTTTTTTTTCTTAATCTTACGTCGGCAGCACACCTAAAGCACCTGTGGCGTTGCTTGTATTATGGCGACGGTTGCCACCATCAAGTTGACAGTCAACCTTAAAATAATATCGAATAATACCTACGGTTATAAATTTTCACTGCATTATATTCGCCTCAGATTAAAGTTTATGTAATACCTACATTAATAATTTATAATTTATATTATGAATGAATTATGAGTACGCAAATAGCAATCTAAATTTTTGGATTCTTTTATGTATTGCCTATGTACTATAATGTAAAGCTTTTTCTGGGTCTGATTTTTTTCTGAATTTACTGGAAGAGTATATTAAATGTAATAAGGAGGTCTGTAGTGTATACATACTCCTTTCATTTATTAAAATATTAAGAAGTATTACGTAAAATTAATGCTTCACATAAGAAATATTTATATTTAATATATTTTATTGAGCAAATAAAGTCTCTGCAAGGGAAATAAAACGAAGATAAAATTTTGCAATCACTATATTTTTATGTTTATGTATAATACGAATATGTCGAAGAGCAATACAAAAAGAGCAATTTGAAAATTTTAAGAAAATGTTAACCACTACATAATGTCTTTCATAAAATAAAGTTTTAATGGTTTAATTTTAACTGTTTTGATTAAATATAAACAATGTCCAACTTTATTCACCTAATGTTACCTTATCTCTTAAAATTTTTGTGTTTATATAAATTTTCACAGAGCAAGCCCTTTTGTATTGCTCATCTTTGTAAAAGAACTAGCCTCGCAGATTAAAGTCTTAACATTAACTAATTAGTTATTTACAGAAATATACATAGAATCTATAAACTATAACTTATCTATATAAATTTACAAAGGTACATTCAATTTGAACATGTTCAGAAAGTGTCATAGCCACTGAATTTGGAATGAATGAAGCTTAAAAACTAAAGGTAGGTAATACTTTTCGGTAACTTTAGTTAACAATAAACTAATCTAAAACTATCACAATAAATATATCTCTCAAACGTAACATTAGTGATAAACTAAATATTCAGTCTTCTTACAACAAAATAAACTCGGAAGATACCAAATACTGAATGTGAGGTGAAGTTTAAATTTAAACAATTTTAACGCAGTTTTGATTACCTATAGATATTAACCTTTAACTAGGTGGATATGGGCTACGAGAAAAATACATAATTAAATTGTTCTAAAACATGAAGTATCAGTCAAAAAATATGGATAGATCTTTGGCAAAATGAAAATTAAAACAATTATATACAATATAATTATGAAGTATTTAACGTTTCATAATGTCTTCTATAGAAAATCCTAAAGTTTTCTTGGGCGATTCTATTGGTGATTGGGGAATTTGTTCAGGCAGTTGATTGTATTGTTGAAACGATGGCGATGGCTTCTGAGAAAGATCCAGCAAAGAGCTCTCCGCCGACTGACTTGTTGAAGAAACTTCTTGGCATCCCTCGAGATGTTCCAAATGCTGCTTGTTCGCTTCGCTGTGTGTTAGTAAATGTGTTTTGAGATTGGACCGTTGGTTGAAACTCTTGTTGCAAACGGGACATTTGTGCGGAGACTCCTCCATGTGCAGAATTTTGTGAACAGCCAGCGTCCGCGATTGGCAGAAACCCTTTCCGCACTCTGTACACTTGAATGGTTTCTCCTTTGAATGGATATATCTAGAAAAATAGAAAAGAAACATGAGTTCTAGATTATCGCTTATTCGTTGAGAGAGGTGAGAAGGAGACGTACTCAAAATAAACATACAAGCTGATATCAATGGCTCAATAAGGCGTTGAAATAATGAGCGTTTCGAATGAAAATTTTGGTGATTCTACATTACGGACACATTAGATGGGTAATGAATTTGAGAAAAAAAAAGTTTGTCTCGTAAAAGCGAAGAAATATAAGGTGTAATTTGTTCGAAGGCGAAGCAGGACAGATATGGAGATCGTAAAGAATCAAACCGGTTATAAGAGAAGCGCGTGCGACCGCCGTGGCGCGACCTCACAAAAAGGTTTACTCTTTTTTTATATACCTTTATAAAATACACCTTATATAGCTTTGCTAAAATAATGCAAAGTTGTCTAAATTCACTTTTGTGAATTAAAGTATCTTCTTTTTACAAATAAAAATCCATGTGTGGAGGTGTGTATGTTCCCTGTGGATTTCAATACCGCTCAACCGATCATTTTGAAATTTTGCATACCTACACATTAACGGGGATATAGAAAAAGACATACACCCAGAGAAAAAAATCACGGGCAAAAGCTAGTCGGAAATAAAATGAGATTTCTCACCTGTGATCTCTCAAATGGTCCTGTCTTCTGAAAGCCTTTCCGCATATGTCACAGGAGTAAGGTCGTTCATCAGTGTGCGTCCTTTCATGGATTAGAAGGTTGTATGACTTTGTGAATTGACGATGGCAATATTTGCAGATGAACTGCTTTTTAGGTCTTGTGCCTGGAACGCCAGGCGCTCTAACAACTGGTGGGCCTCTTCCTGGCATTCTCTGAGCCAGGACTCCAGGGTACCGTAACGTGTGATGATACAACGCTGCGTTTCTTATCCAATGGTTGACGATCATGGCGTGGTAAGGCGCTGTTGGCGGTAGGGTAGCGACTTGAGCTTGCATGTAGGCTGACATGGGGTGTGTGTAATTCGGGACTGGTACTTTTTCGTAGGAAAAGGGTGGCCTAGGGTATGAAGGGTAAGGATGGGGTCCGGGGGCAGTCCAGCCGGGTTGATGGCGGGAAGTCACAACGGCCGGGGGTGTGTCGTCGGTGGGTGTGTGAGGTGGAGTTGGTAATGGAGGAGAAGGCCGTTCAAGCTTCACTAGAGCTTCGACTGCTTCTATTGGGAAATCCGGGGGATAACCTGCAATAATAATTACAAAATAAGTTTATACACTAAAAAACTTTACTGCAAACAAAGTTTTTTAGTTAAAAATTAATGAATTCTTTTTGAAACTAACAGCGTATGATTCATTAAAAATTATCTTTCAGCCTGCACGTTATGTAGGCGTAATAAAAACAAAAACAGGTCATCGTAAAGTATTTTATCAGTTTCATTTTATTGATGCCTTATTTTAACACAATTTTACCTAAATATTATTTACACTAATATTTTACTGTTAAAAAAATATTCTAAAACACAAACAAAAAAAATCTAAACGTTTCAAAGAACAGTCTTCTAAAATTCAAATAAACTCACTTTGTTCTGCTTCTAAATGTTCATCGTCTTCTTCAATATTGATGTCGTCTGAACTGTCAACACTGTAAGGTTTGTCCTCCATATTCAAACTTTCCAATCATAAACTAAACACTAGGGCACTGTGTTCTTTATACACTTCGGCGTCACTGTGTCCGTTTGTGTCGTCACTATGAAACTGGTTTGTAACTGACAACCGGCTTGTGAGAGCTCGCGGAGCGTTATGAGTTTGTGTGCGTTTGGCTGGCGAGGGGTCTGTGTTGAAAGTGGTACAGGGTGTGGTGGGGGGGCGAGGGGACTGAGGTTTCATCAAAGTGGCCGGCGCGATCAGCGCCTGTGCTGGCTCCCGTAGCAGCAATGCGCCTCCCAAGAGGCGGAGCTTACCGCGCACTGCCTTCAGAATCGATCGGTGGTAATCGCGAATTGCTCATTCTCAGTACACAACTTAATGTGATATGGTTTCAATTCGGAACAAACTCTATCTCAGCTAGAACCATGTAACAGTGGGCCGGTGAGGATATGAGACGTTTCGCTTTTGAGCATTGAATGCAAATTTTTTGGCGACACAAAGCGTTCAGCGTCCCTACTATAAAGCTATTAGGTGAACGGATTGCTCTGTTAATTGCGTTTCGTGGGCATGTCTTTGTGCTGACTTTGGTACGAGACCTTTGTTCGGCTTTGCTATTGCTGAGCATGCATTAAAATGCCGCTTTGATAGACAGGTACGTAATTGAGTATACATTAATAATGACAGTGAAAGCTGATTTAGTCTTAGTGTAGACACGTAGACACATAATGATGTGTTTGTTAGAAACAGTTTGAATAGGTAGATAAAACAGCTGATGATCGTAGGTAGGATTCGATGTAAGTAGATAACTACGAACTGCTGATTATAATCTAAGACACTTAGGTAATTATAACATCAATAACATAAATATCTTCCTAATATTAATTAATGGCAGGTAAAAAATTCAAGTTTTGTTTGGAATTCCAAAAAGAAAATTTCTATCTATTTTAGGAATTGCCTACCTACTTTAGAAACTGTTTTCATTTGGGGTGTGTGCATTGTTTCTACCTCATTGTTGTCTAAATATGTCGGCCAAATCAAGCCCATCACTGAAGTAGCTTATAGTGTGCTATAGGTAATATATATTAATATTATATATTATAGCAATGCATATCACGGTATATTTTCTACAGTAGATATATTTATATTTTTAAATGACCATACTCGCAGGAACAAACTGACTATCTTACGGAGGAACGGTTATACTTTGAGATATCAGAACTCAGACTTAATGCGACAGATTCTAGACTATTCCTAGTAGGTACAAAAATACATTATTTTAATTATTTTTCTTTTGAAAATAAATAAAGAAGCAAAAATTAGGACGACTTCCTAGAAAGGAAAAATATTTATTTAGTGACGAGAATGACAAAAAAACAACTAAACCTTCCTAATTTCTCTTAAGATACTCCTGTAGGTACCTAACCTTAATAGGTACCTACTTAGATGAATGATTGATCTAATAAGCCTTAATACGTCTATAAATTGTTAAAATTTACGAGTTAATGGACAACTCGCCCGAATTTATCCGAAGCATAAATTGGGCAGAAGTTGGGCGAGAGTAAAGCATAAATTAAACATCGATGATTATTTCATATTTTTACTATAACATAACTAGTACTTACCAACCTACTTGCTATTAAATAAGTAGCTAAGACAATATTAGTATACCTACCTACTAAACATTCGGAAACATACCTACATGGAGTTTAAAATACTTTTACAATGACTCATTGTAGGTAATATCAATACTTTATACTTACATACTTAGGTATAATAAAATCGTAAACGAGCCTTGTCTGTTCATTAAATATTTTTTCCAAAAAACAATTTGTACACGTTGTACCTACTTATACTTATTAGAGGTCAAAAAGATGGTTTTACAATTTACGTCAGTTTATCTGTAGGTACACGCTAATTTTAGAAATGGCTTGACTGATTTGGATTCGGTTTTCATTTTATGTATTTTATGTAGGTATTTTATTTTATGCAAGCTTTCTGTAACATTTAGTGTTTGTTTTATTAGAATAGGTTTACATACAAAAAATAACTTTTTTCGGTATGTATTCGGTATGCTTGTAAGAAAACGTACAAAAACCGCGCGTACAAAGTTGCGGGCACAAGCTAGCATGTAATAGGTAAGTCAGTTAATAGTCACAACAGTTAATTAGATAAGTCATAAAGTTAATGTAAAAGCAAAGTTACTTCATTAAAGCAATAACTTTAATAAATAAATAAATAAACGTGTAAGTACTTGGGAAATACCGAATTCGAAAAATCTGTAGTTATATTACCAATATTTCCGATTGAAAAAAAAAAAAAAAAAAAAACTTACTTACACCCAAGTAAAAAATCTATTATCTATATGTCCTTTGTTTGTGAAATAAGGTCGGGGTCACTTATCTGAGTCGGTAAGATGTAATGGTAGCTTTTGTATACTCGTATTCTACGTACCTACCTATCTGTTATAAATTATAGTAGGTAGGTACCCACTTGAATACTTGATACAAATGTGTCCTTGTTTCAATTTTGCTACACAACATACGTGGCCACACCATTCAAACACGAGTACAAGCAAATATCAGGTGGACGAACCGTCATATGACACGCGTCGGCGCCCTTTGTTAAATGATCAAACGCGCCGCTCAGCAAACACAAAACTACATTACACATAACATTATAAAATCAGAAATTGTCGATGTAATTTAAAGGCTATTTTCATCGCCTCACGTGTAAATATGTCTTGTTACAGCTATTGTAAGTTAAGGCCTTTTGTGATTGACATATAAAGCCCGCTGCGTTTTGCTATTAGACACCTCATTGAGTGGAATCTCTTCAACATTATTGTAAACCACAAGCCAAGTCTGTGTTATGTTATGACTGTGAGCCAAATTGAATTACAAATCAAGGTGTTGACATTTTTCTTTAATTTATGTTACCCGTGTAGTAGGTATCTAGAGCTAATAGTTTCCTTTCAAATTGAGGGCACACTGTCCGAGCAAGTGAAGTCAGTAATATGTAGGTATTTGGGAGAATTCGTTGTTTAAACATACTATAATACAATAATGCGAACAACCGAAGACACTGTAACGCAAGACATTCGCAGCACTTATTGAAAGCGCAAAAATAATAAAACACAAGCTAGCAAACAAGGATTTAACCCGGAAAATGTCACATATTCTGCATTAATTAAGCCATATAAACTCAGCAGCCCATCAGATAGCAGAATATCTACAAGTGGACACTTATAACAAGTTTAAACAATATTAACAACAATAAATAAACAAATCAAACAGTACTCAAATATCAAAACTAAACGAAGTAAACAAAAACTTTAATTATAAACTAAAAATAACCTTAGAGATAAAATCTAAATATTATTGTTACAAATACTATATCTATAAGTACCTTTGTGACTGACACATCTTCAGGGTTATAGACTATATATAGTGTTATTATTTAAATGAATTTTGGTATAAAAATAGTTTAAACCTTGTGTAAGAACATCATCGATGAAAAATATAGATCAGGTGAACTTTTTATTTTTAGGGTACACTGAGCAAAAGCCAATTAATTCATCTTGCTGTAACTAGCAACCCGCCGCCGGCTTCACACGGATTTGAAATTTTCAAAAATCATTTTCTTTGCTGATGCTTAAGTATGTTGTAAAACAAAATTAATTTTCAAATTTCAGCTTTCTAGACTTAGTAGTTTTGGCTGTATGTTGATATTCTGGAGAATCGCTTTTTTAAGTAGGTATAGATTTAGACAATGTAGACAATGTAGACAGAAGTGAAGACTTGAACAATTACGTGTTTATTTCTTGAATCGTCAGGAAATATTTTATTTTGCAGGTAATAATTTAAAATGAAGTGTTTATTATAAACTACTACTACAAAAAATACTACCCACTACCTACTAGTAAAGAGTTGCTAAGCTCTCAGTATCTCCTCTATACTGAAAATGTTGACGACCTTTTTGGAATATCACTGGCCGCTTGCTATTTTTATTTGAAATTACTGTGTTCTTTTATAATTATCAACAGAAGTGTCGGTTACGGTAACAGTGTCGCGAGTTCAATGGTTTTTTCCCATCTCATAAATACCCAAAGCGCCTAAAGAAGTTTTCACTTCAAAAATTAATTGAAGTAGGTACTAAAGTTTTTTTTTTTTAATATGAATTATAATTATAAACTATAATATTCTACAACTTGCAAAGGGATGTCTGAACAGAACGCCGACGGGCGACCGCCATGCGCCATAACCTCCTTGCTCGGCGCCTTAATAATAACGCTTTTTTGTTTGTTGATTTAAAATGTTTCTTTTATTGTTGTTTTTTTTTTTCTTAAAAAAAGAAAACAGCTGATGCTAGTTTAGTGTCATGGAAAAACTTATAAACTATTATATAAAAATTAGGCCCTACATAGGTAGGTACTTAGGCATAGAATTACAAACTGTTACTGTTACTATTTGGTATTATTCCTATTTTCTATGTAGGTACTTAGGTAACGACCTATATAAATATCATTGACACAACAAATAGTTGGTTTTACTTATTTTATTTTAAATTCTTACTTTACTGTTTACAGAAAAAAAAGAAAAGAAAGAAAGTTACAAAGTAAAAGAAAAAAAAAAACACAAATTTCAATTTTATTATCTTTTTATTTGCTCGGCCTTTACCTACTCGTACAATAAATACAAATAGTAAGAAAAGTAATGTGACTTGAATATTCCTTATTTTGTTACGCTAGCCAAACAAAGCTACGAAAGCAAAAAAATAAGTATATTAAGGTCATATTGTTTTCATTAATAAACAAAAGGCACTGACGTGCCGGTTCTGCCACCGTTTCCCTTTGTAATATTGTCGGCAGTATGTTTTAATAAATATTTAGCCTACCTGCTTACTTACTCCGTTTATTTTCTAAGAAGAACTGTGTATGCAATTTTGTGTCTGATTTATTTTGCAAGCATATATTTTGTTACATATCTAAATGCACATTTTCCTGGGAACTTACCTAAAATATAGCAAAATTTAAAGATTAATTTTTCGTTGTCAATGTTTCGATTATAGTATAGCCAATGATGTCCAAAACATGGTAGAAAAATATCGTTAAGTTGAGTACAGACTCACCTTAATCACTCAATTAACTTACTTATGAAACCGAACCGCTCATAGGTAGGTATTACTCACTTTTTTCAATGAACGAATTTGTGTAACATTGTAGTCCTCTATGCAAAAAATTTACTAGTTTTCATTATCTTATATCTTATGTTCTGATTGTTTTTTTTCTCTTTTTAATGTCATTCTAAAAACCAAAGCAAGGCCATCGAGACAGCTCCAAGAACATAAACTAACTTCAGGGCTTCATAATTTTTTGTTTTAATAAAATAAATAGTTCATACGTATTCTACTAGCGCAACCATTTATAAAAAGGATCATAGAATTCTTAAAAAGTTAACCACTTTTAGAGTAATCACATGTTGTCAAAATGCTTTCCAGTACCGTGAAACGGATAGCGACCTTTTTACGTCTGAAGGAAAAGAACTGTGATTCATAATCACTCGGTATTGTCAGTTTCCTTGGCTTTACATTTCACATGAGATCTCAAAATCCAAAGAATTCCCCATTTTAATGAAGAGTATAAAGAAAATAATAGAAAGGAAACAACAACTAAATGATCACTGACCTACGATATCAATAGACTTCATATAAGTCAATGTCACTGACAGTGAGAATTACATAGAATACGGTCGACCATTCGCAGGAAAGTTACATAATAAGAAAAGAAAATGCTCGAGTATGTTCGTCTGTAATACGAGTAGTAGTACCCACTTAGATACTGTATCCTTAGCAAATACTCATTTTACATTGAATCTTTCGCTTCCGTTCGATCTTCGCGACGAAAAATAAAAACAACAGATAACAGAAACAGAACAATTCACAAGTAGTCAAAGATATGGATTCCAAGTAATACTTATAGGTGTAGATAATCGATAGCACATCAATGACGCCGACGATTGATAAGAGTGGATCAGAAGTGCCGACATACATTACGGTAGCTGTTATAAATGAGCAATTGATAACATTTTTATTCCATTACGTTTGATGTCACCGATGATAAATGAGTTTGAAATTGCTATAGAATTCCTTTTGAATTTATAGAAATTTCGACAAAGATCGCTCGCTGCTCTTCCTCCCTATAATTTTGCGTCGTTTTTGAATCAGAAAAATAACCAATCTGTGCGAGTGCTGTATTAAACTTCATCACCGCAGCCGTAGGATGTCCACTGCTATGCATAGGCCTTCCCCATAATTTTACAAGAATTCCCCATTTCTAGCTTTCCCCATAATTATTGGAAAATTAGCAGATAAATATGTTGATGTCTACTGTAAATATGGCAAGACCAGTCGGAAAAAAGGGACTATCATGACGTATTAACGGAGAACGGAAAAAACGTTAAACTTAATTTTTTGCAATAAAAATGCAACTTCGTGTACGGTTTTTTTTACTCTGTCATAATTTAATAGCTTTCTAACAAAAAGAAATCTGGTTCAACTCAAATACGACAGTGTCTGGACGCTTGCTAAGTTGACTACCTATTGATATTGATGCGTCACAAAGTCCATTAAAAATCTTAATTCTTAAATAAAAACGGTTTTTTTTCTAAATTTTTTGTCAACTTTTATTGATTTTTTATTTACGATTTTTTTTTTGTTTTCCGCCCTGTCCAGGTTGTATTTGCATTATTGTCGGCTCCACACTGTATATTATTTATGTAAGTTTCATACAATAACGGATATATCCTTAATAAAAAGTTTGACCTACAAATGTACCTATTTTATCAACGCTATGGCGTTCAGCATAGCCTCAGCGGCATTATCATAGTATAAAGACACCAATAAAAACAACAGTCCATGACAAGTCTATTGTGACAGTTGTTATCGGAGCGGGCGTCGATCATCGGAGTCGCCGGCGGTGCAAGTATAAAGCTATAAGAGAATTTTTTTATGCTGTGAATATTCCAGTAGGTTTCCTATGGGAATAAGAATATTGAGGCAAACATAAACTACTGAACTCGGCACTAGTACGGACGCGTTCTAGTGCCGAGTCCTTGTGTAGTAGGTTAGGATCCCACACATATGTGCATTTGCATCGCATGCAGCATAGTCATCTGAAGATTTCGCCCCTCATAAAAAAAAGGTTCGCTTACAGAGGATCGCCGTGAAATAACAACACGTGTATTCACGATAAGTGTTTACAGACCCCTATCTCCTCTCCTGGTCTCTTAGTTTTCATACTGTCAGGGTCGGCAGCGCATTTGAATCCCGACTGGTGTTGTTTATATTCCCTCGTAATTATATTTTAGCTACCTATCATTAATTGAATCGTCAGGTTGCAAAAGAAAACGCAAGCTAAATCTGTGTACAACTGTATCGACCTTAATTTAATATCGAATTTCTATTTTGATCATTTTAATACTAGAAAATTACTTAATCGGCTTTCCCGCCATCGCTTGTGGCTTGTAACAGCACTTATGATGAATAGCGGCGGCTAATGTGTTGCTGTTGTAACTTGTATAATATAATGGATCCTTCAGTCTAATCAACGTATTATAGCCAGAAGTGGTTTTCAGGTGATAATATCTACTGTTACAAATAAAGCCGAAACACACCTGTTAGGTGTGTTAGGTGGCTAACACACGTTGGCAAGACAATTATAAAAACTTTCTTTTTCGAGAAGGATTTTTTCAATTTACATTTTATTTAATTTCATTTTATATTGTTTTATTTCATTTAATGGAATAACGGAATTTTCGAATGCATAGGTTCCAAAAAAGAGAAAATAATTCCCAGAAAAAGGAATAATGATTTTTTAGTAATATAGATACTAGTTGGAGCCAGCAACTTAGTCTGCCCAAATGGAGCCAGAAAATGAAAAATATAACACATGAGAAAATATTATATGAGTATTATAACGTTGCTGTGACAACAGTGGCGCCGCCATGGCGACTAGCAATTGACACAATGACTGCGAAACGCTGTGTACCACATGTGTACCATGCCACTACTACGTCTATGTCAGGGGAAAAACCTATTCGATAGAAATTGACTTTCAATCTCACGAACCATTTCGTGAAATCGAAAGTCAGCTACTAAGTAACCCTTACCAGTTACCAGCGGAGAAAATTACCATTATTACTGTCAAATTTATGCACTATTTATTTACTTGTCAACTTAAAAAAAACTTGAAAGATTTCATTCATAAGGACACTCTATGGTAAATATTGACCTACGATTGCAACCAACAACAGTGTGTAATTAATTTTTAAAATTGACTCTAAATACTTCGTTTTAAGAGTTAATTTTGTTTAAAATATAAAATATGATTTTACAATAGGGATAGAATAAACAAAACCGTCACATAGCATGCTCTAACGCCACTTTAGACCACCCAAGAAGATGTTTTTGCAAGTCTTGAATAAGCAGCAGCCGGCTGTATATGTTGTTTAAAACAACCTTTGTTTTCAAGAATAAATATAAAACTTACTTTCTTTATTAATGTTAAAAAATATATATTTATTCATATACATATTTATTCCAAATAACGTCGCTTATAATACAAGCAACACGTCATGTGCTGCAAGAACGCTACCGGCTAATAATAGGATTAAGGATAGGAAAGGTAGAAGATAATGGGTTCACGCATCCTTACTCACTCACCGAAACACAACAGCACACATGCTGTTATTTCACTGTGGATTTCTGTAAGGGGGTCGTTACTGCCGTCAGACGGCTGCACAAGCGAAAATACAGTGTGCCCTGTCACTCAGGATCCTCCTTGACTGCCGAGGAAGACCGCCGATAGGTTTTAGTGGGTATAACACCCTCATTAGGGGGAGGGGAGTCCCACATAACCGCACCGTCTCCCCGGACTGTGTGTGTATGCGTAACACATTTCCTAGCGTCAAAAAAGGTATAAATCATATAATAACATAGGTATTATATTATAGTCCCATTGTTGGGCACAGGTTTTTGAGTTTTTGAAGAGGTAGGTATCATTATTTAAGAAATACTTATTAAAAATTACATAAAAATAATTAATTGTTATACAACGCCACAGAATACCGTATTATTACAAGACTAGGTACGTTAATGTATTAAAAGACGGTTGAAATTTCGACAATTTTTGTAAGTATTTCCTTTTAAATTGTATAAAGAAACATAAGTGCCCTTGGAGAAGCTTATAAGAGGCAATAAATTCGCAATTTTTTTCACTTCTTAATGTATTACAATTAAACCACACCAATAAACCACAATCCACACTCACAATTGGAACTCACCAATGGAACTCACAATTCGTTGCATTCAGAAGTGTGGCGACAAAACACTCGTTGCTTTCATCACATCGATACCTGATTACATGAGATTAATAGCAGCATAATGTGACGCAATTTCATGCTATTCGCACTCCAATATGTTTCTAATCGATGCTACTCGAATACGCAGACCACACACCGTTTAAAATTACATTTATTTCATACCGATTTTTAACATTGGTACTCTATTATCATATGCCATTTGGCAATTTTTTTTTTCGAAACTTTTTTTTGGATCTCATGTGCAGCTGATGTGGTAAAAATATCTAAAAATAGGTACATTGTGTTGTAAATTCTTAATCTATAATTATAGCTGTATCTTCTTATAGCTGGCAATGAGTTATTTCCTACTGATCTTTCCTACATATACCTACTTGGTTTTTTTTTTGCATATGAAAAGTCCATTGACTAAAAAAGATCGATTTCAATCATTAGATTCATTTAAAGTCGATTTGTATTAATCTCCTTTCATTATCTATTGATAGTTTTTTTCGTATACAGAACGTAATTCTCCAGCTTGTAACTACAGCATTTCGCTTTTTTGGGTTGGGGAGCTATGATGCCACAGACTGTCACACAGATATACAGATACACGGGTTTAATTTAAACACCCCTCTTTTGCATCGGGCGTCGGGGGTTAAGAAATGTTCTGAATTATTTCAACCCTCGGTGATGATTCAACTATTAAACTTTGCTCGAATATCTCGTATATTTAGTTATATATAACATCTATTTCAGTTAAAACTAATTCGAAAATCCTAAACACTGCAGAAAGATCACGATGATCCTTCTCGTTGCAACGAACACGTCAATAATAGTTTCCTTGTAAAGCAAAGTATTGAATATTTGAATTTAGACGTTATTATGTAACAAATAAGGATCTTTGTTCAATGTTCAGCGTTTCTTAAATGTATCACAAATTGTATACGCCAATGTTGGTACAATGTTTGTGTACAGAGGATCCCCTATTTGAACAACAAATTAGTTCCATTATACGCTTATAAACAAGGGACAAAGTTTCGTAGTGACTATATCGTGCGGGGCCTGTTGCATGCTGTTCTTCTAATGACAAGCATATCCTATCCGATATTCTTATTGTGTGGGAAACGAAGTATTGAATACTTATTCAGGATTAATTAAAAAGTTTAATTAAACGGGTTAAGGTTTATTATATCTGAAAATCTTAATTAATCTTGATTTAATTTTAATTTAGTTAAGGTTTCAATGTTTGTTTGTATGTAGGAGGTAATCTTCGAAAAAACTCATCCGATAAAAAAATCTATTCTCCCAATAGTTAGAATAGAATTTCCGGACCAGGATTAAGGATTCAGGATCCAGGATGGACATAAGCTAATTATTTTTCACGCAGGCAAAGCCGCGGGCACTAGCTATCTAAAATTAAAAATATAAGGCTTGGCAAAAGTATAATGTCAGGCATCAATGTATGACATATTTTGTCCAACGTTATATCTTTTATTCTTCAACGCGGACGATGTCGCGGGCACAAGCTAGTATTCATTAAGAAAAACTTTCTTATTCAAGAAAAACCGTAGAACACTTTTCGGATAGCTTTGTGGTACAAAGCCTAAGAATAAAATCTAAATTTTGAAAATTCTTATTAGTTATTTTTTTATTAAGACTTGCTGAACTTTTATTTTTTTATTAAGGTTACTGAACTTTTGAATTTAGTTTACTCAACCTAGATTCTAAATAAAGTTTTAATTTTTGGTTTTGAAACGAAAATGCAATTTTTACAATACAGTTAAAAATTCCATTTTTTTTCTATTTTTGGCAATTATAAGTAAAGGAAGTAAGGTTTGTCTCGATTGGCACGAATAACAAATTGACCGAGCTCTGTCCCTAATTTCTACTACTTGCCGCCAAGTAGGTACTTTGCTTTATTATTTTGCTTGTGTTAAAAATTATCCTTAACCTATGAAGGTCCACAGTGCTCTTGTAACCCTTACATAGTGTTGTTTATACTGTCCCCATAATAAAAAAGACCCTAACTCCCAGAATACTGAATCAGAGAGAGTCTAGGTTTTGTGAAAAGTGTTGTCTACAAAATTAAATTTAGAGACAATGCGCCTATGTTATTCTAATTCTAATATTATATATTAGATATAGATATCTGTATGTTATCATTTTTGTTATTAAAAACGGCTGTACATATATTATATAATTACCTGTCTTAACATATAATAGAATACTTTTCATCCTGTAAAAATGTAAGGTTCCTGAGGAACGTATAAAAATATTAAAAATTGGGCGCCACTGTCTCCGTGGCGGCGCTACGGTTGTCAGATTTCTGAGGTATTATATTTTTCATTTTTCAACTTGTAATTTAATAATAATATGTAACGTAGCGTTACTTATTTTATTTATTTTATTAGTTATATTACCTTATTTGTTTATTTATTTATTTAAGTATTTAAAAACTTATTATTTTTTTTAAATATATAGAATTGCATTTGACGTTCAATATTCAAAATTTTCAGTCAGAGAGCGTTTTTTTGTTTCTCTGTCGCTCGCAGAGAGCGGTACAGTTTTTGTGCTGATAATAGCCTGTATTTGCCAGTTCATTTTCTTTTAAAATTTTAATTATTCAGTTTTAAAATATTTATGTAAAAAACCCCGGTTTATAAATGGGGCTTTTTTTTTGTTATGGTTTTTTGTTTTGGTTTTTTGTCATTCATGGATTTAATTAGAGATATATAATTATTATATAATGAAAAAAAAAAAAAAAAAAAAAAAAAAAAAATATGTAACGTAGCGTTACTTATTTTATTTATTTTATTAGTTATATTACCTTATTTGTTTATTTATTTATTTAAGTATTTAAAAACTTATTATTTTTTTTAAATATATAGAATTGCATTTGACGTTCAATATTCAAAATTTTCAGTCAGAGAGCGTTTTTTTGTTTCTCTGTCGCTCGCAGAGAGCGGTACAGTTTTTGTGCTGATAATAGCCTGTATTTGCCAGTTCATTTTCTTTTAAAATTTTAATTATTCAGTTTTAAAATATTTATGTAAAAAACCCCGGTTTATAAATGGGGCTTTTTTTTTGTTATGGTTTTTTGTTTTGGTTTTTTGTCATTCATGGATTTAATTAGAGATATATAATTATTATATAATGAAAAAAAAAAAAAAAAAAAAAAAAAAAAAAATATGTAACGTAGCGTTACTTATTTTATTTATTTTATTAGTTATATTACCTTATTTGTTTATTTATTTATTTAAGTATTTAAAAACTTATTATTTTTTTTAAATATATAGAATTGCATTTGACGTTCAATATTCAAAATTTTCAGTCAGAGAGCGTTTTTTTGTTTCTCTGTCGCTCGCAGAGAGCGGTACAGTTTTTGTGCTGATAATAGCCTGTATTTGCCAGTTCATTTTCTTTTAAAATTTTAATTATTCAGTTTTAAAATATTTATGTAAAAAACCCCGGTTTATAAATGGGGCTTTTTTTTTGTTATGGTTTTTTGTTTTGGTTTTTTGTCATTCATGGATTTAATTAGAGATATATAATTATTATATAATGAAAAAAAAAAAAAAAAAAAAAAAAAAAAAAATATGTAACGTAGCGTTACTTATTTTATTTATTTTATTAGTTATATTACCTTATTTGTTTATTTATTTATTTAAGTATTTAAAAACTTATTATTTTTTTTAAATATTATGTAACGTAGCGTTACTTATTTTATTTATTTTATTAGTTATATTACCTTATTTGTTTATTTATTTATTTAAGTATTTAAAAACTTATTATTTTTTTTAAATATATAGAATTGCATTTGACGTTCAATATTCAAAATTTTCAGTCAGAGAGCGTTTTTTTGTTTCTCTGTCGCTCGCAGAGAGCGATACAGTTTTTGTGCTGATAATAGCCTGTATTTGCCAGTTCATTTTCTTTTAAAATTTTAATTATTCAGTTTTAAAATATTTATGTAAAAAACCCCGGTTTATAAATGGGGCTTTTTTTTTGTTATGGTTTTTTGTTTTGGTTTTTTGTCATTCATGGATTTAATTAGAGATATATAATTAATATATAATGAATCCTGGGTTTTATCCGCATTTTACATTCTGATGAGCCTTCTTCATTTTTCTCTGGTGACACTGATGAGCAGCGTGTTTTATTTTGCCGAGAAGGAAAACTATATTATTACATCCAGCCATTATTCATATCCAGCTAAGTTTTTAATTTTTATTAGCCGGATTTATTGAATCAAATATTAAATTTCATATATATGATAATAACGTACGGGCTCATTGGCGCCCAACTTGTTTTTTTACAGATAACATATATTGTTGTTACTGTAAAGTACGTGAAATTGTATATATATATTATCTTATTTATTTTCAATATTTGATTCACTAATTTTGTTGATTTAATTTTTGTAAGTTATTAATTTCTTCAATTTCCTGTTTTTTGTTGCAGAATGACATTTTAATTAATTTGTTATTTCAGAATGATTATTTCTTAATTTTCATTTTTTTCATGTTAATTTATTTTAATTATTTTAATAAATTATTAATATTTAAGATGTCATTCGCTATTTTGTTGTAACAGGCAAATAGGTTATTGACTTAATTTGTCACTATCGTCACAAATAAGATGTTGTTTTTTAAAAAAAAAGGAATTAGTATTTTCATCTAATTTTATTTTTATTAATTTTTTTAATTTTTCATATATTTTTTTTTTATATTTAAATTTTATTTATATTTTATATATTTTAAATTTATTTTAAATTTTTTTTTATTTTTTATTTTTTATATTTTTTAAATTTTTTTTAATTATATATTTTAAATTTTAAATATATAAACATATATTTTAAATAATATATTTCATATATTCATTTCAAATATTTTCATCTAGGCTCCAGACCTTTCCAGATGATTTGTATAATAATTATTTAGGTATTATAATACATAATATTATAATTCCTGATTATGTACATATTTACTTAATATTATTAATTCCTTAGTTATTCATTTATTTAGTTATTATTTAATTATTTAACTAATTAGTTTTTATTATACCTATAGAGCGGATTACAACTCTTTAAACAAGCCCTAAAGTTCATAAACAGAGCGGATTACAACTCTTTAAACAAGCCCTAAAGTTCATAAAGAGAGCGGATTACAACTCTTTAAACAAGCCCTAAAGTTCATAGACAGAGCGGATTACAACTCTTTAAACAAGCCCTAAAGTTCATAAGCAGAGCGGATTACAACTCTTTAAACAAGCCTTAAAGTTCATAAGCAGGGCGGATTATTAAATAAAATAATTTAAGCCTTGAAGTTATCGTCTAGTTATTTGTCTGGGCGTTTGTTATTATTAACAATGTAGTTCCTTTTTGTTTTTAAGGAATCTATTTTGTTTAAGTATTTTTTGGTTGAATGCTTAGTTGTCTGGGCGTTTTGTTCGCTTGGTGTTAATTGTTTCCTCTAGTTAGGATTCAGTTATGTTAATAATTAATTATTTTTTTTAATTTATTTATTTTTTTCTTTTTCTCTTTATACTCTTCCTCATTTATTCCTTAAACACTTCTGCTTTAAGGTCAGCAGTTTTATACTACTGCCCTATCTTATGCAAGTTACTTCTTCAAGAATATATCTTGAATTAGTTTTTTTGAAAGGAAACATTTGAGTACCACAACACAGTTTTAATAACTAGTGCTGCAATTCTCACTGTTAATAGTATGGAAGGTTTTATTTTTTGAACGTAGGATGAAAGTGGTAGCATTTGTGTATGGGCACTAAGAATTTTTTTTTATCCTATTAACGGGAAAAAAAAATTCTTCTGTAGGAAGAGGGGATATGTAACGTAGCGTTACTTATTTTATTTATTTTATTAGTTATATTACCTTATTTGTTTATTTATTTATTTAAGTATTTAAAAACTTATTATTTTTTTTAAATATATAGAATTGCATTTGACGTTCAATATTCAAAATTTTCAGTCAGAGAGCGTTTTTTTGTTTCTCTGTCGCTCGCAGAGAGCGGTACAGTTTTTGTGCTGATAATAGCCTGTATTTGCCAGTTCATTTTCTTTTAAAATTTTAATTATTCAGTTTTAAAATATTTATGTAAAAAACCCCGGTTTATAAATGGGGCTTTTTTTTTGTTATGGTTTTTTGTTTTGGTTTTTTGTCATTCATGGATTTAATTAGAGATATATAATTAATATATAATGAATCCTGGGTTTTATCCGCATTTTACATTCTGATGAGCCTTCTTCATTTTTCTCTGGTGACACTGATGAGCAGCGTGTTTTATTTTGCCGAGAAGGAAAACTATATTATTACATCCAGCCATTATTCATATCCAGCTAAGTTTTTAACTTTTATTAGCCGGAGTTATTGAATCAAATTTTAAATTTCACATATATATATATATAATAACGTTTCAAATATAATCAAAGAATGTCATAAAAATTTCGAAGCAGTGGAAATCCTTCTACTGAAACGATGGTGATCATTTCAATAGAATCATTCAGATAGAACTTTCTTTTAGCAACCTAGTTACTCTCCTAGCAATCTTCTCACTCTCCCAACAACCTTCCTAATCCCACAGCAACCTCCTCACTCAAGGAACTTTTCACTCGCAGAGAGCAATTTCTGCATCTGTTGATTCGCTTTACCGACGCGACGACACAAACCGTGATAAATAGCTAGGTTACATAGGTTATTTTAAGTTTTTGCTTGTAAGGGCCGAGCGCCCCAAATATGCCGGATGTTTGGTCAAACGTTTTCAAAGACCTCGGACCAAATCATTAAGGTCAAGTTAAGTATGAATTCTTGCCTTTCATTGATACTATTGCCATAACTACCTGTATAAGTTATATCTTAAGTAATTTTTTAATGGAGTCGTCGCATTAAAATTTTTATTATTTTGTATTTGCGCAAAGTGAAACTGAACTAAGAAAAATTGAGAACATTACAAAAAATCGTCCTAATGCACAAAAAAGGAACAAACGAGCGCATCCAAGCGGTACCTTTTAAAAGAATTTTATAATAGAGAGACAAAACTAACATCGTAAACATCTATTTTTCCTGCAATAAACTTATTTGTTCCTACCGTTGCAGTTCATTGTTAACTTCCGAATTGTAAAGTAATGTAGCAAGCGGCAATTAAAATAGGCGTCTTGTTTCTTAGCAAATCGGTTCGCCCCTTATTGCACTTTACCTTTTGCCAATGAACTCAATAGAAGTAGAAGTAGACGGATGTCTGATATTTTAATATATTTATTTATTTATTTATTCCTTCATTTAATAGTTAAAGAAAAAACAGCTATATATCTAACATATGAAATATTTGAATAAATTTGTTTCACTGTACCTTTTTAAAAGCGATTATCAATTCTAACGAACCTTGCAATTAAAATTCCTTAAGATTGATAAATTTTTAATGTAAACTGTAATACGACACAGAATTTTTTTCACAGTAATTCTTATATTTGAAACTTATTTTAAGAACTTTATAATATCCGGAATGAATTGTTGTATATTTTTTATTAAAAGATATCGGGCTTATATATCTGGAAAGTATATTTGTTACTTTCTAGTGTGTATTGTTCTGTCTCTGACTAAAAAAAAACGTCTAAATATCTCTAAAATAATTTGTGCATTTGTGATTTTACAATGAAACACACGTTCTAAAATAAAGGATACCCCGAACTAATTTCTTTTGTGTTAGCTTTTACTGTCCTTCTGTACCGTGCATATGTTTACAAGTTTCTATTTGAGACGGTTATGCAACGGTGTAAGTGAGCTTTTTTGGAGCTTTTGTCACAGTTTTATAACGGGTACTTTCATCCGTTCGTTACTCCAGTTATTACTTTGAAGGTACCGCTCACTATATCTACCGTACCTTAACAATTCCCAAAGAAAGCTGTACCTACTTACTAAGAAATCATTTTTTTCTATTAAAGCATTACCTACCTTAGTAAATAAAAACTCTACTTACCCACTGCTAAATAAATAACACATCCTACTTAATATTATAAATGCGAAATATATCTCTTTCACGTAAAAATAAAACTCTAGATAAAATTACTCTACGGATTTTGATAAAATTTGGCACACATATAGTTTACCTATAGGATTGACGAGTGATATAAGCATATAGGATACTTTTTTCCAGGAAAAGTTTTAGGCCCCAGAGAGATTGTCTAACAAACTTAATTTGCGGGTTTTCACGCAATCAATTAAGTATCAATTGACGATTAATTAACTAATTATTATCTTAAATAAATAGAATGATATATCTATCATAACAATAATTTAATACACTTAGATTTTACCATGATTTCAAAGATATGATAAAATAAAATGCAATTGTCAGATAAAATATTAATCAGAAATATTAGTTTAGAAAAATCATTTACAATTATCCAATGTCTGTGTGATAAGACGCGGAAAGTTTAAATTTTAATAGCGGGTCCCGTTGCATGCCCCAGATCTCGTTTTTGATATTTTGCTTTACTATAAAGTATTTTTACTAGCCATATTTTAACAATTATTTGTTAAATTAATATCGAACAAAGTATCTGCAGTCGATACACAACAGACTTATATAGGTAGGTATAGATAGGTAATGTTGTTACATATAGATAGGTACAGTGTAACTGGTCATGGATTAGCCATATTCTAGGTACATTAAATACATTTTTTTTTAATACACATTATGTGGTAGCCATTTTTTTAAGAAAAAAAGATAAGCATTATTATTTTCTGAATTTCTTTCAATACATTAGATATGAGGATATAACGAGTCATTCGGCGTATATTTTAGACAAAATTCAATCAGCCGTTTACTGGTAGGAAAATTGCAGGAAAAGTATGTACTGAAAATTTTTATTTTTTATTTTTTACTAAACAACTGGCTGAAAATGTAATGGTGTGGTATATTTTTCGAATCAGCTCATGGAGCCCTTTCATTTTATACTCCACTCCACTCGAAGGTTCTGAAGGTTTCTGAAGATTTTTTTTTACTTATCTGCGTATATAATCACCGACAATACAAGACTATATTAGTTAAGTACCTAATATATTGTAGTTTAAATCAATGCGACAATAGCTTGTTGTGCTTGTAAGTACACAATCTTTACATTAAAATACAAAAACATATATTTAAGTATTTTTAAAAGCAAAATTTATTGCAGCCTTTTTTGAAAAAAAAAAAGGCAATTAGCGAAAGGGTTGCCAAAAGGGTGATTGCCTTTGTAATTTCCAATTTTTTAACGTTTAATTACCGCGTCAAATAAACTTTGTTTTGCCAATAGAAGCCGAAAGAGATGTTTTAACTTAGTTTCAATAGAAACCTTAAGCATTTTTTATTTTATATCTAAAATACATAATATACAAGCGACCCGCACTGTCTTAGCACGGGGCACACACATTCAACAATGCACATATAAATTGGTCTCAGGGGGTCTTTACACCTCTTAAATAATGAGATAAATCAGTACCTTCAGATAATACTATCTAATATTACCTAGAAAATCATCATTTCTATATCGCTTTTTTTTTTTCAATAGTAAACACCGTATTAAAACCCGTGGCGTGGTTTAAAAGTAAATATTTAAGCGAGAAACAGACAGAGGTAGACAAAGATTTTGCTTAATTCTAAAACCAATCAGAATTTCAGAAACGGATTTGAATGCGGTTTTCTCTGATGTATTGTAGCAAGCTTCCTGTAACATCTAGGTACCGAAATATCAAGCGTTCGAAAACAGCGCATACGAAATTGCGGGCTCTGCTAGTACATATATGTATATATTTTTCTACATTGTCCATTGCGCCGATGACACTGCCGGGCGTGTCAAAAGGATTGTAAAACAACATAATAACCTACTAATAAATTTGCACAACCCTTTCGCAACCTTTTCGTTTATGACTACTGTCACAAAACCAAAGGATTGCAAAAAGGTAATTCTAACCATATTTTTTGTTGGCGAAAAAAATCCTTTAGTTATTAACAAAACGATTCGTATTAAAAACTTTGCAAGCGAGTACATAATACAGAAAAGAGGCATGTGTATAATACATAATACAGGTATATAAAATGTATTAGGGAAGACTATAATTGCATTTATATAAAATAAAGTAGTGTTTAGGCTTTACACTACACCATTTATAACTCGAGAACAGCTGTAGCTATCGATTTTTATATGATATGCTATGTCTGTAAAATACCTACAATACTTATAAAATCATGTTGCTGTTAAATCTGAAGATACAAAGAAAATAGCAGAGATTTATTATTTTTTCCTATACATTAATTTTATTACCTATATTAAATTAAGTTACAAAAATATACATATCAGGATGTTTTAAGGCCTATTTTCAAATAAAGTGAATTCTGCACATAACTACCTATCACTTTAAAATTACATTAGAACAAAAATAATTTTAAGTTTTGACCTACATTTTTTATGGATATTAATAGCCTTAGTTCCCGGTTATGCCCCTCATTATGTAATTACGAACACCTCAAATACATTTAAAAACTTACAAAAATAGCAATCGTTGCGGTCTCTCATAATAATTAATGCCAATTTTATGGGGACATATATTTAAAAATATTCCACGTAATAAGCTTTAAAAGTCACAAGCGTCTTATTGTAAACAATTAATTGCTTAAGTAAAATGATACTTTTATATCAAATAATAACAGTTGTCACTCTTTGCTTACCGTAACTAAAACAGTTTCGTTGGAATTATATAAACAAACAAATGTTGAAAGAAACCGCTCCGTATGTAACTAAAGGAGTATTGCATTTATTCAGAACTACTTTAAAATTTCATATGAATGCTGAATCTTTTCTTTGTGTTAGTGTGTTGACCATAAATTTACCCATTCAACGTCTAAGAACAATACTAGCGAAAGGATAATTATACGTAAAAGTGAAATTGTAGAGAAAATGTTAGTTACGCTTATTCTAAAAGAGATGGTCACAAATTTACTTTCTCTTGTTCATTATAAACCCTTTACAGAATGGTATCCTTTTGGAGTCCTTTTCAAAAGTTTAAAATAAAGAAACAATAAAGAATCTCGCGCCAATTTTAAACTTGGAATGTACGTCAGTTTATTGTTATTGATTTATAATCTTGACACGCTTTAATTTCTGTTTTGTTAATAACAAGAAGTATTCAAAGTGTAACTCGGTAGCAGAAACTTTCTCCAATAAGTATTGTATAAGCTGACATATTCATTGGATATTGTTCATTGGATTCTAATAAAACTAAATATGTTAGAACATTTCTTTTTGATGACGATACTTCGTTTACTTAGGTACTTTTACTTACTTTAGGAATATATGAAATCAGAATATTTCGTATGGAACTAATAATTTATAAAATATAAACATTTAATGTCAAGATTATTTGAATTATAAGATCAAAAGAATAAGTAAAATTTTTAGTGTTAGTATATCAAATCTTCTTTTATAATTACCTATATAAAAATGTTAAGTTGGTTTGTGTACTCTTCATAAACTCGCGCATGGGTAGGCCGATTTTAATGAGATTTTCACATATGGAAAGAGGAATAAGCGAGGAAGAATGTTATTATATAAAAATTGCAGCTGGGGCGAATCCGAAAGCGGGTCGTTAGTATTCGATAAAGTTTTAATGTTCGATTACGACATTTTGAAATATTAAAGTTGACAAATTCATTAACATCTTTGTTGTAATAATGGTTAATTTGATTTTTATCATTATCAAACAGTCTTGTTCTAATTACAAGTTCTCTGATCTCTATACTGGGCCCCTTATTTCTTTCATCATCCAGTAGCACATTATTAATACTTGATTTTGACCATTTATTTTAGTTGATAGTGAATACTGATGTTACAAGTTGTATCAAAATATTACAGGTTGCGTACTGTAATGCTGGAATAAAAACTTTGCTGTAAATAAATGAATTTAGCGTTAACTTTTTTAGTTTTGCTCGGCTTCTAACAATAATAGCGTGATGATAAAGCTTATAACCATCGAGTACACTGTAACCTTCCTCAAGAATTGGGCTATCAAATGCATTTTTTTTACAAACAACTGGTAAGCAGTTCCCGGATTTAGGGCGTTTAAACAAATAAACTCAGCTTTAATATACTTCTTAGTATAAATAAATTGTTAGAATACAATTAAAATATGATTTGAAAATTCGTTGTAAATATGAATGTTAAACAGGCTTAGATATCTTTAGGAAGGCTATTATTTTTATAGCAAACCTAAATTATTTGGAAGCACGTTCTCATAATTATCCCAAATATTATGTGCCCCTTAAAAAGCGAAAATTGTTACATCAAAGAGACCTTTCATTTACCTACTGTGTTCACAAAAATAAAAGTGTTTCGTCGAAAGTAAAAACAGTTATTGACTACCATAGGAGTTCGCTCCAATAATGTGCTCCACTTTTGAACTATTTATTACTTCCCATAAAATTTGAATAAAAAAAAAACATATGCACCCTTAACTGTTGACTGACAGACTTCGACAAATTGTATAACGGACTTCAAATTTGACACGACAAGTTAAAAATGTATGGAGATTCTTAGAAATTGAAACCGAAATTTGGACATACTGCGGCGTGACGCGCTCTAACAATCGCTAGTCGATATAAGCGTGCCTTCGTGTTTTGACCATTACAATACACTATAGAATATTTCTTTACCAAAGTAATTATTGGTGGAATGGTTGTGTAACTGTAGCCTGGCAGGACATCGGGTTGCCACAATGTATGGAGAGTACAGTGCAGTTTTGGTCAATACATATTTAGCGCAGTGACAAATGATTCGACGTTTGTTTTGTCGTTGTAAAGACACAGTGATTAGAAACGGTCGATAAAAGCGCATTGTTATTTCCGAATAAAAAAAAATCGTCCTAGTAATATTATTAAGTAAATAGGTGGGTGCCTATTAATTGTGTTGGCAAATAAAAAAATACAATAACTTTGAAAGTGTTAACCAATATTTCTCTTATTAAAGGTAAAAAATTTGAACTGTTAAATTGTAAATAATGATTATTATGTTTTGTACCTACCATATTGATTAATAATTATGATTATTATCATATTTTTTAATACTAACTATAATACTAAGTATAAATACGAGAGCGAGGGTAGGCAGTAGGTAATTGGAAATGTGCAGGTATAATAGACAAATAGAATTATTGTAAGCTTAAGAACGTTTACTCAATTTTGGTTTATAGGCAAATTACAGAGTTTTTTCAAACTTGAACAACTCCCTCACAAAACAAAAACTTAACATATACACATGTGAATTAAAAAAAAATATCGACTTTTAATTTTTAAACTTATGTTTTAAAATATTCAAGCACGGGACGGGTATCACAGTAGCCACTCGTGTTACAGTGAAATTTGTCGTCTGACAAAAAAATCAGAACCACGTGTTGTCGCGATTTGACTAATGCGACTTCTGTACGGTCCGTTAGGCTCAAAGTTTTAATATGAGGCCGACAAATTTCAGCGAAATATTCAATGTGACAGGTTGATCCCATTCGTGGTAAATAGCATGTGAAATTCTTTTAGGATGAAGCAAAAAGTCTGTCAAAGGTTTCAAGAAAAACAACGTTAAACATATAAATAAACAACACAAAAAGAAAAAAAGTATAATATTATAATCTTTTTTCTATAGGTACCTAAATTTTTTCTATATATACTTATTTGTGAAAAAAAAAAATCGATTGACTTCGATTGACATATAATAGCATCTATGATATCAATAAGTAGTGGTAGGACACAGTCTGTCTACCATTTCAAATTATATAATATAGTTTTGTTATTAAATTATTTATGAACCAAAGTCCAAACCAAATAAGTATAAACTAATTGAACTTATATATAAGACGTAAACATATCACAGTAACGTAACAGTAACGTGATTCATAGCAATCAGTGTAACGCGATCGGTGGGCGTATGGCTGACTGGCTGATGATATGTCATCGCATCTGGCTCCCTTATCAGCCATAGAGCTGCCGCCCTGCAGAGAACATTCAAATAATGACGTTACTGCGTCATTATGATCAGAATCACGTGGGAAGTATGTGACGACAAATGTGTTCACTGGAAGCTAATCCATATGATGTAGGTACTAATATTTTAAACTGAAAATAACCCTCTCTGTTTGTCTGTCTTTTATGTATCTACAGCTAACACACTGAACCTAGGGGGATAAGTAGTTTGAACTCTCAAATCATAGAAACATGGAAACATCTATGATCTGTCCCATCTAGTCCCAAATAGGTATCGTTTTGAAGTAGGTATACTTAAGATTAAAGCACAGACAAAGATTTCTATGTAATGAGCACAGATTAATAATTGGTTTACGGAGACCAAATCGTAAATTTATGCATTAAAATGAGGTTAACTTTTAAAATTAAAAAACAAAGATAAATTTCCTAGTTTTAACTATAACACTTATATAACTTTGTAAGTGGTAAAAATAACCACTCAAAAGCAAACACCTATTCTGTGAACATTTTCACTCCTTATCATCTTACTTTTCGAAAGAGCTATGACATAATGAAGAGGGTTGCTTCGCGTTAGATAATTCAGCAATAAAAGGCGCTTAAAGTTTTTGTAGCTGTAGTAGTACATAATATAAGAGGGTATGTTTTCAGTGTACGACCAATAATTTTTTCATTATAAAAGATTACAAAGTAGGTGAACAGTCCACTCGCTGATAGATATCTATCGTCACATAAATACGGAAACAATACCAATGGGAACCCAATAGGAACGCCAGGGGAACATGTTAGCCCCCTTAACAATAAGAGTATTGCACACCTAGTTTTAAATTCAAAAATTGTAAAATTGAAATACTTATTGGCCAGTGAGAGTGGGGTCACCTCGGGGGGTTGTTTTTATAAAAATAACAGCAAAAGTAAGCGAACGTATTAAATTGTGTCAAATATAAAAATCGAATTCTTTTTTTTCTATGAGTCAAGTTTATGAAATAAAAATAATCTAGCTGAATTTATTGAGTTAAAGCGCTAAAGCGGCTACTTTTTTGGACCATTTTCCTCCCGTAAAAGATTTGAGTGTATTTTATCTAAAATCGTAAAGTTACAGAAGATAAATGCGACGAAATGTTCGACATGTGTTAAAAATTTTACAAGAACTTTTAAGTATAAGTCCATACAGACAAGACAACTTCAAGTGGCTATTTTTTTAAGTTATAAGTGCTAATAATTTAATGCGTTACAACTGTTGATCTATCTAAGATAACAGAACACCGATGTCGTACGATTCTTGGATTAAAAGTCACTTAAAAGTAGAATAAATTAAAAGACGTGGAAGTGTCAGTATATTTGATTTTTTATTTTGAAAAGTTTTTAAAATTTAATTGTATAGTAGGAAACCTAGACAGAAAAATTTGTCTATAATTATAATATACTTATGGGGTTTTTAAACTAGAAAGCTTACAAAGTTACTCATTGCTAAACAATTTTGCTTAGGAAATGTTAGAAATTACTAATGTTATTTTTTATTATAGTATATATATATTTTATAAAATTATATATCAATTTGTTAACGAGCTAACGCTCGTATGTAACAAAATAACCGTATATATCATTTCGCTTCCAATGATTTCCAATTACACTGTCTGTCTGTAGAAGGGCAAAATACTAGTTTCTAACAAAGATTGTAATGGTAATTATAATACAAAATAATTGTCGATTTTCAACTAAATGTCGATGATTATTGTAACTTCTAGATGGTTTTAAAATGTTTTGTTTTTTATATCTTATCATATCGTCGTCATTGATAAGGTAACTACATAGAAGCGATCGGTAGGAGTACTACACATAAAACCCATTAGATACATTACTCACCGATATGCATATTAACTGATGCACTATAAATGTACCGCAAATCGAAATTTTCCGCTTACAAAATATAAACAATGATTTGATCACAATTTTTCGCATTACCGACTATAACTTATTATAAACTAGCTGGTGTCCGTGACTTCTTCCGCGTTAAAAAATAGTAAATATTAAGAATGACATCTCTATTACTGTTATAGTTTTGACGGGCGTTGTATTTTTATTTTTAGATGATTCCTTGGCTCGATAACAGTACTTTTTTTTCTGGGTGAAAGGTACTAACTACCCTATGTCCTTTTCTGTACCCCTGACAACTTATATATATGCGAAATATCATAATGATCGGTGGAGTAATTAAGGCGTGAAAAGCATATATGGTGAAAAGGTAACAGACAGACACATATACTTTCACATTTATAATCAATGATTTCGTTAGAATAACATATAGTTCAATATTTATAATATTAGTATGGACTAAGTTTTACACTAAGTTTATCAGGAAGTTAAAGTTTATATTCTTGTCTAGAGTCCACAGTCTGTATGAGTAGAAACTTTACCCTTGGACCTTAATTTTCTTTAAAAAAACCTAGCTACAAAAATATTAGCACTCAACCCATTTTCTATGCATTAAAAGAAATCTATAATCTATAATATTCAAAACACCTGTCATTTTATGATTAAACGCAATACAGTTTACGATATTCTACAATAAAGTGCAGGCACATGCTTCTGTTATCTAAAAACATGGCTGCAATAAAATGCATTATAAAACTTTGTCATCTGTCCTCTATTTAGGGGTAAAAAGTCGTTTGTAAAATACGTAAAAGGGTTTTACGACGGAACCCAAATCGTTCTGCGAATTTAAAGAACCCATAAATTAAGTTTAGGTGTAACCATTAAAGTCAATCAAATTAACGCTGATACAAATTCTTACAAAGTTATCTTTGCGGTCAGTGAGAGATATTGCATACGTGGATTGACCATAATTTTTATTTCTTCAGCGCAAAATATAACTTTGGATTTAAAGACCCATTAATGTAGGTCGGTATAGTCAGTTGACAAAACATGCTTAGCGTATCCAATATTCTTGTCCGTCCGTCTCTCTAGAAGAGTAAAAAGTGACGTCTTGTGGTGAATTTAAGGTTTATAAATAAAAATATATTTACCTTTTATTTCATTGATCTTTTCTGGATTACCCAAATCTCTTTTTAAATCTATTTACTCATAGATTTAAATTACTATTACTTAATGAATTTAAAAAATAACGACTCTTTTGAACAAATAATACATGAATCATTTAACAAAATTTCAAGACGAATGGTAAAATATTTTACTGCACCTTCCTTCAGATTCAGACTTTTTGTGACTGTTGTTCTCACATTCCTTTATACTGACCAACTGTGACATAGAATAAAAAAATAAAAGATACATGTATAACATTTATTAAACGCAACACAAAATAATCAATTCTTATAGCAATGCAATGAACCATTGCAAGAAATTCTCAGTGGCTTTAGTCGTCTTAAAAAAGAAGCAATGATATAAGTGCTCTGCCTACCCTGAAAGGATAAAAGTTAAGGTTAAATAAGTGTTACAAGAGTGTGCACTAAACCCAAACAGCACACGTGTTATTTTTCAGCGTTTTTCTTATCTAAAATTTGTTTCTGTCTCAAGACGTCTGTAAAATATTAACGCAAATAAAAAAGACCTAAGTAATTTACTAAAGTTATGAAAATCTTACACATAATACTTAAGTAGATACCTTTACTGGACAATCGTTTTGTCAAGACAGACATAGGTAGTTAATAGAGAGCAAAATGCAATGAGAATTTCTTAACAAAGAAATAAAAAAAAAATCATTCTGTTTAGAATCGCTGTAAACAACGGTAATAGACTCGCGAGAAGATTATTGTCCGCAATTGTGTACATTGTTCGATGTTAATGTGTCCACGTTAATGGATAGACCGTCTGTCCGTCCGTTTGTGTTAAACAAATACATGTTGCATTTTACGCCTGTTACAGGTTTGTATGCAAGGGACGCCTTCGCTTTGAATCTCACTGATCACTATTACTTTCCTACTCGATAACTCACGTTCTTGCATTCTACAAAAAAAAATGTATATTGAAGATAATTTACATTCTTTTACTGCGCAACAACAATTAGTTTTGCATTTATCATTTAAGGGATTCACTAAGGCAAATGACATTGAGGTTTGACCTTCAACGTTTATATGAAATGTTTCATACAAGCGTTGGCGGCGCCGGCAGGTTACTGGCGCTGGCAAGCCAGGAAATTATGTTTATTTTTGTTTTTACCATTAAAACAGTATACAAAAAAATAAAATTAAAAAAAAGTAATACAATATTTTAAACCGACATTAACTTATTAATCAACGCAGAATTCATATGCGCGCAATAAGCCGTTTTCAAAATAATTTTCAATAGATAAGTCCAATTGTTTTTGTGTTATATTTATTTTTGTTGAGTTTCTATTTCCTTAACGAAAATTCTAAACAATACAATTTGCCTTTCACATGTTTAAGTATAACATGTCTTTTTTTTTTCAAAGCAATTGCGTTGTCTATTTCTTGTAAATTCCTGTATTTTTAGTTTTTGCGTTTGTTTCCACCTTAACAGTTCATCTATATATTGTATAAATAACGATATAGAATAAGCGTATGACCATAAAAACCACGTGGCATCCTCAAGTAACATTAAAAGCGAGAGTTAAAAAACGCTATTCTAAGAATGGCAAATTTTAAAAAACTTTTATTCTTTGCTATTTTACCTCAGCACTAATCATTTGTGTTCGTTCTTTAGAGTTGCACAATTTGTAAAAAAAAAATGCTTTTTGCTTTGTAATATTTTTTTAAAATAAAGAGACCTTTAAGACTTCGAAAATTAGTATAACATTCAATTTCTATTGAACAAAGTGCCATACAATTTTTTTAAAAAAATGTAAGGTGTCGCACATTTTGAAACTGTTAGTTACCTTACCTACCTAATAATTAATAATGTTATTTTTAACTCTATTTATAATTTCATTAACTACTATAATCCAATAAAGTTGGCTTTTGGATCCAATGGGTATTTAAATCATAGGATAGTCAATCTCCATAAATTAAATTTAAAGTCAAATTGATTTTAAATTACCAATACGAGTAATCTAACAATTTAAATATCTATTCCTACTCCTAGGAATAATACGAATAGCGTATTTATTTATACGTCAATATTTCATTATTTTATTTTATTTGGAACAATGCACAAAATCACATACCAACTCATTGTAGTTCACATAAAATATTTGACATAATCACCTCACCACCATCTTGCCTGATTATTGGAAGTCTCAAAAATCTCTTATAAAAAATCAGAATCAAACGTTTCAGACACATTTTGCACAATTAAGATGAATATAGTTATTAGTTTACCTCTCTGATATCCGCGATTCAGATATCACCTGGATATCACTAGCTATACCTTAACTCAATAAAAATTGGCACATTGTTTATAGTTTATGTTCTGTACTATATCATTGTTATTTAGTGTAGGTATTAAAAATGTAAGTAAGTATCGCATTTTATTAAACTGTAGACATACACAAGCAATATTTTTGTGGAATACCTTGAAATAAATTTTGCTATAGTTTTAAAAGCAAATAATTATAGAGAAAGTATTTTAAGAAATTTCTGAAATTCGGTATGGAGTTAGATTAAACCACCAATATACTTATTATATATAGTCTTTGGATTGAACACTGAAGGACGACATGGACACTGAACTTTTAAGTTGGACGAATTGGCAGCGAATTTCTATAATATTATATTTTATAATAGCGAATTCTATTATAGTAGTTTTAAAAATGTTTAAAAGTTACAACAAATCGTTTGAGCAAACGGTACAACTTACAGCACTTTGTTGTCCATAGCAAGCAGCACAACAATACACATTAGTTTTACGACGACTTTTTTATAGATTTTAGTTAGAAGTCACACTTTTGAGACCTTCCGAAAATATTGTTTCCATACAACTCCTCTTGTTTTCTTCATTCATTTTGATCGTTTTATGACAGCGGCGCGTGGAAGACGTGCGACACCTAACGGGCGACGATGTTTTAAAAAGAACTTGTTTGTCCAAATTGTACAATTGATTTATTGTTTTCATACACTCGTGTTTAGAATCTCACGTAGCGGAGTTCGTTCTTTTGTAACGGGCATTTATAATGATGTCGAGTCAACAAATATTGTGGTTGCATAAATTTTCTCCAAATCGAAACCTGCAAAAAGCAGAAAAAAAAACGTGATTTTAGATACCATTTTCAAGATGGAAACTTTATATCTAGTAAAATAAATATGAAATACAATTACAGATATTTCTGAGTGTATATTCGCGACCCAGTGAGTATTTTTGAATTGTTATATAATTCTATCAAATATTTTTTTTTAATCTGAGTTGTTCGCTCTATATAGAGAAAATTGCATAAGCAAATCAGTACGTTTGTTATTGGTAATCCCAAACTACCTAATTGTAAGGTAAACATTTAATATACCTTGAGTGTGTTATATTACACCCATTATGTAATAACGTATGTAGGTATAATTACAATATATATGCGCATCATTTGTGATATCTGTGGTATCATTAGATCTACTATTGTAGAATAGTTTCAGAGAAAAAAATTAGAAGTAATAGACAGTTTACGACTGTGACATGCAAAACTATGATAAAAAATGGATTTATTGAAAAAAAAAAATTCAAAACAGTATAACTCAAAATTCCGTGCAAATAAAAAAAAAATATAAAAGTAGTTTGTAGGAGTACTTTACCTTTGTCTACGAGTACGTGGAAGGTTATCCATTAATTACCGTACACTCTGTATAAAAAAAAAAAAACTATCTGTTTGTCGAGCATATCAAATCACTTGACCGATAAAATGATGCGATATATAACATATAGTTCAATGTGCGATATCTTTGTTCCCATGATGTCGAGACGCTCCCAGTAGCCAGTTGATGGTAAGTCTTGTTTAACATATCAAATACAATGTACAAGCATTATACAAATGTATGCGCAAGTGGGTACACACAACATTTTCTACTTAATAAGGTTTTATATTAATAATATGAAAAGTCTTTCGACAGTCGATTTATTCAATGGTGGTGTGTACCGTTACGAACGAGATACCTACACTTGACGACGCGAATGAAAATTGACCACAAAATTGACCACGAGGCAAACTATCGGACTGAATTTAACTTAAATATTTTGGAAGAGAACGTTTTTATACTATTTATTCAAACTTAACCTAAGGTACACTTGGGGTACGAAAAGCTACATAAGTTTTTCTACATTTTGAAACTAAAGCACTACGCACATTTTAACTTACAGAAGTTTGGAATAAAATTTTTGGCTTGAATTGCCCTGGTGCGTGCAAATATCGACTTTAAAGTGACTAACCTTTTCTTACCCCGACTTTACATACAATACTTAACTGGCTCCCACCTAGTTTTTCTTACAATTACTTTTAGGTCATCTCAGGTATTTTTACATGGCTGCGGGCATTCCCCTTTACGTAATTTATGAAGTAATGAAATATCGTGAAAATTACCACACTATCATTCTAAATGTTTATTATGTAAACACAATTTAACCGTGAGAATCACACGGAAATTAAACGCGTATAAGTACTCGTAAACTCCGTATCTATGCTGTCTGAATTATACTAAGATAAGGGAAACTACGTGGGATTTTTCTATTGCATTCTTTAATCTTTCTTATTGACAAATTACGCCACTGTAAATGTAAATAAAATTGGCAATTTTGACTTGACTTGAAATTTTTACACAATATGCAATTCGCTTCAAGGATTGATCTTTTCTTAATCTATATTTTGCGTAATAATATAACCTCGATCGCGAGAAAAATAGCTTTTTTACTGCGCCATCTGCCGAAAGCGAGGAGAACTAACTCGCCAACGATTACCGCTGTCACAAGTGGCAGTTAGCCGTTGTCATGGCAGCCGCTGACCGTTGAACGTCAAAGAACACGTGGTCGGGCTCAGCACTTGCATTATAATATGTGGCTTATAAAATTTTTCGGATTAAATTATTAATACTAGGTACTTACTACTTACTAATAACTTACTACCGGTGACTTCATTTGCGTTTAGTGGAAATCAATTTTTTCCTTAAATGATCACATCATTTGGCATCACTCATACAAAGTGATATCACAAATTCATAATACTTTATATCTTTAACGTGATAACGAATTTATATTTAATTTACTTTGGACAACAAATCAGCTGTTCGGCGAACAAAAGCAAGGCGAACAGGAAATATACGTACCTAGAACAGATTTACTAAACTGTTCCTGTAAATCTTTGTTAAATTTACCTTATAAGTAACTTGTAAGTCATTTATTTTATATAAAAGATATTCTTATTTAGTAAATTACCTACAGTTGAGACAAAAGAAAAAGGTTACAAGGTTAAGAACAAGCCAACAAAGCTAACTTATCAATTTTAATATACTACTAGCGATCTTGATAGACGTTGTCTACTTTGGTTAGCCTGTAAGTTTGTTAGTGAGTTCAGTGAACGTTTGCAAATCTCAGCGTCAACTATCCGGTTCAATATTGTGATTCTAAACAATACAGGGACCAACTTAGAGAAAAAAAGTCATCAAAATCGGTCCAGCGGTTTAGGAGATGTTCAGTGATATACAGAAGATTTATATAAAGAAAGATTAGCTAAATGGTAGGTATCATCAATATACTTAATAGAAACCCATACATTTTGTAATACTCTGTAATAGATAATACTTATTTCCAGTCAAGTTGACCTCAGTTACAAACCTCGCCAATGCTGATAAAGAGGTAAATAATAGATAAATATAGGTATTGAACTATATGAAAGTTTGTGTGAGAATACTGTTAAAAAACTTTAAACTTTTCAAACATAAAATTGCACAAGCATTGTTCACTGGCGATGTGTATTCTATTTCAAATATTTGTTTTGTGATTACTTACACATTTCTAAATCCATAACAGAACCGGAGTCATATCTTGTTATCGTGCGAAAATTTTAGACGCCTAAGTATTGGCCTACTGCGGAGTAGAGAACGCTTAAACACCATTTACCTTAAGTCACTTAGGTCAGTCAATAATTATGCAAGTTAAAAATTTTGATTTTAATTTCTATAGGTAATTCTTAATGTTAAATGAAAAGATTTGGCGAGGACACAAAAAGGGCAAAAATGAATGAAATGAATATTTTTTCTGTAGAAAGTTTTATCTTTCTACAAAAATCCTTATAATTTTTTTCTTTTCATTTTTCTGTTTTGTAGTTGAAGCTCACAAAATTGATTCCTATCATTCTTATGACTTCTTATGACTTTTTATGACTTCTTATATAACTTCTATGACTTCTTATATCTTATGACTTCTAGTCAGCCAACAACGTCATAGGGCTTTCAAGTGTGCTGCCGACCTTGCTAACCCACAACAATACAACAACTTCAACAATGATGACAACTTTTGTTTTTCGGTGATCTTCAGTAACAATGTGGTTACTGCCAAATACTTTCATATTAAACAATAATAGCAGAACTAGCGCTCTAAGTATTTAGAAAAAAGATTTTTGTATAGTTTAATTTTATGTAAAGGACCTTACAGGTATAAATTATATACCAATCTAAGTCCGTTCTAATACACAACTGCAATAATTGGGTGAAAGACATTGATTAATTTTTCTTTTGTTTTTCTTGTTATACCTACATGAACAATTTAGTTTCTCAGAGAAAACCGTACAATTTTCCATATAACTGAGAAATAATATATTGTCACAGTTAATATTAATTACAAGTTAAATTCCTTAGCTTGATCCTTAAAAGGGTTGTGACCAATCGAACAGACAGACAGTTAACCAAATTGTACATAAGCAGTCAGTTTTTTTTTTTAATATTATTAAAAAAATATCATCACGAAAATAATTGTTAATTGAAAAATAATAATTGTGACTTAGGCACATATAGCCTGCGGCCGTGGGAAAGTGATAGAGTTTGAATGTTTACAATTCCGTCAGGTTTGACATCAACTACTTCAACAGATAATAACACAAAACTAAACTGTAATCCTTCTACCAACAACCTGTCACTTCGTGTGTCGAATAAGTGTTGATTATCAAGCGATAATACTCTGGAGAGAATGTGGAGAGCGGGAGGTTCAATCGCCAGAATGTTGGGCGAGTTTTAGCTCTCCAGTGTTGGATCAAAATCACTTTAAAAATAGTCTTTTGTAAATGTGCTAATCACACTTAAGATGACCTTCATCTTTTACACCGACGGGTAATCGTTTCATTCTTGGAGATTTATTGACTCATTTTGATACCGAAGTAAAAAAATATATAGTTTTTAGAATTTTTGTCTGTTTGTCTATGCACGCTAATCTCAAAAACGGCTTAGTTTTTTTGAATCCGGTTTTCCCTGATGTATTGATGATTACCTGGTTTAACATATAGGATACTTCTTATCCTCAAATAATGTTTGGTTCCCGTAGGATTTACAAAACACAAACAAAAGCGCGCCCGAAGTTGCGGCACCAGCTAGTAGACAATAAAATTTATAAATATATTTATAAAATGTTACCTATAGGTTTACCACATTCTAATTCAGTCTACGAAAATTAATAAAAAAGACATCGCAGATGAAAGAAATATACCTAAGACTTAAGTTTTCATAAATTTTTTCATAATAAATCATCGATGTTTAATAAATAAATAAAAAAAATCCACAATTCGCTGTTCAAGTAAATTTTGCTTGCGATCATCATAAAGCGATCATCAAAACCTTTTTAAAGCAGTGCTAAAAAAATATCACACCATTTATGAGTCGGCATACTTCATGTATGACGTTGAACAGATGCGCAACACACACCCCGATATCAGAAGTGATTATCAGGGCCTTATCGGATACGCCACCCGTCGTTTTTGTCGCGTGATCAAAGATCTCCAATGGATTCCTACTGCTTAATTATTAGATACTTGATTGACAAATAAATCGACAGATATCAAATTCTCGCGAAACTTAGTTGCCTACTTCTCCTTTAAAGATCTATAGGGGAAATATGTTTGGTCTCACGACAATGATCATATTCTTATTGCGTCAGATCCGTTTTTTCTCAGAAGTTTTTGTCTGATACTACAATCGACAGATGCTACTTAACTCTCGTCATTGAATGCATTCGTCAGTATTCACATATCTGTATGTTAGTCATGTATGTACAAACACAGTAATAATATGTAATTACCTAGTATAAAATCTTAGAAGTTTAGGCCCAAACAGTTTTTTAAGTCTTCTATTATCTTTTTAATTTTAAAGTCTTTAGTTATCGTCTTTCTTTTCTTTTCTTTTTTTGTATTCTGAAGACATTACCTATAGCAATGAGTCGACTTTGAATATAAATAATCCCTGTTCGAATCTGTTCACATTATTTTTCTACCTAAACTTATTGAACTCACAATTGTTGCCAAGCCAAGTTTTTCTGAAGAAGAATTAGCTTGTAAAAGCTGTTTTCGCATTTCGAGATTTAAATGAATAATTTAATCTATACTAAAATAATTGTTGAGTGAATAAAGATGATTAAGATTTTTAAAAGATAAGTAGATGTATACTCGTACCTATCTAGTTGTAACATATATTCCTGTCGAATCCTGACCACAATAAAGTAAAATATAATTACAATTTTGATATTTCAATACTGCTTGATTGTCTATGTTTACCTACAAAAGTTTTCGTGACGTTACATTTCAACGGAAAATGGCTGGCGGCTACCAAAATCCATTCACCGGTACAAAATTGAGTTAAACGACCCCACAGCGAAATCGCTTACAAGATAAAATCTGCATTAAATAAACCGAAAACAATATCTTTTCTGTGATAGGTAACTTTTAGAATATAAATCAAAACGCAATAGGCGTAAGCTCCAAAATTCAATGACAATGTTGTTACATCCCCGGGTCGAGGTCTGCTCAAAACAAAATAGAATTTTTAAATCTATGGAAGAAGCATTAAGGTAGATTTTTGATTGAGAAGTTGGTCTGATAAGTAGAAAGAGGTTATCAACGGTTACCTTTGAAGTGGCGCTTCTGCATGCAAATTTTAGGGGCAGGATCGAGAAAAATTGACAATTTTCCCCACGTTGTTGTTGGTGAATTGAATGTCGTTTTATTGTATACTAAAAACTATTAAAAGTTAATTTATACATAAATAAACTTATACATAAATTTATACTTTAATTATACGTTAATTTATACTTTAAATATAAATTCTTCACTTATGTATTATAGCAATTGCAATCATGATTTTTATGTTTTTTGCCTCCGTATTGATTAATTTTTTACTGTAATAAAATAATAAATAAGAAAATATCATGTACCTTATTTCACCTAAGCGTTTAGCGCCATCTGTGTCAGTCTATTAGAAAATAAGTAATACCTAGTGTGTCTGTCGAAATTGAAGTCTCATTTGAAGGTTAACATAATGATGTTTTTGGCGTATTGAACTCATAAAACGTGTAAAACAACACATGTTAGTTCTTCGTGGTTTTAGTTTTTGGGGTGGCAAACAAAGTAGAAGAAATATTTTTACATGTAAAATTCAAGTATTTAGCGCCATCTTTTATACAAGAGAAGAACTAATAGTGTTTTTCGGACGCATATCGATCGTAACATTGATTCTAACATTAGTACGCATTTTCCTCGTTAGATGTCACATGTCACTATGTAACATGCACTTCTGGCATTTTCGAATAGATGGTGACAGTAAGCTTTTTCTTTGACTTCATTTTTATTTCATTTATCTGATTTGATTTGATTAATCAAATTTTGATTATCTGATTGATTACAATTATCTGATTTGATTGACTTTATACATGATGACGGATTTTGCGCAGAACTATTCTGCGCCTTTCCTAAATATCTAATATCTATATGACATGATATTTAAAATATATCTTAAATCCTGTAGAAAATAGATTGTTTTGAAATAAAAATGCCATTTTACTAATGAGTATTTTATAATATTTTATAATATGAGTATTTTATAATGAGTATTTTAATAACTCATTTATTTTTAGCAAATAAAGGAGTTTGAGTTTGAGTAGGTACTATCTGGTGACCGCGACTTGTTCTGTGACTAACATTTTTTTTAAATTATACCTTAGATTAAATAAGAGTTACTATCGTAAGTTATACGAAAACAAGGAAAGTTGTCGTTGGAAATAACTAAATACCTACTTGATAAACAGAGCTAAAAACAAAGTGCGGAGATTGCCAAAACTCGAAAGAAATTGACGTTTACATTTAGGTAGGTGTGACATAAATTCGTTATATGTTGAATATAAAGGCGACCTAACATTAAAATAAAATTATTTTCAGTCTATGAATTCTGCAGATATTATTAGAAGAATAATAGGTACATAATTTTACTAATTCTTGGTTACTATTAGCATAATGCTTATTGCAATATGAATGATTTAGGTACTTGTGGTGTTTAATGTATGGCCGCTCGTAAGCAATGTTTTGCCACGTTATTGGTTTCATTTAGCTTATCCGTTTACGAGTTTACTTATAAGTATCTGTCTGACAACATTATGATCTTCAGGCGACCGGTTTTAGTGAATGTCGTAAATCGGTTTTAGTGAATCTGTTGATTGATAAATAGGTAGATAGATATAATATATTCCAGGGTGCTGAGAACCATCGAAATAATATATTATATCTTCTGATATCTGTAGTCATGTTAAGGTCGGCAAACAGGTTTTCTGTAAGAGGTCTTCTGTAAGATCACGGTGGTCTTCTGTAAGAGAGTGGTTAGGTACTGCCGCCATACGGCTGTCCAAATGATTGCAAAACGCAGTGTGACCTGTCACTACTTAAAAATCTGCATTTAAACTGTTTTTCTTTTTGTGAATATTATCAAATTCTAAACTCAGTAGGTAGATAAGTGTGTATATAGGCACAATGTTCTATGAATTCCAAAATTTTATTGAGAACCATAAAACTCGATTGTATCATCGATTAGAAATGTCACAAAATTTAATTGCGAAATCGGTGCAAATGACTGTTTTCGACGCTTATTTGGGAGGTGATTAATTTAATTCGAACAATGTTGACCGGACCACGCAATATTTGGCACACGGTTTACTGTCGGGCATTTATGGAGGCGAGGCTACTTAATCAGTCTCATTACAGCCGTGGTTCGTGTTCAAACAGCGGGTGGATCAATGTGTTTGCACACCGAACGGTATAATTAACGGACGGAATTGAATGTTGGCCCCTTTATTACGTACATCGCAAAAATGTGCAACAAAATTAAGTCTAATTTCAACACTGCATACATAAATTTTATGTAATGATTGAATACTAAGTATAAATCTGTAGACCTTATATGTACTTATCTGTAGACAATTACCTAGGTATATTGTATACAGAAACAGCGTCCAAATCATTTTGCCATTTTTAAAATTTAAATTTAAAAAGAAACCAAAAAATTATTTAGTGTGGTTACCACTACCCGCAGTACAAACTGGTCATACCTCTGGTGGGTACAGTGGGTTCGCGATGGTATTTTTGGTATACCTAATATTAGCCCCACAATACCTAATAGCTCCTTCCACTTGGTTTTTATGTCGAGGACCCCATGGGATCCTAAGAATGATTCTTGTCAAAATCCATCTTTTTTGGGACAAACGTTTTAAAAATTCTTTCATAATAAGGGTTGGAACTCCTTGCCGGTGTCTGTGTTTCCGAGCTCTCATAGCCCAAATCTTTTTAAAGTTCGAGTGAATAGGCATTTTCTGAGTGAGCTCGCTCCACCGTCGTCGGCCTCGTTTTTACTGCACGGCTAAATGCTGGCCAAGATCAAACCCATTGTTAATAAAAAAAACCATTATGATTAATTTCATGAACTCTGAAAACTTTTATTATAGTCGGTAAGTAACTGTTTTCATGTTGTTGAAATTGTAAGTTTACAGTTGCTGCTAAGTTCGAAATATGTATGATAATATTTTTTTAGTAACTTAAAGACTTAACACTTAACAATCTTAAGTTTTAATACTTATTAAAATATTTAGGCGTTATTATCTTGAACCATTCTCCGCGATATAAGACATTTAGGTGTAAATGAAGCTTCAATCGCCGTGTTTGATATTGTACCTACCTAACTCCCCTCGATTCTGGGCCCATCTCACTCAACCCCTGTTCCTACCCTGACCCACCCCTGAAGAGAAGTGAGGGGCGTGGCACGCTGCGGGGGGCGGAACGCGCATGCGCCCTGTAATCACTTGCCGCCATCAAGATAGCCTTGAACTGATTGATAGGAGAGGAGTGCTCCCAAAGAAATGTATATTGAGAGGGTGTTTGACAACGTTCCGTTTGACATTCCGCTGAATGAAGAGTGAAGAATGAAGAGAGATAATAACTAATTACCTCTCTTCATTCTTCAGCTCTGCAGTGCGAATCTGTAAGATAAGATAATACCTGGGTTATAGTGGCGTTTCGTCGATGCTCGTATAGATATAAATGGCTTTATGAATTGTTAGACGAAATGTCGTTTAATATTGGGGATCATCGCACAAGATGGTGATTTTATATAAAGATTTTTATAATTGGAATTTTTTTGTTTTTGTAACATTAGATAATGTTTGTATATTAGTTTATTAGCTTAAGCACATAAAAAATGAATTATTATGTAGATGTTAAATAAATCCAAAAAAACAGTTTTTACAGACAGAAAAGTATAGATTTTTTTTAATTAACGACAGTAATGTATTTAGGGACTGATATAAAATCTCATAAAATACCACTTTTTTCTGCAAACCTAGGTCGTTTATCGCTGTTTTCAAACAGACAGAGGCGAATAACGACTTTACTTCATAACTAGCTGGTGCTTTCGTTCGCGTTGAAAAATAAATGATATAACGCCTGACATAAGTGAAATAAGTGACTGAAATAAGTGACACCTACATTAGTATAATGTATATTACTATTATACTGGTTCGAATTGAAAAATTCTTTTGTGTTGAATAGTCCATTCATATATATATATAATTTTAGTATAAATTCATTTGCGTCAACTAACGCCATCTGTCAGTGAAAAGTGATATTAAATATAATACTGGCAGACTGCAGTGACAAAAGTCTTATTTTCACCCCACCAGATGGCGCAAATAGCATCTGATTTTTTAAATTTGTTTTTGCGATATCTCATGGTATAATAATTACTACTGATATATTTTCTTTTACAAGGCGGACGAAGTCGCGGGCACCAGTTTGTAAATTATACTTTTTCCAAGCGTGAGATATTTATTCTTTATTTGGTGCCCGCGGCTTCGCTCGCGTGAAATAATTAGTCTGTGTCCATCCTGAAATTTGATTCTACGAGTATTACTTAGTGAATGAATTTTTATATCAGATATAAAAATAAATAAATTATAAAAATAATTAAATTACTAAATGAAAATTATTTCCCTTATAATTACATTAGTCATAATGTAGTTGTTTAATTTCAAATTACACATTCACCACCTATAATCAAAATTAATCTGGTAAATTTTGAAGGACGTGTGTTTGCATTGTTTCGCGGCGATTTTGGATGATTGCATGAAATTGCGTGACTGATTGTAAAGAGAGCGAGAGAGCTATTATTAGGTCCAAAATGTATAACTTACGAAATGGAATTTGCACCATTAAATTTTACTGTAGAATTTATTTTCATTCTGAATGCAGAACGAAGGTATTCAGATATCTTGAACCTTCAGGAAAGATACCTAGTTGTTTCCTAAAAATCTAATATAACTGTTTTCATGGCAATCTTCTCTAGTCTCTTCTATCTTCTAGCTAGCCAGTCCAGTCTATCTTATCTTTACATAGTATAATTTGAAGTCGCTTTCCACGTCGGTCTGTGTGGCCGTTAACTCCTAAACAAAGCATGAAGTGCTAACAGCCAAAACTTACGCCTAACTTATAAGACTAAATTGATCGGAGGAGAGCTTAGTTTAAGTCAGTAACCTACAAGCTACAAGCTCAAGATTATACATTATGAAACTTACAACATATTACGTTCATTGGTGTTGATCAGACAAAGATAAAGGAAAAAATAGGATAAAGGTTTGAGTACTCTTTAATTTTGTTACGTTACAGTTATGTTACGTTAAGTCTTGCTCAGTTTACAACACTTCATCAACGTACTTTTTTTAATTAACGCCCGACGCTAAAGACGCAAAAGTTTGACCTGTGTGTGTGTGTGTATCTATGTATGTATGTATATGGTATGTAGGTATGTATGTGTGTGTCTGTCTTTGGCGTCGTAGCTCCTAAACTGGTGGATTGATTTTGATAGCTTAAGTAGTTTAATTTAGTTCTTAGCTATAATTTATGAAGATCTATTCAGGCGTTTGTAAACCATCAGCCCTTTTCCCATTTCTTAGCTGACGAAAGGATTTTACTAACTTCCACACGTTCGATTGATGTAAAATTTGGTATAGTGACTTCGATGGTATTTGAATGACATGTTAACCTTGACCTGATGCTGCAGCATCCTTAGCATCTTACGGCTTAGCATCTTACGGCAGATACCTATATCGTGTTTGGGCTTAATAGAAAGTCGGGGGTTAGTTTATAATTTTTAATTATATTCCGCGTTTATTGAGAGGAATCAGTGTAAATACCTTGCAATTCAAAAAAGGCTTTCCGGGATTTTAAAGAATGCCCCTAGGCACAATACCCTTGCCATAATAATAGAATTATAATAAAATTTGTATTTAATAAAATATAATAATAATGTTACCTACACTTTTTTTAAAATTGATTCGATTTCTTACACGCTCAAGGAAATTATTGTAAATATCTTTATGACAAACAAGTTTTTCATGCTTTTAACGTTAGAAAAATGCTTGTGATGGTGGATAGGGTTTCAAATACGTTTAAGTATGCGCCCTTCATACCTCGAATGACAGTGTGTCTCAAACTGAGGACCAAGAATAATTAAATTTACTGTGACCAATTTAGATTTATTATACGATTTTTCAGGGTGATTTAAACTTACAACTTCTCACATAACTGTCATATAAACACTTATAGCATATCTCTAACAACCTATATATGTATAAGAAAATACGATTTTGAAAATTAGAGAAGAGATACATAAAACATCTCATATTTATTAACCACGAAAAAATCACGCAGACGAAAAAAAAAACATCAATTTGTTACATATTCTTTAAAATTTCTCAGACTTTCAGCACTAGATTACTATTTTTCAAAATTCCACTGCCGTGGTGTGTTTAATAAATAATAGCATATGTGCTGTTGTGTTTCGGTGAGTGAGTAAGAGATGCTACAGCCCATTACCCTATCCCTTCCTGATCCCTATTCTTAATCCTACTGTGGTCAGCAGCGATAGCAGGATTAATGATAGGGATCAGGATCAATAAAATTTGTACTTTTCTTAAAAATGGTCTGATATTCCTATGACCCAGTGTTCAAACGTAATCCTTTATTTCCCTTAATTTTATAATAATTAAAAACTGTTTTATTTATTAAACAATAATTAGTTTTATTTAAAGATTAAAAGAAAAATATAAAGTGAAGGTAAGTAGGTAAGTTTGAGAACCGAGAGCAACGCTCACAATAAGTTGACCGTCTCCGCCTCCCAGCCCGTTCGTGTGACAAAAAAATAATAACTTTTCTCTTTGTGAAGGCAAGACGAAGCGACGCGAGTGACTTACTGAGCGTTTGTTTTTTTAGGCTGCCCGTGCATGATAAAGAATTTTTTGTGGCAGTAGCCCCGGCCTAGTTGGGATTTGTCGATAGAAACAATCTCTTTAAAAGGATTATCGATATTTTACACTTTTACTTTCATTTTGAAATAAAATAGGAAAAAAATTAAGTAAGTTTTTTTTTGTAACTTTTTGAGTTTTTAACAATCAAAACAGCAAATTTTAAGCGATTTTTTTAACGTATTTCATCCAAAATGTAACATAATAAACAACAATACCTATTTAAATGTATAATGTATCCACATACATAAATATTAATTTTTCAGTTTTGTTGTTTCTTTTTTGTGGTCAAAAAAATTGTTCTCAAACGCTGATACGTATTTAATTAAATTGACTTTTAATCTAAATATTAACAAAGACGAATTATTTTTATAAATAATGATTTAAAAAATCTCTTAAAAACTTTTTTATAAAAATCAATTGTAATATTATAGCAACTAAAATTTGTACAAAGAATTTTTTTAAGAAGGATTATTTTTATAATGATTTCAAAAACTCTTAATTTTTTTTTAAATAAACCGCACTAAATTAAAATAAATTAAAATATTATGCTAAATAAAAACGAACAGAACTTTCGTTTGTTCGTTATTGTAACTTTTATCGATATTTATTAACATCGACGATGTCGATACACTATCAAAACTTACTTTTTTGTGATAATATGGCATTGTTTGTAGAAAGAGATGGAGCATAGATTTCATGACGTATGACGGAGAGAGAGGATACACATTCAGTAAGGTTTAAATTATTTTCTTTATTTATCAATATATATTCTTAAATTTATATTTATTGAAAATATTATATTGTCGTTTATTGTTTTCGAAAAAAATTGCAGAAAGCTTAGCCTAAGTCGTTGATAATTTTTTAATCCTTTAGAAGTGATAATTTAGTTTCATATTCTAATGAATTCATATTATACAAATACATATAGTAACGAATTAAAATAACTTTGTCAAAAGCAAAATACTGTCATGAATTTTAGACAAATTTTTGCAAAGAACATTTCGATGATAGCTTCTTGTTGCTCCACCTTAAATTTAAATTTAAATTTAATTAATTAAATTTAATATTTTTTAAGGTATTCTTTTAATACTTCTAATGAAAGTTATGACTGACGGTTTAGTTAGTACAAAGTGGCTATTTAAAATTTAAATTACCTAAAACATCAAATCCAATTTTAAGTAATGGACAATAAATTAAAAACTAACAGAATCAGATCAAGCTTACAGAAACGCTTACTGGAAATGCAGCCTTAATGGTAGGTCTACCGTCGCTTATAACACAAATAACGCCACAGGTGCTGCAAGTTCGCTGCCGAACATATAAGAATTAGGAACATATAAGAATTCATTTCCAAAGATGGAATAGAACCTGAAACAGAGCGTTAAGGCAAGCACCTTAAACACTCATCCAAAAGTCTCGTTAAATGTTGTACCTACATTTTTAATTAAATCTGACGTTTTTCAAATACACATTTAATAAAACATATTTTGTGCTCCTATTTTAGTTAAGATCAGCCCGATACACCATTAAACCTAGCTCAAGAAAACGAGCAGTTTCGATTCATAATAATATACTTAGCCCATACATGTATAAAACAAAGGTAGGGTGTCCACAAATTCGTATTTTTTTGAGTTAATTTATATTTGTATAAATTTTTACGTCTGTCTATGTAATACCATGTCTATGTATGTATGTCTATGTGTCAAGATTAATCTTCGAAACGATCTTCGTTCTAATATATTTTAATGCGATTTTCTCCGAGTAATATCTACACATTGTAAACTTTAGCTAATTTTTGTTAGGAAAAGAACTTAAAATACTTGTAAATATGTTATTTTCAAAAGCTGGTGAGAGTTATGACAAACAGCCAGCTATTGTTCTAAGTATCTATAGGTAAGTATAAGTTTATGATAAGAAACCTACTTACTTACTATACTTACTAATATGGAAAGTTACTTCTATTATAGTACATTTAAGGTAGGGTGTGCATTTTTGTTCGTAAGATAGGCAACACAAGCAACGCCATAGGCTTTGCAAATGTGTTGCCAAACTTACCAGAATTAAGGATAAGGAATTCGAAAGAGATAACTAAATGGGCTCTTATGATAAACAAACAAAATGTTAAAAATCTTATGTTAATAAGCTTGTTTTTATGTTAAACAAACGGCCAGAAAACTGTCCCAAAAAACCATGAAAATTTAATAATATTATGAATTGAAAGCCAATTGAAACAATTGTAAGGTATTTTTTGCTGACTGGCCAATTGTTCGCAAGAACACAGTCAAAAAAGCGTAAAAATTGTTACTGTGCCCGTGATAAATTTTTATCTGCGCATTTTTTTTTATTTAAAGTTTTTAATTTAAGACATGCAACTGACTCCCACCTAATGCAACATGGATGGCTTGCGTAGTCACATAGTACGTTCTGAGACTGTGCGTGCCTGTGTGAGTTAGTGAACAAATCCAAGCGCATAAACTACAGTGAGGTCGCATGTCGCTTTGTGTTAATCGACATACAAAGTGTCAAGCGATATTGTACCGCAAATTCGCATACATAGCAAATCCGGTGACATTGTCTCTGCATCATGTCTTCTAGTGAAAACGTAACGAAAGTTATATGTAAAAAATAATAATAAATATATATACTATCATGGTTAACTGCCTATGTTCTTACGTTGATAACTCATGACAGTTTTCAACGTAAGAACATAGGCAGACTCATGACAAAAAACTGTCCAATATATTATTAGCATCACGTGGTCACCATACGCAAGCTGCAGCGCAGGCGGTCCACGCTATAAAGGCAACGAAACTGGTTTCCAGCAAAAGTACAGGCCGTCGCAAGGCAAGACCGGAGTTTAGTATAGTGCTGACGTATAGAACTGTAGCCTGTTGAAATAAATTGTCGCCAAATTTACTCTTATATTATTGTTTGAAACACATGGATCTAAGAGGAGTATTTTATTACTTTGAAGTCATAAACTTGCAGCCTCTCTGGCGACAGAAACTAACTTACTGTCTAAGTAACTAACTATGTGATGATACTGAACAATATCAAATGCATTCTCTTTATACTTTATTTTTTATTCTGTCAATATGGCTATATGGCCTCTATGGACTTTATGGCCAATATGGCCATATTCCCAAGAGTGGACCGTAACGCCCTGGTGTATTGCAGAGTACAGTCAAAATACTTCAAAATAATTAAGTGCTTAATTAAAATGTCGCAATGAAGATGTTGCAATTTGTGATTTAATTAGTATTAGATAAATATAAATGTAAAAGGATATAAATAAGTACCTAACCAGTAAGTACTTAGTTATCTATAATACTTTTGTTTAGTAACAATAGAATATTTTTTAGATCAGCTCCAGTTAGCTTTTTATTTCATCATACTAAATACTATAAAGGGATATAAGGTATACATAATGTGTGCGAGCATGTATGCACTAGTAATTTTAATATTTTACTAGAAATCGTATTCCAAAACTATATATTTATAGTTTTGGAATGTCTAAACATTCAATAAAACGAAGACTTTCGAGACCGCCAGACAGGATATTAAAACTTTGACCAATGCGCGTCAACCTCCCTATAAAGATTATTGAGTGCATTCTGGAGAAATCATAAAACTTTATTAAAATTTCAAAAGCTATAATGCAATTAAAGTTATATTGTGAGAGAGTGGTGCTTTCAATTTGAAAATTCTACAATTTTTTGTATCAAAATTACGTAGTTTCGTGTATTTATTTACGTAGTTCGTAGAATTATATAAAACATTTGATTAGTATATAAGGAAAATTCCTATACTAAAATTCTTTACTAGTCCTTAGTTAATAAAAGCACAATGTAGAAACATCATTTGTGCTGCTGAGTTTCAGCGTGTGGGTAAGAAAAGCTACAGCGTATTCCAAATTTTATATGATATCAAGATTCGCCATATTGCATTTCATGATTTAGCTTGTGTTTGATGACCACAGTAGCTACCTTCAATCAAAGACTATATAAGTATACTAGCTGGTGCCCGCGACTTCGTCCGTGTTGAAAATTTTAAAATAAAACACAGTGGCGACAGTGGCGAACAATTTTTTATATTTTACACGATCCCTCGATTCCTTCGGGAATCTAAGATTTTTCCAGAATAAAAAATTGGTATAAAATTGACCTTGGTAACTTACCTTCAAGTGGACCGTCAGCCTGTCTGTCGACCAGGATGTGTAAGTACATTTAAAAAAATATATTTAATGTTCAGACATGGCTCGTTTACGATTTTATTATATGTATACCTAATTTAATTACATAGAGAGTAATACATAGATAATGACCTACTCTTATTAGGAAACGCTGCTAACCAATATGAAAAAGGCGAGACTTTTCGCAGACTTTATCGTATTCAATCGTTTTGGCAATTTGCGCCGACATTACCTGAACGTCATCTCCGAAAAAGTCGAGAAATCGCGTGTCACAGTGCCGTAACCGTATCTTCGGATCCGATAAAAAGGACTCCGGCACCGTTTTAATTAGGCGGTAGAATGTACCCGATGGTCGCATATGTAGGGTTGAACATCACATTTTAAACATTATTATAGTTAGTTCTTACTAGCTATAACAATAATCTATCTATACTAATAAATAAAGAGAAAATATTTTAAACTTAAAAATTACTGGACCGATTTTAAAAATTCTTTCACCTATAGTAAGCTACATTATCGGCGAGTAACATAGGTTATATTTTATAAAGGTATACGCCGGCGAAATAGCGCGCAACAGCTAGTATAATATAAGACTGAAGTTCTTTTACAAAGGATAGATAGTTTTGTTTTATAGTAACTAGCGGTAGCGACCCGCCCACGAGCTTGGCATGGGTCGAATTTTTCAAGAATTCAAAAATCCTTTGTTTCAGCTTTCTATACCTAAGTAGTTTTGGCTGTGCATTGATAGATAGTAACATAGTGTAGATAAAACAAACGACTTTACTATATACGAGGGCTGCGCTAAAAGTATCGGGATTGGAATATTTTTATTGTTCCTGGCATAATAAAGTCTTTATAATCGAAAACTCCTTGGTTTTATTAAACCAAGCTCTGTGACGATCCCCGTCAAGATCGCCCAAAAACTGCAGTCACCCAAGATAACGTTGATGCCGTGCGTAAGCTGATTGAGGAAGATCGACATGCGACATATCGGGAAATTCAGGCAACTTTAGACATTGGCATAAGTCAAATACAAATAATCTTGCATGAACAATTAGGTGTAAAAAAGTTTTATTTATTAAATTATCCTTTGATAGGCGATTTTTTTATTATTTTCTTTTTAATGTTTGGGACTTTTACCGTACAAACAAAGATATCAGCTCCATCATTCCCGGTGACCGATTACTTTAAATGGCGATTGGCCTACTTGACACTTTACTCGGAGATGGTGAAAGAGGCCCTTAATCTCTAATAAGGTTTATATATTACATCCAAGCCCTCATGGAGGTTTATGTCAATCTTGTTTAAATTTTTAATATAAAAAAAAGTAAATGTAGCCAAAATATGAAAATTGTCTTCCAATAGTGAAATGGAGACTACTAAAACAAAAAATATGGTTTATGAAGATACATTTTATATTTTAATATATGTATTTATTGTAATATTTTATTATAAATAAAGTAGTAAAATAGTAATTTTTTTAAATTAATATATTTTGGTGACAACCCTATATTTTGCAACGTGTGCAACCTGCTTGCGATTCATTGGCCAGTGCCGTTCAGCTAATGCGTATCTACAATGTGTGACCACATTAAACGCGAACTGCTTAAAATTAAGCAATAATATTTGAAGTCTGTATTTAAATGTTACACTTTGTCCATTTTCCTGTAGCTCGTCTTCTCACGTCTTCTATAGAGAAATTCCGAAGTATTTTTTTAGTTAGCACGTGTAGTACTGATCTATACTGTTACGTTATTTTTCTACTGTTTACATTGTCAGGGAAACACAGAAGCAGATCCTCCCGAGGGATGATCTAAAAAAAAATCCAACCCCTGGCAAAAGTATAACAGCCATAAAAATATCAAGCGTTATATGGCTCAGATATTTGTCAGACATTTTTTTTATATTTTTCAACGAGGACGAAGTCGTCGACAAAAATCAGTTGATTGCAACGCATCAAAAACAACCCTTTAAGAACATTTTATGATGATAGATTTCAAACTTACAAACATTATTTTTTTGTTATTTATATATTATTTTAATATACAATTTTTTTTAAATACAATTTATTGTATATTAATCAACTAAAATATCAATTAAGTTCAAAGTGTCTGTGGTAGAATAGTCCGTCACAGACGGTTGTAAGAGGTCGCCTGGACAAAACAACCGCTTCAGCGACCGATATCACGTTGCAACTTTTTATAGCAAATAAAGTTTAACTTTATTTACTTCTAACCTTCATGGTGATACTGGACGGTAAACAGGTATACGGTCAATAAGATGGTAACTATGTACCGTCGCCTAGAAATACTAGGACTAGCCTAGAACAATTTACACTAAGTAGGTGTACGAGTATATATGTATTTCTACACTAATTCTTTTGTTATAATTTCTATTACATGTGTTGCATTATTGCCCACATTTATAATTTTTTTGTAGATATTTTGTTTATCTCAATATGCGTAAGAACATAACATTATCATAAATATATATACTTATGCATGACTAAATCATCATAATTAAATGGGCTATTGGCGTGTTTATGGTGCAAAAATTGCAGTCAGATGAGCTGCTACAATTAACGACTGTAGAACAAGATTAAAAATTGACGGTTTTTGGCTGCTAGGCAATAAAATTAGACTTGACGTCGTATCGTAGGAGATATTTGCAGCCATAAAAAACCTGTCTCCGGACATTTTTTTAATAATATTACATCGATCAATTGAGAATTCTTGTCTATGAACGTTCAATTTATGCAAATTGAAATTAAAGTATAATATATGAAATAATACGCATAAATATCTAATGAAAACCTCAATGTAAAACAATTTAATTGTACCTTTTTCTGGCTACAATATATTCTAAATTTCAAAAAGAAATTATATAATGAACTAGGTACTGACTACTAACTGGCTCGGAGGATCTAGGTAGGTTTTCTAGAGACTTCCTAGTAAACAAACTAAGATAATGGTAATAGAAAAATTTAAATTTTTGTTGGCAGGTACATCTGGCGAGAGTTCTTGATAGATTGAAGAACTGTGAGCAAGAATATTGCATGACTCATGTTGAGTAACAAAAGCTTTATAATAATGTATTCAGTACGCTGACTAGTCGGCACTTGAGACGTCTTTGACATACAGATCCAAAAAAAGTAGAACATATTGTCTTTCTCAAATGACATAAAATGTGAAGAAAAAAATTTTTTTTTAATTTAGTTAAGAATATTTCTGTGCTTGACAAGCTCATTTAGCGAAATGCAGACTTTATATATTATAGAAAACAATAAAAGTGACAGTGACTCTGTCAGTACTATTTATCTGGATGAAAGGTACCCTATATCCTTTCCGGTATCCCTGATAACGTGTATACAAATTTCATGATGATCGGTTGTGTAGTTAAGCCGTGAAAAGGTAACAGACAGACAGAGTAACTTTAACATAGTAATCGATATACATATTAGTATGGATTTGACAAGCTTTGAAATTATGTCAAGCATCTGTCAGTTTTGTGCAAGCCAATTAGTTGTTTGTAGGGGAAAACTGTGTGTATTACAAAATGTATGTGCTTGAAATCTCATCACGTCCGTGCGGTGGTTAGTTCCCCTGTAAGTATACGGGTTTTCCACAACTGGATTTTCGAAACTTGAAACTACTCATATTAATTTCGGTTTCAAAGCACGTGGTAGATTTACGATTATCTAGAATTGTCTGAATCCGGGTGTGGCATGAGGTGACTTGTTTTCAATGAAAATTACAATCTACTTGAATCAAGTATGCCACTTTGTAAGGATAAACTAAACAAATTCGTATACCTACATACAATATTAACTAAAAATAAATAAAATAAAAATAGTCTCTATTTTTTACCACAATTTAAAGTTGACACAATGTTAAACTAGGTTATCGTCTAAAAATACTTTAGTATTGTTTATTTTAAAAAAATACAACTAATTATTTATTATTTTTCCTTAACAATTTTATTTATGTTAAGTTCCACAGACTTATGTTCTGATACTTATGGCGAGCTAGTTATATTTTAATATTTAATTTTCTCCTTGCATTTTCACGTTTGGTTTATTCATAAAAATATAATTTAGTATGCAAAACTTATTTATTTCAATTTAATTTATATTTTATTTAATTAATGTATCAACTATTTATCGTTATTTTCACTATAAATCGACTATTTTATTCGCTGTAAATACCTACCTCAAGAAGATGTGTATAAACAGAAAAAAAAGTATAGGTACAATGCATCATTTTAAAATTGTTACGGCCTTTTTATGTAAATTCAATACTTACTGCAAACATGATGTCGTCCCAACGGTATTCTATGCAAAAATGAAAAGTATAAAGAATTATAATTTAAGTATATTATAGTTTGGTTACTGTCTAAAAGATCAGATAATAGAACCGGGTTCTTGCTATCTTTATGCAAGCAGCATATTTTTATTATGAAATACAATAATAGAATTTGAATGAGACGAGTGTTTACCAAAATAATACTATAAATATAAAATATTATTTTTACAGCATAAACAAGTAGCCAGATTTATCCGTCGACAACTTGGTCTACAAAATCAAATTGTTGACTCCTAGGTACCGTTATTTATTGGGACCACTCAATCACAGACAGGACTATTGTTGTCCATAAACCTGGGCCCACAGTACCGTACGATGCTTATTTACCTACGTCGCTTCTTCAAATGACAAAAATCTCGTAAAGACGAGTATAAATTTGGCAAGTATTTAGACTAATAAATAATTAAATAGTGAGTTCTACAAAAACCAGTTTTAATGACATGACAATCCGTTTGAAGGTTAAACTTGGAGATTTTTGCAGACTATACTTTCATTCACCTATAATTTTGTGGTAACTATTTCATGTTATTATAAAAAACAAAACTTTTTTAATTCAAAAGAAATTTCACGATAAAGTACAAATTCATTTTTGTTCTACATACAACTTCCAGTCTAATTTCAGGGGAAATTGATAAGTATGTAATAAATATTTTATCGATAAAACATTAACCACTATTTATCCTCATTTTTATTGGAGAATATATATCAAAATTACAAAATAAATGTAGTTTTGTAGTTCAGAAATGATTAATTAGTATTGAGATAAAAATAAAGTAAAAAAAAGATTCATACCTAGTATTTGTATGTCTAAATAATCTATAGGTATATAAAAAAGGCGATGTTATAATATGTATGCCCCTATGGACTCCATAACAAAAAATGTTTGTTTGTTTGTTTGCATTGAATAGGCTCCGAAACTACTGGACCGATTTGAAAAATTGTTTCACTGTTGGGAAGCTATATTATATAAAGTTACGCGGGCGAAGCCGCGTGCAACAGCTAGTTAGTATATAAATAGTAGCATATTTACACTGATTCCCTGTAGGTATAAACGCATGCGATGTAATTGATTGCTACTACATTATGGTGCGATGCTTTCACTTCGAATCGACCGGATTAAAATATCGAAGAAACGACATTCGGTCGTAAAAATATTTTTATTATTTTTTTTTATTCGGCGGCAAACGATTTGCATAAACTCCCAAGTAGCTGTCGGTGACTTTGCTTCATGGTATACAAAGTGTCCAGTAGGTGAACGCATTTTGTAACTAAGCTTAGTAATGGACAGTACAATGATTTTTGGACTATAGCAATATTCTTTAACTTAGTCTTTTTTTTTGAATTGTGAAGACTAAATGACCGGAATCTTTATACATCAATTAAAAATTTATATAAACCAAACCAGAATACTTTTTTATGACTGCTCGGTAATATTCCAGCTTATTTCGTAGTAGTTTTATGTATAACAATGTCCACTGTTGAAACAAACATTCAACTGTCGACTGATAAATTGTCGATCTTTGGGTAAGCATAATAGTTATTAGAACTTAAAGAAAAAATAATACCTTTATATTGTGTACATACATATATAATTAAGTACTGTGTAAAAACTGTTTGTAAAATATGCAATGCACGCGCATAATGTATTTGCGATGTTGGTTGAGCTTTAGCAGATCATTTTTTATAGTTGTCACAGCTGACGCCAAACTATACAAACTTACAATTATGGAAAACTGTGTCAGCTATGCGAGCTAAGATAAACTAAGTTAGTTTAGCTTTTGCCTTGCATCTCGCTTTATGATTATGATACCCCTCATTTATAAAGATACGCACTTAGGTGTTAACTACTAAAGAAAAGGATGCACAAGGACCCTTGTTATGCATGGGGTACTACTGTAAATTGTCCCTCCCCTCCTCCATAAATGTCTAAGTATATTACTAGATAAAAAAATTTGTAAAATAACAATAAACGGCCCACGGGGGTGATTTAAAAAAAAAACTACTAAAGAAAGAAGTACATGATCATTTTTAAACTCCCTCCCGGCGTCTGTGTTTCAGAGCTCATATAACCCAAATGTTTTCAAAGTTAGAGTGAATAGAGCATCTTCTGGGTGAGCTTGCTCTTTAGATGCAAACCCATTTTTAATAAAAATAAAATAAAAATAACAACACTTACCATACTGGTGTTTCCTTTGACTATGGATGATGTCGGAATGACCGTGTGAAGTCGAACGGCGCGCGTCGTGTCGTAAAATGATGATCGTAAAAGAAACACCTTTTTGCAGGAGGTTGTTGTTTTGTGTACACTATTTGTGATTGGCCGTTTTGTCGGCCATAGCGAGGTGGACCACTCAACCACTCATGCTAAATGCTATCTGTCACATTTAAAACACACTATAATGTCATTTGGATTTATACTTTCAGATTAAAATACAAGGTGCTATAAAAATATTTGAAGTTGTCATTATCGATTGGACCTACATAATATTATAGAATTTTGGCAGTTACCTGTATTAGATATAAATGACAATTATATTAAAAGGAAAATTTTATTTATCCTACTAATATTATAAATGCGAAAGTTTGTGAGGTTATATGTATATAGGTGTTTGTTATTTTTGTTAAAAAATTGGCGCCATTGTCGCGTGGCGCGACCGTCGCGCGTCGTCACAGCGATAAAGAAGCTGGGTGTTATAATATAATCATATATTTTTCACGTTCCAACGCGGACGAAGTCGTGGGCACCAGCTAGTATCTAATAAAATTGTTTTTGCTACATATTCCTCGTAGATTTGCAAGCCTTACTTAGCTTTTGTGATTTTAAACAAAATTATTTATGTAAATATCGTATATTTTTATTTTAATGTAAATAACAATATGAAAATTATTTAAAATTTACATTGACATTAAGTTTCAATAATGTCATGCATTTTGATTTTTTTTTTACTGTTTTGTATGTACTTGCGTAATGCTATTTCTATATGAAAAATTACAAGTTTTTCCTTGTATTGTAGTAAGTTAAACAACACTACTTCTAAGAATTTTAGTATATACAAATACGTTCCATGCATACCTACTTAATAATATAAGGTATACTATAGTGACTCGCCTCGGCTTCGCATTGATGCAATTTTTTCAATTTTTCTCTTCATAAGAAGACTCCTCGGACTTCAAAAAATATTTTAATGAAAAATATTGATCCAATAGTTTTTGATTTTTGCTCTTAGCAACACATTTAGGAACTATCTTCGAAATTACTCATCCGAATTGAAAAATTCTTTCACCAATAGAATAGAATTTAGGATGAACATAGGCTAATTATCCGCGTCCGTAATCCATAGGCTAAGTATCCAACGCTTGGCAAAAGTAATAAATATCTGGCGTCAATGTATGTCAGGCGCTATTATTGGTTTACATAATTTTGTCAGGCGTTATGTCTTTTATTTTTCAACGCGGACGAAGTCGCGGGCATCATCAGCAAGTAAATAAAATAGCATTTGGTGCCATTAGATGTCAAATTAGGCGACGAAAATAACGCTTTTTTGCCAAGTCCTCCCCTTCTAAATAAAACCACAAAATTATTTTGAGAATTACAATTTATTTTACAATACCATAAGACAACTCGACATTAATCTATCTATCTGAGCAAAAACATTCTATCGGTTTATGTTCTAAACCCTTATTAATTTATTTATAATAGGTACCTACTTACATATTTGACATTTTTGTGAAATCATAAAAGTAGAAATAAACTACTGAAATCGTCATATTGATGGAAAAGTATTGACTTTTTTTACAGATTTTATGAAAATTAATATTATTTTCGTTTTTTCATTATGATATTTATGTATATAAACCCGTGAACCGAAATTGGTGATATTATATGTAGACTGCTGGAACCTATTATTATTAAAAATTTGGTAACAATCTCAATAACATGCAAAAACTTCTCTAAATTTATATATTATAATCTGAAGGGTAGAACGATATTGCCGAGCCGACTTTGGAACTTATTTAATGTAAAGTTTTTAAGCTAAAAAAGTCAATACTTTTTAATTTAATTTTTTCACATTTGTAATAAATGCATATTTATAGAAAAATTTATGAAATTTCAAGCAGTAATTTTTAAGTAATAATAAGTTTACGTTAAAAAATCTTAAGTAGTGAGTTCAAATTATAAAGGTAAAATACTTATTTTAGAGTAGATACTAATTATAATTTTCATTAAGATTCAGGATTTATTTAAAAATATTTTTATTACATTAAAATAAAACATACTTATCTAATTACACTAAAACGGGATCACAAAATATGTTTTATTTTTAAATAACATATCCTTTCGTATTCAATAATATTGCTAAAAGAGGATTCCATTCGATTCCATTCCTGGAATCCTCTCTTCATAGAAAAAAAAAATTATAATATTTGCACAGAAAGAATTGCAGAGTAAAATCGATATTGCGATAAAATATTCCAAATTCAAACTTTTATAGTTTTTAAAACTACGATAACCATTTGTATGATTGACATCTGTTAAATAGTAAAGAATTAATTGAAGTCATGTCTAGTTTTATTATAAACTATAAAATTGCTTTTTATGGAATATATACAATATAAAGGACAAATTAATGTTACATATGTAAGATAAAAGAAGAAAATAAGGCAAGGGACACATTAGTGAGTTTTGAATAGAAACCCTTTAAAATAGTCCCGTTATTTCATCTTCTAATTATTAGTCTAATATGACCTTAATAATCATTAACACTATAACATCAAATTACATTAAAAGTAAAGTAAATTAAATAATAAATAACATTTGCACTTTATCTAAAAAACAGTCACTTCTTATTTCTTCTAATTACATATTAATCTTAACATTATAATTGTTATTAAATATCCTCACATTGATTTTTTCTAACCAACTTTATACTTTTTATGTTGTAATTTACAGAAATTCAACAATTATAACAAATAGAAAGAAGTGCCTAAAATTGTCTTTACAACATAATTTTTAAAATTTGGAGGTAAACAAAACACTGCACAAAACAAACCTTATGAGATCGTCATGAAAACCAAATACACAATTCATACACCATACCTCTACTAATTTTATATAGTATAATCCATACTTTAACTAATAATACTTGTTTTAATAGAGATAGAAACACCAATGACGCAGTAAATACCGTTTACTGTTTTAACTGATCTTTATAAGATCTCAGAAATATTCGTAGATATTCTTTTTAAAATATTTTCTGCGCAACCGAAATTTCTACTCACAATTATTATAAGCTTATTTTTACATTCATCTCTTATAGAACTACGTTTAATGGACAATTTAGTTTATAAACATACATTTTGCAGTTTAACGCCTCATAATATCCTCTATACTAAATCCTTTCTTAGGTCCGGTGGATTGACTTGTTCCTGGACTGGGATTAACACTTGGTTGAATGCCCATTATGTTTTTAATTCCCTCAGGGATAAAATTTGAACATCCTTCATCTGCCTTTGATAATGTTGGTGCAACATCTTTACAATTTGTAACAGTTGTTGAAGTACTTGGAATTGAGTCTTTAGGGGGTGCATGTTTCACTATCAGATCTTGAGCCACAGTTTGCTGTGGACCAAGCATGTTATGAGACATAGGACCATAAGCAATTTGAGGATGTGGTGGTGGCATAGGAATTCCAAATTTGTGATAGGGCTGCATATTTATAATTGTTGGGGCCATAGCTACACCTATATCCCCACTACCCAGTGTTTGTCGAGGCATCGTCAAATTAGTAGGTTCCGGTGAACGACTTCTGAATAAAGCTGAACAATTTCTTGCGTTCTCTCCAACATCGAGAGGTAGCATCCTTTTGCGATATGGACTTACATATAGACCCGAAGGCCCTGGTTCGATTGGGGGACTTGCAGTTTGATCTGGTGGAGGCACGTGATGTAGATCTCTACGGATTTGTAGCTGAGGGTGGCGCATTTGCTGATCGGGCATATCGGTGTATCGCATTTCTTTTTCCACAATTTCATCTGATGTGTATCGCCGTTTTTCAAACAAATCCGAAGTTTGCATGCGATTTCTTTCAATATGTTGTGGACGCATAGTGTAAGGACTAGCCCTGTCTCTGGGTTCATTATGATGACAATGAGTGCGTTCTACAGTAGAAGGTGAAGCTCTTCTTGGACGTTCTTCACTTTGCTCTCTGCCCATACTTTCAATCGAAGACGATCGTGCTCGTCTAACTGGAGAATGTTCAGGGGAAGATAACTCAGCATCTTCATCATCAAATCCGGGTTCAATAGGCGATCCGGGTCTACCAATATCTTCTTCGCCAACATCTAATACATCTCCCGGGGGAATGTCTCCGACTGCGTGAGTCAAAGCGTGCCGCCGTAAATCGCAATTTCTTCGGAATACTTTTCCACATGAATTGCATTCGTAGGGTTTGTGATCAGTATGTGTGAGCAGATGAGTTTTAAGGTTGGACCGTTGGTTGAAACTACGACTGCAAACTGGACACTTGTGAGGTGACTCTTCCATATGCAGAATTTTGTGGACTGCAAGTGTCCTGGACTGACAAAATCCTTTTCCACATTCTGTGCATTTGAAAGGCTTTTCTTTTGAATGTATATACCTGAAACAAAAAGAAAGAAATCATTGAGTTATTTTTAAATGTATCAGATAAGATGGGTGAGTAATGTGTTATTACTTTTTGAACGCTCGCCGGGATGGATTTAATGATTCGTACCATAAAATATCGTGGTTTAATTAAATGTCTGCTGAGAGGCGGAGTGAGATCGCATTCAAGTTGTGCAGATTTTCCTAATGAAGACCTTTTATTTGTTCTTTAGAACATTTCTTACAGAACATGTTTTTATTTAAAAGTGAAAAGTGTCTCGATGGTAAATTATTTATCTACTTAATTTACAGTTATTTTTCGAAATTCCGAAGATTTTTTTTTCTTGTTAGTAAATCTTACAAGGAATATTTTAAGCTCACTTTAATACATAGTTTGCTATATGTTTGCTATGGTATGTATGTACAGCAGAAATTATTAAGTGTAATTTTAAGTCAAAAATTAAAGTTTTAAATCTGCGGCCACTATTTGTGCTCAAGCGCGCCTTGAACGTGATCCGAGTAATCTGAGCTTCGAGACTCAAGGCGAGTCCGACAACGACGCATGCGCAGTAATACAGAATGGACCATTATAGATAGATCTTCGATAATATCACACAGACTTCCTCTATTTCTTAATTCTTGCGAGAAAAGGATTGGAACGAGAGGTCATTTTTAACTGGACTAATTCCACAAGTTCTACTTGATCTGAATCGAATTACGTTAAAAGCATTTTGTGGCCAGCCGTTGCGATTATTATTATTAACATCGTTCATATTGGGTTACTGGTGCCCGCATGTATGGTCTGTGTGAGTATGAGTGACAAGTCATGATGAACGAATATGATGTTATATAGACCGATCAAGATCACATTATATATTTGCATCAAGACGATTATCGCTCATCGAAGTGTAAAAACATTTGGTAATTTAATGCGTGTGAGCAGAAGAACACGCATTAAATTACCAAATGTTAATAAACTTTTGTCTAGTATAATTACAGTCACCTGACAGTACATGACCAAAGCCAGCTTGTTATTGGTCAGGTAACCTTTAATTTATTTTTTAGATTGCACCTTTTTTAACTTTTTATTAGCAGGTATTTAGTCTTCAAAAATCTTCAAAAGCTTTATATTTCATCAGTTTATTGAAAATAATTTTGTAATGCTACCTCTAATTGAACAATTAAGAATATCTTTATTAATATATACCTTTGTTATAGTTATACAGAGAGGTAGAACGAAAGGTAGACCTCCCAGATCCTCTCCCAGTCCTACATATCCTGTGTAAATAAGCAGCCCACAGTACTGTGATGTTCTCTTTACAAGTATCTAACAAGTAAATAAACCCAGTAAAAAATAAAAAATACTTATAATTATGAGTCGTAGTTCCGGTCAAATAATGTATTTTACGAGTATCATTTAGTACCTACTTAAGTAGATGTAATCATGTGGTTGTGATAGGTACATTACATTATAACCAATAAGAACTAACACACTCAATCTAATTCTCACGGTCTAACTCCGCAAATTTAATCACGCATTCCGACAAGAACTTAACAAAAACCTAATTGAAGGACACTTCATCACAGTCGGCGGGCTTTAATGATGATGACTCCAGTTATTGCGCTCGTAGCCAACTTGGGGAATGTGCTGTAATTACCTCAGAAATTTACGTAGGGTAAAATGACAGAGCAAAGTTAAATTCAGTTATAAAGTGGTTGTAATTTAGTTAATTTTTTTATCAAGTACAATGTTAGTCATGTTTAATCTTAAAACAATGACATTTTTTTTCTTATTTCGCCAACAGGATAAAGAAGATAGTTTTTACAAAAACTTCTTAGAAAATTTATTAAATAAAATTTAAGAGTTCAAGTCGTGTATGTACGTGTTAAATTTAGTCTAATATTTACTCAACTAGCGAAGATTTCCGCAAAGATCACGAATGATCTTACATTTTATGTTCACGATGACCTCAGCACTTGATATGCACCTAGGAAACACAATATGCAATATTTATGAACTGTAATTTTAAAATAAAATTCATTACAATAACTATTTTTGGATACGTGTGGTTTTGGTAACAGTGAATTTTGATAACAAACCCGTGGAAGTAGTATTAAAATATTTCATTTAACTTTATTTTTTATTTGTTGTTGAAATCACGATCAAACATCATCTTCGTGGGATTAAAATTACTTATATTACTTTAATCTCATCATTACTTTATCGGTATGGTAAAATTAGATATTATTAAACAAATTTATTTGGAACAACTATTTCCGATGATGGCACAACATATCGACTTTTTATAATACTCTTTAGGGAAAGCCTATGTATAAAATTTCATCAATGGTTTCTTTCTATGTGTGAGACACGAATATCGCTAAGAGTAAGAGCAAATATTGTGGTTGAGGCCGACAAACCGGTTCTGTCCACTCACAGTCAATGTACACACACGACGCCTGTCAACTGATGGGGCAGAGGCCAAATCTTGGTGTTACTGATACGACTTTTAATCCACGAAACTTTGGTAATAATAATTCATATTTTCATTGAAAGTTCAATTAAATAAATATAACCTGATCCAATTAATTATTCATAAATTTAAAAATTTATTTTAAAATTAAGATTGAATTTATGTGAATTTGTATATAAGTAAATTCATTCTTTGGTTTTGGTTTAATTTCCTATTGAAAACGCTAAATTATTTTAACTTTAAGTCGTTAAGTATTATGTTATTTTAATAAAAATGCAGATTACATTACTAAATTGAAATGGAAGAGAGAACTCTATGCAAGATGATGACGGATTCGGAAACACTCGTCAGACAAGTTTACATGAGATCAAAGCCACCGCCACCAGATACAAATTAACAAGGTAATTACTGAGTTACTTTGAACGTTTGCTCATCTCGAACACAGTCATAAAACTCAGGATTCCCACTGTTGACTATACTAAGAAATATAAAAAAAAAGTTAAGAAGATTGATAACAGCCATGTGACAATTAATAAAGAAAATGTTTTAAATTCTATAAACAGAAAAAAAGACGTTAGGATAATCATAAAGAATACACATAATTAATGACATAAACAAATCTTTCCCTCCCAACTGCCTTATCGCACCAGTTCGATCAATCCTGACGTTAAATAAAATATAAGTAACGTCTGTCTCTTCTTATTATACGCCAAGATAAGGATCACGATGGACAGTCGCTCAGAATCCCATCAAGGCACGGTCGAGATTAAAAAAAGTGAGACTCGAAATTACAGAGAGGACCGGAGCTCGGCGCTAATGGCATACATTAAAAAATATTTTCCATTATGGTTACTGAACGCATTACACGTTCTGGTGGATGAAACAGACACGAATGGCGCCGCTAAAGAAAATCGGGAAGTGACTCATAATTCTAAAGAATAATAAAAATTTTATCATTTAAAAGCTGTAATAGTTTTAGTCTGAGAAGTGTTTCGACTCGATAAGGCGTTCGGTTATTTAAAAGAAATGAAATTCATTGAGGAAACAAAACGACATTTACCAGAACAAGAACAGGTTCTTCAAGACGTCCTCGTTTCGTTTAACAAACAGAGTTGTGACAGCATCGCGAATATAAAAGTCAAACAGATCTTGACACACCTCATTAGACAGTTGCAGGATTCACTGTATTATGGAACTTTGGGTGAAGTATAATAAATTAAAAGAAAATTCCGAATGCCGTTGTTCTTTGTAAACATGCATTTCTTTTGAAAAGTTACAAGAAATTCAATGGAAATAAAGACAAAAAGTGCCTTTGTGAATTGATTAAGTTATATTAAGTTGTTTTAAGGCCTTTTAAGTTTGTTTATTAATCTGTACCTTGAAACTACTGCCTTTAATATTAAATATCTTATTTTATACTAAACGGAAACCAATGAATTTGATACTGAATATATATCTATAAAATTAAAAAATTAAATATTATTGTTAAAAATTTTAGCAATATTTTTCCCATAATTTAATAGCTGAAGTACTATTTGAAATCGACGAAAATAAAACGTGTCAACAATTTCATTTGTCTAATACATTATGAAGTCTACTTCTTTGCAGAGGATCAATTTGTTCCGTTGAATTTTTGAGCAGACTAGATAGTATCTTTAAAATGGGTTCCACGCACACAATCATTCTATAAGTTAATACTTATAGAATGATACGCACACAATCATTTTATAAGACGGTTCAAAAGAAATATTATCTAATTTCAGCTTATTTTATCTTTTTAAAATAATACCAAAAAAGTCGTTTTGTTGTACATTTGTCTGTTCTATGTCACTAATTATGATATGTTTTTCATTAACATTTGGATCATCTTTTGGAAGGTGTAAAACTATTTTCAGCGTTTTTAGAATCTCAGAGAAATATTTATTGCACCCGTCCGAAGCCAGCAGTCATCAACTGAACATAAAGCAAAAACATAATTTTATTATTTGAATCACTAGGATTAAGACTATATATTTTTACTTTTGTTAGAGCTTAGTGCATTGACGCTAGTATTTCTAACACGTTAATAATCTTAAGGTTATCTTAACTAACCTATCAAGGATCACAATCATCTCAGTCGTAGGACATACTCCCCCATGATTTTCCAAAAGGACCAGTCATAAATTAATTCAATCAAATTTCCATTTCCGACCACAGAATTTTCTACAATTTCCTACTTAAACGTAAAGAGAGCAGGTACACTGGCTGCGCGCGTTGGAATGCTGCGGCTCGGGTCACTGTCCGAACGCCTCTCTCCGCCTCACTTGCCCCCCTCAGTCATCTTACATCGAAGCCTCCTATCGCCTAGATTAATCGTACCAAAGCACTGCTTATTAAACTAGGAGTATTAATTATTTCTCATTTCAAATTACTTTTGGATTTGTTGAGCCATTTTTTATATCCTTTATTATTTGTAATACCTTCATATTTTTATGTATTTAGTGTACAATCAATAACAAAAGTTTTACTGACGTAAAGCTCTCGTGAAATGCTTGAAAAGCAAATGACTTCACCGTTTCAATGGAATCCACTCATTTGGTGAACAATAACGGCGAAAAGCAAAAACAAAATGCATTTATGGTAATACGAGTAAGTAGCGCAGGCTTAATGAGGTGTCTGCAAAACCCACACAAGAACAAAACGGTAGCTGAAGATAAAGCATAAATTTTATTCGCGGAAAATGTTTACAAACTATGTGAAGCGTCGTGTAAGTAAATCAAAACTGCTTATAAATAGCACTTATTAACATAATCCATCGATTTGTATAATAAAGTGGCGGATTTAGCTAAAGAGAAACATTCTGTTTTTGAGGTCTTGCATTGAATTATGTTTAAATTTGTGGTTGGTTTGTGCTGTACGTGATTGTATAAATTAAAGATACGGATTACGATGGATTAAGAATTATATTTTACAAAGAAAGTTATTATATGAACATGACAAATTGGTGACAAATTAATATAAGTGACAACATACATATGACATAAAAATATATATAAAAAGTATTAAAAGTAAAACCAAAAAGTATGTATAACGCAAAAGAGTATTTACAACAAGTCCCTACATCAGCCCCCCCGGAGACCTTTAGGTCGATAAACGTTTGGGAAAACAAACACGACGACCCGATCTTGTTCTGCGTTCCGGAGCGGACTGTTGAGGTGTAACAACAGCACGTTCGCTAGAAGTTGTAGGTGCCAGACTGGGCTCCTCTAGTATATATGCTGGTTTCAAACGGTCAATGGAAACATTATTCGATTTCCCTTTGATATCGAGCTTAAAAAATTTATCTGCACGGTTTATTACACGATAGGGTCCGGAAAATGTCGGTTGCAACGGTTTTCGAACAGAATCATCCCTTAAGAAAACGTGAGAAGCTGTTTTCAAGTCTTTGTGAACGAAAACTTTTGGCATTCCGTGACGAACCGTTATCGTAGGTTGCAGTTTTCGCATTTGAAATTGCAGTCGGGACAAGAAATCCGTATAATCGATTACATTTTTATTTGAGCTCTCGAAGAAATCTCCAGGTAAACGCAATTGTTCGCCATACACTAGATCTGCGGTGGAAGCAGAAATGTCCTCTTTATAGGCCGTTCTTATACCTAAAAGTACAAAAGGCAAGGCTTCCAACCAATCTTCACTTTCATGACACTTGATCGCTGCTTTCATTTGCCTGTGGAATCGTTCCACTAAGCCATTGGCTGCAGGATGGTAAGCCGTTGTCATGAAATGTTCAGCTCCTATCATCTTCGCTAACCGTCGAAATGTGTCAGAAATAAATTGTCTTCCTCTGTCCGTCGTGATACGTTTTGGGCAACCAAATCTGGAAATCCATCCGAAAACAAATGCTTGAGTGATGGTCTCCGCTTTGATATCGGCGATTGGCATCACTTCAGGCCATCTCGTAAAACGATCCACTGCAGTCAAGCAATATCGATAACCACGACACAGCGGCAGGGGACCAACTATATCAATATGTACATGAGCGAAACGTTCGGATGGTGGAATAAATGTTTTTATCGGCGAATGTACATGCCTAGAAACTTTACTACGTTGGCATTGTAGACATGCTCTTGCCCATTCACGACCGTCTTTATTTATTCCCGGCCAGACATAACGTTGAGTAAGTAGCTTCACTGTCGTCTTACCACCAGGATGACTCAGTCTATGAAGCGAGTCAAAAGCTTCACGACGAAACTCAGGCGTAAGATACGGACGAGCAGTTGAGCCGGACATGTCGCAGAATATTGCTGCTTCTTTGGGTAGACCAGGAATCACTACCTTTTTAAGTTGCAGCGACGACCCTGTCTTCAGCAATTGCTGTAGATCAGTATCGGTGTCCTGTGAATTAGCTAATGCGGCGAAATCTATAATACTAATTGTATCAACTGGTCGAGATAACGCATCAGCAACAACATTGTCCTCTCCAGATATGTGCTTAATATCTGTTGAAAATTGACCTATGAAATCTAGATATCGGAATTGACGAGGCGAGCATTTGTCTAATGGCTTTTGAAATGCAAAAATAATTGGCTTATGATCTGTATGAATTTCGAAAGGTTTAAGTTCTAACATGTGACGAAAATATTTAACACCTTCGTATATTGCCAACAACTCTCTATCATAAGGGCTGTATTTACACTGAGTTGCTGTTAGTTTTCTTGAAAAGAATCCTAACGGTTCCCATACATCGTCTACACGCTGTTGGATAACTGCACCAATTGCTAAGTCTGACGCATCCGTAACCAGCGCGACTTTCGTGTTAGGATGAGGATGGGCAAGAAGTGTGGCTTCTGCTAGACTTGTTTTACAGATCAAAAATGCTCTATCTAAATTTTCGTTCCAATCTATTTTCGTCGAGTTTTTTAAATTTGGACCTGCTAACAAAGCATTCAGTGGTTTTTGCTTAAGCGCTGCTTGTGGCAGAAAACGTCGATAAAAGTTAATCATGCCCAAAAAACGACGAAGTTCTTTAATTGTCTTGGGGCGTGCAAAATTCTGTATGGCAGTTACCTTCTCTGGTAAAGGTTTTGTGCCATTGCTAGAAATGTTGTGTCCGAGAAAAGCTACCTCTGTCTTTCCAAAATTACATTTTGCTGTGTTGATTAAAACACCATGTTGCCGTAGTCGTTCAAAAACTTGTCTCAGATGACTTTCGTGCTCTGTCACGTTTACTGACGCTATCAAAATGTCATCTAAATATGGAAAACAGAATTCTAGTTCGCAAAGAATTTCATCAATGAAACGTTGAAACGTCTGCGCAGCATTTTTAAAACCGAAACCCATAAAGTTAAATTCAAAAAGACCAAAAGGCGTCGTTATTGCTGTTTTCGGAATATCATCCGCAAATACTGGAATTTGATTATAAGCGCGTACCAAATCCAGAGTGCTAAATACTGTACAGCCATAAAGATTGTAGGAGAAATCTGCTAAGTGTCTGACTGGATATTGGTCTGGTATAGTACGAGCATTAAGAGCACGGTAATCACCACAAGGCCTCCAACCTTGGTTCTTTTTGGGGACCAAATGTAAAGGTGAGGACCATGAGCTGTCAGATCGATGCGCGATACCTGTATTTACAAGTTGTTCAAACTCACGCTTAGCAATCTTGAGTCGTTCTGCATCTAATCTCCTTGGGCGGGAATACACCGGTGGACCAGGAGTAGTGCGAATATAGTGAACTGTATTATGTTTCACCTTTGGTGCAGAAGTATCACCGGCTGGACGGGTAATCTCTGGGTACTCTTGTAGAATTTGATGAAAAATAGATGTACCTGTAACTGTTTTAACATGGCACACAGAACAAGATTTTGCGGATATACCACTAATAGAAAGCGTTGTAATATTGTCAACCAAACGTTTATGCCTAATGTCTACCAATAACCCATAAAATTTTAAAAAATCAGCGCCTAGGATAGGTTTTGTTACATCTGCTACAACAAATCGCCATGAAAAATCACGACGTAAGCCTAGGTCGAGCTTTAAAGAAATTGTACTATAAGTAAAAATTGTCGATCCGTTTGCAGCGCATAATACATATTTGTCCTTTTTAGGGCGTGAACTACGTATAAAACTAACAGGATAAACACATAAGTCTGAACCACTATCCACTAAAAACTTCACCTGTGTCTTTTTGTCGGTCACGAATAAACGGGCTGAAACATTTTGACAATCGCTGGCCGTCATCAACGACTGTCGTCGGCATTTCCCTCATTGAAACTGCAAGGCGCGTGACACTTACTCGCGCGTGGGCCAAACTTGCTGTGATACCAGCACATACCACCACGTTGTCTTCGATTGCTGCTCCGAGAACGTGAACGGCGCCGGTCTGGGTAGCGCCCACTACTTGAAACATGTGGCCGCGCTGTCATCTTTAATTCCGCAATCTCGCGACTAAGACCGTCGACACACCGCCGGAGTTCGATCATCTCGCTTGACGTCGACGGCGTGGACACTTGGTGTATCTGCGGTTGAACTATATCTATCACTGTATCAGCGAGCTTAGCTAGGTCTTCTAAACAGCTTTTAGACTGCGAGGCAATTATTAACTGGACATGCGATGGCAGACGATTTGACCACAAAGATTTTATAAAGTCATCAGGAACGTCTGGTCCAGCAAGGTTCAACAAATGACGCAGGAATTGCGAAGGCTTGCGATCGCCAATGTCCTCATTACTAATGAGCTGCCGAACTCGCTGCTCATTGGACGACGATAAACGCGAAATTAGCTCATCTCTTACCTTATCGTATTTTCCTGTATGGGGTGAGTTTTTTACAATGTCTTTGATTTCAGCGATAATTCTACAATCCAAATTTGCTATTACATGGTTGTATTTTGTCGAATCCGTAGTTATACCAGCTAAGGCGAATTGACCTTCTAATTGGGCAAACCACAATGCCGGATCTTCTGGCCAAAACGGTGGTACTTTAACACTCACACTATTTAAAATGTTCGGACGGCTATTTTGTTCCATCGTTATATTTATTCGTATGTAGTGTGCAAATTATATTAAAATCACGTCAGATTATCACGTCGGAGTTACCAAATTTGTGGTTGGTTTGTGCTGTACGTGATTGTATAAATTAAAGATACGGATTACGATGGATTAAGAATTATATTTTACAAAGAAAGTTATTATATGAACATGACAAATTGGTGACAAATTAATATAAGTGACAACATACATATGACATAAAAATATATATAAAAAGTATTAAAAGTAAAACCAAAAAGTATGTATAACGCAAAAGAGTATTTACAACAAGTCCCTACAAATTATTAACCATTTACCTACCGAGTTTGAAAATTGAAAAGGAGAGTGAGATCACATAAAAATTCAAAACAGAAACACTTAAGAATAACTCTGAAGTTTGTATTTCTACTGCATCGAGAGGAAATAATAATAATAATAAAGTATCAGTTGCAGCGAAAAAGGTAAAATGGTAAGTGGCCAAACGTATTGTAGATACGATCAAACGTTTAAATAATACTCGTACGGTCAGTGGAGATGGTTCTACCAGGTAAGGACACATAAATGGCGTACTTAGGCAACTGTTCTCGTCTCGTCGTGCGAGCCCACGCAATGTTTTATCTCTTTACAACCGACTAAGCTGGTTGCCTTTGTGTCGATTTATTGTTATGCTACTAATGCCCCAGCATCAGTAGGAACAAACGCCAACGCGGCTTGCGACTCTCCGCTAATTAACATGAGAATAGTTGAAATTGTTGGTACCATATTGACTTCAGAAGTTCTTGAGAAATATTTACTACAAGAAATCCCTAGTTTTAGAGCAAGTTTAAAAATAAGAGACGATATTGCTGTTCTATAATAATTTTAGTTTATTTCAGTTAGGACGAAGTTTTAAAACCAATTTAATAATATCGGGATTAATTTTTATGAACACATGAAACTATAAATTTTTATACTGTCACAAGAAAATAACTGTGCTGATTTTAGTTAATTTAGGTTAACAATAAGCCTCAAACTACAATATTTTTTACTGTCACAAGAAAGCTAATGTGCACATACTCTTCTAATAATTTACTGTTAATTTTATATGAATTTTTTTTTGGCTCTTCCTTTTTTTGTCTTTGTTGAATTTTAAACAATTACTAACTTATATATAGGTATCTAAAAATAATTTAACAGCACTAGTTACACCTGTGGGCGAAAATAATATTTGAACCATGTTCGTAAATCACTGTTACTTCACATTTCTTAACCAGGGTTCTTATTCAAAAACATAAAATATAATTGAGGTAGCAAACTGTCTTGTGATATGTATATGGCGCAATGCAAATGAGGACAAGAGTGTTATTCACGTGGATGTTTTAGCGGCAACTTGATGAATATGAGCATTTTGATTAGAAGCTTCATTCGTACTCATCTTGACAAAATGAGAAGTCAATAAAGTGAGCTGCTTTTATTTTTCGTGTAGTATTTTCCTTAAAATTTATTACTGTAATGTATTAAGATGTAGGTATGTCCAAGATTCGTGTTTTATAAAACTTTACATAAGTAATGCTTTTTATTTTATTTTTTATAAATAAAAAAGTTTTGTAAGTTTCAGGGTGACTTTTTGGGATTTTATGTTTTCAATTTGTTTAATATTGTTTTAGATTAAAACGGAAGAGTTAGTTGATGCCATATTAAATGTTCGTGGAAAAAGTGGATTTTAGGAACTATTAATTAATTTATATTCTACATCTACTGATAAATTAGTAATGTCTACTTTCGAGTTCTATGAATTTCTATCAAGCGTTACGCCTAACGACTGTAAAGTAAACGAACAATAGCGCCACAAGTTTCCATGCTCTTAATAGGTTCTGTATTATGTAGGCGTGCGGTTTTCAATCATTACTGGGCTACAATGACTCATTACCGAAATAGACGGACAGTCTCCGTACAGAGGCTTCCTACGTCAGGAGCCTTTCGCTTTATATGTTTAACAATAGATCATGCCTAAGTACCTTAATGAGCGTGGGATATATTGAAATATTTGCTTTCGAAATGGATTCAAAAGTATTCTGATCAGAAAATACTACGAAAATACCATTCTGATCACGAGTGAGTAGTTTAAAACTTTAATATTAGTAAATAATCTAAAATTTTTGCCTGTATAAATTAAAACATATAATCCTAATAATTTCTTTGATGTAAATTCACTTCCATTCAGTAAATCCAGATTGAGAATTTTCATAAATTGTTGTGTGTGAATGCTTAGAATAAATACTTTATTAGACTAAGGGCCTCTTTCACCAACTACAAGTAAAATGTTGATTAGTGACTTTTGGAAATAATTTTATGTTTTATTAAATTATGCACTAGGTTTACGGCCTCCTTCGATAGGCGATTTTTTTTATTATTTTCTTTTTAATGTTTACCGTACAAACAAAGGTATATCAGCTCCATCATTCCCGGTGACCGGTGACTTTAAATGGCAGTTAGCCTACTTGACACTTTACTCATAGACAGTGAAAGAGGCCCTAAGTATATAAGCTATCTTATACCATCTACTATACATATTATGTTATAGAGATAGTATAGTCTCTACTATACTATCTGTATAACATATACTATAGTCGGTCATCTGTTATGGTGATGACGACTTTCTTGTTTAAATTTGATCGTACATTCACCCTTATTCGTATTACTTACTTCCGGTAAGTACGAGATTCATCATCAACAATGTCCGTCAAAAACTCATGAATGTTTTAATGATTTAATGTCCATCTTTGTTTATGAAGTTTGGCGACGCGTACATTAAGTATTATAATTTAAAAAAAAAAACTTTAGTTAGAAGCATATGGTAAACAGGCAGGGGCCCAATGACGTGGTTAATGTTACAAAGGAACATATTCACAGTGAAATTTTAGTGGGTAAACATGGGGTAAATATTGTGAATTTCTTGCACAGCTCAAGCTTCTTTTGTATTATTATTTTTCGACCAAAAAACTTAATCGAAACATAATAAAGTTCACATTGTTGGGTTACGCTATACGCTACATCATTTATTTTCCGTTGTGCGGCAAAGAGAATTTTTGTGTTGGTCGCGCTGCGTATAAAAACTCAAATCCCCAAAAGTCGGACAGGTACGTGTATAATAACGTGGACAAAAAATAAATGGGAAATGCTAATGGAGCGAGACGAGGTTGGACTGTGTCGCGTGGTGTGGTGGTAAGTATAGTGGTTTCTTTATTAAACTTTACTTAGAACTCTTTAGGTATGTGGTGAAAACTAATTATATTTTTGTTAAATTATTGGTTACTTTAATCCTTATGTGAAGTGACAAACTATATATTTCGAGAAACGCTTTACATTTTCGATCCTTCGATACGTTAGCAAATTATGTCTGATAGTTTATAAATTTTTGTAATCCTGTGCAGTAGGCTTCTAATATTAGTGTGATCAATTATTTATTAAAAACTAGCTGGTGCCCGCGATATCGCTGTGATGACGGTGGCGCCCAATTTTTCATAATTTTAGACGATTCCTCCGGGAACTTTAAATTTTTCCAGAGTAAAAAAAATATTATATTTGTTATTTCAGGTTATAAACTGTATGTGTGCCAAGTTTCAATCAAATCCGTTGAGCCGTTTTTGCGTGAAAGAGTAACCAAAAACATCCACACATCCGTCCTCGCAAACTTTCGCATTTATAATTATTAGTAGGATTTTATTAAATATCGAAGACATTTTGAAATTTTACAAATACATATTTATTTTCACAAGTGTTAAGAGGACGCTTCTCTAAACGGTGTCCGAGGCATCATCTTACTGTCAGACGTCCGCAGCCGGTTTAACTGCGCGTGCACAGTCCAAGCGACGTATTGGGAGCGACTGCTGGCCGCTGTGGCTTTACACCCAATTTCACCTCTGACTGACGCAAACATCATTGTTCGTTTGTACTTCACTTGCTTTTTGTTGAGTCTACATTACCTACATCATGGATAATATTAACACTTCAAATATGAGAATGCAGGCAAACGCATTTTGAGAACAGAGAAATGTTTCCTTGTTTTATGCCAAAGGTCTGCATCGACCAGTGAATACAAAGACAAAATATGTCGCTTGAATTAAGTAATATAATATTGAAAATCACTCGTAAGTCTAAGTTTACTTGCAAAAGAGACATGGGTCTCTATTGTATCATATAAGATAAGTAATTATTTCATGAGTCAATATTTTTGTAATAATCTTCCCGGGATAATTGGAGATCTATAAAACAAGTGTAAAATAATGCTTATATAAAAAACTGTTCGGAAGACCCAAAGCAATTATAGAATCGCTGATTTTATTTAAGCGATAATGAAGTCTGGATTTAAACGATTCAGTTCTCATACTACGTTTAGTTATTATGTTTACTATATTCGTAATCTGTAAACATGAGAAAGTAGAAACGATCAGAAGATTTGAAACTAAGAAAGTGTAGGTCTATATGGTATTGAATTGAATATGTCTAAATTTTATATTACCAATATGGCCTTCTAACTATAAAATTTGAAAAGCTACAAAAACTTGGCGCCTCCATATACCTCGAATATACACATTGTGCGATACTTGATACTTGGACGCGCTTGACTAGTTACAAAAAATTAACAAATTATTTCACGGTCCACGTATTGTTTGAGGTAACTTGATACAATGTAAAATCGACTAAAATAAATTCTATTCGCAGAAAATTCTAAAGAAGAAAAGATTTGAGTTATTGCCAGAGGTACCAGATAAGCATTGAAATATCGTGAGAATTTTCGACAATTTTGACGTTCATCATCAGCCCGTGTTTCTCCACTGTTGGATGTAGGCTTCTCCCAAAGGTTCACCACCACGCACTGTCCTCTGCACTTCTGTCCACCTAGCCGCAAGACGTCCAATACTGCATTTTCTAATTCGTGATCTCCATACGAGAACTAATCTACACCATCGGTTATCCACTCTGCGACAAATGTGACCAATCTATTGCCACTTCAGCTAGCTGATTCTGGATAGCTTTGGTTCTTCGGCGAATTTCATAATTTCTGATCTTATCCACCAAAGAAACTCCGAGCATTGCCCACTCTATAGCAGGGGCGACGTTGAACTTGTTGACCAGTCCTGCTGTGAGATCCACATTTTGACACTATACATCATTATACTGGCAGGACTATTTCAAACAACACTTAAGTAAAATCCAATTTTATTGTCCTCATCCCATAACTCGTACACGTACAAAATAAAAAGCTACCTGTACAAGTAAACCGATAACACTGTAAAGATTTAAAAGAAGTACACGGTAGAAAAACAAATATAAGTAGATCAATAGAAGTTTGTCTCGTGAACATGGTAGCATACAAAGTAATACATTCAACTTGTTTAAAACTAGTTCTACTTATCAGATTTATAACTCTAGCACTTGATTCATGACGGTCTCGGCTAGCAATTATACTGAAGTCTCTCGATACCATTAATCAAATTATATTGATAGGTCTACTCTACGTATAAATCCAATTAGAGTTGGAATCCTTGCTACAATTTTGTTCAATATAGATTCGTTGGATTATTTATTAGAAGAGAAGGTGCAATTAGGGCAAGTAAAATTGTACCTACCATTCGACGTAGATTTATTTCTAGTAATAGGTCTAATTGTTATACTTAATGGAAAATAGTATGTAACCATATTGCAATACGATACATATTAAAACAAATTTCTTTAAAAAGTAGGTACTCACAAGAGTTAAAATCGTTTCTTTTTATTATCCACACCACTCGTGAAGTCGATGCGCCTACTCGAGGCGTTATCTAGAAAATTCTCTCAGTAACTAACACAAGCAGATTAAAAACTTCTAATGCTGTCATTTACAACTGAATAGTAATTGGTCTCATTAAATTTAAATCTAGTTTCAATCCTGTCTCGACTAATAAATATTTATTGCCATCCGAAAAACTTCTTAAAAGTCGATCAATGCTTTTAATCTCCCATAAAATCGGACTGTACGCGCTTAGAACAGATTAGAGATGGTTGCTCTCAGACAGTGGTAATAAATAACAAGATTATTTCCTTTTCAAACTAACTTCAGTCTATTTTATGTTGTCTCTTTTTCAAAAGAAATCGGCCGAAAAAACTTCTTGTCAGTGGGATTAAGTTTGAATTAAATGTTTTTTTTTTTATATAACTACATATATAAGTAATTTAGTAGTGGCAGGACACACAGCGTTTCGCAATCTTAAAATGGCCAGCTCGTTTGGCGGCAGTAACCATTTCTTTCAAGAGATAATGAATGGTGTTGTGTTTCAATAAATGGGTAGTTCTAGAGTCTATCCTCTCCTAATTCCTTAAGTTTATCCTACTATGGTTGGCAGAGCACCTGTTGTTAGTAGGGAACGCTAGCCACCTTCCATCAACTAGACCGTCAGACCGAGTTACTAGACTACTCACTGGAATTTAACTCGCTTGAAGCGAGTTATCATGTTTGATTTTTTACCTATTATTTCAATAGACAACTCGCGTGCCAGACAGTCCGTTACATAAACCGCTTGCCGAATTTTGCGATAAAAAATGTTTTATTTAAGTATCGAATATGATTTGTATACATAATGTAATAAAATCATAAACGAACCGTGTCTGTACATTAAATATTTTTTCGAAAAAAAAAAAAAAAACAATTTGTACACATTGTACTTATGTTACCGAGGTAAAAAAAAATAGTTTTCAAAATTTTTGTCTGTTTGTGTACGCTAATCTCAGAAACGGCTTAACTGATTTAAATGCGGTTTTTAGTTATGTAATGCAGCAATCTTCCTATGACATTCAATGTTTGTTTCATTCCAATCGGTTAACAAACAAAAACGTTATAACGATACCGAAATACCGTACGAATTTGCGGGAACAATTAGTAGGTATTGAATATGTGATAAGAACTATGTTAATTTTAAGATAACAATTTTACCTCGTGTTACTGCTACGAAAATTTAAAAATCAGTCAATTTAATCGATGTGTTATTTTCTCTTTCATATGGAAAGCGATTGACTACTAAGCGAGGCAAGGGCGACGCCACCAAGGATAACCGGTCCTAAGGCAATAACTTTAAAATCCCTGGGATATTTACTACCAGCCACACTTTATACTTTATAAACTTTATCATTTTATCATGAGCATTTTTAGTCGTGGCTATTCTTTTGTTTTTTTTAATACGTAATTAGGTCGAATACAATAACATTATGTCACATTACAAGTTACAAAATTAAACAAGTTATTTTAGTTTTTTTTTATTATTATGCATATCAATTGTATGAGTCATTAACTAAGAAAAGAGAATATTTTTTTTTTGTGTTCTGCAAAAACTTCAAACTTGTATAAAATATATATTTATTAACTTATATTAACTTCAGTAACAATTCAATTTTTTTTTTTATTATTATTAAATAATTGATATAATTTAAAAAATATGCAAATTACAATGTTACCATGAATTTAATAATGATTTAAGAGGAAAATGTTTAGTTGAAAATACATAAACTAGTCGTGTACCTACTTGAAGATGCTAAGAACGGCCTCCAGTGATATATTCGCTTTTAATTTATAAGGCTTTGTCAAGCGAGTTATTTACCAAGATTATTTCTTTATTTACTCGAGAACAAGCGAGATTAAGGATCTCTACCTGGTTGAAAAGCAACTACTTGTATGTGTGCGTGATTTTATGTCTACAAACTTATGTTGCGTTAGTGTGTTCTCCACGGATTTTATCTAACTTAGACGTCGTCATATGATTAATGGTCATACAGAAAGTCGCCCGAGATATTCTTTCTTACGCGCGTTCATAATAAATAACAATGGTATCTACGGTTTCAAATATTCAAAACTCGTTTCTGTGACGTGCTGCTGGCTGTATTAAAAAAAATGTTGATAATACCCACTAGTCACGGTTTAAAGGATCTCCAAATAGAAACTCTAGAAATAATTATAAAATTCACATACAAATATTGGAGACGAAATGTAAATATACTTCGTGCTTATGGCTTGAGTTTGAAGGCCGTGTTGTAAGCACAGCGGTACCACCGACGCGTTTGTTTGGACATCCGACCGGTCACTGTTTGCTCCGAGAATGCTCAGAAACCACTCGGAAATATTTTAAGCGAAGCGTGAACGAGCTAACGCAATAAAGTGCTTTTCGTTTATTTCAAGATGAATAGAGGCAATCATCAAAATATATTCCGTTATCTGTAAAATCTATATATCCCGCACGTAGATCTATCTTCTGTAGGTTCTGCACCCTTCTTTTTTGTGTATAGAGGCATGAAATATATGCACTTTGAGCCCAATGGATGAGGGATTAGGGTGCTTGCCTTAACGTTCTGTTTCAGGGGCGGGACGGTCCGATTCCCGGCGGGGTGAACTTTGGAAATGAACTTTTTTAAAGTTGGCTCTCGTATGGATTTGAAAAGTAGTAGCTGCGGTTCGCTGTCATTTAGGCATCGCGCCTGGCTGCAGTAATCACCTCCTTATATAAGACCAACTTGAAATGACAACATTTGTGCTATTGTGTTTCGGCGAGTGAGTAATCTCTTCCTAATCCCTATCCCTTCCTAATCTCTTTTGTTCGCAGCGTACTTGCAGTGCAGAACCTGTGGCATTGCTTGCGTTATAAGATAGGCGACAGAAGCCACCTACCATCAAGTTATACTTAACATCTCTATCGATCTTAATATAACAAATGCGTTAAATCTCCACGGATCTGCATAACTGTATGTGCCTTCCATGACTCCTAGTCTGTTTATACAACCATGCAGGTCTCCTGATAATGTTTATCTTCTCTTTACGTCAAGTGATTATAAATTTGACTCATAGGGTTTCTGGGATTCTAAACTGCGCTCACATTATTGGTATCCGAGAGTCCCATTGGGCTAACAATTAACAACAATTTAAATTAATAAATATTACAATACAATATAATAAAATGAAATTTCTCTTCGTGAAGTGGCACTTCACTTTGCTACTACAAAGTTAATGGCTTCAAAAACTGGATTAAGTAGCAAAGAAATGCCAAAACGTCGATAAGCATACGTCTTGTCACCCACGCTCTGTCTGACAACAGTTTCTTTATTGTCTTATTAACAACTGTATGATTGTAGACTTAAGATTCATTTTCATAAACAATGATACATCTTGAGTCAGTTTTAGTATCGGACATTTTGTAGTACGCTTTTCTATATTATATTAAGCTTTTACAACAATAAGAGATTATTTAATGTTTTTTCGGTGTTTTATTGGCACATTTATATAAATAATTTGTTATGAATTTATTTATTGTATAATAATTTATTATGCAATAAATAATTCAATATTATTTAAAAACATTGTAAATAATAGTTATTAAGAGAAATAAATATACTTTCGATGTAGCACAAATGTAGATAGTAGATAATATAAGGAATTGAGTAATTATGACTACTTTTAACGTACCTAATTTAAAAGAACATTTTCGGAAAAATGTTAATAAATCTGCGATGGATAACATGTACATTAGATAAGCTTAGAAAAATTAGAAAAAAAAAAAAATATCATAGTTTTAAGTGAAAAATATTCTTTCTTGAGAAAAAAATATTGAAATCAAAATATTCTTAAGTAATACGCTAAAAAGTATGAGTTACAAATTAACGTGTACAATTTAAAAAAAAAATCAAATTTTTTTTGAAGTTTATTTAAAATGAATGATTTGATAAAACAGTATAATTTTACTATGTGTAATTCTATTGATATAATGCCATTTATTCACTAAGAAGAGAAATAAGTAATGATATTCCAATTTAGTTTTAAAACAGGTTCTGAACACAAATGAACGAACGTTACTCCGTTCTTGCGATACCCGAAGCATGATTAATTCATTAGATGGAATCAGATGTATTAATTGAAATTTAACTTTATTTTCATTTAAACTTACATTTAAATTTATAATATTACATTAATTTTACCATACGGTTGTACAGTAAAGTTTAGTAAAAGGCAACATTGATCAGTAGGTATTGTTCTGTCAAAATATTACTATAACTGTCTGAGTTTTGTACTCGTATATGAATTTTGTTGGAGTTTCTTGCTTTGAAATAAAAGATTTATTGTGTAATATTGAAAATGAAATAAGTTTGTGCTTGTGAACATTATCTATACTTCTATTCTTCATATTAATAACGAGAAAAGATTTGTATTTTTGTGTGTTTGTAATGAATAAACTCAACTACTGGACCGATTTTAAAAATTCTTTCACCTATAGAAAGCTACATTATCAGCGAGTAACATAGGCGAGTATTTTATAAATTTACGCGTATAAAAAAATTTACACCAATAGAATATAAATTCAGCATGGAGATTCCACGAGGGTGAAGCCGCGGGCACCAGATATGTAAAAATATACTCGTAGATGCCGACTCTTGGCAAAAGTATAATGTCAGACGTCAATGCATGTCACGCGTTACACGAGTTACTTTACATATTTTGTCAGGCGTTACATCTTTTATTTTTCAGCACCAGACAGTTCTTTTATAATTATAACAGCGGCATTTCTGCTTTATATTCAAAAAAGTCAAATATCGTCATTTTTATCTAAAATACTAAGTTGAATTATACATTCAAGAACCCGTATCACGCGAACTTTTGAACTTAATTGGTTCCATATAGAGACAAAAAAGTGTTTTGCAACCAAACACGCGAACGAATCGAGTATCATTTGAATAATACCTTTACCTGTCTGCTGTCTGTATCGGTTCGACAAAATCGAATTTTAACATGGCCTCTACTATAAAAGATTGAAACGATAGCACGAATCGCTTTTACAATTGAATGACTAATACTTTAAAATATTTTTCATGCGACTTCACTTATCTGAGGCACCTAATAATTTAATAAATTGCCTTGTATAAATTCGCTGACTTCACGACCAAAGATTCCTTCTGATACCGGTCGCCCGGCGGGCTTGTATTGACTTATTTCTTAATAAATAAACATCAGTGCTTATCTTTGAGCCGCAGGTGTGCAGGATACATATAAAAATAGCGTCCTTAAAGCGTCATAAAGCGAAATGAATGCAGGTAAGTACTGTACGACGTTAATTGCGCAACTGAGTTTGAGCGCGGCCAGAAAGAACTTTCAAAAGATACTGTGAAATCGTAGAACGGTCCGCCACGTATATTTCTGGCTAATTATTCTACAGCCTCGGTCACGATTATTTCAAAGCGTCTGTTTGTACTTGTTTAGAAGAAACCAGTACAACGATTAGGTTAATCAACTTTTCACCACTAACGAATTGCCGTGATATAGTGGCCAATTAAGCAAGCATGGATTAGTATTTAGGTTGAAAAAATAATAATACATTACTTAACGTAATAAATATTAATTTTAACACTGTATTGGTTAGTTCATGATGCAGTTAATCTGTGAGCACCGCCATGTACAGATAAATTTGGTGCAATTTTATAGAAAAACTAGTTGAACTCGGCCTCGGCATGCGTGCTTATTATTTTGTTTTTAGTTTTTTTTTTTAAAAAAAAAAAAAAAGGAGTCTAAGTTACTCGTTATAATATTAGCTATCTGCCAATGAAAGTCCCGTTAAAATCGGTCTAGCTGTTTCGAAGATTAGCTGGAACAATCGGACAACAATTTTAAATTTTTTTTTTTAATAATTACCATATACTTATACTTTGGTATAGAATTTAGTAAACAACAGTTATTTTGACATTATTTACAAACAGACACTTACTCGTATATTTTATTTATTACTATAGATTTAGTAAGAAGTACAAATCTGAAGCTTTAATACAAAATATATGTATCCTGTGAGGAAATTAATAAGAAATTAAAAACGATACCCAAATGTTCCTTATATCAAAATTAATGCTAATAAGGCGTTCATTGTGTCCAAGAAGGTTTTCTCAGTTCTTTAGAACTCAGTTGCGTGACAATCTTGCTCGGAAGTATTCCGAAGTGAAATACTTTGGAAGGCATTTGAATAACATAAATACCTATACGCAACCAATTTGAGATTTTTATAAATCCAAACTATACGACTAAATTGCCCTGGATGATAATTTCAAGTTATCCGTAGGCGAAACTTTTACTCTCGCGACCGAGTCCACCTGCCCACTTTGATTTATTATGGATTCAGTAATAATTTGATATTCGTTTTTGCCGTAGCCCCTTGAGCGATCGGAACAAGCGTGGAGAGGTTTGCCCGGTCCCCATTATATGTGGTCTCAAACGAATCATAATTGCATATGAGCCTTGAGATAAAATAAATTTCAATGCGCAAAAACATCCTTTGCAGACGAGTTTGGCGTTATGGTAAGAGGAAATTAATGACAAATAAATAACAATCGTAATAGTCTAATTAATTAATATTAATAGTGTGTTTCATATGTATTGGTAAACAAAATCTTCTATATACGAGTAATATTATAATATAATCAACGACCCGTGTCTGTACATGCAATACTTAAAAAAAAAGAGAATTTCTACACGTCGTATACTTTATGATACCGAGGTCAAGAAAATTGATTTTAGAATTTTTATCTTGTCTGTGCCTTTGTGCACGCTACCCATTCCAGAAACGACTTAACGGATTTGGATGAAATTTATTACCTGGATTAACATATAGGGTACTTTTTAAACTGAAAAAATGTTAGGTCCATGTGGGTTTAAAAAAAAAACGAACTACAACGCACTTGAATTCTCGGGCACAACTATTATACGAAGAAATAGTATTATATGAAGAAATAATTGTAAGAAAAATATGTCATCTAAAGACAACAATTTTAAAACCACGACATAATTTAAAGCATTAGGTACAATTTAAAACACTAAGAATTAAATATTCTAAACGTTTCATTAATGGCAGTTTCTCATAAGCTGTCTTAAACCAGTTTTATGTAAGAAATTGCTCCAGCTTGCAGTGTAGAAAATTAATGATAGTATAATTTTACATCTACTTATTATCGCTGGAACGGCTAAAGTATTTTCTGTATCTCGCAACATGAATTCGCGTTTAAAATAAGTAAGTAAGTAAATGTTGCCGGCATTGGTTGTTTACGCATGTCTCTTGAAGTGAACGAGCCAATGACGCAGGTCATCTTTTCAAATTTTTGGGCTCTCCATCAAAGCCTGTTCTTCAAGTGTTTTTCTTTGTGACAGAGAGTCGTTTGGTCTTGGATAAATTTTGATTTTATATTTTAGACAAGTTTCACTTTATAAATGATATATTATTATCTTCTATACACCGTCTACTAAATACTGTTACTAAATATTATACTAATACTAAATACAGCCTGGCGTGATTTTATACGGTACTAGCTGACCACGCGAACTTAGAATAAAAACCCGTTCTTTACAAAATGTATGAGAAAATTAATTTTATTCACAATTTTAGTTATGTGAATTTTAAAAATTCCTAAAAATCAGTCCGGTCGTGCTAGAGTTATATATGGTGTGTAAGTAACACGGCTTTCTTTTATATACATAAGATAATATACAATGTGTCCATTTAGATTTGTGATTTATATTCCTGGTTCCAATAGTTTTTTTAGATACCTACTCTTTGTTTATTCTCAATGGTTTAATTAAGTTTTGCGTTTGCTGAATGATAAGAGGTTTAAAAAATGTATAGTTACATCCTGTTTTGTAATAAGTTTTTAAAGAGCACCGTACCAACGTTCATTTGTGTCCATAATTGAGCTAACCAGCCTTTTGAATATTAATGTTGAGAGGTTGAGAGCGAGTGGAGATAGCGTCATTATTTGTTCACTTCGTCTTTTTTCAATTAAAAAATTTAAGTGCCCAAAGCGGCTTCGGTTATTTACTCAAAACTCATTTACGCGTATAACATATTTTAAATATTGTTTTCTATATTTTTATTACTACAGACCCGCTCCCTGCTTCGCTCGCATTCATTTTTTTCTTCAAACACAAACCTCCATCGTTTAACGCGCCTTCCATTAGTGAAAACCGCATGACAATCCGTTCATTAGTTTTTGAGATTATCGGGAAGTACAAAAGGAAGTATTTTTTGACAAAAATACATTGTGTACATCGACTTAAGTAACTCTAAATGATATTAAAAATGTTAATTGCTATGCGCAAATAATGGTATATCTTTGATAAAATTGAATTTTTAATAAATATATTTGTAATATTTTTAATAGGTAGGTAAGCTACCTAAATATTTTCATATTATACCTACTTTAAAAAAAAATAATTCATATAATTTTTAAAACCAGTATAAATGCTGTTTCACATTTTGCTACGGTTTCGTGGATCGTGATTGAGTATCAATTTTTCGGAGAATCGTATAATAACCGTGCATGATATTATATTTGTCCTTGATAGGTTAAAGCCATAATTTTTTATCAAATCGAATACGAAAAATTGGGGTATTAATTGCAATCTTATATAAAACCTACTATTAGACCATAGTTTAGACTTTAATAATAAAATTCGTAGGGAAAAATTACCACACAAAATGACGAATAAACAAAGTGATGATTTCATGTGCTTATTACTTTTGTGACATTGTTTTTCTTTTTAATATTTAACGTAATTGCAATTGTTCATTTTTCCTGTTTTATTACAAAATACTAACACAATGTATTATTTGGTCAAACATGATAAATGTATAACGGCTTAATACACTCATATCATGCACCTGCAAAGTATGCTATTAGTTGTTACCTGCGGCTTTACTCGCTTTCAAATTAGCATTAAAATCTCATTGAAAAAATACGTTGTCATCTTTAACGGTAATCGATAAAACGGTGGCGCAGTTTATCGCTTTCATATCAGACTAATTTAGTATTAACTTTGGTCAATACTAGTGAAACTAAGAAAGAACTACGCTAAACTTAGCGCTAACTTGAACTAAAATTTAATTAAATATTTCTCTAATTACAAAGCTAGGAAAAATTTTGAACGTACCAATCTTCGATTGACTTTTTCCACTCGAACTGTGGTCATTTAGTACATCAGAGAAACGTTACAACGAGATAACCAAAAATACTTTGAGCATGTTTCTTTAAAAGTTAAAGTACGTTCACAGTCAGTCAGGTGTGATCAGGTACCGTCAGCAGAAGAAATTATAACGTTTAGCTTTCTCAAAATTAGTCGATAAGTCTGATTTTGTATATCATAAATACATAAAGGTATTATCTAGCTGAAGTAGAAGTTGATTTTAATTACACATAAAAGTTCACACACAAAACAGATTTTGAAACCTAGAGACACACACAGAACATAAGTACCTTAAGAACTCATTTTATGTTGTAGCTATAGTTTTAACTTTAATTGTAAATAAGGCTTTTAAGTTAATACGACGAATTTATACAAAAGACCATATACTCACAGAAACATATTATGTATATTAATAATTTGACGATCGATAGCCTATACGTAGAGATTCGCCACACTATTTAATTGTTCTTGACACAGATTAACATGTTAGATGGACTCAATGTTTCACCCATGTTCATATATCTTATATTTTATAAATCAATATGTTGACATAAAAATCAAATACGTAATAGTTAAAGCAAAATTTTAATAAAATCTTTGCTTATTTTTTACTTTCTATCCGTACCGATTCTCCTTTTATTGCCGCCACCAATAGAATACGATGATTCATCAGAATTTAAACTAATTACGAAGCTAAAGGAAAAAAAACTTAATGTGAAACGAATAGCTTAGTCGTCCATTTGGTTGAATAAAAAAATACTTTGAACTTAGCTTATATTTTTATACATAAACATCTAATACATTCTGACTTCATTTACACACTTAATTCGTCATAATTATTTTGGAATCAGTGTAGAATTGTTGAAATTTATGTGTTTTTCAAATTTTACGTAGTCATAAACTGGGCAACCGTCTGAATTTTACAGAAGACCATCCTGAAGAATAATTACTGCTGTATTTGGGTGATTGAATAAGGGATACTAGAGCCACTTTACCCTGTCCCCTTCCAATCACTTAGATTTTATCCTACTAAGGTTGGCACCTTTGGCGTTGTTTGTGTCAATTGGCGATAGTAGCCACCTACCATCAAGTGAACCTTCAACCTGCTTGTCACTTAATAAAAAAAGTAGAACAGAGTTACAAATTGGTTAGAGTTTATGTTCAGATTAAATTGAATAATGAAATTGCTGAACCATAAATTATTTATCTGTTGTATATTATTAATATCGGACAGGTTTTAAGAACAAAAATCTTAGATTGGTTCTATTGATAAAATAATAGGTTTAAATGTAGAAGAAGTCCAGTAAAGAGATTAATACATAAATCTACATTTTGGCCTCTCGAAATTTATTATATATAAAGTTATAAAAGTAGTTAAATTTGTGCAAGGTTGTATATATGAACATTTAAGGTAAGTGTAAAAAATAGTTACCTGTGTATAAGTTATAATTTATAGAACCAAATGCGGTATATAAAAAGAATTAATATGACGGCTTTCATTATTAAACAAATCGAAATAATAGTTAAATTTGTAAGTGGTTTTTCGATAAGTAAGTAAGTTCAAATGTGAAATACATGTAATATTTATATTTCAAAACTTTATTTACTTATTACATAAAATATTATTGATATCCAAATATGTACCTATTACTTTAGAAATTGTCAACAATGTGAAATGTAGATCGATTTGATAACACCTTTTAAAATTCCTTTTTATTGATATGTACAAAAGATTAAAAAAATAGTTCCAATTGCTCTCATGATCGGTGCTAAAAATAGAAACAAAAAATTAATTATAGTTACACGTGTAACCTGTTTTGCTGACCGTAGGCAAAAAATATCTTCATATTGATCGTATCCGTTCACGTATTAATTTTATTGGCTATAATATAAAATGTAGTATCATTAAAAATTCTACATGTTCAAAAACCAGCGTTAATAAAGCGAAGAAAAAGTTTGTTTTCAAATAAAAATTAAAAGACAAAGTAAATAATGATTACTTTGTCTCTGAATGATTTATTATTTAAGGTCTCTTTTTTATGCGTCTTGCGAAAATCAATGGAAAAGGAATTTTAAAACGCATATAATATTCTAAAAACAAAACTGAAAATCAAAAGTACAAGAAGGTTTTTTTTTATAAATGTAAATCAATACGTTCAAGATATCTATTTAATATTAGTTTAAAATAATGAGCGAAATGTGGCGTCAAATCCATCAAACAGTTTTTGGCTGTCATAAACATATTCAGGCATCTATACATCACGCTACTTTATCTGTCAGTATAATCAGAACGAATCACTGGCCCGCCTCGATTATTATTGGCCAGTAAATAGCTTGATATATATCCAAGACAGGCTCCCACCTAATTATTCCATAGCTAATATATAGCCGAGTGAAATTACGATTACAAATAAAGCTCATTGGGAAGTGTTGTTATTTGTATTGTAATTAATAAAAGAATTCTTAGAAAGCCGCTGCACGTTTATAAATATTTCACTTCCAAGTAGCCGAGCGGATGCCGACACAGTTGGCTTCACATCTGCAACTTGAGTTACACCGGCTGCATATTACGTGAATGTAAATTAGGTCTTTAAACTATGATCAGCCTAGTAGAAAATTAAAATGTGCTAGACAGCGGAAGTTAATTCAACAGGTACCATAATTACATGCTAGTACATTAATCATAAAATGAACTCACCTGTGGTCACGTAAGTGGTCTTGTCTTCTAAACGCTTTGCCGCAAATGTCGCAGGAGTACGGCCGCTCGTCTGTGTGAGTGCGCTCGTGGATAAGTAAATTGTAGGACTTTGTAAATTGTCGGTTACAGAATTTGCATATAAATTGTTTCTTGGGCCTTGAAGCCCTTCCTGGTGCCCTTAGCAACCGCCTATCTAAATGCGGATGCATTTGATGAGGCCCCGCTCCAGGCTGAAAAAGGCCAGCTCCTGGGAATGTGAAACTACCGGCTGTGGTCGGTGATGGGCCTGGTGCGCCCAGAAATGGTGCGGGTGGGCCATAAATTGGGGGCTGCGAAGAACCATCCGCAATTATTCCTTCCATAGACGGCGTTCTGTGGTGAGGCAAAAGCATAGCAGCTGCTGCTTCCCGTAAAGCCATCTCCTTTCTTTTGTCAACCATCATAGCCATTAACTCAAATGAGTTTCTCTTGGGGAAATTTCCTGAAACTCTATCGGGCGACCCCTTGGCTGGTTCATTTCTATCTCTTTCGAGCATTCTTTCTCGTTCCATTAATTCCGCTGGTAGTAACGCTGGATGCATTTCATTTGGATACATCACAGGGTGCATGGCTCTTGTAGGTACAACTGGTACGAAGGCGGATGATTCGCGATGAGTCGAGGTAAGTAAGGAGCCTGTGGTCATCTGACGATGGTATGGTAACGGTGGCGATTCGAAATTTCCATTCGGATTCCTGCCACCCGATGTTGTTCGCTGTTGTGCTCTCTCAGCAGAAGTTGCCAGAAACTGGTCATGCCGTGAACGTATTGGAGTGTTAACCGGAGGATCGGGAACTGGACGTGGTGTAGACGTCCGAGACACAACCGCCCCGCCATTGTCTGACATCTCGGTACATCTGAAATAGAAATAAAAACAAGTGATTAAGTGAAGACGCAAAGCTATCTACATAGAAATGACATAAAAAAAATGTAAAGCAGAATTAAGGTACAAATACGATTTGAAAGCAGATATTCCGTTCAGCATTAGGCGGAACATTATGAGTAAGGACTAATAAGTGTGGATTATAATTATGTGGTGTAGTGTTTTTTTTAAAATAATATTTAAACATAGCAAGTAAAAACATTGTAACGTTTAAATACAGCTCAATAAGATCAAATAATTTAAGTCTTATCTTGAATTTACTAAATGTATGTACACTATCGATTCTTATCTTTATGGCTTTCACTGAGTCGTAAGTTTGATATAGTACCTACAATTTGAATCCGGCTGCGTTCAGTCTCTAGACACTTGTCCGCTTGAACATTTAGATTTATGGACCGAGAAACGTGCTTAATTAAGTAGCTCTACATTGTTTTGTCTTATCTATTAGCATACGATAAATTTTCATTCGACATTACAAGTGCTCGAAAGATCACAGATTGGTGATAGATTTGGCGGTCCAGATATTAAAATCAGATCATTAATTATTTTTAATTATGTTATCCGTTCCTGCATATATCTGAATAAATATCGTAAATTAGAACAAGGTTGTTAACCTTATACTATACACAAATGATCCATACGTCAGTTAGTATTAGTAAGTAGTACTTACTTATCACATATTTTATTAAACTTTTCTTAAGTTTTCTAATTAAACACATGAAGCTGCAAAATTTTCTGGATTTACTTTACACGTGTCTTATTTAAAAATGATTGTACTGTTTGTGTAACACAAATAGTCTCGCACCAGATTGCTGGCTGTCTCGAGATTTACGATTGTAGTGATTATATTCATCTGAAATTAGTTTCATGGCTTGGGACGATAAAAACTTTATATCATACTACCCCGTTCGTGTATTGGAATGTTTTCACGAGGTTTCCGGTGACTGTCACTGGTAGTTTTTTATGTCCTTTTGGTTTGAGCAAACACAAACAAATTAACTACTTCTTTTGTAAACTATCACAACTTGTCAATTTATTTTAGTTCTTCCATGTCTTAGCTCTTTTAAAATCTCCTATTTGAAACGATAATACTTTGATTCTTACGAACGACGGCCAATGTTAAGAGAAAAAAAAACTATTCTAGCCGTCAGTTATAGTAACTACGAAAGATTAATCTCGAAATCAATTTATTCAAGCGAGATCGAAAAAGAAGGTGATCGCGCTCGGCAACATTTCACTGCACGTTGCCCGCTCTACCGTAAAAGCCTTCTGGTTGCTTGTCCTTTTCACGCACACTGTCAATTCTATATCTGACCTCTTGCTTACTCTTATGTTGAGCTTGATCGAGTTTCTACCATCTTACTCGCTCCGCAGCGGTAAAAATACTTTTATCTCTTTTGGTTCGAGAGTTTAGTTACATGAATATGTATGCAGTCACTGCAGTAAGTAATGGACTATGGGATGTAATACCGGTCATTTCAATATAATAAAATTATTTAAACCAATCATTCTCTAAAGTTATATTTTCTCTTTATTCTTTAGTGTTCAAAAGGTGATATTTAAATAAGCTATGGGTGTTTGTATTCAATGAACAGGCACTCAAATGGGTACCTCATAGATTACAATGAATTTAATTTAAAAAAAAAAAATTCCATGATATTTACCTACACTGTAACTAGAAGCAATGTCGTCATAATGATTATTGTAATTTATGGATCGAGATTCATGATTAATAGATGTCTTTCATCGCAGTGCTGTCAATACACACTGAATATTTCATTGCGATCTGGATATTATACAATCAGATGGCGTTCATTAACAACTCATTACATTAGATCTTGACTAGGAAGAAAAAAATAATAGTACCTACAGTTAAGTACTTTTCAGCAACAAAGTACAAAAGAAATTTATGATGTAGGTGACATCAGAGTACCTATATACTCGTACGTTGCCAATTTGTTGTCTGCATTAACTGATTAATTTCTTTGCTTTTTATACTAAAAGTGGCTTCGATGGCTCAGAAAGGCTATCTTCTCAATATACGAGAGTATGTAGGTACGTAATAACCGAATTATATATTAGACTAGCTCTGCTGTTGCACGCGACTTCGCCTCCGTAACTTTATATAATATAGCCTATGTTACTCGCTGATAATAAAGCTATCTATTAGGTGAAAGAATTTTTAAAATCGGCCCAGTGGTTTTACAATTTATTTATTACAAACATACAAATCTTCTCTCTTTATAATTAGTATTGATTAGTATAGATTACATAAAGTGTTCCTATTAAGCATTTTGATGATCTGCATTAGATTTAATATGTTATGTTTGTAGGTAAAATCAATACAGAGTCCATTGATATATACCTATACATAAGTACTTACGTTGAAATAAGGACCGCGGGTCGAGGCTAGATCCAGGCTGCATTCTAGTCGGTCCTACTGGAACCTACTAATTCGGGTGAGTAGGGAAAATTAGTTAACAATCGGGTGAATGGGACATACTTTTTCGGGCCAGTTGGGAAAAAAATAATTCGGGCGAATCTTGCGGGCGAATGGGACCTAAATCGGAAAATATAGGTATGTACGTCTAGCAGTGGACGTCCTAGTTCTGAAATGACGATGATGTTGATCATTTATATACTTGTGTGGTGACATCTGGCATTGACGTAAATTGGGATTCCCTCTCCTTTCTCATTTGTAGACACGTCAATGGATATTGTTGTCAATATATGTAATTTGGGAGTAGGAAATATAACGGCGGAGCCGCAAGGTTTTTGATAATTTATCATTCGTGCCTCACATGTGCCGCGATTAGATTGGGTAAAATGTTTATCGCTTGATTGTAAAGATTAACTACTATTTGTGGAGCAATTAAACAACCTGCCACTTCTGCTCCGTTATTGTTACGCGTGTGATGATAACAGACCGTTTATTGTAACGCGTGTTGATATTATTAATGTTGTTAACTTAGGAGTACTTATGAATAGATATACTTACAAAGAAAGAGAAATTTTTTATGACCCCGACTTGAGTAATCAAATCAGTTCAATAAAATGGTCGGTAAAATTTTTCAGAAATAAATAGGCGCTTTTCATGATTTCTAGAGTAACTTGTAGGTAGGTAGAGAGGTAGTTATACTTGTTTAGAGATATCAGTGAGATCATAGTTTTGCATAATTTTTTATTTAGGTACATTTACATACAACATACAATTCAGGTGATATTCATTTAAATAATAAACATAAACATTTTTCTATGAATCATTACTAACATTTAGATCTTTTTCTACACTAGACTTGGCCCATGTAGTGGGACCATTTACGATATATTTAGGTGTTTATTACTCAATCATGCAAAAACTATTTAAGGTATGGTACAAGGAAGCTTGGTATACAATAGACCTTGTCCTATATTATTACTAAACCCACTTTTTATCCCGAGAATGCATTCTTGTGGAATAACAATGCAACCTTGCTAGTCGTGCACTTTAACGGTACACGAGGAAAGCCCAGCAGTAGAATTCAAATCATTACAGAAAAATTATTTCAGTAGGGACACCAAAGAAAACCCATCTATAATTTACTGAATCGTTAAAAATGGTGAATTCTTAATTTTAGGTTTACTTACGCATAAAATTTAGAGTAATCCATAGGTAATCCGTGTGTCCTTAATAACATTGGTTCACTATTACATGAATTTTGTAAATAACTATTATTGTAGCCGTATCCATCATTAATGGAGTTCATAATTAAGAATTTAAAGTCAACAATAGGCACAGTTTAACTGTAAACGGAAGAAATCACAACTGTACACCACTGAACAACTCTTTGCAGAGACTGATTACTAAGGAAAAAATACGTTTTACTCAAAATGCAAAAATTCTAACGGTGTTTCGGGTACAAATCCAACACATCCTTTCTTCTATTGACAAACGAACAAGTAGCAAGTTATGGGAATGAATAAATAAATTTTTATGATAGATCCTTTGTTATCCCAACAAAGAAATATTATTTTTTCATTTTTAGGATCTATTGCAGTGTCAGTACCTACGAAAATATAAACCAAACCTTTTGTCAATATATAAAAATGTTAAATTTCTTTTTTGTAACAAAATTGGCCCAGCGTGGTGACTGCCACATCTTGCTAGGTAACGTAATTGTATATAAATCAATATATCTTGCTGGATATATTGATAGGTAGATCAATATATCCATCCAATCAATCAACAATCGAATACGCCCACAGCTGGACATAAAACCTCTTTCATAGGCCTTCAAAGCGCACGCAAGACTAGCAGCAGTCGATATAAAAAATTCTCCTAACTATTGTAGGTTCTATGAGCTATGTACCTAGGTGACTTTACTTTTCCTTATCCAATTCTCAACAATTAGGGGCCACCTTTGCCTTAAGTCGTCAATGGCAACTTGTACTAATTGAAGACTTCATATTTAAGGCATCATGACCGAAATAACTTGAATATTTTCATATTCAAAAATTGGATACCTAGTAAGTATCTATAGTAATCAAATTTATTGGTTTACTATATTTATAGTAAACCTGCAACATAGATTTTAAGGCAAAGGTGGTAGTAGGCCTTTTAAAATGGTTCACCTATTGGCACGTAACAAACCTCCTCCAAGTGCATTTCAGACCTTGCAAGTTATTAGCTTCATGTATAGGATAGAATATCCACCTCAGCAGAGAGTTATCCTACGATTCGTTAGTCATGAGTCTGCGTGATAAGATTTTATTCATATAATATGAAATATGCTTAGCGAGGTTAGGCAATAAACATCATTATTCATCAAAACACGTCTTTGTACAGCCAGTAGAGCATTTACAGAATCGCTTTTATTCTTTTGTTATACGAGTACTAACGGATATCACTCCATCTGGCGTTGTGTCAGCATTTAGATCGTTAAAGGAGTCAATTGAATTCAATCTGTATTTTGGTGCACCAGCCCAGACCAGCATTAATCCTTGCATATTATATATATAAAAAATTCAGCCGAACGCATCTATCTGTCTGTATGTTCGCTATCAAAAACTACTAAATAAATTTTCATGCGGTTTTCACCGGTTTAATGGAAAAAGCGATAAATGAGGAAGGTTTTTATATATAATTTGCAGGAAAAATTGTACCCGTGCAAGGCTGGCAGCGGGTCGCTAGTGATGCATGAAAAATGCTGCCCTGAAGTAATGTGCTTAACAATACTATTATAGCGACCCACCCCCTGGTTCTGAAGGAGTTAAAATTTTCAAAAATCCTTTCTTAGCGAATGCTTACATTATAACATAAATCTATGCAAACTTCAGAATTCTAAACTTAGCAATTTTAGCTGTGCGTTGAAAGTCAGTCAGGACAAACCATTTGATATATATATACAGCAGGTATACTTAGATCTCAGATTAGTAAAACAGACTAATCTAAGACTTAGATAATATCTTTGTAATTATAAAGCAATCATCAAGATAAAGTTATTGTATATACGAATTTATTACTTATAGTTATTAGCATTAATGACTAAGTATATTATATCAAATAACTCCGTATGTTTAATTCCAGTCTCCAGATAACAATGTTAGATAAGAAAATTGTTTAGAATAATCACTGCGAAACACAGTGGCAGGAAGTGGGATTGCAATTAGCAACGAATGCCAACATCAGTGGGTTAACCGTCAACCGCATGGCTTGTTGCTTCTCAGAATTGTTTCAACACGCATCACACAGACGCAGCTATTGGAAAACAATAACAAAGCATTAAGACAAAAACAGGCGCATGTGTGTTAAAAATAAAACACAGGTAGCGAAGTCAAAAGCGCACCCTGCCTACTCAATTTATTCCACATCCTGTATTAAATTACCCTTATAAAAACTCACCGACGGGTCACCCGATCAATCGTCCGACTGCCCTTCCAATTCCAACCCTCAACGTCAGCAGCAGGTAGTTCCCGCAAAGTTTACAAACTGGCTCTCCGCTTATTACAATAGAGAGACATTGCAATTTTTTGTCACATTTCACAGTTCAACCGCAGTTACTTTGAAAGCAGGTGAATAAAAGATGTACACATAACAATAGACTCACTGTACAAGTAATAAAACAGTTATTTATTGCCCGTCTCCAAAACTGTAGTCTAAATTATACACCACTCGACACAGTCAAGTATTTATCACTTAATTTCACAGCTTTTAGACCACTGTAATCCATATGTGTGTGACACGAGTTCTTTTTTAAAATTTTATTGAGCGCGAAAGCTGCGCGAACGCAGGTGGCGCGCGATTGGTGGGAGAAGTGCGCGCGTACTACTACGCGTGTGCGGTGTCAGAGGCAGTAGCGCTCCCGTAGCTTCCCCCTCCCCCCGCGACCGCGAAGCCTTCCTCTGGGCCCTTTCCTTCGCATCCGACAAAAACTGGGAACAATAATCTTCAGGGAAGTCTGATGTTTATTTTTAATGTTAGTTGTTTCAATTAACACAGCTCTCGACTCTGTCGTGTCGGGACGTATCGAACTCGCTATTAGTATTCGCAGGAAGTATATTTAGTCATATTTTTTTTCTAAACAGAACTATTTCTGGATAAAATATTTTTATTAAGCTATAACTTACTCGTACTAATTTCCTCCTCTCTGGCCCCCGCCCTGGGCCATTCATTGGCCACGAAAACAAAATATAAAATAAATATAAAATAAATAAATAAGAAACATGTTTTATTTGATTCTTTATTACAACGAATTCTATCAATACAGTCACAATAAATAATTTACTTAAAAAAATGTCCGTTACCGTGATGTCACTTTACGACTCCTCATGAAAAATGTCTGAAATTTAAATACAAATACATTTCTACAACTTGGCAGTGACACTACCGTGCCCTTAATAATAAGTAATTTACGACAAAAACATACTATTTCTTACTATTTCATATTAAATAGATAATAATTTAATAACATACTTTGGCATTATTAAGATGTAAATAAACCATAGAATACTATCATTAAATCATCTGTAAAACCAACTATTAAATCCATTTCTTTCCTGTTTACTTATTTACTGAACACATCATAATAACTATTTATTCGAGATTTATTAATCAAATATTCTAAAATTTACCAATAAATTTTTAACTATTAACTAATTTAACGTGCGTTTATATTTTTTTCATTTGGTTAATTTATTTTTAATTTATTCTGTGTAATCACTTACACCACATTTACTAATTTACAAGGCTACTCTATATAAGCTATAATCGTAACCCCTACCACTTTACTAAGTTTAGTTCTCACAATAAACTCTGAAGAAATGATTCTCCTTACAAAAAGCTTTAGTGCGAGATCCGTAATAAGAGATATACGTATACCCTCATCTGGTATTTGATCATGTCAAAGACTACTAGTAGATAAATTACAAATAGGTTGCCTAGCTAAATCGCGTACCGATGCTGTTAAATATTATAAATAATAATTACAGTACTTAGTACCGAACTGACATGGCTTACCGTAATGATGTATGTACCTGCGCAGAAGACGAATTTTTAAAGCGTGGGAAATGCTATCGACCTATCCACGCATTTCGCGGCTTTTTCCAGCACCGCTATTGGTCGCCAGCTGCCGCCATGTTAGCGTGCGCAGCTTGGCATCTTACGCAATTGCGCATTGTATTGAACCTTATAGATATTGTATCTAAGGTTAATTGTAAATTTTTTTTTTTTTTTCTTTAATCGTCGGAGACACACGCGCCTTATCAAGTGTGTACTACTGTAACTCTCGGCACCCCTGTCTGTCACATGGAGTGGCGCCGCAAAGTTTCCCTGACACTCTCCACGCTCGTAATAAAAATAACATTTACGAGCGTGGATGTTCTGATGCGTGGATGGATCATCGGTACGCGATTTTTTTTCTTCCCGGGGGTTACACCACCTCCGTGGGCCGTATATTTCCAGTACATAATGACATTACAACATTGCATAACTTGACTAAAACTATAGTTGGGGGAATTATACATTTACCCCTTGCATAGCAAGGGACCTTGTTCGGCTAATTAAACATTCATATTCATTCATATTATTTATAACATATTCATAATTATTTATCATTAGTATTATTCATATTTATATTATTTAAAACATTTATTTTTATAAACTAGCCAATTATTTTTTATTCAGCCTCAGCCTCAGCATCCGGTAAAAACAGTTAGGTGCCCGCAGCAGTGGTGCCCTCTCTGTACATTTCTCCCCACAGGGCGACGGTTTTCCTTCTCAGGTGCCCCTTAATACAGGGTAAGGGGCACCTGTCATAGCTTTTGGCGACCGCAGGCTTGGCAAGATGGTCGGTGATACGCGATTTAGCTAGGGAGCCCATTTGTAATTTATCCATGTAAGTATTATCGCCCAGATAGTCTATGGTCATTGTTAAATAAAAAATGAGGGTATATGTATCTCTTATGCCGTATCTTACACTATAAAAAAAGCTTCTCTCACTATACGTACCATATGATAATTTTTAAAACAAATGGGTAGGGGCACCGAATAGTGTTCAAGTCTTTTATTACTTTATTATATAATTATTTGAGCTTTTACATGATTATCTATGTACATGACTTTATATTTTTATTTTTACTATTAGTTTAATGCACAATTTTAAGTCACCTAGTATGGACCACGTTCTAAGGGGCAAATACATTCAATATATTTTTCAAGTACAATTTCTAATAAATACCTATATCTAATGATTAGATGAAACATATTTACAAGTTTTAAATAAAATTATTTAAAATAACATATATATTAATAATATCATAACTAATATTATAATTATATTGAAATTTCACAACATTGACATAATTAAATATGCTGTAATATGACACAAAATAGATAATACATTATTCTCAATAGTTTTTGTTAACATTGTACAAATAATGACATTTAAATTTATAATTACTCCATTGTGCAATTTAATACATATGGGTAAGCTAACTACGATTGCTTCTAACAATGAAGCATTGGCACATCAATAATAACTATGTACCTAGTCTATTCGCATAAATACCTAACCTTAGGTATGAACTATACCTCTATCTCGTTACTTCTAGTAAATAATGTAATCGTTATTCAATAAATAATTTAGATTTTGATATACTTATAAGTTACATTTGATATATAAACTAAATATAAAATATAATATAGGTATAGTAAATAAAAAAATTATAAAGTAAAATTATATTATTCTATATATAAGTATAAATTTTTATATAAAAGTTTTATATAAAGAATTCAATTTTAAAAACAGAACGATTAAAATTAATGTTTGGAGTAAAATATTTCTAATGATCTTTGGAAATCCAGTAGGTACAAAATTGGATATTTAATATTAAAATTCATTTTAATTTAATAATAAAAAAAATCGACCTTGACTAGAGCTATTTGAAATTTCTTTTCATACGTGCACATAATTTTTAAATATTTAAAAGAGAAACTGAATCCAAAGATTTGCAGATCCGATCCGATTAGGCAATCCCATAATTTGGTAAATGTTTGTTTAATTATTAGCATCTTACGTGTAGGTACATTTTGATGGTCACTTATTGATGGTAGGTTCTAATTTTGATCTATATTTAAGTCGAGTCTCCATTTACATGGCCAGGTAGGTATTATATTATTAGGTACCTATACCTATTGCCAAAATCCTTTTACGTATTCCATATTAAAATCAAGTGCAATAGTTTTAAAAGGCTTTGGTACTTGAAAACATATCTTATAGTAATATCTTTTCCACGCCCAAGTAATATCCACTCCCAAATAGGGTTCAATAAATACTTTTCTGCTATCTACAATAATTAACAAAATAGTGTCTTTATTCTCAGGCGTAACGTGATTTATTGGACCATAAAATAGTTAATAAAGTCCTATTTGTAATGAAATTCTCATCAAAATTTAGTTCTTCTTTCTGTAATCCCATATTAGACAGATACTGAAACATCAACCTATTATTTTTATTCCAGTTAGGTTACAACTGCTAAACCAGTGTAGGTACAAGACTTATGATGTTCAATAAGATATAAGGTTCATTTTATTGGTATAAATATTTGTTAAACACACATTTAATTTTAATTATTTATAAATAAATATATTTAAGATTTTATTTACTTACACATTACATACTATCTTTATTTCGATTAAATAAAACATATCTTTTTCGATGCTCTGTTGTGTTTGTGTTGATGAATAATAATTTTAAATCCTTAATGACAATTTAAACTTCTCCTTATAAATGCATAGAAACAATTATTTATATTTCAATTAATTACTTTCGCTTTCCATAACAATAACTCGGGCTACATTATATTAGACACGTCCGGACTTTAATATATTTTAATTAAAATAAAAAATTTTACTCCTGAAATAAAAATATAGCAAGCATACTATTCAATGCGTTTTATTAGGCGTCAAAGGCAGAATATAAAATCACACTTTTCTTGTGCTAACTAATTATTGTTATTAATTTCTTATATCAGGAACTATTTCAATATGTCTTTTATTATATGTATGAGGTTCTTTGACAAGAATTAGGTAAAACTTGTAAATTCCACTGTGTTCCTTACGGCCACAAAAGTCCGGTAAAAGTAGACATTTCAATTGACTATATTTCGTATAGAGCTTAAAATTGGTACATTATTATAAGTAAAACATCAAAAATTCCCATCGATTCTACATCATGGAATTGTTTAAGGTCAAAGGTGTGAGTTTTTGCATTTTTTAAATAAACGGTAAGTTTTGCTATAAAAATAGAACGGACAAAAGTTGTAGATCATGCAATTTAGGTAAAAAAAACCTTTTTTCTTCAGAACCACCTTTATTTAGATTAGAACATAATTTGAATAATCAATTGAAACATCAAAATTAGTAGCACACTTACGCCGGCTATTGACTGTTGACAACTTACACATGTAGGTAATTTTGCCATTGTCAGTGTTAAATATCTTGTCTTTATCTCAAAAAAAAAAAAGTGGAACCCGACTAACATGAAGATAAAAAAACCCCATATGATTATTCAAATTTTCGCTTCTTTTACTTACTACCAAAAGAATAATATAAGAATAATATAATAAATTCTGTAATTGTAGCAGTATGCAATCATATATGAGTATATATAATTTATTATTGGTAATAATTATAATTAATATATTTTATTATGTTATTATAATAATATGTGTTTTAAGGGACGGGCATCTGCGTTGTATATTTGGTTTCGACATCTATGTTACGGTGTAACGATATAGCATTAATACTTATCTGAATACTGAACAATCAAGAAGGCGTAAATCGCGCATAGAACTGAGCCAATAGAAACTACTCATATTTGGAGTAGTTTACTTGTAAATGACTAGTCACTTCTTATTTTATTAAAATTATACCTTTTGTGTTGTAGCTACATGAAATAATGTCCATCGATTTGCGTAGAATTGGAATGGATTACCTACTTTAGCTATTGTCAGTATTAAATTGCGTATCATGAAGTTATGAAGTTATGAACATCAAGAAGGATAGTCCAACCCTAAGTTTACCTCTTATATTTTGTTTGAAGTAAACTACTGGTAGTTCTTTTAGGAATACAACATCCTTTATACTATCCGTTAGAGTCGTTGTATACATTTTCATAAAAATTAAATACTTATAATTTACTAGGATATAAAGTAGGTATGTGTGACGGACATTACTATCATCCATAACAGTGAACGTAGTCTTCCAAGGAAGAAGTAAACCACTGCACTTATAATTCGTATAAGGCGCTATTGTCACGACGCAATTACTTATTAAAGCGGGGCTTAAAAGAAGACAGACGTTAGAAAATGCAAGTTTTAACTTCCATTGAAAACACTTCTGCTGTTATGCATCACATTGTTTATGCATCATCATATAATATTTTTATAAATAAATTTTATTTATACTAAATAATAATTAATTGACAAATATGATGAATCTGCAGGGTATATGTAGGTTGCCTTTAAACCATACAGTTTAGCTCTAAACCGAAACAATTATTAAGTATGCCATTGCTTAAAAATTTTAGGAAAGGATCCAACGAACCTAAATACAGAATTAGTTTTAAAATATTTAATTACGAACTAAAATACAAAATATTTATTATACTATTGTTCTCTTCTAATGGTTAGTTCTGTCGTCAACCAGCCTTCATCCAACGGTCTATGGAATATTCTAATGCTGCCATCCATCTGAAATTCAAAACAAAAATTGTACTTATACGAATGTTTAGGTGCATAAGTAATGCTGAATATCAGGGGTTGTTAGTTAACAATTTGTTAATGAAACTTATAAAGTTCTCACTCATCTACTTAATTAAGTAAGTTAAGTAAGAGCAATTAAGCAGACCTGCTTACCAAACATTCAACATAACAGTCATAAAGTCTTAGAAATATAACAATGGGTTCAGGGCGTTGTTGGGGCTGCCGCGATACTGTAGCGCATCGGGGATGTTCATAAAAGCTAGAACGGACAGTTTCCAGGCTATAGTGCGAAAGAGGATTGCCTCGTTGATGGAGCGAACGCGGGGCAGCTCTAACAGCCTCCTGAATACAATATCGATGTGTGTAGACTGTCTTTTAAAAAAAATGGACACAAACCACACTTTCATGTTGTAAATACCACTACTAACATAGTTTTTAAATTTTCTTGTATTACTAACATTATATGGACACTAGGTGTCTGAAATAAACGTATTATTATTATGATTATTATTATTCAAGTATATATTTTCTTTCTTAGATTTAAATTTTTTTAAATATAATTTTTTTTTTTTTTACGATGTCAAGGTAGCGCTTGGCCGCGATCTCACTTGATGTAAGGTGCAGATGCGGCCGAAGGTGGACCACGCTTACCTAGTAGGTGCCCATTTACCCCTGACTTGAAGACCCCGAGGTTGTAAATTAAAAAAGCAATAAATATTATAAAAAACTTAAACCTAGAGTGCCGCAAGTAGCGGGGCAAGGCCAAAGAAAGCTACCGGTGGTTAGGGCTGCAGAGTGAGGAACCTCCTGACAAGAAGTACCGTCTTCTGTATCTGACCCTTGATCCATCCATCTAGCGAGAGACTCTTAAGATGTTGGTCGAGGCTCATCGCTATAAGGCCATTCGCCGATATGACTATCGGGACGATGATTGTCGAATCAACATTCCACATGGCGGTCACCTCGTGAGCCAAGTCTATGTACTTGGTAAGTTTGTCTTTCTCGGCTTTCACGAGGTTTTCGTCATGTGGAACAGTAATGTCAACAAACATCGTCCGGCGTTGGGATCGGTCAATAACTACGATGTCAGGTTTATTGGCGACAATAATCCTGTCCGTTATTATGGAGCGATCCCAATAGAGCGTGGCATGATCCCAATAGTCTTAGTTGAAAGAAGCCTTAAACTAAGTCTTATATATAGGATTAAATTAATAGAAATTAGAAATAGGAATAAATTAATATGCATCTCACCGTTTCCTATCCATTTCAGATTCGGTATGGAAATAAAAGTGTCTTTGTTTGGGTTCGGTAGGCATCACTTCGAAGGCGTATTTCTTACCACCTGGAGCGCACGTCTGCACTCTGTAGCCGTGGAGGCAAGCCATACCTGAAAATTATATTTATAAGTAAATAAATTAAAAATAATAAACAAAAAATGCGTTTAGGAATTGATTGAAACAGTATTTTTCGTAAAAGCGTGTGTTATGTTTATTGTAGTGAAAATCTATTTCTTCCTCGTAGACTAGCATTAACATTCAATTGTATTGAAATTACTAAAATTATGTAATTATGAATGACTTGAATTAGGTCCTGGAGGTAACAAGGCAACATTCCGAAGTTATAAAGTGAGAATCACAGAGAGAGAAAGTTATAATAAGTGGCACATGGGACAGTGTGCTGTTGTGTTTCGGTAAGTGCGTAAGGGATGCCTCTGACAGGCAGCACAGACCCCCCCTACGCTGGATAGCCGTGGCGGGGCACCGAAGTCGTGTCATAATGTCCTCGCAACCCCTCCTATCAACAGCCGCGTTGGAAAGTCGTTGGGTTTTAGCCGGTAGGAATCCGGCATAACCCCGCAGTGTCCCCTACACTGCCGGGTATCCAAGAGGATTTCCCAACGTTAAAAAAAAGGCCCATTACTCAATGTCTAGACATCGACAGCACACTTGCTTTCGACCTTTGATATTGTAAAAGATTCTCTCGCATTTCAAGCTATAATTTTCAATTGGTTCTCCATTTCTTCTGCATAGGAATAGTAATATTACTCGTAGTGGTATTTTCAAGTTTAATAAGTCATGTTAATGGAAATATTTTTGGATATTAATAAATATTATGCCAGATAATACCTACATAATTCTACAATACAATTTTGAATGAATACATACCGAATGCATTTTTGCTGTTGCCGTCGTTGTAGAAATAGAGGCAAGCGTCTTTCAATACACAATATCGTTTCGCCCAAGACTTCCATTTGGAGCCCAACTTCATTAGATAGCCGAAGCAGTCTGGACGAGGAATAGACGAAGGTGGTAACTTCATGTTCCTCATTGTAACGTCTAACCAGCCATCTCGCTGAAATATATTACCACAAATTGAAATCTTGTAATAAATTAAAAGAAAATATGCAATAATTTTGGATACATATCTTAAAGAATATTATGTTTAGTGAGTGTAAATGAATACGTGTATATACGAATGTGTAATTAAGGTTAAAACTGGAAAATTCTATGTCGTGAATTGTTTGTGAATGCCTTTTTGTTCAATAAAAAAAACGAGTATAGATGAGTATACTTATGAGAAGATTCGAAACCTACCTGATTGCTAGCATCAATGGCGTGCGCGAGAACGGCCTGCCATCTGGCGGCTGCCTCCGGAGTGTCAGCTGCAAGTTGCAGCCTGTTACCGCCACCGCGTTGCAGTCGGAACCCGTGGGGCCTACCGGCGTCTTCCTCCGTCAGTTGATAGTTCACCAACATTAGCGCCCCCACCGGATGAATACTCTAACCAACAGATGTCACTTTCATACACAAAATTTCAGTGCGGCTACATTGTCTAGCATTTCAGAGAGTTGTTTCATGAGAAATAACCTGAAAATCGTCCCAGATTTATGGGCAATTTTTAATTAAATTTAATTGTGAGGCTATTGTAAGCAGGATTAGCAGTACATGGAAAACATTCACTTACAGAATCCGTTTTGTAGTAGTAGAGGCAATTGTCTCTCTTCAGGACAAACCAACGTCGCGTCCACCGAGGCGGATGATGTGGCCTTAAGGGTGCTGCTCGCCACAAATAGCCGGAGTACAAAGCGGCCGGGCCACCTTCGTGTGCTAGCGATGCTACAACTTCACATGTTCTGGCAACCTGGTAGTAAAATCATATATAATAACATCATACTTATCAATAGTAAATTTTAAATGGATAGCAACAGTATAAATGAATGTTAGTAAACCATGAGTAAAATGAGAGTATATCAAATTTTGCTCATACGACTAGTATAATATTAATACAGATTTAATGAATTTTTTATCTTAATCTTTATATATTATAAAACAAAGTCCTCCGCCGCGTCTGTCTATCTGTCTGTCTGTGCGCGATAAACTCAAAAACTACTGCATCGATTTTTATGCTGTTTTCACCAATGGATAGAATGGTTCTCGAGGAAGGTTTTAGTATATAATTTTCCCCTTTACCCGCGAAGTCGCGGGTACCAGCTAGTAATTGATATTTTGAAGAAATCTGCACATCTAGGAAGACTAGGTATTTGAAATAGGTAGTGTCCGACCGAAGGTCTATTTCTCGCTGAAGCGGAAGCCGAAGCCGATTAATCGGCTACCGCCACAACCTTCGGCCGAATTAAAAGGTCTAAAAAGTTATGTTCAAGATTGGCTACAATAATATAAATTATTTTAAAACTTTAATATTGAATGTTTATTTCGACTGTATAATATAGAAAGGTAATTTAAATCATCTCTAGAAGTTGATCTAGAGATGATAAAAAAAATACCTTGCAATTTATTTGTCAAAAATAATAACATTTCGAATTAATTTGAATACTAACATTTCATTATTTATTTATTAAAGTAATTTAACACTGACAATCAGAATGATGGTTAAATTAAATTTAGACGTTTGCTAGGAATCATCGGAGGTTTCGCCGGGTTATGGGTTTTTTTGGCCGAAGGTGGCCGAAGTAGCTTCGGTCGGACTCTAAAAATGGGTGAGAAACAATATTTGTCTAATAGACAAATATTGTACCTATATAGGCTTACGCCCAATACGACCTGTTATACTATGTAAATATATATTATAGGCCTCTACAGATATCTTGCCGCCTACGATCATACCAACAATTAAATTTAGATGCGTGACTTACCTCTAGTTCTAATATCTCTGTGCCGGAATGAGCTATTTTTACTACTTCTGAGTGAGTTTTATCCAACACATTGATCCCTGGAACAGAATTGATTCTCTGTATAATTTTCTAAATACATTAATTTTATTGAGAACATATCGAATTCAAAATATCAATGTCGATAGATAGGATATTAAAAATATTCACGATTACGCAGCAAACAGCAGCAATTTTTGACTTTCAGTTCAATAAAGTGGATTAAAGGTAGCCATGAATAAGGCTCTAGCATCCCTTACTCACTCACCGAAACACTACAAAACACATGTTGTTATTTCACGTTTGACTTCTGTGAGGGGGTGGTGACTGCCGCCGACCATTCCCTTATACATACCATACTTGCTAACATTCCTTACCCTTATTCGAGCACCGAAAACGTGAAAACGCGAAACCAAAAAGCGCTTTTCGGTGCGCGAGTCCATTTCACTTACCTACCTTGTCTGTTATCAGTTATGGTCAGTACTTTATCCCCATTAGTTATGGTCGCGCAATTGCATTCCCTCCTTGGTGTTGCTTGTCTTTGAAAGTATTAATTTACCAACAAGTGGTTTGACAGCCTGCCTGCCATTCTTTAATTTAAAAAGAAATACTTACAATCAACCTTATGGTTGATTGTAAGTATTTCTTTACAATTAAAAAATTAAAAAAGAAATGAAGAAAGATAATATTTTAAATTAAATGCAAAATACCTTACCATTAACTGCTATGACGATATCGCCAACTTCAAGGCCAGAGGTTTCGGCTGGTGTGTCGGGTTCGATCGCGGATACCACGACTGGTTTGCTGCCGTGGATTCTGAAGCCAAACTCTTCATTGCCACGTCTCACTACCACTGTCTTGTCGCTTTCTGCAACGTATTGAAAACCAACAGTAAAATAATTTGATTTTAACATCTTGAAGCTTGAATTTGGACAGGATAAAACTTACTCCACGAAGTAATGTGATCATTCTATTTTACACTTTTTTAGATATGTACGTTTAGGATAAGGTATAAATTATAGGTAATTTCAAACATAAATATATATAATCGTTTATTAATAAAGTCTGTAATGAGTAAAATTATTTTTTTCCTGTTGAAAGATGTGTAAGTAGATGCAAATAACGAACAAACTACGTAACATATGGAATTAAAAAAAAGTTTAAAAAAATTAAAATTAAAAAAAAAATTGTTTTAGGAAACAGGAAGAAACTGATCTTGGACGATATCTCATTATAGGGATTAAATGGACTTTTTAGGAAATGAATAATTCAGGAAGTAGACAAGTTGGGAAATGGCGAATTTGGAAGTTGTCAAGTTAGAGACGAGATGCTGTACGGCGATAGTTATTGCGTCCATTAGATTTATCTGATACAAAAGCAAAGAAACTAATTTATTCAAGACTTATCTGAAGCACAGTAGTTTATTATGATATAAAATAAATTCAGTAAGTATATTTTATTTTAACCCCTAAAACTCAATTGACCTATAGTATTTATTATATCTAAATGGTTCAATCCACGGTGACCTAGAGACCGGCAATAAACTTCAGGGAATAGTGTGGCCCTGACACACATCGTAAGTACAAAGGCTACGTAATAATTCGAATCATTTTGTATGCGCCGTGCAAATAGTTATGGACACTCGAGACTTTCGCTAAATGCCTTGGCAACATTCCAAATACCTAAAAACCCGCTTGTTTCATTCATCTACGTTAACAAAGTTTATGTAAGTGTACACAATAATGGTGTACATTAGTTCATTCTATGTAACGACGCTTTTATAGGTAGGTAACTACCAAGCAAGATTATAAATGACTAGCGACCCCCTAGGTTCGCACGGATTCAATTTTGTCTGCAAATTATATATACAAACTTAACTTAACTTCAAAATCAGAGCCATTATCCATATACCTTTCCAAATGGTTGGCAGCGCCCTTGCAGCACTTTATATGCCATTTAGGACTTGTTTGTGTTATATGCGACGATAGCTACTTATGATAAAGTGCACAGTCACGCTGTCTATCGACCATAACAAAAAAATAAAAATAAAAAAATACTGAGAACCGTATAAAAATCCATTGGGTGGTTTAGAAGCAGTTAGCGAAGAAACAGAGAGAAGCGAAAAGCGATTTTTATTTATTAGCTAACTGAACTCGGCTACGCTTCGCTGCCGTTGTGCGGTACTATACATACACCGTTGGTTTATTTTAGAAAAATAAAAGTAACCTAAGTTACTTCTTATAACATCAATTATCTGCCAGTGAAAGTCCCGTCAAAATCGATCCAGCTTTTTCGGAGATTAGCCGGATACAGAGCGACACACGGACAGACGGACAACATTTTAATAAGTTTTGTAACGTATATACTTTGATTAGTAAATAGTTTTAGTAAAATCTAGTAAAAGGCAGTTATTTTTACATTACAAACATACATTTCAATTTTATATATTATTTTTAGGTATAGAAAGATATAGAACTTATATATATATATAACTTATAGAACTTATATGTAGAAATACTCGTAGACAATATAATATATGTAAGTTCGCTATGTTCTAGGTAAAATTTTCGAGTAACCTTTATTGATTACTAGTTCGGCCGCGTCTTAAGGGACTTAAAATCTTAAAAAACAATACCTAAGTAATATAAGCGCATATACAAAAAACAACATATAAAACCACCTTTTCTTAATATTTTTTAAATCGAGTTCTAATTCTGTGATAAAGATTTCAAAATTGCTCATGGGAATGATATGCGACAGAGAAGTCGTGACAGGTTAGAAAATTGACGAGGCGTGCAGATTTATTTTTAAATGGAGTTCAAAAATTTATTTTATCCATCGCTGATATATACGATCTGTGTGATATGTGAGCGAAAAAATCCAACTAATATTATAAATGCGAAAGTTTGTTACTATCCATCCATATAGATGTTTGGTTACTCTCACGCAAAAACGGATTTGGATGAAATTTGGCACACAGATAGTTTATTACCTGGGTGAACATACACGATACTTTTTATTGTGAAAAAGTGTTAGTTTCCTGTGGGATTTTCAAAGTTCGAACTACACCGCTACGAAGTCGTGGGCGCCCTTGCTAGCAATAAATAATTGTGCAGTTTCTAATAATTTTTTTTTTAATTATATTTTTTTAGTTAAGTAGTCAGATTACTGAGCCTAATTTACCGCAGGGTTCCGAAGCCACCAACTTGTTAATCTGACACTGACGACACCACAATATCAACATCAATTTGAATATTTCCTCCAATTTCTGTCTAAGGCTTCCCTTTGGATTCATCAGAACGTCTTTAACTACAAAACACAAAAAAATGAAACCACATAAAGCACTATTTTTTTAAAACAAAAAATACTTACAAATAAAATAACTGAAATAAAAATATTTACTTACACGAATGTCCCATAATGCTAAAACGTATTTAAATTTACCCTAAAAATTTCACACGGTCTTGAACTTCAAGCCCAAGTGACCCGGTTACATGAAAATACTCAACATATGCGCACTGTTACGCTAATATTACGTCATGTAAACATGTAAATCTTGTCTAGACATGTCGCCTATATGAAATCGATAAAGCTACAACAAAACTGAAAACGATTCAAAGCTATTACAACATCCGTACACAATCGCGTGTGTCCAATAACTGAGAGCTGACGTTACGATTGCTTACAGAATTAAATTTAGTCGGCTTCCACAAGTTCAGTCAGTTACTTCGAGTTGAGTTTTATATAGATTTGACTTTCTCCGATTGTAATATCACCGCTGTCAAACCAAAATCTGCTATGTGCAAAAAGTATTTTTTTATATTAACAAAAAAGTTTTTGTGAAAATTTTACATGGAATTTTTAAATTTTAATATTTAAAAAAGTCTTTTATTTGAAATTTAGGGTTGTTATACGAACTTATTTGTCTTTTAAACATAAATATTTAATTATTTATTATTTTGATAATAGAGTAAATTTTGCACACACATAACAGATTCCAGGTGCTACATATAGCATATTTTATTAAGAGGTTCGACAAAATTAATGCTTATAAGCACGTAACAGTCTTTTTATACGATAGATAAGGTAGTGAACTATTCACAAGATCAAAATGTTGGAATCTCAAAAAACAGAAAATAGCAGATTTTGGTTTACCAAAATCTGCTATTGAAAACTACGTATACCAAAATACACAAATAACAATTTAATGTCAAGGACATACTGTTATAATAAAGATGTTAAAAAATATTCATTAATTTTTATTTTATTTTTAATATAACAAAATTTATACAGCCTTTTCACCATATAACAGTGAAACTAATGGAGTTGAATTATGAACTATCTTCGTTAAAAATTCAACAAATATTTTTGTAGTTTAGTCGAGAAACCACGCAACAGACAAACAGATATTTAAATTCGTATTTTAAAAACGTATAGATAGAGTTAGACGATTTTTTATAATTCATTTAAAAAGAAAACGAAGGAATCCACATCTACACACATCTAAAAATAATAACACGACATAAAATATAATAATAACATATAGACAATTTTATTTAATTTTACAATAGTATAGAGTTAGACAATTTCTTATAAATATACCACAGGAAGTTATTTTTCGGGTGCCAATGTCGTTTAAATAAACGAAAGAATCCACAGAGACATCTAAAATAATAACATGACGCTATTTAAAATAGTGAGTGTACTAGAAATAGGTGCGGTACGTCACTATTTTAGAAGTGGAGCAGTTAACACGTGCTCAGTTAATGACTGTGATGCAACAAAAGGTAACCAAATTAAATAGCACAGTAGACAGGAATAGTAGAAATTTCTCCAGTATATATATATTTTTTCAATTCAAATATTTATTGCGAAACAAAATTTTGTAACAAAGGTGTTACAAAATTTATAAAGACCAGTGTTATGGACGCTGTCGGGCATACAACTTAAAACAACTTATATTTTGAGGGAAATATTAGTTTGAAGAACTATAATTTATTTTTAATTAGACACGGGTTTGCTCTTGTCCAACAACCAGCTGTGTAGCAAGGATGAGGCCTATGATGGAGAGAGGCTCATCCAGAAGATGCCTATTGCCTATTCACTCGAACTTTGAAAAAATTTAGGTTATATAAGCTCGGAAATACAGACTCCAACCTCGGAAATACAGGCTCGCATGGGAGTTCCAAACCTCGGCAGTGCGCAATATAAAGGATGTTTTAAAGCATTTTAATAATTTTTAAAATTGCTGCTAAACTATGTAGTTGACCCGACAGACGACGTTCTGTCAAAAGCTATTGGACTGTGGTAGCTGATAGAAACACTGTATGGATCTAGAAACTTTTTGTTTATGTTAAGGTCGGCAGACAGCCTGAAAGTCCATAATTATGATGGTAGGTGGCTACGTCGCCTATAACACAAGCAACGCCATAGGAGCTACAAGTGTGGTGAAGACCATAGAAGGATTATGAATAAGGTATAAGGAAGGGGGATGGGGTAAAAAAGAAAAATGGAGATTTTACGTTTTTCGGGCAAATTTTTCTCTTCATAAATAACCTTCTTCAAACTTTTAAATGAACATTTAAAAAAATAATAACAACCGAAATCGTTCCACCGTTCTTGAGTTTTGCTCTTAGCAACACATTTAGCAATTCATTTTTATTTGTATAGATTTCTCAGAGATCTTTTGTCTGGCGACTGAAGCGCATGTATGTCTTTCCACTAAACATATAGTATGTCTTGCCACGGTAAGATACTAAACATAATGTGATTTAGTGGAATTATGTCACTTATCGTAATCTATACTAATATTATAAAGAGAATGTAACCTAAGGTGTAAAAAAATTACCTAAAATATTCCTTACATCGCGTGCGCTGCGAAAAATATTGATGATAGAACAAAATATTTTAACTACGACTTTGCAAAACACATCATTATCTACAAAAAGTACCGCGACAGCATATATCTAACTGCCACAATAAGTGTTCTTTTATTTTAAAAATTTAATTGAAATGCCGCCTCTAGAAAAGGCTCTTTATTTGTATCTTGGTATTAATCCTTATCAAAATAAATTACTTCACATTCAAGACTGCTTCAATACCTTTATATAACTTTGTGAATTATTCAATTCGGACATTCCATTTGAAAAATATCACGAGTTTAAAAATATAAGTATTAGAAAAAAATACCTACATTTTACGATGTAGGCGTCACTGGGGTACGGGAGGGGAGTCAATGTCAAGAAATAAAGCTCTCTACGCAGCGGTCGTGTGCGGCATCGAATAATATTTTATAAAGTTACGCGGACGAAGTCGCGTTCAACAGCTAGTTGTAAATAAACTCACCAAATGTATTATCCGTTTGCCGTCTATTCAGCTCTATGCAGGCTCGGCGATGGACCAATCTGTGCGTCAGTGCTACATATTTCTTGTTGAATTCGGTTTCTGATTCTGTTGGATCTTCTTGCTTCGCATCAACTGGTTCTATTGCATCTGTTAAAAAAAATAAAGTTTTTTTTTTAAATTTTTAATTAAATTTTAATTAAGCTGTTACTTCAATGTAGTCTTTTGTAAAAGGGGGTATACAGGCCGAGCATTTTGCCCAGTTAAATACTGCGGAAAGCAGTGTGTGCTACCAATACAAATAACACAATTCAAGGTGTGTTGTCACTAATTTCTTTAGAATTCTTTAGAACACACTAAGTTATGATCTACTAATTAGTACCTATTCTAAGTTCACCTAGGTTAGTTTAACCCAGGTGTATTAAGTATACTGCCCGTTGTAATGCTAAACATTTTTAACAAATACAGTAGGTAAAATACTCATTGGTCCAGCAATAAAATATATTAATTGTCTTGAGTAACTGTTGAGTCAGTGTTTGTTCTAAAAGAAGCAATAATGTGAGAAGTAAGCATATTAATATTTTAAATACTACATTCATGACTAGCTAGAAAAGTTTGTCATGTTTTGCCTTTCTGCTATGTTTCCTTTTTTTTCTTAATTAAACATTGTCACATAGTTACTAGGATTGCCCAGTTAAACTTACCAGGTGGTATTCTTGTCCAACTATCATCATTCTCAGTCAACAAAATCCAATTTCCGCACCACCACGGTGCTGCGTAAATACCTTTTTCATCACGACCACCTTCTGCTCCTTCAGAACTACCTGAACACTCCTCGTGTTCTATAAACAAAAAAGCACTAACATATGTTATGGTTTCAAACAAAACATATGTAATTTCTTCATATTGTTATGACTCGATAATATTTTGTTAATATTATTATATTTATCTGTACATCACGCCTTTAGAAAATGATATAGCAAACCGTTTATGTGTTAATGTGAATAAATATGTACCTAGGCGTTGTATTTAAAGTTCAAAATAAATAGTTTGGACAGTTAAGGAAAACAATAAAAACGACTAAGAATACTCTTCATATTACTTATTTAATGTACTTTAACTGAAATATGTGTGAAATAGATGATTACCTATACTTTGAAGTTTGTACATACCGTCGGGGTCAGCGCCTGCATTCGATCCCCCCAATTTATCAAGGCTGTTTCCTGCAGAGCGAGCGATACGTGTGTCTTGTGGTTTTTCGCTAGATGCATACTCTTCTTTGCCTCGTTCTTCGGACTGAAAAATAAGAAATGATCCACCACGTTTCAAATTGCAAATGTGAAAAGCACCTATGTCATACAGCTATGACAATTATGAGATATACACAGCAACTGACATTAATGTAACAGAACTAAAACGATTGGATATAGTTGGATTAGTAGGTTTACTACGAGTAGATGGCTTATTATAATGTGTACTACGAGTATGTAGCATTTTTGTATTGTAGTTGAACTAGTTGACTTACTTTCTTCGCTAGAGAATAGTATATTATTTGCACTGAGTAATTCATACAACGGTTGCAGTTTTATTGATAGTTTATTTTGTCACAATATTAAAAAAGAACTTCACTTAATAGCCACGAAAATTTTAAACCTCTATGTAACCTCTTTCTTAGCTGCTACATAATAATTTTGATTAAAGGATTTGTCATTAAATTTATCAAATTTAGTGAAAGTAACATTTTTATTTCTTTTAACATGGTAAATGAGATAGTTGGATTCATTTTATTTATAAAATACAGTGAGGCTGCTCAAGAAGTATTGCGACATAAGTTCAAAGAAGAGTCGGATACTTCCGACATTAAGAAAGTTTTAGCAAAAGATGAAAATGTTCGTAAGACGTCGTTTCAATTACCTGATGAGAAATGGACAATGTTGGCCGTTCAGGATATAGCCTACTTTTTAAGGAACTACAAATTTAATGAATGGGATAGAAGGCTAAGTTCAGCTAGACCCTACAATAAGGTGATTGGCTTTTATAGTTCTTTTCCTACTACTCCGTTAGAATCACTACACTGGGAAGTACGGAATAGTTGTTATAACAATTTTTATAAGTGTATCATTTATTTACATCGTATTATTAATAATACACAATTAAGAAGAGGAGAAGACACCATGGCGATTATATTAGAAACCATAAAATCAAATGTAACAGAAATCGAATTTGAATACAGGGAATGTAAAAAGATGGTTTTGAACACAGAAGAAAATGGGTTCCCGTTTGAAAGTACTATTGAAAAATTTTTATGGAGTACAACTGCGTTTTACTTCATGTGTTGGTACACTTTACTGAGAACACCCGAATTATCGATGCTTGGAGAACCTTGCGATAATTTTGCTAATTGCTTAGATCAATTCGGCCCAAGGAACAATGACCCAAGAGCGGAAGATAGATTACCATTCGCTTGTGCTTTGTATAGTTTTTGTCCCGATCCATGTTGTCCACTAAAACACGTAAAACTTTTAAGTGAATGTTTCGAAAATATAAACAATCCTTGTTTTAATGCAAATAATAATAACCAAATATCAAATAAAAAATGCAAACTGAATCCGAGAGTAAATAATGATTTCGAACAACTGATCGCACACAAATGGAATGTATCTTGCAAATGTAATAAAGGATTTGTATGGAAATCACGATATGGAATGTGTGTTGACATAAATGAATGTGAAACAAATAAGCATATTTGTGACAATATCACTGAAAACTGTTTGAATTCACCTGGTTCATACATTTGCATTTGCAAATGGGGATATGACTACGATAGGAAAGAATCTAAATGTATTAAAGTACAAGAAATACTGGAAGATTTGGACAATAATCACAGCCAAGAGAGTAATAGTTTTTGGGCAGTTTTGATTAATTTTATCCAAAATATTTTTTAAATTACCTTAGCTCGGACATCTTGTCTGTGTTTATGATGATGTTTTGATTTATCTTCAGATCTAAATCTTTTATCCAACTTCTTATATAATCGTACTCCACTTGAATGTTTTTTTGAAGAGTGGCATGATGGAGAATCCGCAAAACCAGCTGGTGCAGGAACGATATCTGGCGTGCCGTTAGCATCAGCATACGAGTCCTTTAAACAATTAATATGATATTAGTTCCAAATTATACGAGAATATTATGCGTTGTAAATACAAGATTGAACGCTTACATCAGTGTGGGATGTTCTAGATATTCTTTCGTGATCGTGTGTAGCTGTTACTATGTGAACTTCTTTTCCGCAATGCAGACAATGTGCTTTGGCTTCACAGTCAGCTCCAAGGCTTTGCTCTGTTTGCTCGGAATAAAAGACGGAATCTGATCCTGGTGATACAGATCGTAGAGATTCTGCAGAAGCTGCTTTTGCAAACTTTCCTTCTAAAGAATCGAATTAAGAATAGATCGAATTTAGTTCATATTAATTAAGAATTATTTTAGTAAAAGATTATAACATTAATAATGTGTTTTTTAAATATTTTATATTAATTTTAAATTTTAATTTTAATATGTTTACAAAGTACCTCGATCTTGTTTACGGTGATGTCTTGGAGATGATGTTGGACTTTTAATATAACGCAAAGGTGTAAGTCGTGACCCTGCAGTAGTTAGAGTTCTTGCAGTCTCTATATCTTCAGCTTCAAGAGAACTTAATGTTGGAACAGTAGGTATTGATTGTTTTCTCCTTGGTAAACTACCCGGAAGTGATATGCTTTCATTGGAGCCGCTTTTTCTCCTTGGTCTGCAACTGAAACCACAGTTGAACTTGTAAATCTCTTATTATATATTATTTAATAGGTACATTGTTTGAAAATATTATTTAGTATACCCATATCCTGAATGAGTATTTCCCGAAGTAGGAGATTTCGCTACATTACTAGCACCATTTTTTCTACGGGGGCTATCACGTATACGTCTATGCTTTCTAGGAGAAACATTTCCATTGCCAGTACCTGAAAACATACAAAATTTTTAGAACTAAAAAGATAATTCCAAATGAATTACAGCAAAAATACCACTATAGAATGAAATACTGACCGTCTTTCCTGTATTGTTCGCTTGAATCATCAGAAGTAGGAATATTTAAATGTAATTTCATATTTGGTCCCGTACCTTCCCTCCTATCATAGTGCTGTGGCCTATAACTATGACTACCATCTAATGTCTTATTTTGAGTTGGACTTTTTGCCTTTAATTTTGTGCGTTTCACATGCCGCTCTCTCTCGAGTGGTCTCTTTGTTTCCAGATCTTTTTCTTTGGTTTTTTCTTTAATAGTTTTTTCAATATCAACAAGATCTCTTGGTGTCGATTGCACACTTTTAGGCTTTTCTGAAAAATGTGTTTTCTTTTTTCTGGGTTCTGGTTTTTCTTCTATCGGTGATTTAGTATTTATTGGTTTAAATGTAGCTCTTTCGACCCTATTGCCATTACTATCTGGTTCTCTGTCTTTTCTACCCCAGTCATCTTGTGAATTGGATATAGAATCATCGTACGACTTTGAAAATTCCAAAGTAAATGCGGCCTTCTTTTTTCTACGTTTATCTTCAGATAACCAAGGTTTTTGTCTAGTAGTAGTAGATCTATATCTCTGGGAATGCTTGTAGGCTGAAATTATCAAACAAAGTTTAGCAAAAAATGTTTGATTTTAAAATTGCAATATACAAAATCCAAAAATATTTAAAAAATGCTTACTTAATCCGCCGTCATCATCATCATCGACAGGACTTTCGTAATATCCTGAAGATGAATAATGAACACTTCTTTCATCATCTGACAGAGAACCCTATAAAATAAGAAATAATTAAAATTTAAAAATGAAAACTTAAGTTTTATTTAACTTAATTATTATAATAATATCATATCGCAAAGGTAATCTTACCGTCATTTTAGGTACACGTGACTCCTTCCTATTAATATGATTATTTTCTTTTGTATTTTTAGGTTTAATTTCTAATTTATCTAATTTATCGGGTATATCTTTTACTATTTCTTTTGGAATTTTTTCGTCTACATTATCCGTTACATTAGGATTTGAACCTCCTATACTATAACTTCCACTTGAACTGCTCTTTCCACTAACTGTATCTCTGGAATTCTGTAAAATATGTTGAAGATTTTAATCGATATCGTATGCGTATGTATATTCATAGAGACTTGATTTTAAAATATCCATTTAACTTACAGGTTTAGAAGATTCTTCCTTAGGTTTACTAAGTTCAGTCTTATCTCTCCTTGAGTGTTCCATAGTCGATATAACATCAGCTTTAACTTCAATTTTTTCTACAAAAGCTTTAGGAGGTCTCTCTGGTAGAGCAAGTGGTGGTGAAGATAAGTCAGGCACTATAAAATCATCATTGAGCTGCAGCGGAGGAGAGAAACTCGGCACCACTAAATCTTCCGCTATATTATCAGTTCGTGTCGAAGAGTATAAACTTGATGCACTTTCAAAAGAAGAGCCTTCCTGTGCCTTATTGTTCGTTGTATCTAAAAACGAAGAAAAGCATTTTAAACAAAACCTAAATATGTGTTAAATAGGTAAATGGAAAATATACATACTTTGGTTTTGATTTTTACTATTACTCTTCTTTGAACTATCTGAATTGGCAGTTACATAATCTTCAGTGGTTGTCGTACTCTCCGAAACGTCAGTAGTATTTGTCTTACCAGAATCAGTTCTAGCTAAATTAGTTTCACTACCGACTGCCTTAGCTAGTGACGGTTCCGAAGGTGATTCTATTAATCGATTTGGAATAGTTCCATTCGGTTCCTTTTGTTGTGACTTTTTTTGTAAATCTCTCCTTCTTGATGGACTTAAAGCTCTTTCACGTTTTTTATTTATAAAGCTGGGTGTTCTTTTAAAAGGCACATCTGCTAAGTCTAAACTGGGGTGGGTGATGGCTATTGCAGGAGTATGATTCACTTTAGATGGCCCGATGGGTGATACATTCTTCGATGTAGGTTGTTTTGTTATTGGTAAAGTTATATTTGGGACTACGGCTGGTGGCGATAAAGACGCTCTCGCTTGAGAACTTGAGCTCGAAGTGTCCAATTTATTTCGTGGTGATGTTGGTGATTGACTCTGTTAAATTAATAACAATGACCATTACTGTAGATATTGATTTGTTAATTGCATTTATTCCAATATCTAGATACTTGCAAGTTACCTGTGATGCGTCGAATTCCTCGTCCAAGGCATCTGTATCCAATGAAGACCGTTGTTGATGTTGCAGTAACAGAAGATGTTTCCTTCTCGAAGTAGGTGTAAGTAACGCAAGGGCACCAGGTGAAGCAGCTAGCGAACTAAGATCAGATGAACTGTAAGTAATTGAAAGTATAAAGTGATACATCTACTATCTACAGACTGACACTCCTAAAACACCAACAAGCAACTACTAAAGCTAAATGATATAGATTACCTTATTAGGGTCCCATTTTCTGTGCCGGAATCAAGCTGTAGAACAGTCGCTTGAGATTCGTTCCAATTTCCATCAGAATGATCCCTGAATTTATTGAACCTTATTTATATTTTGCTATCACATAAGAGGTACAAAAACTTTATGTCGCATACGATTTGTTATTTAAAATTTCGCAAAAAGTAATCATAATTACCGCTTTGAAACTGTTAAAAATAGCTACTTATAAAATTAGTTAAAACCAGTACAAATTTGTAATTTAATGCGTGAACAAATTAGCGAGTTAAAAAATTATGACTTTAATAATATTGTAAATGGTCATTTTACTCCTATGTTATTGAGTGTAGAATGGAGTCGAGCTGTGGATCCAAGTTGGCGCAGAGTTTTTGTTTCGTAATAATTTCATAAGCAAATAAAAGCATGATAAAATAATTTAGCAATAGTTTTCTTACCGTTTACACATTGTACTAATGACCTATTATATTAGCACATTTATGGTTTAATCTTACAGTGTTTGAGTTATTTTAGACCAGCTTATTCTAGTATTTATTCAAGTAATTAATAAATTTTGCTAAAAACTTTAGTACAACGATAAAGGTAACATGAGGTTCATATTTACCGGCTATGATCAACCGTAAGTGACTCGTTAGATGCAGAAGGTGATATTTTCTCTAACGGAGTTAGTGTTGTTATAATATTTTTAATATTCCGCCTAGTTTTCTGTTCTACATCCATATCTGGGTTTTCTGGCTCTGGCGATCCCGGGCTGGATTTTGCAGTACTGAAAATAAATAAATAATTAACATTGTTTCCGATTTCTTTCCTTTATTTAATTTTTATATAAAAAACAGCAGTATTAATATAATTATTAATGGCCATTACTACTTTTAAATTCTTTAAATTTTTTTTTTGGTTGGGATTAATAAAATGGTGAGGCAATTGGGTTAGGATTTAAAATTTGCTAGGATGTTAATAAAGTTATAGGAAACAGAAATTAGGTTTTGAATTCAGGGTTTCAGGAATGTGCTCCTACACTATAAAATCATTACTGTTAAATTTCAAATTTAAAAGTCATAGCTAGAGCAAAAAAGCAATAGCTTAATGTACATCATGTTTAAGCATACCTTGTTTCAGGAATGTCTTCCTTTTTAATACCAGTTTCTGTTTGTTCTTCGAAACTAACGCTTCGAAGTCTAAACGATTCATGCTTGTAACTAATGTATTTTTCATGAAAATCTTCGTATGGTGCATTCCCGTCTGAAGAACTATGAAGATAATTTATATGGATGAGAGTGGTGATAGCACGGCGTATAAGATAAGCTTTAAATTGCAAAATTTACCTAAGAAAGAAGCCTTTACATTAGCCATTAAAATGCTTCTTAACCGCTAACTTATAAAATTTTATTATAGCAAAGACACAGTGACTAAAAGGGGTGTGACATTCGGTTTTGAAAGTGCATTGGCTACTTTGTCTAAGTGTTAAGTCAATACAATTTGTATATTAATTTCATAGTAAAAATGTTTACCTAAAGGAGCTATCCGGTTCAAACCCAAAAATACCTTCGTCTTTAATTGGAGTTTGACTATAATTTTGAGTAATGTACTGTTTGTACATAGCTTCAAGTTCGCGGTCCTCTCTGATCATGTTTTCTTGACTTGTTGACATCAAAAGCTGTGCATCTTTTATAGTCTCGCCATATTCAGACTTTCGTCTGAAATTATCATAATTTTTGTTTTCGGGAGTCATGTCATGGACATGGAAACTGTTTTGAAAGCAATTTTTTTTATTATTTCTGGGTTATTAGTTGAAATTGAAGCGTGACTTTCGTTAATAAATTAAACTTAAACTTCAAATAGTACTATAATAATTTCAAATAAATAAATAAATGTATTTCAATAAATAACTTACGCATCTAATAGAATTTCTCCTTCTGAGAGAGTTTTCTGGAGTATTCGTTTATGTCTTCGTAATGTGGTGAAGGGAATCGCTTCGTCGTCTGGCCTCGGTTCAAAATCTATTATTATTTCCCTTTCATTCTTTTCACTGTCATCTGTAGTCGTGGCAGAAGTTTCCGTAGAGTTTTCCGATTGGAATGTTGATGTCTTTGAAAGTGGATGCGAAGGAATAGTTTTCTGAGATGTGTCACTAGTACTTTTAGACAGGATCGATCTCAGTGATCTATCGCCTTTTGTTTGTTTAGCTATTTCTTGTTGCAAAAATTCCAAATTTTTACGATTTAGCGCCATACTTTTTTCTAAGTTTTCTATATCGTCATCTATGGTATCGTCTCTGTCACTTTCATGGATAAACTGGAAATTTTGTTGGAAATATTCTTGGGCTTGTCTCTGTAAGGCGCTTAATTCAGAACATCGGTCTATTTGTGATGATGCAACGGACTTTCCTGGCGATGAGGTGACATCGTCTGAATCTCCCCTTTGTAAAACTGGTGAAGTTGGTATTACCGATGTCGGTGAACGAGGTGATCGTGGTGGTTCTTCCGATTGGGTTCTGTGTAATTTCTCGTGTTCTAGTAAACTGAAAATGTAGAAAAATACATACAACCTTTGGAAGAAAATAATAACTTCGCAGCTGAAGCTAATATGTTATCTCTGACTACTTTTTATTTATATTATAATGTGTAATTCCTAATGTAAACTAACTAATGCTTGTTATAATTATATAAAAATATTATAAAAACATACCTTTCGATGTCAGTGCTAATATCATTTTGTGATTCTCGTCCAGCTAATCTATCACCTCCCACTTCCGAAAAAGATTTTGTTAATCTTCGTGTTCCAACCGTATATCCATTCGTTTGTACACCAGCTGCTACCATTTTCACCTGAAAGTATACCTTAAATCTGTTGGCCCGTGAAACAAATAGATTATGTTTCAACAAACACGACAAAGAGAAAATAAATGAAGACAGACTAGTTTGTCTTCGTGTCTAAATGAGATGAAAATTAGGATAATCTTTATGTAACTTAATGACGAAATGATAATTTCAGGGGAGTTATTAAATAATATAATTTCAATTACCCTTTTAATTGTTCTTGGACTCAATGACAAGTAATTTGGAGGTAAAGGTTTCCTCCCTAAACATACTTCAGTTTGCGTAGCTTGGGTTCTCATCACACCTTTTTTTATTGAATCTACAATAAATTATTTTAAGGTTACTCAAGGTACTTATTGGTCATATTAAGTCAATATCGCATTAACTAATTAGCGCTAAAGAAACATCTTTCGATCTTATGGAAAGATATTTACCTAATACTAGAACTTTTGGCTGCTCAGTTTGCGTAGGTCTTTGCATGGTTGCGGTTTGATGTGTAGGAAGTTGAGCCATTGGTGGTGGATAATGTATCGCCGCCGGCACAGCTTGAGTCATGTATTGAGGGTAGGGTGGGAATGGCTGGAACATCACTGGCAGAGTTGCATACGGCTTTGCTTCTGGCTGAAAGGTGAGAGAACAAAAATTTCAAATATATAATTTATTTAATAGTCTCTTCATCTAGGCTAAATTCAAAAAAGTTTACTAGTCCTAATCCTAAAGTATACAATTTATACAATTTACCGTTCGTCCGTCGATCAATCTTTCGCAGTCGCGTCTGAATCGACTACCTCCGACGGCAGCTGGCATTACGGAGTCATCGAAAGTGGTAAGCGTATGGGATCGAGCAAAAGAAACGTGTTTGGTTCTGAAAAGGTAAACACTCATATTAGTTTCTCAAAGTTATTATTGATAATAAAGGGCGGAAAGAAGGATGGCGATTCACTTTTTGATGGGCTAGCTTCGATCTTGGAACACATTAAAGGCATGTAAGTGACTACCCTAAAGGATAAAGAGGTGAGAGATGAGATGAGATAAGAATAAGAGAATGGGCTCTATTTCCTTTCGTATTTCGTTTTGACGCTATCTATTAGGCTTCTTAGTGGCGAACGACCATATTTTACTTCATTTTAACAAATGACTATACAGAGTTGTTAAAACTGTATTTTCTAGCCAAATTCTGCAAACAGGCGCTCGCAATTATCTTTGAGCCCGAAATTCGGGTCAGGTTACACCATTTAATCGGAAGATGGTTGCTAATTGGTTAATTGGCTTGCTAAACTGTAATACGATCGCTGCACAAAGCAAAAGCAAATGAAATTCTGCTCTGAAATATTCATAGACCTTTAACAATCACGTAATTCTTTTAACGTGAATAACAAAGAATAGGTATGTGTTTACAATTTTCCATGCTTGATAAATTCACATAACATTGATGCTTAATAAGTTCAAATTTTCATGCTTGATTTAAAACTGAACAAATTTTTGTTTAAAATTTACACCGATACTTAATAAATTCAAATAATATTGTGACACAAAATACGGACAAATTCGCCAATTCATTCCTTAAATTTTCCTACCTTAGATATGAGGTACATTCAGACCTGTACATTAAATGAAACTTGTCAATTTTAGTTACGAAAGTATTTCATACACGGCGACAGTGTAGCTGCGCTGCTTATTGCTGCTTCATACCTTTGAGTATGAAGTTAGCTATAAAAACGACAGGCGAACCTGGTTTTGTAACTTATGGATTCTTAAGTTTTTACCACTGTATACTGCGGATGAACTCCGCATTACTTGAATAAGGTGCCGGCACAATCCAGATGATTAGAAGTTTTACTTCGTGAACTTAAGAACAATCTCCCTTCAGAGGTATTTCCACCTAGCTACAATATGGGATTCTTCAATCGTGCCATAAACACATTCCTGCATGGTCGGCAGTACACTAATTGTATATGTACTGGTGTTGCTTGTGTCCTTAGGCGACGGTAAGCACCTACAACTAAGTGGACCGTCAGCCTGCCTGGCACCCTTAATATTATAAAAAAAGATATGTTAACTCTTTAACTAATTACATTGATATAACAATACATAACTCATTATTTATGTGTAAATTATGTACCTAAATTTATAAATTGTAATAAGTTAAGTTAAAATTTAGAGTTAAATTGTAATAAGTTAAGTTAAATTGTAGTATGTTAACTTAAAATTTAAAGCATTTGACGACACGTTTGGTCTAGTGGTTAGTAACCTAGCTGTTAACCAAACGGTCGCGGGTTCGAAACCCGCTAGGGGCAAATGTTTTTTATATGTTTAACATTTTACCTTTGTACCTGAGTCATGGATGTTTGTATCTATAATATGTTTTTTTACAAAAAAAAGTAATCTATGTAGGATATCAACTGTCTGGTATCCATAATACAAGCCTATAGTTGGTTAATGTGGAACTAGATGGTGCTGTGTAGAATGTGCGAAGATATTTATATTTAATAAGTTAAGTTAAAATTCTGGTAAGTTAAAACTGTAGTAGAAAATAAAAGCTATTTTTATTTTTTATGCACCTAAACGCTATTGTGTAAATAATATTAAGAAAATAAATTTATATGCGAATGGTGTCAGCGTAACCACGAGCAGCAGTTGGTGTTGCTAAAATGCAATAAATATTTGTATTGGAGGTGTCATAATAAAATGAAGCCTTACCTGTGTGGCGGAATAGTTAGAGGCGGCGGTGGTGGCGGAGGCGGTATAGGCGTGTGGGCGGGACAGCTGAAAACAATTTACGTCATAGTCAGCAGAAAAGCGTTATTTTCGTCGTCTAATTTGATTTCTTAGGGTAAAATTTAAACTTAGCTAAAAATGAAGTGCATAATGGGCTATATTTAAAAAAGTTTGAATCGAGTGGATTTATATAAAAAATTCTATTTAATGAGAAAAACAAAATAGTAAATTACTACCCAAAAAAAAAAACAACATTTCGGTGTCACAGTAATAAAAAGTTTCACCGACAACTGTATTTGTTTTTAGGCTTATTAATTAACAAAAGTTTTAATCGATTACTTTTATTTCTTTTATACAATATTTCAGAAAAATGTTATACAATTTTCAAATCTGTTTTTTTTTATCTCCGAGAAGCTTCAAAAATTTGTTGTACAATATTGCACCTTAAATAAGTATTAAGTATTATAGTATTAAGTATTAAACTTATAGTATAACATACAAATACAATTTAGTAAATACAATTAAAAAAAAAAGTATTATAATATATCAATATATGAGGTTTTGCCTTTTTGTGTATCAACATTGACACTTAAATTACATTTACGAGTAGGTATACATAAGTATGTGTAATAAAACAGCAGATTATTTCGTGTAGAACAACTGTAAAAAACAACAGATTTTTTTACATTTTTGTCTATACTAAATATATATTACCAGTATGTTTGTTCCCCCTAATCTCCGAAAGTGAAAGGATTTTCATACGCTTTTAACGAGTACACAGTATAAATAAATCAATATAGAGATATTGTAATCACAGTATAAAACAATGCATAACTCACTTTATAATATGTAATATGTAGTATAGGTACATGGTGTTAATATGATAAGGAATAAAAATGAGGTTCAATTTATAACAGGGACTTCGCTACAGGTCGATATGTTCCAGTAACATTAACCTCATACTCAGTCCGATTGTAGGCGTATTGTTCAAACTGATTTGGGATTTGGGACAAATTTTTACTTTTATTTTACATGTGAAAATAAATTCGCATGAAACAAGTCTACATAAAATCATTTTCAGACCAAAAGCAAACGACGGAACGGTGACCACCGCATGGAAGAAGTACAAACAGCACAAGCGCTAAAGTAAACATTACTAGTGACTTTGTGTTTCAGAGCGTAAGGGATGCCACAACCTATTCGGTCTTAATGCATTTATTGTTTAGTTGCTATGCGTGTGTTATCGATCGTCTCAATTTCTAGTTTGTAGTTTATCTGTGTATGCCTTAAAATTGCCTTATGTTACCTATACCTATTGTAAGTTTTTTGTTTGTGCTGTTGGTGTACCTTTTGGAAAATAAATAAATAAATTTTTATTTTTAGATGAATAACATTTAAAAATAAAAGTAAAAAAACTCAACGCCTGGCTAAAATTAAATATGAATAATAAAGATTCGATAATTGTTTTAATGCCAAAGAAAAAGGAGTGCGGACTAAATCGCGGGCAAAAAGCTAAGTCACAAATAATTGATTATTTAAGAAATTAAAAAAAAAACACAATCATCATAAATATTCTGTACCTGCATTTGCAAATAAAACACATTAAATCAATCCCTTTTTCCATTTTGAACACACAATAAAACACGGCACACCACTTTTTAATAAACGCCTCAATAAGAGTTATAGCTAAATGTCCACTCAAATTATTATTCCAAACGCGAAGTGAAAAGTCGCAGTGGAATCGTGATAGAAAGCCGGCCAGTTCTGCGGTGTAGCCACTAATTGTGAACAAAAAGGGACTGAATATGTTGGCGAGTGACGGTTGACCTTTGGGACTAACCTTTATCTGCCGAGATGAATCTGTGATAATAGATTGTAGCGTGGCTTCTGGGAGACTAGATGCGTTCTCTATTGATTTAAAAATATGCATAATGTTTACTGTACTACATATTATAAATTAAAGTCGCTGTCCACATCTGTTTCTCAGCTAAATTTTTCTAAAAAAACCCTATGATAAATCATTAATTCTTTTTTTAACCTTTAAATTATTTTATTTCTTTTTTTTATATTTTTTGAAGAAAATAAAAAATAATAATAGCTGATTTATTTAAACTTGAATAGCCTCGATTATCAATATACAAAAGTACGCCCGTTCCACCTATCCCTACTAAGTATCCCCCCTGGGCCCCTAGCCAAGTGTGCTTTCTACAATCGTTTATGTCAACGTTAAATTTGTATTTTGGTTTCTCGTAGCATAAGCGACTGTAGAAAGCACACTTGGCTAGCCCCCCCCAAGATCCAAACCAATGCAAACGTAATTGGTTGTTGTAACGCCCACATAAAATTTTGACCAAAAGATTTCGCCCAACTTAGCGTAGCGTTTACCACTGTAGAAAGCACTGCGTTTGTATCTTGGCTAGGGCCCCTGGTAGGGATAATCGATAGAAAAATATTACGGTTGCTCAAGTTCATGTCTTATCCAGATCATTAATAATCTATGTTAAATATTTGCAAGTATTTCCAATGTTTTACACTAAAACGTCACAATAAAGGATACCTTATTATAACGTCGTAAAGGTCACACTCGTACGCATGAACTGCTTACAAAAGTTCACAGACAAGTAAAATAGAAATGTTAGGAGGTAGTCAACCGCAACGTTTGTGTGGAAAGATAAAAATGGATCGGAAAACCTCTTTCTATTTATCGCTAACACAACATAAATGCATGACATTTCGAGTTAGGTACAATATAATTTCGCAACTTATGATTCCCTTTCCTTTCAATTCTAATCTATTTATGTACCTATTTATTTGACGTTCTTTACAGATACAGATACAGATACAGACTTTCAGAATTTAAGACTAACGCGTCAAAATGCCCCAGACAATGATAAAAACCTTGAATATCTTGACCACGTGCTTAGGCACGATAGATGTCTGCTCCAATTTATATGATGGGTAAAGTGGAAGGGAAGAAACGCACTGGGCGAAGGATAAAGCTCAGTAGAGAGAGAGTAGACTGGAAGTGCCTCAGTCGAGCAGCTATTCCAGTTGGCTTTTAACAGAGACCGGTTCAGGAAGCTGACGGCTAACCTTCAGGTCTGAAGAGGCACAAAGTGCTAGAGAGAGAGAGAGAGAGAACCAGAGATGGCGCTGATATTAATTCGTTGTGATAAATGTTTTTATAACTTTTATTATGTATTTTATAATCGTTCGTAAGGAGTGAACTCCTGTCGTGCGTCGACAGACACACACAGTTTTTTTTATAAAATTAGGTAAAGCGAAAGGTTTAACTTAACTTTCCATGCAGACGAAGACGTGGCGCAATCTAGAGTAAAAAAATATATACTTACGGTATAATGGAAGGTGGTCTGGGTAAAGAGCCTCCTCGGCTGACTGACGCGATTTGGTCGACATTATAATTTTGCGGCCAACCCGCGTTATCTTCTATTACCGATCTGAAAAAAAAAAATGGCGTATTTATGATAAGAGCCTTTAACTATTCTGCCAATCAGACTGTTTATGGCTACGACATTTGAGTATTTATAATATTAATTATAATACTGCTTTACATATCCATTCTCTAATTTGTAGACCGTAGTTTTTTATGTGAAAGTCGTCAGACAGGCAGTCGGACCACTTGACGGCAGGTGGCTACTGTCGCCTATAACACAAGCAACGCCACAGGTGCTGCAAGTGCGCTGCCGAACATAGTAGGATTAAGGATAAGGGGTAAAGGACGGTTTGAATTTGAGCCAAAAATATATATATTATTAATTTTTTATTTATTTAGTTTTCACCAAGATTTAATGCAGCTTAGGAACCGAAGCCAGGTTAATTATAATGAATTTAACAGCACACAGAATAGTGAATAGTGAAACGTTTTTCACTTAATTACAGACACATATCAAATCACATTAATTTTACCAATTAAGGTTTTGAAATTCGTAACATATTATTATTGCGTAATTATTGAACAAATTTTATGTTATTACTTTTAAATCATTAGTGGATGGACTTTATCGTATTAATTTTTTTTTTTGCAAAATTTAAATTCGGACCGGTAGCAATTTAAAACGTAATTGGCTTCGTTGAAAGATACGAGTGCATGAAAAACCGAATTTATATTTAAAGTTTTTGAGGAATTCAGATGAAATTTAAAATATTATTTTGTTAAAATAATAATTTCCAGTTAAATCCTGGGTGTGATGTATTTTTTTAAGTATGCAACTATTTCTTTTATTTACTTGTGAACTTCACTACTCACAATGAATGAAATATATTAATCATTAATACATAATTTATGTTACACCAAGAAAAACCATTTATACCGTGTAATTTATAAATTAATGTCCTCAAAAATATCAAAAATGCCTATATAAAATTTCATTATCATGTATTGTCCTTGTCTTATATGTTCGCGCACAAGCTGTTTCGCGCCTTTGATTGCATGTCATGTGCAGCTCGACTGGCGGCAGTAACCACGCCCTTACAGAATACCACCATGAAATAATAGCATGTGTGCTGTTGTGTTTCGGTGAGTAAGTAAGGGATGCCAGAGCCCATTTCCCTATCCCTTCGTAATCCCTATCTTAAATCATACTACGGTCGGCAGCGCACTCACAGCACTTGTGGCGTTGGGTTATAGACCACCTACTATCATGTGGACCGTCAGTCTGTTTGTAGATCTGTTAATAATTAACAAAGCTAAGAGTATTTATACGAGCTTTACATACGAGCTTTTGACTACCGATATATATAGAGTTACACCCAGGATATGATCTGCGTGCCTAGTTTCATCCAAATCCGATTAACGATTCACGTGTGATTGAGTAAATAATGTTCAAACCAATCATCCAAATATAATATAATACTAAGTACCTACTTCAGAAACATTCACATCCATCTATGAGTAAGTAACTGTACTCGTATGTCTGTTACATGTCTTTACTAAACCACACTAAACGAATTTTGATAAAATACTCCTTCAGTCCTGGGGAAGAACAAAGACCACTTATTAACAAAAATTTTAAGGGCTGACTGACGGTATGGCACGGCACGGTACATCAAACAATTCTTCCTAAACATATTATTTGTAAATTAATTGCAATAATTGCACACACACTCCTTTATTTCAATATAAAAAGGCAGTAGCGTTCCGCGACATGCCATGTGATGCTCCGGCACGTCGCGGCATGCCGCCGACAAGGAATGTGAGTGCTAAGATCATTGCAATAAGATTAAAAGTAATATTTTTAGGAAAACAAATCTTTGCTGTGCCGTGTCGTGCCTTACCGTCAGTCAGCGCTAGCTGTAATACGAGAGAGATCATAGTTAAAAGTGTTAACTGAATTAAAAGGTAAGTAACTATTATAATATCTTTAATCCTTACTGTGGCCACTCCAGCCGGGTGAAGTCCTCATCCTCAGGCATCCAGGTGTACCGCTTCGGGTCTGGTTGACTGCACATGGATCTTGGACGTCGCCGAAAGTACGAGCACTCCAGGTCGGCGTCGTAGGCGCATAGCTCAGGTGGTGCCGGGGCGGGTTGGCCAAACCTTGTACAGTACACAATGTTTGCTTAAACATTTTTGTCAAACCACATAAATTATAATAATTACAGAAACTTGATCTAAGTTAAAACATTTTCTATTTTAAAGTTAAGAAAAACTGCAGTCATACAAACCTAATTTGAAAAATCATCTCAAGTGTATAATTATTTCTATCTATTGTTAAAGATAAACATTAATAAAATTATTTTATTAAATTAATTTAATATGAATAATTCCAAAATTGGTGTAACGTAATAAATAAAGAAGTAAGAAATATAGAAATTTATTTCAGAATAACAAATTTAGTTTTAACATATTTCTGTCCCCTACACTAGGCTCTGCCTGTCCTATGGGGGAAGTAAACAATTGTGTTAAATAAATAAATTTTAAATACATATTATTACAAACAAAAAATAAAACAATAATTATATGTACAAAATAAACAAACAAACAGTAGCATTATTTGGAAAGAAATAAAAATGATAAAGTAAATTTGAATTAATGTATGTATGTGAATGTGTATGTGATGAATGTGTATGAATGAATGAAATATAAAAATTAGAAAATACTGTAAAATCAACCTCATTTAATAATTTTTATAAATTTTTCTACTTCATCAAACGACCATCTCATCAATGTCATTGAGACTTTTTCCTTTGCTTTGCGAACCGAGCAATTTTTAAATTTTTTAAAATACTTTAAAAATGCGTTTACATAACATTTCCTCATTAAGTATCTAACTTTACTACGTTTTTGGGAACAAAGGTCGCAACTGTAAATACACCATTTTTAATATTTTTCCATCAATTACATCACACAGATTTTTCATAACATGATTAATTTTCTCTTACAGTCATTTCAGCTACGTGAACCTTGAATGTGAGTTTCTCGTCTAGAGTTATGCCAAGATATTTTATGAATTCTGCTCTTTTAATTTCAGAGCAGTTACAGTCACTATTTGAATGAATTTTTTTAGAGCAAAGAGGAACTCTCCTCTTATTTTTTATTATATTTTTTATTATACAATTATACATTCATTTACATTCATTTTATATTATTTATATTATATGATTTATATAATTCACCAAGACTTGTTCATAATAAGCTACGCAATTGTTTATTTAAATTATCTGATTTAATTTAAATTGTGACTTTTTACATACTTGAAAATTTCAGCGAAATTTACCTGGGATAACGTTGTATCGGTGCATAGTCGGTGTTAAGGTTCTCATCTGAGGGCACCCGACGACGGACACACACGGATAAAAATGATGCTCTGTAAAGAACCATACATTTAATTTAATATTATTCTCTTGACTGTTGTGCCTCTCATTTGTGGTGATATGATGAGAAACTTATTCGCAACTGTGGAGCAAGGTTAACTAAATTATTTGGTGCTATTATAAGATTGTATGATATTTTTTGCTAGAACGAAGTGTTGTATCCGTACTATATATATCTATATTTATATCTATATCTATACTTACTAATATTATAAATGCGAAAGTATGTTTAGATGTATGGATGTTTGTAACTCTTTCACGCAAAAACACTTGAACCGATCACCATGAAATTTTGCATACACGTTGTCTGGGACACCAGAAAGGACATAGGGTACCTTACATGCAGAAAAAAAGGACTATTCCCGAGGGATCAATAAAAAATAAAAAACAAACGCCTGGCCAAAGTGTTATAGCAACACGAGGTCAAGCGTTATATTGCTTTTTTTTTCAACGCGGACGAAGTCGCGAGCACCAGCTAGTAATTTTATAATTTGAAAATCTAGTATTTACATATATTTATTGAAGTTGTTTACATGTCAATCTAATTCTATATGAAAAAGAATTATAAATATTTAGCTAGTTATAACAACACGAAGAATACAAGGGCCTACGTACAAACTACAATAACTTAGTTATTGCTACGAACTAATTACAAACGTATACACATAAAACCTAGTGCAATAAAATTAATTTGGACATGTTTAGCATTTAATTTGGGCGAGATAAATTCGGGCGAGTAGCCCATTAACTCACTAGTTTGTGCTCGCTACTGAAAATATATGAGTAACTAGCTAGTGCCTGTGACTTCGTCCGCGTTGGAAAATAAAAAATATATAAGCAATATAATGCTTGACCTCTTGTTGCTATAAAGCTTGACAGGTGTTAGTTTTTTATTTATATAACGTCTGACATCTTCATCGCTGTAAAGACGGTGGCGCCACCATGGCGATAGTGTCGCCCAATTTTTAGATTTCTAAACGATCCCTCGGGGAACTGACATTTTTCAGGATAAAAAGTATTCTATAATTATGTTAATCTAGGTATAATATGTGCCAAATCAAGCCATTTTTGCGTGAAATAGCAACAAACATCCATACATCGTAATAAACTTTCGCATTTATAATATTAGTAAAATGATAGTCATGTCATAATCGTGTGTTAATGTATCTATTCTACACTTACTAATATCATAAAAAGAGAAGATTTGTACATTTGTAATGAATAAACTCAAAAACTACTGGACCGATTTTGAAATTTCTTTCACCTATAGAAAGCTACATTATCAACGAGTAACATAGGTTATATTTTATAAAGTTACGCGGATGAAGCCTCGGGTAAAAGCTAGGAAGTAATAAAAGAAAACTGTATAACGTCAAATTTATTAGCCGACCCTGCCCGCACCGACAAATGCTTTTAGGTAAAGGCTCGCGTTCAAGTGTCATTCATTCCACCTCACTTTACTTATAATGAGATTATAAGGGTGTACACTAATAAAACGCTCAATTTGTTACCTTCGCCTTTTCTAAGAGCTTCATGTTTATTGGTCAAATGAAATTAAATAAAAGTAAATGTAGAGAATGTAGAGGCCTCTGTCGGCAAATTAAAGACGCCCCAAAGAGAGGCTTTGACAAAATTTCGAGAATAAATCACTGACGCTTTACGAGTTTAAATGAATTGAAGCAATTTCTCGGGCTGAGACTATTGTCCCCTTTCGATATAAACTACAGGTATTGTGTATTCATACAAAAATATATTTAGACACTTATAATAAGTCTTTTTATGTTTTTAAAGCTGTACATATTTTTAAAAACATGAAAATAACTTTAAACTATAAAACTCGTTAGACCGCATATTAATAAAATTAATATGCTCACAAGTGTAATCAAAGTACGCCTCGCCTTATTAAAATATTTACTAGTGAAAATATATATTTGCAGTGAAAGGGTGTAAAAACCAGTCTTCAAAAAATAAAAGCAGGACTATATCACATTACACACGTAAGTAAACTTGGAAATTAATATTTTCAATAAAAATAAACAAAAGTTGAAGTTATTGCTTGAAACCAAAGATTTAAATATTTGTATCTCAATACAGTAAACGGCTTATGCACGCACACATGTTTATAAAACTAGCTTCACTATGTTTTCCGCAAAATTCTGTCTATACATATAGTTCTTATTTGGTTTGAGTATCTGCGTCCAGCGGACTGTTCGGAAGATTTGTTCACCGACCTTGAACTGCTTTGTATGCATAGATTTCACCGACGGCAATTATTTACCTAGACACCTCTTTGCGCTTCTTCATTGAATCCAGGTTCTGGTTAATCCCACTTCTCGCGGTTTGACCACACGTGTCACGCAACCATTCAAAGATCAATGAACGGCTGGTTGAATATAATGTGGTTCAAATTAGTGGATTAACACACGCGATGTGAATAGAATTGCTAAAGCACACGGCCAATCTTGACGATAACTCGAGCGTTAGCACTTGACGATGCGGGAAATGATATTGCTTGACACACTATGAATGATAGGAACGATTGAGTCGCCGCTTGCGCCAAGCGGCGCGTATAATTGCAAAATAAGGCTTTTAAAAGAAAGGAACAAATCAAATATATTATAAAACATAAATAAATACAACAAGGTTCGTTTGTATTATTGACTGCTCGATTATGTGAGTTTTTTTTAAAAACTCCTCACTCCAAGGGATAACTTACAGTTTACTTGTAGGATCAACTTACTTATTTAATCATAATAATTTATAAAGAAAAGTCCTCCGCCACGTCTGTCTATATTGTATGTATGTTTGTTTGAGATAATTTTAAAAAAATACTGAACGGATTTTGATGCGGTTAAGATCCGCATTAAAATCCGTTGCATAGTTTAAAAGCGTACATACAGAGGAACAGATGGCGGGAAGCGACTAAGTTTTATACTGTGTAAAGAATAATATCACTATAAAATTTTATGACTTTTTTAACCAATGATTTTAAGCTATTAAACAAAAACGGCCAAAAACAAAATAATGGGAATATTATTGCGACCCCTACAAATTGAGGGACCGTTTCGGAATAAAGTTATTAATTGAGAAAGATGGAAGCGTATAATTGTAAACCCAATTGAGAATCGCTATTTGGAGAATCAAATAAATTAAACATTTTATATTAAATTAATTGCTAATCAGTTTTACAATAACAAAGCTTAACTGACTCGCTCCCTAAATTCATTTTAGTATATTTTCTTAAGTCGACTATAAAAGTAGATTGATTTAATGATTTGTAACTATTTATTAGCAATCTTATTACAATCTTATTACATTTTTTTCTGCAAATTATATATGAAAACCTTCCTCGTTTAAAATTCTTTCCATTAGTGAAAACCGCATTAAAATCCGTTGCCTAATTTAAAAGATCACGACGTCCGCGTTATGTCACAGCTGTCCAGCGCGGTGTGTATTAAGTATTTTTTTAAAGACTCTAAAACCGCTCAATCAATTTTGATTAGGTTTTCACTTATAAAGAGACTAATAAAAGAGGATGGTTTGTGTATATTGTATATAATTTGCAGAAAAAAAATTGTATCTGTGCGGAACCGGGAGCGGGTCGCTGTAGTCTAACTATACTAATGTTATAAAGAGAGAAGATTTGTATGCTTGTAATGAATAAACTCAAAAAATACTGGACCGATTTTAAAAAAAAAGTTACATATAGAAAGCTACGTTATCAGCGAGTAACATAGGCTTCATTTTATGAAGTTACGCGGGCGAAGTCACGTGCAACAGCTAGTCTCCTGTAAGAATGAACCAAATTGTACCTGAGCTTTTAGACTATTGGACAACATTTAGAGTAAACTAGCCCACATCTGGGTAAATTAAAAGCGATGTGTAACCGAAGCTGTGAAATTAACAATTACTAGTTCATAGCTTTCGCTGTATAATCATCTCAAACAGAATTAATTTGTTAAGGTATTATATTAATATTATCGCCATTACTAAATTTCAATTTAGAATAACAGCTATTACTCTCCAAGATAGATATCGCAGAGGATTAATAAGCAGATTGTTGTAAGTGCTTTCATTTTAACAGACAATGGAAGGGCGCATTCGAGCTATTATTAATAGTTGAATCGAAACGTCTCAGAAGAGAATTTGAGAGGACGATTTTAAATATTCTTCAGTTATAAATTATTCGTTGAAGAAAAGGTGATCAATGTTGAGATTGTTGTATTTCTTTACTTTTGTGTGCACCTTTACATAAATACTTAAATATGTGGTAAAGGTGGATGTATAGTATGATATCAAGAGCGTATATCGTATCAAATTGGCTATTAAATGCTGCGAATGACCTAGAGAGTCTAGTCTAGACCTAGACAAAGGAAAGCCCTCAGTCCACTTGAATCCGCAGTTCGACTCCATATGTAGATCCGCGCATATCTTTATTTCCTTTTAAATCCACAGGTAAATCAATGCGTAACACAGTGCGCTATGCCACTACTTATACATACACCCATTTTTGACTAGAGCCATTTTTGAAAAGTTAATTTACAAAATTGGCTATTGAAACCGCAGTCAGAGAGCTATATAAGGTTTAACTACTCAACCAATGGGATCGGCACATATATGAAGGGTTTCATTATGTCTTCTGTGTACCATGATGGTTGTATAAAAACACCTTTGCAATGTTTAATTGGACAGAATATAAATTATAATAATTAAAAGTATGGCAATATATACATTAGTATGGCAAAATCAGATGTAAATCAGTTGTTAAATGAATATATAATTACAGCTAACGTACTGTGTCAAAGTGTCAATAAAAACAGGTGACCATTTACAACGGCGTTACACAATGCTTAAAAAAACAAAAAACATAAATTTTATTATATTTTACATTCCTCTCTCTTAATTTTACTTCAATTTACATATTCATTCTGTAAGAACATTTGTTAAGAAAATGGTAAATTAAAACAGAATGTACCTAATGTTAAATTCATTTATTATTATTTTTCTTTTAAGGAAATTAGGGCACGAATTAAAATATATAACTTGTAAATCAAAAGAATAGACATAATAATAATAATGTTGCACTTTTACATAATAATGTTTTTTATGATGATTGATATATTTGCTTATTTTAGTACTTCCGCTTTGAAAAAATGCTTGTAATTTTAAAGACTTTTTCAGGCAAAGAATTGAATAACACGTTTCTGTTCTCAATGTATTTATAAGAAAAAATAATATTATATTATAACTTCGATATTAACTTATTAATGAGATAAAAATATAATCGCGAGTGAAATAATAACCGATTCAAATTTTAATTACATAATTCAAATATTTGCTCCAATATAATGCATTCTTATTCCATAAGAGCGTTATTATTAGGTTACCCAGAAAATTTCGGGTAAAATTGTGGAACGCTTTCCATCAAACTGACACCGGTCAGCCTTACATGTCAAAATAAAGTGAATATTTTTAACAGTATAAGTTTAATACGTTATTTTTTACACAGGTATTTTATTTTGTATTTCTATACAGATATTTTTTTTGTAAGTTTATATTTTGGTTTGTAATGAATACATTCAAAAACTACTGGACCGATTTTGAAAATTCTATCACCTATTCCTCCTTTTCTTCTTGAATAAATGTATTCACTAACCGATTGGCTCTGGAGCAGGGGCTCTCGATGTGATATTGGGAGAGGCACCCGAGGAATCTGTCCTTCTTGGACTTCTCCAGTTCCAGCAGATCCAGTTGTTTGTTGTTGATGCAGTATTGTTCCCGGAATTCCTGATTATTAAAAAAATCAATATGTAGGAAATCCAATAAAAAATAAAAATACTATGTTACTAATACTCGTATGTTACTCAATGTGGTCCAACGTGATCAGGGTGTGAACGATGATGACAAGCGTGCGACCATGCCACCCGGCGCGGCGTGGCACCGGACTGGCAGAATTCCAGGTAGGTGGATAACAGCACAAATGCTTTTATTTCATGGTGGTCTTCTGTAATCGGAGGGTTACTGCCGCCAAACGGGCTGCCAAATGGCTGCAAATGCAGCGTGTTCTGCCACTACTTATATATTGTGTTGCACGTGACTCACCTGTTTTGAGTACATGGTGGTCTTGCTGGCTGGCCGGTCCTCACTGGCCCTTTGCCGCTTTCTGCCCGCGTTTTCATCCTCTGATTCGTAACCTTTGGCCGAATGTGCTATATCCGCCTGTTGAAGTGAAAATTTATAAATTATAAACATAATTCACCTATTACTGAAACACTGCAATGATTGACAAAGTTACTAGGATGAATGATATAATATAATTTGCATTATGGAATATTAATAATAATATATTGAAGTCTATATTTAATACTCATTCGATTAAAAGGAAAAACTTCCTTTTATTCAAAACATTGTTAATGAAAACTTGTCTATTTTGGGACGTAATTAATAAAACTAAGTACATTATTGTAATTGTTTAGTAGATACATATTTTTACACTTGACTCTAAGTACCTAAATCATTCTCGAAACTACATACTGGAAAACTTTCCAGATTATGCATAATTTTTTTAAGTTACATATCCCTAATCAATATTCAGACATTTTAAAATATAATTTATATATAATAGAAATACGAAATTATGATGTAAAGTTATTTTACTAACTTCACATAGTATAATAAGAAGTAGAACGAATATATTTTACATGCATATTATATGATGGTACCGGCACTTAGTTCTTTTATAAAAGTTCCAAATTAATTCCTCTTTGCATGCGCAAGTTCAAATGACTTCACTAGAGTCCATTTGTTAGAGTGAGTACCTTCCTACTTTTATTTGTTCGCTCCGAGACTAATAAAGAAAGAGTTCGAAGCTGTTATCATGGTTCATTTAAGTTAACAAAGTCTTTTCAGCCAGAATTAATTTAACAGTAAGTTTGTGATTTTATCTCGTCAACTTGCAGCCACTGGTGGACAAGGAAAAAGAAGTGAGACACAATTAAATTTCTAAGTTATCTTCGTCAAGATAAAAGCTTAATGTGGTTACATTGTACTCGTAAGTGTGTAAATAGACACAATGCTTCACAAAATGTAGATATTTTGCAAGAAATTATGCTTCAAGGGCAAACTTTAAGCTTAAGGATACGCTGTACGAACGAGTGAAATTGGTAATAGCTATTTGGGAGAAATTACTTGTCTCAACTTACTATAATGCAAATAACCGATATCAGAATGCGCGCAATATACATCCGCGCCACTTATTCATACGAAAATAATACTCCAGCAATTCCAATATTTTAGAAAAACCTTTAAAGATTTTAGAATCCAATTTTAAATGTCCATTATAGCTAGGATGTTTCCATGTAAATACATGTTTGGTTTTAAGTCAGTAACTAAAAGAATGCGAACCTGCGAAAAGTCACAAATTCTGCACATTTTAGAAATTAATTATTACAAGTTATTATTACAGTTAAATTATTATTACATACTAGATATGAAATTATTTTCAGTTTTTTCTTTTCATTCTAACCTTTATATTATATCGCAGAAATGTTATGCTTTTTTCTTGTATCTATTGCTATGACCAATAAACTAATGAGTAATTATGGAATTACGTAGTACTCGTATGGAATTGGTAAGCTGCTCGAGTTAGAAAGCGAGCTCTTAAGGCAATGCTGAGAATTTATTACTTTATACTTATTATTTTATACTTGCAATGAGAATGAATCGTTAAATCAGTTCCATCATAATTTCAATTTCCTACCTTGACCCGTCTCTGAGGAAAAGCGTCTGGACAAACTGACAGATAGATGAATGAAAAAAGTGATCTTGTAAGAATTTTGATATTTTGATTAAGATAAATAACCCAGCGCGTAGTACCAGTTAAAAAATGTTTTTTTTTTTTTTTAAATTGTATATACAACAGAAAATGAAAGAGAACATTAAAGAAATAATTCTCATACGACGAGCTCAAAGAAAATGATCCTCTTATTTAAGGGGCTTAACGCAACAAAATCATTAATCAAGCGCTCGTATATATAAATAACATACGAACGTGTACACGGTAAATTAGCCGGGTAATGCCTGTCTTACCGGGGGTATTAAGGTTGCAGACAATTTATTACAGAAGTATGTCACTCTTATAATTTTTTTCATTAAATTTTATGTAATATGTAATTACTTGTAAAACATTTTTGATTTTTTTGTTTTGCTAAAGAATTTATTTATCCTTAACCCTACTGTAGGTGGCAGCGCGCTTGCAGCATCCTATTTTGCTTGTGTTATAGGCGAAAGTAGTCATCTACCATCAAGTAATTATTTTTTATGCGGGATCTCAAACACACCTGATGGTGAAGATGAGATCGAAGATGGAGTTCATATACCATGGAACGGGGTTACTTTGATAAAAACTTTATTTTGTTTTAAATGAAATTTTTTTGATATCTAAACGCAGCTCCAAGTTTTTTTTTCTACGGTTAGCATCACTCATTATCATTCTCGAACGCAGCGTCTAAGAATGTGTCAGTGTGATGAAAAAATCGACAATGTCGTTGTTACAATCACATTATTTTGATAAAATCCACTGTCTCAAGTATTTTTTTGGTATAGACCATAATAATTTTGTTTACTGTACCTACCATTGTATGTACCATAATAATAACCTAATGGGAGTAAGTATAGATTTTCGTTAAAAATAGTAGGGCTATCAAAGTAACCCCACCCCGATCGCAGTTTAACTTTGATCACGCTTTTTTGAACTTATTTTTGAATATATTAAAGCCATATTTAGACGATAGAAAGACAAACAGAAGTTGATGTTATGGTTTTTTTAATTCCTTTTTTTTCGCCAATATTTAAAGAAGTAGAGCTATTTTAATTTCAAAATTGATCAAAGTAACCCCGTTCCACCGGTACCCATTAAAAGCATATTCTTAAAAATATCTTAACATATCTTAAAGAGTCTCAAATTGTATATTTCAGGAAGGGAAAGAATTCCAGTCCCTCGCTGTGCACATAATAAAAGAAGAAGCAAAGCGCTTTGTGAAAATTGGTGGTATGTCCACAACGTAAGGGTGAAAACTCACATACTTGTAGGAACAGTCTTTATTCCTGTGCAAGGGAAAAAATTGGCTATACCTAAACTTGTGTTATGGATAACCATACAACGCCTCCATTCCGTTGTATGGTTACTGTAACTGTGTAAATAAGATGTATTAATTTCTGTAACTGTACTATGGAACGAATTTATTTGAATGAAATAAAAAATTGCGTTCTTAAAATATATATATAAACTGGTTATATCCCAATTATTCAGACAAAGAAAATTTCTTGCAATTTTTCCGCTCGAGCGAAATAATTTGTTTCCATAATTAAAGAGTTCTGTCGTTTGCAATCCTTCAGGAAAGCAATTTTGGCGCTCAAATTATAAAGGAACGGATGATTCGGCAAATGATTATATTTATTAAAACAAAACTGGTTTTAAGTTTATTGATTCACTTGTAATTTTAAAATTTTGTGAAGAACTAATACCAAAACAACAAACCCCTTTCTGTAAGTAAGTACACAAAAATACTTATAATACGGTACTAAAAAAATCCATAAACATAATCTAAATAATTGTACATAAAAAACAAACCCACTTATTCAATCTTATTCTATTGCTGCTTAAACTAATTAAATGATTTTTAATAATATATAAACTGAGAATTTCCTCCAGAAGAATTGTATATGTATTGAAAATTAAATAAATATATAAATGTTTAATTTTATTTATATATTCTATATAATAAACATTTACAAATATTAAAGTAAACGCATTTACTATAATGAAATAAAAAGAAAGCTGGTTTCTACCGGTACTGGTTTAAATATACATTCAATGGAAGACTGATGTGAACCAAAAAATTCATTTCCACGTATATGTATCACCGAATAAGACTATTACTTATTTTATTATTACTTAACGTATGGTTTATTAAAAAATCCTTTTTTTTTTTTCATTTAAAAGAAAATGTTTTGTAAATCGATATTTTATTATCTAGTCGTGTGTATAGAAACTAATAAACATGGCATACATGGATCTAACAGTGATCTAATAGTGAGTATTTCATTTTGATTAAAGTTATGCACAAAATATAGCTAATACTATCATTAGTCTGGATTGTCCATAATATAAACTTATTGCTACATTGAAAAATGAACTGAATATTGTGTAATCTTCCGAAACCACGTATTCCGAAACCGTTCATATGAAAACAGAAGCGTTCGGTGCAGCTCTTAAAATGTTTTACTGCTGAAGTGCATTTTGCGAGGAAACATAATATTTCAGATCGAGGAAAATACGAGTAAAGAAACTGGTATAATAACTTTTCTAAGAGTTGATAAAGGAACAATTTCTTTTATAATAACTATTTCATAATAAACACAACAGCACACGTGCTGTTACTACACAATAGTCTTCTATAAGGGAGTCGTTACTGATATGCATAGAAGAATTTAGACTACTATACTTTTTATTTTGTAAATATGTAAGTATTAGGTTCAGCTAATATGCTCTTTGCTTTTTTTATACAAATGGATACAAAACACTATCATATTGTATTTTGCTTAATCCGCTCTATAAATTTTCCTCCGAATCCTTTCCCAACCACAAAATACGAGTACCTACAAAATGTTCAACTATTTCTAAAGAATTTTGTTTTCCCAACTAACTAATATAGTCGCCGTGATATTTCACTTGAATAAATTTTGTAATTAACTCCCGTTTAATCTAAGTGAAACACTTAGGATAAATTTAAATAACGAAGAGTAATTATATTGCTTAAAGAAAATGAATGCATGCGCGGCTTAAGCTTCTTTTAAGTTAAAAGCGAAACATTGGTATATAGTAAAAAACAGTTTTTCGTGTTTGGTTTTTCTGTGAGTTTTGTTTAATTTTTGACAAAACTTCACAACGTTTTAATCTTTTAAATTGAAAAAGTCGCTAGATTAATTTATCCCCGAATTTTAGAACTTTTAATACTAACTATTTTTCTTCGGTGCATAACAAAATGTAAGAAAAGCATCGATGGATGTGGATGTATTTTACCTAGCGTCGTTTAATCCCTAAGATTAATTAAGATTAAACTTGATCTTAGTTTGTGTATTGTGTCGTAGGTTGTTGGTTTAAAGACTTTAAAGGTTTGGTGTGGTACGTTACATTTTTATTTTGCCTTTGAACAAATGAACATTAACAAAAATAGTATAGACATTTATTATATGTACTATATTTTGTGTATAATAATTGTAAAAAATATAGATGTTATTATATTTTATTTTAAAGATGACAAACAGATTTCGGGGTTTCTTTTCAGTATCATCAACATCTGGGCTATTTTTTCCGAATCTTAGTGAAAATCAAGTTAAGATTAAGTGTTTCTCTGAAACTTAGGTATTTAATAAATAAACAAAAAAAAAACTATAATATTCGTATCTAAAAATCGCTATTTGAATTAAACTTGTACCACAGTGACTATTAGGAGAGACACCTGGGGGATTGAAACAAAGAGTTTGAGAGAGTTCTTATGTCCCCAGACGGAATTTCATTAAAAGAAAATCACATTCATTTGAAGCTTTTCACAACGCTGCTGGTGTAGACACACTTGCTACACGTATACATTTTAGAAGGAGCTTTCTACTGTCTGTCTGTCTTGGCTACACCCGTGAACTTAATGATTTTGATGATTTTTTTTTTTGTATCTCGGATATATAATAAATTGGGAAAGTACTTTACACTATTTAGGCTCTACAAGGCTACAAGGCTTGCAATTTTAGTAACTTTAACAAATTGTGTATAATATGAAAATAAATTATAATACTAAAGCTTGACACGTTATTGAGTTTAAATGTTGAAATTCCTGAGATCAATTAATGTCTCGACATATATGGCAAACTAAGAATATAATAACATCACAAGTTGTAGCAATAAAACGCATTTTTAACATTAAATAAGGATTCTTATTTAATGAGACAAATTTATATTCTTTTGTAACGTTAAGTTCGACAGACAGCCTGTCGGTCCACTTGATGGTAGGTGGCTACCGTCACCTATAACACAAGTAACGCCATAGGTGCTGCAAGTGTGCTACCGACCAAGTAGGATTAAGAATAGGGAATAGGAAGGATAGGGAAATGGGCTCTGGCAACATTTATTCACTTACCGAAACAAAACAGAACACATGCTATTCAAAGGAAATTTAGTAGTGACATGGCTGTTGTCCCGTTATAACTGCGTTCCACAGTTATAAACTGGGCAGTTGTCCGCCGCAGTAACAATTCCTTACAGAAGAACAAGATTGTATATCAGTCAGTGAGTAAGTAAAGCCAATTATGCACCACCCATTGCCAATTATGCAATGAAAAGGGTGCCCCGTCGTCGGCACCCTTTTCATTAACGCTTCTATGGTACGAGCGCACCGAAATACCTTCAGGTTTCGCTTTATATAAAACAAAAGTAAAAAATCTGATATATATAAAAAAGTGTCTCAAAACTTATAAAAAAAATTCCTCAGTTAAAACAAAAGTTTTTGACCATAATATGTCTGTGTATGCCCCTCGTAAGAAAGCTCAACGTCGCTCAACGAGCTATGCTATGCTCAACGATCAATGAGAGGGCTATGCTCGGGGTTATGCTAGGAGATCCGTACTTCCGTAGACGTAAGAAATTTACCGACATAAGCTAGCGGATCAAGAAGTTAAAGTAGCAGTCGGCAGGACACATAGTATGGAGAGTCGACGGTCGCTGCGTCCGGAAAGTTCTTTAGTGGGGCCACGGACCGGCAAGGACGTCCACTCACAAGGTGACCTGATAAAGTAAAGGCCACGGTTTGACGGTGGATCTAGGCTGCTTCTGACTAGTACTATTGGAAAAAACGAGTGGCCTATGTCCAGCAGTGGACGTCCTGCGGCTGAGATGGTGATGAGGATAATAATTAGAATTTTAATAAACCAAATAAAAGAAAATCTAATAAAAGTATTTGCGTTATTACCTCGTAAAAGAAGCGTGTACCCCAATAAGTTCCGCCGGATGAAATTTACCGCCTATTTAGATTCGGTGTCACGTAGAAAGTTCGTAGACCCTACAAGCCTACCTTAATTTAAGCACACAATAAGGTACGAATCCTGATATCACACTTTGCGAAACATATTTTCAATTTTTTTACGGTTTTACTGTAAATATTTGCTGGGTATTCGCAACATTCTCTTGAGCGTCAGAGACCAATACAAGAGGCTAGTAGCGCACGAGAGGCTTGAACATGGTTTCAACGTTGCTTGAAACGTTTTAATAACTCTATTACTTACTGAACATAATAATCTTCTTAAACAATGTATAATTGTTTTTAGTTTTCAAACATACTACTTATATATGGATTTACTACTTATTATATTGTACGTTTCATTTCCTTCGCATTTATTAACGTACTGTTTGAGAAATGGATACAACAAAATGGAAAAGACTAACTTAGGGTAACAATATCTCCGAGCCTTCACCGATTTGATATTCAGCTTGCGAAACTGAGGTGAACGTCTTCTAAGAAGACACATTTTAAATTATTATATTTTAGCGCTTTCCATTTTACAAGTCGTCATTTCTATATCTGGAAATTTAAAATAAAACCAAGTAATAGGTGGCACGGAACGGTTGAAAGTACTCACTTGAGTGGAAACAGAAATGCTGGAACCACCCACGCCTCCTGCAAAAAGGAAAAATATTTTTGTTAGAATATTTACCTAGCTAAGTATAGTGGTGATTTGTGAATTACAAAGTAATTTAAACGTTGAGAAAGGGTAAAAAATTTTCTGATTCATTCGTCAGTACTAAAAGCAAATATAAAAACCTGTGACTTCGAATTATAAAAGTTTTTGCGTAAAATGCCCGTGAGAGGCCAATTCAGAAAATAGCAGAATTTCAACGTCAAATATCAAACGTTACGATTATAAATTGTTGAAATAAATGTGACCATATTCAAAAATATTCTGGAAATAATTATTGTTGGCAAAACAAAACTTAGTTTGTTGATAATATAATTAAATAAATAAATAAATAAATAAATAAATAAATAAATAAATTCACACATGCCACACAGCACCATCTAGTTCCACATTAAGCAAGTAATGCTTGTATTATGGATACCAGACAATTGATATAATACATAGATTACTTTTTTTTTTTTTTGTAAATACATACATATTATAAATATAAAACATCCATGACTTGGGTACAAAGGTAAAATGTTAACACATAAACATTCGCCCCTAGCGGGATTCGAACCCGCGACCGTTTGGTTAACAGCTAGGGTTACTAGCCACTAGACCAAACGTGTCTTTATTATATAATATGCAATGTTATGTCATGCACTGCTTATGCGATAAGGTTTATTTTGATAAGGTTGTTAGTTATGATAACCTAATCAATTCTAAAACTTACCTAATAATAATATACTTCATATTTAAAATTAACCTTTTTTATGATTGCATATAAAAGTTTGATTAATTGGTTATTTCAAACTTATCCGAATTAAAGGATCCGCACAACATATTACGTATCTAATACTTTGTAACATAATATTATCGGGTAACTATTCAAATTTAGTTCTGGTAAATTAATTACTAGAGAGTGCGAATAGAGCTTTATTCTCAGTACATTTAGTTCTGATCTTATTTATAGCAACGTACGAACAGAAAGCAGAGTTCGTTTTGGTACAATAAAGTTAACGTAACATTTTCCATGAGTTTCATGTATATATTCAATACTGAAAATTCATATTTCTCTTTAGCGGTGGCCACCTCTGTCCGTTTCAAACTCATATAAAAATATATAATTTATTATTTCATTCGTATTTTTAAGCAAAGAAAAACATGAAAAACAAGAAATCTTCATTTTTTTAAATACTGAAACGTAAAATTGTTCTTATACTAGCTATATTACACGAAATAAGGTTATTAGTCTATTTTATGTTTCAACCTATACTTTGTGCTTATTAATGTGTAATAAGTGGCAATAACAAAGTTAATAGTTAAGATTATTTGCGGGTCCCCAATCCCAAAGCATTTTTCGAGTTAGAACACAACAATAAGTCCACTTACTTAACAATTACTTGGATAATAATTCAAGTGATAGAACAAACTACTTGTGCGTATTATTAACCACTTTAGATGTCGGTGCCATTTAAAATTCCTACTTGCGACCACTTCCTATGCAAACTCTCATATCCACTTCCCACCATCATAGCATAATATCTGTACACCAGTGCATAACTCTATAAAACACGGTACATCTGCATCTCACAGCGCAATTATCTGCAACTAACCATTAAAAATATAATTAGTACATCCTCTTAAGTATACCAGATCGTAGATTTTGCGAATAAACTTGACTATTATACGATGCACCATATACTGTTTACGCTCTGACTTTAATGGAAGTTCGAAATCCGGAACTCTATTCTGAGCTTCACAACCTGGAACCGAAACACGCTCTCAATTTAGAATGAACCTTAAAAACGAGGTTCTAAAGTCTATTATAACAAATACGTGGATTCGATAGTTACTTATGACTACAATGTATGTATTCCAGTAACATATTGAAGCTTTAAGCTATACAAATATATACAGAACAGTTGGTACAGTTGAGGGTATATTTTCGTAGATCTATTATTAATAAAATTTTAGTTTCTCAAGGCTTCGAAAGCGTAGAATTCATCATGTGATAATAATTATACATGTGAAGCTAAATAAATTGTGATTTTAATTTTTTGGTAAATTTAGATTTATAATGACGATCATAAGAGTTTCTTGGAGAAACCTAATTGATAAATAAATATTTTGATTTTGAATGAATTTAGAAATTTGCAGGCGAAATTCATATTATTCTTCTGTTAAAATATACAATAAGGTAGATAAGTTACCCAGTGCACCCAGGTAATTACCGGGAAATTTATTTAAAATAAAACTGACGTCTTATACTCTTTATATATATATATATATAAGAACTGGTAAATATTGACCCGTGTTACATGTGAAAAAATGATTTGAATTTGAATTTACAAATGATTATTTACAAATTTCTACCAGTGGGCAAACGGTTATGATAAATTCAACCTTTATGATAAAAGGTGCAATGTAAGTTTTATTATTCATTCACAAATATAGTAACAGATCTAGGTATATTATCTACATACATAATCTCGTATTATGTATAAAAAATATAAATTGTAAAAATTACAGCTAACCTTTTAAAAGAATTTAAAAAGCTCTGTAGCTTGACATTACTTTTGCTGTTGAAGGCTCAAACCGCATTAGAGCCCACTCATAATCTAGCCCGCTCTTAGCTTGTAAATGCAAATTAATGATATTATTTCCAGGTATTTTTAGGAAGACTCAATAACTATGTACCCATTCCGGCCGTTTAAATTCGTTTAGGTAAAGATTGAACAATACCTCCACAATGCGCACAATAGACATGTAAGCCGTGTTTCACGTAACAATAGACCGTATACGCTTTGTCCGTAACCTTTATCTATTATCTCATAGTTTACACAATCAAAGCTGTTTAGCTATTGACTATACCACAAAGTTGACGTATCATTTAATTTGCAACTCAAAATATTGAATACATACGTGACAATATCGCAGTTAAAGTGTATTTTTAGCCTTTTAAAAAGCTAGTGTTTACATTACATAATTTTTTTCAGTAATTACGTTTCGGTGTAAGCTTGGTAATCTAGATTAATCTTGACTCATATACCCTAGTAGGTAACTATATTGATATAATCTTTAACTTGTTTTTCTCATCTGAAATTTTTGTAGGTACATAAAATAATAAAGTTATACTCTAAAGTTAAAAATAACTTATTAATACTAATAAAGATAAAATAATAAGTTATACTCATAACATCACAAATATTCTAAGTTATAAATGAGCAGTGAACACCTATATTCGTAAATAACCTCGCAGCCATTCTACAAAGTAAGGTAACGTGTGTAACAACTTTAGAAGCGAAGTTTCTAGTTTAAATTGTCTTTGTGTAACACTCCATAGAGGTTTCCTTAATGTACGGGTCGACATTTGCATTTAAGTGCACTGACAAAGCAAGTTGTAATTTGGCCTCAAATCTCTAAAGGATTCTTTATAGAAAAATTTTACAATAAAAATAAAAACAGGAAAAAAAAATACTCGAGTGGTTAGAACTTGCTATGGTAACCAGCATTAGATGCCTAGAAAAGTCAATTAAATGAATTTTTCAAAGATCTTTCAAGGGCAGTGTCGTAAACGTAAATGCGCCAGAGTATAAATAGTTACATACACGCATACCCTATCCTTGCATGGATTCTTTCTCCGTATTATTTAGAATTGATCAGATTTTTATAAATTTAATACCTTTCTATATGATGAATATACCTAAGAGACCTAAAAGACGATTATTAATATTAAATACATACTTAAATTATAACTCACTAGATGGTGCTCGCGACTTCGTCTGAGTTGAAAATTTAAAAAAAAAAAGCAATATTACGCTTGACCTCGTGTTGCTATAACACTTTGGCCAGACGTTAGTATTTTATTTTCTATTTATCTCTCGGGAATAGTCCTTTTTTTCTGGATGAAAGGTACCCTGTGTCCTTTTTGGTGTCCAAGATAACGTGTATGCAAAATTTCACGGTGATCGGTTCAGTAGTTTTTGCGTGAAAGTGTTACAAACAGCCATACATCCATACATACTTTCGCATTTATAATATTAGTATAGAAGTATAGATTACAATGTTAATAATAAAATGTAAATTTTAGTTCTTCAAAAACGTTTAAAGTATTTTTGGTTTAGTAGAGGTTTCGCACAATTTTGTTTCGTACGAATTATGCGAAGAAGTGACTTTAAAATTAAATATATTTTTAGTCGCTGTTTCGCACACTTTGGTTTTTATAGAAGAAAAAAACGTAAGTACTGTCGTGTACGACAGTGAAATAGGTAAAGTAGGTAAATCGAAATATAAATAAATTAGTATTTTAAACATGAAATTTAGATATTACCAGTTTTTTTATCACTTCTTTATTTTCATTACATAGTCTAACGATGATAATTCATTTGTTCTCGCTTTTATTACATTTAAGTTAATATTAAAAATTAACTAATACTAAAAAGGCCCGTCACTTCTCTATATACCTTTATTTTTGGAGTTAATAAGAAACTAATTTTTTTGCGTAGTTGCTCACTTTCTCTCATAATACTGAAATTTAATTCTTTGTTTTTACTTTTATTTAATCACAAATTAGGTGTCCACCAACGCAAAATCAAATAAATTTTCCCTTTCTATGTGTATTTTTTTTCCTTATTTACATTAACTATATTGTCGCTAACGTTTTATTTGAGAGGCTCTTTGCGTAGTTCATTCGTTTTTTCGCTCGAAAGAATTTCTCACATAATGGGTATTATTCGACGGCTAAATCTAGAGATAACGCGATGAGTGAGCGTGGGTGAATTACCCTACATAATGTGCACTCTACCGACGAAAGCCTAACGTTATTTTTGTTAAAGTGGACAGTAAAATTTGTGTAAAAAATATGCACATATCTATACTTGCGTATTTTACCGTAATTCTGCATTTATCAACATTTTAAACCAGCAATGCAATCATTATGAATCCTATTATTAATATTATAAATGCGAAAGTTTCTATATTTGTTTCATATTAACGTAAAAACGGCTGAACGGATTTGAATGAAATCTGGCACACAGATAGATTATTACCTAGATTAACATAAAGGATACTTTTTATCATGAAATAAATGTTAGGTTTTCGAAGGATCGTCTAAAAATATAAAAAATCGTGGCGACGCCACCGTTGTTACGGCGATAAAGATGTCAGGCTTTATATATATTTTTAGGTTTTATATTTTTCAACGCGGACGAAATCGCGGACACTAGCTAAAGCAATGCCAACGAAACAACGAACAAGTCGTTAATTAAATTAATTATACTGTGGCGTTGCTCGTGTTATAGGCGACGGCAGCCACCTACCATAAAGTGGCCCGTGAAGTCTGTCTGAATAAAAATGTTAATGTTGAGGAAACTCTGAGTTCCTCAATAAACAACAAACCTCAATGTTGAGAAAATTTATTTATTTAAATTTAACATCTCCTTCTAAATTTTTTTACCATTTTAAGCAATCGCAAAATAATTACTAATTTGTTTGTATACACTTGTCTCAAATATTACTGTAACTTGCGGTAAAACAAACAAGTAACTTTAGCTCGCAGCTACAACCTAACAGGGATTTTGAACTAAATCAAACTGCATTGAAACTACGAATCAAACAAGAGACCTTACTCGTAAACACCCCCTGATTGCGGTTGTAGCTACTAGACACAAACTTTCATAGAAATACATGTAGAGGTACAGTCAGCAACATAAATTATTGTTTTGTCTTCTATTATTTATTTGCGAACTGGTTACGTTCGCAATAAATCTGCTAATGTTTCTACTTTAACTTATATAATTATTAATTAGGAATAAATATTTTTTTTCAGAGCTACCGCCACCTATACGCCATAGGCACTGCAACCTTTTTAGGTCCTGACTCGTGTAATTCTCCCATGCCATTACTAAAAAAAATACGAATAGCTTTATAAAATACATATTAAATTTGGCCTTTGTTTCTTTAAAACGCATTAAGTGAAATTGCTGCAATGCTTAAAGTAAGTTGCACAGAGATACCTATTTCGTTGCTCAAATAAAGATTTTCCTTTTAGTTTGAGCAGTATCAATAAAACATCGAATGAAAACACCTGATCTGGCCATCGAGAGTTCGAAATGTTGCCCCAAGAAATTTCTCTCTGCAAAAGTGCAAACCTATCTACGTATTATCTTTGAAATTTTGCCAACCATTTTCAGCAAAATACTCACAATTATAACAAACATATCCCTTGTTACGGTAAATGATAAATTAAATCTTTGTAAATAGGTATGTCTTACACATTGAATTCGCTTAATTTGAAAATATAGTGAATTAAAAAATAATTATTTAGTTTTGGTTAAAATGTTTTACAGAACTTTTTTAAGTTTTATCAAAAAAGTATCAATATATTTATTCTATATTCAATCTAAAAAAAAGTTCGCGACAGCATATTATGTCTGTCTTTTGAGTTTGACTCACTATAACCTTTTTTATGATAATAAAAATTTGACCGAAACTAATGCATTATTTGCGAAGATGTTTTATCAACATGATATTAATCCTTATCCAAATAAATACGTTATTCATCACAAGTATTTAATTTTAAAAAAAATTGCCCTTGACATCACTTGATTTCAATCAACATCTTAGGAGATATCATAATTTTAAAATAACTTCGCAACAAAATAGGTATGTTAACGTTCGGGTCGGTTCAATTCACGCACGCGCATAACTGGCCGGCCGCCGATAACTCTGCGAAGTTCCATGCCGCGCGGCTCAGGCGCGTGGTTGGCTCCCTACGGAACTACTGATCGATTAACGAAATTTAGTAAAGAGTAAGCTTGAACTTCAAGGAAGGACATAAAATACTTTTTATCCAACCACGATAACCGACAATCACGCGGACGAAGTCGCGGGCAACAGCTAGTTATAAAATAAAATAGCCATCTGCGTCTGTCTGTTCCTACGCTAATTTCTTCTAAACCATCCAACACATTTTGCTACGGTTTTTACTAATGAAAAGAGCTATAAACGAGGAAGGCTTCTGTATATATAATTTACAGAAAAAAATTCACCCGTACAAAGCCGGGGGCGGGTCGCTAGTATTGATATATATCTATTAAGTAATAATACATTATTATATAACGTAGTTAATACCAAATATAATAATATAGGTTCAAGCTAAATATTAAATATGAAATTAAAGTTTTCATTTAATTTCATATTCAAATGGAATAATACCTTTACTAAAATAAATTTATTAAAAGTATTTCTTGAGAAACAATCTAAGATTAACAGACTAAACAAGCAGTGAAGCAAACTGCTTTCCAATACTTCACCCAAGCTCGAGCCCCTTTTCTTGTTTGCAAAACAAATATTGATGCCGCTCAGAATCCGTCAAATTGAATTCAATTGAACCTCTTACACTTTTTTCAGTAAATATATATATATATATACGAGAATAAAAATGAACAAATAACAATATATCACATTACTTTAAGTAAAGACCAAACGACTTCGCTTTTGCAACCTTTTTACAAATTTTTAGGGGTACATTTTTACTTGAAATTAAAGGAATCTTTTACAAAAACAATGAAATCTGTTTACAATAGGTAAAGAAAATTTTAAAAAATCTGAAGATTTTTCTGCTAAATTTAATTAGTCTAATTGCTTGCTAAAGATTGCTAAACAAAAGAGGGGTGTTATAGTTATCTGTCTGTGGCATCATAGCTCCCAAACGGTTACACTGATTATGTCCGATTTTTTTTTTGTTGTAATTCTAATATGATCGAGATGGTTCTTAGCTATAATTTATGAAGATATATTCAGGCGTTTTAAGTTTATCCACTGGCTTATGTCGGTAACTTTCATTCTTTTGCAGATCTCTATATTTCTGATTCGATCTCGCAGCGTAACTCTGAGCATTTCAAATTTTTTCTTCGTCCTACATTAATAAAAAACAACAACGTCTTTTTACGAAATGTGTCAATAAAACAATGGTAAAAACGACACTTTACGTCTTACTTTTAGTACAATTTTACACTCACTCGTAAAAATGTATAGAAAAGCTTTATGTACTTTACAATTCGCTAGCTGCTAAAGTAACTATTTCATACATTTTGGGGAACAATGGATATTACTTAGTATAAATTGGCAAGGTATGTACTTTTACCAGCCGGCAAGAGGATGACCATTATTTATGCGAAACAATGTGCTTGTATTTTATTGTTCAAATGTTCAAGTGTCCGTATCGGTCGGCGCACGCGGAACTCACATCACCCGCTTTTAGCGCTATTTTCACCTCTAAATTAAAATTATAAATATTGGTGGTAGAGTTTCGGGATGTAGAACTTTTTTTTAGGAAATTTCCTGCTATTTAATTATCTCTGTTTACATTTCGGATATTTTTAATAGTTTTTGAGATATTTGCAAAAAACCAAACCCCCTCTTTTTTGTTGCTAAATTGCTAACTTTTGTAATTTTTACCGGCCCCTCTTCAAATTTCTCAAAAAGTTTCTAGATGTTATTCCGAATCGAATGAGCCCTCAACCATAATTTTCGGTGACCTCTACGAGGTTTTCACCGAAATGGCTCTTGTTGACTAGACTAGATAAGTTAAATCCTAAGACGTTACTTTCTAAAGTTTTTACATCATTAACATTTCAACGTCTCAAAGCAACTAAGAAAAACATAAATTTTTGTTAACTTCTCTTTAATCCGTGGTTCAATTTCATTACCCACGAACAACCTTTACGTTATTAATGTGCATGTCAAAGACACAGTCATGTAACATGCAGCGGAATAATTGAAATCTGTTGCTTTGAAATGAGGTACTCTTTGAAGTGTGCTAAAAGGGATAGACTTTCATGTGCATTAATTCACTTTGATATGGCACGTAGTTTGTTCTTACTTTAATTAAATTTGAATCGTACGAGTATACTCATGATTATAGCTATTAAAATTGTTATTAGCATAATTTTAAGAAAAAAGATTAAAAATGATTATTTCTCAATTGTGTGTTTTTCAGCCAATTAAAAAATTTTCAATTAGGACCGGTCAAACTCATTTATAAAAACTTACCAAGAAGGATTATGAATTCTCGTTGCCGAAGCCTTTTTACATAATCCATGGTTTATGAAAACGTTACATTTTTGTAATATTTTAAGATTTCAAATTTATTTTTTTCAACTTTACAAGGCAAAGTTAAGTAAATTCAAGAGCGGATTAAGTTTTGTAAGCATTGTACCGGTAACTTATTTAGAACACTTAAAAATATCTATTGGCTATTATATTCACTGTATCTACATAAATATGTGCAGTACAATAAAATTAATTATGATGGGAAGTGGAGATCGGTGGGAGATCTCCAAATCCCATCCCAGATCAGTGGGAACCCACCGATCATGAAGGGATATTTTTTGGCATGATAAAAGACATCACGGCGACCATGTTCTTAGTGCTAGAACGCAACAGATCGGCGCAGATTTTATCGATTATTATATTTTCTTAATAATTAATTTCATGATAAATCTTAATAATTAATTAATTAATTTGTCGATTTCAGCCATTAGACAACAGTAGCCACCAATGAATCATTGGTAGCTTATTATGTTTTAAACGTGCATACTATGTACAATATAATTATGAGCAAATAAAGTTTTGTCATTGAATTGTGGCGCCTCAATCTATAATGTTATGAGTATTTTATGTTATTAAATACAAGTGAAGTAGTATGTGAACACGCAAATGTATTAAGCCCGACCCGAGAGACTAATCGTGACGATGCCGTGCAATATCCGCTGAAAGCTTCCGTCAATATCAAATAAATTGGTGCAGTTATATACTGAGTTTAATGTTGAAGCGAAAATATTTATCTATCGATACACTTTGACGGTGTGCGGCGAAAATCACCGTGTGAATTTTCGGATCAACCACCATTTGACATTTACATTTGGATCTGTTTGACGCCTATTATAATATTCAGATTTGTAAATAATCATGGATTATTGGTGAACAAATATGGTTTGAAATTTACTGTACAATGTTTTATTTTAATCACAACCGATGAACTACTTTTATTTTTCATAGCACTTGAGAAATAAATAGCGTTTCTTTATTGTTAACTAGCGACCCGCCCCCGTGTTCGCACAAACCTTCCTCGTTTAACGCTCTTTCTACTAGTGAAAACTTTATCCAAAATACGTTGGGTGGTTTAGGAGAGGTTCGCATGGCATATGGTTAATATTCGATTTCGATAATGTATTACATGTGCATTTATTGTTAACCCAATAGCACAGAATAAGTAATAGTAACCAATAATAATAATAATAACAGAATAAGTAATAAAATAAGTAATAGTAATAGCATGAGCAACGACCTACCATATAGGAAATATAGTAGGTCAAAACGAAACAATTAACTGTATCAAACACAACAAGTGGATGTATAGAAAAAAAAAAGGGTTTTATTTCTTTCTTGCCAACCCCAATACATTGGTTACTTTTCATACTGCTGATAACAATGTTTCAACTTTAATCATAGTTTATATATACAATATTATTCCATCCCATAACCTTTCTAAGTAAGACTCACCAGCTAAAATGGCAAATACGTGTCTTTGTCATGATCCCACATTTCTGGCACGTACACATTAAACCCACGAACATTTTCTTGTAAACACAAAGTGAACACGCAGGTAAGACCAGCACTGCACTCTACTGTAATTACATTGGTACACATAGAGTTTTCAAAGTTTAATTTAGCGAGCTTGAGTGAAGTGCTTTAAAACTTTAAACTTACTTCCCGATCGAAGTTATTAAAACAAATATTTAAATTTTTGTTTCTATTTAGCATATTACTTACTTACTTACTTACTTACTTAAGTAGTAGGAAATTAAGACAACTAAAATATCAACTTACTATCAAACTTTTTTTTTAAATCCGACTCGTAGTCTCTGAGACTTCAATTTAAACTCATTGTATTCAATTAAAACTGATTTGTGTTTTTGCCACAGAATAACTATAAATACTTCCTTTAAAGATTTGTTAAGTCCTTAATTTATATTTTCTTTCCTTTTACACTCAAAGCAGTGTCGACAACTGGACCATCCAACCCGATGGTTGAAAAAAATAGTGAACAAATGCTTTGATCAAATCGTATTAATTTCTTATGAACCTTAGTTGAACACGTAATCCAATTCCTGTAATACGGTCAGCCGGTGCAGGAAATTAGTAAAAGCAAATGTTCACTAACTAGTCGATAGGTCCATCTGTTACCATGTCCGTTCCTGTTAATTAACGTCTGTCTATTTGGTATTTCGTCGGACACTTTCCTCGTTTGTGTTACCTGCTGCGGTGTTCTCAAAGCTACATGTATATGTACTGCACGAACTACAGAGCATACTAATCTATAGGTACTACAATAGTGTACCATACAAGTTGAGTTCAAATCGAGTTTCCTGTAACGCATCGTAACGTTTTACAAGATTCAGTAAAACATTTTCATTATCTATATTTTTTGAAGTATCCCTACTGGTAGGGATAAAAAAAAATCCACTTATCTCTATCAGTGGGAATACTTAAGGTAGGGATACATATTTAATTTGAACTGCTGAATTCCATTCAATGGATTTATTCTGAATATAGCTACTGGTTTTTATTGGAGCTTTTACTGTTTTAAATAAAATACCGTACCTATATATGTCTCGTTTCCACATGTGCAAATTTAAAAATTAACACTTGCGCGTGAAAAAGGTCACTTTTCGCAGCTGTTTTCCGCATCAGTAAATTATGAGGATTTCATCGACATTTCTCCAATGTACGTCTATTTTAAATTTTACTGAGTTCTCAATTTATTACTGAGTTACTTTATGTTAATATTAACTAAGCTTTTATTTTAAATTTCATATTTATGTAAATATATTTATGTAAATATATAAAATAAAATCTGTCTGTCTGGATGTATGTCTTGATGCGATGATCTCAAGAACTACTGAACGGATTTTCATGCGGTATTCATCTATCAACAGAGTGATTCCTGAGGAAGGTTTTCGTTAAGGTTAAAACCTGAAAAAATGTTAAATTGTAACCTGCTACTGAAAAAAAGGATGCTACCTGAAAAACGAAATGGAATAATATAAACTAATGAAAGTTTGAACACTTACTTAGTGGATAAAGTTTGTGTTGAATTTACAAGTTAATGACGGAATATTTTAACATCCCGCGAGATATACCAACTGTGAAGGTAAATTATTAATCGTATACTTACTAAGCTCTTCCTGGTGTCGCGAAAATCGGAAACTATAATTTAAATTATAAACTAACCTCCGACTTTCTATTGAGCTCAAACACGCTATATTTGCTGTAAGTTGCTGAGGAGTTGAGTATCCCACACACTTCTTGATGCTGTAGCATCAAGGTCAAGGTTACCATGTCATGGAAATACCACCGAAGTAACAATATACCAAATTTCAAATTAATAGAACCTGTGGAAGTTAGTGAGATCCCTTCGCCTAATAGGCAATGAGCTGATGTTCTTCAAACGGTTTTCTAAGAACTATCTCGATCACGTCAGCTTTAAAACTAAAAAAAACGAATCAAAATTGGTCCTTCCGATCGGGAGCTATGATTCCACAGACAGGCACACATGTCAAACTTATTACATTCTGTATTGTGTTTTGCGTTTTTGCGTCGGGCGTCTGTGGTTAAAAAGAAAAGATCGAAGTAGATCTTACATAACTTAACCTTCTTTTGTTTAGAAAACTAACTACTGTACATTTTACTATGGGGGTTAAGTTTTCCGGAGTCAATGTTATAATTGACAAGTTTAGTTAAGTTGTGAATGCGTGTTTATGTATTATAATGGTCGTGTGTGCTTGTAGCTAACGAGTTTTAGTTTTAATTGCAAAAGCAAAGTGGAAAGTTGTGTCGGATGCAACAAGAGTGGAAAGAGATACATTTGTAACATATTGTATAACCGCATTTTCACATTAATGTCAACTTTGTTATAAATTAGATACTAACGAGTTCTTGTATCACTTTTATGAGAGCATTTTGTTGTAATTTAGTTGGTGCAAAATAGTTATATAGAGGGCGATATAAATATCACTATTAAATTATAAACACGTTTACTGACTTAAGACCCTTTCAAATATGTATTTAAATTAGTAACTTAAATATTCCAGGTATTTTTGGTCAACCCTCGTATATAATTATTATAAGGGTATTTACTAGACATACCCGCTTCGCATTAAATCTATCAAATACATTTATTCAGCTATCAAGAGAAGTTCAACGATTTCCGTGTAAACGTTCCCTTCGCATATTATGCTAATAATAATGCTCGATAATGGCTCTAACACATGAAATTGAAACGACTTGAGCATTACCGATTTTATCACCCTGTAGAGTCAGCAAAGTCAGTTAAGCAAGATCATAAAGTGTGTACATGTATGCCTACAAACATCATTTTTGTGTAAATAACATATTTATTGTAACTAATGTAATAAATACGAAAGGGAGTTTTCTTGTTTGTTTGTTGGTTGGTTACGTTTGATCAACTGATCATCATAAAATTTTGCATATACGTTGTCAGGGCTTCAGAAAAGAACATAGGGTGCCCTTAACATTGTTAAGGCGTAAAAGCGTAACAAGCAAACAATGAAATAAAGAAACTCACTTATGCCTTTATAATGTAGTTAGGATAATTTTCCCTATAATTTTCCAAAAGTACAGGTTAGCGTACGTCTACGGATCTCACTGGTAATACACATTGGTCGAAAACTTTCGTTTTGAGACTGAGGAATTTTGGACGATAATATAATCTGTCTCGAACCTTACGGACGCTGCCCTTCCCAGCTGGATTCGAATGAAGTTTGCCATTGCAATAATCTAAAGATATTGTAATGCAAATGCAAAGAGTAACATAAAGGAATATGAAAGAAATATGAAGTAATTTCGTGGTGTTAACAAAGATTAAGGAACATTTTATTAAAGCGAATGAGCCAATTCAATTAGTAGGTAAAGTAAAAAGTTATTAAAAGTCGACAGAGTTTGGTGTTTAATGTTACTGCGGACGCCCACGCGGTTCCCCTTCATTTCAATTCGGAAACGTTGAAAATTCGCGGATATTTTTGATGTATAATAATTTCTTTGGAGAAGTTTATTTTGAAATAAGACTCATTTTCTTGTACTTACCAATTGCAAAATTTAGTCACAAAAAATCTAATTTTTCATTAACTATGTTGATTACGTTATGACTGTCACGTTATTTTCATTAATCCTAACTATGTAATAATATTATAAATGCAAAAGGGAGGATGGATATATAATATGGATGTTTGTTACTCTTTCACGCAAAAACGGCTTAATGAATTTAGATGAAATTTAGAACACCGATAGTTTATTACCTGGAATAACATGTAGAATACTTTTATTCTGGAAGTTTTCGAAGGATCGTTTAAAAATATAAAAAATTGGGCGCCACCGTTGTCACAGCGATAAAGATATCAGGCGTTATATCATGTGTTATATTGTGGTTGTGGGCACCAGCTAGTAAAAGAATAAAACTGTATATTTTTTATTATAAATCTTAGATATTTAATATTTAGAATTAATCCGTCAATGAATCTGAGAACTACGTTGGTCTATAGTTTGACTAAATAGAACAATCCAAATTATCCAAAGCGAAATTATGATTTTTTTAAAAGCACTTCAAAATGCAACCACCCATCTTTAAATGTCTTACGAGTACGAGTAAGGGAGCTTTAAAGTTATTTTATTACAACGTAAACTAGTAAAAACATTTTTATTAGCAATATCCTCTTAACGTAACTACTACAAAAGTTTTTAATACGTTTTCCTAAGGGAAAATTGCAATTTCCCATTTATTGTGTTTTTCTTCTTCTCCTTCTTGTGTATTTACTTGCCACATAAAAAGGTGAGAATTTTTTTTTTATAATAAATTGGGAGAAAGTTAAAAACCTGTCTATCTATACTAATCTAAACTAATAATTATTATAAAGAGAGAAGTTTTGTATATTTGTAATGAATAAACTCAAAAATTAATGGACCGATTTTGAAATCTCTTTCACTATAGAAAGCTACATTACGAGCGAGTAACATAGGCTATATTTTACGCGAGCGTTGTCGTGTGCAACGGCTAGTTATTTAATAAATGTATTAGAAAGTCATACCTAATTGAAATTACTGTCTCGAACAGCTAGTGACTAAATTTCTTATATTTTACCAAGGAATATTATTAGTTTTTTTTAAATCTCCAATCGTCTAACACGGTAATTATATTTCGAGTTTGTTTTACTCGTGAATTTAGCAAAAAGTAACGTATTGTTTTTCTTTAGACATTTCTTTGGACTTCTTAGTCCGAAGAACTGAAAGTTTTCTCACAGATATCTATGTATAAATTAGGTTACAGAACATCTAAATTCCTATGAATTAACTAGCGTTCGTATTTATTTTTAAATGCAATATAATAAACCTTATTGTACACAACCTCCATAGAGTAGGTAATAAAGGTGTTTCAGTATTCTGCCTACATCAAGCAGCGCACGTTATCATGTCGTAAATATTTATAGGAGCACCACATTGAACAGATTAAATCTTCCGCGCACCGTTTCTTAGTAACATCACCCATTATTAAAAAAAACCGCAATGGCAATTTCCTTTCAATGTTTATGTAAGAAAAATATAGAATGATATTACTCTGGTAAAATTGAAAATTTATTCCTGTTTCTTTATACATACAGAGATAATTTGTTTATACTACAAAAACGGGTCAACCGATTTGGATGAAATTTGGCACACAGATAGTTTATTACCTAGATCAACATAAAGGATATTTATACTGAAAAAAGGATATTTATACTGAAAAAAAGATATTTATACTGAAAAAATGTTAGGGTTCCTGAGAATTAGTTCCTGAGTTTAAAAATATAAAAAATCGGCGCCACTATCGTCAGTCACGGCGACTTCAGGTTATTCAGCAATGCGGACGCAGTCGTGAGCACCAGCTTATAATAATTCATAAAAGTAAGTGGACCAAGTCGCGGGTAAAAGTTAGTATGTGATAAACCTGATGACATACGTGCTTTAAATATTTTTAGCAAATTCATTAATTTCATACAACCTTTTGTTTTGTATTAAGCATTGTTAATTACTTTTAGTAAAATTTATTACATAAAAGAAGTTTTAAAGGCTTCTTTAACTTCATATACAATGTATTAATTACAAAGTGCCTATTATAATATACAATCAAATATGAGGCCAGAAATTTGCACACGTTCACCTTTTGTAGAATTTTCGGAATGTTGTTGACAGGTGAGATGGGATTTGTTGCGGACGGAAAATTATATGTAATACCGAATGCGGTTAAATATATTATTTATATTTAAATGTTCATGTATTTTTTATTTATTTAATCCATACCGATTCCAAAATGTTATCTACCTAATCACCTCATAAGTGATAGGTGGATTTTCTTCAATTTGCCGCTTAACATTTTCTCGGTGGTCGAGAAAAAGATAAAAACTAAAAAATAACATGTTGTTACATGCTTTTCTTTATAAAATGCCTCGACTACGCATAAGTTTACAATCGGGTTGTACGTAACTATCAGATGCAGAAGCTTCGGTGGAGTTATCTGAATAAAACTTTGTATTCTAAAATAAAGGAGCTTGCATATAAACAAGTTCTTACGGTAGTACGAGACGACAATGTTAACTCAATTCATGTTTGCGGACATGTAAGAGGCTACAAAATATTTTATTTTATATTACGAGCTTTTAAAATGACCGCGGAATAAATAGGTATGTGAACTTAATAGTGCCATGACATACAGTGTTTCTCAGTGTAAAATACCAGCACACGTCTTAGTGCCTCTGCCTTATTCCTTATCCTACTGGGTTCATCAACTAGTGCTCCTAGTCACGTTTTTGTTTTTAAGCAGCCAATACTTTAAAACAAGCTATTATCACGGTAAACAGAAAGTAAGGCATCCATAAGAAATAAACTAAGACTCATTAGTGAGGTCAAGGCTAATTGAACTGCTTCTCAAGTATGTCGCGTTATAGATACTTTTAGATTTCTGGCATCTGAACAGCTAGCTACAGGCTGGCTACGAGTAAAATCTAGAACACAAAATTAGCCTTGCTATAAAACGAGGTAGTAAAGCTACTATGTTTAGAACCGCAGCATATTCTAGCATATTCTAAGCACATTCTAAAGGTCCTAAGTTCGACTTATAATTTGTAAATAACTTAATATTATATTAATTAAAAATATATTCGCTATATATTAATCAAAATGTAGTTCTAAGGGAAATGTGCAACATCCGAATGTATTAAATTATGTATAAATTTATTTATGATTTTCATTATTAAAGGAAGCTATTTTAGGTACAAAAGGTATCATATAATTATGTCGAGCCAATGTATAGATTCATTAAAATTCATGAAACGACTTAAGCATCATTGAATAAAAAACATACAAACATCTCCACAATTTTTTCTTATTAAATTTATAATATTAGTGTTAAAGTGAAAATGCACTGAAGCCAGAACAATGACTTTCTTCGCAATTCCAGTTATTTTATAAATATTTATAGTTTCATTTGAGATGTTTTCTGCGATATTGCTCCATAAGATTTCCAATAAACGCCCTCCGATTGGAACAAATAAAGCGTTAAGCTACCATTACGCCCTTGGGCAAATAAATATTATACCATTTGTCTGCGAAAATGATTCTTATTCAATATCGAGAATCGAGAATACTTTCTTATAAAAATTTTTAATGCAAATATAAACAGCACCTTTAGTAAGAATAATAACAATATTTTTCGCAGTGATTTTCATGGAATCATAGACTTTAGAAATGTGGGATAGATCTAATGGCATCGACATATTAATATCTTTTTGAAATTATGCCCCACAAAAAGTATACAGTTGTACAAAAAGACAAAAATATTTAATACTCATGTTTGGATATTTGCAAAGTAAAATTTTCAATGTGAATTGAAGTATGTGTAATCGTTATTTTTAAAACTCTCCAAATCTATACTAATATTATAATGAGGTGAAGTTAATTAATTATCAAAATATTAATTTTTACTTTATATTTCTTAATATAGATATTATATAAAGAAGAAATTTGTCTTATACGAATTATATTCTAATCACACTTAATCTATACTAATAATATAAATATGTAAAGTTTGTATGTTTGTTTGTAGGACGTAATTTTCGAAACTACTACTCATCCAATTTAAAAATACACTCAAAACTCTGAATCAATTTGACTTGGCTATCCAGTTTAAAAAAAAAATAGAATTTCAGGATGGACATAGGCTAAATATTCCACACGCGCTAATACGCGGGCACCAGCTAACTAAAAATAAAGATCCAACGTTTGACCTTGTATACTTATTAGCCTAAAAACTGCTAAACCATGCTAGTTTGAAGGGCGATTCGCACGAATTCTATAAGCCCTAAATGGTCTTGGCAACGATATTGGTAATCACATTTTTATGTCTATCGATTAGATTAAATGCAGAAATTTCATTTTATTTGGTAAATCTTGAAACCCCGAACTTAAGTATCAATAGCCGATTTTTTTTATATTAGTGATTTTAATATTTATACTACAAATATTAGAAGTATTAATTATAGCATAAGTATTAATATCGAAAGACGAAACCAACATATTGCAATTTAATTAATAGTGGTCAATTTTCAATGAAGCATACTGCATTCATCATTCATAAACTGCACAGCCTCTCTGGCGGCAGTTACCAAGCCCTTAGAGAAGAGCATAGTAACATAACGTCTCCTTTTTATCCTCTATCCTTAAGGTCGACAGACAGAAGAAGTGTACAGAATTAGAATAGAGCATATAAAATACATATTTTATATACTCAAACAAGACTGTCGCACACAAATAAAATAATTCAGCTTGATACACAAGTCGGCACGCTCACATAAACTCCAAAGTAAATCTGGTGACCGCGATTTTTATTTATATGACCAATAAAATCCTCCGTACACTCCCAAATATTTAAATCATTCACTTGGTTTTGGTTTAAGCCTTTAAGGAAATTTATTTGAGCTTAATATAAGACTGAATTTATTTCAATTAATTTTTGACGGCCATTAATTTAAAATCCCATTAATGTTATGACGTCCCTAGACTTGTAAAACAGAATTTTAAGTGGAAGTGGATCGTAACATCGTTATAATTAAAAAGAGAAAACAACTCTGACTCTTGTTATTGTATAAGAAGGTCTGATATAAATCAAGTTTTTATAAAGGTTAAACATTTTTAGAGCGTAAAGCTTAAAACTTTAAAGCTACAGTAGAAAAAAATTCGAAGTTAAAAATGACAGCGTGTTTAGAATTTGTTAAAAAAGTTGTACGCCAGCCGATTTTTTATTTTCTTTTTGCCTCGTTAGCCAGGAAACTATTGGCACCTCTCAAGTTTATGAAATCTTAATTTAAATCCGTTGACGAACTCCGCCTCCGATAACTACCGATTTAAAATAAACTAGTTCTTTTCCTCATTAAAACTCTTAACGATCTGAACGGACCATCATCGCGGTAGAGTAAGAATATTTTGCGCTAACTTTGAGCTATTTAAATGAATTCTTAAAACTAGTGATTACTTGGGACTTTATACAAAGAATTTCAATTGTGATGCATAAACTCTATAAAAAATGTCTTATACTTATCAATTAAAGTAGTTAAAGTAAAAATGACCCATACTTTAGTCTGTCTCTATGGTAATAATCAATGTTGTTTCAATTAAACATTGTAAATTGTGTTAATAAATAAGAGAAAACAAGAAGGAAATAACAGCATGTATTAGGTGGGCAGAGCAGTGGCATTGCTTGTGTTAATAGACAACGCTGGCGACCCACCATCAAGTAGACCATTAATGTTCCTGTCGACTTTCTCTTTTTGTGTAATAAACTTGAAAAATATTTACAATTATTGCAAAAAATAAGACTATCAAGGAAGAGTCGAAATTAATTTTTGTTACACTTGACATCAGATAAGAAATTAAAGCAAGTTTTAATGGGCCAATTAACATTTCAAGTCTCGTCCTCTCAATCTATTACTGGAATACTTCCACATCAAGTCATTTTGTACCGACAAATGTCTTATAGATGAAAAAATCTCAGCGCAGGAAATGTATGTTATGAGGAAACAACATATGAAATCAATACATCTCATAGATAATGTGCTTTCAAGCAAACGTGACATATAAGCACGTGAGCTTAACACTCGTGTAACGCTTGAGCAGGTACTCAATCCAATAATGCAATCAATTTAGCGTACCCCACAGAATGTATAGATTTCTGTATTTGTATCAGTCTAAATATATTAGCGAAACAGTTCAGAGGACACGAGATATGGGTCAAAGTCCACCAAGCTTAAGTTGACTGCGAAATATCAGAATTTCATATGTCTAAAAGTTAATTAACTTATATTCATTTTGTAAGAATATATGTTATCTACTAGTGACCCGCTTCCGACTTCGCCCGGGTTACAATTTTTATACACACTAACTATCCCCTTTCTATAGATGTCTCTTTCCATAAGTGAAAACCGAATTAAAATCGGTCTAACCATTCTGTACTAACTCAAGGCTATTGACTTTTTATTATATATATTATAAAGATAAAGATATTCTTGTTAAAACTCAGATTTAATGAAATGATTCATAAAAGTTTTATAAAAAAAATTACAAACATTGGTCTAACATAAAAACAATTTTAATAATATAAAAACTTAAAAACTAACTATTTTTCAAAAAATACTTATAAATAATTTAAACCATAAAACTAAATACACTGGAAAAGATCAGGGTTTCCAAACATTTTCTGTATGTAAATACAGATGATCAAACCAATTAGGTGTCCTTGTTTATTGTAGGTAGGAAAGTGTATGTTTTTTAACTGAATTCGTTTAACATTTTTTTCCTTTAATATTTTATTATGAAAAAAATACTAATATTATGATGAAATTGTGACATTAAATTTCCGTTTTCTTCGCGGCTTCAAACGGAATAATATATTACTCCGCCTACGTATTCATCTTCCTACGTACAAGTACATCTATCTACGAGGATAAGGGCTGTTCACATAAGGACGTCGCATAGTTTGCGGTTTATGATGGCCAGATCATTCCGGGAATGTAGTAATAAAGTGAAGGAAACTTGAAAAGTTATCTAGAAAGTATATCATTATGGAAATGTATTTTTTTAATATTATTATTAGTTATTGAAAAAGAAGAGGTTTATGAGACGAAATGCGATTTCACTATACTGGGTCCCATTTAGCCATGATTTGAATGAGACTTTGAATTTGGCTTTGCATTTATTCTTCTAATATAGTTCAAAAACTTGGCTATTTAAAAGTTATTATAGTAGGTAATTAATAAAACTTGAACATATTAATGTCTTTCGAAGACATATTAATGATATTAATAATATTTCATGATTCCTCTAGTACATAAATGTTATTGTAAGGGTTTAGTAGATACATATATTTACACTTGACTGTACAAATATTAGAACCTTAATGTACACTAAATACACTAACTGGAGATAAACTGTGTCTGCAATGTATAATGTGTGCTAATTAGTTGTAAACTTTGCTCGATAGCTTGAGTAATTTTCACGCGAGCTACGGAAATGTCTTTAATTTATGTGAGGTTTGCGATTGTCGTGCTGATAACTAGGGGTGGCGATTGGTTTAAAACCCGCAAAAGAACTGAATTTAGGATCCTGAGTTCGGTATCTCGGCAAGCCAGGCTATTGAATGTACTTTCCAAATATCCCACTAACTGTTGTGTGAGATGAGAAGATATGCTTTTGCGAATGTGTCATTCATACATTATAATATAGGTAAATAAATGAAAAGTTATAATGTACAAATTTTAAACAACATGAAATTTAATTACACAGTATACAATATAAAAAGTAGTAACTATCATAATACGTATGCAAATTTGAAAGTAATGTTACTGTAGAAATAAATAGTCATTCAACGAACATCACAAATGTATGCATGCAGGAGCGAAAATATTTCGCTTGACTACACTAACGTTTCGGCAGAGTAAAATATCCCGAGCAAAATGAACTTCTCTAGAGCAATAATAAATGAGATTGCTGGCGTAGACTCATACATATTTTACGCCATAAATTCCTTTTTGCGGCTGCGAATTACAGTACGCCATTAACCGCACGAGTAATTTGTATAACAAATATTATGATTCCTATTTAAAGTTTGCCCTTAGTTAGTTAACTGGTGTTGATTTCATTGTACTAACTATATGTATATAATACGTATACATTTATTGAGACTTTTTATATAACCTTCAGGAAGTAGGCTTAAATATCGTAGTAATTTATCCTACCAATGTCGGCAGCGCATCCTTTAGCTTTTCGCTAGTTTATAGGCAACAAATGATTGTTGCAAATGATGTTATAGGAACAAACGATGATGGTGATGGTGATGAAAAATCATCATCATCATCATCTTCGTCAGCGGCAGCAGCAGTATCACAGCCTCCTAATTTTCCAAAAGGACCGGTCAGGAGCAGCCTGGATCCGCCGTCGACCCACAGGCCTTACCACCTTGTGAGTGGATCAATTCATTTCTGATTCGTCATCGCAGCGTAACCCCGAGCAAATTACTAAATTACAAAACAGCCCTTATAATTGATTTACCCCTTTACAACACAACACAATTTCATGTTCTGGCTCCTACCTCCTCATTACGAATAAACTACAATTTTATTGCTAGCATTTTCTAATTGTACAGTATCAACACGTCAATCTATAAAATGAGGCCATCCAAATAACCCAATGATGTTTTAGTCATTTTGTTACCATTTTTCAAGTCTGTAAACTGGGACATCTATCGTCTGATACGAGTAACTCACTTTAGTAAAATACACAAAAATCTTGCACGGTATGTACATTGATGTATCGTTCACAATTGCCCTGTGATGAATTGTGTACGCGTTTGTACATCAATCATTGTGGATTCCATTTACGAATTCACACTAACAACACAATAAAGTTAAGTAATAGTAGGAAATTTACATATTTTTGAGAAAATTGTAACTACAAATGTTACAGTAGGTATTTGCTTTACAGTAAATCTGAAACTTTCAAGTTTATTTTTTTCAATATGTGTATATGTGGTGGTTTTGTTTTAAATAAGCTCGATTTCTTAATAAATTGAGTCCCAAATTTCAAAGTTTCTTGAAAGGAATGTTTTCCAAGTTGCTAAAATCGTCACAACCACATAAACATATGAGAGAGTCATATAACATATGTCTTTCCCAATAACTTCACTACATACTCGTATTATAAAACAAAGTCCTCCGCCGCGTTTGTGTGTCTGTCTGTTCGCGATAAACTCAAAAACTACTGCACCGATTTTCATGCTGTTTTAACCAGTGGATAGAGTGGTTCTCGAGGAAGGTTTTGGTATATAATTTGCATCCGTGCGAAGCCGGGAACAGGCCGCTAGTTGCTTATAACATAATTATAATGATACTAGTTGTCTTTTTAATATTAATATTCGATTAACTTAAAGAGGTAAAGATTCAGTTTTAAGCAATAGGAAAATTTAAATAATTTTTAAACTCAGGACACTAAGTTAAAAGAAGCAATGTATTTAAAATGCTTTAATAAAAATTAAATTAATTAGACGAACGTTTTCAATAAATTCGAAGGAGTTTTTTTTTACGAGTATGTTAAAGGGCGGCAGGTATACTGTATACGTTGAACATCACGTATCAAAACACAACAGCATACGTGATATTATTTTAAGGTATACAGTAACTGCCGGGTACTGTATACCCGATAACTGATACGGTTCTCAGTGTGTGACTGTTTAATGCCTTGGGTATTGCACTAAATTTTATTTGTGCATTGCATTAGATATAATAAATAAAATTCGGCTTTATAACTCAAACTTTTTAATAAATATATTTCTACATTGGCGACAAAATCTGTATAATAAGCGACCGTCAAGACTGTTAGGCAACTGTTTTCTCTATGTTACTGTGTAAGTGGGTTATCGTTTATACACTGACGCCGGGGCAGGCTTCCATTATCCTACTAACAATAGCCGAGGGGTTGGTGGATGAGGGGGTGTACGTAAGTCTAACGGTGAAAGAGTATGGAAAATAGAAAAATGTCAACTGTTTTTATATACTGGCTTTTGCCGTCTATTTTACTTGCGTGGATGTAACAAAGAAAACTTATATATCTATTCAAAATGCCTATGCCTCAAAATCTATGCCCTGCCACTACTTATTCTGAAAGAGGTTGCTTACTGACGCCATACGGTCTGTATAATAATATACTTTAACGACATATAGGTAAAGCAAATTTCTGTGAGTTTGAACTGTTCTTTCTCTATTCTCAAAAGCAGAAAATAGATTTACTAAAAGAGAATTCTCTATTTCTCCACAAAGCATTGACCTCAAAAGATTTGAATGTGTTTTTATTCAAGACGGTTGATACTATACGCCGGTTCTAGCATCTACTTGAAGCTGCACAAAACCTGAAGCGTCTGACAAAGTATGTCCTTTGCTTCGTATCTTCTTAACGTGAAATTGCACTTGCATTTATTCCCTTTTCGCATGTATTCTTGCATATTACGTTACATTTCCTTACCTCCTTTTAAACGTTAGTTAACTGTGTAAATATACGTACGGTTTGAAATTATAGAAACTTTTCTTCGTCTTTATTTTTTGTGATATTTTACCTGAAACCAATAATAATTATTGTTATAGAAACACAATAATGTAAAATATTTGTAAACTTATTTTAAAATATTTGTAAAATATTTGTAACTTATTGTTACTTTGTAAAATATTTAAACTCGTATTGTCTGTTACAATATCTACGCCGTAACATGTAGCGGCGTAGCTACTCGTAGCTAGAGCTACATTGTGTAACATTCGCTACAAATTTCAAGTATAGTCAAGGGTTTGTTTGTCATCGATATAAAATTAATTTTTACATAAATAAATTTTTAAAAATATTGATAGTTATCTGAATATTATCATTTCAAAGCAGAGTAAAAAGTTTTAAATTATCATCTTATAGTATAGTAAAATGGACACAACCACTTTTTTGTCTCTTTCTCTATTAAGTTAGTATAGATACTTATTACATAAATATTAAATATTACTAGCTGACCCGGCAAACGTTGTTTTGCCAAAATATTTTTTTTTTGGGGTAGGCTACCCTTATTACTTAGGGGTATAAAAAATAGTTTACGATCTATTCTCAGACCTACCGAATTATACACAAAAATTTTCATAGAAATCGGTCAAGCCGTTTTGGAGGAGTTTGGTTGGAGTACACTGTAACACGAGAATTTTATATATATAGAACATAAAGAGAAGATTTGTATTTTTGTATGTTTGTAATGAATAAACTCGAAAACTACAAGACCGATTTTAAAAATTCTTTCACCTATAGAAAGCTAGAGTAACATAGGCTTTATTTTATAAAGTTATGCGGACGAAGTCACGTACAACAGCTAGTATTACATAAAAATAAGAAATCAAATCACACAAACTACAGGCTATGCTACAATGACCAACAGACCGAAGCCGTGGACGAATCTGGCCACAATTTAGTGGGACAGCGAGCATTGCTGCAACACAAAAGAGCCACTCATCGAATATATCGTATTTTGTATTTATTTTATTACTAGCATGCGACTTTGTACGCGGTGAAAAATGAAAATATATGACGCCTGACATCTTAATCGCTGTGACGACAGTGGCGCCAATTTTATTATATTTTTATATGATCTCTCGGTAACTTAACATTTTTCCAAGATAAAAAGTTCATCCTATATGTTAATCCAGTTAATAAAATATATGTGTGCCAAATCCGATCAGCCATTTTTGCGTTATTGAGGAACAAACATCCAAACATACAAACTTTCGCATTCGTAATATTATTAAGAATTAAGGATAAGCCAAAAACGGTGCATATAAATTAAGAAGCTATTTATAACAAACATTTAAAACCTTCCCTATTTTTTGTTTACATCATCTCTTAAACTAGAACTCATGTACCTTTATTTACACTAAACATACCCATAAATTAATTTGCCATTACTAATTTTGATGACTTTGTCATTAAAAAAAGGCCGCGAGAGACGCTCGTGTATGTTAAGCCTTTACACGTCAATCATGTTCATTCATGCGTGATAAAATTTAATCAATTTTGTCACGCATCGTAATAGAATTTCCAGGGACAATATCTTGCATCACACGACTTCATTGTCAACACTGTCGTCAGCCTTTCAAATAAAGCAGATTTAAAGATTAAATCGTATTCCCTAAATGAAGAATATATTAAACAGTAATGTTATTAGAAAATTACATAATTAATTTAATTGAATATTTTTATTTATTTCTATTATTTTTATAAGGAAAATGTCTAATTACATTTATTATATTATTATATCTTTGGTGGCTATTTCTGTTCTGCTAGAGTACCAGTATCACTTCGTCCATTGCTGAAATATTGTGATCGCCACGTGAACTAGAGCTCTCTACCTATACCTACCACGTTCAGAAACTGTAGTATTTTTTTGATAGAGGCATTCCTCACATCTTCGCAGGCCAAAATGTGGCTACCTAGGATGTGACTGCGCTTGTGTATTAAAGGGCCACACTCGCACAGGATATGCCTTGGTGTTTCTTCTGCCTCACGGCAGAAACGACACTCCCCTGTGTTGGTAATTACATTTAATTATATACAACTAATTTTATCCATATATTTACAAATTGTACATAATAATAAGGCTAATTTGTTGATCGAGGTAATAGCTAGATTTGGAATTAAAGGAAATGAAAATTTTAGCTATTACACTACAATTTATCTATATTGAATCAGCAATTTTTTTTTATTGAAATTCTTAAGTGATTTCATTGTATTGTATGCAAGCAAAACTCCAACACAGTATTGCAGATTAACAAACAGGCGAAGCCGCGGACCATAGCGAGACCATAAGGAAATTATACATTTTGTATTTTTGAGAAAACATATTCTATTTGGAAATGTCTATCGTTTGACCAAACTCATTGTACTGTACATAGTGTCTATTATCCAGCTTCGAAGTCCTAAAATTCTAGCGAAGCTATTTTGTAGCAGCACTCCAATCAAGTGCCATTTCAGAGCGTTTTCGACGTCACGATTTTACTTTAAATTTTCTACGTAATTGCTTGGACGACAAGAATCTAGGGATACTTTACAATTTTTTACACGCAGAAGCTAACAAGTGACCAGTATATAATCTTTAATCACATTCCGTTAATTACTATTGTACCGTGTATATTTCGCTTAAAGCCTATGGAATGTTTTAGGCTGACTTTTTGTGACACGACCACACGGTATCTCGGTAGGGCCTGAACTTCTAAATTCTTTGGATTTTATGAGTTTTTAAGTCCAGATAGTAATCCATCTAGTATATAAGACATCTAAGTGGTATCTATATCTAATATTTGAATAAATATGTAATGAATATTAAAAGGAAGTCACTGGAATTGGAAGAGCGATGGTTATTGACGTTACGTCTTTAATAACATTTTCCTTTATAATGTCAAAATAACTAAATCAATTTTATATCCATTTTGAGTTAAGATACATAACGCTAGTCTCCGATTGCACTGGAGTTGTAACCTATTTCCTATTGTTGTATCGTTCGACCCAATTTGGTCGAACGACAAACACGCATGGAATGTAAACGGCGATCATGCGGCAATGCGGTGACGTTTATAGTATCGAAAATTAACACATATACCTTATATACATTAATATTTCCTTGGTATTTCTCAACTTGTCGATTGAAACATATTTTGTAATTCGAATAAACCTATTTGTGAAGCGATACTGCCGCTTTTCCATAGTAATTAAAATCCTTATTTAACACCTTCAACATTGAGTATATGAAGTTGCCTATTCAGATTAGCTCCTTAAATATCATATTATTTTCCAAATATGTAATTACATATTAGGTACCTACCTATATGAATAATATGAAAAGAAATATCCTAAAGTATAATTAGATCTTTTTAAGTGTGTAAAATTATAAAATATAAATGATTATTAAAAATTTATAAAGAGTATAGTATAGGCCAGTTTATTATAAAAACTTCTCTCATCATCTCATTCTCATGAAGTGGATTTGATTAGGGCAGTCATATCTCCAGGATGTCGCCAGGAATATAATATATAATCTTCATATATATAAAAATGTTAAGCTAGTTTGTATTAGCTTCAAAACCTCGAGAAAGGGTAGGCCGATTTTAATTCAGTTTTCGCGTATATATTTATATATAGAAAGGGGGAAAAACGGGGAAGATTATATAAAAATTGCACTCCGAATGAAGCCGGGGGAGTGAATAAACTTGAGGAAAACAAAACGCGACAAAAATCGTTAGTAGTTACACAGGCTAACGAATCCAACGAACAGAGAGCGACTTTGTTTTATAGTATTTAGAGATGACTGTAACATGTATGAATATCATTGAAAGAGAGTATTAGGTACACAGGCATACGACGGTTTCATAATAGAGTCGGCCCAGCTAGTTTTGGCAGTTTGCCACACGGTCACAGGCTCCTCGGTGTAACGACATTATGCGGCGTCACGTCCGCCGGCTGCAAAGGAAACTTCCTCTAATATTCTAACTTCACCTAATAAAATGTTTGGGCGTATCTCCGGTACGCCAAATTACGTGCATAGTTTGGACACATTCATTAAAAAAAACCCAGTTGATTTCCACAAACAAGCTGGTGCCCGCGACTTTATCCGCGTTGAAAAAATAATTATAATTTAAAGTCAACAGTAACCGGGAATGATGGAGACAATATACCTTTGTTTGTACGTTAAAAGTCCCAAACATTAAAAAGAAAATAATAAAAAAAAATCGCCTATCGAAGGATGCAGTAAACCGAGTGCATAATTTAATAAAACATAAAATTATTTCGAAAAGTAACTAATCAACACTTTACTTGCAGTTGGTGAAAGAGGCCCTAAGTCTATTTATTATAATAAGTTGTTAAGTTATTCAAATAAAATTATAATTTAAATTATATATTTATAATATTCAAAACAAAATATCAAAAATTTATGTTAGTTTATAAAAACAATTCTACAATAAAAATATCTATAGAGATTTTAGAGGCTTTCGAGACTTATAAAAGATCAATTTCAACCGAATTTTTTTAAGAAATGCTTGTCTTTTAAAGATTTTTTTTGTCTATCAGTACATTTTAATTCTTACTAAAAATACCAGTTTTAACAAAGACGTTATTTAAGAACTAATTTTAATAATAAAAAGGTTATTTAACTAAGAACGGAATTTTACTGTAACATTATATGTGTATTCTATGATACATTTTAGAGTACATGTGCAATTGTATAGAACGTTAGGTGTACAATGTACATACTTGTGTGTAGGCACATATGCGGTGCCGAATTCGATTGAATGCATTTGCGAATGCATCAATTGTTCTGATGCAAGTACCTACGAGTCAAAAGTCTATCACTGTAATGGTTATCTCGTAGTTGTATGTTGCTTCCTTTTTATATACCTAGTCACGTGACGACGTGACGCTTTACGTATGTATGTAATACATAATAAATATTATGTCAAAGACTAAACTCAGACTAAACAAAATTTTTATCAACACGAGCGAACCTATGAATTAAAGTGAAATATTGCACAACAAATTTTTATACCTTCTCGGAGATAACCGAACAGATTTAAAATTGGAATAAGTTAATTAATAAGCTTCACAACAAATGAAGACGTAAGTGGATGAAGGTAATAAGTCGCTTAATTCCAATTTTGAATAAATCAAGGTAAAAGATTTACTTTTAATTTTTGAGATAAGTCGCCACGGAACTGATTTTTGTACTAAATTATGATGGTATGGTGTGATAGCAATTAAACGCTTGTATTATTTTTTTTAAATAAAAAGTGAACATAGTTTCTTCTTCCATTAACAAAAGTAAACTTTTCTGCACTGTTTGCTTTTTAAAATTAACCTTTTTCAACTTACTATTTTCCATAATATGTCTTAAATCGGCGATCTTAAGGTCTGTAATCATTTATAAGGACATATTATCTTCATCAACGCAAAAAAAAGAAAAAACCCAAAAATGCGACATATTACCTCCATCCACTCGCGTCTTCAAATGTTTAGATGTTGTCGCTAAAAAAAATTATAACTGTGTCGAGAAAGTTTTTTTGGGCAGTAATTTACTATTTCTTCTCAAAAAACAAATAGATTTTTTTGTATAAATCTGCCCTTTTTTTATATAGTCTGCTATACACTGTATTTTTATCCAAGGTTAAATTTTACGTTAAGAAGTCAAAATTATATGTAAATTAGCTATTAATATTTATATGTCATCCTGTCTAACGACTTTTACAAAAAAGAAAAGACAGACTGGAGGAAAAAAAAAACTATTTCTTTGAACGTATTACATTGATCTGCTAAACAAGGCGGTCGTTCCTTTGTTGAAAGCATTTTAATTAAAACCTTTGTGAGAAACACTTGCCTAATAACATGCGGGCTCTCCAGAGCAACATCGAGGATTATTTATTGGCATGTCCTTCGTGTTTTGTACAACCCCAGGGCTGTGTGCTTAATGGAATAACAACAGGGACTTTTGTGGTGAAATGTGGTGATACTATACTAAATTGGGTCACGTTTATTTTGGTAAACTGTGAAAAAAAATCTATAGGAATTTCAAATTTTTAGCTAGTCAAACAAACATGTCGTCAATAAGCTTCGATAGATGTTGTCAAAAATGTTTAAGGTTATTATTTATAGAAGAATTTAAAAATACATAGAATTTAGACAAATAGTAAAAGTTTATATTCAGTTTGTTTAAAATTATAAGCAAGGCTGTTTCATTAGCCTACTAAAATTTCTGTTATAGAGTTTTCTTAATAGTCTTGAAGCGTTAATGTAAAAGACTCATCATCAGACAGTTATAACCGGTAAGGGTCGATTTAAATTTAGAAAGAGTTTTCATTTTTATACAGTGTTTTTGCTCGCCACTAAGTCCGTTCGAACAAGTGTCCGAATATTACGCTTACGCACATCTGTACCTTTACAATGAGTTATAATGACCGCACTCGCTAGCGAGAGCGTCAAATATTTATATGGAAAATTGACAATTTGACATTGACAGTTGACAGTTTTTCATATAAATAAATTTGTGTTCTCGCTAGCGACTACGGTCATTGTAAACTCATGGTAAAAGTACTGTTTATAGAACTGGCTTCACTATCTTGTCCGCAAAATTCTGTCTATAGTTCTTATTTGATCTTAGCTTTTTTTGTTGTCTTTTCAATAACAGTACCTACTAATAAATGTTGTTATAACATCTCTATGTAAATTTTATTGAAATTTGTCAAAATTTAACTAAACTCGTGATGAATTCATAAACATGATATATTCAACGTTAACGAACTTTTGGTGGAAACTATCTCCCTCCGTACTCGGTATTCTAACAATCTAGTTATTTGATATTTTGTATAGGTAATACATCTATGTTCTTACAGTCTATGTATCAGAAGACGCATACAAAATATTTTCAACATCCTCCAATTATTCCAAGCTATGAGATAACTGCACGCAAAATAGGGTATAAAAGTATTAATTAATTAAAGTGTTTCTTTGAGACTTATTTAATGAATACTTTTGCACTGTATTATATAAACATAAGTATAACTATAATATAAGTTATAACATATACATATAACATAAGTATTAGTATAACTATAATATAAGTTATATAAGTATTCATATAACATAAGTATAAGTATAACTGTAAGTATGATATAAACATTTTATTTTTTATTTTCAATTCGACAGACAGGCTGACGGTCCACTTGATGGTAGGTGGCTACCGTCGCCTATAACACAAGCAACGCTATAGGTTGCTACAGGTGCGCTGCCGACTATAGTGGATTGAGGATAAGAGATTAGGATAAATAAATGGGCTCTGGCATACCTTACTCGCTCACCGAAACACAACAGCACAATAGGAATTTGAGAAATTACAAAAGTCATTGTAATATCTCACATTATATTACTTCAACTCTATGAGAATTTTAAAAGATTTCGATTTTTTCAATATATTTCCTTGTTAAAATCTTATGTAAATTTATTTTAGCAATTGAAAAATTATGTTGCCTACTGTACTTACTCACGGAAGACGTGATGCGTGGGGTTGTGAAAGTAATCCGTCTTACAAAATAGATTCAAAGAAAACAAAATCATCGCTTATATCTCACGAGAACCTCAGCAACGGTAAAATGTACACAAGTTTTCCATATTTTCTTCCATATTTCCATATTATTGTCGTATTATACATACAAAGTTAATACAATCCTCGTTGCTTATGAGTGCAGTTTTTTTATTGAAATTTATATCAATGTCTTCGATGATGACATAAAATATTAATCTATACATATAAAATCGTTTGTCCTAACTGAATATTGCCAAAACTTCAATAATAAGTTTAGAAAGTTGAAATTTGGCATCGGTTTATTTTATAAATAAAGCATCCGCAACGAAAAGGATTATTGAAAATACCAATTCCGTGCGAAGACGTGGACGTGTCGGTGGTTGTATATACGAGTATTATAAATTTATATTAAAAGGATACAATCATAATGGTTTTTTTTTTTTGTTTAAACGTATAAAAAATTTCGAGAAATCTATATTTTATAACTAAATTTAATAAGGTCCTAATTTAATTTGTTTCAAGTAGTTACAAGTTCTTATGAAAATTTTTAATCTTAAAGAAAAATTTCAAGATGTTAATTAACTCAGTTAGTTAATATTTTTTAATAACTTTTAGGTTTAAATAAAATTACAGAAAAAATTTATTAAAATCGTCAGATATGGTGACGGTCTACTTGTTGATACTTATATTTTTATAACAATTTTGATTATTTTGATATAACAGTTTATCACATATATATTTATACTATACTATACTATACTTCTATTTCGACAATGTACGAATTTGTACGGTTAGCAAATAGTTCAAATATTGTAAGAGTAAACGTGATATCGTGAAAATGGATCTCTTTTATTTTTTACTACATTTAGTTCATAATATGGTGCATATTTAAACTTTATTTGTACAAGAAAATATATTATTAACAAAGTTATTACCAGTTTAACCCTAATGCGATTTAGATATTTAATTTGCTCATCTTGCAAAAATTTCCTCACTCAGCCCCATCGTTCCTTAGATACTCAGCCCAAGGCAAAAAATAGCATGAAAATGTACAGACAGCATATAAATTTCTGGGTTTTATAAAGGTTATTCGACTTTTGGTTCGTATGTAGGCGGTTGTCTTCGAAACAGATTATGTGTGACGAGGAAATTCTTGGAAAAACTTAATCCAACCAAGTCTCGCAAAAACTCAAGAAAGGCTTGAACCGATTTTGATTCGGTTTTCACTTATATTATCAACAGGGAAGGTTTGCATATATTAAAATAGCACCCCGGGCGAAGCCCGTACCGTATAAAAGTATGCTTTCATATTACTGTAAACAATAAAATTTATGTTACTCTGAGACTAAATAATAACACAAGTACAACAGTTGCGAACTTCACAATAAGAACTACAAAGTAGTACACGGAGCCACGGAGCAATGCAATTTAGTCGAGGTCTCTAATAAGAGTCCAGCGATTGCCAAGATAAATTGCCCTCAACAATGACATTTATTTGTCGAAGTCCCGCCCTCAATTGAGCTATTTTTCTGTAGCGATGACAAGGATTTATTAAATTTTATAACAGAAATAAATCCTCAAAACGGCTAAACGGATTTGGGTGAAATTTAGCATACAGATAAATTATTACCTGAATTAACATATGGGATACTTTTTATATTGGAAAAATATTAGGTTTCCGAGAGATGGTCTAGAAACAAAAAATGGCATCACTGTCGTCATGGCGTGGTAGCGTCTAGTGATGTGCCGGATCGTTAAAAATGTAGATCCGCAGATACGGATACGGATCTTAACTTTCTTACTCAACTCAACGGTATCGGTGCGCCGTCGTAACCTTGAAACGATAGTTGACGCCCGCCACTTGACGCTTGCATTATAAAGGTGCCAAATGTTTGATTTTAAGAAATAAAAAAATTATCTATTAAATATATGCAAACCTTCCCTGTTGATAATATAAGTGAAAACCGAATTAAAATCGGTTCAAGCCTTTTTTGAGTTTTTGCGAGACTTGGTTGGTTTTTTCAAGAATTTCCTCATCACATATAATCTGTTTCGAAGATAACCATACAAACAAAAAGTCGAATAACCTTTATGAAACCCAAAAATTTATATGCTGTCTGTACATTTTAATGCTATTTTTTTGCCTTGGAATGAGTATTTAAGGAACACATTTAGGCTGAGTGAGGAAAAGAATTAAAAATATTGTAATGGGCTGAGTTAGGAATATAGTTTGGGAGGAGTAAGGAATTTTATACATTTGGGATAAGCGTAACAACCTAAACAAACATACAAACTGTTAGCACCCTCTACTTCGGGTACATTAATTAAACCACTTTATGTTTAGTCCAAATACTTTATCGTCCGACCGATATATCAGAACTACAATTCCAACTATAAGATGTGCGGACATACGTCGACGACCTCTCTTCGCGAACACGTTCGTTCAACTGACAGATACCCTTTCAATATCATACCACTGAACGAATCTGAATGAATGAACATTGAAACGTCACAGAGCACTTTTCAATCAACTTCAGTCGACGTATATAGCAGACGCTATCAAAACTTTACCTCTTTATAGTATTAGTATAGATTGGACCAAGATAATATATATTGTACTTGCTACATTTATTAAAAGTTGTTTGTGTCCAAGCAAAGACAAATAGGTAAGACAAAATCTACTATTGCTAGTATTACTTCACTAAAGATTTATTGTACGAAATATTTCTTCTATAACAAACAGATAGAGTCCCCCAGTATTTGTTCACGAACATAGAGATAAGAAAAATGCCAACGCTTCTGTAGCAAAATAGAAAGTACATCTGTCACGAACATGTTTCAGATATACACATACTTGTTGTCCATTATCGAAGCGAAAATATCGTAAGCTATAAGTCAAGAAGTTTTAATGCATCAATGATTTTAATCGTATTTTATGTTATTAACCGCACTCCATATGTATTTTAAAGAATTTAGAATATGATTGATCACTTACACTTAATTGATTGAATGTACAAAATACAATCAACTTTCACAACTCGTAATATGCAGAAATATAAAAAATTTCTGCATTTTCCAAAATAATTGTGGGCACAAGTTTTTTATTCCTTTTTTTACAGGTTTGTATTACACCCATCCATCAATGCACAATAAAAACTTTTAACATTTTCAACACAACATCAACATAAGTAGGTTGAATAGATATTTTCCTTTGCGACTAAATATTAGCTCAGAAGTTGTGAAGGATCTAAAGACATCCTTATCTATTTTCCAATTTACATAGGGTTCAACTCTAAGGACGTTTATCGAATTTAAACGAATGAAAATAAAACAATGAGTGATGAAAAACAATTAACGAATGAAAATAAAGAATGATTCATAAATTACAAATTAAAATATTTGTAATCTGACATAAACGTAATAATTATACCTCAAGTTGTAATGAGACGACAGAGCAGGCTAGCACTATAATTTTGAGAAATGTGAGGAGAGGGTAAGTATGATTATAAACCACTCTGTGTTTTGTGGTTAGGCATTGTAGTGGTTCGTAGCGGTGAAGCAATTTAGAATCAGTGGTGGCATACTCCGCAAGGCGTACAGCGCAATTTTCTACCTCGCGACCTTTTTCTCTGTTTTAAACACAGGGTCTCAAACAGCTAAATACTACCAGCTGGTTTCCCGTGCTAGGTTTAGGTGACTACATAATAATCAACACATGCTGAATGGTGGTATTTTTCTTATAAATTTTCTTCCAAGTTTAAGAAAATAGTAAAACATGATATAATATTATGAGTATGTATATTATTTACATAAATTGTTGTTTAAAATAACATGTAGTTCTAGGCTTTAGCTTTAAAAAAATGTCAAATTTGTTAACCTTAAAAAATAAGGTAAGCTAAAAATGTGCTACAATCAAAAAACGACGTTTTATAGTTGTTTGACCTACGTGCTAATTGCGGGATATTAGGTCGTATAAAAGGGTGTATATCTGATAAATCCTTATGAGTTACTCATCAGACGGCAACTGATTACATCTCTCTTATGTACAGTCAAGAATATTACCTAAAAATGGACACAATCATCGAAAAACCAGCTCAAGCGTTTAGGCCATTGCTACAAGGCCAAAGTCAACGTGAAGTCGCTCATGTGCTGAATATGAGTCAGTCTGCTGTATCAAGAGTTTGCCAAAGAAAGCGGTACTCATAAAAAAGATGTGACCGATTCATTGTCAGTACTTCGCTGAGAAATCGGGCTTTAACGGGTGTTCAAGTCCAACAAGAGCTCAAAGAAATGCGAGAAGTGGTTGACAGTGAGTGTACAGTCAGAAGACGACTCAAGGCACGCAACCTTACTCCAAAAAGGCCAGCTACCGGACTGAAATTGAAAACAGCTCATCGAGTAGCTTGCCTATGGCCCTCTATTCTGTTCTCGGCAGCTACTGAAGAGGACAAGTCTACAGAAGGCCTGGAGAACGTTTTGCACAATTGCTTCCAAGAAAATGTCGCTTTTGGGGAAGGTTCCTGCATGGTGTGGGCTGGCATTTCAATAGATACAAAAGGCGAGTTGGTTTTTATTGAATCCGGCGGCCTAGCTTGAGGTCAGATAGCAAAACGATACGTTGAAGAGAAACTTGTGGGTCATGTTGTCCTTACGTTAGTTTTGTTGGAGAAGACTTCATCCTGATGCAAGATAATGCCCGCCCACATACCGCAGCTTCCGTACGGCAGTACTTGCAAGATGTTGGCTTTTATACAATGGACTGGGCAGCACGTAGCCCGGACTTGAGCCCCACTGAACATTTTTGGGACAAGTTCAAAAAAAAATTAAGGGCTAGAAATCCTGCACCAGCAACGAAATATGACCTTTAAGCGGTGCTTTCTGAAGAATGGGACATGATTCAGCATGACATCGTAAAAAAACTTATCCGGTCCATGAAGAACGGGTTAGAAGCTGCAATTTGAGCCAGGGGGGATAACACTAAGTACTAATGAGGTTTTTGTGATAAATAAAAGTTTCATTTTTCAAGGCGAACGAAGTCGTGGGCAGCAGGTAGTAAATTATATTTTAATATTAAATTAACAACGGCGTCCATTGTTAGTCTTAGTATCTCCTTAGTAGTCAAAGCGCACCTCTCTGCAAACCGCATTCAGTTTTTATTTACCATGTCATAAACCGCTAAATAGGGGGTCATGTAGCTCAGAACATTTTTTTAAATATATTAATGATAGAAAAATTCAAATAAAACCCTAATAGATTCTTCGCTTCGCTTATAGTGGACATGTACCCTGATATTGCTCTGAGATACAGTTAGCAACGACGTGATTTGGTTACAAATATGAAGACGAATATTAAATTTTATTATTATATGTATTTCCGTTCGATAATGATAAAATAAACTGTTAAGTACATATATAATTAGTACATTTAAATTAACAAATTACACGAAATTTATCGTTAGTTAAAACGAAAATAATAAAAACTGATGGCCTGATCTCCATACAAAACTGATCGATCTCCTGAAAAACTATACTATTTTATAATGTAATAGTAAATCTGCCCTAATAAATCGGTGGACGAAAATGTCTTCATTTTTTCGGCCTATACAACAAACAATTTTATTTAACTACGCTTCTAAATTGCCCCCTTGAATTAAAGCAAATGAAAAAAGTAATGTTGCAAACAGGCAAAGGGCACTTAATTTGGAAGGCGCCTGTGTAAAGTGTCATTAAGAGGCACATTGTCTTGAACATTCATTTAAATTGACCTACATTGAATTTTAGTGTTTATGTAGGTAATTATTTTTGTTATTGCACGATATAGTTTATCTGTTCAGCAATGGAAAGGGATGTTCAGTATAAATTTATGGAAGCCCATACTAGCGTTCAGTTATTAACTCTATAAATCTTTTATGGTATGCTTTGCATTCCTCTTGCTCTGTGTACGAAAGTATTTCGTTTGATAAGTTGTTCATAGTTCGTTTCATAGTTGCAAACTCTCCCGTCTGGACCCTCCAAAGGTGGGATTAAATTAATAGAATGCATGAAAACATTAATTTAACCTTAAGAAACTACAACTCAACATATAGAATATAACATTGCTATATATAATATATTAGAAAGTATATGGGCTTTAAAAAGTAGCCTACATGATTTCACGGAGTTCAGTGGTTTAGTCCTGAATACAAAATAAAGACACAGAGACTTTGTAACAAAGACAAACACATGTAACAAAGAATTATTTGAATTTTTATAATACTACTGTGGATAATATCACGCCATATCATGTACAATATCTCAACAAAATAAATGAAGAGACTTGGGTTAGCGGTCGTCATGTTAAACAAATGCAAATTGGAAGAGCCTTATATTATATTATTATATATGTTTTATAGTATCACTGTGTTATACAATCAACTTGAAATGTTTCTATTCACAATACAATTTTACGAAGAATTGCAAGCTATTTAGTTAAGTAAAAGAAATAATTGAAAAGATTGACATAATGAAGTATAAAAAATATATGCATAAAGTAATTTATATGGGAAAGTAAACTCATTTGTAAATGTACACAAATAAAACAAATACTTAACATAAAAAATGATCTGGGCCTCCCGCTGTAGGCACAGAAAACATATATGTAGGCAAATTTAAAGACGTGTTCATGTCAAAAATGTCAACCAGAAGACCTATTTGGCGAAGGAATATAAGCTACGATTTTTTGGTTATGTCATTTCGACAAAGTAAATTTTAAAAAGGACCGGTCTTTTCAATAATCCTTCTATTATTACAAATGCGATAGTTTGTGACAATGGATGTAGGATGTATAGATGATTGTTATTCTTTTATGCAAAAAATACTGAACAAATTTTAATAAAACTTTACAGTAATATAGTTTGTACATTAGAATAACACATAGGCTTTATTTAAAAAAAAAATGGGCAGACGAAGTATTGGAAAAACATAGTTTTCATTAGTTGACAAAAGACTATTAAATGACATAATAAAAGAATAACGAAAGCTACTGTATATTATAAGCGTAGTAAAAGTGGTGAGAAAAACTTTTTATTACGTCATTAGAAACATATAAATGGTCCAGGAGCCAGGTCAGCCAGGAAACCTTAAAGTAACGGCTCTTACCGTAGCATCATTGTAAGTGTATAACAAACTTTTTAATATACAAGCAGAAAATCTATCTTAGGGAACATTAAAGTTAGAATCATGAATCATTTCAATTTTAGAATCATGAAAATGTCTATTTTTTTTTTTTTTTTTTTCATTTTGACATACTCAGTTATTCTCATTGTATCAGAAGACAAAAATCGGACAGAGACAAAGATCAGAACACAAGCACAGTGACTTGTGCTTTACTTGGTTTTTTCCGATTAATATTTTTTATACAATAATATGGTAATGGTAAGTATTTAATTGTGCACAAATAATTCAAAAATAATTTCATTGCTTATTTGAAGTTTTTAAGTTACTTTCAGACAGCCAATTAAGCTTTCGATCTACTTGGCTATATCTGTTCAAGTATTGACTTGGCTTTATACTTTGGCAGAAAGAAAGAAAAATTTGACAAATACAAAATTGGTCCACGTCCTCTTATAATTTGCAAAGGGCTTAACGCAAAAGTTCTTTGAATAATACTGTTATTTCGTACATAAATATCGTTCTTCCTTCAGCCCTTTCACAAAACTTTTTTCATTCCCGTCCCTCGATCAAATAAGATAAAAGTTCGCAAAGTAATTATATGAACAAAGAAAATAGGTTTTTAATATGATAACGTTTGAAAACAATGAACGATAGAATGAATTAGTGAATGAAACATCTACGAATCATTATGAAGAATACGAAGATTTTGATAATATAAAAATACATTAATGTTAGCCAATAGTCTAATTGTAGCCCACACTGCGTTCCGCAGTGATAGATAGATTAGACAGATTTTATGGCAGCAGTTAATCATCCACTTTAAACCAAATATACTGTAAAATAACAAATTTTGGTGTATAAACAATGTCTCTCATACTATCAATGTCGGCCACGCGTTTGCATCCTATCACCACATCAAGGTTGGGTGATTAATCAAGGATTTTTATGACATGAGGGGGGACATATAGGTTTACGGCCTGACGGTTCATTTGATATAACTTTTGGGAACTAGGAACTAGACTATAGTTCCTAGTTCCCAGAATCAGTAGCATACTTAAACCTCTAGTACTAGAGGTTGAAGTATGCTACCGATTCTGGTGAAATAGGGAATGAAACAATATGGAAATAATATGGGAACACAAGAGATTAAGAGAAAAATTGGATATGAAACAATATTATAATAGAACAGGAGAATGGAGTATTTATATTAGTACTGGAGCTTTTGTATATGTGACGTTATTTTTCTGTGATCTACTGCATCAAGACTGACTATCCAATTTATTAAAACGGAACGCAGCGTTTTCTATGTGACCATATTATATGGATGAGTAGAGATAACCGAGTAGGTGAAAAGCTCGATTACCGATATGAAAGACGCAGGTTCGTAGCTCCATTAGACCTACAATCTTACTAGGCTCCGAAACTACAGGACCGATTTGTAAATTTCTTTCACTGTTGGGAAGCTATATTATCAGCCAGTAACATAGGCTATGTTTTATGAAGTTACGCGGACGAAGCCGCGTGCAACAGCTAGTTACATATATACAAATATATTCAGTAAGCTAATTCTGTAAATTAAGTGCTATTATCTGCAATTATGAACAACGTAGTCTCCACCCATAAAACTATATACCAGTATATATTTTTAAATGTTACTTAATAATCATTAAACATTTTTATTTATGTTGTAAAAATTTTTGCCATAAAATCGCATCGCGTTTTCTCCTGGGTGCCATACAGTTTTATGTACGTTCACGGCAGCTTTAATACACGCGTTTATATAAAAACGGAGACATAAAACATTTTTATAAGGACACCGGCTATTGTTAAGGTGCATTTTGAAACAACATCCTAACTGTAAGAATCGATTAATCCTACAATTAAATAGTTTCTTCCTGTTTATATAGATTTTTTTTCAAAGACGTAGAACGTAGGCACCAAAAAGTTTGGTAACTTTGGTGCTTCATATGATATTTTTTTTTAATTTTTTGGCTTGATGATGAGGTAGGATAGAAATCTGGCTGTATAACTACGAAGTCGCGGACACCAGCTAATAGAAATTAATGGCTGTTTATCTTCAAAAGTAACTTATAAATTTTATTGAAACAGTCGTGCTGATATTAGTTATGAACCTTTAATGCACTTTTAGTATAATATTAAATCCCGAATTCGTATTTCCGTTACAAAGTGTTTTGGAATAAATCGAACCATTCATTTGTCAGGCCGCTGTATAAATCACTGTCGAAACACCATTTTTTCAGACAATGACACTTCGATTTTTTGTGGCTTTCGCCTGTAGCACGGTAAATACAGATATGCAGTGAAATATTTTATAAAAGAATTTTGACTATAGGACTATGTTAATACAATGTAAAATTAAGTCGAACCTCTTTTCCGGAGGCATTAACTTTTCTTTCAATAACTGGCGAATAACTCTTTTTCTATTCGTAGTTAAAATAGTCGACATAATTTTTATTATGACATACATAAAAATAAGCTAGTAAGTAAGCTAAATGGTCACCTAGTCACAAAAGTTGCAGTCGCGCGTCGCGGTTTATAAGATCTGTACCTTTACCATGAGTTTACAACGACCGCACTCGCTAGCGAGGGCGTAAAATATTTATATAGAAAACTGTCAACTGTCAATGTCAAATTGTCAATTTTCCATATAAATATTTTACGCTCTCGCTAGCGAGTGCGGTCATTGTAAACTCATGGTAAAGGTTCTGAATACTTACTATGTTTAGCGTAGTTGTATAGGATATTTTACTATATAATATTTCCTGTACTATAATTCTTATATGGTATGCTATATTTACTATATAATGTTTCTTATATTATTTTAGAGTGGTTTATGCATTTATTATAGGTAACATGTTATGTCCAAAAATGTCGTTTTATTCTTAACCACATGGGAAGTTTTATGGCAATGATTTAGCATTTTTTCCGCTCAGCGAGTGGTTGCACACTGAACGCAATTTGTCTTTATCACGCTTCTGTTGGAAGGTTTTTAGCGTAATTTTATACGAAGCCTCACGACGATGTAGATGGAAAGTTTCAAAATTGCGGTGCACAATCAACGTTGACGGAATGAAGTATTGTTTGATTTATAGGCCACAGGTAAACGCTTGCCATTTCAAAAATAATAGAAAAAGTCTTCCAATACGAATTCTCTTCGTATTAATCTTTCTTTAATTTAAAAAAAATAGAAATTAATATTAAAACTTCGAGGCAGATAAGTGTTTTAATTTAAAGTTCTAGATGTAACAGAATGACTAATGTATTTTATTTGTATTTTATCTTTAACAATATAAGGGGTCTGTAATTGAAAAGCTTGGTTCTTCAATGTCAGGAAATATGTATTGCTTCCATACATTATTTTGTTTTATAAATCGCCAATCATGAGAACCATAAACCGCATAATTACACCTATTATACCTGCTAATTAATACTATATTTTATTTATTTGTCATAACACCAGTCGCAACAACTATAACAACTAAAAGCCTGCGCGCGCTTTTATACGACCTGAAAAAAAAAGTCAATTTTTGGATATAAATGACAATAATTTAATATTCACTTTTTGATGTACTAAAATAATAAATGGTTTAAAATGCTAAATTTACGATATTATTTTGAAAAAAGTTTTATTGTGATAATCTGCTATTTTTTTATATTCTATATTAAAAAGATACCTAGCCTATTTAATATTTAAAATTGTATATTATAAATGAACTAAACTCAATTGAAATTTTATATATTGCATACGAATGCAGTGCCGCGATAAGCTCGTGAATTTTTTTCAGAATGTGCGATGTTTTTCAAATATTCCAGCATTATTTTGCTGCTGCATATTTTATCCAGTTTCGAGGCCGCATGTCATGTACCAAATTTATTCCAGCCGTGCTATCTTTAGGTTTTTAATCATAACCTGCTTGATTGCCTTCTCGTTTTAAATAAAAAGGCAATCGCGCTTTTCATTTACTCTCTTTCATTTGGAGCAGCTATGTGTCTTCTGTACGTATACCTACTGAAAAAACTATACAGTTCTTTCAGCCAATATCACTACGAGAAATGGGGTAAAATTTATATACTTAACTAAAAAAATTTAAGTAAGTAATTTTACACTTGAAAACTGAGTTTGTTCAGCTTTAAGTGCCTGCCTATATTTCAATTAGATGCCTAATTCTATCTAGCATGTTCTAGCATATTCGCGATGTACAGTATTGACGTCCTATGGCTGATGTGATGGTGATGATGATGATAATGAAAATGAAACACATTAAGTTTTAATTATTAGGGATACATACTATTAGACATTTAACCATAGCTTTTCATCCCTTTTCGGATAAAGCACAAACCAATTTAGATAGTATGAAACACTCAGTCGAGATATTATTTAATTTATAGACGGAATTTAATTATCTCAGCTCTATATCATCAGAAAAATGCAAACGCAGTAAGTCCGTAGTCGGTAAAAAATCACTGCAATCCATTTAGTAGCTGTATTTTATGCACTTTTATTTTTTATGTTTTTTTTAAGTAATTTACAGTATTGCTTCAAATATAATATTTTTATTATAATAAACCTTTTTTTACATACTATTATTTTGTAAAAAAAATTATTTCAGCTTCTCATCTCTCGGTGTATATACTTTTATATATAAATTACGCGTCACGTTGTGTGTCCTCGATGAACTCCTAAACTACTGAGCTAGTAAGTATATATATCCGTATATACCGAGTGATATCTGTATCTGTCGCTATACCGCTTTTGTTTTTGTGGTCAATTTAATTAATTTCATGTCGATTGGTTGAGTACCTATGGCGTGAAATCATAACAAACACTTTCGCATCTATGATATTAATTAGGATAACAAAAAGTTTTTATCTAAAATACACGAAACCATTCCATTATTTCGGGATTCTCTGCAAACTTATCCAGCATGTGATATCTAAACGATCAATCCAAGCCACGAAAGACAATTTAATTACATTCTTGATTTCCTTGAATGTCTTTCTTCGCTCGCGGTTTATTGGTATAATGCCAATGACATTAATTAAACCAAAATCAAATTGAAACCAAATGTTCTTCAGACATCGAGAGCGAAATTGATTTAATTCAATTCTCGAGATGTTGATTGATCGATTAAACAATAGTTCCTAATGTTTCAAACTGAAATGGAAATATAACGGATTATTGAATGTTTTGAATTGAATTTCATCAAGAAATCAAATGATTTTTGTAATCAACATTAAAATGATAAGACAGTTCTGCAATTTAGATCGGCCTTCTGCAATTTCTAGCCGGACTGAGCACTGAAATGAAAGCTAATATTATTATTATTATAAATCTTATATTTTTGTAATTTTTTATGTTAACATAGGCAGACGGGCTGATGGTTCACTTGATGGTAGGTAGTTAATGTCGCCTATAACACAGCAAATCCACAATAGCTGCAAGTGCGCTGCCAACTACAGTATAATTTAAGGATAAAGGTTTGGGAATGGAAAGGAACACAACAACACACATACCTTTATTTCACGGTGGTCTTCTGTAAGGGGTTAGTTACTGCCGCCAGACGGGCTGCCCAAATGACTGCGAAAGTTATTGTGCACTACTACTACTTTCGTATAAATTTACAAAAAGAATAAAAAGACATTTCGATTGATTGTAAATAGCTTTACATCAGTTATTACTTGACACAACGAATATTTATAAGTTGAAAACCTTATCCAGGCGACTCATCGATTGATCTACTTAAACAACCCTGGATTCTATTAAGCCGGGAAATTGTACCAACATAAAAAATATAAACCTAAAGAGTGGAGAATTTCACAAACGCTGTCAAAATGTATAAGCGATGATTCTGTTTCTACTTTATAAGATAGATGACATCAAATGACATCCGCCATCAGTCAATAAAGTACATTCGGCCAAATATTTTTATGAATATGGCAAAAAAATTATCATCATCGTCTGAGCTGTAGGACGTCCACTGTTGGACATATAGTCCAGTAACTTCGTCGTTTGAAAGTATGGGGTAGTATGCGTCAAATCCCCATACTTTCAATGGAGGCAACCCCAACACCCATAACCTTGACGAGCTGCGGTACCAACTATTCGCCAGGGCTGCGACGAAAACCAGCTTCAATCTAGCCAGGTTACTTCCTACACGAGACTCTGCTCGATTTCACTCCTTGCGGACATACCATCAGGTAAAAATTTGTCCTTGCATCAGTTACATATCATTTATCATTTTCTATTCTCATGTACAATCTTCTTACAGGTACGAGTCACTTTAAAAAAAATCAGAACAAGTCTGCAAAAAATCAGAACTACCGGATTTGACGCATACTGTGATGTATAAAGTTACTGGACTAATAGGCCTTCCCCATAATTTCCAAAGAGACCGGTCAGAAGCAAGATCAGTTATTATTGATCTTGCTTCTGAATAACTGATAAATTTACTCTATCAGAGTATTCACTATACCTACTATTTGTATTGTACCTTACTCTTTTGCTTAAGACAGGCTGACGGGCCACTTGATGGTAGGTGGCTAACTGTCGCCTGTAACACAAGCAACACCACAGGTGCTGCAAGTGAGCTGCCATAGTATGATTAAGGATAAGGGAAGGATGGGAAGGATGGGAAGGGATACTTTAATAGGCTCTTGCATCCAATACTTATTTACCAAAACACAACAGCACACATTCTGTTATTTCGCGGTGGTCTTTTGTAAGGGGGTGGTCACTGCCGATAGACGGGCTGCCCTGACTGCTAAACACAGTATGGATCTAACACAGACTGGGTAGAAGTTTTATGGAGGAGTCGAATAAGTAGTTTTAAGCAAATTCGCATAACACTCCTATATAATCTACTCCATTTACTAGATATTAAAGTATCCTACAAGATAGTGATTTAGAACAGTTTTCGAATTTAGATGTTTTTCAACTAATTACTTATTAGTGGTATGAAAATAATTATCGACTTATCTCTGGAGAAATATTCATACACTGAAGAAAAACTATTCGATCTACTGTCTAACTAGACTTAACTGTATTGTGAATTAGTAGAAGTCACAAAGTATAATTGCTATAATTTGCCAACGAAACATTTATAATAAAGCAGCCTACTCTTTATTTATATAAAAGCTTAATAGTACAGTACAGCTTAATCCCTGCACCGATCTTTTCTTTAAACAGATTGTTCCTAATTGAAAAAGTTACAAAGGTTCAAAAAGGGCTTCCCAGTTCGGGTGAATGCTGACCCAAAGTTTGGAAAATGGAGGTTAGTTTGGATTTGTTTTTGAATGAGTATAGTGCGAAGTAATTTGGTAACAAATCGTTTACAAATCAAACTGACCCTACGATTGTTGAAGAGTTTTGATCTTTACTGCCTGCGGTTTAGTGTATATTTCGCTTTGATCAGTTAGGATTAGTCTTTTATCCTTTATTGTTAATTATTTTCTAGAATGTCTCTTTTTATTAGGAATATTGGTACACATTTATCAGGAAGGTCTATTCTGCCTGTGCTAGCAGTGGATAGTGGGAACTGTTCCGCATTTATTGGTAGACTGTCCCAGGTTCGCGCGGCCTAGATTCGGGCTAGATGAAAAAGATGAAGAATCTGCATAAAATTATAGTCAACTAGCGACTCGCTCCCAAACGAATTGCTTTTAAAAGTTTTCTTTATCTACTTAAATATATTGCAGCGTGTGTGCAATACAAAACTTAGACGAAGTTGAAGTAGAAAGTTGCACTATATACTTGGGCCATTCTAAGTGCTGAATACTGAAAGCAATTTAGTCGAAAGCAGTGCTAATATTGCTGCTTAAGAACTACACTATTTGGGAACATACGAGTTTAAGTCATGCGCTGTTCAAGACTAACTAACAAAGCACTGATCATAGATAACATATAAGTTCTAGCATCTAAATCTGACCTGAGTTATGAAACAGATTAGTACGCTCTATTAAATTACTAGCTTAAATCTAACAAGCATTAAGGACAAATTTAGTAAACCACCATAGTCTTAAACTAGCATGAACTTATAATTAGTTTATCCTACGCTTCAGATACAAGCACGATTAAATTTAGAGTTTGCAACTAAAGTGGATGGATTTATTGTCGCTAAATTTAATAAAGATAAACTACTTCAGCTTATTTAGTTCATATATTAATTTTGTGTACATTAACTATTGAGTTCTAAAATATAAAATTTGATTTAAATTTGAAATAAATTAATGTATTAAATTTTTTTTAGCAACAAAGACGGTCAAAACTCGGGCCATTTGCAAATTATTTTATTTTTATTTATTTATTTACATACAAAAAAAACAATTGGTGGTACACAGTTTAGGTGCACTATAAACTCAATTAAGTTTGTACCGAGTTGTCAACAATAATATAAATTTACAGAATTACAAACAAAAGAAAGAAGTACATATTCGTAGGTAGATACAATTTTAACTCTTTAGCACAACGAACCTGCTTGTCCCACTCTAACTGCAGCTAACTCATATAAGCGCATCCTTGTTGACAACAAGAATGCACACTTTCTACAGGCTTATAGTACATATAGTACATATAGGCTTATAGTAAATGGTGACTTATAGTACAGAAATACTAGATACACTTACTTTTGGTCTGCCGAAAAGGTTAATGTGAATAAGAATGCTATGTTTAGAGCGTCCCTGTAACATCTGATTGACCTGATCATAATTTTTTATTTTAAGGTCGGCAGACAGACTAACGATTAATAAATTATTTTTATTAAAAAATTGCTCTATTTGATTGCATGTCCACTGAGTATTACCTTTCAATATAAGAATGTCTTAATATAAGTAACCTTTTTAAATATTGAGCTCGACAGACAGGCTGAGGTATACTTTGTGGTAGGTTGCTACGAATAGTGCTACGAAGTCTGACACATTGCAGTTTTGAGAGATTTGACAGATGTTGTGGTTGTGGTGAAAAATTGAAGCTTATACAGTTTTATATATTTTTAACTGTAATTTGAATATGAACAAAAAGACAATCATCTTGGCTTTTTTTTCCGAAACCCTAGTAAAAATTAACGCTCTTATTTATAAAAATCCCTTATTAGATAGGGTTCATGCTTCAATAACTTATGAAGGCGTTATTAAACACTTAACGTTTTACTGCTATTGAACGTTTATGAATAATGTTTTTTGGTAAATTTCTTATAACAAGCTTATAAGCCTCCTATAACTTTTTATGAATAACAATGTAAGTTTATAACGACAATCGAAAGAGTTTCTTGGAAAAACCTATTTAATGAATAAATGTTTTGATTTTGATTTTTATAACGTACATACGCACAATCAAAGCCTTCAACTATATACGATCATCAGATTACGCCAGGTAAACATTTGTAAACACTTCCTTGGTTTAAATTTACATTAAATTTTATTGCATCCATGAAAACCTGCTTTATATGTATAAGTGCTATTATATGTATAACAAATTCATATAGGTACCTATATATACAAAGTGTAACTTATGTTCCGCAGAACAATATATATTCAAAGGGAATATATTAAACCCGCTCCCATCAGGTGTCAAAACAATTGCGAACCGTACTTTATCGCGTGACAAATAACATTTACATACAGAGCCATTGTTTGATTCGTAACACTGAGTTTCTCAAAACAGGAAACTATTTCATAATGTATAATAACTTAATAGATTATTTCAAATTTAATAAATTTCATACTGCATTATGTAATTTATGTAATAAGTGATACTGATATAATTTGAAATAGCTTTTATAGACGAAGCAGATAAAACTATGTACACCTTTTTTATGTTAAGGTCAGCAGACAGGCTGACGGTCCACATTATAGTAGGTGGCTACCGTCGCCTGTAACACAAGCAACGCCACAGGTGCTGCAAGTGCGCTGTCGACTACAGCAAGACTGACGATAAGGGATTCGGAAGAGATAGGAAAATGGGTTCTGACATCCCTTACTCACTCACCGAAACAAAACAGCACACATGCTGTTATTTCACGGTGGTCTTCTGCAAGGACATTGATAATACGAGCAAGTTATATTTTTAGAGACCTTTTGTCCAATATACCTAAAGGGAAACTTTTTTTTTCTAGTTACACTCTACTACATTCCATTACTAACCTCGCGATTCTAGCTCTTTTCATACTTTTCGAGATGTCTTCACGAAGTTTTTACTAGTTTACAAACTTTATAGATTTCGGATTTTTTTTGAATTCTGGAAGAGCCATTAGGTCATTTAGTGTCTCACTCAGTGGTTCATATACTCGACTTCGACTCGACCCATCTCTAATAAAAAAAAATATGAATTAATTATTCAATTAATAATAGGGCAGAAAATTCTACCTCTTTGATATCTTTCATTAAATTAGAATAAACATGTCTTTAATGAATATAAAATACTAGCGGGCCGCCCCTGCTTCGCACGGTTTTATTATGCACTTTTTCCATAGGTGAAAACCGCATTAAAATCCCTTGCGTAGTATAAAAGACATACATCTAAGCGTACATACAGAAGGGGGATAGACAGGGACTATTTTAATACTATGTAAAGATTCAAAGAAATAAAATACAATGTTTGCAGCAGTGAATTTAAAATACAGATAAGTTTTCATCTTGGTTATGACTTACATGGTTTTATTTTACATTAAATTTTTTTCGCGGTTTTGGCAGCATCATAGTGGCCTAACCTATGTCCACCACGAATGAATATTCTAAACTAGTTTTCTATTCAATTTCATTTGTATTATAATTATAATTTCTTTATAAATTGTTATTAATATAAATTGTTTATGATTGTTCATGTGTTATTCTGATATAGAAACTAAATTACTCTAAAGTTTTATTAAAATCTGTTAAGTAGTTTGTCAGTGAAAGAGCAAAAAAAACAAACAACTCAACAATCTTTCTCGTTAATAATTAATAATAATATTCGAATTAGTAGTTCTGAAAATTACTTAATATTAGGTACAATTATTTACATTAAGTATATACCTATATAAAACTTTACTTCCTATTCATCTTGCACGGTAAATAATTTTATTTATTTAATTAATATTGCAATAAAACTCACCTGCATTTACAAGAATTGTTATTTCTCCACAATGTTATATGTAGTGTCCATTTATTAATTATATTTAGGAATAAAAACACCTATTTTAATGTAAATTAACAAGACAAAAGACTTAATAAACACTTCACTACTAACATCAACTAATTTTAAATGTCAACACAATAAAACACAGATTTTTTTAACACTATTTTTCATTTAACACTATTTTATAACTATTGTACACAAATTAAGTTCCAAAAAAATACGATACGAGTATACGCGCGCGTCTATCTCTCTCGACTCTTCGCGACTGAGTGTGGGCTAGGGCTATAGGGATGTTGTCATATAGCTTTACAATGGCGGTTGAAAGCCTAGTGATGTTCAATGAAACGAGGTTACACGGTTTACACTTGGAAAAATAATTAACCGTGCGCACATGTTTTATTAACGCCTGGCAAAAGTTATACAGCAATAAAGATTGAATAAATTATTGCTCAATATTTTGTCAGGCGCTATAATTATATTTTTTGAAGTGCGTTGAAATTTAGAACTATCAAATGAAATGACTTTTACGCCCGTTCTCGAAAATAGTCGAGACAGACACAAAATTTGCGGACTTTTTTTCTATTTTCCAAACTTCTTGAAGCATTTCATAGAAATTAAATATGGAACTCCGAATTTAGTTTTAGAAATACATGTCGCTTGAGAAAATGTCGTGATAATTTTAGCACCAGACCCCCTATTATTATTTAAACTGTATATTAGTAGATAAAATAAAGACAAGAGAAAAAACATACCCTGACAAACAAATTAATAAGAAAAAAAAACAATGAAGTGGTACGTACTAAATAAGCTAATATTTTGATATATCTCAGAATAAGTTATAAGGTTTAACTGAACAAAGGACTAAGACAAAATTAATGGTCACCCTCTTTGAGACAATGACGCCCCCGAGACAAAATGATCAATGACAATACGAAAAGGATTCCAATTTGCAAAGTAGACCATTTCACATTTCACATAAAATTTAATGACAAAATCAAGCGAAGATAACATTTGAACATTAGAGCTAAGCTTCATAACAAAAAATATTTTTTTTTATATATATATTCAAAACTTTATAACACTATGAGAAAGGGATGGGCCCTTTCTTATACCTTATCCTTAACCCTTCTATGGTCGGCAGCGCACTTGCAGCACCTATTTCATTGCTTGTGTTATAGACGACGGTAGCCACATACCATCAAGTGGACCAATAGCCTGTCTGTCGGTCTTAACATTAAAACACTAAAATAATGTGAATACTTCATATACTGAAGCATTACTTTTGTTATACTATCAAATAAAATGCCTAGTAATTTTAACAAAAGCCTTAATTTTATTTGAACCCTGCGACATAAATATGCAAAATGTAAACACAGGAAGCACATCGGAGAGTTTGAATTATTTTCAAACTTCGTTATGGAAACGAGAGATGTTGGTACTTGAATTTAAATATTTGATATGGAGAATCATATAGAATGCAAGGCACGAATGTATGTACATATTTGTATTATATTTTATTTGTTCATTCGTTAACGGTAATCATGCTTTTACTTGGGCTAATGAGAAACAAACATTTATAATATTGAACTTTGTCTCTGTTATAAATTGAGGAAAAGCTGAAAGAAGAATTACCCTTATTAAACAGTATATAGGCCACATAAAAGATTTACCCTAAAAGAGAAAAGCTTTCACAAATATCTATGGAAGAAATAGCCTCCATAATCCCTTATGGACTCTCGCGTCACACATCATAACATTTTTGTGGGATTGCATTTCACTGTTGGGTTCCAATACGAAATAAAATGGTCAGCGAAAATATGTTTGGAAGTCTTAAATGTTTTCCGACATATGTTGCCTTTCGAATACTTTGCTCGTGTATTTGACTCTTACTATTCTAGTAATTAAGATTATTAAAGAAATCTTCAATTCAGCTCATGCTAAACATTACGAGTAAGTCACATATTTTTTTTTATATTTTTAGCCTTATAGTTTATTGTAGGGATTCAAAGGCTGTAAATAATTATCCTACGATCCTTTGGGAGCTAAGAGAAGTAGAAAATACTCTAGAATCCCATGGGATCTAAGTGGAGGGAGAGCCGATTATTCACTTTTCTTAATTACTAAAGTTTTAACAAAATCCTAAAAATTTGGTGCCTTTAAGTTTTTTTTAAGCCCATATTATTTTTAAAGTTTAACAAATAGATGAGAAATTATAATTATAATCATTGTATGAAAGCAGTGGTAATTTTGGGCTATATTTTTGCCTATTTTTTAACACGAGAGAATGAAAATGTACAAAAAATTGGAATAACACCACATAAAATTAGATTAAATCATATTCTATAAAGCAACTTTCGATTTTGCAAGCTTTCGAATAACATATCCACCAGTAGCACATTGTACAATAGTTGCAAGTAACAGTAGCAGTTTTCGAGTGACTTTTTTTCTTATTTCCCTAACTAATCTTCAACTTGTACCTAACCTTTCAGGTGTTATTCACAAATAATGTGTGTTGTTGTGTTTTGGTGAGTGAGTAAGGGTTGCCAGAGCTCATTTCCCTATCCCAATCCCTTATCCTCATGCCACTATGGTCGTCAGCCCACTTGTAGCCCTATGGCGTTGCTTGTGTTATAGGAGACTGACGCTAATCAAGGATCATCAGTCTGTCCGTCGATTTTAACATAAAAAAGTGCACCTATTCTTCATAAAAACCATTTAATACCCACACAAGCATAAAAAAATAATATCAATTTATGAACAATAAATAAAAATAATTTGTTTATTTTTATTATTAATTATTAATTAGGGCTCGTAATAAAGAAAATGTTCCAAAGTTAACTAACAGACTCCCGTGTTTAATTCCAGAAGTTTCCAACAATAGATACTGTGAATAGGATTTTACATATAGATAGGTTGTATTTAACTTAAAACAGAATCAAAGTTGAAGAACAATCGAATAATAAATTGAGTCTAAGTTAATCTTAATATAAATTTCGTGTTTGTATTTGCTATTTAAGGTTAAATTGGTAACTATACCTTAATACCTTTAACCTTCAGAAACCGGGCATAAAACCTCTGTCTATAAAGGCTTCACGCTTTGAAGGTCTTCTTGAAATATCAAATTAGAATTTCATAAAATTTGTGCTTAAGTCTGTGCGTAGAAATACATTTTCGCTTTAGCAATATACTAGATTGAAATTACGCTTTCTGAATATGTGATAGAAATATAAAAAAGGACAAATTAAAAAAAAAATAATAATACTTAATATGTACCTATATGTAATATACTTATTATAGCTATTGCATGCAACTTCGTCCGCGTAACTTTATAAAATATAGCTTAGTTACGCACTGATAATGCTAATATAAGCTTTCTAATAGGTGAAAGAATTTTTAAAATCGGTCTAGTGATTTTGGAGTTTACAAGTTATCTGTATCAAATTGTTCGATACGTATATCTTTTCGATTCCGAATGCCGCGTAATTTCAAATATTTCAGCAAAAGAGTACATATCTATTTTGCAAAATAGTGCAAAATAGATACTCTTTTGTGCAACTTTGAACATTAGTAACTTTTTTTTTTTTCATTTAAAACTTCCCTCTGTTTATAGATTAAAAAAAGGAAATTATAACTACAATCACAAGTAGGTAAGTCATTGTAACAACTGCTAATAAGTTTTATTAATACAATTTATATGTAATTAGAACGGGACAGTTCACCATAATTTTGAACAAAAAAGTCGAGTTCTGAAACCCACTTCTAAATCAGTGACAATAAAGTCCAAATGCTTAATTGATTGGCTTCATCCTAGTTCCATAACTCCACTGCAGCTTGCAGGCAACCAATCCACCTTTATATCGCCTGTGCGATACAAAACTGTGGACCGTATTTGATCCGGATACTGTTTTCAGTGTGGAATATTTTAGACGGAAAATCTACTGTTGCGTAAAGATTTATTTTCAACTATTTCAATGGCATTGTTTGCCTTGCTAGCAATTTTGTATGTGGAAATGAAAAGTAGCTCAAATATATTTCGAGTCGTAGTTTGGTAAATAGTAAGGACTATTTCTCTAAAGACCATAGTTACAATGTCTAATAATTATTATAGTTTTTAAAAATAAATATATTTATTTGTTTTGCTTACAAATCAGGAAGATTCAAAAATCCGTAAAAATACTGGAAATTGATAAAGGAGGAAATATATTAATAAAAAAAAGAGTGCAGACAGAAGTGAAAACTTGAATAATTACGTATGTATTTTTTGAATCAGGAAAGTACATACAGAGGTGTCGGTTACGGTAACAGTGTCGCGAGTTCAATGGTTTTTTCCCATCTCAAAAATGCCCATCGCGCCTAAAGAAGATTTCACTTCAAAAATGATGGCGAACGAAGATGAGGCCGAATGTGAAGTCTACTTGTCCGTTAATAGCCTAGTCACTCTGTTCGTGAAGAGGCCCAAGTTGTATGTTTCAGGGAACATTAATCGAAAGTGGGTCGAAGAGACAAAAACGTGCGAACTTGGTCGTAAATCTCTTGCACGTTTAATTGAAACAATCAAAGCAGGCTCGGTGACGACTGTTTAATGATTGCGGATATTTTTTCCGAATGTAGCCAGACGTAACAATATTGCACTTAAACTTAACTTAACTTAACTTAACTTTAACTTGCAATATGTTATGCGTTGATTGGTTGGAAGAGCATATTTTTTAATATTTTCCCCACAGACCAACTAGTTGGTCGCGAGTTGATCCATGGCTCAGAAACGATAGAGGCGTATACAATGGAAGCGTATACGTATATCTATGGAAATCACTTAGTTGTTAAATAACCACACAATATCAGTGTCACTACTAGGAGTTCGGTCTATAAATTACTTTGGGTTTACGCAAAGATCTCTCAAATCCTACTAATATTATATATGGGAAAGTTTGTGACTATGAATGGATGTAAAGATATTTGCGCCATTGTCACAATGACGGCGACAAGTCTCATCGAAAAAGATGTCAGATATTTACTTACTCAGGTTTTTCAACGCGGACGTGGACCAATTAGAAATTTATATAAAACAGAAAAGTTAACGAAAATGCTCAACAAGTGATTTATAAAGATACGCCTCAGGACAAAAATTTCAAGGGCCCTCTGCGTCTGACATTAATGGACGACAGGCTGGCATTATTGTTGTTACTTTACTACAAGGCTTGCAATTATCTCGGGATCGTTGCTAAGTTTCTAATAAATTAAGGAGTCGAAGCCAGCTGTGACTGAACGTGAAATAATAATTCAGTATGCCATCTATGCTGCTGTCCCAACTTTTAATGACAAGGGTCGAGAACGAGAATTAAATTCTGAGAAATTGGGAATTGACTGTCGGTAAAATTACACAAAGGGCTCTTAAAAGAATAAACGAAATAAAGTCTATAGGGGTTCGTGTCGTGGACGAAAAGGAAGTACCTACTGTTGAAAAGTAACGTGAATTCTTAACATTAATGACAGAATATTAAAAAGGATTTGTGTTATTCCGTCGCAACTTTTAGGTTATAAGTATTTTTAGTTTTTCATATTATATGGTTTCACAGTATGACACGTTTTGAGTACTCGTTTTGACACGTAAAGACACAAGCAAAGCAAAACCAAATGATGTTCAAAGCGATTTATACAATTATACAACTAAATTTATACAATTTAATTTGATAAGACCGATCTTAATTCGGTTTTTACTTATGGAAAAAGGGGTCAACGGTGAAGGCACTTGTAATACTGTGGTAAAGGTTTATACTTATAAAAATTTCACCCCGGGCGAAGCCGGGAGCGGGTCACTAGTAACTAATAGATATTATTATATTTGATATTCTAGGTTTTATTGAGCATAATATTAGTATTCTGGAAAAAATATATAATTTCACAAAGTGTTATAAGAGAATGTGCTTTTTGTTTTGTGTTAATTCTCTCCAAACCAACATTAATTCTTATCAAACTCTCTTCACAAAGTTGAACTGCTTTCTTCATCCGCCAAATGACTAAGTAACTTGAAAAGTTCCCAATGTTCATCACGATACGACCAGACGCTCTTTGTTTTAAAGTGTTTTATGAAAAGACGTCCATCGGTATAAAAAAAATTATGTTTTTTACAGAATCTTTAATACAGGTTTGTTCTCAACTTACTATCTGCGACAGTTGCGGTAAAGTTAGCTAGTTTTATTTTAACGGAAAAAAACAGTTTAATTTCATGAAACTCAGTATAATTCGGTATTGTGACGCTCCATTGTAACATTTCTTTTAAACGTCCCACTGTTGCTTATAAATCTCCATGAGAGTATTAAATCCACCACACTAGATCACTGGGGATTACCAAAACTTTACTTGCCTTGCAAGGTTACTACTTAGTTTTTTTCAAAACACACATTTTTCAACCGCTTAAGCATGAAATTCAGTTACTAAAATAAAAATCTGCTTTGTAAAATGTAATAATACTTCCACAGTGTAATATTAAATTAGTTATCTTTCCTTAGCGTTGACAAAAGATAATTGTTTCAATAAGGAAAAATATTTCTTACGTAGTAAACAAAGAAATCAAATGCGGTGTTGACGTTACTCCGTCCTCGGCATTTGTCGACCAGTTCGTTGGCGAATAAAATGGTTGGCAAGAAGCATTTTTATAATTAAAATATTCATCACAAAACGATTTATTTAACTTTTCCGTTTACGAAGTGAAGTTTTTAAGAAGCCTGCTTTATGATAATTGAGAATGACGCCAGCCTTGTTGCTCGTTCTCAGGGTTTTTAGTTTCTAAGAAAATTACTGAACCACTGTTGCCACTCGTAAATACAATCACTTCACCTATTTGTTCAGATATAAAAGTTATTTTAATAATAATAATAATTAAATTGATTTTTATGTGTTATAACAATAATTATAATAGGTAATAAAATTGTTTTAATAATAATAATAATTTATTTCACATAAACAGATTAACACATAAAATAAATAAACTGGAAGTTTCTAATGTTAAAATAACTGCTTTTACTTAATAATGTATATCAAAGTATATTATGGTGATTATATAAAAAATATATTATTTTTAATTTTTGTCTGTCTGTTTATTCCGACTAATCTCCGGAACGGCTGTTTAAGTTAAGTGTTGTTCCATGTGGGAAACATAAAGTTAAGTGTTGACTATATAATATTAAGTAATACAGTAGTTAGTAAAATAAAAAGAAAAATACACATTACTATATAGTTATACACATTACTATATATTATCCATGAGACATTTTTAATAGGACAAAAGCCGTGATTTATCCTCTCATAGATAATAATTGATAAAATATACTGTTACCACCCTCTACTTCGGGAACATTAATTAAACCACTTTATGTTTAGTCCAAATAATTTAGCGTCCGACCGTTATATTAGAACTACAATTCAAACTATAAGATGTGCGGACACGACGACCTTTCATCGCGAACGCGTTCGTTCAACTGAACTGAACTGAACTGAACTTTCAATATTATACCACCGAATGAATCTGAATGAATGAACACCACTTTTTGAAACGTCACAGAGCACTTTTCAATCAACTTCAGTTGACATAAATAGCAGGACGCTAACAATACTTTTCGACTGGTAATAATGGGTGAAGGACGATCTTTCTTCGGGTCAAGTCTATTAATTATAACTAGCGACCCGCTCCCGGCTTCGACCGCGGTGCAACTTTTTTTATATAAAACTCTTCTCCGTTTATCCCTCTTTACACGTGGGAAAACCAAATTAAAATGGGTCTACTCATTCTCGAGTTTTTGAAGCGTATACAAACCATCTTAACATTTTTATATAAAGATTATTGTTATAAATCCATTCTAAACATGTATGTAATTGCAGATATGGAAGATAAAATATTTCAAAAGACTTTCTATTAAGTAATTTAAAAACACATTTCTGTGACATTTTGTTCCCATAGAGATTATCGCCCATGTTAATTGAAAATTATACTTTTTTTATAACATTAAATGAATATACATTTTTTTAATTTTCAGTACGAAAATATAAAATTAATATCAGAGGTGTACTTATATGGTACCTGAATGCTTAAATAAGGGGAGAAAAATGAGATAAAGAATGGCGAGCAACGAGAAAAATCTAGGGAATGTAGGTCAACCGCCATCTGACCGAGCGATCTAGACGCAATAAACGACATACAACTACCTACATGTATACGTAAAGTGTATTATAGAAAAGGACAAAGCGTGGCTTTGTATTAGGATTTAAGAGCGGCGTTTGTACTTTGTTTACGTGTTTCAAGACTTAGACAACAGTTAAACTCAATGTGCTCCATTTTTTATTTTATACTAGCTAGAGCCTGCGTTTAAAAATGAAAAATATAACACCTCCCATTTTCAATATTCCCTCCGAATCCTATTGTATCCTATTATCCTGTCCCTATCTCTACAGTGGCGACGGTGGTGCCGCCATAGCAACAGCAACATTTTTTTATTTTTATACGACCCCCTCAGTAATCAAACATTTTTCCTATAAAACTATGTACTTATTAGACTTTTTATATTTTAAATAATGTAAATCATCGAATTAAGATATCTTTGCAAGATATTATTATACTTTTACAATACAACTTTTTCGTTTGTCGATTATAGTTTAGTTTTATAAATTCTTTTAGTCATTATGCATTACACATCTCCTGTAAATTATAAATACGTTGTGTTTTCATCATATTATAATTTAATATTCACATTTTGTCTAATCTTCTACTAGGCTTTTTCCATTAGTGAAAACTATAATATATCAAAAACCGTTGGTTGGTTTTGAAAAAACAGACAGAAGCCGACAGCGACATTTGTTTAATAAGAAATAGAATAGATACACTCGCAGTAACTCGCTACAGGCGCGGCAATAATACGTGTGAGTAGAGCGGAGTACAGGCTCGCTCCCTTACTCTTATAGGCCTTATGGGAACATGTAGTGATTTACAGAGCGTTCGTGTCGATAATGTTATCGATAACTGATGAATGTAAGCTGATGATTATGATAGATGTAGATAATTGTCTTGCATACAATAACGCAAACCTTTATAACTAATACTAAATACTAATACTAAAACGTACTAAAATGTACTCACATTTATTAAATTATTGCTCGAAATTCTTTTTAATAGAGTAGAAGAATTCACCTGTAGCATTGACTCGTTGCTAATTCAACTTGAAAATGTGTTTAATAAATTAACCCATTTATCCCAGCTTTATTCTTTATTTGTAAGTGAGAGATTAAGAAATACATTTATAAAAGTAATCCAAGACAAATTGAGTTGTTCCCAAGGGACAAGTACTCTATTCGTTTTATTCGCTTACCTGTTCACAATCAAATTAATTCGTTGCTTAATTAACAACAGTGCCTCTTAATACTGTTTTATTATTTATACATCGGATTTTGTTAAGCGAAGCCTTATGTTGACTAAAAATTTATAGGTAAGTATGCTAAATCTTCTTTATAATTATTTAGTTTAAAAATTATATTGATACATAAAACGCGACTCCAGCAGATCTTTTAAGAAGTACCTAATTCTTTGTAGGCACATGTATACAGTTTTAAAATAAATTTCCCGAGATAATCAGAGCCTTGCCTATAAATAAAAGTATAATCAAAACCAAACTCGAAAGGTTATTATACAATCGCGGATTACTTAAACGATAATAAAGAAACGATTCTGGGCTCATACTTTATTTAGTATTGTATAATTATACCTACTGTGAATTCTGTATAGTTTTTTTTTTATAATTATGAATTGTAATTGTTATATTAGAGGTATAGAGGTATGTACAATTTCATTTGGAAATTTTTCTGATTTTCTTTCGGGGTTTTTTCTTTCGGGGTTCTCGGGACCGTCATCATCTTGGCTAATTTTTTTTTCGAATCGTAATATAATATAATGACCATTAAAACCTAGTTAATGAATAAATATCTGTTTAACTGTTTATCTTTATTTTCCTACTGAAACCCCTAAATCATAAGTAATTTCAACCAAATACAACTCCTGTACGACATGACGATACAATCAAATACAACGCTTTGCCTTTACATATCAATGAGAAGGAAATCAAATTGTCACTGTGTAACCTGTTTGCTGTTTAGGACGAGGTCGGGTAGGGTTTGGCCCTAGAGTAATACAATATTCACAAGTGCCCCAAGTTGAAAGATCCAAATACAGTTCACTAAGTTTGATAATAAAGCCAGTTTTACTGTTTCCACTGATGTGTTAAGGCTACCTATGGAATTTTTTTTATTTTTTATTAGACCACCTCTGTATTGTATAGGCTTGTTTCGAATTCATAGTAAACAAAGAGAAGGTGGTAAATAAACTTTTTTGTTTACCACTACATGCGAAGGCCAATGTTAGTGGCACTCTCTTTTTAATTAGCACAGTGATTTCGCTACGCATAAAGGTTCACAGTACTCAATATTGTTGATAATTTTGCGGATGTAATATCTTATCTATTTTGATACGTATATTAGTAATGATTAATTGAGGCGTGTGCTCGAACAACGCTGCTGTATATAAAATTTTCACATTTTTAAGTAAGTAAAGAATCACATTTTCAAGTAAGCATAAATCATGGTGTATGGTTATAAAAAAACATTCAAATACCTTTTAATGAAGGTTCGTAATGATTCTAACTTTGTATGAATTACGCAATAAAAACATCTTAGCAAATTTTTAACTTAATTTATTTATTTATAATATTAATAATAAATTTCATTTATACAAACCTTTGGTGCAACTTTGCTAGTGAGAAATAAAGCTTAATTAAATGAAATTTTGATGACGAGTAATGATTTTGTAAATCTTATTTCGAATAAAATATTTTTGAATTTGAAGAATAAATAAATTACTAAATTTATTTAGTAATTTATTAAGTAAGTAAACGAAGTGCCTAAATCATAAAGAAAGAAATGTGTATTATATTTTGTATAGTTGCTTTTGACTTGCTGGATAAGGGATTAATACTCAAGGGTCAATGGGCATCAAATATCAACGTAATTGGATTACAACATTAAGATGCCTACATTAATCGGAAGCTATGGAAGCTCAAAAGCTGTGATTAATATTATATGAACCTTTTATATTTATTAATATGGGTTAGATGACATTACAAACACAACATAGTTTTCGGTGGATATATTGTGATAATATATAATTATATTTTGTACTAGATGCGCCCGCGGCTTCGTACGCTTTGTAAAATGAAAATATATGAGTTATTACGCCTCTCATCTCTATCGTTGTGTCGACGGTGGCGCCGCCAGTGATCACTCGGTTACCTAACATTTTTTCAGGTTAAAAAGTATCCTATATGTTAGTCCAGGTAATAAACTATGTGTGTACTAAATTTCATACAAATCCGTTTGATAGATTTTTGAGAGTAACAAACATACATCCATTCATCTTTACAAACATTTGCATTTATAATGTTAGTAGGATAGATTTGCTATTTTCTAAAAACATAAATCGAAATAATACTAGTTTTAGGAAGACTGTTTTAAATATGATCAAGTATTGAACATGTATTATATAAATACATCTTCCATTCAAAGCGAGAGTACCTCCGAGTGATTCTATGATAGACCTCATTAGCGTGTAACAGATGTGTCCATTGAAATCCCTCATCAGCTTAGTGTCAATTTACGCCAATGGCACCTACGTGGACCAAAAGCGCTTAAAACTGCTCAAATATAGATATCTGCACGAATATATAAACACAGATCTACGTGCCTTGCCACTAATGTAATTTTATCAAGATGTGTGGACGGTTTGTTGTATAGGCAAATTTTCATTACGTCAGTCAGTCAAAAATTTTCTGCAGAGTTGGATTTGTATTTCGTCTAAAGTACAATTATAAGTGGTATCAATGTATAAAATTTAGAAAATTTAGCATCTTACAAAAAAGTACTTGATATTAGTGATAATCTTTGAATATACACTAAAAACGTTATGTTTCTGTTAATTGGCTCTTTATTCTTCTCTTTTAATCGTCATCGAGTATACAGAAATAACACCAACTACGTATTGTTTAAAAAAAACATAAACTTGCTAAACCGAATACTGCGTCTTTGACTTCTGCTCACCAAGCAGCTTTTTCTCAGCTAAGCTTTTACATAATTGCATTACTTTTTATCTTTCGCTTGCTATTTTACCTCCCATTACGATTCGCCACAATAAAACCACGTTCTTAAGCGCTCCAAGTTTATACATCCTAAATTTGTAAAACGCTCACGTCCGTGGACCTTTATTTGTACGATATATAAAGTCCTGTATTGACCCAATCAGTACCCGGACGTCTGAACAAATAAACGGTACAACACCCACCTGAATATCGGTCATGTTAACTATATTTAAATAAGGTGTTGCTAATTTGTTAACTTTGGGGACGGTGTGGGGTGAGCTTGTTTTGATACGTGAGTTCACTGCAGTAAATTTCGTCTCACCGCTGACATTCAGAACATGAAATATGTAATACCTTTCCATACAGAATATTAGTAATGCGGAATTCAGGCATAAATTGGATAGACCGTGTTAGAAATGGTCTGAGATCCGAAGAGAGGTCGTCCTTCACCCATCTGTTTACCTACCAGACGAGAAGTATGTTTTATCAACTGTTATCTATGAGAGAATAAATCGCAATTGTGTTGACTAATATGGATAAGTTAAAAAAAAAACTGGCTGCTATTCTCTATTACACTGCACAGTACGCTTAATGCTTCTCTGTCGCACATCATTGCTTGCTCCGATTTTCAGATTTCACAGCCTTACAATTGTAATTCGTGAAAAGGTTTTTTCAGGCAACTACACTAAGTATGATTGAAGCTATCTATACTAATCTATATCTTCTATACTAATATTATAAATGCGAAAGTATGTTTGGATGTATGAATGCTTGTAACTCTTTCACGCATAAACTACTGAACCGATCACCATGAAATTTTGCATACACGTTGTCAGAGACACCAGAAAAGACATAGGATACCATAAATCCAGAAAAAAAGGACTTCCCGAGGGATAAATAAAAAATAAAAAACTAACGATTGGCCAAAATGTTATAGCAACACGAGGTTAAGCGTTATATTGCTTTTTTTTTTAATTTTCAACGCGGACGAAGTCGCGAGCACCAGCTAGTAATTTTATAATTTGAAAATCTTAGTAAGCAAGTATGTGATTAGACCAAAATAGGCTAGTTTACAAAATAAGCTTTACAAAATTACATACTCGTAGAAAATTTTGTGTATGAGGAAAGTACTTGTACTACAAAATAAAAATTTACCTTTTAATTTAATCCCTTTATATTTTTAAAGTATTCAATTTAATAAAACCTAATGGGTATACGAAGAGATTTAGTTAATTGGCTTCTGATGTTTTATAACAAAGAAGGGGTATTGACACTGGGTTAAAGAAAGGACGAACAATAGAATCACAGTACAAGAAAATAGTAGTAACTACTTTACAATTTCGTTATCTATCTACACTATACATAGCGTCTAACGCACAGGAACAAAAATTTTATAATGAACAGTTTAAGAAATTGTTTTCTTATTATTTACTTCATTCTAGACCGTAATCTTAAATTGCTATTTTGATAAATGATAAATGATAATACGGTAATAAATGATTAGAAAAGCACTTAATTAATTAGGCAATAAAATAAATTATAATAATGAATTTTAATATATTTTGTAATGATATTAAATATAATATTGTACTTACTTATATACTCCATGCATTAGCGATAAATCAATAATATCATCACAAGATTTTTTGCTTTCAACGCAAAAAAGTAAATAAACGTACATACATAGGTTCGTTTACTGTGACGATCAATGAATGCCTTGACGTCAGCAACTAGACAGAGTGAACAGGCGAATGGATATCGAAAAAACTTTCTCGGACCATTGAAGAAAATTTATTTGATTACTAAATCTGCGCAAAGGTGTTTGTTTCATTGGAAAAAAGTTTAGGTAAAATAAATGCTATGTTATTTTTCTACTTCGTGTATTTCTATGTAATTTACTAATTATATCATTATTTAAAAAAAAAATACTCAGCGACTTCGGTCTGGCTACGAATCTATTTGTCTGTAACTTTACTCCTTTGCTTAAATTAGGATTAAGTGATTAATTTTTAATATAATGACGTCACAGGTTAAAATTTCAAGATCAAAGTTAATCAAAGCTCTCTTAAATTTATGCGAAAAATTGTTTCTTTGAAGTACATATTATGAATTAATGATATTAAAATACATTTTATCTTAGAATTTTTATACTTATTTCTAATATACCTTTACAGCGTATATAATAGCAAATTATGTTTAAAGGTGTGTAACGCTCAGGTTCTGTATAGTTCATAAAAAATTGTGAGTAAATACATGTTTTTATAACAAACGGATGTTGATTTTGTTAGTAAATACGAATATGTGTGAGAAATAAAGTAGCCCCAGAGACAGTAAATTGCTGAAAATAAATCGAAGTCATAAGCATTCAAGAAAATTGGTTAGATAAGATGATACTTTACTTATCTGATTAGAGAGGAATACCCAGAGAAAGTTTGTGAACAGTGAAATAAAAAAACAGTGGAACATAATAATACAAAAGTGGTATTCTAATGTATAAATTAAGTAGTCTAATTATAATTAGTATTTAAGTCTTATTAACTATTTAAGGAAAAAATCCTGTCTAATAATTTGCTACTATGCTACCTCACCTTTAATAAAAAACTAAAGCTAGTTTATTTTATAACTAGTATAATTTTTGTGAATATTTATATTATTTTTAAATGTTGTCAAAATGTTTCAAATGGCCATCTATATAATAATATGTATATAACCTTCTATGAAGTTATGGTTATGGAGGTCAACTAAGCTAGTATTTGATATCAAATATAAGCCTTCTAAAGAGTTCAAGATTTATCCATAGCGAATTGCGCTAAAATCAATTTAAAGTTTTATCTTCGAATAGCAAGAGTAAGGAGACAGATTTACTTTGACGTTAATAATATTCGTGTGATATCGAAATTACTTACTGAGTTCACTCTGTACTTTGAAAGTAAAGGACATTGCTATGCCCTAGTTTGTAAGATCGAACAACCAATTCACCCTGAGGGTTAGAGTGATAGAACTAAAAGTTTCAGCATATGTTTCAATGGACAAAGTTTGCAGCATACAAGTAGATCATCAAGCTGATGATGGATCATTGTGCGTGACATATAGTTATAGTTAAATTATACAGTTTAGATAGTTAAATGGTCTGGATTAGCGATAATGTAGATACATAAATTACAACTATGAAATCTGTCGATCAAGTAAAAAGGGTCATTGTTTTTGCATTAATTTACATCTAATTGAATCTAATTTTTTGGTATTCAATATATTTTTTTAGGTTCGAAAATCTAAACGATTTCATAATGTAAGCAATAGACAATATTGTTGCCCTCCGATTAAGCCTATTTTTATCTCAGTAATACCAAAACTTTAAGAGATATGATTTTATTGTACACATGTAGAGAATATCTTAAGAAAAAAAGAACCAAATGGCTGCTACATAAAGGGGAACTGGATTGGAGTGTATTTGAGTATTAAAATATTTGTAATTTATGTTCATGATCGGAAACACTGTATATTTGATATATGTAGATAGGATACATTAGTATAATTTGAACGCTCTCTGCGTCTGTCTTTCCCGTAACTCCTAATAAACCGCGCAATGTATTTTAATGCAGTTTTATCAGTTAGATATTTTTTCACAGAAGATTTATACATGTATAATAAAAACGAATTAAGTTTTTATGTATTATAAGTAGGAAAAAAAAAACATTTTGCAACCAAGTCACCGAAATTGCATCCGGGGACAAACCTGGGAGCGGGTCACTAGTTATATTTATTTTAAAATTGAAAAACTCTCAATTAACTAAATCTTTAAATTATTACCATTTTAAAATCAATAATTTTTTCACATAATAAAGGCTGGTTTGTCATGAATAAATTTGACCAGAGCTTTTTGCGTATCGTCCTTGTAAATATTTTAACGGTACGGGACTCGTTTATATGCTCAATAAACTGGAAAAAGAATATGGGGATAAAACGAGAGATATTTTTAACGCAAAATAGTACTTTAACCCTTCTATTTTAAAAACGTAAACACTTCGTTCAAGGTCAAATTTTGTTTAAATTTCATGAAGGGTTTTATTTTTCATAATTATAGGTATTAATCGTGAAGCACTTAATCAAATCCAGAAAGAGTCAGAAAATTTTTTTCGGAAAGCCAAATATAATCAAAAATTATAACAATACCTACGTACTCTGACTTAATTTTTTTTTTTTTTCAAATAGTATCAACCATGATATTATATTCAAGACTTAAGTTGAATATTATCTAATAATAATGAAACTGTCGTCAACAGTTTTGTGTGGCGGCGCCACAGTCGTAACCGATTATTTCAGGCTTTATATTAGGTACCTACTCATATGTTATAACCAGCCCAATTACTTGTTAATTAAATAAATTGATACTCAATAAAGGAAACTGGGTCTCATGATTCTTTGTCCCAAAGAAAATAAATTCAGAACTGAATAGTTGTCGAAGGAATAGTTGTCCAAAAATATTACCGTGCACAAGTTGAATATCAATGTGTCGAATGGAGGATTCGTTCTTTGGGGAAGTTCTTATAAATTCATTCAAGTTTCAAGATCGTAGCGGTTATTTTTTTATTTATGTTTATAACACATGTTACAAGTTTTGAGGTGGCTTATTTTTGGCATTTTTCATAACTTGAGATATGTTATGAAAATAAAGCAAAAATAAGCCATCGCTAATATGACTTGATAGAAATGAAACTTATGTACTTAACCTTCGTATACTCGCGCATTGGTCTGTCAGAACGACGGTTTTATCGTTTTTTCAATAGCAGAACTTCCACTGCTGGACATAGGCTTCCCCTATTACTTTCAAATAGGACCGGACAGAAGCATACTCGGCTCTTATCAGGTCGTCTGTCCACCTTGGCCTCCACTCCACTCAAGAGCCTTATGGCTGGGCTTCCGGCCCCAGCGGCCGTCGGCTCTCCGTTTACTTTTTTTTTAATTGTAATTTTTTTTATTTTTTTAGTTTGATGCAATACAGTGTATATTTTTGTTCAAGTTGTCGTAGCTCGTATTATACTATATTTTACAAATGGCTGTAATAAAAGACTACTAGTAGCAATTACAACGAATATATTATTTTATAATAATATATTTTATCAAAAAACATACTAAAAATGCCTCAGCATGTTCGGTCTCACAGACTGTGCGCGGGTACATAGGGTTGCATTATTTGACGTAGGTATACGAAACGAGAATATTTACTGTAGTATAATTAATTTACTGTTCGCAAACAAACTTCCGGGTTTTAAATTAATAATAAACTATAGCTAATAATATCATCGCATCATTTGAAGTGTAAACTTTAAAGGAGTTCTCCGAACTAAGTAATAAGCATTCTGTGGAAACCTCCGCTAAACTTCAGTTTGATTAAATTTTAAACGGTTTCACAGAAATTAAACTTTGATCGGAAAATGTATTTGTCCAGTTTCCGGATAGTGGATACCGTTCGTTTGAAACTGTACCTACAGCATTTTTCTATATTTATTTTGCATGGAGCATTTTTTAAATGAATTGATAGGATTTTTAATAGAATATTGTAAACCGAATAGAGAACCGCATTCTAAATTTGAAAAATAGCAGCATATAGAATCGTTATTTAACATTAATTGCCATCTCTGTAAGATGCTCTACAATATTGGGAGAGTTTTGTTTGGTAATGAAAGGCAAATTCTACAACAATAGTTGTTTTTAATACAACAGTTATTAAATATTATTGTAAATACGAAAATATATAAAAAATGAACTACTCAACTAATCAAGAACAGGATATAGGGTGCCTTGCATCCAGAAAAAAAAGGACTATTTACTCGTAAACAAAGTCGCAGGCAAAATCCAGTTAAAACTGAGAAAACGGAAGTTTATAATTAACGCGTTCGAAAACACTAAAACAAAGTCGACGTCACATAAAACATTAGCAACATTCGTCTGCGAGGATAATTTGGAATCTGGAAATTTCCAAACAAGCTCATAGACATTTAATTTTGAGTCTCATCCCGTAGCATTAACGCCACCGTGCTTCTTTAGTAAAGTGATCTTTAAATCTAGTGCGATAGAATTTAAAATCGTTTTTACTTCAGAGACCAGATCGTCTTAAGCCTGGTTAATGGGAAGAGTTAAAGAGAAAACTGCTCACTTGAAATGTACTTAAAGGATTTAGAAACAACGATTTCGTCAAATGTGCCGTGAAACAAGTGTAGGACGGTTCTAAGTGAAATAAAGAGGATTTATCCATATAGTAATATTATAAATGTCAAAGTAACTTCGTCTGTCTCTCTGTCTCTGCCCTTTTCACGTCTTAACTACTCAATTGATCGTTATGAAATTTTGCATAAACATTGTCAGGGATACAGAAAAGGACATAGGGAACCTTTGAACCAGAAAAAATGTACTGTTGTCTGTTTTCGAAAGATTATTTAAAAAATAAAAATCCAACGCCTGGAAAAACTATAACACCGATAAACATTGAGTAAATTATTACTTCATCGGCTCGGTTAGAAATGTCTCGAAGCTCGAAGATTCGTACGGTTTTGTCTCGTCTCGGCTTCGTACGGATGCAATTTTTTTTTGTAAATTATGTACACAAACGTTCCTCATTTATTGCTCTTTTTGTTAATGAAACATGTATCAAAGTCCGTTGAGTGTTTTTATACATCGATGATATTATATATCAAGATAAATATAAATCGAAATATCAACGTGGAAGATTTTCGAACAATAGGTACTCGTATTGTATAATTACTACAATTTTGTAGAAAATATTGCATTTTCAAATGAGTCACCCCATTATTAAGTTGACACCAAAGGTATATTATTACACTATGCCTTTATAAATCAACAAAAAGGTTTTATACGCTGACCCCTTAACATTTACACTCCTAGTGAGGGACCAGACCTCTGTAATTTCACCCTCGAAATGATAATCTACGTAGTCTTAACAATTATGCGACCTTTAATGTTTTAGCTTACATTTTCTAAGGCCATTTGTGTGGGCTTAACGGTCAACCACGCAGTAAAATATGGACGACGCGCTGCCAATCAGTTTTAGCCTCATGGATTTTGATTAAATACAATTATGATACTAATGATGCATATTGTCTTGCCACACAAATTAAGTCTATAACCACACCGAGACGTGCGAATAGAGACAGAAATATTTTAAGACCGAATAGAGACAGAAGCAAATAGAAGCGCCACCATTAATTCAGTCCCTTTCTTTGGATTATTCCCAATAGATCCATTAAAGTAGCTCCGAAATGTCTTGGTTATACGAGTATAAAGTAAACTATAAGCAAACCAAGAGCATGCTGAACCAGACCATTATTAGAACCAGACCATGATAAAGGAGTTCTTAATATGTGCCGTAAATTTCAGAAAAAAATCAGATCATTTTCTTAACTACCTTAAATCTTATTTATATATATTCTGCTGTATCAAGTGAATACTCAATCATCACAAACAAATTCTCTAATAAATCAAAGCTCATATTTTTAAGAATGGCCTGTACGTGAACAAATCTTAAGCATAATGGGATTCAGATCATTAGATATCCTTTTTTTAAAATATTATTAAAAGACATGAAACTTCGTTCATTTCTAAAAAAAACAGTATAATTATTTCTTAAACATTCAACTCACCAACTGAGTAGTTGCAATTATATCGCAAAAACAAATACAAACCTAAAATAAAATTTTGTATTATTTTTCATTTTGTACATGAAAATGTTCGTGAAATAATATTCCTTTCAAATTACTTTATACTTTTTCAGAGCTTGCAAACAATAGGAGTGTATGAATATATTTTTATATCCCCATTATTTCACGTTATGAATTTTCGCATACTGTTGCAATCCATTTTGTGGAAATTCGTCGTTTTGAAATCTATTCACTGCATAATAAAAACCGTTTTGCCAAAACCATATACAAATATTATAAACATAAAGAAAAATAACGCCAGAGAATTTCTTCAATATTTTATTTATGAATCTCTATTGATACTATACTAAACAGAATCAAAATCGTTAACAGTTAATACTATTTACATTTCATTGCTTCGAATTCAGTAGATTAATTGTGAATCAAAATAAACTCTTGATATATTGATAAAAATAGAATATCATAATCAGAAGTATAATTAGTCATTGTCATACGCAAGTTGTTCCAAAATTGTCCAAGCTCCTTTTTATATCTAATACATATTTCTTATAAAAAGATAACAAGTCATGACAAGCTATCAGTAAATAATGTGTTATTAATCGTCCAATGAACTAAAGCGTTTGAAACCAATATAAGTATTATTTCTAAGCCACCTTCAGTAGGCCCTGGTATTATTCGAGAGTATAATTAATGACTTGAACGCTTTCACTTCTGCGTTAAATAATGACTAGGTATATTCATTGATGCCAGATTCAACAGGTTACTCACGAAATGTCATAAACTGTGCAGTGTGCAGGCTTACTGAAGATAGTAACCACTCCTTTAGAAATTATATAGATTGAAAAAATATAATATACATGTTTGTGCAGGGTAAAGTTCTACTCGGCTACGCTACTAATTTAGGTTTAGTCTCCCAAGATGGCCGGCGTACTTCCATTTTCGGGTACGCCGAGGTTCTGACATGGAGCGTAGCTCTCCCCGCGCTGGATAGCCGTGGCGGGACACAGATGTTGTGTCGGTCATAACGTCCCCGCGACCTCGCCTATCAACGGCCGCGCTTGAAAGTAGTTGGATTTTAACCGGTACGAATCCGGCATAACCCCGCAGTGTCCACTTCACTGCCGGGTATTCAAGAGTTCTCTACATTTCCCAACGTTAAAAAAAAGGGAGCATGGTTAGTTTTATATCATACTAGCTGGTTCCCGCGATTTAATCCGCGTTGGTATATGAAAAATATATCATCTGAGAAATTATTTGTATACGAGTGTTATAGCGCCTTATGGCTGTGACAATAGTGGCGCCGCCACGGCGACAGTAGCGACCATTTTTTATATTTTTAGTCATACCTTCGAAAACCTAATATTTTTTCAGGATAAAAAGTATTCCATAATTATGTTAATCCAAGTAATAAGCTATATGTATGCTAAATAACACCCATGCATCCACCGTCACTAACTTTCTCATTTGTAAATTAATAAGATTACATCATAAACCTAACCATAAAACTTAACCTATAATCAGCCATCTAAGGTCTATCAGTCTGTCCCTAACTTGTACAAATGAAATTAAATAGTTTTGAATTTGTTTAAAAACAGTTGAACTTACCATTTACTAGAGTACCATAGCTCGCGGTGCTCTATTTTCCAGACAATGTTCAGAGATAAATGGACTTACTTAAACCACAACTAGAGACAATAACTATTTCAGTTCTAGGTCGAGTTGAAACTGAGTAACTGAAGTGTGGTTCCCTAATGTATCTTCATAGCCAAATGTATCATCATCATTTAATTTAATAATCCATACTAATTTTATAAATGTGAAAGTAACTGTGTCTGTCTGTCTCTTACCCTTTCACAACTTAACTACTCAAGCGATCATCATGAAATTTTGCATATACGTTGTCAGGGATACAGGAAAGGACAGAGGATAACTTTCATTCAGAAAAAAATACTGTTATATCTACAAATATAAAAAATTGTAGTAGCAGCACCCCTGTTCTCATTCAATGGCGGCGCCATAATTTGTAAATATTTTTTTATAATTAATTTAGAGAATCAATTAAATACATAATAAAATATATAATTTGTAGGTTAAATAAAACAAATGATAAAATTAGAGCACTATATATTGGCAGAGAAACTAAGCTACTGAGTAGTTAGTAAGAACTTGTATAAACTCTGAAAGCTACTTATGCGGAGCGAATCCAAAATGAGGTTTGTTGATGAACCAGAGTAAATTAGCAAGTTAATGAAGTGGCAAAAACGAGAGACTCTGACCTCCTCATGGCACGTTTATATTAAAGTTTGTATCACTCATTAAAATTCACTGATTAGCAACATTTTGTTTCAATAAACACAATAATTATATAAACACTAAACATATAAATCAACAGTGTCTTGTATGCATTTGCAGAAATATGTATAATAAACCTTTTTACTGTGACATACCATTACTTAGTATAAAATAAAGTCGCTAAGAAGTCTGTCCTTCTGTATGTACGCTTAGATCTTTTAAACTACACAACGGATTTTAATGCGGTTTTAACTAATGGAAAGAGCGCTGAAGGAGGAAGGTTTTTATATTAAATTCGCAGAAAAAAATCAATGGGCAAAAGATTTTTTTTAAGAATTGATAATAGTTAGTTTAAATATAAAACGACAACAGGATATATAGTTCTAAATTGATACATTTAATAATGTATAAGAATAAGAAAATACACAATTAAAAAACTTATTACATGCTAACAATCCACCTGTAAAGCGCCTCCATTTCAAACTTGATGATCTTTGAATATATTATCTCTACAAGAAGTAGCTACTCTCCTAACTCTTCGCCATTCGCATCTCTTTAGAACAAGGTGTGAAATGTTTCTTATGAACTTATTGCTTCAATTAGCATTTCATCATTAATATAATTTGAAAACAAATATTGCACGTTTTCCACCACTCCACCAATCCTATTAAAAGTTAAATAGGCAACATAAAAATACATAATATAAAATTCCGTAAAAGATATACGACCTCATAAACTAGGCATTTTTCCATTCGGTTGCGCAATACTTCCCACTCGTTAGTTGGGAGTACTGGACGGTTTCCTCTGAATTATTTATAGTCGTGACAAGTAAAATATAAGGCGGAAACACTGTCACATTATAAATAAGGATCATGTGTATAAAAGAAATAGATCCGTTAAACATTTTCAAAAACTTTATGGATTAACTAACAGATAGTCTAAAATTAATATGAAAAAAAAAAAATAGTGTGACGTAGACAATAAAAAATTTACAATATACTTTTAAAAAAGTTTTTTATTATATCTAGGCATATTTTTGGGACTATTTTTCCAAATTATTCGAAAATGTGTTAAATTAATCTAATCAGGGGCCTTAGTCAAAGAAACATCTTAAAAACGATAACGAAGTTCGAAATAATAAAATGATTTAGCGACGGCATATGTCCATCCCATACATTTTATTGTTTTCGAACTTCGTAATCGTTTCGTTATCGTTTTAAATTGTTACTTTGACTAGGTAAAAATTGTTCTACTGTCGCAAATAATGAAAGAAAATAAATTAAAAATGAAATAAAATAAACACCGGACAATGGGTTTAAAATATCGAATTTGCTTACAAAAATATATTTTCTAACTCAAGTCAAATATTTTATGCTTAAAGAGAATATATGTATATCCATTTGATCAACGATAAAATTTCTCGAAGGACAACTTTGTTACAATCCCTGGGGCGTAACATTTTAGATAACGGTGGAAATGTAAAAATTCAAAAGAAAACTTCTCTTGGCGTTCATAATACGTAGTGAGCATTGTTTGAAGATACTCGTATATCATAGGACGATTAGAACAGCTGGCAACATTTAAAACGAAGAGCGCATTTGTTACTCTTAAATGTTCCAAGGTTGTTATGAAGCATTTGAGAGGTATAATTTTTAATATGATACCTGCCCTGGTTTCCTACTGGTACCCCATTAGACTGAAGGTCAAGAACCTACTGTGTTCAGGTTTACCCTGCAGCAGACCTAAACTATTATAAGCGCCCTATAAAATATTTAGGCGACTTAGATTTTTCTGCTGTTTATATTACTCGTATAATGGCGACTCACCCAGGCTTCGAAAAGATTTTTTTTTAAATTTAGTATCGAAGCCTGTTCGATTTATCATTCTTTCCATTAGTGAAAACTGTATCAAAATACGTTGAATGGTTTAGAAACAGATACTTAGAGGCAGGCAGCGACTTTTTTTATAGTATGAATATTAATTATAGTATATGTATATTATCTTACACTTATTAAAATTACTCTTATTAAAAAAACAGTCAACAATAACAGATCTAAAATTGTCTCAATGTTGGTATCTATCGATTTAACATAGATAATTCGTTCTCCGAGAATAAATTCATATAATATTCAGAACACTTCCGGAATCGGCAACGGCGTTGGAATGTTCTGCTTTACAAGCATCGAATATCAATGCAGTCTCGTGTATTGCATTTTCGTATTTTTATTCATTGTATAAAACACACGGCCCTGTCCACGACACAGCCACACCCTATATTTTCACATTTGAAACCTTTACTTCATTTATAAATAATTTTTAATTAAGTAAAGGTTTGAAATGTGAAAAAATTGAATACACTTTCTCTTTGTATAATTTATTAAAGAATTCAAATGATTTTTGGAATTCAATTTCAATGTCATATGATATGATTTATTTAATTTACTGTCGTTACTGATTTTTTTGTTAATAATAAAATAAATAAGTAAACAAATCCCCATTAGCTAATATATTTATCTATAACTTACACCATAAAAGCGCTCCGACTGCCAACTTCGACAAAGTTCTCCGTTCTCAGAAACACAATTTGGCATCTCGTGCCGCCAAACAATTGGGCCTGTAGTTCGTGTTATGTAGTTCTGTCGACCCTTTCATTTTAAGTAGATACAACGTATAATATACCTGTAACAACACAAAAATCTAATTAATTTTATTTTTAATAATATTTACATATTTACACGCAGTATATTTTGATTTTTTTTAAATATAGTTTCTTATGTGCAGTGTATTTTTAACTAAGTTTTAATTTTACTCTAAAAAGTCAAATTAGGCGACGAAAATAATGCTTTTCTGCTAAGTAGAGATTTCCACTATTATTACAGTGGAATCTTATTATTGGCTTTTATTTTAGATTATACATATGTCTGTTTAAAAATAAAATGTGAAAAGCGTTTTTACTTGTATGCATGCATATATAGTTTCAACCATATTTATTGTGCAATCCACGTCAGAACTGCAACACGAATTAGGTCAACATCTGGTCAAAGGATATTTCACACAAATGGTAGCTATTATAGAAAATGCTATGTTTAGCTTCTTATTTTTTATCTCTACGGAGGATATTATCACTTTATTGCAGTTAATTTGTTAAACATGATTTTCGGGTTTGATTGGACATAGGTAAATGTCTCAAGGTATTAATAATAATAATAATAATAATAAAGCTTTATTAGTCCATGCATAAAATTTACAATATTGTAGTTAATAACTACTAAGAAAATAGTCATGGATACGGCTATACTACCATGTCTAACCTACGGGTGTCAAACTTGGACGTTTGACGCAAAAACCAGTAACAAAATCCAGACCACTCAAAGAAGAATGGAAAGAAGCAGCATGGGTTTAAGACTCAAGGATAAGGTGAGGAATACGGACATCCGCGAGAAAACTAAGGTTACAGATGCATTAACAACCTCACTTCAAAGAAAATGGAAATGGGCAGGTCACGTGGCTAGATATGAAGACAACAGATGGACTTTGAGAGCGGTAGAATGGTCCGGTCCGCGAGGAAGAAGAACGAGAGGCCGCCCGCACGCCAGATGGGCGGACGAAATAGTGGCTATAGCAGGCCAAGATTGGCTAAACACCGCCAAAGATAAAAAGAAGTGGTACTCCTTGGAGGAGGCTTTTACCCGAAGGGGGTCCATTTAGAAATAACTTTTAATTGTGTTAAATGTAGATAATAATTGCAATGGTATTTAATAATGTTACATCAATTAATTAATTAACTCAAGGTATTATACATTATAAATTTAAAACTATCATGTTTCTAAACATTACAAAGTACAACCTTTTAAAATATGTATTAAGTATAAATATATTTACATTACAGACAGTCTCTAATCTTTTATCAACTTGATTTAATCAACCTGCACCCCTATTAATGCAACCGTATCGTTTTAAAATGGAAAGAGCAATAAACGAGGAAGATTTGTGTATATAATAAGATTGCAGGAAAAAGTTGCATTTGTGCGGAGAAACCCTTCCCGGGTTGCTAGTTTCTAATAAATTCTTAAGAATGTATATGTGACTTTAATGCCTTAGAACTTTTAAAGTTTTATTTGAATCCGATAGCAATGTGGCGATTTATATAACAGTGCTGTTTTGATCGGATTAGTTTTTGTACGAAGCAAGCGATCAGACCTCAGACTACATATAAATATTAAACTACGTACTACATAATATTATGACGAGCCCGTTGGTTGAGTTGTAAGGGTGCTTGCCTAACGTCTCAGGGGCCCCAGGTTCGATTCCCAACGGGGTCAACTTTGGAAATGAACTTTTATTCAATAAAAATGATCCAGGAATAAGCACATAATTATTTTTGATTTTCATGTAAGATGGAATATTCAAAAGAGTTTGTGTTGTCTTTACATTAAAATTATTCAAACGTCTTACTTATTCTGCTTCTATATTCTAAACTCAAGCCCATCCATGTTTGATTTTTTTACTATATTGGCTGCTCGAGTTTCAGTCTTGATTTTCAACCAAACATTAAGTATGTGAATTTAATTATAATAATAATCGAGGAAATGAAATATAAACCCTACATGCCTCAGAATATTAAAGACCGTAATTTGTCAATTAAAATCAGAGTGAACAAAAACGTTTTGCCACAATGACATAATTTAACTTAGGTTCATGCAAAAAGCATGAAATAGGGACCGTTTTTGTCATGTCGTCCATGACCCCTTTGTACTTTCATTCTTGTTTTAAGTAACGTTTAAATATTACACAGTATATTTATGGCCATATTATTTTTTAATTTTAACATTAAGAGGGAACTTTCCAACTCGAGCAGCTTACCAATTCCATACTACGTAATTTCGTGATTATTCATTAGTTATTGGTCGTAGCAATGACATAACATAAAAAAAAAACATGACAAGGTTTGCGTGGCTGTATAAAACTGAAACAGAACATCCTTTTCATCCGTTTTATATTCTGTGAATATCCAAAACTGCCTACATTTAGGTATTATGAGTATATATGGCATTATTCTTTTATTTACTACTAGCGATTTCGGGCATCTTTTTCCATTTTTTCTCTTGATAAGAACCTTCCTCAGACTTCAATGAATAATTAAGAAAAAAATTGCGGATGACGTTTAAAAAAATTATCGATTTTAATTTTTAAATTAATTTAAATATTAAATTGATGTCAAACGGACACATCACCGCTTTTTGAGACATAAAATGTTTTAAACAGATTCTAAACTAAAATGGAACCACAGTTGCAATAAATTTAATTATTGCAAAAGCGTCGTGTCTCGCGCTATACTTCTGTTACAACAGAATCAGACAGATACATGTTGAAATGGTTTTAAAATGTCAAATGGGATCTCCACTTCAATTTTATTCAATCCAGCAAAAGCTGGAACACTACATTTCAAGATGTCTTCATCCATTTGGAGAGTTACATACATGTTACATAGAGTAAAAAAATATTAGAATAGAAGAATATTGGTTTTAAAAGAGATCAGCATTCCGTTATGCAAAAAGAAATATACTAGCAATACCTTTTTGCATCGCTTTTATAATGAACACTTGCTAGATCTGGATATTTTCAGTTGTCCTAAGCCTATAAACGAAGCCTTAAACAAGGTCTCGAAAATATAGTTGTGTAGTCTCCTCTTTGTAACGGCCAGTTTATTTAAGTATTGTATGTTATATGTGATTTGTTAATTAGTTTATTTGTTTTTCTCTTTCTTTTTCTTTTTTGTTTACTTCTTACTTTTTTGTATGTTTTCTCACAGCTCCAATATTCTGTAGTGACTTATAATTTATAATATGTTTTAGTAATTTAGTGGAAACTTTGTTGATTTATGTTTTTCTTGTATATATGTGTATAATATGTAGCGAGATATTGTATATTTTCCTAATATAAATAAAATTAATCTTTGATGAGCCCCTTGGTCGAGAAGTTATGGCAATTGCAGGGCACACTGCGTTACATAGTCATTTGGGCAGACCCTCTCGCGGCAGTAACCACCCCCTTACAGAAGACCACGGTAAAATAAGAGTATGTGTGTTGTTGTGTTTCGATGAGTGATTAAGGGATACCAGAGCCCGTTTCCCTATCCCTTCCTTATCCCTTATCCTCAATCATACTATGGGCACTTGTGCCGTTACTTGTGTTACGAGTATAAGTGACGGCAGCGACATACAAAATATTTTATTTAAGACGTTTTATTTCTCCACGATAATTAAATTTGTGAAGCGACATAGAGACTTCACTGTAATTTAATAGCAATAGTGAGCTAAAACAAAAGTAATGGTGAATCGGGTAAACACGAGAAAGTCGAGCCTGCCTCCGGAAGGGTTGTAATTTCCTCTCGCTCGTAAAAGTCAACTGTTTCCCCCATCCTCGCGGTTGACCTCATACAAAATGTTGTCTATTAAAGCCGTCCGGAGTTTTGGAAATGGTTAAACGCACGCTTGTAACCATAAATCAGTATTAACCAGAAGTAGGTACTTCTCCTCCATTATATTTCTTGAACAGTGTAATCAATTTATCAAATTTTTGTGTGTATTTTAAAAAAATATAACTAATCCCCGACATTCTATTGAGGCCATTCTAATGAACCCAAACACGTTACTATATTTGTTGAAAAAGAGATGTTGTTGCTGAAGAGATGCTGATGATGCTGCACAATCAGATCAAAGTTGGAATGTTACTTCGGTGGAAATACCACCGAAGTAACAATATACCAAATCTCACATCAATCGATCCTGTGGAACTTGCTGAAATTGCTTCGTCGTATATTATATACCTACATCATGTGCAAATTGTTTTATTTATTAATTTTTTTATATATAAATTTGAAATGTATAAACACGGCTCGTTTACGAGTTTTATTATATGTATAGATAAAAACTTCAGGAGGCGTTAATTATATAAAAGTTTTTAATAAAATCGTTTTAAATTCATGTATTTTTTAAGTGTAATATTTTTCATGTAGCCACAAAATAAAATAAAACATGAAACGTGTTGTAAACAATTAAGTTGCCCACGACACTGTTAAATTTCAATCTAAGATCTATTTTGAACGCAAAGACAACTAATTTAGTCCTTCACGCTTCATTAACTTTCCATTAGGGTTACATTTAGCACAAGTTTATAATTAAACTCAACAAAGGTTACTTATATGCTTTATTCTATTTTTACTAGAATAAAATTTGTGATTATAAATGCCTACCAGCTTTGCGTTTTTGTTATTTACTTGTCATAATAATAACGCATTTATTATCATAGTCATTTGGGCAGCCCATCTCGCTGCAGTAACCACCCTCTTATCCGTATAATAATGGTATGTGTACTGCTGTGAGTAAATAAGGGATGCCAGAGCTCATTTTCCTATCCAATTCCTTATCCTCAATCCCACTAACGCCGGCATCTCACTTGTAGCACCCGTGACGATACCCGTAATATAGGCGTCGGTAACCACAAGTGATGTGCCGGATCGTTAAAAATGTAGGTATATCCGCGGATACGGATACGGATACGGATCTTAACTTTCTTACTCATTCGGTGTCGGTGCGCGTAACCTTGAAACGATAGTTGACGCCCGCCATTTGACGCTTGCATTACAAAGGTGCCAAATGTTTGATTCTAAGAAATAAAAAGTTATCTGAATGGAATTTCATTGCTACCTAATCACCTATATATAGAATTTCATATACAAATTAAAAATTAATAAGGTAAAAGATCCGTAAAAAGATTCGCCGAAAAGTAACGGATACGAATCTTTCTTCTTCCTCGGATATCCGCGGATACATATACGGTAACGGATATCCGGCATATAACTAGTAGCCACCTACCATCAAATGGACCGTCAGCCTGTCTGCTGCCTTTATAAAATTTTATACTATATTTATACAACTGAAGGCGTATCATGGATGTCCAAGAAAAATGTGATAAACAAAAAAATACTTTCTATGTATACTTAACTTAAATTATATCTTAAAAGGTGTTATGAGCTGCTTCAGAGGTTTTAATGTTTTCTATGATTCGTTTCAGTCACAAGTAAATGTAAGTTATAATAACTGGTATTCTGTCGTATGTTTCAGGATAATTAATCGTAGGTTCAATCAATTTTTATGTAATGCATATTTTAACAATTAAATATATGCGTAACACATTTAATGTGGGTTTAAATTAAGTTTCAAGAACCCGCATATACTCGTATAATATACCTCAAGTTTCCTGAAGCACGACTCGTAAAGAAAAACAAAATCTTCCGACACAACATGGCGGACAACCGATGGTAACTTTGTCCATAAACCGCGAGAAGTTGAAATAAAACTCTCCTCTAATCTTAGATGTTGGTGCCGTCGTCGGTGAGAGTTTCTAACGGCTTAAATTTAACGTTATTGTTATGCCACAACTGACAGGCGCCGGCGGGAGAAGAGTGAAGAGGCTTCAAGAACTTCAATGAATAATCGAAGCTTATAAAAGCGGTTGTGGCATCGAAGCTTATCTTGCTTTTTCTATGGAGCTAAAATGATATACATGAGTATCATATTTAATATGTAAAACGAACAATGCTTAACTAGATTATTCTCCTGTTTACCAGTTAGAAATATAAAAGCAAATTCAAAACAATATCTTATCTAAATAAGTTCCTTATTTCATACATGTTTGGTATGTATATGAAGTTGTCGATTTTGACAAAATTTTAGAAAAAATATTTATTTGATAATAACGACATACTATAATTATTTATAAATTAAAAAATGAAAAGTGAGTAAGTGATAAGAATACAGCTAATAAACCTTCACTTGAGACTTGGACCACGGCATAAAGTTACAACAAACAAGTCCGAGTGCTAATCTCTTTCAATTTGTAAACACGACAAATTGTACTGTTGCCGCTTTGTTTCACGTCGCCATACTTTCGTTACGAGTTGAAAGCAGGATTGGAAAAGGTAGTTCGCGAACAAACTTACAGAAGAAATTAAAATAAATTTACAAATCAAGAATCCATTTTAGTTCAAAAGTAGATTAATTGGTATTTTCACAGTTTTGCGAATTTTTAAAATGCAATATACGAAAAATTCTTTTTGCATTGCCGGCGTATATACTCGTACTAACAATATTTCAGGTCAAAGATAATTTATCTCATACAATCTTACAAAATCTGTATATTATCAGACTTATTATACAGTTATAGACATACTCTCAATATTATCTAAAGTCTACCACACATTGGCCTACCTAATACCTATTGGCAGGACTTTAATATGCTTCCGAAGTTTGCTAGATTACACAACAAGATCTACATTTATACTTTAAATACTTACATATTACACAACAATTTCCCCGCCGCATCTGTACGTATGTTTACGGTGATCTCAAAAACAACTGTACGGATTTTCATGCGCTTTTCACTAAAAGCGTTAAAGGAGGAAGGTTTTTATATACATATAATTTGCAGAACAAAATTACACCCGTTCAAAGCCGGACGCGGGTAGCTAGTATAATATAGAAGATAGGGTAGATACCAGATATCTGTCTTTCCGCTAACTTCTTCTGACCCAACGGATTTTGATACGCATTTCACTAATAGAAAAACCGATAAACAAGGAAGGTTTGTGTAAATAATTTGTAGGGAAAAAAACACTGTGCAAGTCGGGATTAATAATAAGTTAGTAATTAATAATAAGTAATAATGTAAGCATCAATGTCCCTTTTGATTCTTATCTTATACAGAGTAGAACACAGGGCGTGATACACATAATATATTAACAGGTCATTATGTAATTGATTAACGGATTTTGATATACATATTTCACTACTGAAAAAAAAATACACAGAAAAGTAGAAGTCATATATCAATAGGAAACGTAAAATTGTTCACTATATTTTGACTGTTTGACAAGTATAAGCATAGCTTTCAAATAAATAAATGTTCAAAGTAAATAATATTCACATATACATTATATACCTAGAGTATTCAGATTTGCTTGAAACTCTGCTTGTGTGAAATGTAGGTCAACGGGATATTTGGGTATTACGAGTGTCAACCCCCAATCGAATCGTTTGAACATTCATTTGGTGAAATATTTATTTTGTTATTGGAAAAAATAAACAATAAACATATCAAGGGAGTATTTAAACGTAAATTAAATAATCTACGTTTGAACGAACTAAAAATCTTATAATTAGCTAATCAAAGTTAAATTTAATTATAAATTCATTTATTTATTACCTACATTAAAACATATTAGTAATTATTAGAGAAATAAGAAAAGTTATAGTCAATAAAAACAATTAATGTGCCTTTCTCGAATAGGAACTCGAATCGAACATACTTTTGTACTGTAACTGCTGTATATAAATTAAGATCATGTTGTCATGTGTTTGTAAAGATTTATTTATTTATTACACTAACTAAATAATATAAAAGCAATGTATTGTATTGAATTTCATAATCTTTAAACGAACAATATAAAAAGTTCAGTCTCGCTGAGATAGTTACTACAACATAATTCACAGTAAAAAATAGTACCTATGCGTTGAATCACTGACATTCTTGTTACCCAGCGACGTATAATTAATTACTTATCAACCATTATGACTATCAGGGAATCTGTGGCTATATCTGTCAAGAACCCTACATGATAGCCGGCTGCTACTTTAGTATTTTATCGATGCTACGAGTACTACTACGAGTAAGACAAGTAACGCACATATCCAGATTTATTTAAGGAATGCTGTGAATGTGCCACTGATAAGTAGCAGCGTGTCTGGCGACAGTAACCACACGTTTACAAAAGACTACAGCACAAAGGCACTACTGCAAAAGCACGCGGCGTGCACTATATTGTGTTTCGGTCCATACTAATATTATAAATGCGAAAGTATGTTTGGATGTATGGATGTATGGATGTTTGTAACTTTTTCACGCAAAAACTACTGAACCAATCACAATGAAATTTTGCATACACGTTGTCTGGGACACCAGAAAGGACATAGGGTACCTTTCATCGTTCAACGCGGACGTAGTCGCGGGCACCAGCTAGTGAGTAAATAATGCAGAGCCAGCAGCAGCGTACTGGAACCCTATGGGGTTGATTTTGTTTGTAGGCGACGTAGTCTTCTGCCATCAGATAGTACGTCAACCTGCCTGCTGAACATAACTTACAACCAAATACATATTTCCATTTAACAAAATGATCAATACCATTTTATTCAATTAGCATAAATTAATTAGCATAATTTCGATCCAAATGCAATGAATTGAATCTGTTGTCCATGCACAAGCAATAGAGGTATTTTTAAAGGAACCTATAAATAATCTGCTATCTACTACGACCATTGTAATAATTTATCTACTCACATGATAGTGTGGCGATCATTAAAGCCCCACTTATCGCGGAAGACAAGATTTATTTTATATGGTCGTTTGTTTCTGACACCGCTGACATGATAAATGGTAACACCGAGTTACGTCATAGAGGATAATAAAATTATAGGGTACACTACTTTTAGAAAGTGGAATTAATTAAGGTTTATTTAATACAAGATTTACTCGCGGTTCCACTTGCGCCAACTATCGATTACTTTCTGAACTGAATTTGAACTACATTTTATTCTATTAAAAATGTATTTAAAAAATGGGATGTAGCTGTGACGTGGACACGGCCATTTGTTTTACGTGAATTCGTGTACACTGCGGTAATATTTTTTTTGACGGTATTATATGTTATAACAAAAACCATATATACCATATATACCAAACTATTCTTTGAACCTTTAGCTATCATGTTGTGTAGTTACAGCATCAAACTTTATTCCCCGATTTTGTTAAATTCAATTGGATATATCCAACCGAAAATTCCCAGCAAACTTGAATACAAGATATATTATTTCGATGAAAATTGCAAATTTCGATAACTCTATGTAATTCGTAAAAATTAATATTTTAAAACCATCTTCAATAGAACGTAAAGATATATTCATAGTGTTCAATACATTACGATAATTAAGTAATATAGCAATAGCAAGAATTGTTATAAAATTGGCACAAAGTTCCCAATGAACAAACAAACTAAACATTTCAACGTGTACTGTTTGACAGCGAATGTAATGTTTCCTGCTGAAGTTACTTCACACACAATAGAATTTCATAACGATATAAGAACCTCCAAAAGTATGTTACCAACAAATCGCCATACAAAGAATGTTTCCGGAGCGCATCTATCACCGCAAGAAAATCGATAAGCAATTAGTTCCAGTTGCTATGGCAACCAGGTTGACAGTTTCACATTATGAACAAATCAGTATCGTGTTTCTAGCTAAAACAATAATTACTTAACATTCTCATTACACCTAAAAGACGCGCCGGCTAAGACCTACAACTTAGTCCGCTCGGTCGGATGAATGACATTTTCCTATTGACCCGTACCTATAATCTTTATCATCATCGTCATCATTAAAAACCTAGAGACGGTCTCTGCAAGGATATAGGCCTTAGTTCTAGCTAGACTATTAAAGCGCTCAAGTTACCTGAGCTAGTATAGTAGCTTCGTGATCGCCACTCAAGAGTCTTTCTGCCCCAACGGCTGGCAGTTCTATAAGTTAGAGGTTTTTACATTTCCACCTCATCTTACTTTCATTCTATTCTACTGACCGTATAACCCCAATAGAGTTCAAGTATACAGTTTAAAGTCCTTGTTATACTTTTTTCATTTGATTAAAAACAAATAGTTGCACTACTGTTTGTATCGTTACTCGTGTTGCAACCGAACGTTAGCCTTTCCTTTCAGAAGACCGGGATGAAACTTATGGTAACTGATTGAAGACCACTTTACGTAACTACCTACAAAGTTTGATGAAATTTCGGTTTCTTTTCCATTCCCCTTTATCTTATGGGTATTGTCTAACGAATAATATACATATTATCAGGTTAGGTTAGGTTTAGAATAAATCATTGTAGACAAACGAAGCCTAGCGTAGGCCCACTTAAGTAACCATTGTAAATGATTAAATTTACAATGTCTCATCCTAAATAGAAACTATCTTCTAGCGACCAAACAATAATTTCAAAGCCATTTTAAAAGTGGCTTGAAAGTTTCTTCTTCCCTTATGATTAATACCTATTTATTTAGTTCTTGTCAATTAAAAAACTCGTAAACATAATAAAGCACAGAAATTTTCTATTAGCAGTTTAAACACAGTGGAATTTCAACTTTACTCGTGATGTATAAAGTCGAAATTTTAATGCAGCTTCCATTATTTTTATTGCAGCGATGAGTCATTACTCCCCCTCGGCTCGAAGAAATTAATTTCTCGATGTGATCTGTTTTTTAGGTCATTGCAATGACGTGACAATATTTAATACGTAATATTCTATATTGTTAATTACTAAGTATGATTTATTAGCGACCTATTATTCCGTAGGAACACTAAACATAACTATAATAAAGTCGTAATCGAGCCATATCTGTACATTAAATATTTTTCAAAAAAAACTATAGGTATGTACACTATGTCTGTACGTTTGTGCACGACAATCTCAGAAACAGCTGAACCGATTTGAAAGCGACTTTCGCTGATGATTACCTGGATAAAACTAGAGGATACTTTTTACCCTGGAAAAATGTTAGGTCTCTGTGGGATAAGATGTTGTGGGCACCATCTGGTAATAAATAAGTGTTACTTCAGTATGTTTATCCAGGAAAAAGATTACACTTGGTTTATAACTAACAAGCAAATTATAAATGAGTACAATAAGACCTAAATACGACTAGATTCCAACTTAAATATTACCTGCAATGTTCTAAATATAGACCTAAATGACCGTCATAGAGAACGCAAAGACTACATTTCAGTTTTGACTAAATGAGACGAGAAATTAGGTCGCCATTTATAGAAAATCTCACATTTGAATATTTGCACGGCCATTTTGAATATCAGAAGCGACTATTTACTTCTGTATTTAGAATATTCATCTTTTAATTAAGCGTGTCGTTATATATATTTATATATATGTTGTATATATGTTTGTGTATATGTTGTATATATGTTTGTGTATAAGATAACATATATACACAAACCTTATTGCTCATATATTTTGTCAAGCGTTATATATTTTTATTTTTTAATGCGGACGAAGTCGCGAATATAAGCTAGTTTAGTATTCAAACACCAATAAAATGTTTTTAAGTGTTTGGTATTTTTTTAATTTGCAGCATATGCAAATTAAAAAAATTAATGTAACTTCATTTTTTATGAAAATATTCTTGAAACTAATCTAGTTATATAAACTGCCAAAATTAATAAGAAATTTATAGAACCTTACTTCTAATGGAAACATTTCATCACACTGCAAGCTTATGTAGACACTGTCCAGCCCCAAAATGCTTTTACCGTCTCTAGGTATCGATTTCATCAAAAATAAGACGGGAACAAACAGAATCATTTATCAATAATGTCTGGGTTCCAGTAGATATAACCTCGCTTACATTGATTCTTTCCACTATCACGAATATAATATTATGTACATTGTATGTATGTAAGTCTAGTTTTTTATTATGCTAACTTTATAAAAAATTGACGTTTTGTCGAACCGGCAACTTTGGTCTCAAATATTTGGCGTTTGGTTAGGAATTCGAAATTCATTTCAAATATTGCTCATGTAATGTGTAACGAATTTAGTGATTCTTTTAGTTTTCGCGTTTTCTGTTCACAATAAAATTGGGAAAACTAAAAATATGTTATTTACGAAAACGAGTTCACCAGCGCTGCAGAAACAGCTTGAAAGTTATGTGTTTAGGTTATTGCAAAAGAAAACATGGTACGTTTTTGGTTCTAGCGTTTTCGTTCTGGGAATTTTGACCTTCAGATTAAGCTCCATGGACGGTCGGAGACCTAAGATGAAAATAAAAAATAAAAAAGTGATTGTAGAAAATAAAAACGCTTTGCACAGACAGATGCATTTTTTCTAAAAAATATATACAAAAACCTTCGTCGTTTATCGCTCCGGCTACTGCCTATTAGTGAAGACCGCAATAAAACCCTTTGCGTGGTTTAGAAGCAGTAAACGGATAAACAGACATACAGACAGACAGACAGAGGCGTAAAGCAGCGGTGTTTTATACTAGGTATGTAAGTACGACGTAAGGATGTCGTTTTTTTTTTTTTATTAGAGATGGGTTTGCTCTTGGCTAGAATCCAGCCGTGTAGCGACATTGAGGCCTATGATGGAGCGAGCTCACCCAGAAGATGCCTATTCACTCGAATTTTAAAAAGATTTAGGTTATATGAGCTCGGAATCACAGACGCCAGCAGGGAGTTCCAAGCCTTGGCAGTGCGCATTATAAATGATGTTTTAAAGCGCTTGATCCGAAAAAGAGGGATTTATACAAGATGAGGATGGTAACCAGCCGTACGTCTGTATGTCCAATAGAAGAAAGGGGAAGGCGGTATGAGCTCATGCAGCGTTCACCGGTTAATGAAGACGTACACGTTTCCCATAAACATGAACATTCTGTTTCGGAACTTTCCATACGTCAATCCCATTAGACTCAATGAAGGACGAAGAGTCAACTTTTTTAAAGTGTTTGACGTCACGTACTAGCAGGAAGATTATTCACGGCTCGCCGCTGGGGTGGCCGACGACCCGGAAATTATGACGTCATTATACGTCAGCTTTCTGGGCGTTGGTGGTTTTTTATTGTAATCACATGCGATTGCAAAAACAAACGCATTGATCACGACTTAGAACGAAAGTTATGCACTGCCAGTAAATACTCCGGTACTAACAGTAGTATTAGCATGGTCACTTGAATGTTACATTTCGAAATGAACATTTATCTTGAGATATAATTAATGATATACTCAGTGAAGTTAGTTCGATAAGGAAAAAACGCGGACAAACTAATTGGCTGGCGGCTCCATTGTATAAACTTAATAATGTAAGAAAGATAGTTCGAAAATGTTCTTGTTTTTCCTAGTCTTATAAATATTTTTTTTTATTATATTTAGTACTATCATAAATACATACAATTTGTTATAAAAAAAGTAATATAGTATTTCAAAGGCCACGAAGGCTTCGTCAAAATACAAAAAAATTAAAAATTACAAACAATAAATAAAATAAATTTTTTTTCTGTGATTACCAATACAAAGATAATTATCACCATCATCTCAACCGTAGGATGTTCATATCCACTGTTGGACATAGTCCTCCGTCACAATTTTCTAATAGGACCGATCTGAAGCAGCTTGGAGCCACTGTCAATTATATAATTATACAATAAAATAAATTTCTATGTTATTATAACATATTATTATATATTATAAATCATAATAAAATAAAATTTCCTAATTCCTAATAATTAAACTACATTTAATTACAGTAAGATGTTAATTTTGATTTATATATTATTGTGTTTATTGGAATTTCTTAATTTAGAGTTTACCAGATTTGGTCCCTTTTTGGTTTGTATTATATAAATAAGATTTAAGATATTTTTTTCATGCAGAAAATATTCCAATTGCACTGAAAGACATTCATCAAGTTTTCTAATAAAAATGTTATAAAAAATTGGTTTCCCTTCAGGTATTTTATTAGATTTCCTTTAATTCTCAAATTGAAATCTCTGATTTTTGGATTCTATATTGGCAAGTTTTCGAAAAAAAATCACATGATAGGTGGATATACCGTAATCAATATCACATGTAACGACTTGGAAGAACGGCGTTGCTGAGTTTTGCAGGATTAAGAATTAGGAGCTGGTTGTGAATATGAGAAAGGGGTTTTGCAATCGCTTACCTACTGCGCTAAACACAAAAGCACACTTGCTGTTATTTCCCAGTGGTATCCTGTAAGAAGGTGTAAGGACGAATGCAGAAGTGTAGGAACCAAAAAATAAAACTAAATGAAATAAAAAAACAGAAATATTTTGTGAATTAGACATTTTTTACCAAACATAAGTGGTATAAGGTACTACGTATTATTAAATTTTGGATGTTGAAAACTCGTTCCAGCCATGGAATTGCCGATTCAGATCGGCAAAGTGTCGGGTCATCATTGTAAGTCGGTTTAGTATGTACACGGAGAATTTATTGTTAGGCCCGAATGCCCCGTCTTACCCCATTTCGACCGCATATATCTGAGGAGGCTTAAGGTATAGTCTTAATGGTAGCGATCACAAATAAATAATTTCTCTTTTTGTATTGTTCGTATTATAGTAATTTTGTTCACTTAATACGATATTAATCCAAAGGATGCCATTTTTGAGAACCTTTGTATGTAACGTTAATAAATTACATTAGACAGATAAAATAAATATATATTTAACATAATAAAATATATTATCTGAAATCCCTGTTATATTAAGAAGATGGTATTGTTTGATAATTAAACTATGTAATTGATAATAGTTATAAGAAAACCATGCTAATTTTTTTATAATGGTTGGTTGCCAATTCAGTAAAACATTTTTAAAAATATAGTAACATATAAAATTAAGTGATGATAAAGCAAGCCTTAACCAAAGAGGAGTAAAATACCTTATTACGTATGGTATGGGTTAAGTTAAGTATTAAATTAAGTAAAGGTAAGGTATTCAATCCTAATTTTAGTTTTCACCATACGAATAACAGCTGTGTTTTTCTCATGCCTTCTCTTATTGTGTATTTTGAGATTCGTAAAAAAACAACCTCCAAGCTTAATTCATAGTTTGGAAGCCAAGTTCTTTATTGGGAACACAATGATTGGCATAAAACATAATAGATCTGGAAAAAAGGTTTTTGGTAATATATTTTATAAGAAAAAAGTATTCTCTAGCATATAAAGAGCACATATTACGATGCCCTGTGATACTTATTACTCGCTTTCACTAGTAACACAACCTTATCCCATATGTGGAAGGCAAGACGCGTTTGAAACCATTAGGGGCATTGTATCTTGTTATGTGCGGTCTATGTGATTTATTGAAAACATTTATAGCTAACCAATCAAGATGCTGTATCAAGACTTTGTTTTTGTGCGACTTACTATTGTTCCTTTTTAGTTAGTAAACGTGGGTTTCTTAGAAGTACTACTGTTAAATTTAGTAGATACTAGGGCTTCGCCCGGGGTGCATATTTTTTCTGTAAAAACTTTCCCTGATTATCCCTCTATCCATTGGTGAAAACAGCATGAAAATCGGTGCAGTCGTTTTTGAGTTTATCGCGAACAGACAGACAGACGCGGCGGAGGACTTTGTTTTATAATATGTAAGGGTGTATGTAGGCATTCTAAAATTTTTCCACTAAACTTTTCTATTCAATTATATATTTACAATTGTTATTAATGTTTGTTATAAAGTAAAAGTATAATTAAATAATAAATTATTTTAATTTGAATTCATATGTGTTATTTAACGGTGGTCTTATGTAAGGCGGTGGTTACTGCCGCCAGACGGGCTACCAAAAATTTAAAGACAAAAACGCAGTGTGCCCTGCCACTACTTTCAAAATCCAGATCAGACATAACTTTGAAAAGTTCATTTTCAAAGTTGACCTAGAGGGGAATCGAACCCGGGGCCCTTAGACAATTCACAAACATTTATAAACACTAATTGTATACACATTTGTTTTAAGCGAATGACGTTCGCTTAAAACTCTTGTCCTAAAAAAAGAATCAAAGGAAAGAGTTAAAAAAAATAATTTTGAAGATGTGATGCAAAAAATGCGACATTTTGGTCGCATCTGCTATTGATTTAAAATAAATCCTATTTTTAATACATTTATTTTCACTAATCTGTTTATAAAAGAAATAATCCACTTAAATGGGAATTAAAACTCCTAAATCCCGTTTTCAATTATTTTTCGTGAATCGGCAACCTGAGACACGTTGCGCAATAAAATTATAAGAACTCTGAAGGAAATTTTTGATTTCTCCGCAAGATTGGGTAATCCCCTTTTCCGTTTTCCATTAAATTTTCCAATAGTCTCTTCGCAACATAATCGAGATTACAGTAGAGGAACAGATCTAACCCAAAAATGTTTTATTCTGTTTCTTTTGTACGACTTTCTTAATTCTTACTTTGCATATTGCTTCCAGCCGTAGTTGAGTAATATTATAAATTACCACGAAAACATTGGTAAAAATATTTTTTTCATTATTTACAAAATATACACACCAAAAAAAATGAGATATTAAATAGTTTTGATGAATTTAAGCACAGATTATTACTTTTTTTACACAATAATCTAGCTCGCAACAAAATTTATTGCTAGTGCACAGCTGTGTAAATTGTTACGTATTGAGAAGGGATGATAGCGTAGTTTCATCAATCAAGTGGCGTTGACATAGTGCAGATGTATGCAGACCTCGTATATTCCCTGGCTTTCCGAAGAGCCACCGAACGCTCTTAGTTTCCGTACAGTATCCTAATCTAGATACTTATTATATATTGATATATAATATAATAATATTTCTCATAAATCACCCAACAGATTTTGATACGGTGTTCACTAATGGAAAGAAGGATCAACAAGAAGGGTTGTGTATATAATTTGCAGAAAAAAATTGCATCCGTCCGAAGACGAGCGGCTCCTTGAATCTACTTATTATAAAATAAAGACACTGTCCGCCATTATTATCCGCCATGATCATCCGCCAACTTATTTACCTTTAAAAAAACTTATTTAAAAAATACATGTATTAGGGAAAGATACTATGCTCTTCTATTATATCTTTCCAGCGTAATACGAATTCCTTTAGAAACACTAACACAAACACAACTAAATAAACTACCAAATTGTTAAATATTTATATACGAGTCTATTAAGTTCTGCAAACAAAGGTTTAATGCGAGCTTTTCATGCGTAATTTATTTCATAATTACATGTAACCACAGCCTTCGAAATTATCAAATATTACCCAACAATTCGTTACCACATCAATTAACACCCGTCAGACCTTATAAACAATAAACAAAACGTTACTTCACGCGACCTTCTGTCACACAGCAAACAAGAGTAAATAAAAAAGTAAAAATTATTAAATTCGAGATTCGAAAAATACTAAAATCTGTAGCAGTCGATATATGTACATCAGATGTATAGGTGCTTATTTCTGTATCCGATCAAATATGTATGTTCGACCTCTTATGAATCTTCTAATGAAATCTAATCATGATCTAAATTATTTCTGTTAGGCTATTCTTAAGTATACCTATTTAGTTTTATTTTATTTGAGAAACTTGAATTTTTATCTATAGTGAATACTTAGCACACGACTTCGTCCGCGTAACCTTGTAAAATACCTATAGCCTATGTTACTCGCTGATAATAAAACTTTTTATAGGTGAAATAATTTTTAAAGTCGGTTCAGTAGTTTTTGAGTTTATTTCAAACAAAAATATAAATCTTATCTCTTTATAATATTAGTACAGATTCATTAAATAAAACAAAAAGTTAGTATCAACCAATAAATATCAAGGTTAATTTGAGCATTGTTGTTGGTTCACGGAATGAAGGCATCCACTATGTTACTTTCCTTTCGTATTGCTACGCGACGGTGTAATAGACATCCTAACCCTAGCGAAGTGAAGCTTCGTATCGAATAATGAAATTACGCGCCCCGTCATCACGCTATCGCAGGCGACAAATTAGTCCTGAGAATAATGTTTGCAGACTGCCTTGTGCTCAATTAGTGAACTCAGTAATTAGGTTACAATTGACACAGTTTCTTATGATCTGTTCACACCTATTCATTTATTATGTAGTTTGTTAACTAATGAGATATACTTGCATATCATTACTTTATAATGCATATATGTATATATATTGTTAATTGCACTGCTAGAGATTAATTATCAAGTAGAGATAAGAGATCAAGTAAGTCTCACTTGATAATTTTCCAATACCATCTTATGAGGTCGTCTCTTTATCTTGTGGATGGACAACCTACGCTGCGTTTTACTTGCTCTAAAACGAAAGAAAATATTATAAGGAAACTTATAAACTTGATAAAACTTTGAGAAAATGCGCAATCGCTTTTTCTGGTTTAGTAAGTATCTTTTTATTACTTCAGTACTTTCCTTTAGTAATTATGATTAAACATAACCAAAGTAATAAGCAAAAGCTTTAGTCACAACGACTAACAAAATCTGATTACAGAAACAGTTAATATTCATGCGAAATATGTCGGGAGAGTTCGCGAACTTCGTGTTAGAACTCAGTAATAGGTATTTGGAAGAATTTGTTGTCTCAACTTACTATAATGCGAATAACCAGACAGAATGCGACGCAAGATATTCCAGGCACTTATTCAACTCGCGATAATAATAAAACATACGCCATCAATTCCAATATTTTAGAAAAACCTTTATAGATTGTAGCTATAGACAACACCATTTTAAATATACCAACATATTGGCTAGGATCAGCGAACTTTAATACATTATTAATAATGAATTATTATTCATAATGTATTATAATGAATGGAATAATGCTTGCACAGATATATTATTTCGATGGCTAGGATGTTTTCATGGAAAAACATTTTTGACTTTTAGTCAGTAACTATAGTAGGTGCCCGCGACTTCATCTGCGTCCGATCGCTACCAAAAAGGATTACCCGCTGGACTAATCTAAAGGTTGTCTAAAAATTTCATCAAAATCGATTCCATAGGGAACATAGATACATACATACCCACATCGCCTTTTATGTATATACAGATAAGATTATAAGAATTCAAAACGCGAAAATGTCACAAAATCTGCACATTTTAGAAATTAATTATACTCACTAGATATGAAATTATTTTCAGTTAAACAAACCTTGCTACGACGCTACAACCAATAACTAATGAGTAATCATGGAATTACTATGGAATTGGTAAGTTGTTCGAGTTTGAAAGTGGGGTCTTAATACACACTAATGAGGAAGTATCGGTGAACCATTCTTTAAGAGTATAAGAAAGTCTTGATTCAAGTAACTTGAGCAAGTACTAACAAGCGGTGAACTGATCACATTTTACAAGTTTACATACATCGCGTTGGAGTAGTTTCCGTAAACAGCGTAAGTTGTATACTTATGTGTGATTAAGAGGACTTAAAACATTTGTGAGATTAGTTATGTGAGTGACACATAAATTAATTGCGAATTAAAACAGTAATGAACAAAAGACGAAGTACAGTTAGCATAAATGGCATTAGTTAAAAAAAAATCTAATAAACAGCATGGTGTGACAAAGAGGTACGACTCGAGTTCCGGACAGAATGCGCTCTTTGTGATTATTAATTACTAGCTGTACACGCGACTTCGTCCGCGTATCTTTGTAAAATATAGCCTATGTTACTCACTGATAATGTAGCTTTTTAAAATCGGTCCAGTAATTTTTGAGTTTATTTATAAAGGTTGTTATACATATGGTCAGGCCGGCACATTTCATTCGGCAATTTTTGTTGAACAACAAAGCCGACCCGAAGTACCTTCTACATATGTTCGACTTTCATTCGGCTAACCCGATCGGCAAAATCATTCGGGTTTTGTTCATAGTATATATATACACTGCGCGGGTAGGCCAAGAGGCCTTTCTGCCGAACGTTAATCTACATATTTTACCGCCCGGCTTTGCCGATACGGCTATAAGTATAGCAATTTGTCGAACGTTCATCTACACATATTCGATTCTACCACCCGGCTATGCCGATCCGACCATAATTTGTATAGCAACCCTTACAAATAAAAATACAAATCCTCTCTCTTTATAATATTAATTACTTAGACTAACTTTTGGCCGCGACTTAGTTCGCGGCCCTCGGAAGCAGTACTTTTTTCTGCATGAAAGGTACCTTGTAGTTTCGTGTACCTTTTCTATGAGAGAGTGAAGGATTCCAAACTACATTCATTTTCTTATCGACTCCATATCCATTATCCTTTATCCCATTAAAATTGTCAAAGAAAAAATGTGATGTCAAAAAAAAATTGCTTTATTTCTTAATATGATCAAAGACCCTTCACCACCGTTGATTATTCAACATAGGATATTGAACTAACTACTTAAAACATTTTCAAAGCGCTCTAGCGTAAAGGAGATGAAAATGCTAATGTTTTAATTAACTTTAAACATGGTCAACGACACCTAAAATGATCACGAAATTACAAAAACAGTAAAGTAAGTAACATAAAAGTATAAATTATATTTATTACGAAGCCATGTTAATCAATATCACACATCGATAGACACCACTTAGATAGACTTTATTCACGTGTAGGTATTAGGTATGTTTAAAAATTCTATAGGTGATAACAGAACTCAGAAAACATAGTTCTTTTTCTGATAATAATATATGTATATGTATAATACTAGTGACACGCTCCTGGCTTCGCACGGATAAAAATGTTCGTCGTTTAACGCTCTTTTCATTAGTACGCACCTTTCAAGCATGATCCTGACAGTAGTTTTTGATTTCATCACGGACATATGTATACAGAATTACAGACAGATGCGGTGGGGGGACTTTGTTTTATAATATGTAAGGATATATATAGATTGAATTTATATTAATGTAACAATATTATAATTATTGTCAATAACAGATGGTACAGATGAAATCTGAAACAAAGCAAAGGTATTTCGCGAACTATCCAACTGGGAACTATTGTTAAATTTAACGTTAATTTAAAGCGTCCATTGGGAAGTAATTAAGCGTGACTAATTCACGTACATAGAGAATAAGTTGATTAATTGTTCTGCATAATGGAATTGGACAATAGACATTACACCTACGTACTCGTATGTACCTATATGTACAATATATCTTAGTAATATCATAAATGCGAAAGTTTAAAAAAAATGGGGTGTAACCTTAGATGGAAGCAAAAAGAAAGATGAGTGACTACCTATCCGCAAATGGACATTATATACTGAGTCCAATGAACTCAGTATCATTCAGTCGATCAAAGAACACAGTTATACATACAAGTGATACATAAAAAATACGGACACAGTTTTTGTAAAAAAATATTTAAAAAAAAAACAGAAAAACAGTAACAAAATAAACAAGAAGAATTCAGCTATGAATGTTAACAAAATTTTGTATTTTAATCGCTAATAAAACCGCAACGTAAAGGTTCTCGAACAAGAATATTGTATGAAAATTGTGTCCTCAATAAGTATGGTGACCATAAATTTATGTAGACTTATTAAAACTTACTCGGTAACAGTTTTCAGTTGTTATTATTAACAATTATTATTCTTTAATTTTTTTTATTTTTTATTAGAGATGGTTTGCTCTTGGCCAGCATGGCCAGCTTTTGGCAAGATGCATGTATAGCGAAGATGAGGCCTATGATGGAGCAAATTAAGAATATCTCTAAGAAATCACATTGAGTCATGAAAATTACAAACTTTAGTTTTAATAAAATGCCATAATCATATAAAATTGTAAAAAAATTGTCTGTTAATATTTCTTTGTCCTTTTTAACATCTTAGGCAGTACTTAATCAGTATTAATTAACTAATTCAGTGTTTGTAGTACTGTAGTGAAATAGTTTATGATTCGACCTGCAGCTACATTTTGTCCTTACTATAAAAATACCCTTCGAACCTCTAATTGACTAGTGAAGCTATGTTCACAAAATGTATTTTTTAAAGTTAATAAGATTCAGAAAATTTATTTTTTTCAAAATGAAATTTATTAAAAAAAAAGCATTTTATTGTCACTTTAATGGTAAGTAGCAACAATATGAAATGGATACGAAAATGTGGATAACATTGTGATAGTCACATAGTCGAGGCAACTACATTTGACATTCGCTAACATACTGAATAACATACTGAGCATAACATACCGAATTTTCGGTAAATCGGATTGGTGCTCGTAATTATAATTATGCTTTTCGTGATCATCTAGCTGTTTTTTTAAATGAAAATATTAAAAATATTGCATAGCATGAATCATGGTGACCCTACAAGTTACCGTTATTTCAGTAATGGAATGGAGCGAGCAGCTTACAGCATTAAACCTCGTGTCGATAGCCTATAAACAGCTAAATTGGATTCTGAGGGTAGGTTTCCGTAGTAATTATAAAGCGTGATATCATTTTATATTTTATGTTATATATTTACTCACTAGATAGATGAAGTGAGTCAACTACTCACAAGCTGGACCGATTTAAAGTTGGCTTTTCGAACATTTCGTGCGAAATAAAATCGTGCGAGATGACAACTAAACCGTTTCTTATGGACCTATGTTTGATTTGTTAAATTTCTGTCCGCCCTGAATAGCAGAACTACTGTTAAAACGAAAATAAAAATTGTCATACATTTTGTATGGAACAGGTTTTTAATCTGAGGCGGTACAAAGAAGTGAAGCATTAAAAAATTCTTAAAATATCTTGACGATGACATATATCTTTTCAGTGTAAAAAATGAGACACCTACACAAGACCTTTTGCCGTATTTCAACCGTAGGTAGGTAGAGACATATTAATATTGGCTACGGTTATAAAGGTTCTATTCATACCTTTTCATTTCAAAAGTCGAATAACATATTCGTGAGCCCAAAAATCATGAGTTTCATACAGAACTTTGTCTTGATAAGTAAGCGGAGCACTAAGCGATTAGGTCAAACTTGTAAAGTCGACCAGTAAAGTGCTTTATCACCCTAAGATTGAACATTCTTTGTATGTTGCAGAAGGATAAGGTCTGTTTTCCTTTGAAAGTTCAAAGTGACACTTTCTATGTTATCTTTGTCATTATTGATTATTAATTTAAACTAGATAAACACATTTCGAAATTAAATGATACCTCTTCGTCTAAAGGGTGTGTGCACATTGAATCGAAGCGACCAAATATCGATGGGTGAAAGAAATTTTTGAATCCAAATTGTAAAAGGTGTTAATTTTAATTTTAGCAAAAATAGTTCCTTATAAAAACATTTTTATGTAAACCAAACCAAATTTATATAAACAACTTTTTTTAACTCTTACCATTTTTGTATAATTTGAGGAATTATTATTTCCACCCCTTCTACAAGTTGGATTTGAAAATTTCTTTCATCCATCTGATATATCAAAAGTTCTCCTAAAGATCTCAAATTTTGATTTGGTATAAAATTTTCCTGGACGGCTGTCTATAAGTGTTTTAGCAGTGGCAGGGCATACTGCGTTTTGCATATATCACTTATTCTGATAATAGAAATTACAACAAAATGGATTAAATTTTAGAAACAAAAAAAAAATAACATAAATAAACTATAGTATTAAATAATAACCTATTGTAATGTATATATAATGAAAATTGACTTAACACTGCAGCCAAATATATAATAACAAATTTGGCTGCAGTGTTATTTTATTAATTTTGATTTTATTGAAAAATAGGTTTTTAGACACTTTTGAACAAATGGAAACATTTTAACCGAGTTCAACTGAAATTTTTTCAGCTTAAACGAGACAATAAATTAGGACCTTCGCGATGACTTTCACACAAAACTTTGCCCCTTCGTAAAAGAATTTTTAAGTGAGAATTCTTAAGTAGTCCACTTTGTCTCGAGAGTGGAATTAGCTACAAATGGGTGGAGATCCAAAGTGTGCCATAAGGCTTATAGTTTTAAGGTCGTCACTTATCTTTAATTCTAGTGATCTATGTATAAAATAACATGTACACTGTTCCGTAGTCATAAATTAGGCCGTCTGGAGGCAGTTGCCACTCAATTACTGAAGACCTGTTGTTCGTCACATTGAGGTCGACATTTGCTCGCACCAGATATGCCAAATTTCAAACGTCTGTTAGTGGTCTGTATAGTGCTTTCGTTTTAATAGGTACTAAGAGTCTACGTCTTGATAAAGGAATTAATTTGAAAACTGACGAAGGTTTTCGTACCCTGACTGTAACAAACCTGAAGGCGCGGTGAAAACTCCTAAAGGGGTTGACGAAATCTAAATTTCGTTGCGGCGGGATTGCGACAGAATCACGCCATGAATCCCTATTAGCGATTTTAGTGGACTGTATCTGGTTGCGGCTATAAGCGAACAGTATGACCGTCTGAAGGACAGGATAGGTAGTAGAAAGAAATGCACGTACCTTATACCGGTGCTCTGGTGCGCTCTCCTGCAGGAACCTCTAAGTGTCCAAGTGGCAGACACTGTTCACATGTATTACAAAGTTCAGCGGTAAAGCGCGGATGATTTACTTCACTTCCGAGATGGAGTTAAGGCGCGGATAAACTCACTATAGGCATGAAAACCACAGCTCAAGCGCGGGCGCGTTCCACCTTTTTCTTGCGCGGCGGTCATCGGTAGCAATGCACCATATTTATTAGGAAGGTGGGTAATACGTGAAGGAAAAAAAGGACTTGACAGCCAACTATTCGATCACGGCGCAACCAAAACCCCTTTCTTCATCATATTTTCCGCTTGTATTTTTTCTCGTAGTAGCGACATTGCAATGATTATATTATTGACTTTAATTGTTCTTTTCATATTGATGTTGGGGTAACATTAGTGTCTTCCTATGAATTATCCTTAATATAAAAGTTAAACTATAACAGAGGGTTAGTATAATCATGTGGATAACAGTACCTTGGTAACGCGCTTTACAATATCGCTGCAGCGTTCCATCTTTAACTGTAGCATAGTAATGACAGGACATACTGCATTTCGCGGTCATTTGGGCACCCCGTCTGGCGGCAGTAACCATCCCCTTACAGAAGATCACCGTAAAATATCCCGTCCCAATCCCTTATCTATACTATTATTATAAAGAGAAAAGATTTACATTCTTGTTTGTAATGAATAAACTCAAAAACTTTAAAATTTATACATTATTAGTGCGTACGCGTGCAACAACTAGTACTGTATTATGTATATTATTTAAAAAAATTGTTCGTCCTTATTGACTGTCAACGCATAGCCATAACTATATATATTACGAATATATATGTATCAAGCCAGACTAGAAAGCTGAAATTTCGAACATACGTTCATATTACAACGAAAGCATCCGCTAATAAAGGAATTTTGAAAGCCGAAGCCGGGGGCGAAGGTTATACTAATTTTAGTGATGTAATGATCGCAACTTTATACTTTTTGCCATTGTTAGGAACGTGACCGTAGACGTAGAAATACAAACGCTGCCGTAATTCGATGTGGCCATTAGTAATCCGATGTGACCTTGACTTAGGACGACTGTGGATGGCTGGAGGGGTATCTCTTTATTTCATCTTACTTTCAGATAGCCCATTTCCAGCCGAAATCGATAAACAGGGTATCTTCTTTAGTACTTTAATTCTATAATATTTTCTAAATTTATACATACTATTAAATAAAGTAGCTGTCTGCTTGTGTTGTTTCTTCACTAACTTATAAACGACACAACGGATTTCGATGCGGTTTTCACAAATGGAAATAACAATAAACGAGAGAGGTTTGTGTATATAATTAACAGAAAAAATTGCATCCGTGCGAAGCCTGGGGCGGGTTGCTTGTAATACATACGAGTATACAACAAATCTTTTACTATTTATCAATTCTTCAAAATTATACCCTTACAAACTGTAGAAAATTATATTTAAGTTGGTGGCTTTAAAAATATTTTTTTTATTTAACTAAGAACATAACGAAAACATAAAAGGGATATAGCGAAAACATATTGCATGCAATTCTCCCGAGAACACACAAATTAGAGCCTCTCAAGAAAATATTGCCTCTCCCTTCTCTCCCTTAGGAGATGACATTACGAATTCCCCTTTCGCCCCTCATGAGTCCTTGCAAGTTTAGCAAGTTAATACACATTATAATGTTCGCCTTTTATAATATGTATTAGCATAACGAAAACTTGTGCTACGAGTATAGGAGAATGTCTGAGAACAGAATCAGCAAGTGTCTGGAACAAAGAACAAAGTTATTGCGAACATAGATTCTTTTTATTAGCTTTTTGACGATCCTCGCGAAACGTTGACCAATGTTAAATGTAAACTATTCTTTTCTAGCTATATTTTTTCAATTGAATATATTGTAAAATGCATATAAAAGTCGAAGATAACTTTTTAGTAGATGCAACAGTACATCTACCATTCAGTAACTTAGAATATTTTTACTAGTATTAAATCAGAGATGTAATTTGCGGTACTATTGCATTTATTTCAGAGATACATTCATAATTTGAAAGGTGCATTATTAAAAATGTACGTAGGCTGTATTATGAATATATACTATTGTTAATATATCTTTCTTAAAGGTCTGACAGGACAACAAATGTGATGATGTCTTAGAATGTTTCTACATTTTAGTTAATCAATAAAACCGAAGATATGCAATTTCGCGAAAAAAAACAAAGTTTAGTGTGAAGAAGAAGATGACACGTTTATTATAACTGAGAGATGTGTAACTTATAAAATTGTTTTTCAGCGCCCAGCCAAAAGTTTAGAAAGCTGAAATTTGAAACATAGTTTTTTATTTTATAAAGTTAAATCTGAAAGCCAGAGACGAGTCGCAAGTAATAAAATAAAACGACAACAATGACAACACAGTGTAAAAATATTATAAAGTAAATGTTATGGGCAAAATTTATTTGTTGATTTATATGAAAGGTTTTAAAGCTGTTATTTTATCTAATTAAAATTATTTTATTTTTAATTATTTTAACTAGCATTATCGGTAAAAACACAAGAGACCATTATTGTCGTTTAATGAAAGTTAATTAAGAAATTTTGCTAAAGCAGTGAAACTGAAATGTAGAGCTAAAATTTTTATTCAATATTTTGTTCATAATTTATACAATTTAAAAATATTTTTTATTCGAATATTAAGTGACTTTAATTAAAATGAATCACAAAAATGTTCCCAGGACACTACAGAAAGTATGATGTATAAGCAAAAAGCTACTCTAATTATCCTGAATACAGGTTGATATTGCACCGCTCGATGTTTGCAAAATAAGTAGGCATTCAAAGTGCTTACTACCGCTTGCAAACAGCGCTGTTTTGTTATTCAAATTTTAATTGCAACACTTCAGTTTGTGTAATGTCCATTTTTGGACGAGCGACCCGACTGAACCTGGCATGTTTTCGGGGCGAATGTAAAATAAATTTGTCGTGCAAAAATGTTAGCTGAATTCTTCGTCGAAACATGAACGTTGAATGTAAAAACATATATCTAAATTGTTAACTGAACCATTTTTTTTTCTATTTACATTAAAGTGTCCATTATTTTATTGTAAAAGTGTATTTTGTGTTCAAATTTTACCTGAAACGTAATGTTTTAGTGATATATGAATAAAGAAATTCAGTTATAGCTGGCACATCCATTGTAAATTATAAATAACAAATCTATATTAATTCGGTTTAAAGAATTTTATTCTCATAAGAAAAGAACAAGTTGTCCACTTAAGCTATGAGAACTTAATAACTACATTAATATCGGTACATTTAATCCATCGGAGATAAATTAGTTATTTCCAACATTGGTCCATATGTATTCTTTTAATTTGTGTTTAAAGCTATGCATGGAACTACAATTTTTTACACTCTCAGGTAATGGATTGTATATCTGTGCTCCCTCATACAATATATTTTTTTTACCATATTGTGTTCTGATTTTAGGCAATTCAATTTTATTTCTATTTCTAGTGTTGCACTTGTTGTCTTTTTTGAAAAGTGATCTGAGAATTTATATTATTTGTTTCTATTTTTCTAATTAACATACATATCGAATAATTAAATAACTTTTTTAAATTAAAAAATTTAGTTTTATCATAAATTAATTTTGTAGATGTTAAGTAGTCGTAATTAAAAAGAACCTTAATAATTTATTTTGAGTTGTTTCTAATAAACGAAGATTAGTCTTTGCAGTCTTAATTAAAAACATAAATTAAATAAAACCCAATCGATTCATAAATTTTTAAAAATAAATTACTACTTATGACTTCCCGTCTAAATGATGAACAAATGACGAACTAAGTCCGATTGAGACACTAGTTGTAGGTTAGAGGTTAGGTGATATAGAGGTTAAATCGGCTTTCATCAACTTCAAGGGCATCAGCATCAAGGGCTTATGTTGGTGATTATTATCATTAGCTCAGCACAATTATCAAGGCCGCCGTTGAATGTTGGTCTTTTTAATTGATCGCCACTACACTCGGTCCTCAACACTTCATGTTCTTCTGTTCAAGAAACAGGGAAACACGGGGCATTATCTTGAAGTCATCATGATTTTTGTGAATTTAATTCTCAAGAAACAATATCTTGTAATCTCAAGCTGAGTTTATTATTAAAGCTTTTCAGAGACACTGTTGTTAAATTTTTAATAAACCTTAATCAACAATATTATATTCTGCAGACGGTCAAATATTGAAGCGAAAACAAAGTGAAATGTCAAATGTCACCAAAGTAGAAAAAATATAAAGAAAATCCTCTGGTATAAAAGATCCATTCGAGGTCGCAACTTAACGATGTTGACGAAAAATAAAACAATTTCCTTTAAAGCAGTGAGGATGAACAAAGATATTTCGCTCCTCTCCGGAGCTGTTTTACAAACGTCAAAGAACCCAGTTTACTTTAAAGGAGAGGGGATTTCTTTAAAATAATCGCGTCTTAAGGCGATACAGTGTCACAAAAAATTTCAATATTGCAGCCATGGGAAGCGTGTATGTACACCTACAAATATTTGCGTACGCACGTTAAGGATTATCTCTGGGCTAAATGAACCGATTCAAAATTTCTTTGACAAATAGGGAGACATTATGCGTGTCGCATATGGCTATCCTTTACTGTGACTATCTGAGCCCGAGACATACGATTCAAATGTGCGTTTGATTAAATCAACAACTTATAAAGCTAAAACAGTACCAATAGAAGCCAATAGCCCAATACCAATACGAATATGACGCCTGTGGCGTCGTAGCTCGTAGACACACAGATACACAGATACACAAAAACACAAATACACACATACGCAAACACACAGAGATACAAACATACACAGCCAGAAATATTATTTATAGCACCGCTTTTTTGCGTCGGGCGTCGGGGGTTAAAAATAGTAATAGGTAAAAATGTCAGATAAGTTCAGTTTTAGTTATAATACTAGTTATAATAATTCTCTCTTATAAATTCTGATTAAAATTCTACTTTCAAGGAAAGTATGAGTAAAAATGGCACAGGTATATTCAAGGTAAATAATATACATAGATGTTTTTTATATCAATAATCCATTATTGTTATTGTATTGGAATCATAACGTAATTAAGTTAACAAAATATTATATAAATTGTATGTACTTTTTAAATAATGAGCCATGTTAAGAATTTACATTGTATCTAAGTATTTTGTCATTTCATTCATTAATATTAGTCAATGTCATACAGGTTAATTATGATGTCGATCACAAAGTGGCTATCAATTATTTATCTTAGAAAGACGCACGGCATTATATGTAGTTCATCTCGCTTTTTATAGTCCACAAAATGGCCACAAGATGGCTTTGTCGCCTATAAACACTAGGAAACTAAAGAGGGTTTGCAATGGAAGTGCGCTGCTTAATTTGATGATATAAAGAACAAATAGGAGCATAAAGGCCACTTTTCAGTATGGGATATAATTTAACTTACCTATATTACATTTCGAGATATAAATTAATATAGCTTAGCGTACTTCTAAATGGAACCAATTTACACTGAGATGTAACATATATTTACATCTCAAACTATAATTTTTTTCGATCGACCAAGCGATATTTTCAAGATATATTTCGACTCTTGTCCCTGCATGCCATTCCGCACCGACATGATACTGCAAACTGATTTAAAAAAACAATAATTATATCTTACAGTGTGAAGTCCGATCGCGGAGAATCATTAAGATTTTGGGATTTAATATATATAATATTTCACAGTTAAAAGGCAGCTTAAAAAAATGAGATCTATCATTCCATACCGAAAGACAACAAGCACTGTTATTTTATGGTGGTCTCCTGTAAAGGTATGGTTAGGCCGCTAGAAGGGTTGTATATAGTTAATGACTGTGAAATGCTCTGTAGGTATCTCGCCACATCCAAATGAAATCCATAAGAATCACGATTAAACTTGATAGAAAGTTTCATATTGAATAATATTTTCTATTAGAAAATATGAACCCTACATAAACCTGCTTATCGATATCTTAAATTCGAGTTATACGAAATCCTATTAGGCTCTCTCAATATCACAATGTAACGGCTACATAAATTGTAACAAATATTTTTTCCCATTTACCACACGACCGAGCAGATCACCCGCAGACTGTGTCGTTATAGAAATGGCCAAAAATGTTGAAGGTTTATTCCTATTGTGAGAGATATATTTGGGTCAGGTGTATACGACTAGGTACACTTTTATTCCCTTTGACGACCGCGTACCCTATGACTATGTCGTGACCCCAAGTATTTTATAACCATCTATGTTTTTTTATCTCCACTTGATTGTCGCTATCGAATAGGTACACAAGCAATAACAGACGAAGCTAAATACGCTGCCGACTGACCCTCATACTGTAAGCAAATAAGAAAGAGTAAGGTAAGGATTACAGTACCCATGCTATTGTGAATAATAGTAATAATAAGCTAATTAATTATTAGCTGATTATGGTCATGGTTTTGAACGATGTCCTTTACCTGTGCTATTTATATGTGTACATACATTATGGAGTTGTTTATAGAAAATCGGTGTTCACTTGATCCGCCTGCAAAGATGCTTTTTTAAACATTTTAGTTAGTAACATGTAAGATAATATGTAATACGTTCACTTACATATATCTGTAAAGGTTTTGAAGACTTTACATGCTCAGGGGATCGCTGATGTAAATATGTAGTTCCTTTTTCCTTAGTGCCTCAACCGTACGTTCACAACTACACAAGCGGTGAAAATGAATATGCATTATCTCTCCGAACGCTTGAAGGGTTCAGAACGTCTGTGAATACGAAATTGCTGCTGATGTTAATTTTATTTCTATGCTCCAATCCAAATATGTTAATAGTATATAATGCAAGTATGCCCAATTATCATTTATATTTTATTAAATTGTAAGTTGTAACCATAAAAATTAAAATGATTCTAAAAAAAAAACAGATCTTTTCGCTTGTTCCACCTATCCCTACTAAGTTATCCCCACTGGTAGAGATAAGTTCAATACTGTACTATTCCCAAAGACAAAAACAATTATTATTATTTTCAATTTATGTGGTGTGTTTCTACGAAAATTTCAACGACAAATATATCAAAAATAAAATATTTTTAAAATAATATTTAAAAAATATATAATTATTTTTTTATATCTTTATATATATAAAAATTACGTGTCACGTTGTGTGTCCTCGATGAACTCCTAAACCGAACCGATTTTGGTAAAACTTCGTAACTATGTATAATTTGGTCCAACTTAAAAGATAAGATAGTTTTTATCTCAATTTATAGTATTTTTTTTTTTATTACAAATTATTTGTTTATTATATGGAAGTTATAAATTAACTTATACCGCCATCTGTGAGAATTTTATGTAACTCACAGATAACTTTCAAAATAAGTTTAAAAACAACTGCGAGTTCCATGAGATTCTCACAGATGGCGGTGTAAGGTAATTTATAGGCTGGATTAAGTAAATATTTATTATAAAAATTGCACTCCGGGCGAAGCCAGGAGCGGGACAGCTAGTTAAGTATAAGTATTTATTATTTTTGTTTATTACATTTACATTATTATTACTTAAATACTACAATTTTTATTAAATATATTTAAAAAATACAACTAAAATAAAACTATAATAAAACGTACTTGCAAGCGCGGCGTAAGTAAGATGTCCACCCACAAGATGAATAGGGGTCGCGGGTCGGCGATAGATCCAGACTACTGACCGGTGCTACAGGAAAATTAAGGGGGAATGTCCATAATTTGGCCAGCAGTAGACGTAGGGGTAGGTAGGGGTGAAGAATTTTTAGATATTTTTTTAAAATTCATTGTTTTATAGACAGCGTATAGAAAACTATTCGTGTAGAACATTTCTGTCAAGATGTGTCAAGGGATTTTACTCTAACGGTGCTTGACAGAAGGTTGGTTTTGTCTATGTGTTGACGGAAATTTTCTAAGCTCAGCATCTAAAATGTAAGATGCCACCGCTGCATTTTTACCTTATAATGCCCAAAATATTGTGACTATATTAGTACCAACTAAATTAAAAAATACGAGTATATATGGATACTCTACGAGTACATACTACAAAAGAAAGTAATATTACAATATGTTTATGTAATCATTATTCAGATATACATTCGAGAATATATCACTTGGAACTATACATAATGTAAAAGCCGCATTATATCGGGCTGTTTAGGGAGCTTTCTATTCTATACAACGACTTCGCTGATGACGAGTTTATTCACCTTCCCATTCTTCTTCCACAAGAATGACGTAACTGTTAATGGTAAGTTTGCTACTGTTTAGATGAAAAAAAATGATTAGATGAAGCAATCTGTAAGGGATGCCAGAGCCCATTTCCCCTATCCCTTATCCTTAATTCTTCTATGGTCGGCAGCGCACTTGTAGCATTTATGGTGTTGCTTGTGTTATAGACGACGGTAGCCACCTACCATCAAGTGGACCGTCAGCCTGTCTGTCGACCTTAACATAATAAAAATGTCTAGTGCTTACACAACCTCATCTAAGCTTACTACTTGCTAATTAGTTTTTGAAAGGACTTGTAAGGAGACATTATCACAACATTTGTTGCAAGCTCATTTGATAATGTAAAATAAATAGCTTTCTTTAAAAACTTTTCTTTATTCTTAACATAAATGCAAATAAAAAAAGTGAACAAGCTCTATTTAAAATAATAAACCAACACCGACTTTTTGTTGATCCCAAACACGCTATATCTGCTGTCAGATGCTGCAGCATCAAGTCAAGGCTACCAGGTCATGGAGTATTTCCATGACCTCGTACCCAAATAACAGTGTACCAAATTTCACATCAATGGAAAATTTTAGTGAAATCCCTTCGTCAACTAGGAAATGGGCAGATGATCTTCAAACGCCTTTACAGATATTCATAAACTATAGCTGAGAACCATATCGATCACCCAAAAAAAAAAGCTTTCAAGCAAAAAAAAAAAAAACAGATCAAAATCGTCCATCTGTTTAGGAGCTACGATTCCATAGACAGATACACAAACACACAACACAAACATATAACACTCCGCTTTTGCTTTGGGTGTCGGTGGTTAAAAAAGTCACATAAAGTAACAGGTTAAATTCTTTTGTCTTTATATCCCAAAAGGCTACTTGTGCCATGGTTCAATTTTCCGTTTGCATGACTTGAATTTTACTGTACCCCACCCTCCTAAAGGCTGGTGTGTGGAAGTAAAAGTTATTTGAATATATGAATAAAGACAAATACTCAAATTCCCAATGTGCGAACCGATGTTTGATTTAGTAACATTAATCAAGGCGCGAGTCTGCCGAAGAACATTTGAGAAAATAATGCTTTTAGCTTAATGCTCTTCGGCAGATTTCTTTGTGATTCGTTAGCGTTATACGAACGAAAATAGTACTTAAATTTTTTTAAAACGTAGCATGAAATGGTATTGACACACAACTGCTTAGAATACCTAACAAATAGCTAAAGGTAAAAGATATAATCTTATATTAAAAATTCGAAAAAAAAACCAATTGGTTTACTTTGCTGCCAAATACATGACGAAATGAAGAATAGTAGTGTGATGACTTTGTTGTCGATGATGGTGACTATGGTACTGTCGCTGGTGGTTATACCATGATACGATACAATACCAAGATAATGGCGGTGGTTATAATGGTGATGATGATATGTCAAAATTGACAGTAAGAAAACAAAAAAGCCTAAAAATTTATTAAATTTATTTCTGCGATCTTTTCATTTGTATAAGCTTGGGCTTCTTGACTAAGCTTTTAAATCAAATCAAAATATTTATTTATCAATTAGATTTCTCCAAGAAACTCTTATGATCGTCATTATAAATTTAAATTTACCAGGGTTTCGGAAAACAGCCAAGATAACGATCCTGAGAAGAAACCCCGAAAGAAACTCAGGATACTATTCTTTTTGTCATCTTTAAAATATAAACATTTATAAAATATAAAATTAGAACAATTAGGTACACTTAATAAAAAAAAAAATCAAAGTACATATACAATTAAAAGTACATATACAACATAATATGAGCTCCGAATCCAGGCTTCATTATCGCTTAAATAATCAGTGACCTTATAACAAGCCTATCGAGATGAGTTTGGTTTTAATGACACCTTTAAATTTATTTATAGATAAGGCTCTGGTCATCTCATAAAAGAATTACTTATCTTGCGTCTTAAGTCGCGTCTTATGTAAATCTAAATAATTTTTAAACCTAGTATTTATATTGTGTACATACATTTTTTATTAAATTGACTAATATTTTTATGCGCGTAAATTAAATTTTCATAAATATACTGACATGTAACAATTAAAAATCTTTATTTCCTTGAACCTTTCTCTAGACGACTGCGGATCTAGTTGATAGATGGCTCTAATGGCCCTTGGCTGACTTTATGTTCGAGGTATTTACTTATAGGTATAAAATTATATCAAAATTAAAATCATAATAACAAACGTTGAAGAAGATTTTAAAAGTTGGTACTTCATACAACTATCTTGCTTTTACCATTACCTAAACACAACCGTTTAGTCCTGCTGATGGCTAGGTACGAATTAATGATTGACCGAAGAAGTCTTCTAAATAAAAGTTTAGCAGCACTGAATGTCCGTAAAATTTGGGTACCCAGAAAAAAAAAGGTTTTGAAGATTACGACAAATCAACTGAAGGCGATGTAACATCTCCTCAGAGCCTTTGCACGTTTCTCAACACTAGTAGCAGTAACTTACGTAAGACGTTGTGTCCCAGTCGCTTAAGAAATTACTCTAGATATAATATCGGTAAAAAAGGTTGAAGGATAAAAACATTAAATCTTCAGGACAATAACTCTAAAAATAGAAGTATATATATAAAAGAAAAAGCTGTCAGAATAATGGCAGGATCTTTTATGGGCAGTAAACGATCAACTCCAGAGAGTTTTAAGGCTTATCAAGGTTTCATGGTGCCATATAATATTTAATCAACTTACGCAAAGTCATTTCATTCCAAAGATAATAAACATCTCTGGAAAAGTTTTCAAGCCAGTCTTTTTTGGAGTTTCATCAACTGGGGAATAAGGTAGTGAATAGCAATGGCGATTGGTCAATTTCATGCTGAATTGCTTACCTGATCTCAGTTCGAAAGGCATGTTGGAGCGTGAAAAGCACCCCCCACCCTGCAGCTCGGTCACAGACGCGTTTCACCACCCCGCGGCATTGCACGCCACTCAATTCACTCTTACACACGCAACCACACACATCAAAAACAACACTTCGTTGTACTAGGTTACACTGCGTTGACTATGGCTAGTTTAGTTAGGTGGAAAACGTGACATAACACGTTTCGTTTACGTTTTGAGGTCGGTTTAGTCACGACGTAGCGACCGCTATGACGGCGGATTCTCTTCTGTCGTAGGGATGCGGCGCGCGCCGCCAGCGCTGCTCGTTGCCATGGCAACGGTCCCGGGCGATATCTGCCTCGCTCTTTTGCTTTAAAAACAAAAATAGCAAATTAATTGCGTAATCGTGTGCCATCGTAAAAAATCAACATTAATTAGTACCTACGTCAAAGGGGTTGTTTTTGAAACGTAAAATGGTTTTCGAACGGCTGTCGCGAGGTAAGTTATTTTGCGATTCATTTTGATTGCATGCGTTCGTTTACAAATGCGTTTTGTGTGCGTTTGTTATGATTTCATTTATTGAATTATTACAGAATGTAAAATTTAGAATTGAATGTCAAAATTATTTTTACCTGTAAAATGTATAAAAGCATAATGTTTTGCGTTTTAATAATGCAAGCTTTCGCATTACATAACAGTTCAGATAATTGAGATCTACGAAAGCTGAAAATCAAAAGATAATGGTAAATCTTTAGAATTAGTTTAAAACGTTTCAAAAGTTTAAGAAAATAAGTAGGTAATAAATTTAATTTTTAATTTATTAATATATTTATTTTGGATACAAAATAATACTTAACAATTTCCAAATGAATATTCCAAGGAACTTGGTTTACGACACTCAAGATATTAAAGTTTAAATGAAGTTATTCCTTTTGTAAGAAAAATAAATAAGGTATTCAAACTGTAGTTACTACATTGATATAAAAACAAATATACCAAAAAAATGTTTCAGCCAGACATGTGTAATGGTGAAAGTAAGAGAAAACGACAAGCCTCAAAATGGAATCCTTCCATTTACGACACACGTAAACTTGACAAACTTACACAAAGTACAGTCACGACAAAAAATGTTTCATTAAGAAATGAAGCAAACAGAGAATAATTTACTTGTGTTCTATAATATTTCTTATATCTAACTTCTCCAACATTTTTAAAGATTCTTCGAAATGTCTCAAACCTATGATTATTATTATGTTTTGTGATGAGCATATTTTCCTCTATTTTTCCTACTCCTTCAGGGTAGACAGCGCTCTTTTAACCTCTCTGGTGTTGCTTGTGTCATTAGGCGACGGTAGCCACCTACCATCAAGTAGACCATCAGCCCGCCTACCACCCTCAATAAGCTATTCTTGAGTGTTTGCGAACTATCGTACGGCGATTGATTTTTATGTATCAAAAGTATTTAAGAAGCATAAATTACTTAGACTTTTCGAATCATCTGTACTTCGGTGGCAACTTTCTAACTTTCAAATTATTTCGAATTATGCCTTAATGCTTTATAATTGTTACTCAAAGTTGTGTAGGAGTATTAATTACATTGAACACTTCGAACAATTGGATGAAAGGAGTAAATTAATAACTCTGACTTGACAATCAATTTCAAAACATGTCCATTAAATATCGTGCTCAAGTTATGCTTTCTTCCCTATGGAATTATGAATAGTGTAGGCGAACTACTGGCATGTGGGTGCCCTCATATTGCCTCATATATCCTATGGGATTTCTAATATTATACCAAAATATGTTTTATTTTATTTATGTGGATTATTTTTATTTTATTTTTTACTGTTAAGTATTATGTTGTAGCTGGTGCCCGTGACTTAGTTCGACAACGATAGAAGAACACTTTTGTCAGTAAAATCGATTTTTTTTCCTGATAAATACGTTTTTTTTTTTTATTTAACAACTTCTAAATTTAAAAATGTTTAAAATATTTGTTAATTCAAGGTTGTGTTTCAGCAATTTTTTAGACAAATACTGCACAAGCCAGATTTGTTCGATGATGCTAGGGCGCACCATTGATGACCTATATATGCTTTAATTAAAACATGAGGTCATGTTCATTAAATCAGTATTTACTTCCTTTAATAAAGTACATTAAATTTCTTGCGAAGTAAACTAATACGTAGGCACCTACCTATTCAAGTTGGCGCAGACTTTTCCTGAAGTCACTTGGAGAATTAAGCTTTAACATTACTTAGGAACTTTTGAATATTATATTAATAAAGTTGAATGCCGATACTGGGCCCGACGAAAGTAAACAAATCAACTGCGAATAATAAATATTATACTTACAACTCGCCTTGTGGTTGTTTTGAAGGAAAACTTTTATGAAACAACTGAAAATTGTAGTACTGTGCAGATTAATTTTTTAGTAACAATTTGAAAATCCAGTGTACTGAATTAAAAATAAATCGTGAATAAATAAAAAAAAAACTAAAATAATCTAATTTAAAATAAATAATCTAAAAGAATCTAATGAATAATCTAAAAGTTAAAATGCGAATATGGGTATTAATTATACTAACTATGTAATATTAGAAATACAACAATGAGTTGGTTTACAAAAAGAAAGCAAAGAGAGAGTATTCCGACAGTCTGACAGTTCAATAAAATTGATGGTAGGTGGCTACCGTCGCCTATTAGCTACACCACAGGTGCTGCAAATGCGCTGCCATCTTTAATAGGATTATGGATAAGGGGTTGTTTGTTTGTTTGTTACCCCTTTACGCTTTAACTACGTAGACAATTATCATGAAATTTTGTATATATGTTGTCAGTTCTACAAGAAAGGACACAGAGTGCCTTTTATCTGAAAAAAGGCAGGTCGAAAAAGGTATATTATGTTCGCGGGCCCGCTATGCCACTATTTGAGTCATATCGTCGTACTAATTTCATGAAATCTCCTAACAAATAACTAACCGTATAAAAGCGTAGAATTTCTGATTTTAATTTAAAACTCGTGATAATTGAATAATTTATTTTGATAGCCTATTTTATTGCCAACGGTTGAAACTAAACACGTTATCTGGGACACCTGAAAGAACATAGGGTACCTTTCATCCAGAAAAAAAGAACTATTCTCGAGAAATAAATAAAAAATTAAAAACTAACGCCTGGCCAAAGTGTTATAGCAACACGAGGTCAAGCGTTATATTGCTTTTTTCTTTAATTTTCAACTCTGACGAAGTCGCGAGCACCAGCTAGTGATATATATCTGGGCACGTCTTCCTTTCAATTTATCGGCTGTCTTGTATTGAATCGCATAGCACAGTACGTTAATTTACGTAGTATGTTAGTTTATGTAACAAAATATTACAAAAGCAAAGTGATAGCACTTTTCAAGTTCTCTACGTACTCGTATATGGCTGTGGTGTGAAGTATAGTTTAATTTAATACCTAATAAATATTTTTTTCCCCTAACAGTCAATAATGATTAATTTTATTAAAAATATTAGCGGGCACATTTTAATCAGCACCCTGCCCAAAACATATTGCCTCTTTTATAATTGTACATAAAAAAAGGTTTTTATTTAATACTTGATTGATAGGCATTTTTGCGGCCTTATCTCGTACTATTAATTTATTTAAAGGCGCCTCATGCCGCTTTGTACTTTATTCTGAAATCGTTGTATCATCAGAACGTTGCTATGTTTGATACAGCCCCATAGCTATATTCCAATATAACAGTATTTTATTATGTACTGACAACGAATAACACTTTCCTATAAGTAGCCAGTACATTTTCCTATCTATAATATTATATTGTTTGTATGTTAAAGAGAGATGTTTGTAATGAATTAACTAAAATTCTACTGGACCGATTTTGAAAATTCTTTCATCTATAGAAAGTTACATTGTCAGGGAGTAACATAGGCTATATTTTATACCTAAATAGGGTTTGTAAAATCTCAAAAAATTATCTGTCTGAACGAGAATCTAGACACTTTAGGGGTGATATCGATCCGTCGTTTGTTTACGCTCATTGGAATTCGGGACACGCACTGATCGCAAAGTGCCTTACCTTATTTTAGTATTTGCTAAATTCTAAGCCCTTGATAATAATAGCATTGCTGTCGACATAATAATGGAGGGCAAAGGTTTAACACAGACTTTACGTCGGTGAGAGTCAATATGATTTGAATAAATATGAACAACCAATGTCCAGAGCAGTCTTAAATAGAATAATTAATTCTATAGATTACTAGCTGGTGCCCGCGACTTCGTCCGCATTGAAAAATAAAAAATATATAAGGTTCACCTCTTGTTGCTATAACACTTTTGATGATTCCTTGGGAACAGTACTTTTTGTCTAGATGAAAGGTACCCTATACCCTTTGTTGTATCCCTGACAACGTGTACCTATGCAAAATTTCGTGATGATCGGGGTGTGGAAACAGACAGAGTTACTTTCACATTTATAATATTAGTATGTAGTATAGACTACATGTGTAAAAATTTATCACAGTTACTAGATAACATGGGAAAGACTGAAAGTCATCTTGCCTGTGGCGCAAAGTTAAATCATGCCAACCATACCTACTTTCGTCATCATCTTATGTCGTGAGAAGAATGCATTCACGGTACGGTGCAGCTTATTGTCTGCAAGTAGACAATGTTTCGACTTCTGTCACTTTATCCCTCAATAGCGGCCCGCCTCCGGCTTTGCACGGATTTTTCTGCAAATAACATAATACAGCCTTCCTCGTTTAACGTTTAACTCTTTCCATTAGTAAAAACAGCATGAAAATCCGTTCAGTAGTTTTTGAGATTCTCGCGAATATAGGTAAGTACATACATACATAATTATAGATAGACGCCAGCATCACCAATATTACAAAATGTACCACATTGCATAGTGACTATATTGTTACCTATCTGACTGTATTTTATTGTATTTGTATTTTGGACATTCATTCTGTATTTATTAATACATATGTTACTTATAGGAAACTATGATTGAATTAAACAAATAATTAAGTAAGATTAAATTAATAAGTAAGTAATAAGTAGATTTAGTAGGTAAATTAAGTTAAATGAGTTTGGGTAAACATTTACTCAATACTCAATTATAAATAAAATCAACAAACCATTTCAAAAAAACAGTAAAATTACGCCTTATTGAAAATACACAGCAATATTAAATAAAATGTTTTCTTTTATGAATTCAGCAGGCGTTAACATTTTTATTTAAGTTTATATTAAAAGCAAGTAGGTGGATGTTTCATTACAAAAATATATTGTGCACGTGCAATTCGCTTGATAGTTAATAAAAGACTTTACTGTGTGATAATAATTATGTCAAATAATAACTCTTTTATAGACACCTAGTGGTGTTGCACGCGTCTTCGTCCGTGTAACTTTATAAAATATAGCCTATGTTACTAGCTGATAATGTAGATTTCTATAGGTGAAAGAATTTTTAAAATTGGTCCAGTAGTTTTTGAGTTTATTCATTACAAACATACAAAATCTTCTCTCTTTATAATATTAGTATAGTAAGTATATAAGTATAGACTTTTAACATTATAAATGCGAAAGTATGTTTTGATGTATGGATGTTTGTAACTCTTTCACGCAAAAACTACTGAACCGATCACCATGAAATTTTGCGTACACGTTGTCTGGGACATCAGAAAGGACATAGGGTACCTTTCATCGTTCAACGCGGACGAAGTCGCGGGCACCAGCTTGTAATATATAAAATGGTGTCATTGTCGCCCTGGTTTCGCCACCGGGCCACCCGGTTATATTTCTCTCAGGTTATAATCGCGGGCACCAACTAGTTCTCTATAATTCAAAACGATAAAAGAGAATTCTTTTTCGTCGTCTCCTCGGCATGCTCTAACGGACAGACGATCTATGCGCAGGTGTGTTTGAAAGGTCAGTAGACATTTTCTCAATAAAATAGCTTAATCTATGATCTATTCTTCATATATCTTTTTATTTTAGTTAGTTATTTATTGATTTAACTTAATATTGAATGAAAAGATTAAAATAACACAGTCCTTATAGCTTATCCTTATATATTCGCTTATATTATTATATATTAACTTATCCTTATATATCTCCAAAACTACTAAACGGATTTTCATGCGTTTTTCACTAATGGAAATAACGTTAAACGAGGAAGTATAATTTGCAGAAAAAAAATTGCACCCACGTGAAGCCGGGAGTGGGTCGCTAGTGTTTCTATAAGCACGGCAGTAGGTAACTACAAGTATAAGTAGATAATGATTAGATTAGGTACAGTGGTACCTTTATGTTTATAAGCGATGAACGCCATCAAGTTGATCGTCAGTCTACCAGCCATAGGTACATAGGTACTTTCTAAAAAACAATAAAAATGTTTCAAAGTATTAGAAAATTTGCAATCTTTAAAATGGTAGGTACTTACATATTTTAAAATAGTATACGGTTCCTAAGTCACAAATAATATCGATGTTGAGACAGCAAATAAACATCGGCTCTGAAATATATAGCAGGTGAGATAGAAATATATTGCAACCAGTACAGTAAATGCAACTTTGAGAGCCGTAAATAATCGTTTTAAAGCTAAGTGTATTGCCTGTGTTTTCCACCGGAGGGATATTGAAGACACATTGCTCGTATTTTCTAATAATAATTGGATAGCTTTTGTTTGTTGGATTGGAATTTATTCTCGCCTTCTAAAGTGTACTAAAAATTTTATTGAACTTATTTATACTACAAATATGAAACTTTGTGTAGATGTAAGTTGTTTGGACGTTAATGCATGTATATTATCCTCAGTGACGCGTAAACCGCTAAATTTATACTTATAGTAGTGGCACATTGCGTTTTGGACGAAATTTGAAAAATAAAATAGATATAATAAAACATAAGATACATTTTTCCCGGTAATGTGTTCCCCTGCTACAATTAAAATATAATAGTACAAATTTAGTTCAGGAAGTAATTTTGTAGATGGCGCTAGCGGCGCCACATTTCAGAAAACTGTAACAGCTTAAGCGTTTTAATTCGATTGCGCTAGCGGAATCTTGAGCGAACAGTTTTTAATAAATTTAAGAACGGGCACACCAAAGAATACCGCATCTACATAAAAATAAACAATATAAAAATGTGCACGCGTTAACTCTCTGCTCAAGTGTGACAAATACGATCCAGATAGGTAAACCCACCCATGGAACCTAAATATTATTTAGGTCTATAGTAAATAAATGTTATATTTATTATTTATTAAGAATGTTGAAGATCGTTATTGCCTATATGATAAATTAATTAAATACCTATAATATTTTTCATATATTACGAAGGACAGCAGACGAGATGTCACCACCTTATGATAAGTGGTTCATACTCTGATTTTGTACTCCCTTTAAAATATTCGTGTCTGTATTTCAATTGCTTGAATAATTCACGAAAGAATCTTAGAGGAGTATAGAAACAGTAACTAAGTACCTACTCGAAATTCTTTGAGTTTCTCACTGAAGATGCCTTTAGAGTTTAGAGAACTGCTTTTCAAAAGAATATTTTATCTTTGAATGAAATCGCCGCGCATATACCTACTCGTATCCTGTGAGAAGAATTGATTTATTCGAACTCCTTGTATAATAGTCAGAGTAAGTACCTAAGTATAGAAGATTTCGATTCATGACTGGTCAGCTTACTTGCAAATATTGCCCTTGCATTAAATTATTAATACCTTCGTCCACATTAGTGCAAAATTAAAAATTCATTGAATATAATCTAGGTAAGAGTTATGAATAGGAATTAAATCAGAGAAACAAGGAACTAAAAAAAATATTTTAAACATGAAGTTATTGAGTAATTAAAAATTAAAAGCGTAACAAACAAACCCACTATCGCATTTATAATTTCACTTAGTTAAAAGTGTAATTGTGTGATTCTGATGTTTATTTTTATGTATGTTATGTAGCGATAGATCAAGTAAATGTACGAGTATCATATATTCAAACCACTCTACAGAGAAGAGTACTTTATTTAAGAAAAAAACATTCGTAAAAAGTATTCATTAATATTTTTATTAGGCACACATTGAATTTGCGGAGAATATATCCAGTTAAATATTATATATTTTATAGGCACTAAAAAAACAATCTCAATAAATATTGTATTCGACACAATTGCGCCAAATTTCCATCGATTCTCAACATGACCTCCCGTCGTTCACAATGGAATACAGTGAATGAGGGACGTCGTATTATATCTATACCACCCTAAGTATACTGCGAAACTCCAGGTAAGAATTCTTCACGAATTTCATCATTTAAAATACTCGTATTACATGAAAGTTGAATTATTTTAAACATAGAAACACTCGCGGCACGTGTCTGAAAACTATAGTGAAAACCTTCTTTCAAATTAATCGATTCTTTATAATATAACATTATAAAAGCTTACGGTTTAATAGTCGTCTCGCACAATTTGGGTTTTTTAGCGAGTTAGTTCTCACAGAGTAGGTATACCTATTCTCGTTTGGTAAAAATAAATATGCACCGTCAGATAAAAGCTCAACCAATAATTATAACTAAAATTATATCCCGACTTTCTATTGAGCCCAAACACGCTAAGTATAAATATGCTGTAAGGTGCTAGGCTATATACAGACTACTTGATGTTGCAGCATCAGGCCAGGGTTAATCGAACTTGTGGATGTAGTGAAATCCGTTCGTCAACTAGGAAATGGGCTGATGGTCTTCAAACGCCTGAACAGATTTTTTTAAATTATAGCTAAGAAGAATGATCCCGATCATGTCAGCTTTCAAACAAAAAAAATCGTTTAGGAACTACGATTCTACAGACAGACACACATACATAGCTGCACAGACACACACGTCAAAATTATAACACCCAGTTTTTACGTCGGGCTTCGGCGGTTATAAATTAATTACCTACCTATCTGCTTAATAATAATCAATTGTGCCGTTGACTCGTGAGGCTATCTATAATTAAATATGATATATATTTAATTATTAAATTATTTTGCAAAAATATTGAATGATTATTTATATTATCTAATATTTTTTTAAATAGAGTTGTTTTGTATGTGCCCATACGGTAAATGCGGAAATAGCCCTAATAAAATCGCAATAAAAATTTAAATGGATGTGACAATGACAGGGTCATTAACATGCTCGGGTGATGATGGCAAATGAGATAATGATGGAGCATTCGTCTTCATAAAGAGTAAAAGCTAAATATAAACGACATGACATCCACGTGCTTATAAAAATACATGTTTAGGGATGGCAATTAAAAAATATATATTTAATCCGCTTTAATGTCACACATTAAATCCGATCTCTTTATTTTTTGCTAAATTATGTTTTATTTTTAACAAAATATGTAGACGATGAGTTTGATATTTTTAAAAACAGAATATCGAGTAATTTATTAGAAGGTCAGAATATCGAGTATTCAAATCACAAAATATTTGATTACTTACTACCCGATAAATTTTTTGTCATAAAATATTGCTATAGAGGAGATATTATTACCAAAATGTAATTAAAGAGTACAATTCAAATATCGGATATCCCATTATGGGACTCGTGGAAGTAATAATTACGTTTGAGTGGAATGTCTCAAGGGTTACCTTTTTTTCTAAAAGCTCACAAGTGGGTGTAAAAATTCTTTGTTTACACTCTCGAGAGTTAAGAATGGCTCTTCTGCGAAATACGGAAGATCACGCTGAGACACTTCGACTTTATTGCAAGGACATTTTTTCTTTTCTTTTTTTAAGTTTTTTTTGGTTTGTTTTACAAAGAGAGGAAGTAACTTGGTTTAATATGTAGGTGTATGTACCTTAGTTTTATGTAATATTTTGTTTTACGTGCATTCTCCTATTGTTAGGATTTAAATTATATAGATACCTAATTCTAAAGCAGGATTTCACCTTTCACCTCAAAACTCTTAACTTTCTAAAGTTTTCATAATATAAATAGGTATATGAATTAAAGTTCGATATAAAAATCAACAATAAACGGGCTGCCCAAATGACTGCGAAACGCAGTGTGCCCAAATATACTTATATAGTTTTTGAGTATGCCCTACAGCCACTACTTTCCATAGCCAACATTGAAAAGTTCAATTCCAAAGTTGACCTTGCCGGAATCGAACCCTGAAATCCTAGAACAGTGCGTTAAATTTTATTGAATTTAAAATTTCGACTTATTAATTTTAAAATTAAATAATTAAATTAAAATTAAATATTATGGTTAGGTTAGCAAGCACTCGCCCAACGGGCTCCTAAATGTAGTTCATTTTTTGAACATTACAAAGGAACCTAACATTTTTCCAGAATAAAAAAATTTCGTATCCAGATAATAAACTATCTGTGTGCCAAAAATTTGTTTGCCTTACTTTGGAAGAACTAAGGCGGATAGTGTCACTTGAGATAATTAAAACATGGACTGGGCTACGTACTTGGCAAACAAAGTTATTTAAAAGTGAATGAAAGGGTATTTTTTATCCCACTTGTTGGCGTACACGTGCTGGATTTTTTTACAGCCGACACTCCCTAATGAACCGTATGTTCAGATGCGGCCGCGGGGACCTACTCAGGATATCCTGTTTGGAAGAACAACCCCACACACCACATTAAACAACTTCACGTAGGTACCTAATATTTTAAATATAAATTATACCTACACCGTTCGCAATAAAGTTGAAAATTAGAAGTAAATAAAAAAAATGTAGAAATGGCTTAAGAATGTTCGGTAATAAAGAGCAAAAACCTAAATTCTTATTATATCCTCTTGTTTCCAAGGCTTGTTAAGAACAATATTATATGCACGTTCTTTATATTGCTCACATCTATTGTTATACATTATACACAGAATGTACACAGACGAATAGAACAAAGTTAGTTAAAATTATGGTTTTAGATAAATAAAAAAAAAACAACTTATTCCTGATTCTGATTTGTTCATAATTCACCACACGATTGGATGAATTAGATTAAATGGATTGATGAATTGCGATTGGATCAATTTAAATAAATAAATCGCCATGATTTTAATGTATGTATGTTATATTTTCTTGTGTAATAAATTCACACGAAGTATATTATAATTATTATAATGTAAATTGAATGATGGTAAAATGGGAAATTCTAACTCAGAGTAAGTAGGTAGGAATAAGTGTAGATACCCTATAGGTAAATACATAAACTACGTAAATTATTATATTAAAATTTATTAAATAGTTACCTACTATTATATTATTTTGTTGTAGGCAAGCATTGATCAACATAATACTTAATTTCAAAATTCGTTATTAAAATTTATAAACTGTGACACTGGCAAAGTTTGCAAATGTGTGCTTTTTATAGATAAGATTTTTATGTGCGATTTTAAGGCTGAAGATTTTGTGGGGAAACCTAAAAATCTAAACCTAAAAACAGTGTAGGTATGTATAGGTATGTATGTATTAATCCGTCTTAATAAAGTTAGTTATACCTACTGTGTTTCTCAATAAATGCTAACAGCAAATTTGATAAAAGTCGTTACCATCCCCCACGGCGTAACAAAGCAAAAAGCATTGTATTATAAAAACCCGGGCCATTCAAAGTTCGATCCATTGTTGAATGTTGATTATAATAATATACTCTGTGTTCATTCATATCGATGAATGAAATGCAACCGCCGTTGGTATACCTATGACGTCCAAGTTAGTTCAATATTGCCATTTCGTTCGTTTATATTCGATCGTTCGTTCATCAGTCAACGTTGCGCTGTCGAGGAAGGAGTATGTCGCGCATGCGTAAAATCTTAACCTAACTCCAATCGAGCTGTCAATTTTCGTTTTAGTAAACAAGTGAAATACTGTGCCAAAGTAAACATTTGCATTTTTATATTAAACACTTTAAGGATTTTTTCCAGTTAATTAGTGATTTAGTGATAAAAAAACAACGATTTGACCGGTAAGTACGCGCATACATCTTTTTGTTTATTCGCCGGCTGATTTTTTACTAATAAGCATATTTGTAAATATTTTGTTATTTAATTTTTAAAGAATTGTGTTCATGTTTTAGTTCGAATACACAGAGGTTTAAGTCTTAATTTAATTTATATGAATTAATTACCCAAGAAAATATATGTAAATTTAAATATTTTTAAATTACTTTTATTTGGGTTAAAAATAAATAAATCGAGTAGGTATGTAGGTAAATCGAGTATTAATATTACTTTAACCAAGAAAACTGGACATATTTATACAGTCAATATATTTAGAAAACCCCAATTTTATAATTAGTTATGAATTTTGAAAATAAATATTATTATTTTATTTTTAAAATAAGGGGTTTAAATTTCCCCAGCACTTGGTCATCCAGATTTAATAAATTAAAAATCGCTTTAAATTATAGAATATATTTTAGAGGAATTTTTAATTTGTCTGGATTTCTGGGACACCTAGATTTAAAAAGACCTAAAAGGTATACCTAATTGGTATGTGTTACCCTTATGTATAAAACATTCTTAGTTTAAAACAATTACTGTAAAACTATGCTGCTTTGGCTTGAAAGAGTAAAAAACGTCCTCACAAAATTTTTCAACATTAGTAGGATCCATAATACAATTATGAGAAATTATTTGAACAAAATTACATTGACGTGTGTTATTTCATATTTGACCGAATGAAGTTTCTTAATAACTTACTTTAAACATATTATTCAATTACTTCGTACTTCGTATAAGGTTGTTTTTCGTCGTGTATTTAAACTAACACATGAACAATAAACGTTGCACCTTGTATTGCACTCAGCTGCTTACGTCTCTTGCATCTGCTAACCTATTAAGAACTTTTTTTCGCAAAACAGTTCGGGATTCCCGTCATTGGTTCTCCGTTATTGTATGAAAAATGCAATTTCTCTTTATAATATTAATAGGTATAGATTAGGTACGATTTTTTCTATCAATACATTTAAGGGGAGACTCTATCTCCAATAAAAATTTAAGGATATTTTTTAAAAATTTGTTTTTTATTTTTAATAAACTTTATTTAAATCGTGATATTTCAAAAGTAAATATCTTGATAGAACTAAAAGTAGGTATTTAGTTTTTCTTGTATTTCCTGTTCCTTTTTTTTATGATAAACGTCGTCAGGCGGACTGGCAATTCACTTGGTGGTAAGTTGCACGGAAGAGCAGAATAGTCTCTGGAACGTAATATCTACTTGCATTACTTGCATCTATTGCACATCGAAATATGACTATAAGAGTGCTCTGCCGCCAGTCCATTTTTTCTATTTTTTACTCAAAATCCCGATGTGCCTTGCCAGTACTTATCTCATTTCATGATTATCTTCGTCAGTTCATATGTCAAAATCAACATCTTCGTGATTAAGCAACATTCTCTTTTTAGTTACGTATTTTCATATGAGTAATATTTTAAGAATTCGCTCAATAAACTAAATACGTGCATGCTCTTAACGAAATAGCTGTCATTAGCTCATTCATTACGTATAAGCAAATCCCACCAACAATACCTAACAAGACTAGTTACACGAGAGCCGGTCGTCGAACTCGGAACTCTGCCTAAAGATAGCAATGCTTGTTTGTTGGTTGTATAATAAAGTGCAGATGGGTGTGTGAATACTAGAACAGTACAACTACATTATTGCCAGGTTAATAAAGGGGAATTTCTGAAAACTTATAATCCTTTTTTATACTAGACATATTTATTTTCTAAACAATCTTTTGTCTCCCAAGCCAAACTACTCACTTAAAATATGAATATTAAAAATTTAATTTTTTCGTGTTAACAGAGCATACGAATTAGTGTAAAAGAGGAAAAAATTGCTCGTGACAGAAATTTCGAGCCGTACATTAAGACAAGAACTAACCTCAGCCTACCAATAGACAAGAACTACAATTTTTACCAAAATGAGTGCAAACTGATGTTGTGTATGGAATTATCATTTCATTGGGCCCACATGACTTCCATAGATGGATAGGTTTGATAGTCACAATAGGAAAGTCACCGAGTCACGTTTTCTTAGTCTGAAAGACATGCCTGCATACTTCGCACAAATATATACCTATCTTATTCGATAGTCAACAGTAGACAGCATAAACTCAAAATTTAATTAGAAGAAATCAAATAGGCAATATATTTTTATTCTTTCATTTAAATAATGATCGGGATTGCAACAATATACAGATTAATGAAAGTTATTGCACATTTAGTAGGTATATTTATTATTTGAAAAACAACTTGTATACCACGAGTATACCTTTCTCGTGCATTATCGCAATCAGTTTTACATGTCTAAATTTATCAGCGCAACTTATTAACAAAAAGGGTGACCACAATATCAAGCTACTTGTAAATTTTTAATATGTTTTATTGAGCGAAGGCTAACATTAGCACTGCAATTATCATACACACTTCGTTTGGCTAAATCTCTATTATGCTTCACACTAAAAAAAGTTAACTACAAAATTGAGTCAGTTGCATTTTTGGCTCAAATTTCGTATTCGTAGTGTCAGTTTGAATATTATATCTATCTTTACATGAAACATTATCACACCTTTACATAAAACGACATAACGACATATACTTACGTTTAGCACATTGTAGTTTAATTTATTAATTTATTTTTAATATTTATTTCCTAATAAGATACTTAGTAACTGTCGCAGCTGACACAACTTTTTGCATCACTTTAATAAAAGTTTCTTCGTGCTGGACCTACTTGTAGTAAAAAGATATTATATTTGTCGGCCAACACTGATAAAACTAGTTTGCAAGCTGACAGCAAGGAAAATACAATTATAGAGTATTTCCACACAAAACTTTTCAAACAAGTGAACAGGCCTTGTAACTCGCCGCTCCATCCAGATAAACTAAACACTTACTTCCTCAGTCTGTTATGACAACAATTAAGGCTTTTAGTTGGATTGAATTGTTGTGAATATAAATACTATTTGTGTAAATAATTTTATGAACAGAATTATGATAAAATCAATAAAATATGTATAATATAAACCTATAATTAAAATTATATATGCATAAATAACAATGATATGTTATTTTGTATGTGATAATAAACTATATGATATTACTGTAAAGTTCTTTCAAAATTCGTTAAGTAGCTAGTTTTAGTATGAAAGAATATCAAACATCCGTACTCTCAAACTTTCATATTTATAATATTAGTAAAGGAGGTGTACTTTAAATATGACTAATAGTGAAGATGACGAATAGCGAATGTGGTAAAATGCGAAATAGACGAAATGGCGTCAAACTCATTTAATTAAACAAAGGAAGTTCAAGTTTTCTATGTTGAAAATGGAAAATATATTTTCTAACGCTTTTTGCGAGTAGGCATCGCATTTTGGTGATTCGAGATTCGAACCATTTGGTTGTGGAAACGCCCAAATGTATGTCCAGCTAATTCTGTGAATTATTTAGAATTATTTGAGCATTGCATTCTTGCATACAAACATTGCATTATTGGTTACAAATAATTCTAAAATTAAAAATGATGGTAAAACATAGTCACCTCAGTGCCAGTGGCGTTGACTCTTGAGTCGCCGCGGCCTCGACCCCTACCGAGTCTCAATAACGCTATTTTTTTAGTTGCCATTGCATACCTAAACCGTATGTGACTCACAATTACCGCGGTACTCTATATGCAAGAGAAATCGGCACGCAACGGATTGGAAAATACGTTAGTGTATGGATATCTCCCGTGGGGTCGTTATTACATTAATGTATTTATGTCAAACTAGCGACCCGTCCCCGAACTCGAACAGTTGATATTTTCTAAAATCTTTTCTCAGCAGATGCTTACGTGTTCCAAATTTCAGCTTTCTAGACTTTTTGTTTTAGTTTTGGCTGTGCGTTGATAGTCAGGACAAATGATTTTATGAATGAAACAGCTTCAAAGACAAGAAGACTATATTGCTTTTTTTTTTCAATAAGGCTGTAAAGTGCATCCTTTTAGGATTACAATACAGTCGTAAGAGCAATTTTAACTAATTATCACTAAACCTAAATTATTAAATTAATTAATAACTAAATATAATAAATGTTCATTATAATATATTACTAAGGGGATGATTTTCAAAGATATATTATTTGGATGGGGATGATACTTTGTTATTTTGGTCTTTATAAGTAGCAGTAACTTCTCTACATGTCACTAAATTGTTACAAAACTAGGTATATTACTTAATTAAAAAAGTTTTGTTCTTTTCAATCGTCTATAACTATATTTGCGTTATTGAGAAGATACACAATATCTATATTATTGTCTAAACATTCACAATATCTATATTATTGTGAAATAGGTAATATTATTTTGGAATGTTACTTTGGAAAAAAATGTTTCATTTAAAATTGTTTACACAAAAAAAAATGCCATGAAATAATATTGTAATGAAGGATGTTTATTTTTATTTTTACACATCAATGGGGCGATCGAACGATATTTTTTCTTACCTAATTTTTGGACACGACGACTATCAATACTTACTTGTTGTTGGCCTACATTCTTAACTTCAAATTGTTTTATTTAAGATTTAAAAAAGTAGTATTTTATCATCACGTAAAAATAAGAAGTACGAGTACTAACGCGCACTACCTATTTGTTTATTTTTAAATTATGTTCTACCAGAAAACATTCAGCTGGTTTCAAAGGGTTCGTTTTGAACCATTATATATTTCCGTTTCTACTGTAAACAGTTTACATGAAGCCCTCCTAAACATAAATAAATTGAATTATATGAATATTTGAATATTTGACTTGAATATATATTTTTATTTTTCATCTTCTTCTTGGTAAAAGTGAGCTTTAGAATCCATCTCGTAGTGTACGCAATGGGTAAAACAAATTAATAAAGAACATATCTATAATTATCTTAACCAGGAAACATCTATAAAATAGTTAAAGTTTTGAATTACTTTGAATTCGTCAATTGCGAATTATTTGAGAATTGATAACACACCATTAGCTAAATCAATCTATATTTGTCTTTCTGCGTACAGAAAATAAGAATAAATACACAGATATCAATATACTATACACACGTTTCTAAAACAATATCATTACGATAATAATTGCATACTTAGTTAGGATTTATATTACCATTTATACAATCATAAAATAATAATTAAAAAGAACGTTTAAACGAATGTAAAAATATTATTGAAAATTAGGTATGCCAAAAGAGTATTGTGATAATACGTAATACCTATGTGTTGTCATTTCTATTAAAGCTTAAATTAATATACATAAGTCTACAAAAGCTTATAATAGTGACAATAACAGTAATACGCTTAAATAAACAAGAGAATAATATACAAAGAAGAAATTATCTAAAAGAAATAAATAATTTGCCAAAAAATTTATTTTCGTGAATGCATTTTTAAAGTTTTGCAAGATGCTTGTTCGAAATTACATTATTTCAAAAATATACAGAATGTGGTTCAAGCGATCAAACAGAAAATTTCCCAGACTACCCGTTTAGGAGTCGTGGGAGAGATCGAGGTGCTAATGCTAACAAGGATCTACGAGTCCACAGAAGGTCTTTAACCAAACAATTTATCATTTTGCCTTCGTCGAGAATGAGACTCGCCTCCAGTGTACTAACCAGAAATGTAACTTGTAGGGATAACATAACGTTTTTGTTCAATGTAAAAGTTTTATTGAATATGAAATATTTACACCTTACCTTAGAATACCTGTCGTATAGCTAACGTAGCTGACGAGCTTCACCCCGAATGAAGCTACATAATTTAATTTGAGGAGTAATCGTTTGAATAAAAAGTTTATTTAAGCAGGTAATGATTTCAAATATAATGTCAGATAATGTAATTTATTTTATTTTATACATTTCAGTATTACGTTTTAGTTTTGTTTATTGTTAGTGATTGTAATTAATATGCTAGGGATCACTGTGTTACAAAATTAAAAGAATAATTAACTTTCACCTTAAAACGATACAAGATGTAGACGTTTTAAAATAACCGTAAATGTCTCGTTTTTCTGTGTCACGGCCATCTATTTCAAGAACCCTCACGAACTTGGGAATGATCATTAGAAGTTTGCATAAAACTGAAAGGGCGAAACTCTCATTGGAATCCAAAAAGAAATGGCTTCGTTAGAACTGACGACGCAAAATGAACGCAGGCACGCTTATTGAGAAATTTCAAGAAAGTCATCAACATAGTATAGGTACTTATTCCGTGATCTGGACACGTCTCTGGAAAGTTTGCATTTAGAATCATTTGTTTCGAGTTCATTTATTGAAAGACTTTTGTTTAAAGTGAAAGTTATTGGCGATTCAGAAGAGTCAGAAACTAAATACAAACAACTGAGAAAAACGAAAGAGAAACTGTTTGTCGGATTGTCTTCAGATCTTCTCTTAACACTAGCTCTAAAAGCATTAATAAATTATCAAGTACATAATGAACAAACATTACTCTCAGACGTTGCTGATGTGACTCATCTGTTTATTTCATAACATCTGAGACTACAGACATGTCGTGACCCGTTCATACATGTCATGAACTTGACTTGTTCACAATCATTAGTTTTGTCAGAGGTTACTTCTATAAAATTGTATGAACTAAATTAATTAACTTAAATTAGTATTGTTAAGACTTTGTATTCAGTTCACGAGGATGTAGTATTTAATGCGTGTGAAATATTTAATCTAAAAAGGTTCAACGTTTGAATGACGTAATATAGCATCTGACCTTTGAAGATGCTTTTCGGAAATTTATAGGTACTTATTACTGCGTTTCGCAGTCGCAGAGCCCATTACCCTATCCCTTTCTATTCCCTTATCCTTAATCCTAGTATGGTATGCATCGCACTTGCAATACCTGTGGCGCTGATTGTGTTATAGGCGACAGTAGCCACCTACCATCAAGACAAGTGGTCCTTCGGCCTGTCTGTCGACCTTGATATAAAAAAAAATTGAAAATCAAAATACAAATAAGGGCCGAACTCTCCAATCCCTTATAGCCGAAATAGTGAAATCCTACGGAGTTGTTTTTTCGTGTTAGTTTTTTAATCTTAACAGGATGTGGCTTATTAACAGGTTAGTTTGCTTTATCTGCATGACTGGACGACTTTGAATCATCAGCGACTATACATTCATTACGAATACATAGCGTTTCCTTACGAGGAAACAGTTTCATTGTTTCACCAAAATTATTGTTGGTTTTTGTGAAGGTTTTAGAAAAAAGCATGAAAAAGTGTCTTTGCCTATTATTTACCTAAATTATTTTTGAGAAAATTTAGTGTAACACGTATAAAGCTACAAATAAATAACCTCAATAGAGAGACTATTAAATATAGATTAAATAAAGAGACTATTGAGGTTATTTATTTGTAGCTTCCCTTAAAAATCAATGCAGAAATAGCTACATTAAATTTTAAATTTTCTAAAAAGTTATCAATTATGAAATACTGAAATAATAAAATAAAAAATATATAAATTTTCGTATAAAATTTTTTAGTGCCTATAGTAGTTATGGACCCATATCTAATTTGTTTTTAAAAAATTTTTTTGTTTAGAAGCCAAACTAAATAATAATATTATTTTAACACTTGATAAAATTAAATCTTTAAAGCTTTAATATATTGAATGGGATTACTTTTGCGATTTTTTTTCTATCCAGCGAAAAAATTAATAACAATGTTTACTTAACTGGATTTCCAAAGTGGATTAGAAATGTTTCATTTTTGTTGAATATTTTTCACAAACATATTAAAAAGCTTGTTTTTGCAGCTTCTTGCGGGTCCTGTAAACTCGTTTTCAATTCTAGTTTTTTATTCACTCAGATCTTTTATAGTGGCCGGTGTCAGTACTGTAAATAATAATAACAGTGTCAACGAGACAGCATTAAGTATGGATTACTCTACTCATAATGACCCCTTGTGGCTGAACAGCGGATATCCTCCACATATGTTTTAGAGGAAACAAAATGAAGGGCACGTTTTATATCGAATGGCTACCGTTTACCGGTTTTTGCCCAAGAGGCACATTCGCGTGCCGAAAATTACTCACAGTAAAAAGGTAATGTTAACAGCACAAAATATATCGCAATTTAGCTACAAGTTCGCGTGTACTGACTTCTTAAGGAGTTTTAATATTTAAATTGCTCGAAGCTAAGTAACTTAAGTAGCTTATATATTTTTCGGCGTAGGGCGAAGTTTTATTTGGATTTGAAGTTCACTTTTCTGGTTTGCATTTTCTACGCTTCTATGGATCAGCATAATTGAATAACTTATTATTTAGTATGGATTGCAAACTGTCGATTTTATTAATAAACTAGCGTCTTACTTCATCCGCAGTTGCAAAATATGACTAAAATGGTATGTACGTACATGCTGTAGTTAAAATATCCCTTCCATTCGTTGTGTTAGATCATATACATATTGCTAACATGAGAAAACATGTGCCTTATTTGGAAAATAATTATAACTCTTACAATAATTATTATTATAACATTATTGTTATTTATTACTTGTCTGGCAATGGCATGACAAATCCTGGGCACTAAATTATAGATAATGTAACCACGAATATAAAATTAAACTTAATAATGTAATAGGTTTAAAGTTACATAAAATTGACAGCTGATATTAAAATCAATACTCTTTAATTATTTCATCCTCTTTTCTCAAATAAACTAAAACATATCCGATTGCCTCATTGAATTTTGCCTCCTGGCAAGTTAACCACTGTTCAAATCATTGTTGATGATGAATGATTGCTCAGATTTTATTTAATGATGGTCTCGAACGCCGGCTTCCATCTGACAAGACGAAACGACTGCTTGAAATGGTTCCAAGATAAAGTTTTTTTACTCTGCTCCGCGCCTCGCGTTATACTATCTAATAAAATGTATAATCTGTTTTAACTTTAATAAATAATTGATGTTTTTGAAGTTTTTGATATGTTTCTTTTCTCGTCAATTAGACCTGTGTTCGTCTATCATCTATTAACATATATGAATTAGAATAATATACTAGCATGAAACTAGCGAATGTTTTAGAAGAATCATTTACTTTTAAAGCACTTTTAGAGCACTTTGCTGAATTTATTATAATTATATAATAAATTTAGCAAAGTGCTTTTGAATCATTAAATATTTTAATTATCAGATAAAATTACAGTCTACTTGTTTATTGTTTTTAAAAATATAGCTATTAGTTTATTATGAATTCCAAAATTATAAATTTTAAATTTGTGGAGCATGTTTTAATGTGATTATTTCCAACATAGTAACATAGTGATTTGTATAATAATAATAATAAAAACTAACAATGTAATGAAATGAAATAATGTTTAAGACAGAGTTTAAAAAGTAATATAAGAAATTCAACTATGAAACTTTTCCTATAGCAATTAGGTAGGTACTTCGCAGTCGTCCACTTTTAAAACGGAAAGTAACACCAAATTTAATGAAAATGGTTTCAATGGTTTATTTAGATATTTACTTTTGCTGTATATTATAAGGCATGCAATATTCTAATAGTGAAATTATTTCATCAAGAATATTCAAACTGTGAATTACGAGTATTTCACAAAAATTAACACCTTACAAAACTAAGTTGCCAAACAAAACAGATTTTCACACGGCGTGCACCTGGTGTGAGGTGATGTGTTTTGAATCTTTATTAATTCTTGGAATGCTTTGATTTGTAACGAATTTTTTAGTGTTGTTTCACAGAATAATGATTACGTATTCTACTCTGAGGTTGAATTTGCACAACAAAACTATAACATCGTCATACAAAATTGGAAGAATGTTTTTAGGCACCCTTACCGCCTTAACACATTTAATTAGGAATAACTAGTGACCTTCTCCCGACTTCACACGGATGCATTGTTTTTTGATGCCGCAATCGCAAGTTGATTGCCGACAGAATCACCGCCGTGAAATAACCGCACTTCTGTTTTCGTATTTCGGGTTGTGATTAAGAAATTTCAGCCTTAAGGCTGAATTTAGGGGATAACCTGTTCTCACCTTGTCTCTTATCCTGTTAGGATTGGCATCGTACTTAAATTCCCTTGATTTTGCTTGTGTTTATATCAACCACATTATAATCATGTGGACCTTTTTTTAATGTTCGGCACGTAGGATGCTACCTGCCAAATATTAAACTTTGTTACAAAATATCAGGTTTTCTTTATACATATATGTATAAATTACATATATTACTGTAAAGGTTCATCAAAAATTCGTTTAGTACTTTTTGCATAAACATTACCAAACATCCCTTATTACTTAAACAAGAACATAAGGAAATATTTCTTTTTTTTTTTCTATTTTTATTAAAAATCCACTGATCGTTGATCGATTCCCAGACAGGAACTATTAAGTATAGCGTTCCAAGTTTTGGAACGCGATAGGACGTGGGCGCATGAATGGTGCGCAGGAGTTGTTGATATGTCACTAAACTGGTTGTGATGTAACATTACGTTAAGATGAAGGGAACGACACAGCTTTTATGGTAGCGACTTGCCTTTAAATCCATTCATTACGAGCAAGCATTACGAGTAATGTTACGCTTAATTATTATTCTATGATAATTAAATTTGAATTTGGAACATTCAAATTTCAGATTTAATCTTCCTTTGTTTATTGTAAGCTATGTCTTCACACTAAGCGTTAATTTTGTAATTACAATAAATTAAATCTTCTAGTGCCTTCCTAAATTATGTTTTTCTGTGTATCAAGATCAAGTTTTTTTTATTATCATCCTTATCCTAATACATAGTATAAAACAAAGTAGCTTTCCACGTCTGTCTTTTTGTATATCGGTTTACTCCTAAACCACGCAACGGATTTTGATGCGGTCTTCACTAATAAAAAGAGCGATAAACGAGGAAGGTTTTTGTATATAATAAAAAAATGCATCTGTGCAAAGCCGGCGGCTGGTCTGTGAGTTTGCGTACGCTGATCTTAGAAATGGCTTAACCTATTTGAATGCGGTTTTCACTCGTGTATTGTAGCAAGCATCCCGTAAAATTTAGTGTTTGTTTCATTCCAATCGGTTTACAAACAAAAAAGTTACGAGCTATTCCGAAAACATGCGTACGAATTCGCGGGCAAAGCCAGTATAAATAATCATACTCAAACAGAATAGACATATTATTTTCTAGATTTTCTAATATTGGGAATGACTCCCATAAATACTAATTTACGTGGTCCGATATAATGAAAACACTAAATAGAGTTATTTAAAATATTGTAAGGCATTCTATGTGAATGTCGCTCTTTGAATGCTAATTTTCAATTGTTTAAAGTAGATGAGACCAACAATCACGTTTCGTTCAAATGTCCTTCCAGAATTCAAATCCATACAAGTCATTGTACAAGCTGCCATTCACCCGTTCTCTTCAAAAACTAGCAACACTACTGACAGGTGTGTTCCCGTCGTGCCCCTTTTTTCAACGTCCGTTCCTGAGTTCACCTTTTAAGTTTCAACGACTTAACAACTCATAAAATCTGCACTGAAATTTTAACTCTGTTCTCAACGTCATAAAGGCTGTTTCAATTGTACTACAATATTGAACGTTACGAGAGTAACAATGAATGGATCGTTTCCCTTACAATGTGTTGCAACCGTTTAAAAATCTGCTGCTAAAGAAATTTGAGCTTTAAATGAGAGATTTTCGGAATTAAAATTATTTGGCACTTTCAAATTGTTCATATGTGGACCACTTTTAATATATTTTTTTTTTTTTTTGAGGCAAGATTCAAGGTCTGGCTTCTTTTGGTGTGAATTTTAGTATGAATTTGACCTTATTACACCTTAGAAATCTTAGAATAATTATAATTTTCTCATTTAAGGTAACTGTTCAAGTATTAAGTATTAGTAATTGTGAGAGCATTCCATTGAAACAATGTTGACTGTCAATTAATCTGATCATGAAAGTTCTATGTGTTTGCATTCTGCGAAATCTGATAACAATAATGTATTCAATACTTTCTCACGCTTCATCTGATAATTTTCACACATGAAATCTCACGTTTTCTTATTTAAAAGAAGTAGCTTCTTTCTTGTGAATATTTGTTCTTTATAATTGAAACATTATAATCCTGAACATGTGTAGAATGATGGTAGAATGTGAACTTCATACTAATATTTTAGAAATAATCCGAGACTTTGTTGCAAGAAAACTGAGTTAGTTTGCTTTGTTAAAACAAACTATAATTTGGTAATAAGTTTTGGATATAAAATTTGAAATTATTTTATTGCTTAACATTATTTAACTAAAGTAGGTCTTGTTTTCTGTAAATACTTTACAGAAAACAAGTATTCACTACATATTTAATAATTGTACACTTTTGGTTTTAAAATTCGGGCTGTATTGCTTCACTTAATACCTGACCACTTACTTGGTAATTTTATAAGATATTTTTTTGTTACTAGAGGTCATATTATAGACATCATAAAGCAAAATAAAATAAAACGTATTTATAGAATTGGTTGATACTTAATCATCAATTTAGTTTTATATATAATAAATTAACATACGTATAAAGAAAAAATCAATTTAGTTATATATAATATTTGTTAATACCAAAACGAAACCACACGGCTTTCCAATAAAAATATGACTTGTAAGGTGTTGATGTTCTGTATGTAAGTGTGCAAAAATTTATGGCGTCATATTCCGCTGCGAATAGTTTTGTATCGTATTTCCAATCCAAGGTTGAAATATTTATGTTATCGACTAACAATTTGGATACCAAGCATTTTTGTTTTACTAGCAAATCGTGTATTTGTACTTCATGTTAGTTCTTGTCTATTTAATATTGTTCATCTTCAAATACATCTGACTTTACTGCTCTTTTAACATTTGATTCAACATCACCTTCAAGTTGCTTTGCGGACAAATGGACGCCAATTGTTTACGCTTTCTATACACATTTCTTTATATTTTACCGGAACTGTCTCTCTCGGTGGTCGGTCATCCTTTCGTTTCATTATTGATTGACATCAAAAGATTGACAAGTCTCTTCAGTTCAGTTAGTTGCCTGAACGGTGCTAATTGTAAGGATGAAGGAAACCATTATATGTTTCTATAGCGCAGTTCTTAACGTCATTAAAATTATTATTTTAATTTTAAAATTATTATCTTACAGTTTGCATTATGTAAATCCCATTATTATTAATTGACTTCCATTATTATATGTAGTATGGTGCAATTAGACCCAGACCTCAACATCCAAAGTAAAAGTATCATTCCAGCTCCAAATTGTTCTATACAGTCCACATATTGTTTGTTAAAAAGTTACACCATTTTTAGCGTCAATTTAGCGGGAGTTAGATTTTATCAGTTTTTCTGAAATATTTCGAAATATGCGGAAAAGTGCCAAGGACAAAAATAATCTATATTGAATTGCGATCATAAATGGTCAATAGCATAATCTCGCTATAGTGAACGGTTCCAGAGTTACGGAGGGTGTAAAGTAGCAATTGTTCGTTTTTTTTTTTTAGAAAAATAGGACATTATCACAAGGATATGAGGGCATTCTCACAAAAGCCAAAATGAGGGGGAGACGGCCTCAAAAGCCAAAATAATAATAATTATTATTGTTATTATTATTGATTGTATTCCTATTTTTTTTACTGATTCATGTCTTTCTTATACTTTACAAAAGTCCTAAAATTCGTCAGGCTACATTTTATAAAAAATCTGATTTCCTTACTCTTACTTATTTACTTCATAATAAGAGAACTATTGGCCTTACACAGTTTTGGAGCTGGAATGATACTTTTATTTTGGATGTTGAGGTTAGGCCGTTTTTTGGGCTAATTGCACCATACTATTAATTGACTTGACAGGGTTACAAGTTGCCTGACCGATTCTGTTTATAAGGTTATCCTTATAAACAGAATCGGTCAGGCAACTTCGGTCAGCAACGTCGGTCGGGAATGAGATATACCTAAAGACCATCCATTATTTGCATTTAAATCATGCATGGCAATGTTACAGAAAAGACACAAGCAAATTAAAGACACAGTAAAAGCTGTCGAGATTTTATTTGGCGAAACATAAGGAATCATTGTAACTCCCTAGGGAAAGACCCCGGTAAATGGAAGGAGACGGGATTGGAATTTTAGATTAGGTAAATAAGAATGCCGTACAATCGCAATTTGGCTCTTTCCGTCTAACGAGACTCCCTTTGGGTAAAGTAATTTTTTTGTTTCGTTATGAATTTATTTTAATTTCGTTTTTAAATTCCTTTTGGTCCTAATGACGTTTCTGTAATTAAGTTCGAAATCGCATTACGATTCTGTCGTTCGTTTATCTCATTCGAGAATACCTCTAAACTAATTGGAATTGAATCCAGTTTGTTTTTTCATGAAGTTTATCGAGGCGAATGTTAAACATCAGGTAGTACCTGACGATTGCCTCTTCCAATTTTCTTTCTAGTGATAAGTTATTTACGGTACCGAATCGAATTGAAAATAAGGTCAAACAAGAGAGGCGTGCCCCGAATAGTTTTAATTACGAAATCTTAGCGACTGTTTTGTTACGGAGCCTTCGTTCCGGTCATTAGATTTGCGCCCGTGAAGAATGCGACGATTAATCGCCCGCGTGCGACTAAGCAGCTGAATGAATCCTGTATTTTATTTGCATATATTTTATTGCGATTGATATCAATGTTGTAATCAGCTGCTAATCTTGCAACTGTAATAATTGTTCGCATTTTAATTTTAATGTAACGAATCTTTAGAGGGTTCCAATGTTGGATAAGATTGATTTGACTAAACAATATTTCTTCGGCGCCCGAGCGCACTAGACAGATCCACGTGGTTTTGTGAGAGCGTCATAATTCGGCGTGTTAGATTGATTCTGTTGGTACTCGTATGTGTTGAGTTTGTTATGTATCTGTTAATTTACGGTTAGAATAAAAGTTCCTGTTAATCGGAGAAAGCATACCAAGATAGTGATGTTGATGTTTTTGTTCGTACCAGTTGGCTCATGCTCAGTGACTGTCGGAATGTTCACGGTCCGGAGCGTCTTTCGTAACAGTCTTCTTGATCGTACCTCAGTAATGAAGGTAACAGTAGCACTTCTCTTACAATAGCTAAAGCTGCGTGAAACACACGATATTCATGCGATGTTAGTCTACAGCCACATGAGTTGTTCCAGTTTGGCTGTTTAAATAAGGTAGGTAATGTAAACTATTAATATTTTTTATAAATATAAATACACAAGTATCTATACGCAAAACTTTTTGTGAAATAACTAACTTGTTATAAATTTTAAAGAAATTTAGAAACTTGTCTTTCTTTAATTAGCTAGCTCTTCGTCATTTCTTATTATAAACTTCGGGATTACGGGACTTTGAGATTTCCTTATTTGCCCATGAATCTAAAGTAGATCTAAAGTTTTGTTTACAATTAAGTATACTATTTATGTTGTTTGTATAATTTAATATTTTCTAGTGAAGAGGACGTAAATTCTTGCGGATGGAAAGTCATATTTAGCAAAATAACTAATAATTTAACTATAGGTGCTTTTAATCGTCGATAATAGAAATTGTCTACTATATATTTTGGATATTGTGTTCGGTCCGTGGCTGTAGCTAGTGCGAATGTTTTTGTGTGAATATGGTTTAATGGATTTGTGTCGGTCGGCGCGTCGACGACGACCGTTCGAATCCGATAGATTGGTTCGTGCTATTTTACGTTTTGTGATGAATCGATTGTCTTTACATCGAATCATGTTTCAGTTACTCAATTCTCCTTAGATATGAATACTTAATATTTATAATTATACTTACATACTTTAGATTCATGAATCAATAACATATCTATTTACTAATAAATAAAATTATCTGTTTGTAATGTAAAATTAACCGCTTTTTACTAATTGTATAATATATCAAAGTATATACGATACTTAAATAAAAAAAACAACGTTGTCTGTCTGTTTGTTCCGGCTAATCTCCTAAACGGCTGGACCGGTTTTGACGGGACTTACACAGGCAGATAGATAATGTTATAAGCAGTAACTTAGGCTACTTTTATTTCACAGATTTCTAACAATCCGTATTGTTGTAACCGATAACAAAATGTTTTAAATAAAACTTAAATCTAATCAATTACTCGCATCAAAAGAACAAATTTGCAATTTGAGACAACTTATGGAATCCCGATCCATGACGGCACAGGTGTAATTTGACACGAATTTGTTATTGAATATTCAACCTTACTATTATGTGATAAGATTCAATCAAAAATTGTCAAGTTTGACAGGACATTGCTCTTTTCTGTTACGCTCGTGTCTGCGCCTGTTTCGCGCCCGTGACTTTTAAATTAAAATTGTCCTGAATACTACATATTATGTTGTCACGACGTTTTACGTTATTATTATTACTAGGTAATAATACCCAGTAATAATAATAAATCTGCTGAAATATTGTTGTGATTGTTTTACTATTGATTGCAAATCAAATATTTTTTTTAATTATAATCCTTTTTGTTGAATTCAATTTAATATTTTTAGGGGACCTATATATAAACAGTTTCGTACCGTGTATTCTAAGATATTTGAGCTAAATACAGACATTTCATTGTGTCGGTATTTCGCAACATGACAACACTCAATGAACATTTAATTACAAGCTCAAATTACTTAAGCCTTATATCGAATAAATATGTATTATTGTGACAGTTTGTTATGTGTCACAAATAAAGAAAACAGACCTAACTTCTTTCTAGTAAAGACTACTAACTCTAGTATGGAAATAATTACATTTATCATGTATAAAAGTGAATTAAACATTTAAAGTGAATTATTTACTTAAATAAAATTTAAATAGATAATTTTTACACCATAGCGCAGTAGATTGTTCTTGTCCAAAGACAATATTTACCAAAGAAGAAAATTTTTTAATACTGAAAAACTTTGCGAATTTTATGTCTGTATGACAGTGTATAATCATAATCAAAGACATCTATGTGGCAAAACAAACGTTTAGATTTTTATTGAATCTTTTGAATCAAAAATTTAATTGTTTAAGCACAGTGTAATTTTTTTATCCGAGTGCTTCGCTTTGAATTCAATTTTAAAGTATTCATTATAATTAGTTATCTTTTGTTAGTATCTTTTATCATTTAGTATAACCAGTAATTGTTTATTATTTCGTTTATTGAATATTCGACATAGTCATGCTCATCAATGACGAAATAATTTATAGATCTTTAAAAAATATATATTGAGCAATGAATAATTCTGTGAGATCAGAGAAAAATATCATATTAAATTAAACTACGAGTTAAATTAATATTTTTATTTGTCTTTCTTTCCATGAACGTTAAATCAAGGTGACAGGTTCCAAAATTCTAATTGCAAGACTCCATTTCCATGTTTTACACAAAGTTCAGTAAAACTACATCTAATTATAACGCATCTAGTAGACGCGATTAATATAATTCCGTGTAAAGGATCATGTTAATATGTTACAGATATCGTGGGAACATAAACCTAAGGACACAATAATAAAATGGTTGCTTTGTTATAGCCATTTCTACTACATTATACGTAATTGCAATTCCTACACAAAAGTTTAGTGTCGCAGCAAATTGAGTTATTTGTTGATAAAATAAGGTACTCATGGATATAGATCTATTGAGGTACTTGTACTTTAGGGCGATAATACCTACAAGTTAAGCATCAGAAAATCAATATTTTTAATCTTACTTTTAAGATGGAAATCTTTAAGCCTATCGCTGGAGTAAATTATATAATACATACGAGTAATAAAATATTTAATTTAAATATTTCCAAGGGAGTTATGTCATACAGTAACTGAATTAGCAAATATTTAAAATTACCTTAGAGATCATGGTAAAGTAATTTCTTACTTCATGCGAAAAAAAAAAGTTTTTAAGGTACATTTTATATATTTTTTTTAATATGATATGTACCTACCTATGACGTTATGGGACCAAACCGTGACGACGTCAAAGCTTAGATATTATTAGTTTGTTTTGGTTTTGGTTTTTATTTTATTTTATATAATCTATAACTTATTTAGGCCGTTTGCGTGAAACAGTAACAAACATTCATAACATCGTCACAAACTTTCGCATTTATAATATTAGTAAGATTTAGTTTTTGTTAAATTTATTAAAAATATTATCTTTCTTAAATGATAAGTTTTGGATTGAAAATATATTATTCACCGACTTGAAAGTTATATTATTATTTTTGATGCAGTGAATCTCTACAAGGGTTACGTAAAAAAAAACCCAGTCTTCTTGTACTATATAAGTATGTAACTCGCCTTTTATATTGTCATTTATTATAAGTGTAGGTAATAACCTAGGTCATTTACAGTTTTTAACAGCACTACCCATTTGTTACACTCGCATTAATTGCCTCATTTTAAAAGGCATTAGCTCGGAGTACTAATACTGGTAAGTCAGATGCACTCGGCTCGAGTTATAATTAGACAAAATGCAAATTGCGGACGTGATGTTTTATCTACTTAAGTCGTCTGTGTTTGCGTGCGTTAAGTTTTCTTATTACTTAGTTCTTTAAATGGATTGCTATAAGAAATAATGTCCACATTACCTATTTATATAAGAATTTTAAAATTTCACTCCCTAAATAATAATAATAAAACAATTATTTCGACCATGTCTGATCATTTTGATAGTAACATTTAACTTAGTCTATGTTAATTATGTTATCTATAAACAAAATGGGTTTTTGGCTTCAAAATTATAATACACTAGTCCCATAAATTAAAGGAAATAAAAAAGAATCCAAATTTTTAGGTGATTATCAACAAGCTGTAACTTCGAAAAAAATGTTCGTACAGAGCTCATTAAAAAAGGAAATTGTAGCTTCAAGTCTCTAGTTTTTGAATCCGTCAAGTCGCGGTTCTCAATATTCTCTCGCAAATATTTTTCTCGTTCGCGGTTTATGAGTAATCGTCAGAAAACAAAAGAATGTAATGTATTTTTTTGTAATGGCACTATAAAGCTCTTTTAGCGAATTTAATTCCCTACAATTTGACCCCTTATGAGCATTGTACGATGATTTGTCACAGAGTTATCGTTAATCAAAGCGAAAAAGTCATTTTTTTTTACTTTGACAATCGATTGTCAAGGTCAAAAATCGGGTAATAATGGTCGTACAGAAAATTAAAGTAGGGTTTTATAAACTGCATAGCATTCCCTACAAGGTGCTTAATTCGATTTTGATAAAAAAAAAATATTCAAATTGAGCAGAGCTCTGTACGACCATTTTCTTCGAAGTTACAGCCTATTGAAAATCCCCCTAAAAATTTGGATTTTTTTTTTAATCGTTTAATTTTTCGGTTTAGTATATAATCTAAGTGTTTTATATCCATTTTTAATTCGATTTTTTAGTTCAGGCTTTAATATTAACTGTTCAATTATTGTTAAATAATTAAGCCATTCAGGCGTAAGTGGGAATGTAATAATATAAAAAAAAAAATTCACCATTTTGTTCCAGAATCTATAAAACAATATTATGTATAAGACTTGTATTAAAAATATAAATTTAAATAATTTTTAGTACCTATAGGTATCAGAGTTGAAAATCTAGAAGGAACACTTTTTGTTTATTTCGCTAATTAATCAGAGTATATCTTGAAAATTTCTGCTTAGTGAATTTTTAGAAGATGTAAAGTTCTCAACAACCCTCGACGGGCAAATGAATAACCGGGGTATAATAAGTACACAGCGGTTTCGACTTCCTCCCAATAAGTGGATAATGATCTGCTCAGATACCGTGTTTTGCCCGACAAGACGCCGATTGGTTGTTTTTGTAGCTATTGCCTTTCCGTTCTATTTCTAACCGTTCCGTCCGTTTTCTAACACTGCACTCTGTGACTAGTGAAGTAATGCTTTATCTATACTACGAGAAATGTTGTAAAGAAAGAAAATTTGTATTTTTGTTTGTAATGAATAAACTCAAAAACAACTGGACCTATTTAAAAAATTGTTTCACCTGTAGAAAGCTACATTATCAGCTAGTAACATAGGTTATATTTTATAAAGTTACGCGGACGAAGTAGCGTGCAACAGCGAGTAATTCATAGATTTCTTTTCGACCTGAAAATTCCATTAACTCCATTTTCTCTAATTCATTATTTTCTAATAGTGTCAAGACAGGTGTTCTTGACACTATTTGAAACATAATTTGTAAGGTTTTGGTCTCCGTTTTTTGTTAAGTATTTTTTTAAGTTTTAAGTACAAACTACGTTTCGCAGTCATTTGGACGGCCCTTCTGTCGGCAGTAACCACCTCCTTACAAACACTCGGCGAGTGCGTAAGGCTAAGTCCACACAGGTAGGTGCTTCGCTAGGCGGTAAGTGATAAGATTGGCGCCTGTATTAGTATCTTAGTGAACAAGCAAATGCAAAGACACTGAAGAGGCCCTACTACGTGCTAGGCGCCAAGCTAAGCGCCGCGACAGTCGCCTTGCGTGTATCTTAGCGAACCCACGTGTTGGTTATTTTAATCATACCACTGAGTGATTTTTTCTATTATGGAGGAACTTTTAATTGCTGCCGTCTTTAAAAGGGAGTCACTATGGTATTCTTTTAATAAATTAATTATACAAAATTAATTTAAAAAAAACTGTGGCAAAAAGTAGCAACTGAGATGCAAAGAGATGCCAGAGCCCATTTATCATAACAGTACACCTGCAAGCACGCCATTTTCTTAATTCACTGCGTTTTACGAATAATAAACTGTATGTCTTTTTGCTATATATTTACATAAAAAAGGATTAGGATCGTAGCGAGACAGAAAGAAGTCCTCGAAAGAAAAAAGTCTTAGTTACAAAAATAACAAGTCAATTTAATATAACCTCGTCATAAACCATCATATCCTGTCCTTTGATCTGCTATAATTTATCTCTCAGGCAAATCACTACTAGGAAAAGCCAAGTAAGTCGAAAAGAAAGCAAAAAACAAAAGATGTTATATATTTTATATTCCATATTATATATTTTACTAGTGATCTGCTTCCGGCTTTGCCTGGGACGCAATTTTTTTTACACAGAAATCTTCCTCGTTTATCCTTCTTAATTTCCATAAGTTATAATCGAATACAAGATAAACATAACTTACAATTATAACTATATAAATAAACTATCATGTATACGATTATAAGAAGTTTTAAAAGGTTCCATAATAATTTAGGATTTTCGATTTATATTTAAATACTAACTACATTTTTAAAAGGTGTTCTTTTAAAAAAATATTTTTGAGTTATAATGCCATCAACAATCAAACTAATTAAAGGGAACTCATCAAAAGCGTTTGAACAAATAAAGACACAAAGTGTTTTATAAATAAAAACCTGTTAGTTGAATGCGGCATTTAATGTATATTTATGTTCCCGCATACAATTTCCGGTATATTACCACTACTATTGTATCTCACTAACGTTTGAAAAAACAGGAGAGGCCGCACATTGGTTACACTCTGAGATAGAACACTAAGCACTTTAACTACTCGACCAATGGGCTCGTCAAATTTAATTTAATTAATTCACTTCTCATTATTTTATTAATATATTAATTATTATTTATTTTTAAAATGAAAAGATTTTTAATTTATTGGCGTGTTCTTGCTATCACCTAACATTTAGATTTTTCCATCATAGAGGAATCATTCAATCTTTTTCAAAGTTGTTGAACATATTTTTAGTTCTCACAAATCGGGCCCCATATTTCAAGTGTTATTCCATCGAGCTAGTTAGAAAATAGTAGTGGTTTCATTGCCATCAAAGAAAATATGTGTATAGTCACACTTCAACGCCTTTGTTTGCTATAACATCGATCTGGTAAAATTAGACTATTTATTTTCTTCGGTTATGCGTTGTCAGTGGGTTCTTTTCCTATTAAATTCTTTATTCTAACAACGAGTTCTGTTTATCTGAAATACATATATTATATAGTTAGATAGTTACATATAAGTGTCAATAATTATCTCTAATTTATAAAACGTTAATAATTAATAAAAGCGTACATTGTTATTATTGTTAATTTAGTAATGGCGGTGCATACACTGCTTCCGCAGTAATAAAATGGACAGCTACGTCTGTCCTAAGTAATCACTCCCGTACAAAAGACTGACTGAAACAACAGAACCAGTGAATTAGTGTTTGCTGCAGTCAATTAGTGAAGACGTTTAGATATTTGCTACTAATTACTCATAGTTAGTTGATTTGTACTAAACTTCGCACTGTGTAACATTATTATTCGAAATTCACATTGTGGTCTGAACATTGTAAATTTCGAATAATAATGATTGTTTTCACAAGACTTCAGTTTGAGTTGAATTTGAGCTCATTTAATTTTAGACGGCGAGAAAGGAATCGGGGGCCTGTTACTTTAATTTCAATGTATAAGAAATTAAGTACCAACATATTTTCTTTAAATATACTCTTCATAATTTCCTAAAATCACATGGTAAAGAATTCCCACATAAAAAACATACGGTGAGAGACGAAATTTACGAGAAAATTTGTGAATACTCGTAAATTATAAAGATGTTGTTCATTTATACCTTACTAGCTGGTGCTCGCGACTTCGTCCGCGTTGCAAAAAAAAGGAATATAACGCTTGACGACTATAACACTTTGGCCAGACGTTAGTTTTTTTATTTTTTATTTATCTCTCGGGAATAGTCCTTTTTTTTCTGAATGAAAGGTCCTTTCTGTCTGGTCCTTCTGATATCCTTTCTGGTGTCCCAAACAACGTGTATGCAAAATTTCATGGTGATCGGTTCAGTAGTTTTTGCGTGAAAGAGTTACAAACATCCATACATCCAAACATACTTTCGCATTTATAATATTAGATACGGATTCATACCAATAAGACGCCTTAAATTTTATAAGACATTGAGTACCTACTGAGTGTTAAAAATAAAAAATGCTTACATTTTTATGCTTACAATAAACTTAACCTTTGTTTTACATAACAGAATTTTTTTAAAATAAATATTATAAAGGGTGACAGGCAGCACAATATTGTAATACTGTGCAGGCAGGCTGACAGAGCCCACTTGATGATAGGTGGCTACCTTTTTCGCTTAAATATTACCTCTGACAGTATTTATGCTGTTCAACAGATTACTTTTGTCTTAAAATAAACTAACCAGTTTTGTTAGACAAAAGACGGGGGGGTACTTCGTCTGTTTATCGTATTACGCATTACGTTCTGTAATTTTTACATTGACCTTGTCGTAATGCACCGTCGTCGATAAGAAGTATCGTTTTACATGAGAACCTTTTCTGCAATGAACAACCCATAAACACTTGTGGCTTGCTTACGTGAATGTTTATAAAGGTGCTTACACGAGTCAAATCGGTATTTTAAGCGAAATAGACAATATTAAACGAAAAAATCATAGTTACCTCTGAAAAATACCAAAAAAAAAATGAGTTTGACAGACCTGTATGGAAAGAAGGTCTATTCATTGTTAATAGATAAACCAATATCGGTGAAATACTACTATCTGACTTTAATAATAGCTGTTCTGTTGGAACAAACCCTCTTTTGTGCACGCTAATATATGTAGATGATGCTAAATTAAGCTAAGCATTATCTAGGTAATTATTATAAACGCCTTTGTATTATAACTCCAAATATCTTTATTGTTGCAGGTATTTTAGGTATTGAAGTGATGCTTAAATTGTATTGAAGACACAATGCGTATATTCCTTATAACTCTTGCAACGATCGGACTGTGCAACGCCAAAGTGCCTAAGCAATATCCTCAACTAAACGAACTGTCTAATCCAACGCAGAATGCTGAAGCGCAACGATTGTTACAAATCGAATTAAAGAACGAAAAGACTAGTCGAATAATCGATCAATATAGAATAAGAAGACACAAGAGAGACGTATTCGATTCAAAAGCATACGAATCGAGTTTGACATGGGCCCATTCAGAAAGACTCGATGATAATGGTGATGTGGTGCTTCGGTGGGTTAATTCGGATTCGAGTATAACCTTCCGAGTAGAAGCGAGAACTCATGGTTATGTCGGTATTGGGTTTAATTCGAAAAGCAGCATGAGAGGCGCCGATTTAGTCGTCGCATGGGTGGACGACAGAAACGGAAATGCCCAAGTACTGGTAAGTAACACAATGGCTTCTCTTTTGTCGGTATTTAATATGAAAGTTTAAGCTTGGTCACAAGTAAATGTTGGATTTTTATCAACGTACATAATGCTTTTAATGTCCCGAACGGCTTCTGAAAACACATGCTATTTGTACAATTTTGATTTATTTTACATAATGCAAATTTAGAAGTAAATTATGGCAGTTATTGTACATTGTATAATGTAGTCATACGTTCAAAGTCACTTGAATACAATTTAATATAATTATTTGCCGAGGTAAATTATAATTCGAAGCGTTTTCGATATTCGGAAAGTTCATTGAAGTTTGTAAGTATAAATTAGAATTTTATGAATTTACTCGAAAATTTTAGCAGACATTCTAATCTCTTCGTTTGTTTTGGACTTAATTAATTTTACATAAATTAAATATTTGAGATCACCGATCGGGTATAGATATAGCCGTGCCCTCAATCCACTCGTTCCCGATTATGGATGATCTCATTGCCTATCCTAGGATGGCAGTGAAACGACTTTACGAATTATGTCAGCTACCATTTTTGGACTATAACTTGTTTTAACTATATTATAAATAAATTATAAAGTTTTGTCTTTATATCATGTCCTTATATAATTTTGACTATATGGTACGATATGATTATATCACATGTTAGATAACCTGGATTGGCTGCAGGACCTTAAATAGCCCACGAGAATTCACTTTTGGATAGGTCTGCCTTTTTAATTGAAAGCCATCACATTCGGTCTAGTCCGCAACGCACTTGCAGCACCTGTGGCGTTGCTTGCGTTATAGGCGACGATAGCCACCTTAACATAAAATAAACTTCGATTCTGCGATGGCTCTCCGGAATTCGGATCATAACCTTCAGAAAGATGCCAAGCGTTAATCAGCAAGGTATGCTATCATACATTACCTGGCTGCGTAACTTGCAATTTATGGATTGTATTTAGTCAGTGATCACGTTACAGCACCGTATGTCAAAGGATACCTACAATGGATTTTATATGGAGAGTATTATTTATTCGTAGGGGATACAAGTAAGATATACATATTATAAGAACAAGAAATGTTACTCCTTCACTGAATTTCCTTGCTTGCTCTTTTATATACCAATAACAACACGTGGGTTGGTTGTGTTTCGATGAGTGATTAAGGGATGTCAGAGCCATTGAACTTTATGTTAAGAGCCCATTCTCCTAACCTCTTCCTATTCATGTCGACCTTTATATTTAAAAATAAAAAAAAAACAACAGTCAATTGCTACAACCCAGGATCTCTTTACAATGTAAAAGACACTTAATCATATAAAGCCACTTTCAAACTTCTACTTCTAATAGGAAATTTTTGTAATATTCCATTCTTATAACAAGTTTCTTGTATAAAAAGGAAACAGTACACATTATGCGGTTTCAAAGACAATAGTTTGCGGTTTTCGGTGGGCATGTCGATGTCCCACGAAACGAACCGTGACGGCTGTTCTGTCGTCAACTCGCGTCACCGAACTATGTAGTTCCGTTTTAATGTTATTTTTCTAGATATGTTGGGCAAGTCTTTTAATAGACCTGAAGTGGCATTAGTGTCACGAACCAAGACATTTTGTAGCGAAAACCACCTTTAAGAACTAAGCGAGCAGGTATCCGTGGATACTCGATCGTTTTTAATAGGTATAATAGTTTTAACATAAAATACCATATAAATACCATATTGAACGCCGGATTACCTACTCCAATAGCAACCCCCTCGTAATATAGCCGCTAATTAAATGGAAATTTACATAACAAAGTAAAATTAGGGCCTCTTTCACCAACTCCAAGTAATGTGTTGATTAGTTACTTTTAGAAATAATTTTATGTTTTATTAAATTATGCACTCGGTTTACTGCATCCTTCGATAAACGAATATTTTTATTATTTTCTTTTTAATGTTTGGGACTTTTACCGTACAAACAAAGGTAGGTATATCAGCTCCATCATTCCCGGTGACCGGTGGCTTTAAATGGCGGTTAGCCTACTTAACACTTTACTCAGAGATGGTGAACCCTTAGAGTTGAGATTATTTAAGTCAATGAGGGTTACCCCTTAGCGAATAACTTGCCGATTGCCGAATCATTAGATTCATTAGTACAAATAAGACTTTTTTTTATGTAATACATAAAAATATAGAATATCGAGTGAGTGTATAGACGAAAGTCCCATGGCATCTATACTAACATTATAAAGAGAAAATATTTGTATATAATAGAATTCGCCTGAGTTTTTTGTATAAAATTAGAAATGGGTAGAACAAAGACGTCATGTAGTCGACTGCATATAACAGTGTACTTTACAGATACTCGTGCAACTGTATGCAAATGCACTTGCTTGCGGTTTAACTTGTGCTTTATATTATGTGGTTGTTTCGAAATAAATGGCAACATAAAAGCCATATGCTATTGCTAAGTTAAAAACTATTCATAAGCTTAAAACTAACTAATCAAACATATAGTATATTACGTTATACTTGCTGCTCGCTGATAATTTCTTTACAAGAACGAATTTTTATAATCGGTCCAGTAGTTTTTGAGTTTATTCCTTACCTACAAATAAAAAACAAAAATACAAATCTTTTCTCTGTATAATATTAGTATAGATAGCCGATATTATATTATTCTAATGTGCCTATATACACACATAGTGTCAAGTTTCATCAACATTCCTTTAGTAAATTTTGCGTGAAAAAATATTTCATGTACAGACACGGCTCATTTGCGATTTTATCATATGTTTAGATAGATAGATTTGTGTTATAGGTAAGCACTACATAATATAATATTTTATCTAAATCTGAACCTAAATTATAGGTATTCCAATAGAAAAGTATTGAAACCAGTCTCTAAAACCCCTTTAAACATACCGTTATAAGAAATTCAATTTAAAACTCGCTCATACGCTATTTCACCGATATTGCAATATTTTACAGTCATTTTAAAATATTGGTTTTTCCCGGAATGTGCTATTCTCAGACATTTTAATTTTCTACTTTGTTATCGAGGGTAGAGTATTGAAACGTACGCAGTATACAAATATTAAATATTAAAAACAGGCGAAGAAAAATAACTCCACAGACTGCAAATTAAAAATTTCGATATACTTAAACTACAAAATTAATTACATTGTTTTAACTTATACTTGAGGATGGAATGTACCTTCAAAATTAACTCAAAACATATTATTATACCTACTCATGTTTGTATAAATATCACTACATTTTCTATTTAAGATAATAAAATAAAAATCACGTTCGTTATTAAATTAAGTATAGCAAGATTTGCAAAGTTTTATTGAACTTAATAACTTCGTCTAACCTCGGATAATAAGATAAGATTCACGTATTCGCTTCTAGGGTTTATTGTTTCAGAGAGGATGAGACAGTCCTTGACCCAACTTAAATTAACGGCAAACACGATATTATCACCTATTCTTGGATATCTCAGTCATACCTATTTTGTTTGTTGAACAGACATGAAAATTATAAAGTTATTATATTTTATTACGTATATTATTTCTTGTAACGACGAGTGTGTTTTCATGTTCTGGGTTTTTAATTTTTATTTATTACTAGCTATTGAACGTGACTTCGCCCGCGTAACTTTATAAAATATAGCCTATATTGCTCGCTGATAATGTAGCTTTCTCAGTTGAAAGATTTTTTTAAAATCGGCCCAGTAAGTAGTTTTTGTGTTTTTTTATTACAAACATACAAAAAACAAATCTTCTCTACTTATAATATAAGTTCATTTTTACCAGTGAGAGCAATTAAAACGCAACTTTATAATATTAAGAATATATTTTAATCAAATTGCCGATTGCTACCGGATTGCACCAAATAGCGTTATTTAACAAAAACTTGTTACTTGCGTACGGCGTACGGGCTATCTTACGAAATCTATGTTAAGTATTTTTAGTTTTTATACCATCATACAGGGCATAAATATAAACTAATTATTCGTTATTGAGTAGTATGTAGGTTTTAATTTTAGTGAATTTTAAAGTAAATGAAATTACAAATCAACCATCACCCCCCCTAAAGCGTGTATTCGCCCCCCCCCCCCCCCCCATTTTTTCTGGGCCCCTTAACGCCTCTCTAGGTCTCCAACACCCACAAGGGGGCGTTATCGCCCACTTTGACTGAACTGCTCTATAGTATAGAGTCTATACGCTCAAGAAATCCATTGCGAGAAAGTCAAAGCAGATTAAGAAAATCCCTCGTGACTTATTGTGATTTCGCCAATTCAGTGCCCCTGGGATTAAAGTATATAAAAGTCCATAGACACGGCTCAGCAGAATAAGTAACCTTTATACTAATTATGATGATTGAAACGTCAATAAATATTTTTAGAATTGTTTTGTTGTTGCCTGTTTCGTAAGTTCTATTCTATTTAAACTTCTTATCTTGACCCCTTTTAAGTTTATTATTACCTATTTATTTACTTGAATACAATTTACGGCTTTATTTTTCGTATTTACTTCTTATTTTAACACGTTATTTATGCTAGCGATGCGCCATTTCAAATTTTTTTTAAACAAATGAACGTTATTTAAAAAAGAAAGATTTTATGGTCTCATTAGAAAGCCGTACAACCCTCGAGTATAAGGTAACAAATGGTTAACCACTCCTGTGTTAAATCCCGGCTTAAGCTTGTACGCTCGCGCACAAAAAGCTTACGCATTTTTTATTCACTTTTGTTCACTAATCCCTTTTAGCAACATATTTAATTATTGCTCAACACGAGCGAGCATCTTAATTAGTTTAATTTATTGTATATGGTTGTGTTCAAATTAAATCTTAATTCTCTTCTCTTGTGTTGTACATGACATTTTAACATTGTGGAACAATTTAATTAATTTAAAGTTTTTAAATGACAACATATTTTTTAATCAGTTGTTGAACTGAATATAGCTTTTGAATTAATGGACAAATCGCCGACAAATGTCTATTAACGCTAGTTTTTTTGCTGATGTTATGAAAAAGCCTCTGACCAAATAAGAACTATATCTAGACAGAATTTTGCGGACAACATAGTGATACGTGTTTTATAAACATGTTGCGTAGGATTTTTACTGTATTGAGATTTTTATTCCAAGCTATAATCTATTGAAAAAATAAGTTTCCAAGTTTACTTAAGCACGTGTCAAGATTTCATCCTGCTTTTTATTTTTTGAAGACTGCATTTTACACCCTTTCACTACATACGCGCATTTTCACTAGTAAATATTTTGATAAGGCGCGAGGCGTAGTTTGATTGCATTTGTGTGCGTCTAACCATGTATGTACATTGTACACGGCGAAGGCGTAGTTTTGACGTCTTTACTCTGCCGTCTATATGACTCTATTTTTAGTTCTTATTTTATCTGAGTGAAAAACTCGCTAAGTTTTTTAAATTATAAAAAAACTATCGATGCCCTCGACTTCGTACGCGCTGTAATTTATTTGTTGAAAATTCCACATGGACCTAACTTTTTTCCACGATAAAAAATATCCGATCTGTTAATGCAGACTATCTATGTGCCAAATTTTATTCAAATCCGTTTTTGTGTGATTTAATAATAAACATCCAAACAAACATACAATCTTTCGCATTTATAATATTAATAGAATTAGGATTAGCTACAACCATTAGGAATGTCTGATTAGGCTAGGTGACTGGTAAGTAGGTAGATATAGTACGCGATGCGATACTAAGTGTTAGCCGTTAGCGTTACTCACCAATTCTAGAATGGAATGAACCGGTATTTTACACAAGGAAGCATGCCAAATAAACTCTTTAAAATTCCAATTATATCATGTCAGACATTCAAAATCTATTTATGGTAATCACAGGCATTAGTATTCCGCAAAACGTACGGTTTATTTTTGAAGCTTCTATACAAATTTTATTTTTTACGCGACTGTAGCTAAAGCCCTGCCACTGTCACACGCACCCCGTACAGTCACGTACAGTGAGTCACCCGATATGTTCTACTCAATATGTGAAATGCGTAGGGAATGAAATGGATTTGTAAATTCGAGTTGTTAGTTAGGTAGTAAATTTTCGTGTCCTAAATTTTTTATGTCATATTCTGTATGTACTCATGTAAATTATTTCATAATTTTTTTGCAAATTAAATCGGATAGAGACTACATTGCTTTCACCTTGCGCGTAACATATTCTTTCGTACTATACTAGCGAACCGAGCCTTGTTTCGCACTCATTAATTTTTTTCTACAGTTAAGTAGGTAAGTTTAGGAAATATGAAATTTGGAAAATAGGTTTTTTATTTTATAATATACTAGCGACCCGCTCCCGGCTTCGCCCAGGAAAAACTTAATTAGATTTTATTAGATATGTAAAAAGTCCGTGAAAAATATCTAACGTATCAAAGTCCGTTGCGTGGAAAGGGAAAGCGTAAAGAAGAAAGAACGCTAAGAAAGGATTTTTGAAAATTTCAACACCGTACGAAGTTGGTGGCGGGTCGCTATTATGTAATAAAATGGTTAAATGTTTGTCTGCCGTTTTAATGTGTAAATATTATTTGTAGCAAACGAAATGAAATAAATGAAGGAACAATCACGACAAAAAAGTAACTTAGAACAGAACAGGTTTTTCGTTACCTACCATAAAACTTCAAAATAAACGATTTATTATACATTCCAAATTGATTAGAAGCAGGAAGTGAGACTAATTTGTAATATGTTGCTTCTAAATCCGAACACCAATTTAATTTGTTCTATGCCCTCAAGGCTTAATCATGTGCCATTGACGCGTCAGTTCAGGTATGATATGATGTTCTATCAGTATTTTATAATTTATAACTAGTATGGGAATTTGGGACGGTCTGTTGTAAGATAATTTTGTTTGAGAATTTTAGAATAATAGTTACCCATACAAAATTCCTGTTAAAGGCCACAGGAAGATTAATTCCAATAAAGTTGTGTACATTTTTAAATATTCATTTTGGCACACGACAAAAATCCCAAACATACCCAAGTTGTGGGCCATTAAATATCGTAATTCAAAGTAGACACTGATTACGAGCATATTTATTATTTTGTAAATTATAATTCAATTATAACTCCTTGAAATTATTAAAAATAAAATGGAATTCATGAAAAGTGTTTTAAGTCAAGGTGGTTTAGAAGAAAGTTAGCAGAGAAACAAAGTTGCGGATTTATTTTATAATATTTATACATAATTATAGATATAGACCCCGACTACTCTGGCGTTTCACAATATTCATTGCGATTTCTCATCTATTGGGCTTTTCACGACAAGAAAAGTTACAAATAAAGGCATTTCGGTCCCTAAAATTTTACTTCGCAGACATTTTTGTTGACCAGCAGACAACCTATCGGTCCTTCACTATCCGCGTCACGTAACATTCGCTCGAGTTACTTAAAATTCCTCCAATGGTGCAGCATTTTAAATGGACACTGTATTAACCAAACATTCTGAGTATATCACTCTGCGTTATAGGCGGGACGTTAGTGGAATTATAATAAATTATTCAACTAGTTTAATGGAGTTCATTCGGAATATTTTGGTGGGAATTTCTGTTCCAAGAAATAGATGTATTACGAGTTATTTCAATCACAATAAGGATTTATACAAAAAACATCACATGTAGAGAGAGAATGCTTTTTGTTTTATACTTTTTAAAACAATACGATTTAGGCCAGTGTAGAAATGCAGATGTAGAAGCGCGGGGTTATTAAACATGCTTTCGTTTGATATCAGTATTAATAATGTAAAGTAATTGTTATAAAGTTTATATTAGCTTGAATCATATTTTCGCTGAGGGACGATATTTTTGACGCTGAGTTTATATATACTAATATATTCGCATCTTAAACAGGCCAATGATTAAAATCAATGATTGCTTTGTATTATAATATAAAGCCTCCATTGTATTTAAAGACGTGGGTGTTTAAATCTAAGCTAACAATATCTATATTTATCTGAGATCCATTCTTTCATGTTGATTCACTTAGTACTTATCGAATTACCCAACAATGTATAGTATATGAACCTAAGCAAATTAAATGTTATTTCAAATATTTTATAAATAATTATCTTAAACAATTGAACGTCGAAATGTATTTTATATGCTTACATCACTTGAAAAAACCGACAGCATTATTTTTTTATTTTTTTTAATAAGAGAACAGCCAGTAAGTCTGATAAAAATCAAAAATTTAAGTCTAATACCCAGTCAGGGCACAATAAAACATTTTTGCTGTTATGCTACAATTGACATTATTGAAGACACTATTGACAATAGGTAATAAGATAATGAAGAAGCCGCAAACAATAACAAGATTTAAGTACATCTAACAACGTTTCATTACGAGTATAAATCTATGCTCGTTAGGCACCTAACCATTAAGAGTCTCTTTCACAACATTCAAAAGTAAGTGTTCTCCCTTCATACAATTAACATGCATATCGAATCGAATCCAATCAAGCACTGTCCAAACACTGTGGTTTATTAATGAGAGCTGACATCGGTTGAACATCGCCCATTGATTGTGTCCCTCGTTGACTTACGATTCGCATCAATGCACATAAATTTGTTTGGAACTTCATTGTTATTCAATGTACATCATCATTTTAATTCAATCGCATATTCTCGGTTTTTGTATAAGTCAAATCAGATTTTCATTAAGAATCTTTTAATTTTTGATTCATGTTCAGTCTTTATGCATTTACAATATATGAAAGCTATTTCACTAAATTGAACATTGTGTTTTGTCGTACCTATAATATGACTAGCTTTTTATTTACCTACCTGTGTGTTCTTGTGATGTATTAGTATACATATTATACTAACTTGCGAAAATGTTTATTGTGCTTTCACGCCTTAACTACTAATCTGATGATCATGAAATTTTGCATACACATTGTAATGTGTTGTTTTTTCATCATGTAAAAAAGTATTGTTCCAAAATTAAAATAAAATAAAATAAAAACTTCACTTTGTAATTTTTTATTCAAACTAGTATTTTTATTTGAAAAATTACTGTAATAGTATACACACTTTATACACTATCTGTACTCGTTGCAAAAATTGGAGACGCGTATCATGGATAAACATTTGACGTCGGCATTTCACCATAGCTCCCATTGTGCCGAACAATTCTCATGCGCGTACCATCAACGAATTCTCAAAACTTATTCTTTGTATGAACGTACAAGGAATGTTAATGCTTCCGTTTGAACTTGGCTATAAAATTGCACAATAGAATCGTTCTTACATAATGTCAGTCCCACATCAGTTCAAGTGATTACATCGCGTAATCTTTCTTGAGATATTCTCTTGGGTTAAACTGAAGATAGGCACAATACATGGAATTGAAAATTATATATGCTGGTGACACAATCTAAAATCGTAACGTTTTAAGCTTTTCCTCCTAATTTTGCCTATCAATATCAATAATTCTATAGTCTATTAACCGTTCGATACACTAATATTGTGTGTGATTTTTATTACACTTTTATGTAATATGCAAATTTTACAATAAAGAGTGACGGTCAGAAGGTCACCAGAAAAACATGCTTATTGTTTTTCACCAGAAAAACATAAAATCAAACAATAATAGGTTGGCACAAATATAGGATAAAAGATAATGTCAGCACTTGCTAGTTTCATCTTCTGTTGCTAGGTTTGTTGATAAGGTTGTTAGGTTGATGTTGATGTTGATTAAGGAATACGAGTATCAGCCTTGCTGGTATTTTTAATACCAGCAAGAACATGAAACTTAATTTTTTGGTGTGATAAATCCTGAAAATTGTCTAATTTTCAAAATGTTTGGAGTATATGAATATGTTTAACATATTAATAATCTCAGTCGAAGGACGTCCACTGCTGGAGACATAGGCCTCCACCATTTAATTTTCCACAATACCGGTTAGAAATAAGAATAACAACGGCCCTACATTAATTTGTTGCAAAATAAAAAAAAAAAAATAATGTGGAACTTGATTTAAATTTTCCCTGAGACCGAGTGGTCTATTTACTTACCTAGTACAAGGTTTGTCCACTGTCCAATATTAATTTACATCGCTTTAACTATTATTAATATTGTATAAACTAGTATTAATAACAACCATGAATGGATATTACATACAACCATTAGTGTATATTATTGATAAATTTAAAGGCTCAGGCAATTTGCTGCGACCTAAGTTCATCGTCTTGCAATCAACCTAATGAAATATTAATAACCCTCTGCAACTAATTACCAGTATAGAGGTATCTCCATACATTGTGAACATTAATGTATAGATATAATTTACATTTATATAAGGCGTGTAATTACGAAAATACAGCATACTAATAATATGTACTATATTGTATGGTGAACAATCGCCTATTAGTTCCAAGGAAAATTTGTATGGGAACACTACTGGAATGTCTTTAAAAGAATTATAATCGATAAATCATAATAATTTCTCAAATATCTCATATGATTCATCATATTATATGTTCACATAAAGAACTTCTATCGGCCAAGCCCACAATGAAATCTAAGCGAATGCATCTTACGCCTCACCCGTCTCTATAATAATAAGACGCAAAATAAATGAAGGGAAACTGGTTTTTGCAAGGATTCAGATTAACTGATTTGAGTCAGTTTGAGAGCTAGCGTTCTTCGTTCCCACGGCGCGATATAAAAACTTTTTTCTCGTATCCTGTGTTTAATTGTTCATATTTCGTGTTGCCAAACTTGTTCGTTCAAAACTCAGAAACCCGGTTTCTGTGCTCTAGTTTAGTTTTCATTACTGACGTTTTTGTTATGCGGTACATCATTAAAAGTAATTTAATTGTAAACACAGTGAAAATCGTTTATAGCACAAAAATTGGTCGTAATAAAAGGATAGTCGCTATAAGCAACATTAATTCGTTATAGGGATTCGTCAGGGACCTTGCCATTTAGTCGTTGTACTGAATTTATATTATTTTGTCTGCCTATTCATAAAAAATTACTATCTTTCGCCTGCGATATGAATTAAAGATATAAAAATAAAATATCATATCTTCTATTTCACAAAGAAATTTAAGAATTTAAGAATTTGTTTAAGAGCATTCAACGTGTTCAATTAATTTTCATACTGTCTTGTTTAGAAATGTTTATTTTTGTCAGTACAAATGGAAATAAGTTAAAAAATCAACAACTTCCAAATTGATTACAAAATTATGTTTAAATTTTCCAATTTGTTCTATTCTTCTTAGTTATAAACAGATCTTTAAAACTTGCAATAATTTTCGACACTTTATATAATTAGTTTTAACCAGTATGAATTGTTTATGTAGCGAATTGCTTTGATCCGAAGATGAAAGCGAAGGTTGTTTATAAGTAGAATTGCGTTATTGCAAGTAATTAGAAATGTCTATTCATAGCTATATTAAAATAGATTGAATTCATAGAAAAAAGATTTGTTATGCTGTACTTACTTGGTTTTTTTTATAAAAATGTAGACAAGCTGTCTGACAGTCTATTTGATAGTAGGTGGCTACCGTCACCTATTATAATTTAGTTTTTCTTGTCCTATTAAATATTACTATTAGAGCAGCGTAGTATGAGAAATTTGTTTATAAACAGAACATTAAAACAACATTAAGTAGATTAATTGCCTAAAAAGACACATTATATTAACTGTACACCTCGTTTAATTAAACTTATTTCGAGCATGCATTTGAAGAAGTTTCTCTCAAATAAACGAGATTCGTTTCTAGTTTCATAAATAAAATTTAAATATTTTGTTATTTGTCAACCTAAGTGAGAAACATGGTAATTTTAAATACTTTTTTGTGGGAAACAAAAAAGGCTGAATACAGTTCCTTTAAGTATCATGACATTTGGTAAATGAAACCCTCCTATCATTACAGCTACCAGGTGTTTTAACATAAGGTATAAAGGCACGTGCTCGCGACATCTGCAGTTAAGAAAAAAAAAACATTATTATTTATCTTTATTGCATACCTATTGTAAGACATCTGCCGTTCTATTTTAATGTTATCATCTGCCGCAGCAGATAAATGCGTCTATACAATCCATTTTAAAAGAAATTCTGATTTTTAATCAATGTAGGCGGGTGCGGTTTTACGCTTCCAATCACTTTCATCAGTACATTTTAGGAATTAAAGATTCATTCAAACATGCTATTGTCTTTTATTTAGCTTCGTTAATTTTTGTCTGAATAGTTTTTGATGATATATTGAATTAACTTTGACTTGAAATGCAAATCCCGATACCCCTTCTCTTAATTCATCTTAAATCCTTCTTTCTTAATTTCTAGTTTTCTTAGGTTCTAACTTCTACTAATCAAATTTATTTATAACAATAGGTAATATCAGATATTTGATTGTAATAAATAAAAAAAGTGTATTTCTCTGTGAAAATGAAATATTTACGAATATTGACAGTAGGTATATAAATAAGAAAAACATTATCAGAAGTTTTTAACATAACAAATAATTCTTTGTCGATTTTAAGAATTTAACCTAGAATTTACGCCATATTTTATATAATTTCCTGAGACAAACCCTTATTTTCTAATATATTTTTTTTTCTTACATCAAATAATGAAATTTAAATATTTGAAAGTAAACAGAAACAAGTGCATGAACATTTTCAAATTGTTTAGAATTTGCTCCTATCTAATTATTGCTTCAATATCTAGCTAATTAATCTTTTTAGACCATAAATAAATGTATCTCACGTACTTTTTTCAATTACTTTCTGATTATTAATTAATTATTATTAATTATTATTATTAATTATTATTTATTAATTATTACTGTCAAGATGTCAAGATTGAGGGGCGAAGAGGAGTCGACAGAAGACAGATGTCTTGGTTGAGGAACATCCGTCAATGGACGGGAATTACGGGAGTGGGTTCGAATGGTGCGTGATAGAGAGGCCTTTTCGATGGTGATCGCCAGCATCGGGGATACCTGATAGAGCACTTAAAGAAGAAATTATAATATACATCGAATTTATTCAGTCATAATTTTAAAATCGACTGTAGCCGGAACTTGAATACATTAACACATTTTTCGCCTAATATGTCCTTTATCATAGTTTTAATTGGACAATTTTATATTGTGAATGTGGCGCCGCTTAGTCATTTAAGAGTAAAGGTTAAGGTTAAATATTTTTATAGTGTCTGCAGAAACGTTTTTTCAATTGTTGCATATTCTAATCAAATTGTTTGGCTTTCTTAATTTTTTTATATCCTATTAAGATCAGTTGTGGGTAATAGGCAATAAAATGGGCTCTTTTATGGGAATTTTGCAAATTTTGAGTACTTACAATCAAATAATGTGCCTGAATGTGTAATGTGTACTGCAGGTCCTTACTTTACTTATTATCTTTAGACAGGTTTACTTTACTCGGACTTCTGAGAGTCTTACAATATTTGAGACCTACTAATGTCTGCGACTTCACTTATGTTGAGCAAGTCCACTGGTACGCATTAATATGATAAAAAGTATCCTATAACACTATTATACAGTTTAAACCGGGCATTAGATTACGGGAGTGGAAATTATTGGAATTTTTGGATGACTTAGTAATTTATCATTCAAATTCAGAAAACTTCAGTATATAATTATATAAATCATATAAAAGTTTCGGCTCATAAGTTTCGTCTATTCCCATAACAAAAGCCTTTATATTACGTCTGCAACATTAAAAATAACATCGAAATTTCTTTACAGGATTGCCATGGTCCAGAAATAGAAGACAAAGCTGTAGCTGATGAAGTACAGAACTATGAGCTCATATCTGGTTATCAAAATGACACACACACCACGGTGGAATTCAGAAGACATTTGGACACGTGCGATAGACAAGATTTTGTTATTGGAGTAAGTACTATTCTACTTAAATATTTAGAATGATTAATAAAAGAACTTAAATATAATAATAATTATTATTATATTACACATTTTCAAATGATATATTACACTTAGCTCGATCGATACTTTGGCATCAGGTCAAAGATAACACGCCCGTTTCATTTGTGAATACGCGTTTATGTTGGCCTTTTATTTTCAGGAAGATACTACTCAAGTATTATGGGCCTTGGGACCAAACGGCTCTGATGGCCAACTACCTAAGCACGTGCGAAGTGGTTTCAGACCGCTGCGGCTACTTCAACCTGTATCAAAACCGGAATCGATACCACTAATGCATTGGGATTTGAGGCTTAATAATGTGAGTGTATTGTTGCTACATAACTTTATTAGTTCATAGAATCCGATGATGGTACATATTCCATTCCATTATTCATGTGAGTAAGCAGCGAAAAATTGGTGCCAGTATACAGAAAACCAAGATGTAAGCATGCTGCGTGGGTGACTTTTTCGTATTTTTACTTGTGTATTTATTATTGTGCTAGTCTTAATCACGATGCTACCCTTCGTCGTTATTCCAAGCAATTATCAATTCTAATACAAACATGCAATCGATTAGACTTCGAATCTAATCACATCATACTGTACTGATTTTCTTAAATGTCTTATTTCAGCTCACCATTCCTCACGTTATGGCTACTCTGTTCTGGTGCAAGGTGTTCAAAGCGCCCGATTTGCCAAAGAAACACCATATCGTCGGTTACCAACCCCTAATAGACAGCAGACCAATAAGAGGCGGTAGACCTGTACTGGAAAAGAACAGCCTATCACCGGTCCATCATATGGTACTTTATGAATGTGCTGAAGATCCCGATAAGCAATTGTGGAATGGATTAGCTTTGGGTGAAGGTTTTTTTGGTCCTAATAGACCCAGCGAGCTGAATACTTGCGCCACCCCCATAGCAGCTTGGGCTATGGGATCCCAAGGTAAAAATTGTTTTTGACAAAACTATTTTAAATTATCGCTAAACGTTCTTGTTTACATTTAGTTCAATTTTATCTTTTCTGAACAATTACTTTTTTATTGTTACATTATTATATCTGGCTTCCTTTCACACTAATAGACCTAACATAATTTTATGATCAGGTACAGAAGAGTTTAATTTATTACTTTCGTATGCATCACGAACACGTAATGATGTTTACATGTAACACTGAAACGTCAATCTTATTTAGCCCAATGTTAAGGTATATTTTCGTTCAAGTTTTGGAGTGTCGAGTAAATTTACGATGAATTGCAGGTGAATTCCTTCCTGAAAACGTCGGCATCCCGCTAGGTGAGAAGGGCGGCGTCTCATTTTACATGCTCGAAGTTCATTACGATAACCAGGCTTTACATGAAGGTGAGTTTTAAAATAAAATACCTACTCATAACTTTGTAGCTTATTTTATTTCAATTCAAAGTAGAATGTAATATATTTAAAATTAATCATTATATATTTGGTAAACCAATTTAGCAGCTCGTCTAGATGCATTAACACTCATTACCGAAAAAAATAATTGGAGGTGTCCAACGTTTTTTTGTACTTTATCATTAATGAATCTACTTGGACCTTATTATATGAAATGTAATGTCTACTAGACAAACTAGAGCTCGAATGAAGCTCTAGTTATGCTAGGCCTTTTTTACGGTTACCATACGATACCATATCGTAACACTTTATTTGACATTTTTTTTTTTAAATTATCAGTATTGGATAGTTCGGGCATTCGACTGCATTACACTCCATCGCTGCGCGCGCACGACGCGGCTCTCCTTGGAGCGGGAGTCGGCGTTTCAGCCCTACACGTCATTCCTCCCAAACAGCGCAGATACAGGACTGTGGGCATTTGCAGTCCCGAATGCACCAATAGTGTGAGTGAACCATGAATCAAATCAAATCAAAATATTTATATATCAATTAGGTTTCTACAAGAAACTCTTATGATCGTCATTGTAAATTTAAATTTACCAGGGTTTCGGAAAAAAAAGCCAAGACGATTCTGAGAAGAAACCCCGAAAGAAACTCAGGAACTGAGGATACTGTTTATTTTTGTCATCTTGAACCGACATACTCGTTCATTCGACAACTTATAGGCAAGTTAACGAGAGTTGACACGTGCAACACATTGACACACACATTACGCATACTTTAACCTCTTGTTTTCATTTTTACAGAGATTTCAGATCTTCATCCAACAGATTTCATAAACATTGCAAAATTTGTTTAAATATAACAATTTTTTCAGTATACTGTATATAAAAAATGCATTGGTGTGAGTACTGTGAACGTGCCAACTTTAGTTAACTCACCTATTATAGGAATACATAATCAATGTATCATCAATGTATTTATGTCATCATGTCAATTAATGTGAAAACATTATCAGTGTATATCAATGTTATTCCTTGAAATGAAATAGCTCATTCTAATTTCACATGACAAAATATTAACTGTGAGTACTTACATATTTTAAAAATGTTGTATACTTTGTAACTATATGTAATTTTGTCCAACTTAAAAGATAGGATATATTTTATAAAGTTATGTGGACGATGTCGCGTGCGTCAGCTAGTATTATATATAATATTTTATGTAATTATGTATTAAGTATTTTTTTATGCAAGATCCAACTTACGTGCTAGTTTTTGATTTAAAACTAACAAAATATATGAATAGGTTAGTATATTTTCCCCTTTTTAAAGAAACAATATTTTAACCTTTTTTAAGAAAGTTCCCCTTAAAGAAACAATTTTCTTTAATTCTCCAGACTTGTTATAAGAAAATAACACGATATATTCCCAGAATTTAAGACAGTTCTATTTTGTTTTCAAAGAAAAATATGTATATTCTACATTAAAAAAATGTACAATATATTGTTATTGAATACACTTTTTAATATAAGATTGCCACAACCATTAGTGAACATGAAAAATAATATGATTGAATCTCATGTTACAGACGATGCCGGAAGAAGGTATCAATATTGTATCAGTCTTATTGCACGCTCACGGAACGGCGAGGAAAATATCATTGAAACACGTCAGAGGTAACGAGGAACTCCCGACAATATCAGAGGTTAGTATTAGTATACAATATTGTTACATTTAGCGACATCTAGTGAATAATAGTAGAATTTTTAAGTCAACCTTGAGTGATCTTAGTTATAAGAGAAATGAACAGAGGGCGTTTTGTTTTAATTTTGCATGATTGAAGAACTCTTGAGTTTTTAATTTCATTTATTTTTAAATAAAATTAATAAAATTGAGTTTCATTTATTTTTTAATCTTACCAATAACACTACTGAACTACTTTCACGTAAAATCTACTGAACGGATTTGGATGAAATTTGTCATACAGATAGTTTATTATCTACCTGAATAAACAAATATGATAATATCCTGGAAAAATGTTACATTCCCGATGGATCATCTAAAAATATAAAAACTTGGGTGCAACTGTCGCCGTGGTGGCGCCACCGCCTTATATTATTCGCTTTTCGATGCATACGAAGTCGAGGGCTGGTGCTCGTAACGTTATAAAATTTACAAATAATAAGATTAGTTCTGATTTCTCCGTCGGATGTATTGGTTTTATTTTAATTAGGGAACACGTGAAATAGTCAAATAAAATATTAATAAAAAGCAAAATGGTCTGTTTGAGAACTTAATATATCATTTTTAAATAGAAAGTTGTAACATTGTTATTTAATACGTTCCAGGAGAATTCATACGATTCGCGTTACCAGCAATCTCGTGTGGTCGCAGGAGGCAGGAAGTTCTTGAGAGGCGACACTTTGATCACCGAATGCACTTACGATAGTTCTGCTCGAGACAAACCCATTTTAGGAGGCTATTCCGCATCACAGGTATGATTTTATTTGATATGGTCCTTCACTTTTGATGTCAGGTAATAAAAGAAAAAAGTTTTATCATCTGACGTCAAGTGGCCGTTCCTTATTAGCAGTGAAATACAATATTTTCTTTCTGGAAGAGAATCAGAAATTATGAAAACGTCATACTTAGGGTGATCGATGAAGACTTTTCTAGAAACTATCAAATATATTGGCTTAGGGTTCATTAGAGATTATATTTGTTTAATTTTAGTTATATATTGCTGTGACATTTTAGTTATTAAGCGCCTGTCATTCGTTTTACAGGAAATGTGCCTGTCATTCGTGCTATACTATCCGAGAACTCAACTCGCTGGATGTTACTCAATGACTCCTGTCAAGGAATTCTTCGAGACATTTGGTGTTACCGACTTTTATGGCTACGACTTGATGCAAGTGGAAAATATCTTCTTGTCCTCGGGGTGAGTTTTGATCACTTTCTTGTAAATTTGTAGGATGTTTCTAATTAACAAAGTTTTTCTGTTTGCGATTCTAAAAAAAAAACCTATTTAAGATCTGTCGCGAAGGACCAAAATGTCTGCTATCAATTAAACATGTTCCATATTTAATTTTTACAATTATTGTATCTTTAGTCTAGGTTTAAATGATTCTTATAATTAGGAATCGGAGGAGTTCAATGGTAGTTGGATACTGTCGCCAGAGTCCTGTCGACTATGATAGAAATATGGTGAAATCAGAAAAATTGTCCCTTGCTCATTGAATCACTGATTTCTGATTACAGGTAGAACATAAACACTTATATTGTGCAATCTTAAAAGTATGTTTTCAACATAAATGCAGTACGAGTGTCTTAGAAAAAAATCTCTGTCATAAAATTCACTCTTTTATTTACTTACTATACGAGTGTAATAAAAATTTTACTGTCACCGGGCGAATTGAGTGGTTTTTTTTTATGTCAAAGTACTTAACATTAACATTATTTTGTCTTGTTTTCAGAAATCCACCCCCTGAATTAGAGCCTGATATTAAACAGAGAAGCGTTGAAGAAGAGCCAGTTCAAAGCGACGACCTAGGAGTGGGTTTTTTGAGTAAGTTTAAGTCTTCTGTTTTCTTTACTTTCTCTTTTGATTTATTTTCCTCTTTTTCATTTTCAGTTTGCATTATCAGCTACAAAATAATGTTACATTTCCCTTGCACAATATAAAATTGTCCTAGACTTGCTAACGTTTAACGTGAAAATCCAAAATTTGGGAAAACCAGATTTTTGTCTTCATTTAAATATAGTTAATATTAAAAAAAGTGATTTTTAATAATCACAACTATGTTCATAACACTAATTATCAAAATAATCAAAATTTAGATAAAAAGGCCTAAGTCTAAAAGGCTACTCATTTTTTTTTTTATCAATCTTGCTATAATAATATTTATAACCGTTGGAAATAGCAAGTTGAATTCGAATCACAATGATTATGGCCAAATATTTTTATTATAAGATAATAAATACCTACTCTAAACGTGTTTTTTAAGGATTCTTAAATATGTAATGATAATTTTTTATGATTTTCATACGTTTACAGAATCACTAGTGATAAAAGAGCCTTTGGAGTTCCGCAACAAGACGTTCATGGCGCATTTGAACGAAGTCCCGTGGACAGAACACTTGCTGACAGAACAAATAGAGAAGACGCTTTACAAAGGCATGCACATGACCTTCTGTAAGAAAAGGGACGACTCGTGGGGCGTGGTGAGTTCAATGTCTAGTTAAATACTGTTTGACTCCGACACTCGACGCAAAAACGGGGTGTTATAAGTTTGACGCGTAAATCTGTGTATGGGTGTATCTGTGTGTCTGTCTGTCTGTGGACTGAAATCGTTACTCCCAAACGGATGGACCGGATCAGTTTTTTTTTGTTGTTGTTTGAAAGCTGACGTGATCGGGATCGTTCTTAGCTATAATTTATGAAGAACTGTTCAGGCGTTTAAAAGACCATCAACCCATTTCCTAGTTGACGAAGGAATTTCGCTAACTACCACAAATTCGATTGATGTGATATTTGGTATACTGTTACTTCGGTGGTACTTCCATGACATGATAACCTTGATCACGATCTGATGCTGCAGAATATCCAACTCCTTAGCAACTTACAGCAGATATAGCATGTTTGGGCTCAATAACGAGTCTGGGGTTAGTTAATAATTTTAATTATAGCCTTTTTCTTTTACTGGTCTGCCAGTATAACAAGCAAAGTCAAAACTAAATTCAACTTGGTTTCAACGCAGTTATCCACCTACCATCTAATGGATCGTCAGCCTCTCTGTCGATCTTATCATAAAAAAGACATAATACAATGTGTTTGACATATAAATTTGTTTTTTTTTTAGCCAATACAAATCCAGAGTTATCCCAATTACACGGAATTAATAAGCAACGATACAGCAGAGAAATCTTGTCACTACAAAAGCGTACGACTTCCTTCGGTCACAAAAGCAGCGGGAACCAAATTGAACACATTCAGTTGGACGTTCATTTCAACCTTCATAATTGCAATATTTGTACGGTAATAAAAAATAAATGTAAATTTACATTTACATTTATTTTTCAGTAAAAGTACATCAAAACCAATGATTTGTTGTGTTTCTTGTTTTTAATTGTTTCTAGTGATGGTATAAGTATTTAAAGAAATAAAAAAAAAAAAACGAACAAATATTATAAAAAAATAATATACACCCAGTGTTGACTAAAGCAATAATAGAAGCAATGAATTTTTCACTTAAATGTAATTGTAAAATGAACGTTCGAGTCCACAGAATTAGGTACAAATTGTATTGTACGTTTTCTTAACAATATTTCGTAGTATTATCTTTACCAAATTGTATTTATATTTTTAATACTCATAGTTAATGGAACATTTTCTGTAAACTGTTGTATCTGATTGCAAAATAGTTTTTCTTTTTACTTATAATTTTCTATGTGGTTTTTGCATATGTTTTATATGTCTGAATAATTTTTGTGATTTTTCGTGTACTTATTTGCCTTTGTATTTGATAAGTCAACTTTATTTATAAGTCAGAATGCCAAACGAGCGGTATTATTTTTATGACTGAACTATGAATTCCACAAGAGTGTCTGCATTTAAAATAAATTAATTAATTAGTAGGTGCAGTGATTTTTTTACAATGAAATGTATTTTATTATAATTCTTGTTTTAATAGAACGTGAAGAGTGAAAATGTGTGAATAGATTGACCGCTTTCCATACATAATAATGCCACGAGCAAAATGCATTTTATAAGTTGTTATATATAGTTATAGGGCTCTTTATGCATAATTTTCTGATCGTCTATGCTCCGTCCCAAATAAATCTGAACAAAATTTCCTTGTCCCTTTTCTACCATTTTTGGAATCGTCAATACAAGTTGTATTATTTATTCATCAGTAGCTCGTAATCAATGACTTTAATGTACTAGACTCGCTGAGCAGAACGCAGAATTACGGGTAAGTACCAGCGAAGGATGAAAGCGAGCGAAAAACGTGTAAGTGCCGTTATTTTCCATGGCGCTTTCGACCTTTTGGTCGCGAATTTCAGCGTAAACTCTTCTCTTACCGTATTTTGACAAACAATTTTGTTCTGATCACTAATCACCAAGTCTAGCAGAATACATATATAAGAATAGTAAAACTAAGGAGACAACGCAAACAATGTAAACATATGTTTCATGGTATAGGAAGCCATCTTGACAACGCCATTTTTTAACGTTGGGAAATCCTCTTGGAAATCCGGCAGTGTCCGACTTTCCAGCGCGGCTAACTATGGGCGGGGTCGTGCGGACGTTATGACACGACTTCGGTGCCCCGCCACTGCTATCCAACGTGAGGAGGCCTACGCTCCCTGTCAGAACCTCGGCGTACCCATAAATGGAGGTACGCCGGCCATCTCGGTGTATCTTGACAACCCTTGAAAGTTTGTTTACATTCTTTGCATTGTCTCGTTGGCTTTGCTTTAGGTCGATGCTAATTTCTTCGTTGCTGTTTTGTATAACTGTGCAAGCAGTGTGTATTATTTAATTTCAGTATTAACTAGTTTTGTCAAGTGTTTTGTGTATTTTGTACAAGCAGTGAAATTTTCGTTTTAAATTATTTGGTCAAGTCTTACAGAAATTAAGAGTTCATAGTAAACCCTCAGGTCTACTCTACATGACGAAAGATACCGCTGCCATTCTGTAATGGCGATCTATTAAATTTTGTGCAGATTTATTTAGCACGGAATTAAAGTGAATTGTATATCAAATATTACCAATTATGTACCTACTATTAGGATCACTCAACTATATCCGTAACTTAAATAAGAGAATATGACTTAGGCTGTGCTTTGACTAATTGCACATATTTTTACATTGTATGATGTAAAAAAGTATGATATTTTTAAATATTTATTATAAGTGCACTGCACTATTTTTGATTGTATTTTTTTTTTAATAATGTATTTTTGTTCAGGGTACATGAAGGTCTAGATTTAATAAGTTTTCTATTACTTTTTTAGTGTCAATACTTGTGTTATGTACATCAGTGTCAATATTAATAATTGTAATTTACTTTTCTGTGGGTTGTTCTTAAAGATGCAATGCTCATATTGTTTATAATTTTCTCTTTCTCCCGAAATGCTAAAAAAAATCTATATTAAGTCATGAATTTATTCATGAATAACTAACATTGTATATAATGGCACTAAAAGGTAAAAGTATTGTCGTGTCCCTGAAGAGTTCCGAAGTACGAATGAATTTTATTTTCATCAAGTCATACGTAATGTTTTGGTTTTGTGCATTTTGCTATGTTATTATAAATGTTTAGTTGTAAGTTTACGCTTAGCAAGTTTAATTTATTTAAAAGTCAATATAATGTGTTTTATTACCATAAAATGTGTTTTATTTTTGACATTTATCTTAACATTTTGTTCACATTTTTTTTATAATATAAATAGGGATGGCAAGCAGGCGTACTACCTACACAATAGTAGGTGGTCACCGTCGCCTAAGAACACGAGCCGAAAGGCGCTAGAGATAAACCAAACTAAAAAAAAGATAAACCAACCCCTAGACATAATTTCATTGTTTCACTGAACACTTAACATCTGTGGGTGCGGCGACTATACTGAAAACAGGCAATCGACTACACCGACAGATCAACTAGTCGTATGATAAATCCGGGCGCTGTCATTGTATGGTCATTGTATGGAGAGGAGCGCGCGCTTCTATGGAACAACACGTCTGCTCTGTCGCGCGTCTTGTCAGTTCTCGTTTGTGTACTAGTTGGCCAACAAATTGGGCTATTCGGGTAAATGATTATATAACACTGACCTGTAATCTATACCACTGGACAGGCTGTCCCATACAAATGACAGCTAATTTCGTGTACCATTTTGAAACGCCGCTCTCGATTGTCCTGTGAACTAATTTTGACGTTTGCTGTATTTTTATTCCATAAATATGTATATGTATAAGATATGTATAAATCACTAATTTTAGTTCCATGGACAATCGCTCCATACCCTACAGCGCCAAAATGGCGTTTTTCAAATAGGCTTAAAAATAATTTGACTGCAGCCTGTCCAGTGTCCAGTGGCATATTACAGCTCAGTGTTATATACCGTTTGCATGTTCTTGTGCTTGTGGGAGTAAACAAACTGGAGGGGCGCGCATTTTTAGTTTGATTTATATATACCATAATAATAATAAGCGACTGCTACATAATTATTATGTTGCAGTCGCTTGAATTTAATAATTTCATGTAAACTTAATGGAATATAAAAATACAATTATATTACTATTTTTAATTCTACTCAATTTACACTGAGGACAACATTACAGTCCTGGTACATATTCGTACATAGTACATATACGCTTCGGAGCCAACAGCAGTAGGTACCATATTCCTAAAGAGTATATTTTATTTTTAAACAAGTTTTTTATTGTATCTAAGTAAGTATTATTAAAATAAATATTTCCCCAGTGTCAAATGTTATCTTACTGTAAACTATGTTAAATGCATATTATGACTACTTATTTTATTATATTATTACATTTGAATGATAACTTTTACCAAGTAGGTTTAAATGCCAGTGATATTGCATGCCAATAATATGTAGATATAATTGAAATAAAGCCGAAACAGTATTAGAACAGAACAGTAGGCTTACAAGTGATCCTATGTAAACATTTCAAAGGAAATTAATCGATAACCATTAATAAATCTTACTTCTGAACGCACTTGGGATTTTCCTAATTGTATATTTTTTTCCAGTACTTTACCTGGTTAGGTGCAAAGTTTTACTTAAAAATTGTAAATATTTATGCAGCAATCTTCCTTATATTATTCACAAGAATAATTACATAGCGTACAACTTTATCCTGAACATACCTACATTCTATGGTTCCTATGCACTTATATATGCAGGACATAATTTAATGACTCAACTAACATAATTATACTTTTTGTTGTTTATGCTGTTGTTTAACTATATTGTTTAAGGATTACGTAAAAAAAATCGTATATTTTAGAATCGTCTATCAAAAGTGGTAACACATCATGACCCAACTCGCGGCGTTCTTAACTTTTTGTTCTTTAACTTTTATCCCCCGATGCCCAACGCAAAAACGGGTTGTTATAAATTAAACGTGTATATATGTATCTCTATGTATCTGTCTGTGGAATTATAGCTTCCAAATGGATGGAACGATTTTGATCCAAATTTAATGTTTAAGAGTTGACGTGATCGGGATGGTTCTTAAATATAATTTATGAAGAGCTGTTCTGGCGTTTGAAGACCATCAGCCCATTTTCTAGTTTACGAAGGAATTTCACTAACTTCCACATGTTCGATTGATGTGATATTTGGTATACTGTTACTTCAATTATATTTCCGTGACATGGTTACCTTGACCTGATGCTGCATCATTTAGTAGTTTGCGGGACACCCAACTCCTTAGCAACTTACAGCAGATATAACGTGTTTGGGCTCAATAGAAAGTCGGGTGTCATTTTATAATTTTAATTATTGCTTTTTGCTGTTATTTAACTATATTGTTTAAGGACTAATAAAAAAGTTATTGAATATTTTAGAATAGTCTATCAAAAGTATGGCAACACATCATGATACCGACGATCAGGCTGCTCTTTGATTTTTATATTTGAAGTTTGATTTTTAATTTCGTTTGTTTCCAATCCACTTCTGTTGTCGAGGCTAGTAGCGTTTGGAGAAGTCTCACCATTACGATTAGAAACCCCCGAGGTCGGAACGTTTCCTCCACTTGCAGGGTTGGTATTGGGACCAGAAGGAATGTCTTCTGCAAACGGGCTTGGCCTTTGCTCATAAGTCTGTGGATTTTTCCTCTGCGCTTCTAAAGCTTTCCAGTTGAGGTACCAGAAGGGCTGTTGATCAATTGGCATCTTGCTGATACGTTCAATAAGGTCTCTATCGCCTAATGCTTCAATTGGCAACCTTTCAGTGGTACCGTCTTCGCCGAACCTGAAAAAAGTGAACCAGTGGATACAAATTACAACTTAGGTACTAAATTGCCATTGGCTTTCTCTATGGGATTTCAAAATTCTAAGTTCCATGGTATGTACTTTAATATTAAATTTAAAGAAAATGAACATATAATAGAGAAAAATGTCAGCTCTAATGTGACGAAAACACATTCAAAATTCCAATTCAATAATGAAGCTTTGACCAGAGCGTAGGTGATACTATTAAATTGATAACTCTGGCTTAATTTTATCAAAATAAAATATATTAAGTAGGTAAATAGGTACTCAAAAATAGTGTATCTGTCTCAAATATTCTAGAAAAAGAATTAAAAAAAAAAAAGGTTTTATAGAGATTATATTAAAGATACAAACGTATACCTGCTTATAATATTGGTTACAGATAATATAAGTAATAATGTGTTACCGATTGCATGGTTATCATCCATGAATTTAGTAAATGAGAACTGTTCTCAGCTTATCCAAATCAAGTAAATAATAAGCATTAATGAATAAATGCCTAATCTACTTATAGCTCACCGATCAGACAGAGGATCCTGTGTTGTGGTAGTCCTGTTTAATAGTTCAGGGAAACCTATCGGTCTGCTGCCGGCAAATGGAGGACGTTGTCCCATCGTAAGTGTTGCCAGTATCAACAGGCAGAGCGATTTCCACAACGCCATTATCTGTTTAAAAAAGTCATTACTTACTGTTCTTAAACTAGGCAAATCAGGCAAGCAATTATTAATACTTAGGTAGACATCCTCACAATATCAAATTACACGCTACATCCGTTTTGTTAAAATTAGGCATTAGATACTTAGATGGAGAAATTATTTCGTTACTTCTTAGTGACCTCTTAAACATATTTGATTTATTAAACATTAATGTTTATTTTAATATGCCCTTGCGACGAAATCCCAATTATTTAGGGTCACACCATGACAGCACTGAATAAAACTCTATATTTTTATTCAGTATACTTTCATGCAATATTTTGGAAAATATTTATGTAATTTTATAGAAAACTAATCATTTACACTGCACGTAATATTAATTTTAATGGAAAATACACTTACCTACGACTATAGTACGTTTATTAATGTAAACGAATAAATTGTATTAATTTATCAATAACACAACAACAGTTCTATCCGACGGGCGGCGGATAACGGACTAGCAGACGATGCAAAATCCCGCTATAAAAAACAAACGAGGAAAACGGCGGTCAAGCGAGTTTGGGTCGACTTGCTATATTTGTCGCGAATTAAGATAATAAATTAATGTTTATAATTACCTAAGTATCTTGTGTTTGTTTACGTATCAGGGTTTTTGCAATGAGTCATAACTAATATTACTAAAAGAATTATATTTACAAAATAACAGTTAGAACCAATGATAACGTACCACTGATTGATTAAAAATAATATCCATACTTAAATAGTAAGTAGGTAATTACTAATGTTATTACAAAGAGAGGATTTGTATTTTGTTTGTAATGAATAGACTCAAAAACTACTGGACCGTTTTTAAAAATTCTTTCACATATAGAAAGCTACAGTCAATTATCATCGAGCAACATATGCTGAGTATATTTTATAAAGTTACGCGGACGAAGTCGCGTCCAACGGCTAGTCTAAACATAGATAATTTTATTTATAGGTATAGTATTTATAAATAGTTAAAATTTTTTGAGTAATGTTCATACAGCGCTATCTGCTTAGTTTATTATAAATTAATTAAATTCACCATTATTAGAAGATAATTAATACCTTCAACGCTAGATGTCTGAAGTATGTATGTTTAAATTAATTATCACATAAGCTTAACTTGATTTGAAGATGCGAAATTATATATTTTCTTTTTTTAATCAAATTTTTTATGGAATATAAATATTAAAACGGATTAGTTGTAACTTTAGAATAAAGAAGCTTATGTTGCAATGAAGAATAATAAAGATGTCTGTATATTTAATATTTAGTTAAAATTATAAAGATTTTATTATTCTTCATAATTTTAACTAAATATTAAATATACAGACAGCGCCATCTGAACAGTTTCAGATAAAGTAAATAAAGTCGTATTGAGACACTGTTGGTATTGTTATTTCTATTGCACACTAGATGTCGCTCGAGTATGTTTAAGCATTTATAAAATACGATGGTTTATTTTTTAACTAAAATTCGTTTTAATAATGTCAACTAACTTGCAATTTTATATTTGTTTTCCCCTTTTTTAAATCAAAGATTTATGTAACATAAATAGCCCGTTCTAAGAGTGGTTAAGGTTCGATTCCCGGTAGGGTCAACTTTGAAATTTAGGCAGCCCATCTGGCGGCAGCAACTCCTTACAGAAGGCCACCGTGAAATAACAGCATGTGTGCTGTTGGTTTCGGTGAGTGAGTTCCCACTCCCTATATTGAATCCATATCTCTCATGCATTGCCAATCTGAGCTTTAAGGTTGATTAGTAAAATGTGATAATTGTATTGAAAACATACTTTCAGATTTACTCTGATGTTTTGTTAAGATTAAGACTTAAAACAGTGTTGAATTTGTTAAGACAGTGTAGTTAACAGAATTTATTAGTACAATGATTTAGGTTTGAAATATGAATACAAATACACTACCTATCATTTGCTTATCGTGAATAGTGTGTAGGTAAATGGGAAATCTGGTTGCAGCCTATAAAAGCCCCTGGGGGTGGCATCTACGAATTTAGTAGATATTGGTATTCGTTGGTTCTAGATGGATCCCGACGTCATAAATCGAAATTACTGTGATCTTTAGGTTTAATTAGTTTTTATTAAGATTGATTATTTTTATGCTATTTTATTAAGGGGCATCACACTAAGACAAGAATCATTTTAAAATTATATACAAAATCACCCCCTTAAATGAAAAAAAAACTGAAATAAGACATTATATTTTGATAAAATATTTTATTAAGAAATTTTTTTGCTTATTTATTATATTAAATATAATTATCAACTTGTATTAAGTTATTAATGTGATTTGAATGTTAAAATAATATAATTTCAAATTTTTTATTATTTGTGGTCATCATATTTGAAGACTATTCGATTATGATCAGGTTCTTCAGTTTGTTCGGCCTTAAATATAACTCCTTATGCAATGAAAAAGTTTATTAGTGTATAACGGACGCGCACGAGCTCATTCAGCGGTCTAGGCGCCGGGTAAAAGGCAAGCGGTCGACCCGCGCAAACCAGTTGCTCCTCGCGCGTCCTCCGTACCCCTTTGTAAACCTTGCTTAAGTTTGTATAACCTTTGTTAACACTCGTATCAATCAGTATATAAAGAATTTCCGCTACATCAGCATATATTTTATTTAGCAACCTGGAGTCGGAATAAGCTCATCCACCAAGCTTATTACAATAGTAAATTTAACTATCTGTGCTTTGAAGAACCGGTAGATCTGAAAGTCCAACGAGCCCTCTTTCTCAAAAGTCTCGGCTTCAGTGGAACGAAGGCCATGCCTTCGTTCGACTTATCAGTTTTAGTCCCTATTCCATTATTTACATAAATATATAAAAGAACATGGACATTTGGATCATGAAATCCTAAAATAGTCATATTCTAAGATATAACTGAAACCGAAATTAAAACTGGAATGTCTTTTAAAAATGGCCATAAAAATGGCCAACTCTTACTATAAATCATGTTTTGGTAGTAATATTATCGTATGTAATTGACATAATTTTATAATTAAAACTTACCCTCTATCACTTGTATTGACGTATATGTCTGCTGAAGAATGGATGAAGACAGACGGCGGCATTCTTTTCGAATCAATATTGCTACACACTATTGAAGCCACTAACACAGTGATAGCAGTAAAATTTACTTAGAACATTTTCTGTAAAACAAATAAAAACTTTAAAGTAACGCAAATTAAAAATCTCCCACCAGCTTTTACATCGGTATCAGATATCTGACTTGAATAATATATATGTCAACTCCGTTTTTCAAGGCTTATTCGTAGTTTAATTTCTTGAAATCAAAATTGCTTAGGTTCTATCTACAATACTTACAAATTTTATCTCCAATGATATTATTTACCCATGATTATGATACAATTTGATATTCCTGTTTATTCGATATCAGACTGGATTTGATCATTATATCTCCAATACTCATTATGAAATTGAAGTACAAAGTGTATCATAAAATTAAGATCTGCAAGGCTTTGAAATGATCAGCGAAGTGACCGACGAATTACTATTACACCTGTTTTCTTTATGGATTTCCTTTTTAAATCAATATTTTTTTCTTCAAATTCACAAATCGACACAATGAAATTATTATATAAATATTAGTTTTATTATAAATAATTCTGTAATATATTTTATTCTTAAATATAATATAAATAATATAAACACACAATTCATTCAAAATTAATTAAAACAATAATCCGTATTAATATCAACGTACCAACAAATATTTTGTTTGCTGCAATTAGTTCTAAAATATAAGATATCTATTTATTTATTTATTATTTAACACTTGAAAAAAATGTCTGTAAACCTTTAAGATCTACTACATTAATCGGTAAATCTTACTTTAAAGTTTGTAAATCTAAGAGCGAACGATACAACGACACCTGGTTTAGGTGATTTTTATCGCGTTTTTCTAAGAATAAAAAGAAGTATCCGAGCAAGTAAAGCAGGTTTTAAAAGATTCGTCGCACTTGGTCAAGGCAGCATAGTTTAAGAAAAAATTGCAAAAGGAAATCTAATGTGTTTACAATCACATATCTGGATTGACATTGTATGCAGTCGTACAAAAGTTTATGTTGATCAGGTATTATTGAAGATCAAAGATTTAATGAGGTATTCAGACTACTCGTGGCTCTATGGAAGCGATGTAAGCATCCAAAAGGTACCATGTAATCCTTATATTTAACAAAATACACCGAAACTTTCCAACCAATAAATTGGAAATACCTACGACATGCAGTGCAGTACAATTTGCCATTCATTCACGTTTCAACATCCTATACGTTGACGTTAAGTTGCATGAGTAATGGTTTACTAACACGTAAGCGTTTCCAACACCAATAATATTCAGAAAAGGAAATAGTTTTCCATGAACACACATTTACATAGAGTATGAGAATTAATCAAGCGGCGAATATATTGAAAAATTCGATACTGACAGTGAGAGAAAGCGCGAGGGGCAGTAAAAGATTGAGAATAATTTCCATAGCTACACAACCCAGTTAACAACGGTTGGATGAAAAAAAAACTACATATAGATATTTTAGATCTAGTGATTTTATATTGAAAATAAATAATGTACGTAATCATTTTTACTAGACCACAGGCAGACAGCAAAGAAGGCAACAATAGGCTCCGTATGCAGGATGTATTGAGAGTCGTTCTTCTTATTAGTTGAAAATAATTTTGTGCAACGACCCGGATAGCATGAAGATGCAGTAACCATCCCTTTACCCACCATCATGAAGTAAGATCACATGTTGGTACTGTTGTTTCTCTTAACTGCATATGGCCCCCTGTGAGACTTCTGATCTTGTCTAGTTTTTGCCATACTATCTATACCTTGAACAAAATCCCATTTAATGTGATGTCTTTCGATCACACATCGCATAAAAATAATACTCTCTATTTTCTTCTGAAACTAAGTTATTTAAAATGTGGTGTTTAATTTTTCTTACAAGAATATGATGGCGTGACAAATTTGCGTCACGTTTCCAATATTTGGAGGTTAATACGTGTGTTTAGATGACCTTGAAATATTATTTAAGGTCAAAGATAAGCTTTTGTTTCGAGGACATTCAACTTTGTATCCAAATCTAAAAGCATTTACGTGATTAAATAATAAAACCAAATTTTAGATTTTAGAACTTGTACTCGACTGTATTATAATGAAAATAACTTCTCCGTAAATAATCTTTGCAATAGACTTTACAAAAATAACAATAAATAAACTTTTTTTACAGATAATTTTTTTACATTTACAGATCTTATAAATGTCACTTTATGAAATAATTACTAATATTAAGTTTAATAGTATTAGGTTACCCATTATTCTTTTTGTGATGTTTGAGTCAGTGCCGGAATCTTCAGAAATTTCATTGCAGCATTTCGTACCAATCTCAACAACTTTGGGATAAAAGTCAGACCAAAATTCAAACGCTTTGTAATTTACAGTAGCTGGAGTGCTCATAGTGAAGTTTTGCCGATCAATAATTAAATATCCCGGCTTTTCTTCTTCGAAAGGTTTCCATTCAATAATAACATCAGAATTGGTTGGATTCGAGTGCCATGCAAAATTGGTCCACATTTTCATTATGATCTCGGAGATACTTTTGTCCCTGTAATCCCATTTGCTCAAATCAGTAGGCAAGGCCAGATGAGGCATTCCAAAAGTGAAAATTAAGTCAAAGTTATGTGGAACTTTTACCCAATCCGGTATACCATCATTGGCAATATTTGAAAACGGTTTGAGATCGAAACGGTACAAATACACAGGTGAATGTTTACTGAGATGTTTAGCCAACTGATATGTTGTTGCTCCATGAATTTTGTCAGTATAGAAATCGAGAAAAAGTTTCCTTAAAACTGTTTCGTTTGTAGTAGGCGGTATAGGCTTGTAAAAGAATGCAACTGCATCTTGAATATGATGCTGGTTAGTGAAGCAAGAACTGTTATCAATAGTTATGTCAGAAAGAATTATTTCTTCACGCATTACATCAAATTCTCTCTGACTTATTCCAGCATCTTCTGTATCTTCCTTAGCTAGTAATAGAGCGTCTTCCATATTTGTGTAACCAGTTAACACCGGTACTGGGGCGAAAATCTCATCTTTAAATAGTTTACTTGGTAAATCAGTAATAAATGGAAGAGATATGTTACTGAAACCGTTGTCTACAATTGGTTTCCACTCAGCCAAAGGTCCTGCTAAATCCAAAAGGGCTTGATAAGGCGCTCTCCTAAGACAGTCTAACAATTGGTAGGTCGGTTTTCTAAAACAACTGAAGGCATTCGCTACTTTATCCACAGTAATAATTTCTTTTCTTGCTATAGTAACAGTTTCTGGTGACAAAACGTTGCCACTCATAGCAATAGCTTTATGGAATAGACCTGCTGAATATGGCGAAATGAGATGTAATCCAACGCTAACTGCTCCTGCATCATGTCCAAAAATGCAAATCTTTTCTGGATCTCCACCGAAGCTTTCTATGTTATTCTTTACCCACGTTAAAGCGGCAACCTGGTCCATAAGACCAAAGTTTCCTGGTGCCACGTTGTCCAAAGTTGAGAAAAACCCAAATATATTCAATCGATACGCAACCGATATGAATATTACCTGAAAGGAAGACATCATTTTATCATAAATCATATTTAATTTTTTGTTTAATTTTATCAATATGTACTATAAAAGCCTGGTATCTCAAGAGACTACTAAATTCAGGGTCATGAGATCACTATGTTATGAGAGTCATGAAACTATCAGTTTTAAGAATCACTATTACTGTTTTTTTTTTTTTTTTTTTTTTTTCATAAACGTCCATTAGGACATTTATGAAAAAAATATATTTTAAGATGCAATTAATAGGTATTTAACGCTGGTACGCTTAATGTAAAGTGAAAAAAAAGCAATTTTCAAATACAATAGTTTTTTTGCATTAAGACGTTTCATCCCTTTCTTTGTATAATAAAGTAGTTGTTGCACGTGACTTCGTCTGCGTAACTTTATAAAATATAGCCTATGTTATTTAGTGATAATGTAGCAGCATAATGTATTAGCGTTTTGTTTTTTTTTTTTTTAAATCAGTCCATTAGTTTTTGAGTTTATTCATTACAAATGAAATTACAAAAATACAAATATTTTCTCTTTATGTTATTAAATATAGATATAGATTTATTTATTGTAAGTTTTAAACTTTAACTTTAAGTGTCAAGAAACAAAAGGCCTTGGTTAAAATTTTCTACTGACAACGTTTCGCAATTAAGATGTATTCACCCTTTTTGTACATGTTAATTAATTTTGCAGCTTCTGAAACAAGCTGAAGTACCTAAAAAACATGTTGGCAGGGTTTCAAAATTTTAATGTTTTCTTACCAACATTAAAAAACTATCCAAATACAAGTTAGGTACCTTCTGCTTTAACACAAGGTGAAATGGGTTAACATCATGGGGACTTCCTCGAACAAAATCACCACCATGAAACCACACCATTGTCGGGTAGCCATTTACTCTTGCATCTGTGAACAAAAAATTATACACATCTTAAAGACAGTATCTAGTAATGGATGTCTTGTTCCTAGCTCTTAAGGTGGTTCCTTGCGGTCCGTACAAACTGCAGCGTTGATAGATTTATTTATTTATTTATCACAAAATCCACAGCTCTCAACATAAAATGTACAGATAAAAACATGTTTTATACCTTACAGCCAATTATGGATCTTACATTTATACAATGAGAAGAAAAATAAAATGAAATTTTAAAAAAGTAACAAAATGGCGCTGATTTTTTAAATTGATGTTTTCATATATTTTTTTGAGTGAAAATGGTTGGGCACCATAGATGTAATATTTCAACTATAATATTAGTTTTAATTTTAAACTTACTTTTAATTAGTCAGGACAATATCGCCATTTAAGGACTTATTACGTACTAAAATGTTTGCCAATTTCGTCGGTTAGCTAAGACTAAAATAAACAGCTAGAATCTGTTATGTGTAATATTTACTCTATTATTACGAGCCTTGGACGTCGTCTGTTTTCAATACTACAGCACGAATTCGTGTCACATAAAATTTTATCGTAACTTAATAACATAACAATCAATGAGCGAACTTATCCATAACATAACACGTCATGCAAGCGCCAAGAAAGAACGCCTATTTTACTCTAACTTATTATTTAGGTCACAAATGAGATTAAGGTTAGGTCGGCTAAGTCATAGTGCCTTAACGAGCCACCCAATAGCACGGAATATTTGCATTAATGGCAGATGGAAAATTATAAAGCCTGCACTATGGTGACACCGTAAAGTATTCTAAGAATTGGGTTGTGCCATTATTTGTTTATTTCATTTGGTCACACGCCAATTCCCCTTTAAGTGTCGTGCCTACATTAATTATTAAGAAACACAATTTGGTGTTACTAACATTGGTTACTTTATATTTAATTTTTATTATTCCACTCATTTAGGTATTGTTTATTTTTCATCATTGCACTCGTGTTTTGCATGAAAGATCACCAACTACAAGTAAAGTGTTGATTAGTTACTTTTAGAAATAACTTTATGTTTTATTAAATTATGCACTCGGTTTACTGCATCTTTCGATAGGCGAATTTTTTTAATTATTTTCTTTTTAATGTTTTGGACTATTACCGTACAATCATTCCCGGTTACCGGTGACTTTAAATGGCGATTAGCCTACTTGACATGTGGTGAAAGTTAGAAATGCGGATGAAAATCTAATGACACTTTTTTTTTTACTTTATTTACAACTAGTTATTTATTTACCCTATATTTTGTTATTTTTATACATTCAATATTATGAGAAAAGATGTGCGCAATACGCATCCTTGTCCTTACATCTTTTCGCGATGCTGCTAAAGCTAACCTCCTAACTCCTAAATCACGCAACGGATTTTGATGCGGTTTCACCATCAGTTAGATAATTTTTCACTGACAGTTTATATATAATATAACCTAATTGCATCCGTGCGAAGTCGGAGGAGTGCTGTTCAAAATAAAGTACAAACCAGAAAAAGCATTTAAAGAGTCAATATATAGATATTGTCAGTTTTATCTGCAATTTTTGTTTATTTATTTTTTAGCTTTTGTGGTTATTAAATAAAATATTGTGTTTTTTGAACAAGAAACTATGCAACATAAAATTTTCAATTCAATTTGATTAATGACTAGGCCGAAAAGTTAAGCTTGGTAAGTTGTGTATTCGGGCCCAAAACTAATTTGAAACTGCGGAAAGATGTATTGTGGGTTAACCAAAAAAACTAGGCGGATTTTTTTTTGTTTCCAAAAGTTAAAGCAATAAGGCTACATAATAGAAATTGACTATAGTTATATTTTATAAAATAAAATACTTTCAAAACCATTGTTTATATTTCATATCTGTACTGCATCTGTAATTAGTATGCCAATGCACTTTTGTACATTTTTGTTTGATTTTATGTCGTTCATATTCAAATGGATAAATGAATAAATGAAAATAATGAAATGAAAGTGCTTATTTATACGTGCTAGATAATAAATAAAAACATCGCTCACGAATAAAATGTCTTTTACTTTTCCTGAAGTGAGTTTCAATTTGGTTTCAAGGACCATTAGCTTCCCTAAACCATTAGCAGCCTATTAAATTTTTCAGTCGTTTTTAGTAGTAGTACATCGATGATTTTTTTCCTTATTTTTCTCCAATAACACACGTTAATATTATTTTAACACCGATGGTAAACTTTAGTATTAAAATATTTAAAAATCGAAATTTTTAAATTGAAATCAAGTTTCTGAAGGCATCGAACGTTTGTAATTTATGTAGAAAAACAATATATCTTTATTTTAGTCATTAATAAATGTCCAAAATGATTAAAAACTAGCACCGTCTGATAGCAAGTACACCGCTCGATCACCCATCTTTTTCTTATAGTTTATGTTACACTAAAGTGGAGAAGGCTTTTTATATATAAGTATTTTTAATAAAATTTATTTTTTATAAATGTTTATACCAAAATTATATATTTTTAATATTGTAGTACATGTTTATACTCGTCATCACAAACAAAAATCTATAGTAACAGATTTTTGTTTAAATTATAGTCAATCGAAATACGAGTAGAAACAAAAGATAATGGAATGTCGTATCATATTATAAATATTTTTCCAACAAAATAGTTACCAAATGAAATAGAATACATCTAAATTTCTCTTTAAATTATTTGAATCAGACTTTTCATTTAGAAGTTACAACAGGTATATTATCCTTATTATCTATCCTTATTATATATTATAGAGGAAAGATTTGATTGATTGATTGATTGATTTGACAAAATAATGTTTGCCGGGTCAGCCAGTAATCTATACTTACCAATATTATAAAGAGGAAACATTTGTTTGTTTGCATTGAATAAGCTTCGTAACTATTGGCCCGATTTGAAAAATTCTTTCACTGTTGTGAAGCTATATTATCAGCGAGTAACATAGGCTATATTTTATAAAGTTACGCGGATGAAGTCGCATGCAACAGCTACTGTATTATAAAACAAAGTCCCCGACGTGTCTGATTCGCGATGATCTCAAAAAGTACTGAACAGATTTTCACGCGGTTTTCACTAATGGAAAGAGTGTTAAACGAGGAGCGGATCGTTAGTATATGCTAAAGGTAAAAGCTTAGGCTAGGTTCATACATTGTACTCGTACATAGAACCATTCACACGTCGCGCAAGAAATCAAATCGCAAATCAAATGAACTTTAACGTATTCAGTTTGCAGTAGCACATTTGTCGGCGGCGAAACCGTTGGCGCCTTCGAAACCAATATAAAAGTACAAGCAAGCGTGGATCCATCACTGACGTCACTCACAGTGACAACTCTGTGTGAAAACTGCGACTTTACACGAATGATTATCTGCCATATGAACACCGGGCTGATTGAACGTTAAAAAACGAATACAAAATAAACGTGCAGGACAATGCCGTGTGAACTTAGCCTTAGTTAAGTATTTGTTTAGTTTATATTAGTAGTTATCTATTAGTATCTATAGATATTTTATATATTAGTTTTTGTTTGTAAAATTATATTCATAACTTATTATATTTAAAAAGTTCTTGTAAAAGAAAATGTGTCAAAAATATCAATGTGTTATTAATTTTTTTTACCAATTAAATTATTATATTTACTCAAAATTATCATCTAATATGTATTATCTTTTTTTTTCGAAATGTAATACGGTAGTATCATAAAACAAGTGATTATATTCTACCCCGTGGCTTCAGGAAATGACAATGAACCTTTTAGTGCGCAGTAACTGTTTCAGGAGATAAGACATGTCCGAAATTAGTCTTTCAATAACAATTTCAAGTAATTTAGAGAATTTAGCGTTTATAATCAATTTAAAAATGGCCAATATGATTTTTATTCGACGAGTTTTAATTTGATAAGCTTTAAATATTAGATTTACTTAAATTAATTACTTAAAAATCGAATTACTACTATTTTCCTCAGCAATGTTATAATTATGTACAGATGTAGATACAGATATAGAAGATAAAGTAATTTTGTAATTTTGTATTTTGTAGTTGGAAGTCGCTTCTGCTTACATCCTTTAGTAAATTTTTTGTATGTATTTAACCTCCATGTGAAAGCCTTCTTAATGAGGCACAATTCGCTCGTAAAAAGTGGTAATTAAAGTCTTACATATACTTAATTTTATATGTAAACCAATACTGAGTTTTTAGATCCCCATAACACAAGAGCAATATATGCCGGATTGGTTTATAATGTTATTTCAAATGCCTAGCTTCAAATTGTAGACATAACTTTCTAAGAATCTTATTTACAGTACAAATAAATTGTTATATTTGATAGAGCCTAAAAATAAATACCTAAAAGCCATTTCATTGATCATATAAAGTATTAATAGGCAATCATATTTCTGTTTATGTTATGGTCGGCAGACAAGCTGAGAGTCTACTTGATGGTAGGTGGCTACCGTCGCCTATAACACAAGCAACGCTACAGGTGCTGGAAGTAAGTAATTGGGAAGGGATATAGGGAAATGGGCTCTGGCATCACTGCTCACGTGCTGTATGAGGGTGGTTTCTACCGCCACACGGGCTGCCCAAATGACTGCGAAACACAGTCTGCCCTGCCACTACTAAACATCTCTTACAATCTCTTATTATAATTTCTTGATAGTATTGGTTCGTGAAATAAAAAATAGAAAATTTTGGTTTATACATAATATGTAATCTTGCAATGAAAAAATCGTTCTCCACATTTAAAAACATTTTATATTGTCCCATCTATTTGATTGATTGTAGCTATGATCCTCCCTCCAGCGAGAACGTTCCGATACTAGTTGAAGTTATTTTTCAATACACTCTCTGATGTCACGTTTCCTATTACTGGTTTAATATTGCCAATATGTATGACACAATTGAATGAAAGTGAGAAAATCTGTTGTTTAGTTACGTTGATATGGTACTATAGTAAATCAGGTTTGCTTGTTTTCATACCAATGTGATCTGCATGCCTTTTGACGAGCAGATCAGCAACAACCCACATGTCGTGTAGTGAATAAATGAAACACACCAAACGTGTTCAAAAAGTTTTAATGCCCGGAGAGAAAAAAAAAAAATAATAAAATGGTGACAAGGCATAGACACACGGGCCGAGCCACAGCCCAGATATAAGTTAATCAAAGATAATTTGTGTTTACTTTTACAACATCCTCCCTTAAACATCAATTAACCCCATTTTAGATGAACAATAATATAGTTTGGAGTGTGATGTTGGTTTTGTGAGTGCATCAGCCACCATCATGCCAGTCTGGATGTACCTCAAGTCAATGGCCCCTCTAGCGACTCCATCTCGTACGAAATGGTGCCGAACATCAATATGTTTGGTTCTGGAATGATAACCATCGGTACCTGAAAGTTTTATAGAACTTTGATTATCACTGTAGATGATCATTGCCTCGTTCTTCAGTTGCGGCCAGAAGCTCTCTTGAAATTGTTTTAGCCACATGGCTTCTTGTACACATGATGCTAATGACATATACTCTGCTTCTGTTGTAGACAGAGCAACAGTAGGCTGGCGTCTAGAATTCCAGCTAATTGTTCCTCCCTGAAACAAAAAGGTGTAACCAGTGCAAGAACGCCGGTCATCTTCTGAGCTTGCCCAATCTGCGTCACAGTAGCCATGAGTCATATTCTCTTCTATGTTCTGTTTAAAACACATTTTATACCCTTCAGTCCCTTTTAAATAGCGCATAACTCTCTTCAGTGCTAACCAATGTGACATGTTAGGTTTATTGTTGTATTTACTTAACATGTTTATAACAAAACTTATGTCAGGTCGAGTAATTTGTGAAACATACAATAAACACCCGATTACTTCTTGATAGGGAATGTCATGCAAGATTTTTTCTTCCTCAATATTTTCTTGTAACTTTGTATTTATATCTATTGGAGTCCTAACACTTTTGCAATCAGACATGCCATATTTATGTAAAACTTCTTGTATATATTTTTTCTGATCTAAATATATAACTCCTTTATTTCTATCTCTCTCCACGTGTATGCCAATACAGTAATTAACATCTCCCAGATCTTTTATTTTAAATTGTTTTTGTAATTCCTTTATAATATATTTCTTTGAATCCATGTTATTTGTAAATAAAATTATATCGTCCACATAAATAGCTAGAATAATCATATTATTCTCGTTTACAATTTTGCTATAAATACAAGGATCTAACTTGTTTTGTAATAGGCCCAATCCTTTTAATGCAGAACTAAGCTTCTTATTCCACTGTCGGCTTGCTTGTTTTAATCCATATAAAGATTTTCTTAGTCGACATATTTGTTTACCATTGCCATACATAGGTGGGTGCATCATATAAATCTCCTCTTCTATGTCACCTTGAAGAAAGGCTGATATAGCATCCATTTGACAAATATCCAAATCGTATTTAACGGCTAAAGCAAAAAGATATCTTAGAGAAGCATATCTAACCACGGGCGAAAATACTTCTGTGTAATCTATACCTGGTTTTTGTGAACATCCTTTAATCACAAGCCGTGCTTTATACTTTACTAATTCTCCATTCTCATTTGTTTTCTTCTTAAAAACCCATTTACATGGTATTAGACATTTATTTATTGGAAGAGAAGTAGTTTCCCATGTATTATTTTCCAATAGAGACTGATACTCCTCATCCATTGCGGCTTTCCAATGTTCAGCATCAGTGCCTGATAAAGCTTCTTTGACAGTCAATGGATCTGCAGTCTGTTGAACACACATGAAATTATTTCCCTGTACATTGCGTCTCTGGTGAGGCCTTAAAGTGATATTTCTGGTAAAACTATCATCACTGCTCTCTTCATTTGTAGCGGGGTAATATGTTTCATCATCAGTTGTTTTATTCATTACACAACTGTCAAAAGATGTGTCAGCACTTGAGGGTGACAAAGTGTCATGAAGTGTCTCATCCCGTGAGCTGTCATTGACAGGTATTTCAGAGTTTTCTTGTAAACTATTCTGTGTATTGCTACCACTAATAGGAATGGTAACGAGTTGTGGTGTAGATACTGGTTGTGGTGTGATATTGTCATTATCGGTATTTTTATCAATAAATATCACATCCCTACTGTATACAATCTTTTTATTTATTGAATCATACAATCTGTAACCCTTTGTATTGTCACTGTACCCCATAAATATCAATTCTCGTGACTTAGGATCCCATTTCAAACGCTTTTGTTTAGGAATATGTACCATACACTGGGAACCAAAAATCTTTAAATGTGATATATTTGGTTTCTTACCAGTCCACTTTTCATAAGGCGTTACATCATTCAAAACTCGTGATGGAGATCTGTTGATAACATAGGCTGCTGTGGTGACCGCCTCTGCCCAAAATTGTTTATGCAGCTTTGCTTCAAACAGCATGCATTTGGCACGTTCCACCAATGTCCTATTCATTCTCTCCGCTAGCCCATTTTGTTCAGGGGTGTACGGATTGGTGGTTTGATGTCTGATGCCGGCAGCTGCTAGAAAATCAGAGACTACTTTATTGCAAAACTCTTTTCCGTTGTCGCTTCTTAATATTTTAATTTTCTTTTCTAATTCATTTTCTACTTCTCGTTTAAATTTTTCCAACACTGACTTAATATCCATTTTATTTTTTAGAGGATATACATATACTTTACGGGAATAGTCATCTATAAAGGTTATGAAATACTTCGCACCACCAACAGACGGTGTTTCCATCGGACCACATAGATCAGTGTGCACTATTTCTAGCAATGCATTCGCTCTAGAACCAGAATGTGAAAACGGTAGTCGTGTTTGTTTTGCTTGACAACATGGTATACAAACGGTATCAACATCTTTGTTGGTAATAGTTATACCCTCAGCACATAACTCTAATTTTTTTAAATCGGCCACATTTAAATGCCCCATTCTTTTGTGCCATGTGATAATATCTGTTTTATTTTCACATGAAACAGCATAAGCATTGCCAGTAACAGTGTTCAGCTTGTACATGTTATTGGTTAGTCTTGCAGTTGCTATAAGAATTTTATTGGCATTGTATATATTACAGCCCATATCAGTGAATTCTACTTTACAGCCATTTTTAGTTAATTGACTAACCGACAACAGGTTTGCACTTAGTTTAGGTATAAATAAAACATTTCTCACCTGGATTGGATGCTCATCTTTACATAAATATGTCTGAATATTAACTTTACCCATATTTTGTACGGAGACAACATCATTATTGGCCACCATTATTGTTTGAACCGGAGGTGGTTGTAAATCATACATCCAGTCTGAACGTTTTGTCATGTGCATTGTGGCACCTGAGTCGATATACCAGTCGTTCTCATTCACTGTACTATAAGCTGAAAAAACTGCTGAAAAATTATTTTGTTCAGATTTTCTTACTTTACACTGATTCTTGAAATGTCCATATTTGTTACAATTATAGCAGCGAGGGCCTTTTGCTTTTGACTTTGTATTATAGTTAGAGTTATTTTTGTGCTTTGTAAAAAATGCGGTAGATTCGGAAACTTTCACTTCCTGTAAAAGTTTTGTCTTGATGAAGTCTGATGAAATTTTCATGCCGGAACTCTCCAGACCCATGATCATAGGTTTGTAATTATCTGGTAAACCTGCCAGCATGAGTGTCCCCAACCACTCATCATCAACTTCAAAACTAATATTTCGTAATTTAAATGCGGTACTCATTAATTTATTCACATAATCTTCGACGCCGGCGCAGTTGTCTAGTGATGTGTTGATTAAATCTCGTAATAAGCCGACTTTTCTGGATAGCCCGGAGTCTTCGAAAGCCTTTTGAAGGTTTAACCAAACTTCTCGACATGTCTTTGCATTTTCAATATGAACGTAGTTTAACGGTTCGACCAACAAAATTATTTTAGACTTGGCTTTTATATCCTTTTTGTTGTCGACATCGGTACCGGGATCGACACATTCCCACAAATCTTCGTGTTCTAAGTAAGATTTAACTGCAAACTTCCATGTCGAATAATTTTCCCGACCGGCTAACTTCTCAATTTGAAGGTTAGACATAGCCATATTTAATTATTTTCTCGGGACGATGTGCGGTGAAATACTCGCGAAATACTTTATTATAATACTTTATGGCAATAAATATTAAACTTTTTAAACTATTCAGGTGTATGAGACGGCCCATAACCTGTAGTGAATAAATGAAACACACCAAACGTGTTCAAAAAGTTTTAATGCCCGGAGAAAAAAAAAAAAAATAATAAAATGGTGACAAGGCATAGACACACGGGCCGAGCCACAGCCCAGATATAAGTTAATCAAAGATAATTTGTGTTTACTTTTACAACATGTCGTCATGACGTTTATTTATTTTATTAAGGAGATAAATTTATTAAGGAGAGAAAACCATTATTTATGTCAAGGTCAACAGACAGACTGAAGGTCCACTTGATGGTAGGTGGCTATAACACAAACAACGCCATAGGTCAGGGGTGGCGAACCTTTATGGATCAACGTGCCATTATTTCTAAAAAAATGTATGATGTGCCGTCAAATAATTTTGTCAAATGTGTTTATGTAGGTACTTTTTTTCTGGATAGGTGAAAGTACTTTTCCTTAATAAATAAACTGTACTTTTCCGTTAACCTTACCGTATTATGAAAAGACGTGGTTTAAGCCACGACGATAAAATACAAGTAAATTGTTTTAATAAAAACGTCAAAAGTTGGCGTCATAAATTTAAATTTGCTAACGTTGGTTAGACATGGCGCGTTTCCGTAAATGTCTACATCGCTTTAACCTTTACATGTAAGTGGCTTTTTTTATTGTGTTGTATTTTACGAAGAAAAACACAAATTATGTTTTTTATATGTATCATTTAAACATTAATGTGACCTGTTTCAAGTAGCTACAATTATTTGTAATATCAAGTAAAATAACTGCAGTTAAATATAATGATAATTTTTTCTCAACTTGCAGTGTAGGTTAAGTTGAGATAGATTATGACATCATTAATTTGTGAAAAAACTTTTTAGGTTTTATCAGTTTTTGGTGCTTTCCTAAGAAGCTTTTTTTGAATTTAGAATATTCTAATAATGTAATGTTATTTATTTTAATTTTTTATTAATAAAAATAACATATTTATTGACTATGCACTATTTCTTTACTTTTGAGAAGATAAAGTAATTTAAGTCTTAATTTTAATGTAGGGCTACAAGTAGGCTGCTTGGTGGTAAATGTTACTGGCATTTATAAATATTATAAGTAATTAATATAAGGAAGAATTAATATGGGCACTTAGGTAGCACTGGCATTCACTACTTCATGCTATTCGCTTGATAATTTATTTCTGTTATCGCGTAGTTAAACTGAAATCCAACTGAGAATTGAAATACAATAGAAAAACCTTATTTGGTAATAAAATAACTCTTTTATAGAGTTTAAATTTAGCATTAAGTACTTCTCTATAATTATATACAAGCTTAGTACAAACAATAGCTTAGCTTAGCACAAATCTACGTTATAATTAATTCAAATGATATAATGTAAAAATAATCCAAATGCCCTAGTTAAATAGAAATTGCGCACGCTATGAAATTAAATCAATTATGCATTTTTACTTTCATACTAGACCTCGCTTCGTAAGGCAATGTTTCGTGATATTCAGCCTTCTGCAATGAGAATTCCTTCTTATGAATGCGCTTTCGAATGAGTTAAAAGGTAGCTTTTATTCTGAATTTTATTATATCGTGACATACAGAAAATTAACATAAACAATTATGCTTTCATGAGTTCAAAGATTAATTCACACTTTTTTATAAAAACGGCGGAAACTTTTTTGTACACCTATGTATATAAAAACCTTCCTAGTCTATCGTTCTTTCCATTAGTGACAACTAATGGATCCATGAAAATCCATGAAAATCCGTTCATTAATTTTTGAAATGATCGCGAACATACATACAGACAGACAGACAGAGAGACGAACAGACATTTTAAAATATGTAAGGACTATAATTAATATAAGTGATGTTTAGTTTATGTCTTTATGTATTTAAAAATTTAGCATTTTCAGGATATAATTCGAAGTTATATTTTAGAAAGTATTCATTCTTTTTATAATATAACTTTTTCTTATATAATAATCAACATATTTCTTGAAATCCTAATGAAAATATTTTATTTTATAAAATACGAAAATATGTAAAATATATAATAAATTGTTTGGTGAGTTAACTTCAACAAAATTGATTTTGAATTTAATACTTCAAATTGAGATAAGACCTCGCCTTAACTAGATTATTATGGGTTCCACATAAGGGAAAATTGCGAATGAAACAAGAAATTTATGCAAATTTATGTATCAGTGCGTACCAGAACGTCAAATAGAGCAACAAATTATTATAAATTGAAACAGTTTTCCTTACATTATTGAATAGAAGATAAACCCATTCTCTACAATCGATGCTTTATCTATATAAATAAAAATGGATCAAAACTCGAAAATGGCTTAAACGATTCGGCTAATTTTATTTTTAAAATATACGTTGAAGTGTGAGGAAGGGTTTTATGAAGGAAAATCGAAAAAAAAATCCGTTTGAAGCCGGAGCGGATCGCTAGTATAAAAATAAAAAACAAATGTCTGGTAAAACTATAATAGCAATAAAGATTGAATAAATTATTGCTCAATATTTTGTTGGGCCACCAGCTAGTATAAGTAAGAATTTTAGTGTGTTATTTTATAGCACTTTGTAAAATTGTGGCAACTTTTGGATTTTTACTCAAAGCTTTTCGCTGTCAGCTTGTATTGCGAGGAACAAAAAAGTCTAATTTCACGCTTTCCTGTCAAAGGTCTTATCAAACCAGCTTTTTTGAATGCATAGTTTAAAGAAACCAATTATGCTTTGAAAATGGCAATAAAGTCTATGGGCTGAATTCACATTCCATCAAGGAATTGTATTCTTGGAACAATTCAGCGATTGTAGTAAACAATGCTAAAATATATAAGGCAAGTATCTCACTGTCAATATTCAACACGTAGTAATTAAAATTACTTTACTGTTTAATTTCAGTTACAAATAGACATAACTTTTAGCTAGTTTTATAAATAACTAGCGACCCGCTCCGGTCTTTGCCCGGGATACCTTTTTTATTCACACAAACATTCTTCACTAATCCTTCCATAAGTGAAAACTGAATTAAATCCTTTTGGTGGTTTGAAATAGTTAGCGGAAAAAAGGCATAATGGATTTATAATATGTAGAGATTAAAGCTGTAATAAAAGGAATGTCAACAGTAACAAATAGAGATATGCCATCAAAAATTTAGTTTTCGTGTGTTTGTGTTCACAAAACTCGAAAACTAGACTAATAACGATGGATTAATTTGTAATTTTTACACAACATTTTATTGTGAGAGAAGACTGTTTTTACAGTAGAAGCTGTGATTTTCGCTGCCCACGAGATTCGATGAGATAATGTAACAATTGATCTATTTATTATTTGAACGTCTCAAAAAAGGCATTAAACGTACTTGTTTCGGAAATACATATACTAAAATTGGAACGATATCTCTATATCGTGGATGGGTGGAAAAATTATAAAACATTGTAAGTTTTTATATCGATGTAGACAAGCCCTAAGAAAGAACTTTTATCTACACAAAGCAATCTGTTTTTAGAAAACGCTTTAGATTGTTGTACGCAATTACATTAATAACTAGTCTTCAAAATAAATAAAAATTATTATATATTATAGAAACATAAATAAACAACTGATTATTTTTTTATATAGCACATTTCTTATTATGATACATTGATTCTAACATAACATGTTATTAAAAATGATTTGAACAGAAATCTTAAGATTTGACAAATGTTTCGTTTCACCTAGTATTTAAAAAGAAACCAATAAAATACTATTTTATATCAAAGTTAAAATTATTGTTATGACATTAAATACAGACTTCTTGTGGTATATGACGCAAGAGTCGAGTGCTTCAGCAAAACCGTAGTCTTACCTGCGTGTTTTTTGTACGTCCTTGATATGAATGTAATTATTATTCGCCTAAAATAATGATGTATTTGTATCGTTAATTAATATTTTACCCAAATACGTGTCCACCGATGCCGTGCGTGATTTCGGCCGACGCGGGCGTACAGTACAATTTGTATAATACACGCATAATAATTAGACATTTTGTACCCAGTTTTTAAACTGGTCAAACTTTTGGGATCGTTTTTTTAATTTTTGCGTGAGAATTAATTTGGACATTTTGACTGATTAAGTAGTTACTGGTTGTGACGAATAAAACCATATTTGTCCTACTTCTCGGGTTGAGTTATGTTGGGTGTTGGCTTTTCATATTTTATTCGTATGTGTGTAACTACTTCACGAGCATCTGGGCTCAATGGATCTAGATAATAGCGAAAATTATATTTTTACAATTTAAGATTCAAGGTTGTCTTTTTTCCATAGAGCGAGGCGGTCGTCACGTGACTAGGAGTGACGACGCGTTGCCACGTGACGACCGCGTAGTTTTTAGCCCTTTTTCATTTATTAAATATTCAAATTTATTTTAGTAAAAATTTTTTTTTTATGAACTAAGGACCACTTGATGGTAGGTGACTGCGCTCTGGTAAAAAGGGAAATTGACTGCGCTCTGCCGCTCTGCGTATCGCGGCACTTTATAAGAAACTAGCTGGTGCTCGCGACTTCGTCCGCGTTGAAAATAGAAAAAAAGCAATATAACGCCTGACTGCGTGTCGCTATAACACTTTGGCCAGGCGTCAGTTTTTTATTTATCCCTCGGGAGTAGTCCTTTTTTTTTCTGGATGAAAGGTACCCTATGCCCTTTCTGGTGTCCCAGACAACGTGTATGCAAAATTTCATGGTTTTCTGTTCAGTAGTTTTTGCGTGAAAGAGTTACAAACATCCATACATCCAAACATATTTTCGCATTTATAATATTAGTACGGATAGTACGGATTATTTAATTTTAATGGTCTTTACGAATAGCAAGGTTACTTCAAACACTGTGGTTTCTTATCTACGAGTATCTATGAGTATAATGAATGTTGAAGTAATTTTAAAAACTAGCAGATTACACAATATGATATGTGTATAAGGCGATCGGCTTACGTCCCCTAGGCACCTGCTCCCGGATGCCACGCACCAGTGACCAGTTGCACCCCCGGTTAAGATGGCCCTGGGTATATCTATACTAATATTATAAATGCGAAAGTATGTTTGGATGTATGGATGTTTGTAACTCTTTTACGCAAAAACTACTGAACCGATCACCATGAAATTTTGAATACACGTTGTCTGGGACATCAGAAAGGACATAGGGTACCTTTCATCCAGAAAAAAAGGACTATTCCCGAGGGATAAATAAACTAACGCCTTGCCAAAGTGTTATAGCAATACGAGGTCAAGCGTTATATGGCTTTTTTTTTTAATTTTCAACGCGGACGAAATCGCGAGCACCAGCTAGTTATTCATATTTTGTCTTACCAATAGGCCTGCCGCTACTCTGTTAAGCTGTAAGCTATGACTTACTGGTTTCTTCAAATTTTCAACCCAGACATAATATTATATTCTATAAAATATACTTGTATAGTGTATGTATTATTAGTATCTATATACAGAATCGCTTTGTTACATCTTCCAATACTTTAGAAGAATTTTGTGTCAGAAAGTTCTAAAGAATAATAAATAAGACATATGAAAAAGCACTTCTAATAAAGCTTTAAATTACCTTACTTTGTTCTTAAATATAGGGTATTAAGAATCTCGCCGTAAAAGCGTGAAATATAAAAATTTTATTAGATAATTTTAGCACTTTCAATATTTCAATGTTGGTTTAATGGGTAAATTTTGAAGAAAAAGTTAACTTTTTTTCTTTGTTATTTTAAGAACTGCCTCTTATAAGTTTATGTGTGGGGAGTATGAAGATGGACAAGCAATTTTTTTTTTAAAAAAGAACTGCCTTAAAAGAACAACATTTTTTCAAGGAAAAGTAAACTAACTAATTAAAATTAAAAATAATCTATGTACACATTTTTTTTGAAAATAAGAAAAATCGAAACAAACGCGGCCATCAGGCTCTTTATTTATTTACATAAGTTGTCCGCAGGCATCAAAAGATTTAATACAACTATATAGAAAAGGATAAGTTGAAGTTATGTATATCTATTATACTTAGTAAGATTCTATCGTAGGCCACGCATATTATGACGATATTCTATAATATTATATAAAATTCTCGTGTCACAGTGTTTGTAACCAAAGTCCTCTGAAACGGCTTGACCGGTTTTTATGAAATTTTTTTTGTGTATTCGGTAGGTCTGAGAATAGATCGTAAACTATGTTTTATACCCCTTAGTGATAAGGGTGGCCCACCCCATTTTTTTTTTGGCAAAATAACGTTTGCCGGGTCAGCTAGTAATCTATACTTACTAATATTATAAAGAGGAAAGATTTGATTGTTTGTTTGTTTGCATTGAATAGGCTCCGAAACTACTGGACCGATTTGAAAAATTCTTTCACTGTTGGGAAGCTATATTATCAGCGAGTAACATAGACTATATTTTATAAAGTTACGCGGACGAAGTCGCGTACAACAGCTAGTGTAATATAAAATGAAAACACGATTGTGAATTAAATCGTTGTCACAAGAGAGCACTAAAAACATTTATCTAATACGAGTGCTTTGGTGTAGCTTTAGTGAACAACAAAATAACCGCCTTTTGTTTAAACAACTGTTAGAAATTAAAGTACTCGTTACTTAATGCCCGATTAGTACAATGTTGGTGAACTCTAGCCTTAGATTTTTAATTAAATTTGAATTATGACAGTATTATGTCCCTATAAGCTTCCTTCGAAACTAAGAGAGAAGCTTTTGCAAAGATCTATTGTGTGAGACGGTTCCAAGTTGTCTCAGTTCAAGTTTAAACCTATTGTAACTCACTGCCTGTTTTCCAGCATATACGAGTAGAGAATATAGAATTACCTTCATACGTTAAAGTAAGATGAAGCATTTGTTACGCCGCTGTTAAATAAATAGAATGAGGAAAATTTGCGAGTAAATTCGGTTCATATGAAAATTAAATTAATTATTCTTCGATTTAATCTTTGTATCGCAGAAGATTAACAATGTCTAATTTACATGAAGACTTATGCATTAACATTGTGAGTTGGTGGAATATAGTATGTAGGTACTTTTTTGCCTTTGTGTTTTCAACTTAGTAAATGTACTTTGAGGGTTAGCTTAAGTAAGGTATAAAGGACATTTTCAAGTTGTTCGAACAGGATATTTCTATTTTTTAAACTATTTTTATATTAATTAGGGGAGCAGGGGGTAATGGGAGCCAGCGGGTAATGGGACCGATGCGACTAGAGATAAAATTATAGCCCGTATTTACTCGGTTGCCCACCTTCGTCACACTGCGGCCGTGTTCCCCTGCCGTGCTAGGATCGCCAGTGCCACGCATTATGTGCTTGTCGTTTTTTTTGAGTTAGCTAATATTATCAATTTCGAGTATCTGTGCGTATAATTTCATTACAAGCTAGATTCAGCATATCATTTTATTCAATTTAAAGATGGTGGTATTCGGGTGATCAGATCTTATTAGACTTTGATTACCCTTTGTAGCTCCAATTACCGCATACGCATTTTAATATTATTTTTTTCAGATGCCAAAATGCCAAAAAAAAGGGAACGTACCACTACGAAAGCATCTTGTACTGTTGAAACGTTAGAAAATGCTGTCAAAAAAACTTCGGCGTAGCCGGTATATCCGTATACGAGGTATCAAAAGAGACTAGAATACCCTACAGCACCTTACAGGAAGGCCCTCTGTGTTCACCGAGGAACAAGAAGCCATTCTGGCTGATCATCTTCATAAAATGACAAATAAATTTTACGGACTGACAAGGGCTCAGTTTTGTAAGACATGTTATGCCATGGCTGAAAAGTCTGCAAGTCTGCGGACAGAGACTTTCTAACTGGCTTTTTTCAACGACATCCTGATCTAAGTATTAGAAAGTCAGAAGCGACAAGCATCAATAGAATACTTGGAGTCAATAAAGTCGAAGTGGATCGATTCTTTGAAAATCTGGAGAATGTCATGACCAAACACCACTTTCCGCCGTCTCATATTTACAATATGGTTGAGACCGGCGTAACGACGGTCCAGGAAACGGAAAAAATTATAGCGCCTAGGGGACAAAACAACTTGGAACAGTCACATCATGGGAAAGAGGTAAAAACGTCACGGCTATCTGTGCTATGAGTGCTTCAGGATCCTTCATCCGGCCTCTTTTTATTTTTCCTCGACAACGTCACTCACCGCAGCTAGAAAAAGATGGTCCACCAGGGGCTGTTTATACATGTTCTCATAACGGTTGCATATACACTCAAAACCCACTGCTGAACAACCTGTTCTGCTGATTATGGACAACTACAACAGCCATTGTACTTTAGAAGCTTGGGAAGTGGCTAAAGCAAACAATATCGTAATTTTTTTCTATCTAAGCTTGAGTCCCTTAGGTAAATAGGTTGCATTACAAGCATGCTGCTTGTATTTTCTCGTTGTATAGCAAGGCGAATCATTAATGTTCCAATCAACCTTATTAATATTGTTAATGTGAAAGCTGGAGAGGACGTATGGATGTTTGTTACTCTTTCCAAAAAAGCTACTGATCGAATTTTTAAGAAATTTAACAGATGTATTTTACGAGTATACATTAGAATAAGACGTACAAAGGTTATAATTTATAAAGATAAGTCGAAGTTGCGAGGAATAGCTTACAGCACTGTCTACTAAAAAATTTTTTATCCAATTTTAAAAATCCAAAAGGTGGAAAGCTGAGCTGACAGTGAGGAGGAGACAGTATTAACAGGTGAACTCTACTGTTAGCATTTTATATGACCAAAAAAGTATACACAAACACAGGTCGAGATATTAGCATTTCCTGTGAAGTGAATGTTATTAATATGACTATTGGCACCAAGAGTATCATTCAAATGACTATACCACAGAAATTTGTATGCGTAGCCGTAGATTAACAAGCCGATCGTGACGCCAGTTGATTGGTAACATTTATCAAGGGTCCGATAACGACTGGAGATTGAACAGGTAATGAAGCCCGCGTCGAGATAAACACGGAAAATATTGAAAGGGTCGAACAAAGCAAGAGTTATGTCATAAATACTCTCAAATAATAAATATATATTTTTTAATATGAGGTCGCTTGACGGGAAACTTGGTAGGTGGTTACCGTCACCTAATAGGTGACGAATAGAACCGTCACCTAATAGGTCAAGAAATGCCATAGGTACTTCAAGTGGGCTGCCGACATCAGGATAAAGCGATAGGGAAAAGGGATTTGGCATTCCTTACTCAGATGGGCTGCCCAAATTATGACTGGGTAACGCAGTGTACCCTGCCACCATTGACAATTTATAATTTATAATTGACAATTAAATTAAAATATACACAAAGTATATACCTATACAAAATAATATATGTACAAGTTTATACAGAAATGATGCACAAAAGTGTAACAGAAAATGTAGCACACGCGGATGACAACAGCTGTTTCAAATGACAGCCGCGGTTTATTCAGTGACACGAACTTCTATAGAAATTGTAAAGACCTACAACCTACAACCATCAAAGTAAATCAAGGCATATACTTATTGCGGCTAATGCTGTAATGCCTTTTAGGAATATCTCTTCTATAATATTATATAAAATTCTCGTGTCATAGTGTCTGTAACCAAACTTCTCAGAAACGGCTTGACCGATTTTTATGAAATTTTTGTGTATATTCGGTAGATCTGAGAATTGGTCGTAAACTATTTTTATACCCCTAAGTGATAAGGGTGGCCCACCCCAAAAATTTTTTTATATGGCAAAACGTTTGCCGGGTCAGCTAGTTTTTTTTTTATAAAAACCAAACAAAAAGTGGATTTCTATTAAAATATAAGTATACATATTAGAAACTTCACAAAAATTCGAATGATATATGAGTCGCCATTCCGAAAACTAACGGATAGCCTGTTGAGGAGAAAGGGAAAATAACACCATAACCTCGTCGACTCTTGAAAATGACTTTCTTATCCGATCGAGGGGCACTTGTGAATTCCCAAACTAGGTTAATGAAGGACCCCTTATGCTTATTTTTTTACTAACGCACATTTCCCCGCCACACTCGTATTTGTTACAGTTTTACCTTGGCAAAGCTGACATTTTTAAAAACGGAAAAAATGAAAACAGGATTTAACTATATAAAAGTAAAATTATTAATGAAATAAATTGAATATATATTATAACTTTATATATATATTATAACTTTAAAAATATTTAAGTAACTTAATCTAAATTCTACAGAAGTTATTATAAATAGATTCGTTTATAGCTAAGAGGGAGCATATTATTATTTTTTTGACTTGCATTTATGTGTCTAATATTTTTAATTAATTTATTAACAAGTGGTTAGTTAACATTAAATGTCGAGTAATGTCTTCAACTTTTAATAGAGTTGCCTAGTCAATTAGTAATGATCCGGCGAACTTTGTACCGCCCCGGAATAAAAACCTGTTTCATACAAAATTTCTTAAAAGCATTAATTAACATTATAATTTCATAGGTATTCTTTTCACAAAAACGACGCAAACTAATTGTTTTTAAAATTTGCGTATTGTCCTAACCACCTAAAAGTTTTATCTTATTTATATTTATTTAATGCCCCAGGCATATCCTTCGTAATACGTATCAGTTCAATTAATAATATTGTAACCTATCACGTCTCTATTCCAACTTCTTAAGCCCAGGAGGTTTAATAACAACAAAGTTTATATTCTGTTGTAAGTAGTTAGTTAATATATATTGTTTTTGAAGTATATTATTTACTTTTTCAAAGGTTGAAAATTTTTTTAGCTTGCATCATGATCAACATTGCATTAGACATCTACGAATATACATACTAAGAGAAAGTTATGTTAGTTATACCACTTATAACTTGAGAACTGCTTTTATGATCTTTAATTTGTTACCTCCTCCCCGAATAGTAGAATAACTATTAAAACAACGGAAATATTCACAAAAAAAATTTATTAGAAAATTTATATGGAACGAGTTTTTATTCTGAAGCAGTATGAAGTTCGCCGGGTCATCCAGTTTTTTCATAAATTATTGTTATGTTGGGAAGCAATTCAATTTAAAAAAACATACCAACAAATTAGAACAACAATTAGATTAGAAAAGTATGTTTTATATCGCCGGCGATACCAGGATATCAACTAGTTAAATGATAAAACAATGAAATATCACTCACCGTCGGGCACGTAAACATTGAGGTATAAACAATCTTCGGAATATTCCTTCTTTCTCGGCTCCTCCAACTGTGATTCTAAAAGCTTCATGAACAATTCATCGTGTCTGGCAAGAGGTTTCTGCACGTCTTCCCTTTTGGGATTTTGCATACAATCCGGGGTATAAATCGTTGCATTCTTAACACCTTCCCATTGGGGCAATTCGGTAAATTCAGGCGCCGCAAATCTTCTGAATTCCACCGGAGGCTGTGCATAAGGTATGCCTATGTACGCAGCTATCCTCTTTGTTCTAAACCTCGTTATATACATTCCCGCGACGGTCCCTTGATTCGTTAAATTTATCTGTCGCGGTTCCCTAGCCGAGGTTACCACATTAATTTGCAGAGCCAATAAAGCGCAGATCAGTCTCGCTAACTTGCCAAACTCCATAGTGACACTTCGTATATTCATTAGATTTTTAAACTAACAACTATGTCTTGTTTAGATAATGAAACGTACATTTTCTTAAAAAAAAAATAACACTTGTCTTGAATTTAATAAATAAAATGGTAACAAAGTAAAAGCAACTATGCAGACAAATTTATATTGTATCGAGTCAGCATATAGCACTTCAGAAAACTATTCTCTAAGTATCGGGTGGTGGGCGTTCTGTTTCGAAGGTGGTGCGTTACTATTTCTCGTGCAGACTTTGGCCCGTAAACAGTGGGGCTGTCCGTCGTTATAGCGACCAAGGAATTGCTTTTGTGTACTTCGACTGGCTCAGAAGTGACTGTTTAATATAGTAGCGTGTATTTAAGGACAATTGGAGTTGATTTAGTTAGATATTCATCATTAAACAGTATAGTGTTTTTAAATGAAATGCAGGCAGTATTTTTAGTTGCACTATTTAAACCAAGAATTTATTAGCAGTTATCTTAAGGAAGTCCATATTTTAGAGAGGTGGAAATATATTTGAATAATTCTTGATTTTTACATGAATCTATACAAATAATGAAATCGTAAACAAGCGGTGTCTGTACATTAAATATTTCTACAAAATGTACAGTTTGTAATTTATAAAAAAAAATGTTACCGAGGAAAAAAAATGTTTTTATATTTTTGTCTGTTTAATCTCTGAAACGGCTTAACCAATTTGAATGCAGTTTTCCTAAAAAAATGTTCAGTTAGATTTTCAACAAACGATCTACAGCCCGTACGAAGTTGCGGCCACTAGCTTGTTTTTAATATAACTGTCCTAATATAGAACTCTGTAATTGTCAAGGCAAATGTTTTCTTGAAATTCCTGCAAAAGCAATTAGGGAACTCCAATGTAGGTATCTCTACTTTTTCTGTAGTATTTTGGCAAATTACCCGCACAGAATCGCCGAACTAATATGGCATTTGCGTCACCCAACCTTTCTGGGACCAATCTGTCGTACCGACCTTTATTAAAGGCACTATTGCCTATCACGTATAGCCAACTGATGTAGGTGTGACATTCTCTTCTCTGATCCTAGTTAATACGAGATGTGTTCCCTTCTTTCACACAAGTTAAATTGCGCGAAGTTCGCACTATAGTTCGCCATAAACTTCGAGGACCTTACTCACTTCGTATTATAAAACTTGAAAGCTTTTGCGGCAGTAGCAGACAGGTCTGAAATTAATATTTATTTCTTACAAGGTTTTTGTTTAAAATTATTAAATTGTATATACAAGTCAATGCAATTGACAATTGCAATGCAATGCAATGCTTTTTTTTTTCGTAAAAACCTTCCCTGATTATCCCCATTGGTGAAAACCGCATGAAAATCGGTGCAGTAGTTTTTGAGTTTATCGCGAATAGACAGACAGACAGACGTGGCGGAGGACTGTTTTATAATATGTAAGGATTATAGTATGATCAGAATTTTAGATTAGATTAATAATATTATTCTTAATATTTATTTAGAATAAAATGCAACCGAATTTATAGTAGCGTTAATCATTAGGTACAATTAGATATTTATTTGCAATTTAATTTGTTTTTGTTATTTTTTCATTACATTATTTCTTAATAGGTAATAATTAAAAATATTTTTTTATTCTTCAGTGTCTTTGGAGTAAATTCGTCATTTGCATGGCGACAGTAGTGCAAGTAAATTTTGGGTAGGTAATGTTATGTTAATGAAAATTATGCTTACTTACAATTACAATACGATTTTTTCAATTACAATACCAACGCCTACGAATAAAAATAATATAACTGATCAAAAGTTAAATATTAACTCTTCAATCACTCAACAACAGTATGTAACAGTATGTAACTGGATGTAGGTATGACTGGCGGATGATGCAAATCTTTCCTTGTTTGTGTTAACATAATCAAGTTGTTCAAGCAAGGTTGCCAAAACTTGATTATGTTTGTTGCAAAATTATATAAAAAATGAGCCTTGTTTATGGGTGGCAATAATTTTCTTTAAAAAATCTTTAATTACCAACATCATAACCGTAATATCGCCATTACGGCCCGTTGGGCCGTTTGACGAGCCCGTTGGATTAGTGGTAAGGGTTCTTACCTAACGTCTCAGGGGCTCCGAGTTCGATTTCCGGCGGGATCAGCTTTGGAAATGAACTTTTCAAAGTTGGCTGTGGTCTGGATTTCGTGGAAAGCGTTTTGCACTGCGTTTTGTAGTAATTTTGGCAGCCTATCCCCAGATAGGCTGCCCCCAGGCAGGAACCACTTCCTTACAGAAGACCACCATGCAATCACAACATATTATTATGTGGTGTATTGTTTTGATGAGTGAATAAGGGATGCCAGATCCCATTCCCTATCCCTTCCTTATCCCTTATCCTTAACCCTTCTATGGTCAGCAGCGCACTTGCAGCACCTATGGCGTTGTTTATGTTATAGGCGAATGTAGCCACCTAGCATCAAGTGGACCGTCAGCCTGTCTGTCGACCTTAACATAAAAAATATTAGTATCACAAATTACATAAAATTTCATTTTGTAACTAATTCTCGTATCAAAATAAACAATGACCTCAAATATATTCTTGGGATTACCCATCAATTGAAGAGATATGGTCCACAAAATTCTTTGATATGTATATTATGTACATGAGACGACTTAGTTGAAAATGTATTTCAAGTTAAATGATCTGTGCTCATGGATGAAGTACCTATATTGATGTTAACTTCTTAAAGTGAACATTGTAGATAAAGTATGCATAAAGTAGTCTATTTTTGACCAGGATAAAACTGTTTTTTTAACAATCATAATATATTCTTATATCATATCATAAATTAATATTTTCAACGGGTACCAAATTATCCTTAACACTTTCTACTTTATGATTCTACTCCTAAGTCGAACACTGACAGAGTGTCTTACGAGTACAAGTTGATTGTAACTTCTGCTAGTCTTTTATACACTTTGTGTATACTCAGTTACTTATGATATTTGACTTTATCATAACTATTAAAATGGCCTTTATCTTCATCATATAAATGAAATAGAAGTTATGCTAGTCTCATATTAAATAAATATTAATAAAAAAATGTGTGGCCAATTCTGAAGGTTTGTAAGGGCAAAAACACGAAGCAATAAGCTTGCGACGCGGACGGATCGCGTGACTTAAAGTTAAGCATTGAAGTCATGTTGCATTCGGCTACCGAGGGTGCTGTATGCCTCATCTCCCCCTTTGTGGGTCAATGCGATTATTGATCTGACTTCGAAGGATTATAATAAATGCATAAAAGAAAAGTCATTTACTTACTTACTGGTTATAACATAGAAATGAAATAAGAAACAAGTTTGTCGGCTTTGAGTAGGATATGTACGGCGTACTGCGTATGATAAAAAAAGGAAAAAAAATTAAAACCCTTTTTAATCTTATTTTATTAAATTTTGTTTCAAAGGAAAAACTAAATGAATTTTTGAATTTAATGAAAAAATTAAATAAAAAAAATACCACCACCAGCGTGTAATAATGTCGATTTGCATAGATTGTAAATAATCATGTGGTGAATCAGCTCACGTGCTATGGGAAAAGGGCAAACTTACAATATCACTCGATTTCATTGCACTACAACACGTAAAGTGCTTCAGGTCATTTACATGTTAACTCTTTAAATGTTTAGTTCAAAACCATATCATATTTTTATTGATAATTATGGCTAATTAATGTTTTTACATTAATAAAACATCAAAATTACAATTAGTCCATATTAACAAGTAAAATTTAAAAATTACGATTTAATCTTATGTATTTTGGATTACAAATATTTACCTACTTAAATAACATAAATACCTGAAATCAAATTAAAGTGGACGCCATTTATACTTAACCCATTGATATCTTAAGAAACTGCTTATATTTTGTAAGATAAATTAACCAAAACTAAAAATAAAATAAAATATTATACTTATGGAGCAAATAATGACTGAAAGCAATTTTTAGTCATTTTGTCTGGGAACGTGTTTTTCAGCAAATCGTAATATTATGATGTTCTCTGAGAAATTTAACAACATATGTTCACCTGGAAAAGTTTAAACTTAAGCTCATGCTTCAAGAAGCCTTCATTTTTCCACTAATTCCGCACTTCCATTCCTTTACCTACGTACTCAAATGATCTCCTATAATAGCGCAGTTGGTTCCAACTTTTAAATATCTTTCTCATCTCTAGCAAGATTTTTTATAAAAATATTTTAAGACCGCTATTAAATCATGGCTGAAGAATAAAAGCCATTATTTTGGGGTCGATTACCCTTTTAAGGTTTTATGGCGGACTTTAAAGGTCCATTAAATTAGAACAGGTATAATGCCTTTAAAACGTTGTTTCCTTTAAACCGAATTTCTTTTTCAGGAATTAATGGCTGATGACGTACAGACTTATTAGGTAGAGCCAACTTTGAGAAGTAGGTCAATAGTCTAATCCAGTTCGGATAGGCTCGGTCGTGAATCTCCGAGACATTTTTTTGTATAAAATTTTTCAAAACAAATGTATGTTGGCAGTGATGAAATATGACGCTGAAACGTTGACTCCAACTATGGGCCTCGTAAGAGAGCTCAATGTGGCGCAAGAAGCTGTGGGAAGGCTATGCTCGGAGTTACTCTGCGAGATCGAATGAGGAATAAGAAGATCTGTATTGGTATAAATATTGTTACCGACAAAACCCAGCAGATCAGAAGCAGTCAAAGTGGCAGTTGGCAGGACCATACTTGTACAATTATTTTATTCCATGGCTGGACACAGAGCACGAAGAGCTGAGGAGACCATGGACCGGCAAGCATAGCGTATTACATACAAGTCTAGTTTTGCAAATAATATTTTACTTCACTTACAAGAGTGAAAGTACGCTTAAAGGCAATGTCGCTGGACAAAGTTTAAGGGAATTATTGAAAAGACGACAGCTGATTTCCTAAAGACTATCTTGTACGGTACTCAATGTTTAGTAGGGCTATCTTAGACACTAATTATCTAGGGCCTATAAATAAAATAATAATAATCCAAGAGACCAGGATTAAAAAAAAACCTCATCTAATGTAAATCTTACTATTTCAGTAGAAATATTATACCATTTAAATACTATTTTCCATAATAATTTCGTATCGTTCTCAAACCGTCAATCCAAACTCTGTTATTAAGTATATTGCGGAATACGAGTATTATAGAGTCGCGGTAAATTGTATTTTATTGCTGGATTTCAAAGACCTTGGTATTAATATTTTGTGTTATTATTGTTTCAGGTTAAAGCTTTGGTCTATTTCCATCACATATATAGGTTATTTTATTACATTTTTGTATTATAATCTTAAAAATGCTAAAAATTATTCTATTATATACTTAGCGACCCCGCCCCTAGGTTTACACAAATGCAATTTTTTTCTACAAATTATATATACACCCAAATATTTCTATGGCGGCGCCACCAACGTCACAGCGATAATGATGTCAGACTCTTATATTTTCTCAGGTGGTACTCGTATTTTCTAACGCAGACGAAGACGCGGGCAACTGATAATAACAATTATATACTTGAATAAACTATAAGATAATATTATGTCTAAAACCTTTGCGTTTCCTATGAGTGACGCGATAGTTACTTAAATTTTTGTCCACAAAGACAAAAGTTCAAACACCACCTTCGTTGGCCAATCTCGGTCTCGATCTAACCTTGCTTTTGGGGCAACCTGACCAGGGGAATTAAACAGTTCAAGGTTTTATTTTGTAATTCATGAAGTCCAATAGAATTTTATCAGATCGACGGCAGCGTAGAAAATTGCTAAACGTCCATTTATTACTTTCCTTGAAAACCTTGGAGGCCTCATTTTCTTCGGACATTTTTATTATATTAAAAAGCGAAATGCGACCTTAAGGAAACAATGTTGAAATTAAATTTTTTTCGATTTATTGACTTTAACATTACAATCTTTACATAATATAATTTGAAGTCGCTTTCCGCGTCTCTCTGTATGGCTGCTAACTCCTAAGTAGTAACGATCCGGCACATCACTACTCCTAAGCCACGCAACGGATTTTGATGCGGTTTTCACCATCAGTTAGATAATTTTCACAGAATTTTTATATTTATAATAAAATAATTAGGATTTTTTCCTGGTCGAAGACGGGAGCTTGTCGCTAGTGATTTTGTTTGTTTTTACGTATTCACGCCGTAACTACTCAACCGATCATCATGAGATTTTGCATGCAGTGTTGTTAGTGATACAGAAAATGACATAGGGTACCTTTCATTCAGAAAAAGAGTACTGTACCCGAGGCTATCATCTCAAAATAAAAAAATAATTACTAAAATATCTTTTACATAACGAAATCATCACATAAATGTAAGTAAAGAGTAAAACCGTATTTTCGTGAAGGCGCGGAGAAATATGTGAAAACTCGAAATAACTTTGAACGCGTATCACAACACGATCTCACTGATTTTATTTATTTAAATACTTTACCTTGGATACCGATTCAGTAAGTAAAGATATAGGCGCAAGGTTCATATCGATATTCACTATAGACAATGTTTATTGTGGAAAATTACAATACACTTTACAAGAAATACTAATAGGTACTCATAATAACTTAAAATATTTAAAAAAAATCACAGTTAAAAGATATAAATTGTAATCATAAATATACATTAGGCGAAGAAAAATGAAACCTTGAAGAACTACTGCGTGCTTTTGTAGCGTGATAGTACATTGATTTTATGTATATTTGCTGTTGCCTTATTTCATTCGTTCATATCCATTAGACAGCATGATTGAGCAACACTTTAATATGTAACTTCCTATTAACAGAACGAGCCGAATTTACAAAACATTCTCTATTTCTTTACAAATATATCAATAAATAGTCGCTGAATATTTAAGCGATAATGAACCCTTTACTTAAACTATTCTGAGTTCATATTATGTTTAGTTTTATAAGTCACTAGCGACCCACTCTCAGGTTTGCCCAGGATGCAATTTATACACACAAATTTTCTCGTTCAACGCTCTTTCCATCAGTGAAAACCTAATTAAAATTCGTCGGGTGGTTTAGAAGTAATTAGCGGAGAAACAGACATATTTAATGAAAAATAAATTACTATTTTATTGCCTAATAGATAAGTGTTAGTCGTGAAATGTAAATTTCTCTAGTTACTTCAGTCTTTTTTTTTATTATTAGAGATGGGTTTTCTCTTGGTCAGCATTCAGCCGTGTAGCAACGATGAGGCCTATGATGGAGCGAGCTCACCCAGAAGATGCCTATTGCCTATTCACTCGAACTTTGAAAAGATTATTACATTGAAAAGTCTAATATAGAAGAAATAGTATAACTTACTCTGTTTTTCCGCTTACTTTTTCCAAACCATGCAACGGATTTTGATACGGATAAACGAGGAAGGATTGTGTGTATAAAAATTGTATCCCTGCGAAGCCGCGAAAGGTCTCCAGTGCTAACAATATATCTTTTATTTAAAGCTCTGGTTCATTCCTTTTCAGGAGGATATGTAAAAACGTAATCGTAAGACGAAACACTGCATAGTTTTTCTTGAATAACAAAATTATTACTTTTAGAATTGTAACGAATTGTGATTTAAGTGTGATTTCTGATGGAAACTATATATGTTTTTTGACATATCCTTCGTACGCGTTATAAAATGAAAAATATTACACCTGAGAAAATATTTGACATCTTTATCACTGTGACGATGTTGATGCCCATTTTTTTTTAATATTTCTAGACGATCCCTCGAAAACCTAACATTTTTTCCAGAATAACAAGTATTCTATATGTTAATCCAGGATATGTGTACCAAATTTTAACCAATAATTTTAATTTTATATTTAATTAATTAAAACCAAGGATGGATATCCTCAAAAACTTTCGCATATATAATATTAGTAGGATGTTAACGCAGAATTTGATTCGTGGAGTCTCGTGAAACAGACTCGGATAGAATATCAATCAACAAAGTGGCGTAGTTAAACTTAGAACGAATGCGATTTATATACAAAGTTCGAAGGCGCGTGAATTAGCTAAACTTATTCAACCCTTCAAAATTGACTTTACAATTTGTTCGGAAACAATTAATTTATTTTTGTTACTAAAACGCAAGAGTTTTACAAACTAATTTAATTCTATTGGACTTTATAAGTTTACTTACAATCAGCTATTCTTACTTATTTAACTGCTCCGATTTGTTTTAATATTAACATTGTAAGAAATTGCAACTCTTACTGGAATACCCTAAAGTCTGAAGCATCCGTACTTACTATGGATTACATATGGCATAGGATAAGTAAACTGAACCGTATTTCGATGAGTGAGTAGAGGATTTTAGAGCCAATTTCCCTATCCCTTCCTAATCTCTATCCTTAATCTTATACTATGGTCAGCAACGCATTCATTGCACCTGTGGCGTTGCTTGTGGCGTGCGTAGGCGATGGTAGCAATCTATAACATCAAGTGGAACGTCAGCCTGTCTGTCGACCATAATATAATGAAATTATAAAAACTATTTACTTTACTATAGATATATTAATATCAATATGCTATTATAGAATAACGAGGTAGGGCTACATGTAACTGCTACGCTGAGTGCTTTCCCGTCCTTATATGGATATAGCAGTTGTCCAAAGAAAACAATTGTGAAATAGCAACCTTCGTCAATCTTTGGCATTTGCACAAAGGAACGAGATATAGGTAACTATATACTCGTAATTGTTCCGTATTTCCAGCCTTAAGTTATTTTATTTCATCTAGGAAAACCGTCTCTCTTGTATTTTATGTATTTTACACTTCAGTTTATTTCGTGTAATAAAATGTTAAGCCTGAACCAGCAATGAAATGCTACACATTTGTCGTTTATTACAATGTTTCTCGTGTTAAAAATACAATAAAGACAATAAATATTTCTTGCTAAAGTGTATGATGATTTTTACACAATAAAACAATGGAATGCCGGCAGTAACCACCCCTTACAGCACCACCTCTTCTTTATGGTCGACAAGTACTTGCAGCACCTGTGGCGTTGCCGGCATTATAGGCGACGGTAGCCACCTACCATCAAGTGCACGGTCAGCCTGTCTGCCGAATGTAACTTACAAAAATATGATGATATAAAATTTAATTGAAATATTATGTTGTTACTTCTTAAGTTCATATTGGAATAATCATAAAACAGCTTTCATTTGGCTCATTTGTTCCATCACAATCGCCAATTTGTATTCAGCTGTGCTCTTAAAGTAATCTATTTCATGAGCGCACCACATTTATAATTCCCAACTCCCTAGACGGATTGGATTTATTTTACGCAGAGAAAAACAAACACACTCTGAATAAACAAATATGTTGGTTAAAATGCTTGCTTTTGAGACCAATATTTGCTTTGCCTGATACTCTTACCTCATTGACTTTGTATATCAGAAGTGCTACAGAAGAGCCTCTGGTCAGTAGCTTTAAAAAGAAAGAAAATGGAGGAACTAAGTCATAAAGTTCCTTTGCATACTCTGCAAAAATATACCGGCCGTGGGCGGCCGTCGACCCACTGCATTGCATCGCCTAAAACCTTAATATACTTATTGCTATTTCTAGAGATTAAAGCTTTAAAAAAATTGTTCATCTGTATTATATTATAGATACTTATCTTTCGTTCACAATGCTGAAATTACTCGATTTATTGAAGTTAACTTACTTAAGTTATTATTAATTTACTCGAAGATTACAACTGTGTCATCGCAAAGACAATGTTTGTTTTGTTTGGGAGTTATATTGTATTGCATCTACGAGTATATTTAATCGGAGCCTCTCCATGTCTATTATTCGTTAATATAAAGACGCCAAATGTTTTAGTCTAGGGTTACACTTAGAAAACCTACATAGTTTTTATTAATAATTTGTAATTTCTACAATATATTAAAAATATCAAGTTTATTACATTACTAGCTGTGCCTGCGACTTCTTACGGGCTGTAGTTCGTTTTTTCTTTCAAAAGTAAAAAGTATAAAAGTAATAAACTATCTGTGTGCCAAACTTCATGCAAAGACATTTTTGTATGAGTAACACACATCCAGACTGCTTTCGCATTAATAATATTATTAGGATATTAGGATTAAGTTACCCATAGATTTAGGCATGTATAAATTCGTCGCTTCTCTTTAATTTCAACGTTTTCGTGTAGTGTGAATCACTGAACACTGACGGGAATTCTGACAAACATGACACCTACAAATAATTTTGCGTCCAATCTTGTTATTCCACATGATTTCATTCCGTTCGGTGTGAATAATACCTATTGACAAAACGCATATTATTCGATAATATCCGTTTTGTCTTGAAAGATTTGAAACTCTGAAAGCTTTATTTATGTGTTCCATTTTATTTCCCTTAGTAATTACGTCGAGGTACGAGCATATTCAAGTAATTTTCGTTAACATTCTTACATCTCATGATAATTGAACTTTGGCAGTGGGCAGGACACATAGTACGGAGAGCCGACGGCCGCTGAGGCCGGAAGGGTCTTTTGGGTAAGATCAAAGTGTAGTATCTGTTCTTTTCAGCTTAATATCTGAAAGTTCCCTCATCGAGGGCTCGCTCCACTCCCGTCACGGGTCGGCCCGGCATTGGCCTACATATCGAGTGCTGCAACCCCTATAGTATAAAGAATAAGGAATGATATCTGGTAATTCTGGTATAGCTTATTCACTTATGGAAACACAACAACACACGAGCTGTTATTTCCTAATGGTATTCTATAAGGAGGTAGAAAGGCAGTGTGCTGTGCCAAGACCGCAATGGCAGCACGTGTGCTATTTTTTTAAAATTTTATTTTATAAAGTAAATTATTTTTTAAAAGCGACCCACCCCGACTTCACACGGTTGCAAATTTTTGCTGCAAATTATCCACAAACCTTCCCTTAATCCCTTAAATAGTTTAGAAAATGTAAAGTATTAATTGATTTGTACTGTTAAATTAAACATTAAAAGAGTAGGTACAACGAAAAATCCGAAAAAAAGGTTAAATAATAGGGTTAAATGTTAAACCGGCCCTTACGACCACGCAAAGCTTTAAAAGACGTTTCTCGTTAAGTCCATTTTTCCTCGGGAGAAATATATAGATCGAAAACATGTGCAGAATCAATAATAGGTCACATTACGCGAATCGTTAGCAATACCGACACGTTTTGATTGATGATCATGACTTTCAGCTTTGTTTACACTGATTACACTTTTGTATCGCTTGTTTAATTCCGTGACTAGAATTTTTATCACAGCTAAATTTAACGCCTGCTTTAACCTTTTCCCCTGTCAAGTAAAATGAATTTATTATGTCTTAATGCTTCTCCAATGGGTTGACAAACTTCATAGCTCCATTTCACTATTCATGTATGTACTCTGTTTATATTACGCATCGAAATGACATATCTTTTAGAGTTCGCTGAAATTACATCACTGATTCTTCTTCGTCGGCCTCACTCTTGACAGAGTGGTCGTGGTCATCATTTCAGATATTGGTGGCTAGCTTCACAACTCGCCGCCATTCTTCTCTGATGACCGCCTTCCTCGTGCATTCTTGTAGTGATGATGAGCCATTCACTGCAGCGTTTATCTGATCCGTCCATCTCATAAGCGATCTTCCTCGTGGCTTGGTACCCTCAACCTTTCCCTGGACCACAAGTCGCTCAATAGCCACCTCCCCCCCGGCGGCAGACGTGGCCAAAGAAGATGAGGATACGTCACTGATATCTATGCTCAATGTAGTTTTGATACTAATACTTACACAAGATGATACTTGAATAGTTCTGTAGATAATCGTATTAGACTTCTGTAAATGTACAGAAAGAAAAAAGTTTTTTAGTAGGTAGACTTACGTATTCTGGGTATACAGAGAAAAACGTTATTATTTTGGTCCCGAATCCCCATACATACTAATACAATACAAAAATGGAGTGTTTAAATAGAATGCATTCGTTGTCACGTTCGCCCTTCAATTCCGCATCAATATTCAGGTTCTACGAGCGCTCAGCAATTCAATAAACCGCCTTTCTTTATTACCATACCATTGTAAAGGAATAACATGCAAATATAATTCTTTGACACCGCTGGGGATTACAGAAATTATTCATACAAAGACAGGATAAGAGTCTTTTACAATAAATTAATATAAAAAATATAAATAAAAAAAGTGTAGGCTCGTTTCGAATGGCGGAGAGCTGACACGGAGAGCAATATGGAGTACTTAATATTGTATCTCAGTCAATTTCACTGTGTAAACAATACATATAAATTACTTGCTTTGTGTACTCAGGTTTAAAGTTAAAAAGTAGCCTACATAAAATATGTCCGTATGTTAAAATTTCATTTTTAAATTAGGATTTTAATTTAAGTTTACTTTGACGGCCATTTGATGTTTTAAATTTATGTCAGGATGACAGTTAATTAAATGCTACGGTCGCATATTAACACAAGTAACGCCACAGACCACACTTGTGTTGACGACCTTAGGATTAACGATAAGGGATTAGGAAGGGAAGGGATAGGTAAGGTAAGGGAAATTAGATAAGGATTCCCAGCATTAATGACTGTAGTCAGATGAATTTTTAGCCTATTCACACATATTTATATAAAGGTTTTTTTGTTCGAAAGCTGACTTCTTTTAAATCTGAACCGTAATTAGCAAACAATACATTTTTCACGTTAAGTATTTAAAATTTCTAACATTCCAGTTCAAAAGAAGAATTTTTTTTTTCTGAATGGTTCATGCAATAAAAAATATACTCGTATTTATGAATCGCAAAAACGTATATAACCACAAAGATATACTGACAATCATCATTTTGGTCGTCCAATTAATGTGTCATTATAGAAAAGTCAACACAACACGGACCTATTTCCGATCTTATAAAATTCTGTGTTAAAGATAAGATATTAAAACTAAACTGAACGATTTCCCTTTTTCTTACTCTTTACAGCAGTAGGTATTGTGTAAGAGAGATACAGGAATTTATCACAGATATCAACCAGCCAAACAAACAAGACACGAGGTACTAGATTGAACTTCTTGATCCCTTTCGTCGAATTACCAATACAAGTTAACCCTTAACTATGCAGTGTTGAAATTTTAACAATTTGTAAGACTTGTGCTCGCCTTCTCTTTGCACCCGCTTTTAAACGATAAGGTTAAGCCGCAACTATGTAGCTGGAGTATGAGAGATGGAACCAAGAATTACTTTAATAATATACACTTTTTTTTTCAATTTTAAAAGTCGACATGATGGCTGACGGTCCCCTAGATATAGATGTAGATGTCCCTAGTGTAGTTAACGTCGCCTACTAGCACTAGTATAGCCATAGGTGCTGCACTTCCTAAGTCGACTTACGTAAGATAAATAATCCATGCTAATATTATAAATGTGAAAGTAACTCTGTCTATCTGTCTGTTACCTTTTCACGCCTTAACTACTCAACCGATAGTCATGAAATTTTGGTGGCATTTTGATCGTCTAAAAATATAAATAAATGGGCACCACTATCTCGTGGCGGCGCCACCGTCGTCACAGCGATAACAATTTCAGGCGTTATTACTCACTCATATATTTTCTTTTTCAACGCGGACGTTGAAACTGTTTTTGGTAGATATTTTTTTTCCTTTTTTTTCTCTTATCGAAGTTATTTCCTTATTAGTCTTCCTTCCTTTATTAGTCTTTTTTCCTTTATTAGTCTGATAGAATTTGATTGTTTTAAATGTGTCTAAGAGAATGCCTTTTAAATTTTTATATTTTATTTGGTCTTTTTGGTTTTGTGCTCTGAGGTATAATTTAAAATCAGTCAACTGATTCCAATGTTCTGACTCTCGGAAGAACACAAAAAAATTGCATTAATATAATATTTCTTTTAAATTTAGTCAAAGGAAAATGTCCTTTCTGGTGTCCCATACAACGTCTATGCAAAGTTTTTGCGTGAAAGAGTTAAAAACATCCATACATCCAAACATACTTTCGCTTTATAATATTAGTACGGATATTATATTTTTTCCGTTCTTAGTATAGTCAGACAATACTAAGTTTATTGGTTTCAGTTTGTTACTTGTAACACTTTGATTATGAGCCGATGTCATGAACTGAAAATATTTAAGAATTGTAGGTATATAATGAATATGATGATTTTACTATTATTTAATATAATAGGTATACAAAATTCAACTTTTACAGAAAACAAAAATAGTTGAAATAAGTAGGTTTAACTTTGAGTATAATTTAAAAAGTGTTACAATTTAGAAATAGGTGCACCTAGAGATTACCACCAACAACTAAACGAACATTTCATTATAAATATAGATAAATCGTATACTTTATTTAATTATAATAATAATTAATATATAAGTATATACTTAATAAAGTTGTTATTATATTAATGGTATATTTAATTATGTCATTTATTATTAAAATTAATTTACCAACATAGCTTTGGTGTGTGCTTTGTAATCTACAATAAAAAATATTAAAAAAAAAAAATTGTGGTAAGAGAAATTACAATAAATGATTCTCGAAGAAGAATAATAAATAATGAATCCTTGTGAAAGCAGTTTGAAGGGAAAAGAGCACTTGCGGTAACAAGATTACGCTAACGCAATTTTGTTTAGAACATGTTTCGAAATATTCGGGAAATTCTTTTAAGTTATTTGATCACGATCTTTCCTGTAGCGAGGGGATTGAATAGCGGAGAATAAATTCTGAAAGTTATTTCAGAAGTTATAATTCGGCTGTAATGATAAATAAACTAATAAAAGTATTGATCAGATCCGTAAATAGCAATATTTTTCCTGATAGTCCTTAGTCGCCAAATTCATATATTTTTTTAATATTTTACTAGCTGTGTCCCGCTGCCTTGCACTTGCCTTGTAGCTCAATGATTACTGCCTTGCAAAACTAAAACCTATCTTACTCCCATGGAACCTATATTTTTTTCTATTTGTGTTTTGTTTTTTTTTGTTAATAAAAATTAATTTTAAAAAATAAACCTCGCATACCAAATCTGTTTGTCCTGTTGTAACCATAAGATAATCATAACCATAGACTTTAAAAAAATTGTGCACGGGAAAGCATTTCACCTCAATCTCACCTGAAGAATATAAGATCGAAGATGCCCGTTAATGGTTCTCGAAGTTGTGTATTCAATACTTACCTATTCTTTACTAGCTGTCCCGCACCCGCTGTCCGGGCTGCATTTTTTTTATCGTAAAAACCTTCCCTGATTATCCTTCTATCCATTGGTGAAACCACATGAAAATCAGTGCAGTTAGTTTTTGAGTTTAACGCGAACAGACAGACAGACAGACAGGTGGAGGACTTTGTTTTATAATATGGTCTTTATTATTCTATGTTCTATGTTATTCTATATTATTCTATATTCTATCTCTAATATATTATAAACTTTTGTCCAATGTATAATATACCTATAACTAAGTAAGAAAAGCAAGATTCAGAAGTAATGAAATTTAAAAACTTACCAACGTCTGAAATAGGTACCTATTCTGTACGTCACTGAAAACTCGAATGGCATACGAGTAAAATTGAATTTAATACTTCCTTCACAATTTACAGTTCAGTGTAACTTTGTCATAGTTTGCTCTTTTTAGAAAGGACATTGTGATATTCGACATTATATTATATCTATAGAAACCTACAGAAATCTATCTACAAAATAACAGGGCACACAGTGAACCGTGATTATAAATAAACCTTTCGGTGAGAGAGCCTATTTCATTGTTTCTTCTTTACCTTATTCATAATCGAGGTCTTCAGAGAACTTGGAACCTGATGACTAACAGCTTGTCTACCAAAATTATATAAAACAATATGACTACTAAGTAGAACTAATTGTTCTTGTCTGTTTCTTTTCTTTGGGCTTATACACTAACTGTTGGATGCGACTTCGCCTGGGTAACTTTATAAAATATGACCTATGATACTCACTGATAATGCAGTTTTCTATAGGTGAAAGAATTTTTAAAATCGGTCCAGTATTTTTTGAGTTTATTCATTACAAATAAATATACCAAAGTACGAGTACAAATATTTTCTTTTTATAATTTTACTAGATGTTACCTTTTTTTTATTGATATAGGTGAAAGGATTTATAAAATCGGCCCAGTAGTTTTTGAGTTTTTTCATTACAAACATACAAAAATACAAATCTTCTCTATTAATAGTATTAGTATAGATTTGTATAGATACAAATCCCCACTGTGAATAGCACTAACAAAGAACATTGTTTCTATAATAATAATAATAATTGCATACACAGACAATTAATATCATTTAATATTGCTTAATTAACATATGATTAATTTATGCACTAGAGTGTAAAGTCGATGCATGGCATAATTAACTTGATAGAAGCCAATCAATTAAGCGAGTGACACACGGTTTGACTAATGTCATAGAATAATGCGCTGTGATAATGCAATGGGACGATTGTTCGGCTGACGATTTAGCAGACCTAGAATGGATGACACTAGAAATGATGATCTCTGATTACTTGCTTTAAGAGGCGAAGGAAGAAATTTGACGAGTCCGTTGGATGAGTGGTTAGGGTGCTTCCTAAACGCTCCCGCTCAGTGTTCTCGGGTCTTAAAATATCTTAAAAGAGTCTTAAAATATCCTGAATTCAAGAGTCAAAGAAACATTATTTTCATCTTGAAAACAGGTATGACCTGATTTTTTTCCATATAAGGGATTTTTATGTAACTACAAGTATTAATGCCTATAACAATGGATATTGACAACAAAATTCTGCATATAGGCAGACACAGATACAAAATAAAGACGTCATATAAGATCATATTGGTATTGTATACTGAATACATGGGTTCAATATCTCATACAAAATTCTAACGGCTCGTATTTTCCCCTGAAACTTTCGGAGGTAATTGCAAAAGTTAGATGCGTGAGTTCAATTCACAATACCCGCAAAATTAAGCGTATATGAAATAAATTAGAAAATACGTAGTTGTGAATTGTAAACTTAGCTGTATTATTATCCTGGTTTTAACATAACAACTTGAAACGTCATTATTATTATTAAATAATAAATACACGTATTTTTTATGAATTAGAACTAACTAAAGACACCTAGTACAAAAGAAAGACTGACCCGTGCCTTACTCGTATAAGACCTATTTATTCCGAAAAGTAATCGATCTACTAAGATTGATGTGAAAAGTATAAAACGAGTGCATCAAAGTCATTGTCAAGTTCCATATTAAATATTTACGAGCAATATCAATGAGTTATATTAATGTTAGTAGGAAGTTCAACTTCAAAGCTTTATTACATGATATTACAGATTCAAAGCTTTATTACAATATATATCTATTCGTGGTGCCGTAGAAATGCAATATTAACAAGAACTTGAAACTTGATCTACAGAGAGAAATTTATTATTCTATCTTCACATTGATAGAGATTGGTGATGAGAAAATCATAAGAACTATTATGATAGCTGTTTAGTAAATATGTACTAAAAAGAAACTTTAAATAAAGCAAGGCCAATGAGATATCTATCCCATGTTAACGATATAAAAGAATTATGTAAGAATTATGTAAAAACATACACATGTAAGAAATTATGTTATCATTATCCTTATACTTATCGTTATGCTTGTCTTTATGTTAAGAAATTATGTTACTTAGTACGAGTATAAAAAGTATCCTATCTGTTCATTTAAATCTGTACAACGGTATATGTTTTACTGAGTGACCAATGTTTATGACCATATATAAATAAAACAATAGCAAACCTTTATCTTATATATTGGTATCTTTTTTAATATTAATATATTTATATGCAAACTAAAACGAGGCAGTGAACGCGCCAGAAAGTGCAGAGTAGGTAAACGAGCCAAATTGTTTCTGAATTTTGGAACGATCTTCCGCTAATTGCGAAGCCATGTTTGCACGATCCTGGAAACTCTATTTCATGGATCGTCTTTAGCTTCTAGCAATTCCTAACTAGTAAGGTAAACTTCCTATTAGCAATTTCTAACTAGGTAAATAAAGTAGATACGGAAATTTAAGATTGTTATGAAAACTTTGCGATGATTTTATAGGGATTCTTTAGATAGTGCATCATTTCTCAACTGGATCATTGCCCTGAAATGGTTAGATGGTTTCATTCATGGTTACTATGGAAACATTTAAAGAATCTTTTGGAACTGCCCACACTTATAGATTAAACGCAAAAAAATTAAATGTACCGACTGAACGGCTTGCTTGAATGTGAAAAGAAATAAGATGCTTCTTTTCACATTCAAGCCAAACTAAGTATGCCACGTCCACGGATCAATTGACTTAATTTTTTTGTTTGTAAACTGATTAGAATAAAAGAAACAGTAATGTAACGGAAAGCTTGAAGAAACAGTAATGTAAAATGTAAAACAGTAAAGTATATACTTACTAACGTGCTCAAACGCTACAAACAAAAATTCTTAAAACTATTTTAAAACCTCGGTACTGAAAGTAGGTACGTATGCAATTTTTTTTAATATTTATTGCCCAGACACTGCTCGCTTACGATTTTACTGTATATACTTACTAATTGACCTGGTGAACTTCGTACCGCCTCAGAATTAAAACAAAAAATGTATGAGAAAATAAATTTTATTCACATATTTATTTCGTGAATATGTCAGAAGTTTTATAGTTTTTCTGCTATTCGGAACGGACATATTCACAAAAAAAGAAAGATCTTATAAAAATCGGTCCAATGTCTCGAGTTATAAATGGTATAAATATTTAAACGATAATTATAACATCAGTACGTAATTCAGTCTAACACTCATCACGAATCTCAATCTGAAGTAGCCATTATGGATTTGAAAAAGTCTTTAAATTTGCATTTATAGACATTTGCGGGATCGAAAATGCATTTATCTTCTTAACAATATTCTCGTTATTCAGCCACTCCAACAAGCCAAATCTTTTAAGCCGGATGTAGGTATTTAATGGGAAATATAGACTAACTAGCGATGTTTCCGTTTACATAACAACAATAGTCTGAAAAGATAGCAGTAAGAATGCTCTCTTAATCAAGTGTTATTAAATAATAATATCATCAATATCAATATCATCAAATATTTGTTCATCCACATTTGTTTGTCCAAGGATACAGCCCGCGCTACCAAACAAGTCTCGCGTTATGTACAAATTTTATTTAATTTCAGCAAGTATATTTTTAAATTAATCATATTTTTACATTGTCAGACAAAAAAAGAACTAAAGATAGAATTTTGCGGAGAACATATTGAAGCCGGTTTTATAAACATGTATATGTATATGCATAAGCCCGCATAGCTATAATAGTTCATAGTACCCAATCGTCGTCGTCGTTAGCATAATTATAGAAACCAAAAGTAGTAGGTCATTTAGGTTAAGAGTAGTGACGGTAATATAAATTTAATTTTCAACAGTAAATTTTCAAGGTTACTTTTTAATACCGTTTTTTATAATGTGTCTAACCCGCGACTGGAGGCCGTGACCATACCTTCTCAGAAGATCACCGTGAAAACAGTTTTGTTAAGTTGAAGTGGTACGTCAGCTTGCCTGCTGACGCTTACATACTCGTAAAAAGAAGATCGTAATTTATCTGACATTAATTATAACAAACGGCTTTTTTATAATGGCAATCATAAATTGCCAGAAAGTCCCAAGTAATGCCAACCTCAAACTTTTACCAACCTACTGCGCGCTACAGATGCGGAGTTCATCCGTATTACTTGAATAAGCTGCCACTGCGCATGAGCCGTATTCTCCCGGATGAGAAGAAACTTTATTAAATTAAAATTCATTTATTTTCAGGCAACTGGACCCATATGTTACATTTTTATACATTAGTTATTATATCTAGACAGATCAGACTTAAATCAAATAAAAGAAAATTGTTTATATAATATATATTATATACTAACAGTAATAAGATTCAAGATGAAAGATAAGAGAAAAAATAATAAATAAATGCCTACGAATAAATAATACTCCACGAATGCGCTTTGGAACAATCTCCCTTCTAAGGTGTTTCCATCTATTTATCAGTTGTCTAGCAACCATTTAGTATAAGCTCTACTCAGTTTGGGGCTAGATGGCGCTGTGTGGCATGTCCTCACTAAACAAAGGATTTTTGATAGGAAATAATATAGATTTATGAAGTAAAAAGACTTTAATTTTTAGACTTTTAATAACTACTACATATTACTTGTACCTAAAGCTTATTATATCACAATCGAATTTTATTATCAGATGCGCTACTGTATTTGTTTACATAACGTGAAAACGTAACTAATATGCTCCAGTTTAGATTCAAAGCAACAATCGTATCATACGAGATTCCCCATTGGAATTGATACGATGCAACATACGCAGAAGCATTTTTAATTACAAACCGTAAACATACTTGAAGACCGTTTTTAAAAACAAACCAGATTGTTTTGGCCTTTTTATGAAAATTTTCCTATTTCTGGGTCAGATAATTTTAAAAAAGTTAATCGACTTCGTACCCAGAATAAGTCAGCTCACTATGTAAAACAAATCTTCATAGACCCATTGCTACTGAGTCAACTTGATCGCATTTTTACTTCGCATTGCTTCTAAATATTGTACTTTTGCTAAAACGGTACTCTCAATAACACAAATTAAATATTTATTAGAAATAATATAAAGACAATAACCACCAAAATCTAATTATTGTTTAAGACAGCGTTGCGTTCAATGAAGGTATTGACTTTCTGTGGATAACTTGGGTAATTCTTCCTGTGCTCTTCAATTGCTCGCCAATTGATTAACCAGAATGGCTGTTGGTCCAAAGGCAACTTGCTGAGACGGTTCACTAGGTCTCTGTCTCCGAGGGCTTCAACCGGCAATTTTACTGTTGTAACGTTATCTTCTCCAAATCTGGAACGAGTAGGAAAATTATAGTATGAAAAAGATTTTTGGTAAAACATTATTCTTCTTATTTATTCTTCATTCCTTATTTATGATTGTATAAATAAATCTTATATTAATACGTGAAGCGAAAACTTTTTAAGAAAAACTTTTTTAAGTTCAATTTTTAAGAAAATCGCGCAGCAGTAGGAGTGTGAAATTTGATACATTTAAAGTTTATATGGACAAGGACCGAAGAAAGCTAATATTTTCATATAATATGCATAAGAATTAAAATAATCATTACCACACTAGGGCGTGTTCAACATACGCACACACATTTGACACTGCGTATCTAATCCTAGTAATATAATAAATGCGAAAGTTTGTGAGGATGGATGTATGGATTTATGTATGTTACTCTTTCACACAAAAACGGCTGAACGGATTTGGATGGAAATTGGCACGCAGATAGTTTAATACCTGGATTAACATCTAGAATTGTCTTTTTCAACGCCGATAAAGTCGCGAACACCAGCTAGTAACTAAATGTATACCTTCTGTTTTGTGTATGGTCAAAGTTTATGGTCAAACTTAGCAGAAATTGAATATAGTACTTAAAAATTAAACGAATTACGGTCGAATTTCCACCTCTGGGCGACCACTAGGACACATATAAATAGACTGATTGTCAGTCATTGTGATAAGCTATTGTACATAATAATCATCGTTGCTATCCATTTTGTAAACAACACACTCACGTTATACTTCTTTTAAATTACGACGTTGCATATGACAACTTGCAACCATCTCGACCACTTTCATGGAAAACCGGCTTTGCGTTATTCGCAAACACCAATGTATATCCAGTTCGCTTTCTTTTACCTTTTCAACCAGATGGTCTTTTAACGATTCATTATCTACATAAGTTAAATCAATCTATACTAACTTTATAAAGAGGTAAAGTTTGAAGAGTATCCACGAGAATTTCCCAACGTTAAAAAAAGGCGCTACAACCCTTACTTTTCAACGCGGACGAAGTCGCGGGCGTGTGCTATAGTATTAAATATTATTGCTGCACATACGTACACGAACATACAATTAATTTATAAACCTAAAGTTTTAATTCTTAAGATTAATTTACATGTCTCGGGCTCTTTCTGTGGCCTTTAGGTCAAATTTTCATTTCAAAAAGTTATATTACGCAATGTATTGAACATTTATTTTTAGCTTGCAGTCAAAACTTCTATAAATTCAAAGCACTACTAGTGGTTGGGCTCAAAGAAGTTGACACGGGAAAAGTGCTAAAGCCTCTTAATAAAAATGAGAACATTAATTGTGGATTGAATCTCGCAAAGCTAAGGGATTTTGTTAGCCATCCTTTAATGTAAGACCCATGTCAGGCGTTTTGTCAACTCGAAATCTAACGCAGCAAATTCACAACAAAACTGCTCGCATCTTTGAATTTATATCTGAATTAAATCGTTTGGTTTCAACTCCCAATTAAAACATTAATGAAATAATATATTAAGACACCTTAGTTTTACTCTATTGCTATTGTAGTTTATGGTTTTTTAAATGTGTATGTGTATGTTGTAGGTGTAATAAGGAGTAATTTTTGTATTACTGCTAGAAATAAGTTTCAATCAAGTCGAAGGTAGTCAAAAACAAAATAAATCATTTTATAATTTTGAAGGTTTTAATAGCTGAATAAATTTATTATCTTTAAAAGTTATAATGTTTGTATGTTTGTACTCTATGACCTCATGGAGACCATTAAGTTTATCAGAATCTAATGAAACTTCAGTGGTTTACCTATACATAAAATAAAATGAAATGATCCCCTATGGATCTTCATGATCTTATCTGTATATATTACATGGCAGCCTTTTAAATATCTACTTTATTCAAATTAGATGATAACATAAAGAAAGTTTTCAAAGTTTAAATTCAACTATTAAGATAAGAAATAGCAGCAAGACCTTAGTAGCGAAATTCTTTAATGAAATCAAATCTCTTGCCATATCTATACTAATATTATAAAGAGGTAAAGCTTGTATGTTAATTTTGAAACTATTCATTACCAATAGTTAGAATTTCAGGATGGACATTCTAAATATTTTATACGGCCAACGCTTGGCCAAAGTACCTATATAATGTCAGGCGCTTTATTTTTCAACGCGGACGAAGTCGCGGGCCCCAACTAGTGAGCAATAAAGATTGAATAAATGTTTTAACATCTACAAAAAATAATTACAAAAAAACTTTCATAAAATAATTACTTATTTATAATTAGTAGGTACTTATTTCTGGAACCGTTCTTACTTAAGTAGGTAATAATTATATAAAGCATAATATCATGATTTCGTCAAGAAAGGCTCGAGAAAGGCTCGCTCCGTACTTACTACGTTCCATTAGAAATCATTTCATCGAGATTACACTTAACGTAAAGTGCGTACTATAAGTGCGTACTCAAACGTTTATGTTTAAAAATGGTTATTACCTACCTATTTCCAAGAGGGTCACTGGATGTGGTTTCCATAGCGGGAAATCCTATAGGACGCCTACCAGCGTAAGGTGATCTTTGGCCGAATACACAAATAAATAACGCGACGAATACGAAAAATACAATCTGATTCATTTTGTCCCTGAAACAATATAAATATGACAAATGTCAAGCTGATAACAATTGTTTTGTATAGTTTAAACTTCATTTTTAATGCCCGACGCATAAACGGGGTGTTATAAGTTTGGGTACAATTACTGTGTGTTTGTCAATGGAATCGTAGCTTCCAAAAGGATGGACTGATTTGTATGCGTTTACTCCTCTTTCCTTCCTACCTTCCTCTTTTATCTCACTTTCCATAAGTGAAAACCGAATTAAAATCAGTTGAGCGGTTTCTGTGTTCATACAAACAAACATGATATAACCGTGTCATATTATTATGTAAGAATATAATCTAGGTAACTCTTATAAAAAATGTTTCAATTTTTTAATAAATATAAATATTGTTATTGAGAAGACTTTTGATGAAACAAGATAAATATTTAAGTATAAAAAATAATTAAAACGCTAACCTTAGTACAACACTCTCCTCTGTATAACAAATATAATATAATTTCACAACACGAATTACGCTATTGTAGAAGTTAACCGTAATTGATAACCTCTAATCAAAGTCATTCATATTTAAATTAGCACAACATTTGTTGAGCACGACGTCGTTGAGGATAGTCGTAAGTAAATACACTGAACTGTCCACGCGCCACGTTAATTTATTTATAATAAATTTTATATAAGACAGTCGCCGGGCAACATGAAAGAGAGAGAATATAAAATGACCGCAGTGAAAAGGAGATGAAAAACTTGTGCAGTGGTCATCCTTCTGGAAACTAGAAATTGTTTGTAAAAATGCAAACCCTGGGGTATTTCCCGTTAATAAATTTACAATGGAAACTTTTAAGAAAATATTCATTTAGTCGTTTTTATAACTTCATTTTTTATTATGAGAAATATTTATTAGAAATAACAATACAACATTTCCTTATTTTATATAGCAACGTGTAAATTTATTGAAGATTGCCATTTTGGTCTGAGATTACCGTTATGCAGTAGGTACTGGCGATTTCAAATAAAAATATTTTTGTTTGGCTATGAATTCTAATTTTAAAATATGTTTATTTTAAAAACATGGTTATTAGTTTGATTGATATAAATACAAAAAATAGAAAAATAAAAAATAAAAATAAAAAGATATTTCGGTTACAAAACGGCAATTCATCTTATTATATAGGTAATAGTGATTTAAGTCATTCATATTTTCGTTTTCGTAACATATTACTTTATTTTATCTGCGAATTCTCTTAAGGGGACAAGGATGTTCTTGTTTTCTTGTTTTTAAATTACCAGATCCTGAGTATAATGAATTGTGTCAATAGAAAAATTGATTTAACAAATTGAATAATAAATTTTACTACTCGTCAAAAACATTGTGCTTAATTGATTTAAAACGATTTTTTAATTAAGTGATAACATAAGTTACATTACAAATTAAACGCAATTAAAAGCGATCGAACGTTAAAAGCGAAATTATGTAAAACCCAGAGATATTTATAGTTTACTGTTAATATTCATAGAAAACTTTCTACCAAATTATCTCTCGTTGTGTTTCAACTAAGTATATGGAATCAATAAAATAGACGCATCACAATAAAATAACACTGCCTGATAACATGTTATATACAGGTTGTTTTTGTTTGTAATTTTGTTATATTTTATATTAACTGTATAATTATTAAAAAGTGATTTAGGTTTTGTAAAAAATAACAGTTGTGTCCACTTTATAAATTGGTTTATTTCACTAGCATAATAATTAAATTCTTTGTATTCTTCCACAAATATTTATCTAAATATCTAGTATAAAAATGTTTACGAGTACAATATTTTATTTTAGTTTTGCAATATTCTTTCCGGTTGTTATTTTACTAAAAAAATGAGAAGATATTTGGACATTTAACACTAATACAATGAGTTCAGTGAATGTGCTAGTGAAATAAAACAATTTATTAATTTTCTTTAAATTTACAAAAGCTAAAGTCTTGTTTTATTTATATATACAGTCAATATAAAATATAAGTAAATTACAAATAAATGTTACAGTCGGTATTAGAAAAGTGTTTTTATAATAACTAATCCGCATTGTCATATCCTTGTAAATGTATGTATCTTAGTTGACTATAAAAATTGATAGAATTTTCTTTAAATGAAAACTCAGCTTCATGTTAAACGTTATTTCATTGTTTCGAAAAAAATAAAATAATGGAAACAGTGAAATTTATATAAATTTAATTGATTTAATGAAAGGAGACAAGACCCAATTCTATATGTTAAATACCCAATTTATACTCTTATTGTGTTTGAGATCCTTGAGAAAATGTTGTATGTCAACGTTAATTACAATACCGTTTTTCCTCATTTTACTCAACTCTCCTCGAGAACGAGTTTCGGATATATGTATATTATGTAACTTGTTTTGGTTCATCGATTTTAGGAATTAACATCAACTCTGCCATTGAAAATTTATATTTGTGAATCTGTGAGCGACAAACAAAGGTCAGCCAGCTCTTTATTAAATTAAAATTAAAATCCATTGCGTATTTAAAAAGCGTACATACATACAAAGGGTCAGACATCAGAATCATCAGACATGTAATAAAGAAGATCGGCGACAGTTTGAAGGTTCACTCGATGGAGGCTATGGTCTATTAACATGGTTGTTTTTTAATTTTTTGTATATGTTAAGACAGGATGACGGTCCATTTGATGGTAGGTGGCTACTGTTGCCTAAAACACAAGCAACGCCACAGGTACTTCAGGTGCATTGCCTATCATAGGTAGGATAAAGAATTAGTAAAACATAGAATATTGGGCTGTGGCATCTCTTACTCACTCACCGAAATTCAACATCCCACATGCTGTTAAATCACTACTTTCCAAATTCAGACCAGAACCAACTTTGAAAAGTTCATTTCCAAAGTTGACCAAAGATTAATATATATTATTATTTTAGACAAAAGTATCCATTGCAAAGCAACTTAAAAAATAAATACCTACTATAGGTACTGTCCACATTTGCCCCCATAGAGTTGTTAACCCATTAAAATTCATTTGTGATTTCAATTAAGTGAACTTTTTGAACAAAAATTCCCAATTACTTCTACTCGATTGAAATGTAATAGACCCAAGAATGTAGCCATCATCAGCAACTACACCGCTAGGCGCGACAGGGTTAAAGCACCTACACAGGGCCCCAAAATCGGTTGCAATATCGGAACAGTGGTGGGGAGCCCCCTAGATCGCTCCCTAGATCGCCTCTAATTATGTTTACGATTTGCCTACATGAGGCGATCAAGGGAGCGATTTTAGGGGCTCCCCCCGATATTGCCACCGATTTTAGGGCCGTGTGTAGGCGCTTTTAGAAAGAAAGTATTCCATGCCGTTGGTCCTAACCCACAGCAATAGAGAAAAGGTGTGAGAACCATTAGTATCTTGTAGAAATTAACCTCTTGCCTAATGAATAGGCTAATGAATTCTTGAAAAAATTTAAAAGAAAATTACAACTTTCTCTAATGGTTTTTAATTAGATTCTGCGGCACGTTTTATCCACTGCTGGAAGTTAATTTAAAAAAGGGCGACTAATTTTGTAACTTGATTCTGGACTAAGCCTTTTAATTTACGTCATAAATATAAATCCTCTTTTATATGTAAAAATAAGTCAGAATTACAACAATGCATAGGTAGTGTTCTTGTCAAACATTTTAGAAATTCTAAATTGCCTACTATCACAATAATTACTCATAGAAATTTAGACAACATATTTTTTTATTATTATAATCTTAAAAAATTTGTTATTTTTTTTGTAATTGGCTTTCTGCAACAAATTGGACAGGCCGTACTGCGACATTTATTATCCTCTTACAGAAGACCATCATAAAATAAATCATATCTATCGAGCAGTTAGAGATGCTCGATTTCTTTGTTTTAGGTTCTTAGTCAACTGCTTCTGCCTGCCATCAGTCTACTTTGCATCCTTATCATGGAAAATAGTATTTAATTAAAATTATAAACCAACCCCCAACTTTATCTGCTGCATGTTGCAGAGGAGCTGGGTGTCCCGCAGACTACTTGATGCTGCAGCATCAGATCAAGGTTACCATGCCATGAAAATACCACCGAAGAAACAATATCCCAAATTTCACTTCATTCGAACAAGTGGAAGTTAGTGAAATCTTTTCGTTAACTAGGAATTGGGTTTGTGGTCTTCAAACGCCTGAACATATCTTCATAAATTATAGCTAAGAACAATTCCTTCAAACAAAGAAAAAAGCATATTAAAATCGATCTATCCGTTTGAGAGCTACGACGCCACGTCATACTTTTAACACCCCGTTTTTCCATCGGATTTCGGAGGTTAAAAACAGCATTCTTATCAACAAACGTTCATTGCTGAATAACCAAAGCGCGCGACATCTCGCAATCTGTGTTTCGGATTTTCCTCGACCTTTATGTCTTCAGCCCAACTAGTTGTCCAGGGTACCTAACATTTACAGTTGTTACTGATGATAATTTATTTGTTAAACGAAAAATAAAACGTTTCCAAAAGCATCCCATAATAAAATACAAGTAGAATCGAAAAACAAAATGTTCATTCTAAAATACATTTCACAACACACATTAGGAAAAGAGGACAAAGCATTGTCCCCTTTCAAGTTCCATTACATAATTTTGTACAAGAACACGCGTGGCTCGTAATTTAACTGGCTGATTTAATTTAAATGCCAGCAGTACGCCTCTCGTCAAGTTCGTTCGGAGGAAATTACTCGTTCTCACTTCAATCGCCATAATCGTCAAATAATTCAAACTGTGACCTTAATGAAATACCTTTCTCCTTTGCATTTACACCTAGATAGAAATAAAAGTTATGTAAATGTACAATAGAACATGATGGGAAATTTAAATACCAACCAAAAAAATGACATGACGCGTGTTCGTCGTCATGTTTGTTGCATCTACGAATCAAGCTAAGCAGCCGCCGCGCCGTTTCATAAATTTTGTCGCGTTCCCTACCTTGAAAGCCTTGGTAATATGCTGCTCAAACCTGTTAATGTAATTAAAGATAAACAATTATCGGTTTGTTTAGTTAAAATAAGGGAACTTATTTTAATTCTATCCTAGTTTTAGGAATAACATTAATACAAATGTACTATCCATTTGTCCATAGGCACCGTTTTGTATGCGTTACGTGTTTCTTGATAATTCACTAATCGAACTCTTAATTACTTTCTCTTTGTTACTTGTTATTTTGTTCAATTTCAGTTTTCGTTATTAACTTTGTATTAGACCTGCCTAAAGGGACGAAATTTGGTCCATTGTTAAAATTTGGTTATAAATTGGTTATAAAACGTGCTCAATAGTAAAAGTATTTTGAGATTCGTTTACGTACAGAGTAAGCTGTAGGTACTCAATGCGGCCAACTTTCTTTCTTACATACATGTGATGTTTCCCTTGTACATACATAATAATATTGTATTAAGTATTTTGTGTTTGGCCAATAAAAGTCCCATGCTTTAAAATTTTAGTATTATTCTTATTTCACATATTTTCGTAGTTGTTACGCTTAACTGAAACAAAGGTAGTTCATACTTCTACACCTTATTACACTCTCTCTAATGGCGTAGCCGTTATTGTGCAACAGGCTTATATATCATTTTGAACGTAAGACGGTGAAAAAATACTGTATTAACTACATTCTCTCTTATAAACAACTTGTGTTTATCGTAAAAAACATGAGATTTTACATTAATTATTTATAATTTAACTCATTATATTACTTTTCTAACATGTCTTCAAGTCCTAACGGATTAAAGATGACATGCAAAGTTTTACTGGAATTCTGTTCATCATTCGCGTTGAAAATTACGTTGGGAAAATTAACTTTCGTAATTAATTAAGTTGATGCCTTTTCGCCATAAACGTCACTAGTTATGTATTGTTTTACTTTTTTGTTGCAAAATGAGATTAACTGATCTACATAGTTCAAAATTTTAATAGATTTATTCAGGGAGGATTTTAGGACTTTATAACTTGGATAATACTTACTATTCAAACTGTTATAGTTACAGGAAAACGTACTTAACTTTTAGAATTTATTTTGATCTGCATTTACGGATTACGAAAAAATGTATCAGAAGTCGATAATAAAATTCTGCTTGCAGAAGTGGCTGCATAGAGTTATCAGCACTTTCGCTGCAGATCACCCAAGTTGGACAGATTTCATTAAATCATCTACGAAGTTTTTCCTCACTGAGTATATTGTATCAAAAAAGCATAAAGATCCTAAAATCTCGAAAAAGCTAAAGCTAAAACTTAGTTATCTATCATGACTATCTTGAATTCCAAGGTTATAAATTAATTACCGGACGTCTTGTATTTATATATCTAACAATGTATACGATAACACAATATCATTGTATGTAACAGTTTTTTTATAAATAAATATTGATGGTAACTTATTGTCCATAAATTGTGAATATTTATTAAGATGGATAAATCCTTTAAAAACTTTAATCAATCTTTCGGATTTAATCAAGACTCTTCAAAGAAATGATTGAAGTATTTCTGTAATCATTTAATGAAGATATGATTGTAAATGGAATTTACTTAAATCAAATCCAGTCTCCACAAAGTCATGAATTAAGAAAACATTTCTAAGTTACGAATTTAATTATCAAGCCAACGTCTTTGGTTTCGTTGAAATAAAATAGAAAATTATTTCATTTTCAAGTTAAAGACACAATTGAAATAGAAATGTATAACATTTAGGTATAAATTAAAATTTGACATTATTTTTAGTGTCTTAAATTATATGGTCATCTGATCCATCTCTATGTCAAAATTGTGTTTATTATTTGTATCATGCAATTATTAAGTATTCTTACACATGGGAAAAAACTAAATTATTTCTTACAATTTCATCTATATTAATATTATAAAGAGAAAAGATTTGTATTTTTATATTTTTGTTTGTAAACTCATAAACTATTAGACCGATTATAAAAAAAATTCACTTATAAAAGCGTTATGTTATAGTCTCTAATATGATGGTAGTTTTGCACCACAGCGTATTAAGATTTTCACACAGGGGTAAACACCGTCTCTCCCTCATTTTGGCTTTTGGAGGAGGTGACGAGTTAAATTGAAAAATGAATAATATAATATTAAAATCCTATTTGGATATTGATGTTATATTATGTCTTTAACTTTGTCACAGCAAATACATATATCTTATATATTTTTTTTTTTACATTCCAATAACAGTTTTACCAAACACATGGTATTATCTATACAGTAGATCACTCAAATTATGTACAAAAAAAAACCATTAAACAAAGAAAAAAAATGAGGTTTATTTAATTTAGCGACATAAAAAAAAATTTAACACACTAATTTTGATTATATCTATATCAATATAGTTTTACAAAGCAAGTGATGATATTAAATATACCAAGGAATTTCGTTTTACCAAAATATTGATAAATATTGTAACAATTTTCCTTGGAACGTAAGGCAATATTTGCGTAGCTTTAGTGATGATTTACTGACGAATGAATTATTTTAATTCAATAAAATTGGATTCGTGTAATTATTCAGCACGGCGGCGCTCTAATTAAGTGTCGCACTTGAAATATAATACCTACGTAAGTATATTTAATGTACGAGTTCAGATGGTAATTTTAGTTCACTGAATGCAGTAGAAGGGAAGTTTTGTGGGGCTTTAAAATGCATTACAATTCAATTTAAAATGTGTTGATATTTGTGGATGAAATCATTAAAACAACGTTTGAACTGACAAAATAGTAGTAGCAGGGCGCACAGTGTCGGGTACGCCGAGGTTACGACAGGGAGCATAGCCCTCCCCGCGCTGGATAGCTGTGGCGGGACACCGAAGTTGTGTCATAACGTCCCCGCGACCCCACACATCGTCAGCCGCGCTAGAAAGTCGTCGGGTTTTAGCCTGTACGAATCCTAAATAACCCCGCAGCGTCCCCTACACTGCCGGATATCCAAGAGGATTTCCCAACTTTAAAAAAAAGTACACTGCGTTTCGCAGTTATTTGAGCAGCCCGTCTGGCGGCAGTAACCATCCCCTTACAGAAGACCACCGTGAAATAACAGCATATTTGCTGTTGTGTTTCGGTGAATGAGTAAGGGATGCCAGAGTCCATTACCCCATCCCTTCCTTATCCCTTATCCTTAACCTTTCTATGGTCGGCAGCGCATTTGCAGCACCTATGGCGTTGCTTGTGTTATAGGCGACGGTAGCCGCCTACCATCAAGTTGACGGTCAGCATATCTGCCGAACTTAACATTTAAAATAAATAGCTGACGAATTATGTAAGAAATAATAATGCATGTTATAATTTACCTACATTTTTGTGTTTTGTCACAAAATTTCTCGTCTTATTAGTGAAACTTTAGTTAGGTGTGGTTTAATAATAACCAAAAAGTATGTAGGTAAGTAGGTAATATTTTAATTATAATCACGATAATCATTTCCAGCGCCGGATATAATGATTTTCTCTTGGAATATGTTCTTCATTATATGATTAGAACAATGGCTCAACGGAACTTCCACATAACCTTTAATAATAAGAAAAAGTAGCACCATTAGAAATAACGAGGAAAAAATCATAGTAGGTACTCGTAGTATGTATTACTCTTCATAATACATGAGTGCACATAAAGTATGCCTTTTCAAGAAGTCGGTGTTTATTAAAATACCATTTTATTATTTTCTTAATTTTTTGAAATTCATAATGTTTTTTAATTTATAATTACTGCACATAATATTTAAGTAAGTAGGTAATTGTCAAATTTATCAAACATAATATTGGTTGTCACATATAGAGTTTCAAGAAAATTAAAAATATTTACCAAGGTCCTCGTCAGCACTCCTGCAGTTTACCATATCCATGTAACATACATTAATGAAGGAGTTATATAGGTAGGACTTATATTTGGCAGCACCACATACTGGACGATAATACTCTGGACAGAACACTGGGCAGGACTCTTCATTATATCTTCGAGATTTTGAAAGTGCTTTTATACAAAAAATTATTGGTGCTTCAGTGAAATCTATACAGAAATAATGTTGATTAGGCTATAAAAATCCTTGCCCCTCCACTTACAGGACACCAAACTGAATTAACAGATATTTGTTTTTCTATCTGTTAATTCAGTTTAATTTAACAGAATCAACTTGTTAATAAGTTACTACATAGTTATTTTTTTTTTACAGACTTCCAATACCAAAAATTTAGATAATCTCCGATATATTTTCAAACTTGATTTTCATAGTTTAGTCTCCCGAGAGGAATACGAGTAATTTCCAGGTCACCATGTATATACATATAACTACCTTATGTAACTGTATATTAGTATGCCAGATTTACTTTCTTTTATTTGTTTTCTCTTAGGAACTAAACTGGAAAATTCTCAAACCTGTCTGCCAAAGTAAAAAAACAAACTCGCTATTATCCACATATGGTGCGAGACTGTCCCTTATACTGCCAACAAAATTGGCAATCCACTGCAGTTGCTTTTTTAACTGCCCATAAAACTGTCACTGAAACATACCAGCTTGGTTACAAGTATTGTATCCGTTCATAGCACATCTACTTGAAAACATTTTATAAGCCCTCGCTTTGATGTTGAGACCGCAGACAATTTCGTCGTCGTCTGGACAATTTATTTCGCACAGATCACATCTCGATATGTAGATGGCTGAAGAAAAATAAACATTATTACATGGGTTTCGGATTTAACGAGGCCTCACCGTACTTAACTTTTAGGATGTTCACTGACTGACGTCATAGTAAAAGTCGCCAGAAAACAGTAGATCAGCGTCAAGCCGTGGGTTGGGCGGTCTATGAGAGAGACGCTTGTCCAGTCTATCGTTTGTTGATGATTATATATAACTTTCTCATTTATAAGAACTCTTTTCCTGTAAACTAGCCTATTAGTTCTATAATTTACTAACAATTTTTTGCCTATGTTGGTCAATTTTAACAAATATTATAATAATTATTATTATATCTACAACCAGCTGAACTTCGTACCACCTCAGAATAAAAAACCGGTTCCAAACAAAATGTATGAGAAAATATTTTTTTCATGAGTATTTCAGATGTTTGAATAGTCATACTGCTGTTTGGGACGGAGACAAATTCAACAAATCAAATATCATAAGAGTATGTCCAGCCGTTCTCGATTTATAATTGCTTTAATTAATACGACTTTCTTTTATATTATACTAGCGGGCCGCCCCCGGTTTCGCACATATTTTTTTCTGCAATTTATATATAAAAACTTTCATAAGAGCACAATTTGTTTGATATATAATACTTCACTCGATATAATTAAATCCTAAAGTTATCTCTTAGATATTACAAATCTTGTATCGAAAGCTGTGTTTTTACAGATGATATCCTCAATATTTACATTTATATTTATTTTATATCTACAAATATTAGCGTTTCTTAGAAAAACATGATCTTTTAATTCGAATTACGGAGTGAGCGGCCTTAAATTATTAAAGGTAATATTATTATCAATAAATAACTTACAAGCAATCACTATAGACGTTGACCACAAATATTTCATTCCGCCAACGTACAACATCGACATTATTGGCTCCGTCAGTAAATTAATTGCCCACATTCCTATTGCTAGAGATTTACGACAAATTTTAATTAAGATAACCCACTATTGCATTGTTTGCGTTCGCTAAACTCTTGTTGAATTTAATCAATTGTTTGGTGTTTACTAGAAAGCTACAGGATAATCAAGTCGACAAGTAATTAGGCTAAGCTGAAACTCGTGTTCTCTTAAGTAAAGTAAAATAGACATTTTTTATTTTATTCTAATAGTGGTCTCCAGACTTAAAATTTAATAGTTTAGGGAAATTTTTAGTGGCAGAAACATCCTGGTGGCATAAAGCAACCTCTATCCAATCAAGTTTACACTTACAACCTCTATGTCTTGTTATAAAGCTTTGGCTTTTTATGCTAAGCTCGATGGTAAGTGGCTAACGTCACCTATAACACAAGCAACGCAACAGAATGCTACAAGTGCGCTGCCAACCGCAAGTGCCATAGCATGGTATGATTAAGGATAGGGATTAAGAAGGGATAAGGAAATAGGCTCTGACATCTCTTACTCACTCACCGAAACAATAGCATATACAACAGCGTAAGTACATGCTGTTATTTCATTATGGTCTAGAGATGACTAGTGACACTTTCAGCACATAAAACTTTTTTAAGTATTTCAGGGCGGTCTTTTGTGAGGGGTTGTTACTGCCGCCAGACCCTGCCACTAGTTTCCAAATCCAGATCAGAGCCAACTTTGAAAAGTTCATTTTCTAAAGTTGAACCTGTCAGAAACGAACCCGGGAAGCCTGAGACTTTATTCAATAATCAAGTAGTACAAAATACCTAAATTATAAGATGTTTAAATACATTTCATTTCCCAAATTAATATAGAACATTAAGAAAAAATAATACATACTTAAATAAAAATAAAAATAACTATACTATCAACTATACATTTAGCAAAACACAAAAGAGGTAAACACACTACGATGTGGTTAGTTTCTTGAATTAAAATTTACGCTATGCTATGCATACTAATGAAAACATAATCCCAGAGCGGTCAGACAAACTCACCGTACAAAATAGAACTGGACCCCTATCACGTGAATGCAGGTCGTATCTCGCTAAGTATTATTTTTGGGATTATCTATTCTTCCTTATCTTTACATAGAATAAATTGAAGTTGCTTTCTGTCTGTCTCTGTATATCCGCTAACTCCTCCTAAACCACGCAACAGATTTTGATGCGGTTTTCACCATCAGTTACATAATTTTTCACGGAAAGTATATATGTTTTTTCATAGATGCCGGTCGTAGGTTCCATATTCTCAATTTTCCATATTCATATATTTTTCAAATTCTTATTTTTCAAACTTTTTAAATTTTGATATTTCGCTACTAAAACTTTTATGTATATGTATGTATATAGTTCAATGTGTATGTAGGTAATCGGTTCTATTTAAAATTGATATCCTAATCCTAATAAACTTGTCTACCCCCTGAAACTACTTAGACAAGTAGCAGACATCTCCCTTCTGAAATCTATTTACAAGGCTTTATGTCAAACGATCATAAGTTATTGCATCCTCCGTCTGGGTTTGAAGCTCTAAAACCAATATGATCCAACTCGAACGAGCACGAAGCTCTGTGCTAAAAGTGATGTTTCACAAACCGTTTCGATATTCAACTGTTTTACTATACTGTTTTACAAACTACCTCACGTGACGTCGTGATATTTGGCCAATCGTATTGCAGGACGATAACGCGATGCTGCACTCTGATTGGTGACTACGTGTGGCGTACTGCATTACCGACATCTCGCATTCTGACCGCAGAGTTCGATATGTATTTGAATGTTCTTAAATTATTGTAATCCTAATTTATAGTAAATTGTGTACCTAATCAAGTCAATATTGTTAATTGTTTTTGCTGGAATATTCAACAAATATAAACCGGTCAATATCTTTCAATAAAATGTAGGTCAATATCTTTATAAATTATAACAAAGAACCATCTAGTTTTCAAACAAAAAACGCGATCAACGATCTGTTTGAGATCTACGAGGGTGATTCTATAGACAGACACACAGTTACACCCATACACATTTAACAGTTAACAGACAAACACATCAAACTTATAACACTCCGTTTTTGCGTCGGGCGTCTGCGTATATAAACGAACTGTTTATGATTGTGTTTCTGTGCTATCACTGCTTTCCTTTAAATAACAAATATTTTTATTTCGCGCTTTCATTTAAAGTTTAGTCCATTAAAAATGGCGATGGTCATTGTGTAGCCTTTGTAAAAAAATTCTTTAGAGTAAATGGGTCGTAATGGAGCCTTTGAATTCCAATTCAATAATAAATGGGATGCTGAGGGAGAGGGATATTTTGCAACATTCACTTCCGAAAAAATTCTTTACTCAAATAAAGGAAAGGTGAAAATACATTTCGTTGTAAACTAATATTCGTCAAAGAATAATTGACTAATTATTTTTCTTATTAACATTTCAGTACGTCCTTAAGGCTGTTCTCTCCATTCACACCGTTCTCTTTCATTCAAACTCATAGGCGTGGCGTGTGTTGAATGAAAACGCATCGCATATTGCGTCCATTTGTGGCAAAATTTTATGGTTTTTGATTTATTTATAATTAATTATTTAATAGTACCGAAATTCTAAGCTACCAAATTATTTTTACATTTACTAATGACGCTTTAGTATATTTTTTTGTTCATACAAAAACCGCATTCTAATCAGTTAAGCAGTTTATGAAATTAGCGGGCACAGACAAACAAACAGACAAATGTTCTATAAATTAATTTTTGACCTCGGTAACATAAGTACAATGGGTAATTTAAAAATATAATAAAATGTGTTGGCACCACCGTATTCATAGCAATAACGATGTAGCAATACATATATTAAGAGAAAATACACTCGTATATTTTCTTAGAAATCATATTAAGTATTATTTTTATTTTCAACGCGGACGAAGTCGATGGGACCAGCTAGTTCAATATAAGTACGGATTCCTATTATCTCAATTAATAATTCTTCATTTCAGTTCCACTGTCTGCATTTCTTAAAATAGTTGAGGCATATATTATTGGACTAATACCCTTCATGACCAACTCACTTTGCCCAAACATTTGCTGAATGTTTACCAGAACAGAGTCCAAACAAAGAGAGATTTAAAAAAATAATTAAAATTGTATGTTAGAATTAAACACACACGAAAAAGATTGTTTCATTCAATATATTAGTAGTGTTATCTTAAGAATTGTGCGATAGTTGAAAATGCGTTACAGAACCATAATTTACGCGGATATGTTTACGAGGGCTGTCTCCGGTTATTAACGATTGTTTGCGCACAGGACTTATCCCTAGGGTTGGCCATGGGCATGCGGAATTTAAGTAAGCGGGAATAAAAATATGTCCACAAAAAATAAAGTATCTTAGATACTATAAATTGAAGTCGCTTTCCGAGTCTGTTTGTATATCCGCTCTTAACTCCTAAACCACGCAATGGATTTTGATGCGCTATTATCCACCAGTTATACAATTTTTTCACGGTAGGTTTATAAATATATATCATGATCATCATCATCTCAGCCGCAGGACATCCACTGCTGGACATAGGCTTCCTCCATAATTTTCCAATAAGACCGGTCAGAAGCAGCCCTTGATAAATACGTTTCATTATTGTATTTTAATCGGTTATAAGACATTAACCTAATTGCATTTTAACGTTCATTCTAGAAATAATAATGAAGTTGTATTTAATACTATGAAAACAGCTCAAATGTTGCGGCATTCGGCGAGATTTGAACTGTTTTCATGGCTCCACATTTAAAGCCTCTCATAGAATCTTTGATAATTACAACATAACAAAAGATTAGGATTAAAATTTGTTTTGTTAAATAGCGTGTGGAATTACAAATAATTTATGCAAATTAATTTCACTTATTTGTACTAATATGGTATGGAGACAGATTTTTTTATGTTAAGGTTGGCAGACAGGCTGACGGTCCACTTGATGGTAAGTGGATAACGTCGCCTATAAACACAAGCAACGCCACAGGTGTGACAAGTGCGCTGCCGAGACTGCAGTAGAATAAGGAATAGGGAAATGGGCTCTGGTATCCCTAACTCACTCACAGAAACACAAAAGCACGCGTGCTGTTATGCTGTTCACGATGGTCTTTTGCAAGTAGGTGGTTACTGCCGCCAGTCGGGCTGCCCAAATGATTGTATAACGTGCCCTGCCACTACTTTTCAGATCCAGACCAGAGCAAACTTTGAAAAGTTCTAAAGTTGACAATTCCGGGAATTTAACGCACCCCCTAACCGCTCGTCCAACGGCCTCGTTAAAATATTTTATTGTACTATTGTTGTAAGATATACTTACATTGAATAAGAAGAAAATAGAAATAAATAAATATGTAAGGTTCGTTAAATCCCGATATTTAAAATTCCTGTTTATCCTTGATTTATTCGATCCTTTCTATTTGCAAAGAAGAGAAATAAAGAGGCCTTACGGACATACCTGGGGCGATGTAATCTCATGCAATATTCATACAATTGACACTTTACTACAGGGTTATTCTCATGGAAGTGTTATTTGTGTTTCCTTGGAGAAGTTCTTTTGACCACTAAGAGAAGGTTTATTCTAGACTAACACATGCCGCTCACGATTTTACTACAATAAAAGCGGTAAAGCAATAAAAGCGTAGAGAATATTTGTGAAAATACGTCACACACAACATACGTAAACTCGAGAGAAAATGTTTACTTTATGCACAGGAATATTTTATTTCTTGCAAGAAATTTAAGGTGCTTAAAGCTCAGTTTCAAGTGACAATATACCTTAACAAGTTAAATTATACAAAAGATACACGACTTTGTTTCGACGTATAATAAAATATAAGTAATCCAAAAGCCTAGTCTAGTGGTAGCAGGGCACACTCCGCTCAGAAATCATAAGCTGCAGAACTCGCTTGGCGACAGTAACCACACCGAAAACCGCCGTGATCAGCAGAATATCCACTAGTTATTGTGTTTTGTGAGTGAGTAAGAGATGCTAGGGTCCATATTTTCCGTGGCGGGGCACCGATGTCGTGTCATAACGTCCTTGCGACCCTCTACGGCCGCACTAGAATGTCGTTGAGTTTAGTCGGTACGAATTCCGCATAATCCCGCAGCGTCCCCCTACACTGCTGGGAGTGCCGGATATCCATGAGGATTTCTGGTATAGGTATCCTATGTATATGAAGGGAAGGATAATATCCTAAGTATATTAGACACAGGCTATTTTTATTTACGAGTAAAAGCTTGATGTGAATATGCGAAATTACATTGAAACATAACGATTTATTGAATGGCCTCGGATACATTTATACAAATGAAAAAGTCATTAAGGATTAGGATACACAGGTGATTGTCCAATATGTATATAATGTCTTTTTTATTCGCTTTTTTATAGCTTGTTTAAAAAAAGAAAAGCATCACCAGAGGAGATATAAATGCCTGCCTACCCTGGATAGAGGTAGGGTCTTTCCCTACGTCTAATAAGGTCCTTTGACCAAGATGAGGAAGGAAATCGGGTAAGGAAACCCTCTCTAAAGCACCGAAAGCTGTTTCTAACACTTTTCTTTTTAAAACTCCGGTTATAATTTTGTCTATATATACATATATAATTAATTGATTCTCTTTATAAAAACATCTTTCATTTCTTTATTATTCTCTTGAAACGCTGCTTTTTATTAATCTATAGCTATTCATATAAAAAAATCGTAAGCAAGGTTTATACGGACATTCAAAGTTTTTTTTTTTTTTTTTTAAATTGTACCTACACATTATATTTACGAGTATGTTACCGAAGTCCAAAAAATTTTTAAAGAATTTTTGTCGGTTAGTCTGTTTCATTGTGCACTTTAATGTCAAAAACGGCTTAACGAATTTGGATGAAATTTGGCATACAGATGATTTTTAATGGAATAACAGATAGGATACTTAGTTTTTTATCCTGTAATAATGTTAGGTTCCAGTGGGATTTTCAAAAAACTAACTACAGTCCGTAGGAAGTTGCGGTCACAGCTAGTTGAATAAATAAAAGCAATTGTGACCTCGTTAAAATGCTCGTATTAATTCTCCAACACAAGCAAAGCTGCAAGTGTGCTGTCTACCATTGTAAGGGATAGGGAAACAACTTTGGAAAATTAAATTTGTATTTCTCATTCTGAATACGTGCCAACGAGCCAAACATAATTCCCAATTACCTACGTATTGTAAAAAAAAAAACTTTGTAAATATGCTCGAACCTCCTTCAGAGTTGTCCCTTTTATCGCAACATAAAAATCGCGTTAAAAAGGAAAAAGGCTTGAGTGGGCTCTTAGACCTTTCGTCGCCTGCTTTTAATGTCCGTCTCTACGTGGGAATATTAGTTTAGGAAATTTATTTTACTACTATTATGTTACCTTTTTTGTTACACAAGAGTACGCCAAGATTTTTCTGCTCCAAAACTTTGTTTGGTTAGAGTGACTGTTTACATTTGCAGATTGTCTATTAGCTTCTAGGATTTAATTTTAACGAAATTATTTCAATGTTATTTTTATTGTGACATTTTTATTCAGTAATATATACAATTTATATTTTACATAATTATAGCTACAGAGAAATTTTAAGACAATCATAAAACTTTTCACAACAAAACCCATTAAAATATTCTGCATAACAAGACAACCAGGCTATTAACTGTTGTATTACGAATGGTATCATTTTTCTACAGCGCCAGTGCAACTAAAAAAAAACTATCTGAATATTATAAATGTTTGCATAGTTTTAGTTCCACCACTCTTATTAGTGTAGATGGTAATTTGCGTATTCCAGGACCCTCGAAATCAAGTGGTCTGTTTCTGACATGCTTGTTAATATTATGCATTGTTAATGATTGGATGTACCTCAATTAATTAATTATGTTTCTTACATAGAGGTTTAAAAGGACAAGAGAGTCAAAGTACTCGTCCCCACCAAGGTTTTGTGCAAATTGAAAGGTGTTGTCCAACAGCAGTTTGTTGTAACTGGGTGTGGGTGTATTAGTTGTGCGAGTTATCGATGTGTGCATCGGCGATCGTGTACGGAATAGTACGGATAAGCGTCACTAACAAAAGTTAAGGGATTCTATTGTTAATGACGTTTGTGTACACGTGTAGTCAGAAGACCTAACACACCCATATTAATATTGCATCCTTATCTCTCTTAAGTATATGAATCCTACCCTCTATGGTTTCTTACATGTTAGTACTAAGCTAGTGCCCGCGACTTCGCTCGCTTTGAAAAATGAAAAATATAACACTTGAGATAACATCTGAACATCACTATCGCTGTGACATGAAAACGAGCCCGTTGTATGACTGTTGTGCTTCCTTTAACTGTCTGTTGCATGAGTTCCGGGTTAGAATTTTATTTATAATTTTTTTTATTTTATTGATTTTTGCGACACAAACAATTAAAATAACAATATAGAACACATTACATAGGCGTGTCCACAGATAAATAACGCATAAAAAGTTCGATTTTAAACAAAAAAAAACCTTTGAAAATTAACTTATCAGAGTTGGCTCTGGTCTGGTGGAAGTAACCACCCCCTTACAGAAAAACACTGTGAAATAAAAGCACGTGTGCTGTTGTGAGTAAGGGATGCCAGAGCGCATTTCCCTAATCCATTTCCAGTCATTAATCCTACTAATAAATTTACAATTTCTGCTCTGGTTATAATATTAGTATGTAAATACGAATTAATATTTCATAAATGTTTTAGGGACGTCTACAATTTTCATATAGAGTGTGAAACAAACTTTATCAGTGGAATTGAGATTCTACAAATACAAATTAATTATATCATAACTACAATCACTTTGACATTTCTATCTTAATGTTTTAGTTAATGGGTGTATATATTAAGAAATAAGAATTAGCGTAAATTTTTTAAGTTACTTTAGGACTCATAACGATTTATAATACAATCAATCATGGGCAAAAAGCATGAAAAAATATATGAATTACCAAAGTTTAGACAACATTTGGTACATATTTTTTACGCATCAACAAAACTATATACTATATTTAAAAAAAAACGTCGTTTTTTGGTTTGAATACCCTACTGCTCCTAAGCGGGTACGGCGATTGTTTTTACCAATATTATCAAGAATACTTTTTTCTGTATAAGACTGTACATAGTTATCTTACTTCTATCGGCAACTTATAATGTAATCTACGAACATTATGAAAAGGCTTCTGCATTTAATGGGTGGGATAATGACCGATAGTTTTGCAAGACCAACAGCTTGTTCTAAATACTACACAATATAAAAGTTATCAGTAACGAAAATATCAGGAATTATTGTAATATCCAAATTAAATTAGAAATATTTTAAAAGAGGAAACGCTTACTAAATATACTACTACTTAAATTAATACTAAAAGAATACAAAGGATTATTTATTATTATATATATTTAAAGGATTATTATTATTATTTATTTTTAAAGGATTATTTATATTTATTAAGGATTATTTACATATAAGGGTATTATTTATTGAACAAAAGTTCAGGACGTTCAGGATTATTCTTGAACGCGACCCCTAGATCGAAAAGTAATAAATCCTCCAAAATTTGTTTCCTCATTAAACACTGAAAGATTTTACTATAAACGTCTATTTGAATTCTTATATAAACTACATTTATTTAGCTAAAGTTAGAAAAACTTGTGAGAAATAGTGTTTCTTTTATAGAACAGGTAATAAATATTCAAGGTGTGCCATCCTGCCTGCATTGTGTAGGAAAATATCTCACGTAGTCGATAGGTAAAGCTTTATTAGAGTGAAAATATTGGCTTCCATTTGCAGCTTGTTTACAGCGAGTTTAAATCAATTTGTCAGTAATCACTGTATTTTTAGAATTCAATAAAATTTGTTTATTTCTGGTTTATTTATTTCAGAGAATATTCATTTATCTTTTCCCATCTAGAGTACTAGACCTAGCACTTGACTGAAGAGAACATTATTAATATTAATCGACAATGAACATTATTACCTCATACCAAATAAGAACTCGTATAGACAGAATTTTGCGGACAACACATAGTGAAGCCGGTTTCATAAACATGTGTTTGTAGGCCGTTAACTGTAACTTTGTTAACCAAGCTATAACCTAAATTTTTGACTTATAGTAGGGGAGCCCACAATGCTAAATGTGGAGTCACTCGAGAGTTAAGTCAAAAGCTAGACTGTGGCAGATGATGTGTAATTTAAATTAAAAAAATTAGGGGCAAATCTTCCAAATTATAAAAAAAAAAGTAAAGAACTAACGAGCATAGGTTTGTGTATATTATATATAATTTGCAAAAAATTGCATCTGTGCAGCGCAGGGGCCAGGTCGCTAGTTAATATTTTATTTTATTATTTTATGTAAAGGTTGTCAGTTAGGCTGACGGTTCACTCCATGATTAGTGGCGACCGCAACTTTTATAAACACCAGGAAAAATGAAACAGTCGGCAAAAGTTATGGTGCAAAGTGTGCAAAAGGCGAATATTCATGAATGTTTAATTTTCATTAAACACAATATTAGATCAATCTCCAAACGATATGGTCACAGTCTTTTATTTTTTCTATTTTCCTCTTATAGTCGTTGGAAAGGTCGAAACCTGTTTACTTACAATTTCCTCTAAAACGTCTGCTCCGCGCGTCTCTATGTAAATTGTTCAATATCGCATCCACTTTTACGGCAAGCAGTTTACTCGTACGACGTCTACATAGCATCCCATGAACATTATTGAGTACGATACGATAGGTTATCTTCATCTAAAATGTTAAGAAAACAGTAATACCACTCGAGAATTTAGATCACATAATTTGCACTTCTTTTTCTCAAAAAGCTAACTCACAAAAAAGAATAAATAATAAGAAAAGAAGCTCAAATTAAAATTGAAAACTAACCCCCGACTTTCTGATGAGCCTAAACACGCTATATCTGCTATAAGTTTCTGAGGAGTTAAGTTTCCCGCAGACTACTTCATGCTGCAGCATCAGGTCAAGGTTATCATGTCATGGAAATACCACCGAATACCGAAATTTGGTAATACAATAACAAATTTACACAGTGCAAACCATATCAAAACTAATTTAGATTTATATTGTTGTTATCTTTGATGAATAAAAAAATACGTGTTTAGGAACAATGTTCCTTAATTATAGGCAATATGGACAACGATGACAATATTAAGTTTGAAGATTTAATTATAGAATTAATACCTATACATTAAATATATGGGGCGACCAACCCATATAAATTTAAAATATACCAAAATTCATACACTCCGTCCGCAAAATTTATTAAAAGAGGGATCCCAAGTTATCAGGATCCTTGAAAAATTGTAAATATAAAATTTTTGACAATAATTTATTTGTATGAAATCTCGAAGTATTTTGTTGTTTATTGTAGTTTTGATGGAAATCGAACTTTATTTTTTTAATCAACCTTAATCCGTTATCTTAAAAATATCTCGTGTGAAAACTACGGACGAGCAAGCGCAGCATAGAACGTCCACCCCACAAAGTTAACGGCGACCTAATAAGGGCCGCGAGTCGATCAAGGCCTATTGGAAAATTACGGACGTGGCCTATGTCCATCAGTACACGTGCTATGTTTGAGATGATAATGATGATGATGATGATGAATTCATTACACAATTATATCAAAAAGACTCGATCCGTCCGTTATTGCATACACAAACCCATCCGTTCCATTGGACTAACGTGGCTTTGGTTTTATATTTTACTCACTGTTGCACGTGACTTCGTCCGTTACTTGCTGATAATGTAACTTTCCATAGGTGAAAGAATTTTTATAATCGGACCTGTAGTTTTTGAGATTATTCATTACAAACAGAAATATAAATCTTCTCGCTTTATAATATTAATATGGATATCAGCCATTTATTTTTCGATATTATGTCGGGTATCATAAATCAAAATGAATCACATAACAATAAAAGTCGGCAAAACCCGAACCATGACGGCAGATTATTAAATTGCATTATGATTACGAATGCGTATCAGAGTTGCATGATATTTTTACCTTTATGATTAACTAACTGGCGCATGCGACTTTGTACGCGTTAAAAAATAATTGATATACATATTTTAATGAATGAAACAGTCAAGGTAAGAAAAAATTTCATTTCAAACGTCTGTCAGTTGTCTGGTTAGTGCTTTAGTTACAAAAGGTACTAATTAAGAGTCTACACGCCTGACATTATACTTTTGCCAAACTTTGTTCTTTATTTTTAGACAGCTGGTGCCCTATTAGAATATTTAGCCTATGTCCATCCTGAAATCCAGAAACTTGGTGAAAATATTTCGAATGAGTAGTTACGAAGATTACCTCCTACATACAAATAAACGAATAAACATACATACAAACTTTACTTCTTTCCAATATTAGTATAGATTTAATCATCATATTTACCGTGTAATTTGTTTATTGATGATGGTTGTGGTAACTTTAACACATTATTATAAATTTGCATTTATATGAATTTATTAACTTTCTATACATACTCGTATACATTATACAGTGTGTCCGGTCATTGACTATTTTCGAGTCTTACGAGCCAAAAACCTTTAATACTCATACTGAGGTCTAATCCACTCCCCCTCTATTTGGCAGCTCTTTTTGTGTGATATGTTCTACGCGTGTACAAAAAAATCACATCCCACCAAGTTTTGGTCTTACTGATAGGCTTACTCGGGGGGCAACAATATTGTCTATCGTTTACAATACGTACCATGTGAAATACATTTTCGTAATAAAAAAAAAATTAAACTCCAAAAAATTATTGCAATGCAAAAACAACATCTATGACAATTTTTAATTTTTTTACTAGTTCGACAGATTTTGAGCTATTAAAATAGTTGTAATTTATGTACCTAGAATATTGCTAGTTCATCACCGAACACAATATAAGTAACAAAATTAACTAAAAAAATAAATACTGAGTTATTAGTTTTGTTAACAACTTTTGCTTCTACATTTCGATATCCCAATGACTAATTGCCATCGTTACCATTTTGTTTAAATGACCACCGTGAAATAACATTACAAGTGCTATGCTATTGTGTTTTAGTAAGTGAATAATAAATCGCATTTTAAGTCAAATTTATCCTTGTAAATAGTTTGAGACTATATAGGAAAAATATTTTTCCTAGAATAATTTCAAAACAATAGTAGGTATTACTAATGAGGTTTGAGTAATTATGCTTTCAATTTTATCGATTATACATATCTATGGAGTTTCACAATAAATTGATGAGTCCACCGCATCGAGGCGTTGTAAATGTATATTCTTCATTCAATAAGTTATTTGCGGTTATATTAATTGGTATGCGGTTTTCTATAGCATAGCTTTACACTATATTTTTAATGTAACTATTTTGGCTTTTTGAAACATTATGTACCTATTCTTTATTAAATCCTTGTATGTATCTAAAATTAGCCAATATTGATCCAAGTGAAGAAACTTTTCCGAATTGAAACATTACTATTACCAATACAAATAATATATGTCATCAAAGATACAAGACATACAAGACAGAGAAATTAATGTACATAGAGCTAATGATAGCTAACATTCTTACATCCATACAGACAGACGCGGATTAGACTTCATTTTATACCTACTATGTAGAGATAAAGAAGTTGTACTCGTAATCAATAGAAAAACTAACAAACTAACAAATGTTAAAAATTACTTGACTAAATATTATGTATATCTATGTATAGTTGAACCCGGCCACCCTTCGCTGTGGCTCGAAGTCAGGAACGTTCCATGGTTGCCATAATAACGGTCAACGTATAAAATTTTTTTTTAGTATCCGTTGGAATTTTGGGATAAAGTATTTCCTCTGTTTAAATGCAATGTTGTGTAAAAATTTCAAGTCAATCCGTCGGCTAGTTTTCGAGTTTTTGAGTAATACACAAACCAACACAACATTTTTATATAGATTATTAACTGACGCACTCGACTTCGTCCGCGTAACTTTATAAAATATATCCTATCTTTTAAGTTGGACGAATTTACATATAGTTACAAAGTTTTATCAAAATCGGTTCAGTAGTTCGCGGAGGAACATGTGAGACGTAATTTTTATATACAAGAGATATAATGTAAGTAATGTCAATATTAATGTCACCGTATAAATAATATTTGAATGATTATTACATTACAGTTTGAAGTACAAGATAAAGTCATCCCAGGGGAACGTTACCGAGCGATTTTAATTGGATATTTTCCCACCGTGATACAAATATTACTGGAAAATACAGATACTTACACTATTTCTAATATTTTTAAGATTTTCGCTATGCTTATATAATAATGCTAACATAATTCTATAAATATTTGTTAAGATATAATACTACTTCTAAGTGGGTTAAGAATAGTTTTTTATTTTATTTTTTTAAAAGAGATGGGTTTGCTCTTGGCCAACAACCAGCTGTGTAGCAAGGATGAGGCCTATGATGGAGCGAGCTCACCCAGAAGATGCCTATTCACTCGAACTTTAAAAATATTTGGGTTATATCAATAAAGCACCAAACTAATATCTAGTAAAATATAGTACCCACCTAAATTCAAATAATTAATTAATATAAGTATTTGCTTAAACTAATCATTCTTTATTACTCGTTTAACTTAATTAAATGAAATTCACAACACGGTGTCAACGTTAGTCGAATATAGATAAGAAAAAGATAAATGGATAACCTGACCGTAAAGGTAAACGGATGAAGCTTCAGTTTTCGATGACGCTGATTTGCTTCTTTACTCGTATAGTCGACTCGGCTGGATCATTGCTTTTCGTAAATCGGCTCTGAAGGACCAATGGTAATGCTGAGGATGTCTTCTTCATTCGTTTATGTAAATAAAAATTGTCGATCGTTTTCTTGCGTATATTATAAATTTACATTATGAAAAAAAAAAAGGAATATTCGTATAGAAGACATTGTGACGTATATAATCGTATTATAAGTAAAACAATAATGACGGTGGAAGATAGAAATTTTGATTTGCAGTTGCTTTTGGCGGGTAATCTCGGCGACGTTCGGTTAATGCTTTAACAGAGCTCGGAAATATAGACGCCGGCAGGGAGTTCCAAACCTTGGCAGTGCGCATTATAAAGGATGTTATAAAGCGCTTGGTCCGAATAAGAGGGATTTCGACAAGATGAGGATGGTAACCAGCCGTACGTTTGTATGTCCGATGGAAGAAAGGGGATTATGTACCTCATTTCTTAACAAGCCTTAACATCTATCATCATAAATAGGTTTAGTTATCGTTATCATATCTTCTTCACGAAAAAATATACAATACAACATGTACATGATGTTTTCGGTTAACTTCGACAAATGATACTCTTTAATGCAGAAAAATTGCATCCGTGCGAAGTCGGTAGTCGGTACTGCCCGCTAGTAGATAAATTAACCAATTACTCATTTAACCCGAGAAACTTCTTTCTTTTTTGTTTATCTGGGGTCACTTAAGAAGAAGACAGTGAAATAATTGCACATATCCTGTTGAGTATAGGTGCCTGAAAGAGATTCTAGTGCCCATTTCTCTATATCTCCTCTTTTACCCTAATTTTTAACTCTAGCATGGTTGTCAACGCATTAGCAACTACTACAGCGTTGCTTGTTTTAATGCATAGGTAGACAGAGAGTTATTCTCTTCACTGCTGAAGATAGCACCCTAATGTCTTGGTGACATCGACCACCAGCGGTTTTTACTCCACCCTGTCCTCAGCTTTCTATATAGCCTTTGCAACTGTAAGGTCTGTAAGAGTGTCCATCGGCTAGGAGACGTAGGTACGTAAACACCCAACAAATGGGCCATCAACCTGCCTGCTGACGTTAACATAAAAAAAGATACTTCATCCTTTATAATAACATTAGGTATAAAAAAATACTTTAGCTTTCATAATATTAGAGAAGAACTCTAATATTTTAAAAACATATAAATGTCGTATACTTCCTTCTTAAATATCGTGTGTTATTCAAAAAAGACTGATAACTAAAAAGCCATGCAATGTTACCCGTCATAATAAAAGTGTGAACTGTGTTCGGTAGTAAATAAGTTACAATACTAAGTTAACCCATTAAGGAAGTCCAATAAAACTCGATACATCTTAGCAGAAAATGCAACGAAGCTTCGCTGGAGGCACGTAGCGAACAGTTCAGTTGATTATAAATATTATTTTCTTCTAGATAGTGAAAGAATTCTATGTTGTAAGATCGAAAGTAACTCAATATTTTACATTTTGTCGAAAATTTACACGGAATAAATATTGATGATATTCGACACGAAAACTTTCGAAACAAAGTTAAAACAAGATATATTTTTTGTTTTTATAAACAGATTTTTCTAATTAAGCTCTGATTTTCTTTTTTGAAAGAAAAGTTGTTTGAAAATGGGTATGGGCTCCACTATAATCAGTACTAGCCCGTGACTTTGTCCGTGTTGAAAAATTAAAAATATAACACACGAGAAAATATATGAATAATATAGCGCTTGACATCTTTATCACTGTGACGACATTTGCGCCATTTTTTTTATTTTTAGACGATCCTTCGGGATCCTTACATTTTTACTAGATAAAAAGTATTCTATATGTCAATCCAGGTAATAAACTATCTGTGTGCTAAATTTCATGCAAATATGTACAGCCTTTTTACGTGATTGAGTAACAAACATACGAATTTTCGCATATATTATATAATATTATATTACGATGTATAGATCTGTCCGCTAACAACTTGTTCGAATTTTAAATACATCAACCGTTAAACTCCAAACATCATAGAAAAAACTTTCACACATCGGCAAAGTTTTCCCCTTAGCGAATCTCGTAGCGTTGCAATGAGTTTGTAACGTTATTCCCAAGACGGTGGATGATGCGAAATTCAATTTTAGATATTCACGATTGTTCATTAACTATAATATAGGGGTTGGCGCTACCGAGAGCGCTCGAACGTCTTGCTTTGATGTTCTACCTACTTTCGTGTGATTCAGTTCCGTACTTTGTTCGCATAGGTATCCGAATACATAAGTGCATAGGTACTCACGTGCAGGAAGACTGATTCGAACGTAGATATACGTTTTATATAGAAAATGGGAACTTAGCATTCACTTCTTGCTGCGAAATTTTCCTACACAAATCACGTATGGAAAAAGATCGCATCCCCTCTCGAACATAGATATGGTTCAAGATCGAATACTCTGCAGAAAGAAATTGAATCATACAATACAAATAAAATACAAAGGTGAAAGTCAGGAATCAGAATCAGAATTATTCTCAGGATCGTTATAATCTTGGCTATTATTTTTTTTTTCTAAACCCTACTCAAAATAAAGTGACACATACGTTAATACATACATACTCGCAGATATCCAGCCATCTAACATAAGCCTCTAGAGATGTTATTCGAGTCTGTTTGCTATAAGACAGTTAAACACACACGTCAAACTTATAATATCCCGTTTTTGCGACGGGCGTCGAAAGTGGTAAAATTCGCTCAATGTCATAAAAGATTTTTAGTATTTTAAAACTTACTCTCTTATCTCTTTAATGGCACTCTGCGCTACTTTTACAGAAGTTTAATTCTCTTTATTATTGAAAAAGTCTTCCTTCGTCGTTCTCTCGGTAATAAATGAATTTAAATTCATAGTGTACCGTTTAAAAACTTTGTTCTCCGCAAAGTTGATGAGCCTCTCGGTACTACATCAGGTTTCATGAAAGTTTTATCACTGTATTTTGTAAAGGGCTAGGCTTAATAAAGGATATTACAGAGGTGAGCACGCATAACTCCTTGTATTCCATCTTTTTTTATATGATGTGATTCGACTCTATATATAATATCATATAATTCCTATAATATTATGTAATTGTCGGTTGTGTTATTACGAATACTACGAATACTAAGGTTTTTTGACCACATCTCTAGAAAGGAAAATTCAGAAATATGGTGCAAAACCTTTTTTGCTTAAAATCTACTTTACTTTAAATCAAGAAAATTAATGAAATTATAGTCAGCTGAAGTCTAAGCGAGATGGAACGAAACGGAATGCTACGTGGGCCGACCACATGCTCGCTGGAATGGTGACCTCAAGGCAGCGGCTTCCAGTGTAAGGAGGTCTAAGAATTAAGTGTTGTGGGCTGAGAACAGAGAGTTCAAATATGCGGCCAATAGACTCGAAGTTAAGCCGCCTAGTACTTCTGTCAATATAAGTTAGGTAATTGTTACTATATAGGTATTGTAATATAAGGTATGTAATCTAAGTATACTAATTTATAAAGAGGTAGAAGTTGAATGCAGGAGGTAATCTTCAAAACTACTCATCTGATTAAAAAAAAAAAATAACATTAATAGTTAGAACAGAATTTCAGGATAGACATAGGCTAATTAATATACCACGCGGATGAAGCCGCTGACAACTAGCTATCTAAAAATAAAGATCCAAAATACACAAAATGCTTGGCGTATTTTTCAGGACGAAATCGTGGGCACCAACTAGTATCTAATATCTAAGAATTCTATTTTAGTTCTTTAAGGCTAAATAAACTTAAAAAAACTTGGTTCGAGGTTGTTCAAAATAATTCGTCGGCGTTTTCATCTGCATGTTATTTTAACATGTCAATAACATAATGTAACACCAAGCAAACACCAAGTGCTACTTGTAACATAATATTTATTCATAGATGGTTTTCTTATCTCAAAAGTGGACGCCTTGGTTAATAATTATTGTAGTAAGTCGTCCAAACGGCTGTAACTTGTGTGTTTTACGCCGGATATTAATGTTCTGTGATATATATTTTTTTTTTTATAAAAATTGGGTTTGCTTGCTCTTGGCCAGCACCTAACCGTGTAGCAAAGATGAAGCCGATGATAGAGCGAGCTGACCCAGAGGATGCAAACTCGAACTTTGAAAAGATTTGGGTTATATGAGCTCGCGAATACAAATGCCGGCAGGGAGTTCCAATCCAGATCCAGGGGATGTTTTAAAGCGCTTGGTCCGAAAAGGGATTTCGACAAGATGAGGATGGTAAAAATTTAACAAACTATCTCCTAAGATGTTTTTCTCTACATAAATAAAAATTTTATAGGGTCGCAGACATCACAAGGTGTTGCTTGTATTTCTAGACAACTACTGCCGAAAACAAGCAAAACCTGCCTCTCACATATTTGTATAAAAAAATTGGAGTGGTTATACATTCTCGATAAATAAAGTAGATAATTAATTGCGGCGAACGATAAGATCTTGATTGAATTACAAAAAATGCAAAGTAATGCATATTTTTTACATTAACTTCTACTAAGTTCGTACTACAATGCGATTTATGTCTCTTATTATTACACTTATAGACATTTTATGATTCAGAAACACTGCATATGACTCGCAAAATATTAGCAAAAATATTCTTGTCGCTGTTTTATTTAAAGTTCTTAAAGAGTCTTTTAAGTAATTTTAATACTATTTATCAAATACTTAGTTTATTATTGTTAGAATTTATTGCTTGTATAGTTTTAGTATATACTTATATTTCGTATCTGGATACAAGATTTCGGTAATCTTCTAGCCTAGGTTCACTTTTGACGAGCAACTAAACTTTGCCAAGTCATTATAAATACATACTATAGAAATAAATAATGTCTAATATTGAAACGATCACTATAAATGTTGATAGGTAATATCAACAAACAACAACAAAGCTTAGATAACAATTTGTAACAGACCAAAAAAACTGACTTGGTTTTACATGAGACCTCACAACTTTTTGTAGTGGAAGAACTGCGTTGCGAGACTTGCCATTTTTTATTTACATTTTATGTTTTTGATGGGATTAGTTTTACTGAACACGCGAAAATGTTATTAACAAGGTCATGCAAAAAAAATAATGTAAAGAAATTAAATTTATTATTATAATATATTATTCGCGTTCGTCTTGAATGCATAAGAGTAATTTCTAATAAACGATATTGGTTAAATTTGGTCCTAACAGATTTTTTTTTTAATATAAAAATATGAATAAGTATGAGATAAAGGATTCTGAAAATTCATCTATAATTTTATATTCAAGTTTAAAACAAATTTAAGTTCGATTATAAATTTGGAATTCGAAATGAAACAAGAGTACATTGAAATTCATTTTGTTAACTTTTTTCATTGGAATTTTCGGTTTAGTAGAGATTTCGCACAATTTTGTTTCGTACTAATTGTGCGAAGAAGTGACTTTAAAATTAAATATATTTTTAGTCGCTGTTTCGCACACTTTGATTTTTATAGAAGAAAAAAACGTAAGTACTGTCGTGTACGACAGTGAAATAGGTAAAGTAGGTAAATCGAAATATAAATAAATTAGTATTTTAAACATGAAATTAGATATTACTCGTTTTTCTTTTTTATTTATTTATTAATAATAGGTTTGAGCCGACATCCAGTCGTGCAGGAAAGACTCTTATTGACAAGTGTATTGGACGTGCAGAAGAAGAAATAACCAGTGTGCCCGAAATTCAGTGTAAGTAATAAAATTTTGAAAAGATTAAATTATATTCAAAGGAATAAATTGTCGCAACGAAATTCTCGTAAAACAATTTTGAATTCAGACGTTAAACTCGTTAACGGAAATATTCAAAGTTCGTAACCAAATATTCATGGAAGTTTTAATAAAATTTATATATTTCCAACACAAATTTCTCTTTTTTTTTTTTTCAAACTCCACTAATTAACATGACTAGCCAGTTATTTAAATAACTATCGAATTACGAAAGCATTTTCTCCAGTTGTCTTTTTCCTCATTAACATTTTCTCCCAAAGGGCAAACGTCGTTCAGCATACAGATCCTGGTCGCGTTTTACTTATTTCTGTACGAAGGAATTTTGCTTTTGAGGCCAATTTTGCGGATTTCTCCTCAACTCATCGTAGTGTCTCGAATTTAAATACCAGAAAGGTTGACTGTCGACTGGCATTTGCTCTATTCTGTTCACCAAACCAGCATCTCCCCTGGCTTCAATCGGGGCGTCGTCATCCTCACCAAATCGGTTTTCCAACTTTGAATCTATTTGAGGAAAACCTATAGGTTTGTTGCCAGCATAGAATGGTCTTTGAGCTCCAACGAAAGCACTAAGAATCATCATTACGAAAACATATTTGAAGACAGCCATTTTCTGTAAGTAAGAAATTAAGATTTTAAATTTTGAAAGTTAAGGGGAAATGTCAGTTATGCCAATTTGGGAAAACACTAGGAAAAAAATAATCTTAAACTCCTACACATTAACATGGTTTTCCATATGTTTTCTAGTAAATTTTTCTAACAGTCTTCGAGATACTTTGAAATAAGTTGCGATGTTTGAGAAGCGCGTTGCGATGATGGGACTTATAGAATTCAAGTTCCCAATGGAGTACTTAGATATTTTAAATAAGGTTATTATTTAAACAGAATTATTGAGAATTAACGTTGTCATTTCATATAGGCATAGAGAATATAGAAGAAAATGTCAGTAAAAAATGTAGTTCAAAAGAAGTAATCGGACAAGTTGGTAAGATATTTTTAGCGTTTATTTTTATTATTATGTAAGAATAGCTGGTGTCCGCAACTTCGTACGCGCTGTGGTTCGTTTTCCAGGATAAAAGTATCCAGGTAATAAACTATCTGTGTGTCAAATTTCACCCAAATCCGTTAAGCCGATTCTGAGATTTGCGTGCACAAATGCACGACAAACAATTCTAAAAAACTTTTTTTACCTTAGTAACATAGGTACAACGTGTTACATTTTTTTATAATTATAGTTAATATATCTACAGCCACGGCTAGTTTACTTACATTTTATTATATGTATAGATTGTTGCATACAACATAATTTAAGATTAGTATTTTTTTAAGTAAACATAAGTAAAATGGATATAAATGTAGACAAGCATTGTAATTAGGTAAATGTAAGTTACCTACTAACAAAAGGTGCTATATTTAAAACTAAATAAAAAATAAAAATAAATCTTACCTTGACAAACCAGTTCGAAGCTATTATTATCGTTAATTAATTTATTGACAGGACTGGTTTTGCAACAACTCTCTATCGCTTCACTTTACAAACTGCGCGTAAAACTAAATGCGCTTTGGTATAAATACAATTTACTCGGTGCATATTGTTATCAAAAACCATCGATAGAGTTAAACAATATAGACACGGCTACGTTAATAATTCGTAGGGGATTTTTTTTCGTATTTTACAAGTAAAAAGTTGCAGTAAAATATCTTTCTTTGTACTGTTCGTATTTGGCTGATTTTGATACTTTTTTTAATGTTAAGGTCTACAGACAGGCTGACGGTCCACTTGATGGTAGGTGGCTATCGTCGCCTATAATACAAGCAACGCCATAAGTGCTACAAGTGCGCTGCCGTAAGGTGGTGGTTACTGCCGCCAGACGGGCTGCCCAAATGACTGCGAAACGCAGTGTGGCCTACCACTACTAATTTTAATTACTTTAAATTAATTTAATACTAATTTTAATTTTACTAATTTTAAATTTTAACAGAAAAATAAAAGTAAAAACGATTTCCTGTCATTTTTCTATTGTTGAAAGTTTGCCAAAATAAATGAATCAAACGAAGAAATTGAAGTTTTATTATAAAAAAAAAAAGAAAATGCGACACAAGTCGCAATTTTTTTTAAGTTTATGAACTTAAAGGTAAAAAGCACACACGTGCTCATAAAAAGCGTTCTCATAATTTCGCTTAAAACTAGAATGCTCCGCAAAATTAATTCCAAGCGTTTTCACTCCGGGAATTTTGATGTCAAAGTTAAAGTTTACTCTTGTCATGCTCTGGTCGTCCTGTTACGGATAAACTTGATGCCATTATTAAAAAAGTGGAGCAAGATCGACATATCAGCTCACTACTCACTCACCAAAACACTCGCTAAATAAGAAAATATGTGTTATTTATTAAGTTTTAAGTTAGAATCGTTATACTTTTACAAATAAACGTAAAAGCTAAGAACGTTTTTGAAGTATATACGCTATAATCGTTTGTATAACATTTGAAATTTTACAGTTACCTAAACTTTTAATGACAAATGCATTATTTATAACATGTGTCCCTATCTATAAAATTTATTCGTCTACGAATTAACCCGCATATACACGTCACACGGGAATACTTACCTCTTATTATGATGACGTCGCAAATGGGCTCGGTCATCACAAAACGAGTATGCAAACAACCAATACAAATCGACCTTTACTCACGTAACAATAGGCCGCTTAATATTCCGCTCACGAGATGCAAGTAAGTTCTCGATAAACTGGTGATTTTGTTGCCGTTGAGATGAGTCAATCAATAGTGACGTCGCGTTTGCATTGTGAATTACCTTTCGGCTTAAAAAAAACTTTAACGTTATCTGTACAAGCGATTACAAACACGTCACACATAACCTAATTAGTTTTGGAAGTATCTACATACTTTATGGCTTGGCTTGAAATGTTTAGATATTTCGATTGCCAACATTGACACAGTTTTTACTTGTAATCAAGTTTTTTATTTTATATGTAAGGTCGGCGAACAGGCTGACGGTCCACTTAATGGTAGGTGGCTACCGTCGCCGATAACAAAAGCAACGACACAGCCGTCTACTGAGGCAGTAGTCCCACTGGCTACTGCCTTCTTCTATGCTGTTATTCTGTAAGGGTGTGGTTACTGCCGCCAGACGGGCTGCCCAAATTACGCCACTACAACATGTTAACAACAGAGATGACTAATTTTGTAATTAATTTTGTACTTTCCTTCCGTTAATTGTTTTTCACACATTTATTTATTGATTATAATTAATAGCTATATAATTATACTTATATTTAACAGGACAATTACAGTGACATTTTTAGATTAGAAGCTTTTGTTTACATTTATTTATAGTAGATTAAAATATTTATATTAATAAATTATTATATTTTTCTAGGAAAGAACGGAAATAACTAATATGTAGTTGTTCGGTAAATTATTTTTCCCAAGGAAACGACACATTTACCTTATTAGTTTTTGTTAGTAACAAAGGAATAAATTTAAAATATATGCTAAAACTACACTTTAAATATAACTACCATTATTGTCTATTAGTTAAGAAATGACTACAGTGTTCAAAAGCATTTATTTTAAATTTAATATTTTTTTGTAAAAACAAAATGATCTCTAGTAAAAAGTTCTTTTATGTTGCAACACTCTAAGAAGATGAAAGATTACTTTCTTATTTTTTATGGCCGCTAGACAGGCTGACAGTCCACTTTGTGGTACCATCACCTATAACACAAGCAACAAGATAGGTGCTCCAAGTTAAAAATTAGGACGGATGGAAATTGTGTTAGCTGCTCTGCACTTCTTAGTTAGCTCGAATGTTATACTTATTTTCAAGTATATCTCTTAACCAAGTGACCTTGATTTTTTTTTCCAGAGCTTGTACAACCTATAGCCTATCGCCTAAACCCACACACACACACACACACACACACACACACACACACACACACACACACACACACGCACACACACACAAACCGTTTATCTCATCAATGCCTTGCAGACTACAAGTATTGCTTGGTATTGCTTGTGTTCACATGTGGACCACAAGCTTGTCTGTCGCACTTTCTCACAAAAATACTCTGTTACAGCATGTACATAAACGATGAGATCATTAAAAATGACAGTTAAGTATGACTGCACCTAGTACAGAGAATATCAGAAATACAAGTTTTGAAGGCCCCTCTTGTAAGTTTGTATCGAGACATTCGAACATGACGCGAACAATTCCTTTGTCCTCTACTTTTCCGTATCTTTTTTCCTAGCAAAACTTGGCAGTAAATAAAACGTCTACGTATACGTCCCCCATTTATGTCGCGAACCGAAAATTCCATCCATTTTAACGTTGGGGATTTTGTGACTTGCATTTTTCTTTACTACACCCGTACTCACATAAAACAAATGTATGACATCGTAAAGGAAATATAATAATGTTATTAGTGATGATATAAACATGACACACGCTTAAAGAATGTACTAGTATCTATTCTCAGTTACCCAATAAAGCAAATATATGTATTTTTACCTGACATGAAATCTAAATCATGATTTTGTTTCTTGTCTAATTCTCTGTGGTATTTTTTTTAAAGCACTATATCTATGGTATGATAATATTAAATTTAAATGAACAACTTATGAACTGCGTAACAATTTTTAATGAGGTTTTCACAAACGTAAAAAACTTTTAACGAGGAAGGTTTATATATATTAGCTGGTGCGCGTGACTTCATCCGCATTGAAAAATAAAAAATATGAAACTTAATAAAAAAAAGTACTGTTCCCGAGAGACTATCTAAAAAAAATTTAATGCCTAGCAAAAGTATAACAGCAACAAAGATGTCAGGCGTTATAGGTATTGCTCGTATATTTTATCAGGCGCAATATTTTTTATTTTTCAAAACACTCATGAAGTCGCGGGCACTAGCTAGTTTAAACTAAAATTCAAAATTTGTTTCGTGTTGTTTTTTCCCTATAGTTTCCCTCGCGAAAACAGATTCGTTAGGTATTTTGATGACGCCCAACAGTATTATCGCGTTCTCCGTTAGAGGGGCCTTTTATCCCTCATTAACTTTACTAATTGAATTTCATTTAAGTGAACATACTTTTCTTGTAGATGAGGTTACCATTAATTCATTATAGTAGTGGCAGGGCACTCTGCATTCAGGAGTTTTATGTTAGGCATCCCATCTGGCGGCAGTAACCAACCTCTTACAGAAGACTATCAGCACAGTAAAGTGAATAAGACATGTCGGAGCCCATTTCTCTCCTGAACCTTTCTTCCTTAACGTATATCCTAAAAAAATCGACAGCGCACATACAGCACATAATTATGGCTTTGTTCACATAATAAAAACTTTTTTTTATGTTAAGGCTGACAGGCTGACGGTCCACTTGATGGTAGGTGGCTAACGTCGCCTATACCTAACACAAGCAACGCTGTGGATTTGAAAATTGCATTAAAAATTATAAAGAAACAAAAACATTGTATTTTTCTTAAAACACAATATACGAGTAACAGAAGAAAAAAAACACAATAGACATTATGTTTTAAGTTGGCGAGAAAAGATTGTCCTGACTCAGCATGATATTGTGACCTATGAGGTAGGTCACTGCACTGGTATATTCTGCCAGGATCCAAACAATTAAAAGGTCACCGACGCCGACGGAGCATACAGTCGGAGGCAGTGAATATAATTCAATGTGTAACGTCTTTTGGGTCGATACAATTATCAATGAGATTTTAAACACAGAGATTTAGCATTTTTTAACATTTTTTTATGTTAGTAGTGAAAGATTTAGTTCAAAGTAGAACAAAAAAAAATTGCTTAGTCAGTTGTATCCATTCCAAAACATCCCATTTTTTTTTTTCTTATTGCCAACTTTGATTAGAGAGTTAAGTATAGAAATGAAGAGATTTAGGGAACAGATATATTTTTTTAAATATCTATTTGTCAGCTCAATCTATTGGAAGTTAATGTTGTCTAAAGAACAATTTAACTGCATTTTCTCGAGACACTTCATAAGAAGAGGTCTGCGCAGAGCGGAAGACATTAGTTAAACACGCTGACTGATGGCTGCCGTAAGGGCAGAGATTTGGTTTAAAAGTCGTACTTGCATTCAAGGTCTTAAGAAAATTAAGAGATGAATTTAAGATATGGTTTTAAGAAACTTAAGAGAGGCATTAAGAGGACTTTCAAAAAAAAAAAAGTGCAGCGTAGCTGATTCGTTTAGGGAGACTACCGCCCGTCGTGAGTTTCCCCCGAGATGGCCGGCGTTTTTCCACTTTCGGGTACGCCGAGGTTCCGACAGGGAGTGTAGCTCTCTCCGCGCTGGATAGCCGTGGCGGGGCACCGATGTCGTGCCATAACATCCCGCCCTCGCCCATCTAAGGCCGCGCTAGGAAGTCGTTGGGTCTTTAGCCATTAGGAGTCCGGCATAACCCTGCAGCGTCCCCTATCACCGCCAGGTATCCATGAGGATTTAAAAAAAAGTACACCTGCAAACTACTTACTGCACCATTTTAGATGAATTTAAGTGTGGAATTAAGAACACACTGCCTTTAACCCTGGAAAGTTGATCGGGTCGCAGGTAAAGAAATAAAATGCATATATCCATTGAATTCACAGAACAGACGCCAACCGCAACCGCAGACCGCGATATAAAGTAGGGTTGAATCAGCGTCATACACAATTGTGGGTTCCGTCATTGCGGTCGATAGTATATATATATACAATACATATACAACCAAATGTATACGATACATCTCACATAGTCATAATGCGTTCTAAATGTACATATTAATATGGAATTTATTAGAATGACTGGCCATGTCTTTTCCATATTGTCACGTACTTTAGAGAAAAACTGAACAAATTTTATCACCGCATTTAGGTTGAAAGTTATTGAGTAGCTTTCAAACATCATTGTAATTTTACCATTACCCTCACGCTACATCTGTATGCGCCAGCAATATGTCCTTTTTCTTAGGTGTCAGTAGTGAATACGCATTTTTGTAAATCACTTAAATACCTTGAGTATTTTTAATCAATATTATCTAGTGCTAATTAGATATCTGGAGATTGTAGCCCATTTGTCGATTACGTAATGTAAGAACGTAGTATTTTTATTTTTGCTTCCATCTACGTATTCAACCAATATAACTAGATGGGTATTGAAGTCTAGTAATTGTCAAGTAGAGCATGATGTAAGTATAATGTATCCATTTAAACCTTCAGGATTACATTTATCCATAACAGGCTTACCCTAAATCGCTTTCAAGTATCATAGAAGGGTGAAACGATATCGCACTAATAAAAATAAATGGTTGACCTTACTTCGTAAAAGATATTCCTAAATTGTTATTAGTATTGATAGTTCTCTTTTATAATGTATATTTTTATAAATACGTATATGTTTTGTTGTGATTTAAAAAAGCAATATTTGGTTTCATTATCACCCATCAATACGATTTTGATATCATTTTCACTAATAGAAAGAGCGAACGAGGAAAGTTTGTATATATTATATGTGTAATATACATAAACCTATACATAATAAAGATATAACCAGTTTAACTACTTTAAAAACTCAATTACATACTAACAGCACCTATAACCTGCAAAGCGCCGCCATTTTTCAATGCCTTTCTTTATTGACTGGGTTATACAGATATGATTAAAAAAAAGTAAATTAGAACGCAAGCTCCAAACGAGAGGTGTATCATAAGTATGTACTCAATTAGCATAAATTATGAGTTTAAATTTTCACATTTTTTCAATCAAAAACATAGGGCTCAATCGCGTAACGTATATACTTAAGGAGTGTTTTATTTACCACCAAACTTTTCAATTGTAACGCCCACGAACTTATTTATGTTGAGGTAAATAAAAACAGTTCTATTCTTTGCCTTATGACATGTTCGAAACGTAGAGATAAATAAATCAATTCCTTTATATTATGTACGCGATTGAGGTCCTTTATTTATACGTCAAACTGTTTGTGTTGTTGACAGAAAGACACGTGGTGATGTTGCTAGCTTGCAATAGACCACGTGAAATCCAACGCGGCGGAATAATAAAGAGAATAAGGCCGCGTTTTTACTAGGAGATAAGTCGCAGAGACATATCGCCAGACATGACATGATACATATCGCAGACATTACGTGGTATGTCTCTGAGACTTTACACTACAATATCGCTTGTTCGCATAACTCAGTAGTGATGATTATTATTAATATTACCTACTTTTCTATGTTATATGACAGACAAGCTTGACAGGCTGACGGACCACTTGATGGTAGGTAGCTACCGTCGGCTATAACAGGTGTTGCAAGTGTGCTGCCGAGCATAGTAGGATTAAGGATAAGGGATTAGGAAGGATAGGGAAATGAGCCCTGGAATCCTTACTTACTTACCGAAACCCAATAGCACCATGTGTGCTTTATTTCACGGTGGTTCTCTATAAAGGGTGGGCAGATGGCGCATGTAAATCTAAATGTATACTAACCACTTATGTCGCCAGAGGAGGAACATAAAGCAACACGAGTCCTCACTATTCAAAGCTGTGTCGACGCTCGCAGAGCATCGACTAGCGACATGTCCCGCGACAAGTAGATATCGCGTGCAACGTAGCGGGACATATATGTTTCGTGTCGGACGACAAAGTCGCGGGACAAATGTCCCGCGCTCAAATAAGTAAGTACAGTACATATAACTTGAAATTAAAGAACCAACAAGAGTAGGAAGCAATACTTGTATAGATAATTTTATCCATGACTCAAAAAATATAAGTCTGAAGTAACTTGCTCTGTCTGATATGCTCAAATATTGGAAATGCTGTAGATTAGGAAAAGGAACAATTGCAATGAAAATTTAGAAAAACGGCTGCCAGACTTGGGCGCTGAATTACGTTGAAGAAAAAAAACTTGCAAGATGTCAACGTAAGATGGAGCGTAGTATGCTAAACCTAAAATTGTCTGATAAGGTTAGTAATTAAATAATCAGAAAACAATCAAATGTACGAGACATTCTGAAAACTATAAAGCTGCTAAAATGAAAATGGGCTGCACACATATGTCGATTGGACGACAGAAGATGGACCAAAATTATAACGGAATGGGTGCCTCGAGAGGAAAGAAGGAAAAGAGGAAGACCAAAAAGAAGGTGGGCAGATGTTTTCGTAGCAAAATATGGACAGAAATGGATGAGAAGACACAATATATATAAATGATAGTTTAAAATGTAGCTTACTAATGAATTTTCGTTAGTTACCATTTTATGCGAATAATAAATCCCTTGATAAAAAATTAAAATGATATATAAGACAAGCTGGAGAAAACATTTTCTTAAAGGCGAGCGACAAAGTTACAGAATGATAACTGGCTATTTATTCCACCCCACTTAATTTTTGAGTTCGTCATTTGTCATATGTCAGAAAAATCCTAATGGAATATGAAGAGATGGGGGTGAGTGAAGACTTATTGCTTAGAAGGCTCTCGAGATAACTGCCGAAAGAGGTTTCAAGCTCGGAACAAATGCAGTGTTAATTTTGTAAAGAAATCTTCATAATAAAATATGACAACTAACTGGCTCAAATACTTAAGAGCTCACTTGCCAACGAGAGCTGCTTACCAATTTCATACTACGTAATTCCATGATTACTGATTTGTTATTGGTCGTAGCAATACATTAAAAAAACATGAAATTTCTGAAACATAATATGAAGGTTTTCATGGAAACAAAAAAATTGAAATTAATTTCATATGTAGTAATTAATTTCTAAAATGTACACAATTTGTTACATTTTCGCTGGTTGAATCCTTATAATTACTGGCTAAAAGTCAATAATATTTATTCAATGGAAACATTCTAGCTATAATGTAAATTTAAAATTGGGTTGTCAATAGCTGCCATCTATAAAGGTTTTTCTAAAATGTTGGAACTGCTGGAGTGTGTTTTATTATTTTCGCGAGGTCAGCAAGTCGTCGCATTCTGACCATAATATCATCGTCGCATGAATAACCGAAGACGGTTATTCGCATTATAGTAAGTAGAGACAAAAAATCTCTTAAATACCTATTACTGATTTTACTCGCTAGTACAGCGTGTCTTTAAGGGGGTAATAACTATAACTGTTACTTACCATACAAATTTCTCTAAATCAGATGTCAAGTTACATTCGCCTAACGCATATGCGTTGTTCGTTAATTAGACACGTCAACAACACAATCAACGCAAACACACTCATTACTAATCGAAGATTTAATCTTTGATTAAGGATACACAGATTTAATACATTACTATCTATCATTAAGATACAACAGATGGCGTTAAAGCAAATATACATCAATTATAAAGTAACTTATAAATTTAAGGAAGAAAATCGCGATCAAATGTTTATGAGGTACAAAAAAATAAATGGATACCTATTAAAAAATTTTTTTTATTTTTTATTTCACAATTTAAAAAACAAATTTCAAGATAACGACAGAATAATTGGACACTAATTTTAAAGAGTGACCGGCCACACTGCGTTTCGCAGTCATTTGGGCAGCCCGTCTGGCGGCAGTAACCGCCGTTTACTAGGCAGTAACTAGCAGTAGTTACTGAAGACCACCGTGAAATAACAGCACATGTGCTGTTATGTTTCTGTGAGTGAGTAAGAGATGCCAGAGCCCATTTCCCTATTCTTTCCCATTTCCTTATGGTTAAATCTACTGTAGTCAGCAGCGCACTTGCAGCACCTGTGGTGTTGTTGGTGTTGTCGACGGTTGACACCTACCATTAGGTGAACCATCAGCCTGTCTACCGACCTTAAAATAAATAATACTATCCCTACAGGCACGTCATCACCGTGAAGCTTTTTTGTTACATGCATTTAAAAATCAGTTAAAAATATGAATGATATAATCATACAATTTTCAAGTGTCAAATCTGTGCCTAAATGTTGTTTAAAAAGCCCCGAGTATACCGTGCGTATCGCCATGGAATTGGTATCATGAGTTTCTGACAAAAAAATACTTTATTAAAATTGAGTGTAACCAGAGTTATTTAACAGGTTGCATACAGGTGACGTCACATACTGTCAGTGGTGTTTTGTTCGATGTGAGAATATAATTAATATTAGAAACAAAGTGTCCGAATATCATATTTCCGAATCGTCAGTAAGCCCATTTTATTTGTCTTTTTAAAATTTTATTATTTAACCATGCCCGCGCCATCATACACGCTATAGTCGGATTGTTCAAAAATCGCACAATCCTAATCCTAATAATATAGATATTAATATATCATGCGAATGTTTGCATGTTTGTTATTTAATCACACAAAAACGGCTAAACGGATTTGGATGGAATTTGGCACACACACAGAAAGTTTTTTACCTGGACTATCATGTTGGACTTTTTATCCCAGAAAAATATTAGGTTCCTATGTGATTTTTCAAAAACAGCGCGTGCCTAAGCGCGGGCACGGCTAGTAGGTATATTATAAAATATAAGCTACAATAGTTGAATAGTTCTCGGCTTCATAAATTCCCTTCCACATCTTACCATGAAGCATGAAAATTTTCTTACTGAATAATAAGTAAATGTTATTTATATGCGACACAAAGCTCAGACAACTTTCTAGGCTGACACCCAAGTCACGTATACTTGGAACACTCTTGTAACGTATACTGAAACCACATGTTGTAGACAAATTGTTGTTTAATATTTTTCTCGTAAAAGTTATTTGGAATTTCGAAAGGGATATTTTAAAAAAATCGCACACATCACTCTGTCAACTGTCGGCATGTTCTCCTTACGACCCGTTTGCCTTACTATTTATTTATTGAAACACTATAACAGCTTAAAATGAAACACAAATAATAGAATAAAGGCACACAAGTGTGCAAATTTTAGCCAATATATGTGGGCTCATCATTAAGCGTCGTCACAGCGATAAAGATGTCAGGCGTTAATCAGGTGTTATAATTTTTATTTTTCAACAAAGACGAAGTCGCAGGTACCAGCTAATATTTTATAGTTGTCATTTTGCTTTTTGTATAATCAAAAGGCAAAATTAGGTTAGAAACAATACTTATTAATGATTAAAGGATTAAATTGCACGTAGCAAACACTTGACTGACATATTGTAGCTTTACGCACAATATGTGGAAATGGTCTAAACGAACTGACAATGCACAATGACATGGAGACTTTGACTCCAGATTGCCAACTACAATCCAATGAGCTCACTTTTCATGTTCATAATTAATTTACTTTGGCACCGACCTGACTTCAGTGACGCCATTTCGTTATTAAATGTTATGAACTAGACGCTGCTGTAGCGACAAATTCAATTTAAAAGTGTCTATAAAACTAAAACTTGTTGGTGAAGCACAAAATTCTAATAGGTACTATCTTTTGGCCGCGACTTCGCACTCATCCATACGAATATTATTAATGTTAAAGTAATTCTGTCTCTCTGTCTGTTATCTTTGCATGTCTTAACTACTCAACCGACCATCATAAAATTTTGCAAACGCGTTATCAGTAATGCAATAAAAAATATAGGGTATTTTCATCTAAAAAAAAAACTAAATGTTCCCAAGGAATCATCTAAAAATAAAATAAAAAAAACTAACGCCTGACCAAATTGTTATAGCAACAAGAGGTCAAGCGTTATATTGCTTATATATTTTTTATTATTCAAGGTGGACGAAGTCGCAGGCTCCAGCTAGTATGTTAAAAATAAAAATAAAACCTTTGTGTAATTAAAAAGATATAAGCGTACATATAGAAGGACAGACGGCGGGAAGCGGCTTAGTTTATACTATGTAATGTAAAACTATTAAAGTTTAATCATAATCCGTGAAAGAGTAATAAATACGTCAATATCCATACAAACTTTAGCACTTATAATATTAATAGGGTAGTAAAGAGAGAGTTGAAATTTTGTTTGTCCATAGAGTTTGTATCGCCGCGATTCTCTCGCTAGTGGAAGTGGCGCCTAGATCTTCTTACATAGAGAACGCTTTAATGGCTAGTTAATGAAAAGAAACACAAAATGTCGACATTAAATTTATTTTTTACAGTTTCAACATATGAGTAATACACATAAGTAAAAACTAGATGTATAAAGTGACGGTTTTAGTGGTCTTTGCTACATTATACAAAAGCTAAAATAATACAAAAGTATAATTTTACAATACGGTTTCAGAATCAAGACAAAACTATAAAAGTTCTGCATTGTGTTATTTGAAAGTCAAATTTCTTTTAGATTAAGAGTTTTAGGCGCTGTTGCTTTGTAAATGACATGAAAGGATAAAACCTATAAAAAGCTATAATTTAACTTAACAGCTTTATGTAGAAAGGTGACAGATATTTACAAAAGTACTAAAGTGATTACTAAAATTTTATTTGCTGCAAAAAAAAATTATACATTTTATATACATTCATTTATACCTCTTTATATACAAAAAAAAAACAAAATCCTCTTTATTTCTTTGCTTTCTTTATTTGAAACACAAGCATTTAATATTGGTATCTAACAAGATATTCAAATTTCAAATTAAATACTTGTTTCAATCATTTGTTCGATGTTCGATATAAGCACACGTGCTTTTATGTTAAAGAGATGCTTGAACTCATTTCTCGATCCTTATCTTGTAACTTTCTCCTATCAGGCGACGACGGTAGGCTACAACTGGTTAAACTGAGCGACAACCATCTACTGGACTGACAGCTTGCTAGCCATTGTATTTTTACAAAAAAAAATATTTATAGGAATATGGTCATACATTGATTACCAATATTATCTATCTAACATAAAAAGCTTTTAAAAATAACATTTCTTCTTTATTATTAACAGTTATCATCAATTTATTTAATACGTTGGGTTATTCGGAATCCTAAATATTATTTCAGGTGGAGAAAGATCGGACGAGGCGTCAACTAATTTAACGATGTTTTCATAAAGTACCATTGCCAATTAAAACCGAAGAAATTTCCAATTCAGTTTAATTTAAAAACAATAAAACTGAATGAATTTTTAATCATGGATCAAATCACAATTTTCTAGAACTTTGTCCGAAATTAGACAGTAGGTACGCTCTATCTTTTGCAATTTTTTTCGTCGCCATCACCATCGAGGAAATCGCTAGTGTCTCTGATGGTCATGATGGTCACGCCGTCTGCATTATTTCTTGATATAATATTATTCTTCTTCTTTGTGCTTCCGTAGTCATAATTGGAAATGACAACGCTCTCTGTTGGATTCCTAGTGAAATAACAAACACTATTAAATGATCTCATGATTTACTTCAACCAAAATTAATCAAAACCCTCAATGCACAAATTGTTTGATAGTTAAGACAACGGACGCTGTCATAAACTGGGCTGTAAGTAACACCATTTTAATGAAGATCACATTGTAAAATTATAGATGTTCCGTTGTTTTTACTAAGTAGGTAAGAGATGCCAGAGCCCGTTATTATTATATACTGATATCCTACTGATATCAGCTGTACTGATATCTTATATGCTATCAAGGTCGGCAGCGCACTTGAAATCCATCGCTGCTTAGGTCAATATGTGAGGGCAGTCTCTTACCGTCAAGTGGACGGTCAGCCTGCCTGCTGACTTCCTTGCTTAAAGATTATTAAATGACTACAAAGGAATAAAGGATAACCTCCTTATAAAAAAGAAAGTAAATTATAATAACAAAAAAATTAAAAGTTTTAATGTAATAGTCGTCAGTCATGCTGACGGCACACTTAATTGGTAGGTGGCTACAGTCGCCTATAACACAAGCAACGCCACAGGTGCTGCAAGTGCACTGCCAACCATAAAAGGATTAAGGATAAGGTATTATTAAGGGATAGGGAAATGGGCTCAGGAATCCCTTGCTTATCAACTTACTTTTACTTAGTATCACAATCTTTAGAACAGACTAGATACTTTCAGCACACAAGCTGAGAAAAGAGTAACTATTCTTCCTCAGCTTATATAATATATATATATATCAATGTGAGGCATACTCAAATTTATTAAATCAACAATTTAATTTTTAATTATTAAATAAATATAAAATCTATAGGTACTAATATTATAAAGAGGAAACATTTGATTGTTTGTTTGTTTGCATTGAATAGGCTCCGAAACTACTGGACCGATTTGAAAAATTCTTTCACTGTTGGGAAGCTATATTATCAGCGAGTACATAAGCCGCGTGCAACAGCTAGTAAATAATAAATAAATAAATATTAAACAATTCATTAAAGACTGACCTATTGCATCGATGTCGATGAGTGCTTCTGAATGAAGTTTCACAGACAGCCGTCCTAGACAAACGCGAGCTGCACGTTGGATGAAGTGTGCCGCGGCGACAACAGAGATATCGGTTGAAGTGCTGTCTGAAGACACCGCTTACGCAGTACAGAGCCACAGGGTTGACGCAAGAGTTCAGAAAACTGTAAGAAAAAAGGTATTAAATGTAAATGAAAACATAGTGAGGACATAATAAAACTGTTAAAGAATATGTTGCTCAAAGTCCTGTTACTTAAAAGTTACTATTTGTTGAAGCTCGTTAAATTATAGTCAGTAGGTACTAATATCCTCAAAGAATCAACGAACTATTAATATAAAGTTTTTTTAAAAACAATTGCTACTTTTTTTACTGTTAACCTTTTGCTGACTGACCGTAGGCTGTTGTACGCTTTAAGGCCTAATAATAGTCATGACAATTTTTGATAATAGTCAAAAATAATCTCGTCAGAATGTTTCAAAATATGTCAAATTTTGAGGGGGAAACAATTTGTTGTACAATATAAACAAATTCACAGAAACATAATACAAACAAAAGTCACGCCCACCCACACCCTTCTCGCTCGTATCTAAAATCCGTACTACGCTATATTAGTTTATTTACCCTAGAATACGATCTCTCAGTAAAATGAATGGTAACATCGAAATTCAATATTTTTTTCTTCAATTATTTAATGAATTAAAACAGTTTGTCCGGTTAACGTAGTTATTAAAAAGCAATATGTTCATCGATTATTGCAGTGGAAATTTTAGTTACCACTTTGTTTGGGTTTAGATAATTTAAATTGAATAGAGTATCATATCGAATTAATAGACTGAGTAAGTATATGAATTACGAACATTTATTATGTTTTTCAAAAGTAAAACCCATAAATAAGCAATCCCTTGGGACCACTAAAGTAAAGAATTCGTTTTGTGCCTCCATTATAACTTGAGTTATTAGATTTTCACACCATTATTTAATTAAAAACGTTTACCTACAAACCGAGGTATAACAATTAACCGAAGTTATATCCTGTTATCTACTCATAATAATTGATTGACATAAAACTAAAACTCAATATCGTTCCTATACAACTTTCATTGATGTTATTTTCAAGAAACACTCGTTGACTTAAAACGTTTCATTCAAACCATCTACTCAATTACAACTTGACTCAGATATTAAAATACATTCTTAATCAACTTTACAACTAAAATTGTGTTACTGGATTATCGGCTACAAATGATGTTAAACAAACTATTATATTTTGAAAATTTTGAGCTTATAAAATAAATTATAAGAAAATAGAAGTAAGTATACCTACCGTTTATTATATTTTTGATGTTTAAAAGCAATACTTAAACAAATATTCTTTCTTTTTTTTTTTTTTTGTTGTCTAAAAAAACCTTTATTTAAGAGCGAAGGCTCCTGGCACAAGCGCTCGCTTAAAAGGAGTCAATCACGGATTTAATGTAAAAACTATTTTTCTGACAGTAAATAAACATATTTTTTAATAAATTGCTTATGAGACTATCTCTAACAAGGAATATATAGGTAATAAAACTATACATAGTACTAATGTCGATTAATTCACAAAATTAATTTGGTCAGTTACAAATTGGTGAGCCTGTCTGGGTGTTTTTCTTTTGTCATAGCAAAACAAACTTAAATACGACGGCGAAAATTGTAAATTTATTTTAACTTCTAAAACAAACCGCCTCCATAACGTCGCTTTTAATTGCCTAGTCTGACGTTTTGTACTGAAAACAGCTGTATTTTAGTACGTACCTTAAACAAAAGCCAATTATCCTCAGGGCGTGGGTCCAGTCGTTATAGTCGGACTGAGCCGTGGGCGATAAATGGTACCACATCTCGAAAGCGTGGTACGGTAGAAAACATACGAAGAATACTGTAAAATAATCATTAGACTTGTTAGACCCTTATTTGTTACAGCGGTTGATCAAACGACTCGGATTGATTTCAGCGACCTTTTGGTTAATTCTAAAATTGTAATCTTATTATTGGACGGCTTTTTGGGAAAATACTGAGCGACATTTTTCGTTTACTATAAAAAAAAATACGAAACCCTTACATGGGATTTTCTTTAAAGATCAGTTTAAAAATCAGTTTAAAGCGAGAGCGAGCGAGCAGAAAAGCGTTATTTTCGTCGCCTAATTTGACTCAAAGAGTTAAATTAAAAGTAACATAAAATACAGTGCATAATGAAAGTTCGAATTGGGCAGATTTGTACAAAAAATAACAGAAAATTAGTCGAAAATATCGTGTATTTTAGGGTTCAATGGTGAGCACTGTGGGAAATTTGACCATGGAGGCACCGCCGCTAAGTATTCACATTTTTCAATTAATGCTAAGTCAACAATCAGAGTGCTGCGACATTCCATCGTAGCATAATACAATGTAATTTGAATTATATAAAGGCACATAAGATACAAAATACTATGTTTTTTTTTTTAATACTTTGCCGTGCCTCGTCCAATTTGCTCCGGTCCTAACTTTTTCGAAGAAATATCCGTCAAGTTTGTCAATAAAAAAAACAAAATCGGTACACATCTGATCCAAGGCTTTCGCTTCACGTCCAATTCACATCATAGGTATAATATTAATTGAAAAAAAAAATCACAGTTAAAAATATTTTGAACAAGAAGTTATTGTACTTCTAGTTTCAAATAATTAATAAAATCTATTCTAAGCTGTAAATGAATTTAATTTTTAGAGAATATTTTAGATGTTTAAATAACATTAGAAAATTATAAGATTTACATCGATATGTTTAGGTACCTGATAATCTTGCTGTGTACCTTAGTACCTAACACTAACGTTGCTAAAAGTTACTGGTAAAAAGCGAGATTAGAAAAACCAATTTATAGATTAAAACAAACATTTAAGTGCGTTTAAATAAATTAACTTCTAAAAGATTTTAAAATAATTATTATAAAAATATTATAAAATTTATAAATATTCAAGTCTTCAATACTCGCAAAACACTTCAAGACTTAATATTTTTGTTCTTCGTCAAAGAGACGAATTTTTTCATGCATATACAAATGTATGTAAGTAACTTATTGTATGTTTAGAAGAGATCTAATCACAGATACGGAAAAAGGAGGTACAGAGAGGTGAACAGACCTCGGCATCCTTTACTCACGAATTCATAAAAAAATATCACACATGCTTTTATTGAAAGATGATAGTTGCTGATGCCTGGTAGACTGCCTGGTTTTATTACTGTAAAACGCAGCATTTGCTTATGGCTGTGAAACGCAACGTGTTGAGATACTCTCAATAATTGGTAGCGAATAATTAGTAGTTTAGAAATAATAATAATACTAATAATATCTTACCAATAACAAAAACCAGAACCATACAAGCAACAGACTTCCGCGCTTTGGCCTGCGCCTCTCCTTGGCCCCCGTGTAAAGCACCAGGCATTTCTCTGGTACTAGCCAATAACCTTTGTGCCATTAGGGAGTAGAAGAACGCAATGATTAGAAGTGGAAGACAATAGTAGATGACTGCTTTTGCTAAAGCCATCCATCTGAAACAAAAATCCATTATTGCAATTCGCTTAATTCCAAACATAGGAGCTTTGGATTATATTGCATACAGAGATGGAAGCAATAAGAAAGATTTGTGACTCTTTCTATAATTGTAATCTTCCTAATAATTATAATCTTTCTTATTAGATTTTAAGTAATATAAAAATCCAATTTTCGTTGACTTTTTGCTAATGAATTTTTAACAGGCTCTATATATGTATAAATTCATTTATTATACAAATTTGTATAACTAACCTATATACATAGTTTGAAAAACCAAAATTAGGATACAAGTAAATATAAGAAAGATTCTCCAGTTTACAATTCAAATAAATGACTTCTTTATGTTTATTTCACTAATTGAAACTTGTAAGTACTACAATAATGCTACACTGTTGAAAATTCTCCTAAAAATTTATTACCCGTGTAGTAAGGAGCCATCAATATATAAACACTGCTTTCATTAACTTTACTGTCCTTTGTTAGAAAGAAAAAAAACGCCTGTGTTAAATACTTAGAATATTTTTTCAGAGTTTTTTTTTTATTGTTTTCTGGTAAGGTCGGCAGACAGGCTGACGGTCCACTTGATGGTAGGTGGCTACCGTCGCCGCTATAAACAATTTCCTTACTTTGGATAGTTGTCCCAGTCCGGTGGGTAAGGGGTGCAGTAGACAATGGTGATGTTGTCGTGTATTTTAGCAGTTTGCGTGTTTGAGAACACAGCGGCTGGTGTTGCGAAGATAAGCGCCGCCGCCCATATAAACGTTGCACATACTAACGGCAATTTGCGAAGCTGCAACAAAGTTAAAGATTAATCTTTCATGCTTACGTTTTCAGCATTAACTCATTTTAATTCTCTAATATATTTTTTTTATATAAGTATGTTAAGAAAAAAGTTGAAAAGATAATAAAGTGAAAGTGAGGCTTGAAAATTTTTAAAATAGTCATAAAAAAATTTAAGCATTCAAATTTTCTTTTTAATAAGTATAGATATTTGAAATAAAATATATTTTAAAATTATTTTTTTTTTTAAATAAATAAAATAAAATAAAATAACAACCATATTATGTCAACTCGATTACCTTTTCAAATACTTAATACTTCGCCTTAATACAAGTAACTATATATAACTAGGTATCTTAATTTTATCACTCTTCTACCTTGGACCTTCAATAGAAAATACAAAATAATAAGATACATCAACTTAACGTATCACTTTGAAAGTTTGCGTTAAATTTAATTTAATTTACTTAGTCTCATTAAGATACGATGCAATTTAGTAAATTGTGTTCAAAACTTAACATTTTCAAGTTCTTGTAAATGTTACGTCTGAAAATAGTATCACCATTAATTCTATCGTTATATTAAGCTGCGGCTTCAGCAAAACTATCAAGAGAATTATAATAAACAAGAGTTGCAGACAAATAAACCCTAGTACCAATTTAATACAGAAATGCAATTTTAAACAAACATTTCTATGTACAGTTTCCGTTCGCGATCAAGGTCGGATTGAAATAACAATTCCTGTAAGGTAATTTTGTCAGTCGGTTATTGCAACGAAACACTTCGTTCTCGAAATAATATAAATATATATATTCAAGCCTGACTCACATCCTATCCCATCACCTTGTTCCTTGTGAGTATTAGAGATCCATATCTACTTGATCATATGGGGTCATATTGATATTTTGACGTGATTAAGTCTTTAAATTTGCTTCCATAATGGGAGGCAATTCAGAAAAGTGGTGATGATAACAAAATCATGGTAAACAGTTTGATGTTGTAGCTACTTGTCTATCATCTACACCCAAAATTTAATTACACCACTCGATAGATAAAGAATCAAAGTTTTTTTATTTTTATATAAAATAAGGTATTATCATTCGGGAAAAAAAAATTACTCGTAACATACACGTATTCACGTAAAACACACGGCCATGTCATGACACAGCTACACTTCATTTTTTTTTTCTCTTCTTAGCTCCCGTGGGATCCTAACCTACAGTAATTTTCTACTTCTCTTGGTTCCTAAAGCTTAGTACTTTCCTAATCCTAGTATTTGTATATATTTTTTTGTTGTATACCTAATACTTGCCTGCAGTTTGCGGAAAGGATTAACAATAGCGCAGTATCTTTCAGCTGATAATGCTGTTAGCGTGAACACTGATACACCAATGCTAACATCTTTGGCGGCCTCCGATATCCTGCATATAAGCTCGCCCCACGGCCACGACTCCAATGTGTAGATTATTGATACAAATGGCACACATATAAGAATTACTAACAGATCTGCTAGTGCCAATGAGAAAATATATCTGTAGACAAAACAAAAATTTAGTTTTTATAATCTAATATCATATATTTATAATACATATAATAAAACTGTAAAAGAGCAGAGTAGTCAAAAAATAGTTTTTAGAATTTTTGTCTGTTTGTCTGTGCGTTTGTGGACACTAATCTCAGAAACGGCTTAATCGATTTGAATGCGATTTTCACTGATGTATTGATGATTACCTGGATTAACATATAGGAAGATACTTTTTATCCTGGAGAAATGTTAGGTTCCTATGCAATTTTCAAACAACACACTACAGCGTGTACGAAGTCGCTAGCACTCTTTCGCACTAAGCTGTTAGTGCAAGTTGACTCTCGCACTAAGCTGTGCTTGTATATCTTGAGAATCCACTACATAAACTCAATATTGGGAACTTAGTAATAGTACAAATTAAGGAATTAACGGAACCGAGGTATGATTCCAAACGCACATATGATTGTCATCATCATCAATTGTAAAGTTTGCTCGACTGTAAATAAATTAATAAATACATATACTACAACTCACTGATTGTCTTTATCGTATAGCTTTAAGACAAGACAGTAAAACCAAAAATGTCAAGCAATCAAATACAAAGTTAAATTCTTTAAAAGGTTCAATTTATTTGCATAATACTCACGTGTTAGGTGCGTTCCTCATTCCTCTGTGCCTGACATATACAATAACTAGGGTGCCATTGCCAAGGACGCCAACAATAAAGATGAGAGCGAACAATACAGGCACCAGATACGTTTCCAAACGGTCTTCGTAAGGCGTGTACTCGCTATCTGTCGAGTTGTCGTCGTAAACAGAAAACGTCGCGTTCGCTTGAGACGTGTACATTTTCTGTAAAAGAAAAATCAAGTTATTTATATCTTCCAAGGTTCACTTACCGTTTGTCGTAGGAAAACACGTAATATCACTCACGTGGAGCCTCAGAGAGTTATTATATTTAGAAGTCTCAGGAAAAACAGGTAAGTCTCAAACAAAACCAAAATAAGAATAGTGTAAACAACGGTCTTTCCCATATTTCTGTAAGGCATTAAATCTTCGATGTGATCTCTGGAGCGCAAAAAGTGTGCGCATTCCATAGACGGCCACGACAACAAACATCTTTATTGGACCGCGAGCCAGCAACAGATTTTCATGACCAATCAGTTCTTGGTAAATATCTCGTTAGATGCTTGAGAGAATTGTATCATGAAGCATTGTGAACATCAGCTGCCGCTCCGTGGGTGGGTTCAGAAACGGTACCCTCCGGAAAAGGTTTATTTTTCAAGTTCATGTGAACCTAATATCTTGAAGAAAAAAAGGTCAGCTGAGCTAAAGTGATGGATTATACGTCAGCCGATCACATTTCTTCTCGGTTGAAAATTTATCACATGATAGTTCGTCTGCTATTATGAATAAATAAAAATATCAGCTGATTTAAGTCGATGACATTCTTATTTAAGTTTGGGAGCTGCTGAACCCACCCACGAAGCGTCAGCTGTCGTTCACAGGGCTTCATGATACAACTCTCTCAAGCATCTGACGAGTTATCGCTGGAGAGGAAATGACTGACGAAATTTGTGCCTGGCTCGTGGACCATATCCTCAAACAGCTTGCGATTCGGACAAGACTATCCGCTACTTGCTATCAGAGAGTTTTCAATTACTGTGGCAACATAGTCTGCCTGCAGAGAACCAGAAAACTTACAGAGCTCATTCCTCTATCCCTTCCTAGTCCCTATCCTTAACGCCACAGATACAGGTGCATTCCAGAGCAGACACGACTGAAGGTTCACTTGTTTGTAGGGTACCTACGTATATTACACAAGCAACGCAAAGGGAGATAGAATCTTGCATCCTTACTACTCACCGAAACACAATACGAGTAGCGTACGTGTTTTTACTTCACGGTGACCATCTGTAAGGCGATGGTTACTACCGCCAGACAGGCTGCCCAGTTAATAACTGCGGAATGCAGTGTGTGACGATAGCTATCTGTCATGTAATGGGCCTGCCTGGCTGCCTGCTAACATTTGCATTAATGATTCATAGAAAGAATGATCAGTTAGAGAGATAATTCTCGACCATTCTAATGCAGTCTTTAGTACCATTAGTACTTCCAGCAGGACTTGTCTTATACAATCGAGCAGGACCATCGCGTCGAGAGTCATATTACAGTGTGTCACAATATACGAATTAATGTTGAATGTTGCGAATTTATGAATTTGTGTTATAGTAAGACATAAAACACTTTGTAATTTTTTTTTGTAAAGCACTTTGTAATTTGTTCTTATATAACTATCAAAAATTGTTTAAGGTATTTAGTTTATCATTACTGTGTGGACATTCACATATTTGGGCAATCTAGCCGCTGGGATGGCGATAAATTAAAGGGAGTCACTGCCTAAATCAGATAACAACAGTAACTTTATATAAGTTTATATATAACTTAAATTAAACATTGATTACTTGTATGTTTCGTTTCTTTTCGTACGAGTACCTCCTTACAGTGTTGTGATATTAGTTTCTTGTAGTTTCGAGCTTGCTAGCCGACTTTTACTTTACAAATGTTTGCGATAGCAACTCAGAGCTGCTAAAAATTAAATAAGTGAAAACTCTGAAACGGAATACAAGTTTCCTAGAAGAGCGAACAAGTTTTTGCAAAACTTTTACCTTTTTATATGTATTAAAGTCCAGACATTATTAAGGCGTAATTACTCGTTCCAGTGTTCAAAATATTGTAGGTACATATTTTAACGAACACATTATACTTAGTATTGAACGCAAAAGTTTATTAAAAATTTCATTTAGTTACATATAGTTTTTTACAATCTTTAACACTTACATCACGAAAAGCCAATAAGAAGTAGATAATCATTTATTAAAATACTAGCGACCAGCTTTCCGCTTCGCACGGGTGCACTTTTTTCTGCAAATTATATATAAAAACCTTCCCCTCCATTATCCTCTTTCCATTAGTAGAAACAGCATGAAAATCCATTTAGTATTTTTTGAGTTTATCGCGAACAGACAGACAGACAGATGCGGTGGGGACCTCTGTTTTATAATATGTAAGAATTGATAAAAATTAAATAAAACAAGCTATAATTAAAAATTATAAACTAACCCTCAACCATCTATTAAGATCATTCTAATGATCCAGCCATTCTCACAAATTTTCGCTTTTATAATATAAGTAGGACTTTAGCTACACTAACTACAGTTTAGCCACTACTAAAGTATATAGTTTGGGCCCCTACACAATATTTCCTTTTACATTTGACCACGACAAATGAAAATATGCATGGACATTTACAGTTTACAACAACTTCAACAGCTGTAACTAATTCGAATAGTTGTGGAGACCGAAATCTATATAACTTAACGTCCGGCGCGAGTATTGGTTTCCGAAATGAATATTTACTAAAGGAACTACCTACTGGTTCTATTGTTATTAATAGATTCGTATTATATCATCAAATTAATGAATGTTACTTATTAAAACATCTCTTATCTAGTAGGAAAGCTTTCAAGCTTTTTGCACCCACGCAAAGAAATGTGAGTTAGAGAACTGACAGTTGTAATTTTCTGCTCTTCTGAGTAGCCAAAGAGGCTCAATCGATACGAGTTTAACTAGTTAGTAGATAAACGATGTATTCGTATTAAAACTGGTAAAGAAAGTACTTTATTTATTAACCGATCTTAAATTCCTATTTTATAAATGGCATTAAAAGATAACAAACAGACTGTTTTCACATTTATAACATTAGTACTCTGTGTTACTTTTTGAGCCTTAACAAACAGGGGCGCGGACGAAGTCGCGGGCAAAAGCTGCAGCCCGGTCAGCCACTCGGGCGGCTGTACTATACAGCGAAATGCCGTGTAATAAATTCAAATGTGTTTTTGGTTTCGGTCAGTTTAAGAGATGCCGGAGTCAATTTCTTTATCTACTCCTTATTCTATATCATTTATCCCATCAAGGTCAGGAGTACACTTTTAACCACTGTGATGTTGCTTATGGCTGACGGTCCATCAAGTGAACCTAATAGTAGTTATAGGTTGTTGACCATTGAGTTATATTGCAAAAAAAAATGTATTAAATAACATCATAATAAAAATAAAATAAGAGATTAGAATATATCATTATTCAAAAACTTCATAGAAATTTCTCTCTATTTATATCGAATGAATGAATGAATGAATGAATGAATGAATGAATGAATGAAAAGCTACATTATCAGCGAGTAAAAGGCTATATTTTATAAAATCTCGCGGAGAGATTTGCGTGCAACAACTAAGTAGTTACTAATAAATTAATTTATAACTAAAAACCAATTTTTGTTCGTGTTTCGGTCGCATTCAGACATAAATTGTTAAGATAATATATTTAATAGAAAACTATAATATGTTTGTGTTGGATAGTCTGTGTGCCAAGTTTCATCCAAATCCAATAAAAACGATATACGTGTGTTTATTTCGCCAAACATCTTAATAAACTTTCACATTTACAAGTTTACTATTGAAAATTCTACTAGTGAAAATTCTATTTATTATTAGAATTTTTAAGTTTGGAAGTCGACTTTCTAGAGAATATAAATTTTTTATATGTTTGTTAATGTCTCAATTAAATTATAATTGCCTATTGTTAAAAAATAACAATAGGCAATATTGATACAACAAAATTTGTGCACCGAAATGGTGACATAATCAACAATTCGCTTGTTTTATTTTTAAATGAATCTGAATACGAAAATTATTTTAAAAAAAGACAAAAAAATATTTTTATCTAATAAGGTTTTAATCGGTAGGAGTCCGGCATGACCATGCAGCGTTCCCTACGCTGCCGGGTGAGGTTATCCCTTCCTTTTCCTTTATTCTCAAGTATAAAGGTCTACAGCGCACTTGCAACCCTTAATGGTTCAAATCTTAATGGTTAATGGTTCAATGGTGAGTTACCTTCCATTGGTACCTACTGTCAGTCTCCCTACTAATTTTTTCATAAATAAATACGATCAAACAGACTATTTGTCGCTCATTACCACTGTGTAATATGTGAGTTTTACTATAAAGTTTATGGACAAATTTAAAGCCAAGCTAATTGTAGATGACAAAATAGTCTCGATCAAACCTCTTAATACATACGAGTATATCAATTTCCAAGTTCATACAAATCTTCTAACATAGAAAGCGATTTATTTCACCTCAATGTTTGAAGTTGAGATTTTGAAGTTTATTTTATTATATCAAACGCACTCGAGATAATGCACTTGAGATATTTATAAAATACTGTTCCACTGTGCATATCAAAATAGGTTTATGGTCAATGAAATATATTTTATGACAGTCCCATTCAGAGATAGCTATAAAATTCGTTACCTACCATTTCAGTTTGTTTAAAGAAAATGCAATGCCATTGTTGAGTATTTTACAGCAAAGTACATTTTTGTTATTGTAAAATCAGAAAATATAATCTACCCGCGTTAACTTAACTCGGCTGGGCTTAACTTAACTCGGTTTCGAGAAATTGCTCGTACAGATTGCGTCATTCGCCAAAGGCTGGTAACATTTACACGTACATCTGTCGCCTAATGATGATAACATGAGATATTGGTGATTACAGTAATGGTCATGGATACGTTTGGAGACCTACTTAAGTATAGATATTAGAAAGCTACTCCTATTTTTATTGCTCCTAAATCCTAAATGAAATTCAATCCCATCTCTAATGTCTTAACAACTCGATAGTTGAGCTGATTTTGTGGTCAATTTTGTAATATACGCCCTTTGAGCTGGTTTCACACAATAAATGGACGTAAGTAATTATGATAAGCTATAGTCGCAAATAATGTCAGGGCACATTAGATTTCGCAATAATTTTGGGCAGCCCGTCTGGAAGCAGTAACCACCCCCTTTCAGAAGACCATCGTGAAATAACAGCACGTGTGCTATTGTGTTTCGGTGGCTCTAACATAACATCCCTTATGTTAGAGCCCATTTCCCTATTACTTTCCAATCCCTTATCCTTAATCCTTAAATAATCGGCAGCGCACTTGCAGCACCTGTGGTGTTGCTTGTTTTATAGGCTACGGTAGCCACCTACCATTAAGTGGACCGTCAGTCTGTCTGCCGATTATAACATAAAAAAGTAACTGGTATTTAGCATACGCATGTATTACGCCTAAAAACTATAATTGGATTCCTGTATTTTTTTTCTATTTGGTTTGTGAACCTACTAAGTATGTTAAAAACACAATTTGATGTGATAAAATGACTAGTATATTACTTTGAAAGTGAAATTGCTTGAAAAAAAGGTCAATATACTAGAAAATTATTAGATCTGATATTGATTATTGATTATTATTGATCTGATGACCAATAGTTGCTAAAGTTGCTCAGAAAGAGCTATACTCTGGTTTTCACCTCGAACAAGAACCACGAGTGATCGAAAAATCGTGATCGAGTGACGGTCACGGACTGGGAGTCGTTGGACGATCCGCCACCAGGTGGTCGTGCTTTTTTTTTTGGGGAAGAATTATATCCAACAGTTGTTGTTAGTTACTGATGACAAAGACATTAATTAATAAAATAATTCAAAGGTTTTGAATGTGCTTTAAACAAGGCATAAGTTAAAACTGATGTCACTGAAACCTCCACGCCAAAGTATCTCTTATCAAGTCTCTGGTTGTTTGTTAATACTGAACCACAATAAATTACCACAGAATATATGCCGCTATTCCTTTTTATGACCTGGAATGAAGTTTACTGAGTAAACTCTCGCATATCCCTTTGTACGTTATGGCAAAATGCCAATACTAACAAAAGCTGCAGCCAATGTCCTGTTAATTTGTACGCTGGGCGATTGAATTATCTACCTTCACAGTAATCAGCCTTCGATATAGTTTTATGTTTATTATTAAATTGTAAAAATACTGTTTTTGAAGTCAGCGATACTGACACTGATCCGAATTTAACAGCATTTTATGTTTAATTAAAAAAATAATTTTATTGCTAGTCTGGAGGAAAAAAATTAGACAGCAATTTTTTATGATGTTATAGAAACTAAATTAACATTGACAGCTTACCCTAGGTGATTTAAAATGATCTATATAAATTGGTACCTAACTATATTTTCAATGTTGAAATAAAATTAATAAACGACATTTCGGTTAGGGCAAATTCACACTGAGCGTTCCGCGAAGCGTGGCGAAGACGCATCAATTTCGCGGCTTACCGCGCGAATTCGATTGACATGGTCGTCGTTGGTCGTCGTCATGATGAAATTGCGAAGCGGTTCAGTATTCGTAGTCAGATGGCTTTGTTAGATCAATCTAAGGGGTTACACGGCTTCGTTCCGGCCGGTCCTTCAGCATTTGATGCGTGACGCTTCGTCGTGCTCAGTGTGATTAAAATTTGAAAAGTTTTATAGTTGAAAGTAGTATTAATATAATCTACAAAAGTTCACATTATTTTAAAGATTCGTCTCAGTTTTACATTTTGATATGTTTGTCAGAATTCTCTTAAAATAAATTAATAAATATAGCGTGATATTTAATAAACTAAATAAAATTCACAGACATGTCCATGTAAAAACTTTCTTTAGAATTTTTTATTCATGAAAAATAGATTATTTTCACACGAGAACGCCCAGGCTGCTTAAAAGTTAATGCTGAAAGAAATATTAAGCATTTCATACGGAAATTTCTCCCTCAAAGGAGAACCCGCCTCCTGTTTTATCTTCTCATTTTAACTAATGATAACCATTTTAAAGTTTTAATCCATCTTACAAACTAACTAAAGAAACTTGATCCAAGTAGATAGTCGGATATTGAAACTTCTGAGATTTTTGAAAGACTCAAAGTTTGTCCCTTGGCTTGGAATTGATAAAAAGTTGGATTTTTGAGTCTCTTACAATTCATTTAATAAGTGTGTTAAGAGTGTTACTATTTTAACCTTTTATACATTGAAATTAACCCGATTTTGAAGAGATCTTCAGTGATAACGAAAAATTAATTTTTATAGTATCACATATGAAATTAGAAAAAACCTTGTTTTCTGTATTCTGTAGTGTTAGAGTGGAAAGACAAAATTAATTCGGATATGTTGACGTCGATAATTACGCAAAATATTCCTAACTAGGTCATCTATTCAATTCAAGTTCAGTATCTTTATATGAGACTGAGCCACAGAGAAGCGTGGCTGGGTACAACTAATATGTGTATAAAAAGACAGATAAAAGTGTACAGAAATTTCAGTTTCTTTTTAACTCATACCTATTTTTTATTCCCACAAGAAATCTTTGCAAGTTTTAATCTTGGAATTTTAATGACTGCAAAAGTAGAAGGTTTTATTGCAAAAAGAAGCAGCGAGATCTATTAACGATTGTTGAAAATTGAAACCTATGTTTTTGTCTCTTTAATGCCTGACGCCCGACGTAAAACAAGGTGTTATAAGTTTGACGTAAGTGTGTCTGTGTTGTGTATCTATCTGTGAAAACCCAGCTCCCAAACCTATGGACCGCTTATGGTCCGGTTTTTGTGGTTTGAAAGCTGACGAGATCGGGATGGTTCTTAGCTATAATTTATGAAAATCTATTCAGGCGTTTGAAGACCAACAGCCCTTTTCCTAGTTGAAGAAGGGATTTCACTAATTTCCACGTGTTCGATTGATGTGAAATTTGGTAAGTACACTGTTACTTCGGTGGTATTTCCATCACATGGTAACCTTGATCAAACCTTGGTCAAATCCAATTATAAAAAAGCATAAAAAAAAAATTGCGGTCATTTATTTATGTAAACTAACATTCTGTTCTAAATTAATTTCAGTTTTAAATTGTAGTTTTTTTTTTCACTTTGTTAAAAATCTAATCGCAATTAATCATTAATCATGTTACATTATGTATATTTTCAATCCACGTGTATATGCATTTAGTACAATAGAGCGGTCTAACAAATAACACGTCTTCGCAATTCGCCCAATAACATCGATGGCCCAATATCAAACAAAGCCCGTACATTTTATGGTCCTTTGAGTCGAAATGAGCCTGGCAATGGGAATCTATACGTATATAGATATATTATATATTTTGAATAACTGCAGGACACAATGACGCAAGAGTCAGTCTGTGCTGAACACTCCTCCATGGAAGGAGGAAGCATGATCTGTTTAAACATTGTATTCCTGTAGGTATATCCTCTATACTTATACATATACATATACTCTATACATATTCTCGCTCTCTGCAAGCAAGTTCGCTGAATACGCCCAATAATCTCGATAGTCACGTCGTCACGTGACTAGGACTTAATAATACGGACACATTATCGCGAAACTAACCTAGTGATTAATGTAATTATAATTGGATTTATTCTTTTAAGAAATCCTATTTAGGTTAAAACGTATAGATAAATTTACTCAAGAGTTTTAATGAAATTATACAAGCGGAGTGCATCTCCCGCGTATTATACTGTGCAAACATATTGCACTTTCGAGATTAGTTTAGTTGTTGAACAGAATAAAATAATCCTGAAGGGAATAATATCAGCTTTTATAGACGAGGCATTATCTCATTTTTCATATAACACGCTGCCAATACTATGTTGAACATTTTCAAATGAAAATTCCTTAACACCACAAATTAAGTATATTATGTGTTAAATTTTGATTGATTAAAACGTTCCGGGACATGGCTGTTAATTTATTTTTTTTATTCATTAAATATCTTTTTATTAAATATTTTTAAATTACTCTCTTTTCGAATTCCTGACGTTGCACATTAACTACCTACAGAGCTGTCTGCCTTTTTGACAAACATCAAGTCATGGCCCAGTTTATGGCCAGGCTGTAACTACCGTTGTTTTAACCCCGTTGTGTCTGTGTATCTGTCTATCTGTATATCGGTATGTGGCATCGTAACTCCCAAACGGATGTACCGATTTTGATCCGCTTTCGTCGTTTTTCGGTTCAGTTCGATTTTGATCGGGAACACACAGAGATATAGCGTGTTTAGGACCAATATAAAGTCGGGGGTTAGCTTATATTTTAATTATAGATTTGTTGTTATTAGGCAACTGTAGCCACCTATTACCAAGTAAACCAATTAGTCTACCTATCGACCTTAACATAAAAAAAAACTGATGACCAAATTGCAAGTAAAAATCATGTTATTTTTTTAAAACTTAACAATTACAGGTTAAGGTACTATTTCAATATTTAGTAAGTTTTTCTTTTTCGGCTTTCACAATGTTTTCGTCATGCGGGCAGCGATATCAACAAATATCGTCCGGCGTTGAGATCGGTCAATAACCACGATGTCAGGCTTATTGGGGACAATTATAAGGAGGCGCTAGACGACCATGCGGCGTGACATGCGTTTTACGTGAATTATCATGCTGCATGATCGACCAAAAAATCAAATCTTTCATTTTTATACATCTTATACATGGATAATCTTATCTTATATCAATCTTTATACATGGATATTACTAATAGGGTGAATTCCTTCCCATCTGGGCTCACGTTGACGCCGTCGTGAAACAAACTGAGCTGTTGCATGACATGCCGCGATCTATACGATCATGAGTGCATGTCAGTCAACTGCCAGCATGTAGTTGCATGTCATTCACATCAATCAATACAATTAAACGGTCATGCATGCATGACAGCATGTAACGCATGTCATGCCGTATGATCGTCTAGGGCGTTCTTAAGTCCTGTCCGTGATCATTTTCAAGAACCGGCGCAGGAACCTACATATTCATAATAATTTGGTAGCACATACTCAACAAGGTTGTATTAAAGAGCAAGTTGCTGGTGAATAATTTTGGCTACTTGGTTATGTCTGTGCATTAGAATAACCGGAAATAATATCATAATACTTCTTAATTTTTATTTGTTTTTGTACAGTATTTGTTTTTCTTGCATATTTTCACATTTCAATAGAGTAACAAGTTTTCAGTATAATTCTGTAATAATTGTTACGTTAACAATATGTCGGAGTGGTGTTTGTTGATAAGGACCTCCATTTGTCTATAGCAGCAGCGCTCGTGTTTTCGACATGTTCACTCAAACGAGATAATAATGACAATATAAAGTGTACCTACCGCAAATACAAATTAAATCTATATTGTGTACTTAATTATGTAAAGCTCTATCGTTTAATTCGTCGTCTTAATGTTAAATAACCGGATAATCCATTTTGTGGAAGTACACACTGCGTTTCGCAGTCATTATTTTGAGCACCACTTCTGGCGGTAGTAAGCACTCCATTATAGAAGACCACGATGGAAGATGATCAGAAGCTGCATGAACTCATACATACCGATCCTATTTCTTCTATCGAACATTCAAACGTCAGAAAATAATTCATTTTAATACTTTTTCTTATCTTATTTTATTTCTTTCAATCAGGCATTTACGCACAAGTACATCGTAAGTAGTTTACGTTTCGTAGAACATCATATTGCTATTACGGGATAATCTGAGTGTGATATATCATAATCTCATATTGATAATTCGATTTTAACCGTTTTAGAGGGTGCATCAAAGATGAGCCGAGACCAGGCTGGGTGGCCTAGTTATAAGGCGTTGTAACGCTATATAATGTGACATCAGCTGAGTGATTTAATAGTACCTAGCATAGAAGTATTGTGAAATAGAGCACGAAATTAGCAAATAGTGACAGATGAAGCCTTTTACATAATTATTTTCGCGAGAACAAAGTGGATTCACGATCCACTTTTGCTGACAGAAAAATAAATCCTAACGAGCGGATTGGTGTCATCTGTTATACTAATATTTTAAAGAGGTAAGTTTGTATGTTTGTTTGTTTGTATGTAGGAAGTAATACTTTCACCGAATGAACTACTACTTTCTTTGAACTATTCAAATAGAATTTTAGGATGGACGTATGCTAAATATTCCACGCGGACGCGGGCGTAGCCGCGGACACCAGCTATCTAAAAATAAAGATTCATTAGATGCCAATGTAGGTACATAATAAATCGATAAAAAACTAAAATATAAAACATCCTCACTTCATTTTTATACGGTCCTTCGAGACTTTCAAATGTGTTTTTTTTTTAGTATTTGGACTAAGTTTCCTGTATATTTATAAGATTGTCTCTAAGTGTGGCGAATCCCTCAATATAATTTTATGTCTTCAGTCTAAAAGCTTCTAGATACTGAATTGTAGCAATTCCTTGCCATTTCCATTACATTCGTGTAAATGAAAACCGAGTCATGCGTGAAAAGAGTGCTGGGAATTCTACAACGGATTACCTACCTACAATTACTGGCCGTTGGTATAATATGCAAATCCTAAGTGTCACCTGTCGTGCCGTTCTCGCTTATCTCATACAATTCTAACGCGACAGTCTTTTGTTTTATGAAACTTTTGTTATGCGCCACGAATCTACTTACATACAACAATACATCAATCAACCAGTATGTGCACTTTCGCTGACTGTCTCACATTGACTCTCACACTGACATCACATTGGAATGTAAAGGCTAACCGCCCGCCCGCCCTATAACCAAATAACGACCCCCCCCCCCCCCCCCCGGCTTCGCGCGGATACATTTATAGCTCTTTCCTTTAATGAAAACCGTATCAAAAAGATTAGAAGAAGTAAGCGGAGAAACAGACAGAGGTGGACATATATGAAAATGATGTATTATTATTTTTTTTCTTAGTAAACTTTTAGTTTTGATTTAAGTAAATAAGTAAACAGTTCGACATTATATATCAAACCATAATTTTTTACAGGAACGTTAGGAATGCGTCGTTTCCTTACATTGTATAGAACTTTAAGCGCTGTAGTTTATTTTTTAAATATTCCACAGGAAACTAACATTTTTCCAAGATAAAAAGTATCCTATAGTTTAATCCAAGTAACAATCTATATACATCAGTGAATATCGCATTTAAATGGGTTAAGCCTTTTCTGAGGTTAGCGCGCACAAACGCACAAAAACACTCAAAAATTCTATTGTGCTCAATAACATGAGCACAATGTGTGCAAATAGTTTTTTGAAAAAATATTTATTGTACAGACACTCGGCTCGTTTACGATTTTATTATATATAGATAGATATAGATTGCCCCACACACAGCGCAATGATTTGCTTCGACTTTGTAAAACACTATTAAATTTATTAATATTAATTTATTAAAATAATATTAAAATTTACTACATTTGCTACTGTTATTTAACTACGCCTGTTTACTGTACTTCTTTTCCTGTTACGCCGTTTTCACCACTCTCTGAGCGTTGCGTTGAGGGTATTCATTAAACAAACTAGGTTTATTCATCGCGTTGTAATAGTTTGAATATATTATGCCCCTGAGCGTTATTTGTCGGAATAAAGAATCGCCCCGGGGTTTGTAGGCATACACAGTTATAAACAAAAGGAATAACTATATGTTTAGGGGAAATAAACGTTCCCTAAGAAAATTTATGTTTATTTTTTAATTTATTCGTTTAATTTAACAATTGGGTTTAAATTGGGTTGAATGGTTTCATAAATGTCACAAAAATTATGTTTCTCTTAAGATTTTCGTTTAATTTTTAGTATTTTTTTATTTAATTTTATTCGTTCGTATATGAGAACTGAAATACATACTACAATAAATTTATATTGAACTAGCGACCTGCTCCGCCTTGGCCAGGGGTGCAATTTTTATATATACAAACCTTCCCCGTTTATCACTCTTTCAAATTAGTATAATCCAATTAACATAAAAATTAACATAAAAAAAAATAATGATTGTAATAATGCAGCGAATGCTATACCAATTTTTTATTTTTTTTTATTTATAATTATAACCATTTTAAAGCTAATAATATAATACATATAAAATGATAACACTTAAAACCATTGAATCTTGTGTTATCATTTGAAATTATTACTAAAATGAAGACAGTATTTAAATTGCACCAATTAAATAAAGTAATATTTAACTATGAACTTAAATATTTTACAAAATACGAAATTAATAATATTTCTCGTCTATATAGTGGACATTTCAACTTCAAGAAAACAAAGAAGAGAGAACTGAAAAGAGCCATTGAGTAGGTATTAAAGATGAACTGTAAACAGAATTGTGAATGAAGCATTCTTGGCTTGTTTTCAATTTCGTTGAAGCTAAATTTCATTATGCACTGAAAAGTTTTCCCATTGATTTATTCTCGGACAATAGAGTGGAAATTTATTTAGGTTTCGCATTGAAAAATTGTTTTCTAATAAAACTTACTGAATGACGTTACGTTGTAGTGGAACAAATAGTTATTTTAGCAAATTTATCAATGAACGAAATTCCGATTCAGAGAACGTTTATTGAACCTGATCCGGTCAAATTCGGTGTACTACTATTTTAAATACTTTAACCCTAAACATAATAAAATGAAGTATTGACTATAAAAAATTATAATGTAAATGTTTTATCATCTGGCATAAACCATCTGTTGAAGGGAAATAAACTGTTGTACTTCGCTTCATAATTAAGAGGATTTAAGCTTATTTCCCTTTCTACACTTCGTTCTTTGTCTTATGTTCTACTTTACTCATATTTTTTTCAATTTTTTTTTTGTCTTTGTAAAGTTCTTGTATAATTACTGAATGGGTATATATGTATATATTTGAACATTTGAAACGTTGAAAATAATTGAAAGAACATAACGTTTTCGGCTATGAAATTAAAATAAAAGAAAAGACTAAAAAATTGGGCGCCAGCTAACTAAAAAATGAAAAAAATCATATGTTAGCACTTAAAATATATTTAAACAAAACAAAATAAAATAAACACAGGGGGTGGTCCTTAAGCCCGTACGTTATTATATATATATATGAAATTTAATATTTGATTCAATAAATCCGGCTAATAAAAGTTAAAAACTTAGCTGGATATGAATAATGGCTGGATGTAATAATATAGTTTTCCTTCTCGGCAAAATAAAACACGCTGCTCATCAGTGTCACCAAGGAAAAATGAAGAAGGCTCATCAGAATGTAAAATGCGGATAAAACCCAGGATTCATTATATAATAATTATATATCTCTAGTTAAATCCATGAATGACAAAAAAACCAAAATAAAAAAACCATAACAAAAAAAACCCATTTATAAACCGGGGTTTTTTTTACATAAATATTTTAAACTGAATAATAAAATTTTAAAAGAAAATTAACTGGCAAATACAGGCTATTATCAGCACAAAACTAAACCGCTCTCTGCGAGCGACAGAGAAACAAAAAAAACGGTCTCTGACTGAAAATTTTGAATATTGAACGTCAAATGCAATTCTATATATTTAAAAAAAAATAATAAGTTTTTAAATACTTAAATAAATAAATAAACAAATAAGGTAATATAACTAATAAAATAAATAAAATAAGTAACGCTACGTTACATATCCCCTCTTCCTACAGAAGAATTTTTTTTTCCGTTAATAGGATAAAAAAAAATTCTTTGCGCCCATACACAAATGCTACCACTTTCATCCTACGTTCAAAAAATAAAACCTTCCATACTATTAACAGTGAGAATTGCAGCACTAGTTATTAAAACTGTGTTGTGGTACTCAAATGTTTCCTTTCAAAAAAACTAATTCAAGATATTTCTTGAAGAAGTAACTTGCATAAGATAGGGCAGTAGTATAAAACTGCTGACCTTAAAGCAGAAGTGTTTAAGGAATAAATGAGGAAGAGTATAAAAAGAAAAAGAAAAATAAATAAATTAAAAAAATAATTAATTATTAACATAACTGAATCCTAACTAGAGGAAACAATTAACACCAAGCGAACAAAACGCCCAGACAACTAAGCATTCAACCAAAGAATACTTAAACAAAATAGATTCCTTAAAAACAAAAAGGAACTACATTGTTAATAATAACAAACGCCCAGACAAATAACTAGACGATAACTTCAAGGCTTAAATTATTTTATTTAATAATCCGCCCTGCTTATGAACTTTAAGGCTTGTTTAAAGAGTTGTAATCCGCTCTGCTTATGAACTTTAGGGCTTGTTTAAAGAGTTGTAATCCGCTCTGTCTATGAACTTTAGGGCTTGTTTAAAGAGTTGTAATCCGCTCTATTTATGAACTTTAGGGCTTGTTTAAAGAGTTGTAATCCGCTCTGTTGGTATAATAAAAACTAATTAGTTAAATAATTAAATAATAACTAAATAAATGAATAACTAAGGAATTAATAATATTAAGTAAATATGTACATAATCAAGAATTATAATATTATGTATTATAATACCTAAATAATTATTATACAATCATCTGGAAAGGTCTGGAGCCTAGATGAAAATATTTGAAATGAATATATGAAATATATTATTTAAAATATATGTTTATATATTTAAAATTTAATATATATATTTTAAAAAAATTTAAAAAATATAAAAAATAAAAAAAAATAAAAATTTAAAATAAATTTAAAATATATAAAATATAAAAAAAATTTAAATATAAAAAAAAAAATATATAAAAAAATAAAAAAACATAAAAAAAAATAAAATTAGATAAAAATACTAATTCCTTTTTTTTTAAAAAAAAACAACATCTTATTTGTGACGATAGTGACAAATTAAATCAATAACCTAATTGCCTGTTACAACAAAATAGCGAATGACATCTTAAATATTAATAATTTATTAAAATAATTAAAATAAATCAACATGAAAAAAATGAAAATTAAGAAATAATCATTCTGAAATAACAAATTAATTAAAATGTCATTCTGCAACAAAAAACAGGAAATTGAAGAAATTAATAACTTACAAAAAATTAAATCAACAGAATTAGTGAATCAAATATTGAAAAATAAATAAGATAATATATATATACAATTTCACGTACTTTACAGTAACAACAATATATGTTATCTGTAAAAAAAAACACGTTGGGCGCCAATGACTCGTTGAAAATAATTGAAAGAACATAACGTTTTCGGCTATGAAATTAAAATAAAAGAAAAGACTAAAAAATTGGGCGCCAGCTAACTAAAAAATGAAAAAAATCATATGTTAGCACTTAAAATATATTTAAACAAAACAAAATAAAATAAACACAGGGGGTGGTCCTTAAGCCCGTACGTTATTATATATATATATGAAATTTAATATTTGATTCAATAAATCCGGCTAATAAAAGTTAAAAACTTAGCTGGATATGAATAATGGCTGGATGTAATAATATAGTTTTCCTTCTCGGCAAAATAAAACACGCTGCTCATCAGTGTCACCAAGGAAAAATGAAGAAGGCTCATCAGAATGTAAAATGCGGATAAAACCCAGGATTCATTATATAATAATTATATATCTCTAGTTAAATCCATGAATGACAAAAAAACCAAAATAAAAAAACCATAACAAAAAAAACCCATTTATAAACCGGGGTTTTTTTTACATAAATATTTTAAACTGAATAATAAAATTTTAAAAGAAAATTAACTGGCAAATACAGGCTATTATCAGCAACAAAAAAACCAAAACATAAAAAAAAAAAACCCTGAAATGAAAAAGAAATAATTAAACACAAATCTAAAAGAAAAAATATGTGTGCCTGACCGTGGGAATCTAAAATTTAGATATAAGATCCCTAAATGTTAATAATTTATTCAATAAATGGTCAGGCAAAAATAAACAAGAGTAAAATAAAAAAATACAATTGCATAAGGATTAAAAATAAACTGCAAAAGATAATAGAATTAAATGAGTAAATTAACAATAAATTTAAAATGAACTAAAACACAAATTATAATAAAAAAACATTAATCAACAATCTATCATCATAAATAAGATGAAATACGTACCCATTTATAAACCGGGGTTTTTTTACATAAATATTTAAAACTGTAATAATTAAAATTTTAAAAGAAAATGAACTGGCAAATACAGGCTATTATCAGCACAAAACTAAACCGCTCTCTGCGAGCGACAGAGAAACAAAAAACGCTCTCTGACTGAAAATTTTGAATATTGAACGTCAAATGCAATTCTATATATTTAAAAAAAAATAATAAGTTTTTAAATACTTAAATAAATAAATAAACAAATAAGGTAATATAACTAATAAAATAAATAAAATAAGTAACGCTACGTTACACATTTAACTCGAAATATAGCGTTAAAACAAGCACCCTAACGATGAATAGTCGCCATAAGACAAAGGGGGCTTGTTGCTATTACAATAATTGTTGGCTTATTGCTTACTTCCTGACAATTTCTATATTCTATACAGCTTATATTATGTAAAAATTTTGAGAAAAGAATAATGTCACATAAACGGTCATTATTTGATCGAAAAATCTTGCAGTAATTTCAATTTGATAAAAATATTAAAATGACTAATTTAACAATCTATCGGAGGAACAGCTAAATAAATCCTATGGATTACTATGTTTGTTATCTTTTGAGCTTTACAATATCAATAACGGTTAGTAGACTCACCATACCATTAAAGTTACTTGATGGCGAAGTGACAAAGTTGAATAGACAGCCATAAACTAAATGAACTCGGCAACTTATCCTTTATGTTATAAAGTGGACGATCCTTATGCTTCCTTACATAGTATAAATTGAAGTCGTTTTTTGCGACTGTCTGTATATCCGCTAACTTACTTCTAAACCACCTAACGGATTTTGATACGCTTTTCACTAATAGAAAGAAAGATAAACGGGGAAGGTTTATGTGTGCAAAAAAATTGCATCTCGGACGAAGCCGGGAGCGGGTCGTTAGTCTATACTAAGATTATAAAGAGAAAAGATTTATATTTTTGTTTGTAATGATAAACTCAAAAACTACGCAACCGATTTTAAAAATTCTTTCACCTATAGGAAGCTACATTATGACATTATAACTTAGGTTACATTTTGTAAAGTTACGCGGATGAACAGTTTGTACGTTATATGGGAACATTAAGTAATGTTATAAATAATTAACTACCGATAAACATAAAATTAACCAATTAAAATATAGTCAAATTATATAATTTAATAATATAATTATTAATTCAACTTAGAAATTTAATTGCTTTTATGCGGTAGACATCTTGAGATCAACGATGGAATATAATGTCAGCTAAATCGCCCCAACGGTTGTGTTGGATACCCTAATCCTTTTCGTGAATTTTACGAAGAAATTCACTGAGACAGTCGAGACGAATTCTACAAGGACGACGTTATTTTATGTTACTTATATTTTTCCTTCAATAAGTTTGACAATTTGGTTTAGGTTTAGAATTTAAAAAAAAATCATAGTCTCAGGACTTGGGTACTGTTTTCTATAAAATTAGTGACCTGACAGAACATTACCGTGAATTTTATAAGCGTGTTGTATGGTTTCGCTGTGTGAGTTAAGGATTTCATACTCATGATGCTGTTCTTACTTTAAACGCCATTAGGTTTCTTCCTATTTTGTTGTGATTCGATAAGTGAGTAAGGAATGTTGGAGTCTATTTTCCTATGCCCTATGCTTATCCCTTATCATGCTATCAAGGCCGACAGCGCATTTGCAGCCCCTTTTTTTTGAGGAGGGGAAATCACATTTACGGATTGTCCTTCGCCGGCAGTCGGCGAAAGGATATGTGAGACTCGCACGGCGAAGTGACTTATCACCGGGAATAGCTCACTAAAATTCCCCCATGTTCCACCATCGGCGGCAGATATGAGACCCGGGATCACAACGAGGGCTTATTATGCATTTGCAGCCCCTATAGGCGACGCCATAGTAAACTACCATCAGCTATCATCAAGTGAGCCATAAGATATATCTGATGACTAAGAACAAGCCTTAATCTTAAAATTAAGAACTAAATTCTTAGACAAAAACCGACAGGGCTGTCTAAAATTTTACACATACGTTTTAAAGATAATCAAACTCTTATATGAGGCGTGACACATACATGTGCCAAGCTTATATTATACACACGTATAAAACAGGATTACCATTTCGTGTGTTTCCTCAACATTGTTCCTGCAAACGAGTAGGTACGTAACGAGAAGTTTTGTTAATGAGAAAACCGAAGGGAAAGAGAAGCGTAAATTAGATACCCTTGTTTACTTCAGTTGCTTGTTCCTTAGGTTTGAAATCTTTATTAGTTTGTATATGTACTATCTTTTTTAATATTTTTTTAGAATAAAAGGACAGCTATGGAAAGCTGCCAATGAACTAACTCCGAGCAAAGCCCTTTCCATAGAAAGGGCTATGCTCGGGGTTACATTGCGAGCCGGATCAGGAATGAAGAGATCCGTAGACGAACGAAAGTTAGCGACATATCCCAGCGGAATAGTAAGTTGAAGTAGCAGTGGACAGGACACATAATAAGGAGAACCGACGGCCGCTAGGGCCGGACGTACCTACTCTTGATCTACTTTGCGAAAAAAGTCCTTCGGCCTCATATAGGGTTGAACATGATGGAATTTTGAAGGACCATGTATATTTATCTTACGGTCAGGCAAACGTTCATTTAAAGACTAGTAAAATTTTGCCTATAAAAGTCATTAGCATGCGCTGCGTAAAATATTTAATGTACTACTCGGTACTACTGTGTAATTATTCTAATGTACTACTTGGTACTACTGCCTAGCTATTATAATGAATAGTACTTTATATTGGTTATAGTTCTTATTACCTACAAAAAAGTTCGCGGACTATAAAACCATTGTAGTTAAAAGAACATTAACCTTTTTATATTCAAATTAGTCAATCAACACGGACAGAATCTAGATGGTGAAATTCTTATCATGATTTTTAACCCTTATCTAAATAGTGTTATGTACATATAAATTCCCCTTTAAATTACATTGGGCCGCAAAGAAAAAGGGTCGGTTAGAAAATTTTCAATATCTTCAAAAATACCAGACCTAGCTTTATGAAAAAGACTAAATTAAAGCTAAACTAAATAAATTTTATTTTTATTTAAGCACATTAATTAAGTCTTTATTTCATTTATAGCTAGGTCAGGTACTTTTGAAGATATTGAAAATTTTCTAACCGAAGCTTTTTGTTTGCGGTCCAGTGTATTAGTAGTTAAGATTGATATAAAAAGGCTAAAGTTATAAAGTGTCTAAAACAATAAAAATATAATAGGTAAAAATACCGACCGGTATAAAATTACTTAAAAAAAATTTTTTTTAGTTTTAGTTTATAATTTTAGTTTTTGCTTACAAAATTATACATCTTCTTATCTTTTTTACGTCTTAAGATAAAGTCCACGCAAATATTTCGTCTTTCAAGTATTTCAGATAAATCGTCAATTTTCCAAATTTATACGAGAAAATCCCAAATGTAATATTGAAAAAAGCTCCTCTAAAATTTCTTTCGACAGGTTTTTAACGCTGAATCCCAAGTGAATTTAAAAAAACTAATAAAAATGCAATCCCGTCAGCGGAAGTTTTAAAACTTTATTAAAATACTAGCAGCGCCCCACAACTTCGTACAAGCGGTTTTCCTTCGCTTGGTATTTCGGTATTCGGTATAACCGATTGGAATGAAAAAACACTAAATATTACGGAAAACTTGCTACAATACATGGAAAGAAAGAAAGAAAGAAAGAAAGAAAGAAAATATATTTTGTACATTGTAAAGTTTTGGTATAATTTATAAAATAGTGTACCAATATGGTCTACGTTCAGCATCTTGAGGATCTGGATCATCATGACGCTGATCTTCCGCGGATGCCGTTTTATTTACATTCTAATTTTCAGTTCCGTATATTTAATATATAATAACACATAATACACTTTAATATACATAAACAAAATAATGAAAAAGATATAACTAGAGCAACCGCATTCAAATCGGTTAAGCCGTTCTGAGATTAGCGTGAACAAACGCACAGACAAACACACATACAGACAAAAATTCTAAAAACTATTTTTTTGATGCCGGTAACATAAGATTGTACTTATTTTACTTATGTGTACAAATTGGTTTTTTTTTTTAATATTTATTGTACAGACACGACCAGTTTACGATTTTATTATTTTATATATGTATAGTAGCTGACAAGGCAAACGTTGTTTTGCCATATAAATAAATAATAAAAATAAATAATTTGGGATGGGCCACCCTTATCACTTAGGGGTATAAAAAATAGTTAACGACCTATTACACATAGTTACGAAGTTTTATCAAAATCAGTTCAGTAGTTTAGGAGTTCATCGGCGACAAACATGTGTCACGAAATTTTTATATATATAGAGATAGATATATAGGAAGAAGAACATGATTTGAGGTTTCCACAGAAATATTCCATAATTGTGCCCTCGCACAATATTAAAATATTTCGTTACTCCGCTTCACGAGATAAGGGATGAATTTGTCGCACCCTGTCACACAATCTGAAACAGTAAATTACTTAGAATAATTAAACCAGATACTCAACAGTTACCCCAAATAATATTTACATATTGGATTGAGTGACAGAGAATGGCTGGAGGCTTTAATTTTGACTATGATGGATGTATAGATGTATGGTAGGATGTTTGTTACTCTTTCACGTAAAAACGGCTTAATGGATTTGGATAAAATTTGACACGCACAGAGTTTATTACCTGGATTGACCGATAGGGTACTTTTTACCCAAAAAAAGTTAGGTTTCCGAGAGATCATTTAAAATATAAAAAATGGGGCGCCATTGGCCGTGGCGTGCGGTGCCACCGTCGTCGTCACAGCGATAAATATGTCAGCTGATATTTTCTTGATTTTTCAACGCTGACGAAGGTCGCGGGCATCATCTAGTAAATTATATTGGTTTCGTAACTTTTCATATTTACGACTTAGACTTAGTTTTTAGTCCATTTACTAAGTATAATAAAATAAATAAACTTTTCAGACGACTCATAAACTATTTCCTTTAATTACACACCAAATCATCATTATTTTTATTTGCATTTAAACAAGCTATAATTAAATTATAAACTAACTCCCGATTATAGAGCCCAAACATGTATATTATGTACATATATATTCGTTGTAAGTTGCTGAATAGTTGGTTATTCCGCAGACTACTTGATGCTGCATGCAGCACCAGATCAAGGTTACCATGTCATGGAAATACCACCGAAGTAACAGTATACCAAATATGAAATAAATCGAACATGTTGAAGTAGGTAAAATCCCTACGTTAACTAGGAAATGGGCTGATGGTCTTCAAACGCCTGAGCAGATCTTCTTAAATTATAGCTAAGAACCATCCTAATCACGTCCGCTTTTAAACAAAAAAAAAACGGATCAAAATCAGTATAACCATTTGGAAGACAAAGACATCTGTCTATCCGCCATCTGTCACTGACAGATACACAGACACACACGGAAAACTTATAACATCCCGTTTTTGCATCGGGCGTTCGGGAATTAATTAAAAAAAAAATTTAATTGATATTACATAAATATAGTCATTCAGTCAATTTTAATTTTAAACCGCAAATCACAGAAAAAACTGTTCATGAAAACCATTCTTGTTCAAACAAAAGAAACGCGGAAACAGTAGAATTAAAATTTCACAAAGATTTCTTGTGGGAAAGAATGTGCCAACAAGAAAATATTATTTTAACGTTTCAAAGTGTTTACATACAATATACGACAGATGCTAAATTAATTTACACAAACTTTTTGATTTAAATCAACTAGAAAGATTTATTTAAATCAAGAAATTCACGCTTCGTTGTTTACTTTTTATTAACATTGTATAAAACCACACAGTCACTTCCCGCCGCCTGTACCTCTGTATGAACGCTTAGATCTTTTAAACTATGCAACGGATTTTAATGCGGTTTTCACTAAAGAAAAGAGCTTTAAAGAAGGAAGGGTATTTATATAATTTGCAAAAAAAATCAATGCAAAGCTGGACGTGGCCGCTAGTATAAGTATTAGATTTTGCAGTAGCGTATTTTTTCTTGTAGCCTTAATAAATTTATGTTTTGGTTCTATAGAGTACAAGATTTTCTGTGTGCAGATAATAATAATGTTAATCTAAATTAGGCAGTGTTGTGCATTATAACGATCTATGACTGTTTAAATTTATCACTCAGAAGTTTTGCTCTATTTTCTTAAAAAGTAGAAATTTAAGAAAATAGTTCCTAAATTCTTTAAGGCTGTTTTCTTCGCTTATTACGATTTTAATCCTCGGTCCTACTTTATAAATGCATTACTAATATTTGTATGTACGGCCTATAGACGTCTAAAATAAATTATTTTATTGTTTTGTTTTTAATAAAGTAAACCGTCAATATACACAAATAGATGGTCTTAACACCTTAACAACTAATCATAATAATAAATACTATAACAACAATAAACACAACAGAATTCTAAAAGTCAAAAAATTAATGTTAAAAAATATATTGAAAGACAAAATACACGTTCATTTAACTAAAAATCTATTTATGTATGTGAAATATACTAAAAAAAGTTTGAAAGTGATTCCAATTCGGTTTCCACTTACCGCTAATTACGTCAACGAATATGGAACAAAATTTTCCACACTAAAGTGTCAGCAAAACTAAAGAGATCACTTGATATTTCTCGATCACTAAATTGTTTACAATTTTAATCAATTCAAAAATTATATTACGATAATAATAAAATTAAATATAACTTTTTAAAAAAGTTTCTACAAACTTTTTGCACGTGCACAAATACATTTTGTCCTAATTACAACGTGACAAGCACTGGAATGTACTAATGTTCAGAAAAAAACAATTGCTAAAATTCGAAATCATGTAGGCGTCACGGTTAGAAGCTGGAGACATAATATGCTCTCTAGTCTAGTGGAGGCGGCCACGCGGTTGGATCTCAATGAATGGACTGAATTTATAACTCGGGACAAAACAGGAGTAGACTGCGCATGGTGTCGGGACAATCCATGGCAATAAGAAGCTTCAAGCGAAACATATCACTTGTATTTTCTTTTACAGGTTTAGAGAAGAGCAGATGAATTTGTAATATAGTTTTCTGTTTACTTATCTTTAAAAAGTTTCTGTAAATAATTACAAATCATAATAAACACGAATGAAATGTTATAAATAAAGTAATTCCACGTAAAGGGGACCGGTACAAAATGTTGATGTTTTCGATTTTAGTAATATTTGATTATTTTATACGAATACTTACCTATAATAAATGTCACAATTCTTTATTTTTTTCAGTATAAAGACATGACTAAACGGCATGTTATTTCGAATTCAAAACAAAATAAAATACTAACCTACTTAAATTAAATAAATTAAATTTATAAAATATATAAAACAAATTTAAATAAAATAAAAAATTAAATATTTGAACATGTTATTTTTAAAATAAAACCAAATAAAAAAAGTGACAATATAATAAAGAAAGCAGTTGGTTTATAGTTTACATACTGAGCCTTTAAAATCATTAAAATTCTTCAACCTTGTATTTAACAAAATTAAATCATTTAATTTTTTATATATTTTTTAGACATCTAATAGTATATAAATAATCCTTGCTTAGTTACATAATGGGCGTAAAAAATAGTTTGTTAAGAGATGAGTTCTGATAGGCCATTTGCATCAGTCTACAAATTTATCACAAGGGTTTTATCCCATCTGACTGTAAGCTATGTCCGCAGATATTCAAGTCTCTCAAAAGAAAAATACAGTAATTACGATTAATCTTTAAAAAAATATTCCATAAACTAATTCGATAAATATTCTAAATTAGATAAAGTGTAAATTATGTTTAAACATAACCACGGAATACCACAATTCTTCTTATCAGCGTACCACTTCTATACGAAGGTTGGCACCTTGGAAGCTGCTGAGCGAAAGAGGGAGCGAGTTCATAATCCGAGCCACTCTCTTAAATTCCTCAGTCAGGGGCTTCTTTCTTCTGCCTCTGAAGCAGCCAGAGGTAATAACTACTTGTTAGTACATATATTGAACGATAGATGGCGCCGCGCTGCCAGGTAAAGTACAAAACTGCAGATTTCATTTCATTATTTATGATTTAAATTAAAGTTAATTCATAGTAAAAGTTCTAATTCTGATAGACAAATTCCACCAATCTACAAGTTTATCACAAGAGTTTTATCTTTTCTTATCCCATGTCCGTCCGTCCAGACATTCAAGTCTCTCAAAATAAAAATACCTACAAATACAGTCATTCATTACAAACAATCTAAAAAAATAATTCGTTAAATATTCTAAATTTGGTTTCGGTAAAAGTGTAAATTATATTTACAAGTATTTGTAATGTTTATTGTATTTAAACTATTTTAAACATAACCACGGAATACCAGTAATACTTGTTACTGTTGCTTATGTTCATGTTAGTACTTAGTACATATATTGAACGACAGATGGCGCCGCGCGGCCAGTTTAAATCGCGCTATCACTTGGACGCACTTCTATTCTACTGATGACAAGTCGACGCGAGGTTAAAGCAAATCGGTTGAGTAGTTTTTGAATATTTTTGACGTACATTCTTGAACGAAAGTTCTTGAAAAGTACAAAAATGCTGATTTTAATCAAATATAAATGAAAGTGGTGTGGATGTTATAATATAAATTATATCTCCCATTGCTGTCATTGCTGATTATAGTGACTGGCTGACTGGACTGGTTATATAAGTTGGTTATGTACTGGGAACAAGGGAATATTTCAATTATATTAGGTATATGTATATTAAGGTCCTCTTTCACCAACTACAAGTAAAGTGTTGAATTACTTTTAGAAATAATTTTATCTTTTATTAAATTATGCACTCGGTTTACTGCATCCTTCCATAGGTGATTTTTTTTATTGGATTTATTGTACTCGATAGGTTGGATTTCGAATGTATAATTTAGATGAGAAATGTAGTTAATGAGAATAGATTGCTGCCATAGTAATAATTTGGGAGATCCGGGTATATAGTCATGTCCTTCAATATAATCGGAGACTATGTCATTCTTTGGTGGTTGTAAAAAATATCATTACAAAATACATTTCTTTCAACTACTATTAGTAGTCCATACATCCCAGGGTCCATCATACCCTAGTTAATTAAAAATCCTTTATTGATATAGCTATTATCTCTTGCATAATTTCCGGCTAAGCTGACTCCATTAAGTTGCTGCATTGTTAAAGCTAAACTAATTAATTCACCAACTATTATGTTATTAAACTATCTTCACATGTCTTGTAATAGAAGTGATGTGTTCAGACTTTACCTAATGATGTTTATTAACTAAATCGCGATGCTTATAGTATAGTTAGTAGTCCTCTTTTGTAACTAGAGAAGTAAATAATGTTGAGTCAACTTGATAGCGAAATGATTGCATAATGTTCGTCAATGCAATAATGTATTTATTATAAAAATAAATAAAATTAACCCTTTCAATGCAATCTTTTAATTTAGAAAAATCTATGATACGATAATAATTCAAAGACGAAGACTAATGATTTCTCTAATGATGAATGATTTCTCGGAAAAATTGTAGTTTTACTTAGTTTTAACCTTTCAAGAGACAATTTCACAAATATTCAACGAATCTAATTATAATGCCTCTGCGGCATCATTCGCCATGAATCGGTTAACCACTTGACAAGGGGCTGCCGTGACTTATTTTTATAAATTATTCCGACTGGCGATAGTTTTCGCCTTCTTTCGGTTTGACATTCCATTCCGAAAGCCATACGCTCTTGATTCACTGTAGTCTCCTGCGAAGAACAAACGAACATTTTTTTACCTACTGTACAAGGATTGTTGGCCAAGAGCAAACCCAATGTCTAATAAAAAAAAAACAGGTCAATTATTAGTCATGAGAAATTTTATTTCAAACTTGTGTCAGTTGTCTGCTAGGTGCTTTAGTTTCAAAATGTACTAAAAATCAACGACTTGATAAAGGAATGAATTTGAAAAATGACGAAGGTGTTTGTACCCCGATTGTACCTAGTTAGGATAGTATGTTAGTACATTATACCTCAATGTTTCTCCCAGACGCGCCAGACAGTTAACGATTGCGATAGAAAACTCTCATTAACATAATCATTCACCAGATTTTGATTCATTGCGGTCCCTTTATAGTGTATCAGTAATAGCATATAAATAAATATGTGACGTCAAACATAGTAAAGATCGTAAATAAAGTTTATTATTAAACGCTTTTGATGTTATTTTTATTACAAACTGTAACTCATGTTTATATCCACAGAGTAAATTTATGAAAAAATAATAATATAGACTCTATAGCAGGGGAGCCCAAGAGAGGATTTCGGGATTTACTCGAGCGCGTCAGATTAAGGTATGGTGGGTTAATTACATGCTGAAAAGTATGCATTTTATTAATCTGACGATTTGAGCGTGACGAAAGGAAATGGGAAGGTCAGAAAGATGCAAAAAAAGTCATCTTGACATTCTCGAGCGCGTTAGATTAAGATATGGTGGGTTAATTACATGCTGAAAAGTGTGAATTTTAATAACCTGACAATTTGCGCAAGCCGAAGTAACAAAAATCGTCAATAAAGTTTAGCTCATATAGCTGCAAGGAAACATGTATTTCCTATTCTGCGTTCTCTCTCCCCCTTTCGCTACTTCTCTATTTTTCACTCTCACACCATACCCACACGCTTTGACGACACATTGCTATACACTCGTGGTATTATAAGTACAGCACTCTGGCTGATTTATTGAATTTTAAGTTTTACGAATTAAATTGTATAAATTTAATATCTGCTACGACGACGACTTACGGTATTTTCAAGTGTGTGTGTGTGTGTGTGTGTGTTTTTTTTTTTGTAAAATAACCTCAAAAAATTGTAAAACTAACGCCGGAAACAATGAAAAAATGCTTTATTATTTGTTATTATTTGTATGCTATTTTCCGAGCATTTTATTTATCACCTTCAGTGATTTTTTAGTAATATTTTATTTACCACCAACAGCACAATCAGGAATTTAAGCTGAACCGTCTGTATGAAAATCGGAAGAACCCACCAGCCAAACCGTCAGATTAACATAATCCGTCATCAGGGACATGTGGGGCATATACATTATCAATATCTGACGCGCTCGAGTATGTCCATGTGACAAATTTTTTTTTACATTTTTAAAAGCCTGTATACGCTCATCCCACCGTTGAAATGAAAAATTTCATATAAACTTTTTTTTCTTCTTACCACCCAATCTTCAAAATCCAATAGATCCCCACGACTCTCGAGTGACTCCACATTTAGCATCGTAGGCTCCCCTACCTATATGCATCTATATGCATAAAAACCAAGTATAGAGCCGATGCCTTTAACATATACTTGTTATTACATGAACAACAAGTGTGATGAAATTTATCTCGACGTTCCACGGAACATTTTAAGAGAAGCATGGTTTTAATGGAATGTGGTCTACTTCGGTTACACAATAAATACAATAATGTATAACAATAATGTAAATACTAACATAATGAAAAAATGAATGCATGATCGATTTATTAATTGATTTACACGATTTATTTAAAACTAGCTGTACCCGCGACTTCGTTTGCGCTATAGGAATCCCATAAGACCAAACATTTCATGATCAATATAACGAACTGGTCTTGATGATAATGTGATTTCGATGGGATGTCTCACATCAAGAATTTTATAACCAAACCAAATTTAGTTAGTTATGATTGTTTTAAGTTTCGAATAGTTTAAATGTGTTTGACTTCAATTTATTTTTTTTATTTCTATCTCATGGTATTGAACAATCACATTAATGAAACAATCCGCTTATTTCAATTCAGTTGAAACACCAGTATGGTATAGCGTAGTATATCCGCATTCAATCGCTAAGCCGCAAATCTGCTTGTGCGGCTTAATTGGCAAAATAGCGAATGTAAACTCTATCTTTGATTTTAAAACAATCCGTATGAGATTCCCTCGGTGGAGAGTCTGTAGCAAAAGTTTTATATTAAATAATCATAAAAAATATAAATGGCATTTATTTAGAATTTATATCACTAGGTAATAAAATAAGTAATAACTTGTTGAATTATTTGTCAAAAATGGAAAAAAGTTTAGAGCTTACGTTTGTATCGCGATGACTACTCCTATACTCGTACCCCTGTTGTCGTTATAAATACATATATATGTAATCCATACTTAATATTATAAATGTCAAAGGAACTCTGTCTGTCTGTACGAAGAAAAGTATAGGGTAAAATGTTACTGCAACAAGAGGTCAAGTGTATTGCTTTTTTTTTAAACGCAGACCGAGTCGCGGGCACCAGATCCGTACTAATCCGTACTAATATAATAAATGCGAAACTATGTTTGGATGTATGGATGTTTGTAACTTTCACGCAAAAACTACTGAACCGATTACCATGAAATTTTGCATACACGTTGTCTGGGACACCAAAAAGGACATAGGACCAAACGCGGACGAAGTCGCGGGCACCAGCTAGTAGCAATATATATGAAGGCTTAAACATTGACTAGCTACACAGTATTGCGATCGGTTTCAGCTGAATAATCTCATCTGAATCCGATCGCAATATTTAATCAGACATAATTTAGTGCACGCGCGGTTGCATTGACAGAGCAATCTTGGTGTGTGTTGATTGCGCCTTTGTTGATCTGACAAAACGTGCCGTTTATCAAACATAAAACCGTCACGATTTCATTAAACTAGATTTTTATGACATAACCTGTTGGGCAAAGATAAAACCTTATTCTGTCTAGGTATAAAGGGACAAGAGTATCAAACTCGGCCTCACCAAAGTGTTGTGCAAATTATAATGTGTTGTCCAGCTATCGTGTACAAGCGTCACATTTTTTTTAAAAAGCGTCACCAACTTGTGAATAACCATTTAAAAGATTTACTTTTAAATTTAAATTGTATTTTATACAATTAAGATTATAATTATATTATTTATATTACTTAGATAACATTCATCAAAAACTAGAAAAAATCACAAAAATAGTCCATTATTATAATATTAATTACGAAATTTTCTAAAATTGTTAATAAATCTCAGTGTACTAAGACAGGTTCGACACTAATAAGAAGATGCTCGGCGATAGTTCTGTAGCAGTAAATCAATTGTGCTCTAACTAACCGAAAGGAAGTGTTCGAGAGAAGCATTTCAGAAACTCAGCCAAGTAGAATTCAGTTAGCGAAACCAATTATACCTTAAAAAGTCAAACAGAAGACAGGAAGCGTTTCGATTGTATTTGCTGTGAAATGAGAAATAAATATTTTCTTATTTATTGAGCTGACTACAAAGGAAGGTATATATTGCTATGATAAATGTCGTATTTAAAGGAATTTCTCAATTGAGAACTAATTAGGTGCAATTAGGTGCAAATTAAAATTGGTAGCTATTGGCCTCCTTTTCAAAATGTTTAACTAATTTGAGTATCTAAATTTATCGTTTTTGATTATTTGGATATTTATAAATATTATTATAAAATCTATAATATCATTAGTAAAACGGAATTAATTAATTAATTTTGTTCTGATAACCGGTTGTGAAAAGAGGAAATATAAGCGGAAATTCTATTTTCATAGGCGGTTATCAAACGAGAAAAAATTACATGTTCGTAGCGGTTTATGAAAATCCAGTTACAAGCGTAGACTAAAGGAAAATATATAATAAGGTATTATAAAACTTCCCATTCTCCTATCCTTAAAGCACCTGTGGGGTGGCTTTTGGTAATGCGACGGTAGCCACCTACCATCAAGTGGACCGTCAGCCTGTCTGCAAACTTTAACATAAAAAAATCAAAATAAAGTCGCTGTCTGCCTCTGTATCTTTCTTCGCTAACTTCTTCTAAACTATGCAACAGTTTTTTATACGATTTTCACTAATGAGATAAACGGGGAAGATTTGTTTGTGTAAATACTCGTATTTAGCAGAATAAAAATATTGCACACGTGCGAAGCCGGGAGCGGATCGCTATTAAATTATAATAGATAAAATGTCCGTTTAATAAGCAGTGATAGAAACAAATGGATCTTACGTTAGGCTACCGATACAGTAGACGCAAGTTTGAATCCCAGTCGGGACTAAAGTGTTTTTCGATTTCACGTGTAGCTCAAACATAATGATCATTTGATCACTCATATCAAATTAAATCGTTTATTTCTTAAAAATAGGATAGGTAACTAGGATAGATTACTTTTTGAAGACGTAAACTATTCTTATCGAACTTATTTTATTTAAAGTTTTTCGGTAGTAGAAAATCATGACTGAATTTAAAGAAAGCACGAAAGTGTGAACGCTCTAGGTTTCGCTGGATTTACCGAAGCGAAGTTTCCAAACGGCCGGTGATTCAAACTGGTTTAAGTTGAAATTTTCTTATCCAAATAGCGTGGCACCACGTAAAAATCACCTTTAAATACCTTTTAAACTTTTCCATTACTAAGAACTAAAACTCATTTTTGATTCTTATTCTAGATTGAATTATTTTTAACTAGCTGGTGCCCGCGAGTTCGTCCGCATTTGAAAAATAAAAAATATATAAGCAATATAGGTAACGCCTGATCTGCATTGATATTACATTTTTGCAGGCGTTAGTTTTCTTAATTTTAGATGATCCCTCGGGAACTACTTTTTTCTGTTCTTTCCTGCAGTGTAAAACCTCCTGACAATACTCGCCTTTGCAAGAAGTACCCGCCTTCTTTATCTGTCTCTTGATTCAATATTATTAAATACTTATTTAAATTATATCAAATATGTTGAAAATATTCAACAGACGTAGAACACTAACATTTATTTTAAAATACTCATACCTACTTTAATTTCATATATAATAAAGTCCATATTTGCATTGCAAAGGATTTTTTTTCAACGACCTACAACCCTTTAAAGAAGTCAATTCGAATTTATTTAGGTTCATAATAAATGTGTTGAACCTTCGCTTTTTTAAAAAGACTGTTAGGTCGACAAATATGGATAAAGTAAATATTTTATTATTTAAGAATGCTTGGAATTGAATAAAATATACTATATTTAAGTATAAATAAAAAATAAATCGGCAAAATGCTAAAATAAATTCGTGTTTATTTTCTTCTAACTTCGTAATCAATGAAGACAGTAACTGCCATTACGAGTACGAGTAATATGAAAAATCTATCTGTATTACTTTAATAAAAATTTCTCTGATTTTAACAATTTTATTTAGATACACATAACCCATAATAATACCACAAATAAATTAATACATATTAATATAATAATACTAGCGATCCCGGAGTGCAATTTTTACATATACAAACCTTCCCTGTTTATTCCTCTTTCAATGTGTGAAAACCGAATTCAAATCAGTGTGAAATTGATGTGTAAGTTTTTTTTTAAGTATTTGATGTGATTTTGAAGTAATGGTTTTTTCTAAAGGTTTTGTTACTAACACTGTTAACAGAAATCCAAACATGACGTCTGTGTAGTCTTGTCCGAATTATTCTCGGAATCGGAAAATTCGATTTCTTCATGACTTGTTTAATTTTTTTTTTATTAAACCCATACAGATTATGTATAGTGTTGAAATAAGTACTAAAGACGTGTATATTATGGCCAGGTCAAACATTACGCGAACGAAGTCCTGAGCGATACATTTGTACATACCATTTATTTCGTACTAACTAAGACATAGTTACATATTACCAGATACACCGTATTTGTTAAGATTTCATTGGCCTTATGAAGTCTATTGTAAAAACTACAATTAACGCATGCAGGTAATTGCAGTGGAGCTGTAGACTTTGCTTGATAAACAAATATTAATTAATTAATTAAAGTATAAATAACAAATAAATAAAAGACAAGACTTTTAAAACTATAATATAATTCAGAGGGATGGGCCCAACCGCAATTTAACTTACGTCTGCCACTTATTTTACTTGGAAAACCGCCCAGGGACTGAATATAATACGAAACTGTTAAACAAAATATTGTTGATGCTCTAACTTTGTCTTAACACAACTGGTAACTACACATTAAAAATCGAAATACTTAATATTCCCTCACACTTCATTTTCTCTATTTAATTTGCATATAAGTACGAAATTCCAAGTTAAACCGTTAACCCGTATTTTATCTACAGAGGAAAAGCAGGTACTTAGCCACGGTTGAACTTGCGAAGAACCATTTAAAATTAAACCGTCTTAACTTGAAGAGTTTAAAGTGAAAGTGTGGAAATACGGGAACTTGTGTCACATTTCAAGTTAAGCAAAGATTTTCAAGCAAATATGTTAATATTATGTTATAAAGATTATAGTTTCTTATGTTTCACCAAATATCTTCTTACAACAACTATTTATTTATTTTCTACTTAATTATAAATATTAAAATGATTTATTTATTACGAAACCTTTTTTAGCTTCTTGTGATCGAGAACATCTAATCCGAAACCTAAAGTGGTATGTAACTAATTTCGCCTTAATTTTTTGTTGTTAAGTTCGACAGGTAGGCTGACTGTCCACTTGATGATAGACTACCGTTACCTATATTTAACATAAGCAACGACACAGCTGAAGCAACGTCACAGGGAAATGAGCTATGGCATCACTTACTTACTCACCGAAACACAAGAGCACACATGCTGTTATTTTAATGTGGTCTTAAGTAAGAGAGTGGTTACTGCAACCACACTTGCTGGCCAAATGACTGCGAAGTGGGATCAGCATGTATTTATTAAATACAACAACAGTTTGTTGAAGCATCAATGAGCGGCCTTAGGTTAATTTACTTTATCATCATTAGACTACAAACACGTGCACTGTTCGACATAATGTAGATCTTTTCAGGATATTCTAAAGAATTTTACAAATCGGATGTGTAGTTTCGAAGATTATCTCTTACATAGAAAAATTCAAAGTAAACTTGATCCGTTCGAGCATCGAAATAATAATATCTTTGCAAGCGTTCGAGTAATTACCGTACATAATCACACGGCTGGTAATCGTCACTAATGATAACTAAAAATAAAGACGAAACTATACGTCAACACAGGAATTTCTCCTGATAACGAGAGCGCTCATTTAGGCGTACTAAAATTTAAGGCATAAAATAAAAATAAAATAACAAGTAATCACTGAAATGCGTGACAATGGTTACATAACACCCGGTGTTTTACAACCAGTATTGAACGAACTTCCATGCCCCTCGGTTTGATATTATTTAATGGACATTGAAGGGAAATATGATGGAACTCGAAAGATCTTTGTAAACTGGTCCTTTTGTAGCGGCTATCAAATTTACGACACTGTAAAAGTGTACACGAAAGAAGATAACGAGTGTCTATTTTAAAGTAAAATCCTGAAGTTTCTGAATTACGAACACATCCTTTTAAGGAGAAGAAAAGATATTGTGGATCACCTCCTCCGAGTAAATGATGTCTCTGTCAAATCGTTCTTTGATCCAATGCCAAAATTTGTTGCCTATGAATGTCTTTTTAACTCCCGACGACCGGGGGTCGGGGATTTTTTTATAGCTGACAGCCCATTTCCTAGTTAACGTAGGGATTTTACCTACTTCCACATGTTTTTAACTATTAACTAGCTAATTGACAAACTTGATATCATAATATATTATGTAGGCTTCGCACGAGCGTGGAGACACATAAAACTAGTCATTACATCAATAGTAATAAGGTGACTGACTAAAACATTATAATCAAAAGATTAAAGCCTTTTAAAAATGTTTAGTTACTTGGAATTAGTTAAAAAATTTAAGGGTTGCAGGTCGACGGTGGGTCCAGGCTGCTTCTGACCGGTCAGGGTCCTATTGGAAAATTATGGGGCGGCATATTACCAGTAGGTAAACGTCCTGAGGCTGAGATGATGAAAGTTAAAAAAAAAAAAGAAAATTTGTCACGTCACCTTAATATTCGTAAATTATTGGAAACAGCATTAATCCTAAAAGGTAGTCCCTTAAAAAGGTTAAATAACCGTAAACCATAAAATTAAACAAATTTAGAAAAAGTATGTCCATAACTTTATCTATTCCAATTTCACAAAGGTTCTAAAGAGTTGCTCAACAGATTTTTTGTCATTAGTGGATCGAATACCGCCCGCTCAGTCATGGCGCTTGCCCGAGTCCTTTTTGTTCATGTAACAATAGTATATTGTATAATGAATTGTCTCAGCTTAGAAAGCAGTGATGGTAATGTTACTTAGTTGTCTACTTTACTTAACTTTTTTCGCTTTTATTTAAATCATTAATTACTTTGCTTGCTTGCTTGCTTGCTTGCTTGCGTCTTTTTTATTAGCAACTGAATAACTATTTTGGGTAAGATGCTGCAGCATCAGCTTACCATGTTATTGAAATACCAAAAAAATAACAATATATACCAAATTTCACATCAATTGAACATATGAAAGTTGGTGAAATCCCTTCGTCAACTAGGAAATGAGCAAACGCCTTGAACAGACCTTCATAGATTATAGAACAATCCCGATCACGTCAGCTTTCAAAAAAAAAAAACGGATCAAAATAATAAAGAAACAGATCAAAATACAGAACAAAAATCAAACATGTTATGTTATTCTAAATATCCACATAACATCTTTACATACAATAAAATGTTTATTTTATTTTTCGAATTTAATAATATTTTTTGGTTTTTAGTTGGTGTCAAAATTGCTTCACCGACATTTGGATTGCTGTGTCCGCGAGAAGCGCAATATTCAAGCCTCAAGACCCACGACAAGGTATTTTTGTCTCTTATCTAATTAATGTATAACTAAATCTTATAAAATAAAGTCGCTGTCTGTCTGTCTGTTTCTTCGCTAACTTTTTCTAAGCCATCGGATTTTGTTACGGCTTTCACCAATGGAAAGAGGAAGGTTTGTGTATACATATAATTTGCGGAAAAATATATCATCCGTTCGAAGCCAGGGGCGGTACGCTAGTCTATTATTAAGTTAATTTTAAAAATAAAATGTCGCCCTGTTTTAATACATTAGTAGAACATTAGTTGAAGTGTCTTCGAAGATTGCTAATCTCTGAATACTGCTTGCCTTCGTCTGGCGGCAATGAACACTTCCTTACAACAGTGAAATTATGCGGTTGTATTTCGGTTCGGTAGTAACGTATGTCACATTATACGTCCGAATAATAAATAAATAATTTAATACCAAAAATTTTTCTGACGAAAGGGTCAACTAAATAGCAGAGAAAATCCTATATTTCTAAGTGAATGTTTTTAGACGAAGTGTGTGTACATTTTCAAACAAACAACTAACTTCGCCTCTTTATTTTTACATTATTATACATGGGTAGTAAGTTTAGTTTTCAAGAGGACACTGAGGGCAAAATATATCTAAATTATAAGACCGGACTGTGACATCTTGGCATTTTACCAAGTGTTCGTATATTCAAACTAAGGCTTCGGTTGGCAATATTATTATACGACCACAGTCATGTACTTTTATATTAAATTATTTCTATTACCCAAACGTTTTGGTTGTTTTTATTAAATACTAGCTTTCGGCCGCCCCTTTTTTCTTATACTTTGAAACATTTATTCAATCTTTATTGCTGACATTTTTTTATCAGGCGTTGTTTTCTTATTATTTTTAGACAGATACCCAAGACAGATACCCAACGTCCTTTTCAGTAAGAACCTGTCAGTCTTGACAACATGTATGCAAAATTTCATGCTGATCGATAAAGTACTTTTGAAGATTTCTGATTTTGAACAAACGAACATAGAGCGGTGACCGAAGAAGCCCGAATCGATGGCTGGAGCCTCCTTTGTTCCCCAGGTACAATCCGATCCGATCAGCCAAGCGAAGCCCGGGTTCTCAGACCACCACGACAAGGTCCTGGCACACCTAGGAGGGGAAACACAGTGTGCCCTACCACTACCTAAAAATTTAATTTTGATCCTTAACAAAATTGGTAACAAATTTTCGTTCGTTTTAAGCATCACTCCTTATTGGAAGACAACTAAACTAGAAAACATCTTTTGTTTCAGTTACTTTGCCTATTCTGCAAAGGGTTCGATCCCTCCTGTTGGAAACCAACAACGACAACTGCGCAACCTTCAACTTCACCTACAACTACCACAACTACTACACCTACATCTACATCTACTGCTACTACTTCAACACCTTCTACATCTACACCCAGCACTACAACTCCTACAACAACAACAACAACAGCAGCATCGAGCTAATAAAATATGATGGATCGTACTTTACATGACCGATCTAAGTAAACACGAGACGAAAACGCGTTAGCGTCATTACACCGTATCTGTGGCTTATACAACATCATCATGTCTGGAACGCGATACGTTCCAAATATACCTAAAACGATCAGCTCAGCTGATCTATGACTGTACTGTGTTTTCTCTCGTTTCTTCTATGTACCTACTGTGTGTGATCTGTGACCACGTGCTTCTACTTTGTATCGATATTATAAATAACATGTTAAATGAGTGAAATAAAACTCTTAACTTATATGTATGTAATATAGTTACATTTATTAATTACTAGCTGGTGCCTGCGACTTCGTTTTCGGTGCAGGAAAAGAAACCAAATTCTAACAAAACATTGTTCATGAACGTTGTAAAGATTGAACATTACGGACTTAACAATGTTTAGTAAACAAAGTTTCTAAAAAAACCTTTAACATTTAAAATGGATATCTAAACATTTCTCGATTCCACTCCATAGTCCAGTCAAGTAAGTTAATAATAATTCAACACGCGAATTAAAAAATGTAAAATACGAGAAAAAAGTGTGTGTGTTAGCTCCGACGCACGACTAGCGTTTACTCCTTACGAACGATTATAAAATACATAATAAAAATTATAAAAACATTTATCATAACGAATTAATAATATCAGTGCCATCTCTGGTACTCAGGTGCCATCTAGTTTTCGCAAGGATGTATTATTACGTAACATATTCATTTAGTTTCAGAGATATTTATTATTATTAGCTTCACTCTACAACGAGCTGACACGCAAAACTTCAGAGATATTCTAAAATATTCAAAAATCATACCGTGTGACAATTTTTATTTTACTCCCATAAATTTTTATACCCTGGGCTTATACCTATTATGAAAATCGATTCTTAAGGAATAAACTCCAATAAAATAAAAAGTATAAAAACCATTAAAAAAAACTATATGTCTTATCTGCGTCGCACGCAATCTGATTTAACGATTCCCCTCGCCCATTACCCGTTTCCGATTTCCGAGTCCGGGAGGGGCCGCAGACGAACACAGGTTACGCAAGTGATGTTTTCCACTAACTCCGCTGTGGCAACAATCAACAAACATGGATCGAACTGTCCGAACAGTCGAACTTCGAAAATTTCGAAATCTTCAAACCGAAGCGAAGTCAAACTTCGATTACTTCGAATTTCGAAATGGAATTTATTTATCGAATTCGAATGTATTTTTTCTTTTTGCTGAACAAAACTGCAAAAAAAGTAAAAACATTCGTTCAGCGTGCGCGTGGCGGTGGCGCCCCCTATCCATTTAATTTTTCTAACGATGTTTTGTTTGTTTCGTCTTTCGTTAGAAAGAAAACAAACATCTTATTCCGCATTTTTGTACTTTGCAAGAACTTTCGTTCAAGTAAGCACGTCAAAAATTCTCAAAAACTACTGAACTGATTTGCCTTCTCCTTGCGTCGACTTGTCATAAGTAGAATCGAGACGCGTCCAAGTGATAGCGCGATTTACCTCGCCACGCAACGCCATCTGTCATCCAATAAATGTACTAATAAAAAGTATAATTACTAATAATTGCAATTAATTACCGAGGTATAAACCTCGGTTATGTTTTAACATTACTTCGTACCTTTCGTAAATATAATTTCTATTTGTAAGTTTTTGTAAATTTTAATAGTTTTTATAAATTTAATACATTATATATCCATAAATTCAACCGACAAGCTGTATGCAAATCTAAAAGACAAATTTAATATTATCTTAATTATCATTTAATAATAAATATATTTTTATAAATATATAGTTTGCATCGTTTGTACTATATAGTTTTTTATTATTTAAAAATTCGTTGAGGGACTAATATAATGTTTTTCCATTAGAAGATTGCGTAAGCGTTCATTGAATACTTCCAGATTTCTAATATTTCTTATATTTTTTGGTATTTTATTTTATTGTATAAGTGTGGTGCCAAGGTAAATAAAGGACTTGAATTACCTTGGGGAATAAACACACTTGAATTCCCATGATATTGCTTGTTTATTTAGCTTTTCAATATAAAAAAAAACACATACATTCCTAAAACGTTTTCGATTAAAAAACTTTGGTTATTATTAGATACTTAAAAGCTTCTCGTATTCATCATCCGTAGGTAAAACAAATTTTAAATAAAATCCTCCCCTAAATATTCCCAAAGAAAGATCATTTTGCGAAGGTGTTGCTTAATTTAAAATTAATATAGACTCTACATTAATTGACATTGACACATTTCCAATGTTTTAATAAATAAATTGTTTTAATAAATATTTTATCAATGACAGAAAACGAAGTCAAGGTCCATTACCATAATTTAACTTTAATCTGATCCTTTGGTAAGCGTTCTCTTTGAAGTTGGTTTGGTATTTTCCACCTTTGAAATTTATCGCAAGGAGATTGAAATTTACGTTGTGAGAAATATTAACTGAGTGTATATCAAATCAAAAAGTAATAAACAATTGTTTATTTTTGATGCGTTGCGGTTTAAATCTTTATAAGGTAGAGGATTAGCAGAGGCTAGCGGGATAGTTTTACTTACTATGGTTGCGGTGGTAACTACCACTAGACGACTTGACCAGTTAAATGACCGTGGAATACAATGTGCCCTGCCATTTATAAAAATATGTTTGTAATGCATGTGTTGTTCATCTGTTGAACCATATCTTTTCAAAGTTAGTGTGAATACGCATCTTCTGGGTGAGGTCACTCGATCATCGGCTTCGTCTTTGCTACAAAGCTAGATGATGGCCAAGAGCAAAAATTTAAAAAAAAGATTGAAAATGCTAAGTCTATTGCCGCATAATCTAAATTTTATTCGATATCTTGAAATTGTTGATAAAAATATATTTTACTTTCGAACATACGACTCGAATGACAGAATCAACAAATTGTTTTTAATGTTATTTGTCATTTGATTATGCTAATTACTAGAGATCGGATTATATGCAACATAATAAGCTCGAAATATGCATCAAAAATGCTTAAAATATGCAACACCAAATAATAAAAGAACCATACTTACTAATATTTCAATATCAGTATACAATCAATATTTTTATTACTTTTTTATCTAAACGGCTCCATAATATTTTTTTAATATTCGAACAGTGGCTATATTATGTGGAAAAGTATTCCTACCAGTGGGGACACTCAGTAGTGACAGGTGGAACTGGTGAGGTTATATCTTCGGTCGCTCAAAATATTATTTTTAATGAATAAACTCAAAAACTACTGGACCGATTTAAAAAATTATTCAATTATTAAGAAGGCTACATTATCAGAGAGTAACATAGGCATTATTTTATAAAGTTACGCGGACGAAGTAACGTGTAACAGCTAGTCCGGTATAAAATATTCCTAGTTATTAATAGAATCATTGTGCAACATTTCATAGCATGTTTTTCTCAGTTTCTTCTTTTTTTATTACTTCAAAATAAATAAGTCGTGTTGAATTTTATGCACAGAACAAAGGGATTTAAAAGACCAGGAGGTTTGATTAAACAACGACTTCATACAAATGAAAAAAGTTCGAAGAACAAGATAATGAATTTTAGGCCCTCACCGCCTCAAAATGTTCCTTTTTATAACTTCAATATTTATAATATGAATACTTCATTACTTACTTACTTAACTAGTGATCCATCCTGGCTTCACATGTGTGCGTTTATGTATTGTATTTTATTATGAAAGATGAAATTTAACTATGAAATTAGGGATAAGGAAATAGGCTCTAGCGTGCCTTACTCACTCACCGAAATACAACAGCACAGTCATGATATTATTTTATGGTGGGCTTAACTTTCTTCTGTTATATTACGTTACGGCTTTTGCTGATTAGAATCGCAATATATTAGAATTACAAGAATAGAGCTTTTCTATAATTCATGTGAAATCTTGCCGATCCGCAGTGGATATTAAAATAGATGAATTTATCACCTCACAAAATATAGTTTTCCCAAAATATTCTTTTTCGATATATTATTGTGATAATATGTTATTTTAGGAAAGAAATGAAAATAAAGGCAATATATTTCGGCACTGTTTACTTCAATTAATGTATAATAATATTTGAATAGGACGGCTATGATGGCTCTGACGTGTGTACTTTAGTTTCAGTGTGATTTGCGGCTCGATTTCTTATGGAATTTAGTTGAGTAGCCCTGAAAATAAAATATATAATAGGTACAAATACTTTTTCATGCTTTAAAATCATAATTCTTTTATTAAAATATCATTAGTTCCCAATAAACTTCGAGGCGAGTCTTTCACCGTATATTGAAATAATGTTATAATCCTGTGAAAGAGACGAGTTTTACGAGTTCTTAAGACTGTAACTAAAGTTCAACTTAATAAAAACTGAATAGAAATTAAGCATGATGTTATTATAGGTTTTCTCATCATTGCAAACAAAATTGTGCTACGTTTTTGTTGTTCAAAGATATTGCCAAACAGTTGACGAAGCGATAAAATTTTATTAAAACAGCAATCTTTTAAAAAATAATTAAACGGAGGAAAACCTTTTATATTTTGCTACATCATAAAGGAAAACTATAAGTTCATATATCTTCTGCTTTGAATCCTCAGATGGTCTTGCATCAATGTGTCTGTTCTTTATAAATAATTGTACATATTAAATATTTCTATATTTATTTCATTTACTTTTTAAACTACTATTTATGTCTTATTCTTTGGGTTTTCAAATATCTAATATTTATTAATGACGGATATACTTTTAAAGATTCATAAACAAGAACCCTTTTTGGAATCACTATTCAGCAAAGCAGAATATCCAACATTAAAACAATGTGAAGGGTTAAAATGCCCCGCGGGCTGATATCTCGCTGGACATACCTCAAGAGACCTACTCAATTAAGTACCAATTATATACTAACTGTTTCATCGTGGTTTGGAACTTCATCATCAGACTCTGGTGTTTCTGTAAAGGCATCAGGAACTCCATAATTAGAAACGGTCCCAGGGTTTGGCCATTCAGTAGTGGAAACATCTGTTATGTCTTCAGGGAACTCTCCTTGTCTTGCGTTTTTATCGTGATGCTTCCTATTGTGGTTTGCTAAAAAAATTATCTATGGTTATAAAATAAGTAACTCTAGGGAAATTGAAGTGCGGTTTCGACCTAAAATGGGAGAAAGGATAAAAGACTAAGTAGGATGGGCAATGGACTCTATCATAACTTACTAACACATCAAAATACAATAGCTGCTTTAAATAATAATGCGCTCAGAGTGCTGTTGGGGCTGCCAAGGTTCTGTAATGCGTCGGGGATGTTCGCTGGATTCAGAGTAAACTGCTTGTGTTCAACTATGAGGAAACGGTGTACATCTCTGATGCGCAGGGTTCGGGTCAGCACCAATAGCATCCTCAGTGCATTTGCCGAAAGTCTTAACTGAAACGTTGTTTGAGTTTTCTGACCAGCTGTGTAGTGCGCTAAAGAACAATGATCAAAGTAGATAATTCAAAAAGAGATAGTTGCAGTATTCTAGACTTAAGTACTTCTATATCCTTCTAATGCTTCTGATTTTAAAGCTAATTCTGATTCGCTTATTAAGCAGTCATTTTAAAAAAATGACTATTTTATTTTCAGATAAATTTTCATATATTTCATGTTAACATCAATTATCTTCATGCAAACAAAATTACAATTTGATGCGAAAACGTCTACAAGTGCTTCTGAATATTCAAAAGGGAACGCACCGTCTCCTTTGTTTAAGGGGATGTGTCGTTATCTTAACATGTTACATTAAAATTCTTTGGACTTAAATACATGCGTTAGTCTTAAATATGGGTTGGACTTGTGTGGATGGATGTTTGTTACTCTTTCACGCCAAAACGGCTGAACGGATTTGGATGAAATTTAGCAGAAAGATAGTTTATTGTCTCTATTAATATATGGGATACTTTTATTCAGGAAAATATTAGGTTCCTGATGATAAGGATAATCCCTTAATGGGAATGGATATTGAAATGGGCTCTTTAATCTCTTTAATGTAAATTATATTTGTTATAGCTTAAACATACACAATACACATTACACCTATGTATACCAAAAAACCAAAAAAAATAAGCTCACAAATTGATTTCGTTTTATAATAATATTTTTACAATGTCCTTCAAATAATTTATCTTCAGATTTTATCTCCGGAGATAAAATCTCCTAATAACAGGATTATACTTTAATTAAGATTTTATCCCTGTTGTATTATATTTCCAAAAAATACGGGCACCAGTTTAAAAACATAATTTATTTGTAAGCCAAAAGGAAGAAGTTAAAAAAATGGGGTGTGGCTGTGTCGTGAATACATGTACGTTACGAGTAATATATTTTCTTTGAACGTATTATATGTTATATATACAACGAATTCGAATATACCATATATACCAAACGATTCTTTGATATTTTAGCTATCGAGTGGTGTAATAAAGTTTTGAATGTAAAGTCTTGAAAAAGTTGAAGGAGGCCTATACCCCAAGAGGGATCCACATCTCTTTTAAATAATATACTAGTTGTTGTACGCGACTTCGCCCGCATAACTTTGTAAAATATGTAATTCGCTGATATTGTAGCTTTCTATAGGTGAAAGAATTTTTAAAATCAACCCAGTAGTTTTTGAGTCATTACAAACATAAAAAAATCAAATCTTCCCTCTTTATAGGTGATATTAGTTAGCATAGGAAATAGCTAATTCAACTAAAATCTTATTTATTATAACATTTAAAAACAACTATATTTTACCAACTTAAAAATGTTTTATGGTTTTTTTTATTATTATTATTATTTGGGAAAACAAACAATTACACCAGTAGTAAATATGAAAAAGAGATACATACATAAATAAAGGTAACAGTGCAATCAACGGCATTTTCCACGAGTTGGTAAACTAATTTTATAAAGATAAAACAAAAATACACAAAAATACAAAAACAAAGAAGAACAAAACAACACCATAAAACTAAAACAACTTAACAATATTATTTTTATATTTGTGTGAGCTAGTTGAAAATAGATCAACACGTGTTAATAAACAGTTGTATTTGTGCATAATACGATATAAAGGTGCACGTTCACCAGCGTTAGTTTTGCATTGCTTCGGCATAAATAGTTTATTCGTATAGGCATCTCGTATACGCTGCGAACTGCTTGGCAATCGATATACAATATTATTCACTAAGTAGTTACAGTCATAGCGGTTATGACAGACATTATACAAGAACATTGCATCCATGAGAAATCGTCGCTGTTCTAAACTTGGCATGAAGTATTTCTTTAATGCATCAACATATGGCAACCTTGAGTGGAAGCACTTATAATTGTTTTAAGAAATTTACACTGCACTAATTCATTCTGTTGGCAATACTAATCATAGAAGGGATTCCAAACTATCGAGGCGTATTCAAGTTGTGATCGAACCAGAGTCTTATACAGATATAAGTAAGTTTCGGGACATTTAAAACTTAAACAAGTTCTTATGACAAGACTATAGAACTGAAAAGCTTAATATGCTGTATCAAAATTAGTTTAGAGTCAAGAAAAACCCCCGGGCCTCTTATAACCGGTACCTTTTCCAATATAGTATGACACAGATTATAATGATTTATTTTCCTAGTAAAAGTTATTGCTTTACATTTACTTGAGATATGGAATGAAATATCTTCATTATTATTATTACCATGCAGAACTCCTTTAACTAGTTATAAACTAACTTCAGTAGAACATAACAATGTATCTAATTGTTATAATTATATTTTAACCGCAATGTAAACATGAGAGTGTCTTTCGAACGTGACTGTACATCTATATCAACACGAACTTTGGTGTGACACTGTTAACTCTCTTTGTAACTTTAATTAGAAGCGCGGTTGCGGCTCCTTCGCATGTTACTTGGAAATTAGCAACGCGTTCTAACAAACCGTTTAATGTTCACAAGTAATACTAAAAGGTGTTTTACAAAATATTTAAAAGTCGCACTTTGTCACAAAAACAGAGAAATACTTTTATACAAATTGCTTGCGTTAAAACGATATTCAATGATCACGGCTGTACTTACCCTTTTTTATCCGTACTAATATTATAAATGTGAAAGTAATTCTGCCTTTCTGCTTGTCTATTCAAGCCTTTCCAAGCCTTAACTACTCAAGCGATCTAATTATATACTTATACTATATTATTTTACTTATAGGTACTTATAATTATACTTATACTTTTTATTAATTTAGCATATGGTAGCAATATATTTATTTTATATTTTCATCTTAGCAAATAGATAAGCCCGTTGGATGTGTGGTTAGTGTGCTACAACGCTCTGTTCCAGGGTTCCTGGGTTCGATCCGGGCAGGGTCAAATTTGTAAATGAACTTTTCAAAGTTCGCTCTGGTCTGGATCTGGAAACTAGTGGTTGGGTACACTGGCGGCAGTAACCACTTACAGAAGGCCACCGTGAAATAACAGCACGTGTGCTTTTGTGTTTCGGTGATCTGAGTAAAGGATGCCTGAGTTTATTTCCCTATCTCTTTCAAATCCCTTATCCTAAATCCTAACTGCCGAATAGGCAGTGCGCTTGCAGCACCTGTGGCGTGGCGTTAACATAAAAATGTCCCAAAAATATATGTGCACGTACAAACGCGGCTACAAGTGTATTTTTTTACCATTATAACAAAAATTTGCGCATCTTGCATCCCTTACAATGTTAAAATACTATTACACCTCTAGTGGCAATTCAGTATATCGTTTTACGCTTATAGCAGAGTTTTAGGTTGAGAAGTTGTTAAGTCAGCGATGCACTCAGAAATTGCAACGTGTTGCGTCTAGATGGCATTGCAATTTCAGACCTGACATTGTAATACGCCTCTATTATATCGGAAAATTATCAGAAAATTATTTTTGTTCAAATATTAAAAACTGGAATAATAAGCATACTTTAGATTGCGTCGATTAGAGAAAATAAATACCTATATATATTATATGTATGTACATAGTACAATCATCATGTTATACATTCATGTTATAATTATTGTTTTAAATAGAATTTTAAATTTTCCCCATTTTATTTTATTTTATCCTGACTTACTTACTGATTCAGTAAGTATTCCTTATCTACCACTAAATTCTTCCTACACGATATCACATTTTCTGTATTTATGTTAATAAATAAACGAATCAGAAAGTAATTATTATCATGACGTTTTTTTAAAGAGATATCGTAAAATGACTTACCAGAATATGCAACACTAAGCAGAGCTACAGAAAAAACAACCAATATAATTCTCATTGTGTAGAGGCTATGTAATGAATACTGTTGCAGCAAAATACATCGCTATTCTTTTATACATTTTCTACCGGATGTTCCGACGAAATTAGAGTGATAAGAAAACTCTTTTAAAATTTTTCATAATAATACCGACCCAGTAAATACATGATAAATGGCTTCCAGTAAATTAGACTGCTGTTATAACTGTCATATTTATTTCCCATAGTGCAACGATACAGTGAACAATTATAAGTTATAGTTAACAATTATAGTTAAGACCAACAGTGAAGAAACTGTAGCTTTACATCATCTCTCAATATGAAAACTTAAGGTACCTAATTCGTTATCCATAAAAAGCATGAATGACAAAGAAGTTAACGGAAGAAAAGGTTAAAAAGAAGAGTGTCATAGAAGTCAGATTAGTTATCAATTCAGTAAGTAAGTCTGAATTATAGTAGTCAGTATAGCGAATAAATAAGTAAGTCAGACTTACTTGATTGTGACCGTGATTTTTAAACAAAGAGTCAAGGGTTTTAATAATGGTCAATATGTTTTTTATTTACTACTAAATAGATATTATACACAAGATTGATATATTAATGGTTAGTAGAGCAGTACGAGTATAGTTCAAGTATTAAATAATTTAAGTTTTTGAAAACGATGGTTTAGTACTAAGGTAGTACACAGGTTTAGTACACAGTATTTTATTTGTAAATTGTTTAAAATAATATTTGCCAGTATTATTGCTACAACAATAAACAATGCCTTCGGGATACGAGATCCAGTTAAAACAGCGAGATAGCTACAATGACAGCAAAGCAAGATGAAATCCGACTTATGTTAGGGAAGTAATGAAATATCATGAGACTAAATCCCGGATTCGTAACTATTAAAATATTCCAACGCGGGACAAAATATTCTTTTGTTTCAATTGTCACTTTCAACATAAAACTTCAATAAAAGTATGTGCCACCATATTATAAAGAGTATTCTTTATTGGCGTCTCTGCCTGGTTTACGACTACTAACATCAGGGTTTATGGCAAAGTAATCCCGAACCTTATTCGTCATGTAATTTACGGAGGACCCTGGTTTTATTGTCCGTTGTCATGGAAACCGCATTGTAGATCACAAGTTAACATACATTTGCAAGCAGTATTACATTACGAATACTATATTCCAGACCGATCTCACTAGACATTGGTTTCGTATTTTTTAAAAGGTGTGTTTAAAAGGTGCCTGACATGGGCCAAAAAATGTGAGCTCTCTCTTGTATCCTTATCCTTACATAGTATAAATTGAAGTCGTTGTCCGCGTCTCTATTTCTGTATATCTGTTAACTCCTACTTAAACATAAAACAGATTTTGACGTAGTTTTCACGATCAGTTAGGTATATTTTCATGGAAGGTTTACACATCTATACTATTCTAATATTATAAACCTGAAGAGTTTGTTTGTTTGGTTAAACGCGTTAATCTCAGAAACTATTGGTTCGAATTGAAAAAATATTTTTGTGTTGGGTAGTCCATTTATTGAGAAAGGCTTTAGGCTATATAACATTTTGAACGCGGACGAAGTCGCGGGCACCAGCTAGTATATGTATATAACCAAACCAAATTCAGTTTTTATGTGTGTAGAAAAAAAAAACGATATTTTGCAACCAAGTCGCCGAAACTGTACGTCTAATAATATTAAAAATGCGATAGTTTGTATGTTTAGAAGTGTGTCCCTCAATAACGCAAAAACCGTGGCGGCGCCACCGTCTTCACGACGATAAAGATGTCAAGCGTTATTATTACTCATATCCATCTCATATCATATACTGTGTTTTTTCAACGCGTACGAAGTCGCGGGCACAGCCAGAGCTAGTTGTGCAATAAAAGTCTCCGCGAATTAAATTAAAATCTACTTAAATTATTATTCTGCTTAAAGTGGAATTATTAAGTGCTCGAAATATATCTACTAACCGAAAAAGTGATACATTTAAGAAACGTCTCGAAGGTTGCTCGTTCCACGAAATAAACTTTGAAAGTACTCTGTACCTAATAACGTAAACTTTTAAATTATTTTCCATCAAAGTTACCAAGAAAGTGACCTGATATTCCCATTAATATGCTTGGGGAGTAGATACGAATAAGTAAAGTAGGTATATTCAGAGAATTTTATACATCCATCACCGACACAGCTGTTACAGAGAATAAATTAATGTTAATGACATAATACCTTGGTTGTATATGTTCACTATATACACGTATATTTATGGACTTTATTTATATTGATGTACTTATATAGACCTTATTAATTCCAAATAACTTTAAATTGTGTATATTGTTTGATTTATGTTTGTACTAACGACCCGCCCTCGGCTTCGCACGGATGAAATTTTTTCTACAAACTATATATACAAACATTGGTAAAAATCGGATCGAAATGCGTTGGGTGGTTTAGAGGAAATTAGCGGAGTAACAAGATTCGACTATATTTTATAATATTATGTTAATTATAGATATACATGTATAGACTAAATAGGCTTATCTCAATATTAAATGTTCAATAATGATTTTCTAATCAAAAATTAAAACTTGGTTTGCATAGTAAGAAAAAATCAACACACTAATTTAAAAATTAAAAATCTTATTAACCGTATCTTGTTATTTTTTTTTCAACCAAAATTATGACTAAACCTTGATGATCCCTCATTTAGCAATTTTCAATTTCGCTCATCTTTATAATAAAACAAGACAAGAAATTCAGACAAAGTAAAAGTAAAAGAAAGTAAAAGAGCAAGCAACAAATAAATTAAGGCCTAGAGACTAAATTTATTTATTACAAGTATCTGTGACAAGAGGGTTTATTCCTTAGCAACAAAGTCCAACTAAGCCGCAGTCACCCTTTCCCAATAGCATGACCAACACTCGAGATGACAAGTCATATTTGATAAAGGTTTCGTAAACGTAAGGATCATCGTTCACGATCGACTTTTTGTCGTTCAATACAATAGCCTAACCGATGAAATGTTATAATTGATATTAAATGTAATAAACCGATCAAATATTTTAATTGATATTAATATTAAATAGAATAAGTATAATAATTGGGAAGGGCGCCACAGCGGCACGCTAAAAATCGGCTTCGTTTAAAATTAAAAAATAAAAATCTTAATAGTGACTTTCGGCTTGTGTATGTGTACAAAAACAAAGTGCTTAGTGAATTGGTAATCGATACTAATATTATAAATGCAAAAGTAACTCTGTCTGTCTGTCTGCTACCTTTTCACGCCTTAACTACTCAACCGATCATCATTAAATTTTGCATACACGTTGTCAGGGATACAAGAAAGGCCATAGGGGTTCCTGAGTGATAATCTAAAAATATAAAGAATTGGGCGCCACTATCGCATGGCGGCGCCACTGTCGCGTAGCGGCGCCACCGTCGTCACAGCGATAACGAACATATATGTTCTTTTTAACGCGAACGAAGTCGTGGGCACCAGCTAGTGTTAAAATAAATTGGAAAAACAACAATTAAACTCGTAAAAACGCTGCATCATATACGTAGCGCCATCTGTGACAACTGAAGCGCTTTACATCTTCATACATCAATATTCGACTAACTAATACAAAAGCGCACCGTTAGATGGCAGAATCTGTACCAAAACAACCAATTGACAAAACAAATAATGGAAGAAATTATGAATGCGCTAATAACAATAAAAAAAGCTAGACGAACAAAGACGTGAAATCAAAGAAATGGGTAAAGATGTTACGCAACAAATCACACAGAATATAAGCAGAATTTCAAAGAGAAATTTTTGGAATGGGAAGAGACACCAGAAAATCAAGAAAAAAGAATTTACTTCTTGAAGAAACAAGCAAGAATAAGAAACTTGAGTTATCAAGTTTGGATTTGTCATTACCATTTCATCGGTACCAACATATAAAAAAAAAAACAGAACTACCTCATTTGATGTAAGGTAAAATGTACTAATTCCATGGGCTAGTACGGATGTTTTTTTTAATTCAAATGATATTTTTTGGCAGATTTACTTTACAAATCTTCATATAATCTCATACTCTGATACTCCAAATTTTCATCTAAATGGAAATCTTACTGATGAGTTATAAAAGTAGTTGCCATTCTGTAAACAACTCGTGTTTATCAGGAAATAGGAACAGACAATATAATTGTTAATCACTGAAGACATTGATAGAATTCTAATGAGTTTAGATATATATATACTTATATCAACATTTTTAATGTATACTGCATTCATACACAAGCAGAATGATAAGACATAGAGGGATAAAGTATACGTGATAGACCGATTGATAAATAAATATTCATAAAAATTATCCAGGGCACCATGACAATAAAGTGTAAATTTATTTCGTTGTAAGTCGTTAGAATTTTATTTCCCCTATTAGAAGTGAATATAAAACAATGGAGAATCATTAATGGATGTTTCAGTAATTACTTCGGAAATGTCTCTAACATAATAAAGCTTAGCAAAATGTGTTAAAATTATACATTACATTCCACAAAGGCGATATTTTTCTCTCACTTAACTTTTTTGCCTTGACTTTTTCATGGAAGCAGTGTTAAATTTTTAAATTTTTAAATATTTTTAATAATATGTGTTATAATTTTTAAATATTAAATTTTTAAATATCGGAAAATCTGAAATTCTATTTAAAAACTAGCTTAGACTTAGGACTGTCCAAATGACTGCAAAACGCAGTGTGCCCTGCCACTACTTTCCAAATCCAGACGAGAGCCAGCTTCGAAAAGTTCATTTTCAAAGTTGACCCCGTCGGGAATCGAACCCAGGGCCCCTGCGACGTTAGGCAAGTACCCTTACCACTCATCCAACGGATTTGTTTGTGTATATAATTGTTATCTGTGCGAAGCGGGGGGCGGGTCGCTAGTTAATAATCATAACCCAGAATAGGTGTGAGAATTTTATTGTAATAAAAAAGTATGCTCTTTTATTGGTATTTTTTTAAATAAGAATTTTCAGTGTCGCATCGATTGTCGCAATTGAGTCTCATGCCTTATACAAGATAGAATGTTCTCGATAAATTTTCGTCGAAATACTTAAGTATGTCATGTCTCGGTTGTTTACTTACCGTTAGTTTCGTTCCTTGACGTCTTTACAGTGAGCAAATACTTGGAAGAACACTTTACATGACAGCAAGGGTCGCCAAAGTTAACAGCGTCATATAATGTTGCCTGTTTCCTACCGAGGAAACGAATATTAAAATTTCCTAACCAATATCTCTAAGGGTTCAGTTACATTGTTTTTAAATAAAACTTTTTATTCACACAATAAGTTTGTATCTCATTTATGTGACAATCTCTCACAGCAGAGGATATACTTTATCACATTTTCAATGTATTATATTAATATATCCTTATTATAATGCCTTATATCCTTCATTTATGACAAAATCTCAAGTTAGGTAAGAAGCTATTGCCATTTCATAGCAGCCATATTGCTTATTAATTATAATGGTTGCAATTATAATGATAATCCTACTAATCCTACTACTACTAATTTATACTAATATTATAAAGAGGAAAGATTTGTTTGTTTGTTTGTTTGCATTGAATAGGCTCCGAAACTACTGGACCGATTTGAAAAACTCTTTCACGGTTGGGAAGCTATATTATCAGCAAGTAAAATAGGCTATACTTTATAAAGTTACGCGGGTGAAGCCGCGTGCAACAGCTAGTATATTATAAATGCGAAAGTTTGTAAGGATGGATAGAAGTATGAATCGTGGTATGGACGGATGTTTGTTACTCTTTCACGCAAAATTGATGAATTTGGCACAGAGATAGTTTATTACATGGATTAACATAATATAGGGTACTTTTTATCCTGGAAAAATGTTAGGTTTCCGAGAGAACGGTGCCTCGCCACAGTCGTCACAGTGATAAAGATGTTGGGCGATAAAATTTATAGTCAGATATTCTGTCATGTATTATATTTTTCTTTTTTCAATGCGGACGATTATTCGCGGGATTTACTCACCTACCTAATAAAATATGTTTGATCATTTTGGTCGCAGTGAGAGTTGCGTTGATTAGATCACATTGAAATATGAAATCAGTGTTAAAAAAAAACGATTGAAGCCTTTGATGAAGGTTACACAAGTATAATTATTCATCAAAGCCAAATCCAAGAATAATATGGGAGTATAAAATTTCAGTAAAGTGACGACAGTAGAAAATAGGTAACTAGAGAAGAGTTAGAATTTCTTTCTATTAATAAAGCTCATAAAATAAAGCTCATAAAAGCTCATAAAATTCTAACAAAGCACAGAAGTACACTAAAAACTGTTAACTGTATGACTTAAAACACTAAAAACTGTTAAGAACCTTTGAATGGTTAATTAATAAGTTTTAAATAAACTCGCTCAGTCTTGATTTTAAATTGTAATTTCAAAATATTCTTGCGGTCACTATACTTAAAGGATATTAAAGGAAATATGGCTTTGAACGGTTATTGATTCACAATAGGTCCGTAATCCTCGCGGGCAATGTTTGACGTCTTGTAATGAAGAGTGGAGCAAAGGAAAACCCAAATCAATGGGCCAAGAAAATTTTCCGACTGACAGTTACAAGCTTTAGTCCTTTGAGGATAACAAAGCCACTCTTCTATAAGTTTGTGTTAAAATACAACGCTTATTTAAAACATGTAGGACGTAGGTTAATAAAATGGAATATAAATGATATTTATTTACTATAATATTATAAAGCTGAAGAGTTTGTTTGGTTGAACGCGTTAATCTCAGGAACTACTGGTTCGAATTCAAAAAATTCTTTTTGTGTTGGATAGTCTATTTATCGAGAAAGGCTTTAGGCTCACGCTGCGACAAATAGGAGCGGAGCGTCAATGGAAAATGTTGCAAAAACGGGAAAAATGATTCCTTTTTGAGCGCTTCCGTTGCGTGCGCTGCGTAATCGGTTTAAGTTACGCAAAATCAAAGATCGCGACGGCATATTATTATGTCTTTTAAGATTGACTCACTATAACCTTTTCTAATAACATGATATTAATCCTTATCCTAATAAATACGTTATTCATCACAAGTATTTAATTGTGAACAAAATTGCCCTTGACATCACTTGATTTCAATCAACATCTTAGGAGATATAATTATTTTTAAAACAACTCCGCAACAAAATAGGTATGATAACGCTCGGGTCGGTTCAATTCACGCACGCGTATCACTGGCCCTTTACACCATACAATTTAAATATCTTGGGAGTTATCGTAAATTAAAAACTGCGCGAGAAAATAAACACAAATCGCGTTTTAATTATATTTAAAAAACATTTATTTGATTATTTATTTTAGAAATAAGTTAAACTCTACCTACAGTCAGAACGGAGAACTCTAGTAGTTCAAAAAATGTTTAGCAGATGTCACCGCACCATGAGTTTAAAACGCGCTATAGCTATGCGCACCGTGAAATATAGGCTAATTGGTTTCTTGTGTCTTTCAGCTGGGCCCATAACCTATCATAACCCTAATGCTGGTTATAAATTTTTGTAAGCCTTGCCTTTTTCGCGGGGCAAATTTATTTATCTAATCTATCTAGCTAGATGACACTAGATGTATCACTCTATCTATCTGTTCTACATATATATCTATTATCGTATCGTATGCTTTTCTTATCGATAATTTGTAATTTTTAATTGTAAGTCGACGTGTAAACTCTGTCGGTAGTGAATGTGTAATGTAAGGTCAAACAAAACAAATCGGTTGAGAACCTATATTTTTGTACCTATTATTTTGAATATTTTTGACGTACATTTTCTTGTAAAGTACAAAAATGCTGATGTCATTTCATTATTATGATTTATTTAAAATTAATTTATTTAATTAAACATAATAACAGTTCTAATAGACGATTTCCAGATTTCCTTGATTTCCATTCCATCAGGCTACCTCTACAAGTTTATCACAACAAGGGTTTTATATGCATTATGCATGTCCGCACGCAGATATTTTATAAATTATTTCCATCTTTAAATCTCAAAAGAAAAATGCAGTCATTAGTTTATTACGATTAAACTTAAAAAATAATTCGATAAACTTGTTCAGTTCTATAAATATTTTAAATTCGGTAGTGTTAATTATATTTACGACAGATATAATATGTATGTATTTAATAAACATAACCAATACCACAATAGTCAGAGGTAATAACTACTTGTTAGTAAATCTAATCTAACGACAGATGGCGCCGCGCGGCCAGGTTAAATCGCGCTATCACTTGGACACACTTATATTCTACTGATGACAAGTCGACGCGAGGTTAAAGCAAATCGGTTGAGTAGTTTTTGAATATTTTTGACGTACATTCTTGAACGAGAGTTCTTGTAAAGTACTAAAATGGGGATTTCAATTCAATTCAAAATCCGTATTCCGGATCCGTATAGAATATTATAAATGCGAAAGTATGTAAATGTATGGATGTTTGTAACTCTTTCATGCATTTATTTAGCTTATTATTATTATTATTATTATCTTTTATTTTATTAGGTAGTTGAAAATTTATAAATTTTCTTACCTTACTGTATCTACAGGGAAATCCATTTCACAAATTCGAAAAAAACTCACTTTCAAATATCACGGACACAGACAGGCGCCATAATCCATATTATTACACTCATAAATAAACACTGGCACTCGATATATTTAGTAACCATTACGCGGGCAAGGGCAAGTATTATACCCCTTGGCAAGTTATTTAAAAAATTGGCGCATTTAATCAAGATTTTAAAATGGTACAACACATATGCTACATATCTTTCTGTTTTTTTTTTTAATAATTTAAACTACCTCACTTCGAGTTCAAGTTTTACACGTTGATTAAAAATTGTACACGCCATTGAAGTAGCCACTTAAGACGGAAATGATTGCTATTGTGAACCAAAAAAAAAAAAAAACATTTTTCCGATATAATGTTGGATTATTTTCAGATACCGTATCTCTTCAATAACAAAAGTACAACATTAATTACTAAAATTTTTATACAAAATGTAATTCCCTGGCGCAACAATCTCTGCTACAGAATACCCAAAGAGTTGAAGCGTGAATGCCAAATTCCTCATATTTCGTCGGGCGTGATTAATTAGAGAAAACTACCGGCTACCATTTGAGCATATTCGTGTAGTTACATTACAACAATCACTGCTTAACAAATCTGGAATGCTTTCAATAATTTCGTGCAGATTTATTGTAAGTGTTGTATGAAGTTATTTTAAACTCGTTATGGAACCATACTTTATAATTTTATACTAACAAGTTATACACCATTGTACACATAAAATAAAAAATGGAAAATATTTAAATTCAAATATATTTTTCTTTAAAATGCTTATTTTTGTAAGAATCTGGAGGGAATTTGCTTGCAACAGTAGAACATCAACAAAACTTCGCGTCGCCGTCCGCAAAGAACATGGAAACAAATTAATGGTCGCCACGTTTTATGAAAAACTGATCATATGGCTACTTTGGTGCTAGAGGATCAAAAAACAATTAATTCTGAGTGGGGTGTGACAGTTTGTGCCCCAACAGTATTATCAGCTTGGTGTAACGAGCGACTTAAATCACAACGGCAACTTCTTTGGCACCACAACAGCGCCGCGCCGCTCACGTCCGCCGTACCACTTGACTTTATTAATTCAAAAAATGTGTATCCTTCCTCACCCAACATATTCTTCTGACTTAGCACCTTGGGATTTTTACTTGTTTCCCAAAATCAAAGAAAAATTGAAAAGCAAGAGATACGAGAGCAAGGAAGATGCACTGGATGCCTATAATTTCGAAATTTCTAAGGCATCTGAAAAGAGTGGGCAGAGGTATTTTTAAAGGGGTTTAAACGCATGGAAAAGTGAATATGCTCAAGGTGAATACTTTGAAAAAAAGATTTGAGTTTGAGTTCTTTTTTAGTATTTTTAGTATCAAGTTTTTTTGGCATGTCCCTCGTATATGCCCAGCACACTGCGTTTCGCAGTCATTTTTGCAGCCCGTCTGGCGAAGTAAACACCTTCTTACAGAAGACCACCGTGAAATAACAGCATTTGAGCTGTTGTGTTTCGGTGAGTGAGTAAGAGATGCAAAAAATATTTGAGGTGATAAACCGAATGTTGCTGCAGTAACCAACCTCTTGCAGACCACCGTGAAATAGCTACATGTGTGCAATGCAGTCGTATTTGATTAAGTAAGGGGTGCCAAGGCCAGCGCATTAGCAATACATAATAATATGCATTATTTGTGACAATAGGCGACTCTGTGTTGTAGCCACCTACCATCAAGTCGACCGTCAGTGTCCCTGCAAACGCTCACTAACGAAATCTTAACTAGATATATCAAATGTAGTCTTTAATAAGGCAATTAGAAATTTATTTTCAAACTTGTCTGGGTTATGTCTCTCATGTAAACCAGTTGCAATTATATTAAGTGTCAAATACATATTTAACCTAACTAGTATCTCAGGTTTCACTTCCTTGAGTTGAAAAGCTACAAATTATATTTTCAAATATAATTTAACTAGCGACTCATAGTTCGTAGAATACTCCTCGGTAAAAGTATCAAAATTAGTTGAGGGTTTAGGAGTTAACGGAGAAACAGACGTTGCAGATAGCGACTTCATTTTATTATACCTACGTATAATAAAATACATATAGTATATGGTTCAAAATCTCTGTTGATTAATTTCTTTAAAATTTTAGTCGACTATGTAAGATGCAACTAAATACTGTTGGAGTCTCATACAGTAGATATAAACCATCCGTATCTACTATATAATAGCTTTTCAAGTAATAAAACTTAGAACGGGATAAAATCTCACCAACGTATTCACTAAGCTTTGAATAATCGGTAAGGACTATAAACAACTAAATAATTTTAGTTGGTTAGAGTGAACAATATGCTACAAATCTTGCTCAGTAACTAAGCTATTTCCAGAGAATGTTTCATAAACTTTGATAGCAACTATTTTGTTTGCGGTGCAGAGATTTGCACAACTTCCAGTTGGGGTTAGAGTATTATGAAATAATAATACCAAATGTTATGTAAGAATGGTTTGAAAAAAATTTAGATAATTCCAAAATGTTTTTGAATGATGCCAAAACGTCATCGTATTTCGCTTTCTTCAACCTTAAATATGATCTTCACCATCTTACAGGAAGTCCACTTTAGGACCGGTAAGAAGCAGTCTGGATCTGGTAGCGTTGACCCGCGACCCTTAATTTAGGTATTCTATTAATGACATCTACGTGTATAAAATCAAGACGTCAAGAATCTTATATACAGTGTATGCGGTCATGGATTAGCGATATTCTAATAGGTACATAAATTACTACTATTTTAATACACAAATATAGCTCAAAATATGTCGATAAAAAAAAGAAAAGGGATTATAGGGGTTATAGGTTATGTTGTTGCAGAAATTTACATTTAATTGCAGTAATTTTTTGGAGTTTAATATATTTCACATTGTAAACGATAGACAATAATGTTTCCCTCCTAATAAACCCATTTTTATCTCAGTAAGACCAAAACTTTTAGAGTTTAGTCTTATTGAGATAATAAATAAGACTATATATAGAGCTTAGGAGCTTAGGTCATGTGTCTCCTAAGCTCATGCCGACATCCATTTGAAATAAGTAATACAAAAATTTCTGATAAAAAAAAATAGGCAAACCGACGCCAGAAATTCTCTAATAGTATTCACGTCTATTTGCATATATTCAATAAAATAAAAACCAATGTCTAATTCATTTATTATTCAATGTAATCTCGAAGACACCGCCAGAGAACTCAATTCTCTTCCCATTTGCGGAGATGTCAAACAAATTGCTTTCACAAAAGCTGTGTTACTGACACTTTGTATGATGCTTTCCATTTTATGAAGCCACACGAGATTGAAGTTACGAAAGAAAATATTAAACGAATAGGAGCTCTTTTGTAAAGCCATTAAGATTTCTATTTCAAAAAATGTTAGTATTCTTTACTTCTTTCTAACTCTTTTTGTTTTAAGTAGTGGCAGTCATTGGACCGTCTGGCGGCAGTAACCACCCCCTTATAGAAGACCACCGTGAAATAACAGCATATGTGTTCTTGTGTTTCGGTGCTTGAGTAAGGGATGCCAGAGCCCATTACCCCATCCCTTTCTTTTATCCCTTATCCTTAATCCTTCTATGATCGGCAATGCACGTGAAGCATCTATGGCGTTGCTTATGTTATAGGCGACGGTAGCCACCTACCATCAAGTGGACCGTCAACCTGTCTGTCGACCTTTACATAAAGAAAAACTCTTTCAATGAGTATATTTAATTTTTCTATTCGAGTACACCTTTTAAAAGAAAAATAGGAACAAATATGTATATATACAGGAACACTATTGCTTATATGTCCCTTTTATTTCAAAGAAAGCTTCTTTCTGAGGCATTTCCTCGTAGGTAGAACAAGGGTTTATTTAAGTGTACTATGAACAAATTTTGCAGGTCGGCAGTGCATCTACATCCCTCCTCATGTTGCTTGTCTTTTTAGACGACGTATAGAGACCGTCATCTCATTTTACATTCTTCTTCAGATTCACATTTTCCAATTGCTACATACGTCCTCAGGCGACAGTAGTCTTTCTTCAGATTCACACACGTGCCTATTTGATTCCCTTTGCTACATATATAAATAAATAATAGACAATCACGAGTTCGTACTGGCTGGCTAAATTTAAACAAATAAATTCTATTTATAAAATGTTTATATGAAACAGTAAGTAAGCATATACAAATAAGTATAAGTAATTTATAAAGTAGTCACGCGTTTCATTTTCTTTGACCAAAACTTCCCCTGAAAGAAATTATTACGAAAGTTCTGAAAGTTGTAAAGACAGCGTTGATGGGCTATCTAAAAATATATTTTGCTTATGTTACTTGTCCACTGATTTTTTCGAATTCAATAATTGAATTATCTATATGAAATACTAGTTGTTGCACGCGACGTCGCCCGCGTAACTTTATAAAATATAGCCTATGTTACTCGCTGATAACGTAGCTTTCTATAGGTGAAAGAATTTTTAAAATCGGTCCAGTAGTTTTTGAGATTATTCATTACAAACATACAAATCTTCTCTCTTTATAATATTAGTATAAAAGTATAGATAATAATATAGACTAGTACACTTACACAACTTGGACTTGACGAAAGATAAATTTTATGTAACATGCCCTTCTTATTAATATAAGTCCCACTAATTATGGTAATCGCATTACATTTTCCTGTAAAACTTTTATCTTACTTTATTAGTATGTTGTTTAAATATGTCATAGCCATAACTATACTATGGGTACAATAGTATAATACCTACAAATAGTATGTCATATGTGTACGGAAAGTACTTAGTATACAGATGTGTACGCGCAGCTATTTCACTTCTTTTACATTTTTGAATTTAAATTTTTAATGAAAAACATTTTTTTAGTCTGGCAAGATGAAAGAAAGGGACACACGACCTCAGTTTGGCTATCTCTCTCTGCTCGGATTAGCATCTGTATAAGGCGCAATAAAAATATACTTTAACTATTGGTAATACAGTTAATTTTCCTAAGTGCAATTTTTTCAAGTAAGCGGTCCTGTTATATTATCCTACGTCCGTGATCTACATAGATTCACTTCCTTCTTGTTGGAGGATAATTACATTTCTTCTTACAGAATATGCAAATGCCAGAGGGTTCTTCGGTCGTTGTTGTTGTCGTTGTTGTTGTCGTTGTTGGGCATGGACGGTAATAGTAACCACTTTCGTGATGGTCTTTGTATTCATGTTCATGTTCATGCCAATAAGGTCCTTCGCTTTCGTCGTCGTAAATCAGAGATGAAGCGTCTAGAACAAACAAAAATGTTCACGTTAAAACCAATTATTATAATTTTTAATTTCAGCACATTTTAGTTTGTACTAGATATGAAATTATTTTCAGTTTTATATTTCCATTCAACCCTTCGTTATGATAACTCAGAAATGTCATTTTTTTATGTGTTGCTTCGACCAATAACTAACGAATAATCATGGAATTATGTAGTATGGAATTGCTACAACTCTTGTTGGCGAGTGAGCTCTTTTATGTAAAGGTCGTAAGACAGACTAATGGTCCTTTGATGATAGGTGGCAGTCGTCGCTTATAACACAAAAAACGTCAAATGTCGTAATCCTAATAGTAGGATCATATTATGTATATTGCATCACGCAATTATTTTAATAAATTACAGCACGCAATATACATAATATGATTTTACTATTAGGATTAAGGATAATGAAATAAAATAGGAACGGATAGGGAAATGGGAAATAACTATAAAAAAAGCACTAACTTGAGTTGGCTTTTGACCTTTTATGAAGACATCCCTTTAATACATTTATTCATTGTCTATTAATAAAAAAAATATAAATCTTACCCTCGTCATAACGTCTTGAGGAACAGTATAATGGACAAATCTTGCAGAATAATATTGGCTTGTGTTTCTCTGAAAAACAAAAAGATGTTTCTTTTATAAGTACACAGTTTCATTCGATTCCTTTTTCTATTACGACACGCGCCCGACTTCGCACAAATCAATGTTTTTATGCAAATTATATACATAACCCTTTTTCTTTTATCGCTTTTTCCATTAATGAAAACCGTATCAACCAAATGGTTTAAAAGAAGTTGGCCGAGAAACAGACAGAAGCGGACAGCTATAAAGCGTGAAAAGATAACAGACAGAGTTACTTTCACATTTATAAATCAATGAACATTTGTATAATGAAATTATGGAAAATATAAAAAATAAATGGAATTATGAAATCGATAAAAAAAATTCATTACGCAATATTCAAAATCAACGATTTTACTGCATAATTATATCAAAACGAATTTAAAACATCTGTCGATGTTTGATTACAATCTGAAATCATATTTATTTGAAATGTTTTGAAAAAGTCTTTAATAAAAGGAATCTAAATACAATAGTTATTTGTTCAACTAGAGAGCAAAATTGTTTTTTGCTGCGAGTGCCGACTTTAAATCACGAACTAGTGAAGTAGTCTAGAATAGTATAGACTACTGAGCGCATCTGTGTATGAATGAAGATATTTTTCACGGGACTTTTCTAGAAGAAAGCTAAGTTCGGCATTTTAAACTTGTTGTCTTTATTCTTCTGGAGTTAGACCATCACTACTGGACGTCCTCATTTTTTTTTATATTTACCAAAACAGTACAAAAACACCAAGACGTAATGCTGGACCAGTTTCTGAACGGCTATGAAAGTATATTCACAGCTGAGCCAACTCTAGTCGGCTATGGCCGGCCGACTCTAGTAGGCTATGGCTGGACACACTAATAATATCAAAATATGATTCCTGTGAGTTAAAACGCGTGTTCGAATTTCCAATCACGCTAGCATTAAGAACCGATTTTTCTGCGAGTTTTTAGACACCAACAGCACCCTTTTCGTGCTGGAGAGGTGAAAAAAAATATATTTCAAAAAATTATTCGAAAATTTTCAATTAAAAAACAGCTGTTGAAGTGAGAATGTTTTGAAGCTGTTGATTGAAGTTTAAAAAGTTGTTTTTCCGGAAATAGCATAATTATCGAAAGCAACTTCTCAAGTGTCGTTTGAAGCCAGTTCCAATTTAAAAATAGAATTTTATACATAATAATTATCTTGTTGTTACGTGTTTAGTAAAAAAATGTATAAGTAATACATTTATAGGTTTGCTTCGATTCAGTTTAATTAAATACATGAGATTGTCTATACTCATTTTATATTATTTCATTTCGTACCAACTAATCTAATGTATGGATTTTCTGAATAATATTACTTTAGAATTAGCAAAGCATGTAATTTTCTACTTTTCCTAAACCAATGTACTTTATATTATACGCATTTAATTGAGTACAAAAAAGGTTTTCATTAATAAACTTTTCAAAATTACAAAATGTGTATACCCATTTATATCTGCTTCTGAAACGCGTTCGAAAACTTACCTTCCAATAAAAAGAAAGCACACACACACTCCGTCAATACAATTGTAAAAAAGGGACTGCGCATTTTGCTAAACTTCCCAAACCGACTCAACACATGCCTTTCACTACGCAAAGAAAATAACTTTTCTCGGAAGTTTTCCGCAATCTTTATATGTAACCAAACCAACCCATCGGTTCAGTTACGTGTGCAGATAGAAATTTGTCGTCTATTAAAGTAGAACCAGGCAATTTCAAATACTAAATATTTTTTTATTCGTTGGAATCTCCCACAAACATTTATGTTGTCAATAACCTTTGTATGACATAACAATACAATCGTTACGTATCGGTGATTTGATAATGAATAAAATAAAAGTTTTTAAACCTCCAGCACAAAAGGGTGCATTTGGTGCCTAAAAACACGCAGAAAAATCGATATATTTTTTTTGCGAGCGTGCTTCGAAATTCGAACACCACATTTTGCAATTATTCGACGCAGAAAAAAGAAAAGGTGCGTTCAGAAACTCAATTAATAAATAAATTCAATAAATAAAAACAAAAAAAAATGTTTTTATTTATTGAAATTTATGTTTGTAAATTTGTTACGATTTCATCATGCAAGAACCACCAAAGGAACGTCATCTATATGGGTGGTATTGCAATATGCAATTCCCTGAAAGATCGCGCCCGTACGGAAAACATTTCCAGTTAGGATTGCAACACGCAAGAGTCACCGAACAACCGTCATCTGCATGAATGGTATTACGACACATCTACAAGCGATTCCCCGAAGCATTGCAACCTTACTAAATTAATTTCACATGATTTTCGGATGTATGAATCAGTCTGCCCCAAGGGCTGACTTAAATACTCCTGTCGGAGAACAATCGGCGGCATTTGGATCTAACATCGACCGGTGTCACTTAAACGTAGTTATAAGCCAAATTAATGTAACAGTTTTTTTTTTATTAAAAGTATTCTTAAGTAAAATCGGTTTTTTTTGCATCCTCTGCTGCCACCGAACTTAACTAATTGTATTATTGCTATTTTTAAATCTTAATATTTAAAATAAATAACAGTAAACATTAATATCACATATTTTAAAATATCATGTTTGGTTTTCATAAAAAAGTCAAATTTAATTTCTGAACGCAACCAAAAAAAGGAATGGTCCGTTCAGAAACTCATTTTGGCCTAGCGATTTAAATCACAGAAATAAAATTTTATTTTTATTTATTAATTTAAATTTGTAAATAGTATTATTGCTATTTTTTAATCGTAATATTTAAAATAAATAATACTAAACATTATATCAATTACTTAAAAATATAGTGTTTGGTTTTCATAAAAAACAATATCGTAAAACAAAATGAAATCAGTAATTTGCTGGACACCCAACTCCTCAGAGACTTACAGAAGATATAGCATATTGTGGCCCAATAGAACTCGGGGGTTAGTTTATATTTTTCATTATAGCTTATTGATATCTATCTGTCTCTGATTAAGATACGTAAGCTTAATTCACAGATTACGTAACTCCACAATTTCCTCGTATCTTAAAAAAATCTTTAAAACTGTACTCTTCAATTAATATAGGCTAAATGATTACTTAGTCTGACTTTCATTTTATTTCGTTTTAGGTCCGAGATTTTACGAAAATATAATACATTCACAGTCGATCGATAACATGCGATCGGCCATACTTTTATTTATCGTTAACTAGCTGTTCCGCTCCCGGCTTCGCCCAGGGTTCATTTTTATTCGTAAAAACCTTCCCTGATTATCCCTCTATCCATTGGTGAAAACCGCATGAAAATCGGTGCAGTAGTTTTTAAGTTTATCGCGAACAGACAGACAGACAGACGCAGCGGAGGTCTTTGTTTTATAATATGTAAGGATGTTCCTCACAGAGCTAAATGAATTGAAGTTTCATTTATGAATACGTAATAGGGCAAAATGTAATAAGCAGATTAGTGATAAAACTGGAAAATTATTTCTAAACATTTTCTTGTTGCTGGCTATATTGGAAATAGATGTAGGAAGCATCTTCGGAGAGAGTGAGTATTGTTTCCTCATGTACATGTTATGTGCTATGCAATACAATGTTAAACCTGAATACTCTTGTATTTTCTAAACGCAAATACTTTCTTCTAGTTTCTTTAAGTAACTTTTACAATTTACTTTTACAAATGAAAAGTAAAACATAGGAAGGAAAGATGTATAAATTTTGGCCAGGTATCTCATTAAATAATATTTATCTTATCATATCTTACATAATACAGTAGGTATTCAATACATCATTATGTAAATATTGGATCTGAAATGAATGACATGATAACGCAATTACAAAGACTGTTTGTTTCTATGTGGTCTATTTATACCTTTTGAAATATTTACTAAATAGACAAATAGATATATGTTTTGGTCTGAGTTTTATGTTTATTACTCAGACCAAAATAAGTATATATACAGAATTTTGCGGACAACATGTTGAAGCTTTTATAAAGATGTGTGCCGTTTACTAGCCGTGAGATTTTGTGATCCAATCCAAGCTAAAATCCGCTCTCTCTCAATATCTTTCTCTCTCTCTCTCTCTTTTTGTAATATTAATATAACATAGATAATGTATCTATTTCAAATCGTTACAGACTTCAGTAGAAATATTTTTATCGTACTTCGAATGTCGATACGTCCGTTGTCGTATCATGTCGTAGAACCGTAATTTGTCTTCCAACTTTCGGATCCTTGATACCTAGCACTCCATTTGTTTCCCCTTACGGACCACTAACCCAGAAATTTCCTCTCGCGACTCAGACGTCTTGACAAATGTTTGAACACTATTCGACTGCCACAAATACAGGTATCGTACTCGTAATGTTTTATTTAAACATTTTCACTTACTGCAAACTGTATATGTTGTATATATTTGTATATATTTATGACTAGCTAGAATTAATTCTGAATAAATAGGCACGTTTGCATAAAGGTTGACCTAAAATGTTCCATGACATAAAACTTGAGAACATCTTTTTATCTATGTTAAGCAAAATGCCGAGCTCTTAAGTACCATTTAACTGAATATTCAGATGAAAGGGTTCACTTAATGGTAATTAATGGTATGACATGTGAGTATACTTATATTCTTGTGAGGGTTATATAATTAATTACCCTAAGAAAATCGGCCTTTCAAGAAAAGCAAAGAAATGGAAATATTTATTACAAGTAGTGGTTCTGTAAACGATGTCAATTAAAGTGGTCAAATTTAAGACAATGTAGTAGCTAAATGTGCATATGATATTATATTAAATATTAAACTTTTTCTTGACACATTAGAAACTCTTAACTCTCCATTCATATATAAAAAACCTGCTTCTTAGAAGCAAGTAATAAATATTTTTATTCAACACAATATAAACTCAAAATGCAAAAACTACAGGGATCGGACTTTTGTTTGTCTTGATCGGAGATTTTCCAATGGTATTTTGTACTTTACATAATACATATGGAGTTCGTGGCTATTATTTCCATAAAAAACCACTTCGAACTTTTTTGTGGGATAACAACTTATATTTCTTAAGTAAGTTGTGAATATGTATGGGTGTTTGTTACTCTTTCACCAAAAAACGCCTAAACAGATTTAGATGAAATTTAACACACAGATAGTTTATTACCTGTAACATATACTTTTTATCCTGAAAATTGTTAGGTTCCCGAGGAGTCACCTAAAAATAAAAAATAAAAATGGGCGCCACTATCGCCGTGGGGCAGCGCCACCGTTGTCACAGCAATAAAGATATCAGATATTTTCTCAGTTGTTATATTTTTCATTTCTCAACGCAGATGAAGTCGCGGGTACCAACTAGTAAAATAATAAACGGGGAATTGGGTAATTTCTAGTAACACTATACAATAATTGCTTGGGGTCGTTTCGTCGTAGTGTTGTATCGATATTATGAAATGGTTTTCTCCTGGACACGAGCCTCTTACTTGTGCTAACTTTTGATAGAACCATCACGATAACCTTTAACAGAACTTTATGTGTCCATAAATAAATATATATAAAACTATCTGCTACATTCAACTTCGCCCGCGTAACTTTATAAAATAAAGCCTATGTTACTTGCTGATGATGTAGCTTTTTATAGGTGAAAGAATTTTCAAGTCTCTCCTCCGAAAGTTCGTCTTGGGCTATCACTTTTTTTCTTATTACCAAAAGAGTCGTAAGCAAAAAACATCTAAAATGCAAACCATATTTAAGGTCGCACTGACGTATCTCTGTCATGTACTGTGAACTGTGAACAATACGTCTGAAACGGCTTCAAAGGTCGTTTCTAACAATACTCTGGCGCGGGAAACGACGATAGAAAACTGGCATTTTACGATACAATTGAAAGAAAGTCGGGAACGCTTCTTTGTAGGAGGATCCTAATCTTTTCGACTTCCTCTTATACCCTCGCGACCTCTCTTCGAGGATTATATCGGCCGGATATTTCCCAAATATGTATATAAATAATATGTATGTAAAATCGTTCCATTATTATTGGAGACCTTTTTATTCGTTGTACGCGACCTGTTTGCCCTACGTCTTCCATATTAGTTGTACATTTCAGTTTTTTCTGTCGTATATTGTCCGTGTGTAATGAGACAATAAATCTTTATAAACGTTTCTCCCAAACAGGTATAAAAACAAGTAGGTTATTTGTTTTAGTTTTGCCAAGTTTTGTATCTTTATTTTCTGATAGCTGGTGTTCTATATGTCCATCCTGAAATTCTATCCTAACTAATGGTGACAGATTTTTTTAAATCTATGTAGTTTCAAAGACACAAAGAAACATACAACTTTTACATCTTTAAAATATATTACTGTATATAGATTACCTAGATACTTGGTGTATAAATTATGTGTGCAATGCAAACAAAATATGTCAATATTCCAACGTTGTTTTGAACTCAGTTCAATCCAACTCAGTTCGCGTTTTGAACGGTAAATTGCTGCAAATTAAAACACAAACCGCATCAGCGGACATAATAAATGCAAACGAAGCTACTTTCGGCAGAGAGCGCAGTACGCGGAAGGTGCAGCGTATAAAACCTCGAATCTGGTAATCAACTCTTTGGAAATACAATGTTAATGTAAACGCTAGTACCACGTCGCAAAAACATCTTTTATTTTGCCTTTTTTTTTTTAATTATTCTTTCACCACACCAAATCTTATACATATACAGAATAAATAAAAAATTTGTTGTTAAGCGCAAAATCCAAGATCGGCTACAACAAATAAGATATTTTTTTCATTATTCATTCATTCAAGTCCGAGAAACTTTCCGGAAGGCGGGGGGGGTCGCTAGTATATAATAAAATTTCCAGTTATGTCTACAATTTTTTAGCGATATTTATATTTTTTTAAAACTTAATCTTACTTCAGGAAAAGGGTTTTAGCGTTTAATTTGAAGGTTTTAGCGCGACAGTCCGCGTTGAAAAATAATAATATATTATTGACAAAATATATAGCAAACATAACGCCTGATATTTGCCAAGCATTGGAAAATGATCCCTTGGGAAAATTACTTTTTTTCTGAATAAAAGTTATCTTTGTCCTTTTCTGTTTACCTGACGAGGCTTGTGTTTGACAGACAGAGTTACTTTCACATTTATATTATTATGAATATCCTTCAATTTCATATCAAAAAATCAAAAATTCCTTTCAGATCAAATCTTAAGGAATAACTATCGAAATAATATATCTTTGGAGTTAACTAATATTTCTTAAGATTGAATCCAATTTGTATTGTCATAACCATAACAGTACTAATGTTTCAATTTCAATTGATGTATTATTGTTTTTAAGCTGTTGATGTTAATTTATGTATGTAATTGTTATACAATAACATTAATAAATAAAAAAATTAACTCCGACAACCGAACGAGTGCAGATTGACTACGATGTATTCTAAATATTAGGCTTGTCCAATATAAATTATATTCTTAAATTCGTACATTCGAACATATAAAATTGTTATTTCATTTTCCAATCATTCTCCACAGTCTGTAATTAATGGAAAATTTCATGGAACGAAGTAATGAGAAATTTATTATATTACGTTTTCCCTACGTTAATTATGATTAATCACTGTCTATTATTTTTCGATATTTTTGTTGGTTTAAGGAAGGTACTGATTACTTGTATATTATACTACCAACCCGCTTCCGGCTTCGCCCGGGGTGCAATTTTTATATATAAATATTTTTATTTAAAGGGGGATAAACCCTCTATCCACATGTGAAAACCTAATTAAAATCGGTCTACCCATTCTCGAGTGGTTGAAGTGTAACAAGTAGCGTATACAGTACAAGCGTATAAGAGCCTTTGAACCGCCGCTGTTGCCGTGGCGGCGCCACCGTCGTCACAGAAATAAATATGTCTTTTTTAACGAGAATGATGTCGCGGGCACCAGTTAGTATCTCTATAAAATTAAAAAACACGTAATAAAAGTCGTCTTCACAATTGAGATTACGTCAACATGAAAATTGATGCTAAAATAGAGGCTTTGTTGCGGAGAAGATAAAGGAAGGCTGAATGTACCTATTCATTAGGCTTGGGTAAGGCTCTTTTGTTTAAAATACCCTTTATTAGTTCAAACAAAACGGAAGCGGCTGTCCATCCTTCCGGTGGCCGAGCTCAATGGTGTTGAAACCACAAAAACTATACAAAGACCTGAGGGTAATGTGAAAGTTTACATAAATTATTTTGGTTAAATTTATAACATAAATTATTTAAATATTACTTGAACTTGAAATGTATGAAAGAAAATGAAATATAAAATTACGAAGACCATACATAATGAGATGATAGGCCTGGATTTATAATAGTTTTTTTTTTTTTACTGACTGATCGTAGAAAAATTGCTTTAATTTAAAATCATGATTTTTTTAAATTTCTTTATGAAAAGGAGTGACAGATAGACTGCCTGTACCCTTAATAGTAAATAATTACTGTCGCCTATAACACAAGTGCACCGACATGCGTTTCTGGAAAACACAGGTCTTAAAACTTTATTTTGTTTTAATATTCTAAGCTTTCTATAGGTGAAAGAATTTTTAAAATCGGTCCAGAAGTTTTCGAGTTTATTCATCACAAAAGCAAAAATACGTTACTATTATTTTTTTTGAGTACTAAATGTTAATTTTTTTCATTCACATAAATTATAGAGAAGTTTCACCATTCGTACAAAGATTAAGTGTATTCAAATGATCTAAATTATTCAAACGAAACCTATTTCAGCCATTTATCGCTTTGGGCGGTTCATTTATCTTTGTCTAATGGCAGGCAATACGCAAACCTGAACTGTACGTAGTTCAAACATTTTTGGTGATTGGCACAAGTAAAGGCATGTTGACACATTGGCAAGGTAACAGGTAACGAGCGTTTTTATGTTATGAGGAAGGCATGTTATGATGCCGCAAATAACTTATATGAAATGTCATTCATTTATTCGGACTAGCCTTTTTCAATTTAATGACGGAGCTGACATGTCTTTGCAAAGCAAAAGTCCCCAAAACAAAGAAAATACCATATTAATTAGTCTATTTCTCTATACCAGCGTTTCTATGTGAGGATAACCTTTGCAAAGTACATTACTGAGTTTGTATGCAGTAATTGAGTTACTATTATAAGTCAAATCAATATAGGCCGCTAATTATTTTCTACTGTTAATAAAATTACTGTTAATAAAATACTGTTAATAAAAGTATTTTAAAAGATTAATATAAAAAACATTAAATCTTTAAAGTAAATTGGTATTTTTTACATTAATCTATTTGTCATTTATCGATTGAAGTTTCTCCGTGGGGAAATTTTATTAGTAAAAAAAATTATTAAAAAACATAAAATAGGCATGATGATGACGATCTTGAGAACAACCTTTAAAATAAATAACAATTTACGTTCCTTACGAGTATTACCTACTCTGTTAGTATTTAACATCGCTGTTAAGTCATTTAGCGCTGTCACTCGCATACTGTAAACGTCTGTTAAATGACTTAACAGCGATGTCAAATACTAACAGAGTATGGTGAAATCGCGCCTAAACATAGTAAAGGAACATGCATTTTTTTTTAACGCTTGTTCCCTTTTACTTGCACCAAACTCTTAAGGCGTTGGTTTCTGACCGCTGAGCCGTCGTAGCTCAATTAGTGCTCAAGACATCTTGTATAACCGTGACTGCTGTATATCCTGATTGATGTTTGCCTTGTCGACATTGTAAAGCACCTTTGGTTCGTTGTATCATAAATTTATAGGTAGGTATAAACTGTAAATATCGTTGTAACAGGACTATTGCGTCGAGTGAACATCAGTGTACTGAATTTTCAATAATAACTTTGAAGAAGAGTTCTTTTGGTCACTATTACTACATCTTGAGTCTATAATAAAAGTTGAGTCTAAAAATAGCTGCTTAAAATAAGATTATGTTTCCTGCAGTTTGGCTCATATTAGGATGCTATGGAGAATAAGCGAAATTGTCTCTTTTATGGAAATTCTACTCAATCGTTTTCTTAATTTGTCTTTTTCATTTTTCATTTGTCTACCATCTAACTTTAACACTACCTTTTTGATTGGTTTGAGATATTTTTTAACTTCTGTGTATTTCTTTGCTGAATGTCATGTTTTCATGATATTCTTCGAACGGCAGTGGTCTACGAGCAACTCCGTCGAACTAAAAAACACAAAATTGATGTTCTGCTCCGGTTAATTATGATAAGTAATTTGAGTCATGGTCATGGTTGAGAAATATCCGAGAGTGGATTGGAATTGCTCCGGTCAGCTGCTCGAATAGCTATTCCAGTTGGCTCTTGACAGAGACCGGTTAAGGAAGTTGACGGCTAATAGAGAGAGAGTTTCATCACTGAGTATAAAAAAGCTTGAATATAGCTTTGCTTGATCATTCAGTGAAGATAGTACCAAAAAAGCTGTTCAATAAATCAAATTCTTTGCAATATTGTTTTGATATAAATTTTTTGTGGGTTTAATGATAGTAATTCCAGATATCCAACGCCACCGTGTAACCCACTGCTCATCCGACCCTAATATAGCGCTGATGGAATGCTCACCCGTCTATAATAATCTGTTTCATTCACTTTTAGTGTTGGGTAACCATTGAAATTGAGGAACTTGCTTGAGATAAACCCACTAAATATGTATATTTTCTAATACAAGCAATCTATACCTTATAGATCTTTCTGCTTTGAAATAAACGTATTTTACGAATTGAGGAACTTGCTTGAGATAAACCCACTAAAGGTATATTTTTTAATTCAAGCAATCTATACTTAATAGATCTTACTGCTTTGAAATAAACATATTTTACAAATCATACACATCTTATGAATACAAATGATACGAAACTAGCCAATATTGCACTTATTAAAAAAAAAAAACTAATAACAAATTCAAACATGAGTAGCACTACAACTGACTTAAGTAAGCAAGGCTATCTAATTTAAACTTCTCTCTCCCTTTAGTTTTCTCGTTAACAAAAGTTCTTGTTGAACTTGAAAAAAGCTTTATAAGAGTATGAAGAGAGGCTCTTATGGCCCGCATACTTTCTTCTAAAATTAATTTATACTTAGTGCCTTTAATGATTTACTTACCACTTAGAAAAGACCACCGTGAAATAATAACACCTGCGATATTGGGTGATATGTTGATGCGTGATATTGGATACCAGAGCCTATTCTCTTATATTAGATGTTGTACGCTTTCTATAGGTGAAAGAATTTTTAAAATCGGTTCAGTAGTTTTTGAGTTTATTCATTACAAACAAAATACAAAAATACAAATCTTCTCTCTTTATAATATTAGTATATGAATTGGGAGAGTGTGTCAACACTATTCCGTAATAAGGTTTTTGTACAGTTTTTGTACGTGATGCCTACACTTCTTGCATTTAATCAGTTTCGCCCACATGTACAACGGACATATCAGTTTCCGATCACAAGATCAGAAAGAAATAGGAAAATGGTTTATTTTTTGTGTACGTTATTTTCAAAGGTGCTTTTTGAATATTTGGAACAAGGCTGTTGCGGATATTCGCATCCGCAAATGCGGAACTTCCTCATCGATTTAGACATCTGCAACCGTATCCGGGCATTGCAAACAATCTTTCACGGAAGCGGATATGGAGCTAGTCCTCTAAGACTGGCAGTTTACCTCAGGATGATATATGAAATTGTTTAAGTTTTGTGATTAAAATTGTTTCAATTTTCTACTAAATAATGATTTATTAAAACGGATCAATTTCAATAATTTATTTCCGCATTAAAAATCAAATCTATTAAAAAAAGTACCAGTATCCGACTCCGCGGATGTTGAAAATTTTGGATCCAAAACAATCGTGATATGGAACTTTGTGAAACTTTATCAAAGTCCACTGAGCTGAGTCCATCTATTCTAAACTGAGCTGATTATAAATAATAATTATGGTATTTCTTTAAGGAGACATTTCTTGTCTCTACGCTATGGTTATAATTATTTTTTAATTTTCAGATCCATCGAGTCAGGAGGTTTTTAAAGAGCATCTCCAGTCGAGCCTCTGAACGAAAGCTGTATAGTAGGTAATATTGCTAACATATGCATATTCAAAATATAGCTGCTCTCTATTACACTGACTTCGCAGTCAGGTGCTAATTGATTGATGCAATCTCTGATCCAATTTCGTGAAGGACAATCGGTCTAACATGCATGTGAACGTGCCATACCTATACGTATATAAACACGAATTGTCAACCATATAGTTCGTTGGTTGGAATATCGAAAATAACCTTATGTGTTTATTACCTGTGTGGCGACCTCCTTTTAATATCCTATTTGGAATTTACGTTTTAGTTTCCGTGTCATTCTTTTAAATGAAGAAGCACGGAAACGAGAGGACAGTCGGCCTTCAACACTGCTACAGAAAGCACGCGCTTTCTCGCCACTCATCACCACAAACGCCCATCGTGCGTCTCCACACATAATGTAAAAACGCCCATACGTGCGTTTCTTCAATTGTAAAATATGTGTAATATATAAATATGTAAATAATAATGTGGAGTTCATTTCATCCCACACCTGGTATTTGATGACGACGTAATTGAGTTGCTTGAAAAGATGAAGAAATAAACTGTCATGATAAGAATAAGTAACGAAATAAGAAAAAAATTGTAACCATATTGTACGAGTTAACAATTCTCAGTTAACAAAAACGGAGTAACTCTTTCAAGGGACCTTTCAAAGGACTTTTGAAAAATAAATATGTACCTAATATATTACTACTTAATACTCGTAATTACAAAATTTGTAATTTACATAATTCTAAGAGTATTATAGAATTTTCTCAAACGTTAACTTCAAATGCTCCTGTCAGTGTTTGCTTATTATATAAGATAGGCATTTATTTTATATAATAATACGCACGCACGCACCTATTAACATTGGATTAAATTGTTCATTTTGTCTTTTATTATGTGCATTCTTAGATATTGATCTCTGCTCTAATCCTGGCAGTTTTGTGTCGAATAAATATCTAAGATATGGTTCAATTAAGCGTTCCGTTATAATAAATCTAACCGACCAACATGCTTCAATTACAATTAAGAATAATACTTTACTAAAAGATTGTCAATTCGACAGTATCAATTAAAGTCGAAAATACCCCTCAACATTTTACGTTCAAAAGGAGACAGTGTGATATTTCCTCGGGTCATTTGCAAACCAAAGGCATAATCCTTCGCAAATTGTGTTAAATTTCGGTCGTAGCTGTCTACCGTGGGTCGGAAGTACATGGAATTTAGGGGCAAAGGGTAATTGTCGGGACCCATGGAATCAGCCACGATTTCGTATTTAGGAGTGCATATTCATGAGAAGTACACCTTCAGGAACGTGGTTCGGATAGCAATAAACGACATTTGAAGTTTAGATAACAATTTAATAGCGCCCTGAATAAATAATCTCGTAAAGTTTAAACGGGTAAATGATTGGGTAATTCTGGTTATTGTTTTTATTTAAATATTCTGCCACTCAGTTTAAATTATTGGTTGAGTACATAGTTAAGGCGTGAAAGCGTAACAAACTAGTAAGTTAGGTTAGGGTGCCTTGATAGGGTGGAGGAAAGTCACCAATGCCAACGCTTAGTTCTTTCATAGCACAGTCAGTCGTATATTTATTGAATTATAAATCCTAAATTTAAATTTTTGTTTGTAATGAAAAAACCCAAAAATTATTGAACCGATTTTAAAAATTCTTTCACCTATAAAATTCTACATTATCAGCGAGTAACATAAGCTATATTTTATAAAGTTACGCCTACGAAGTCGAGTGCAACAGCTAGTAATTAATAACTTTAAAAAATCAAAAATGTACCTACGTCTTATTTACGTGTTACAGCATTTTATACTTAAACATTTTCAGGTTATCACAAAAAATATCTATTTTAGTGAGATAATATTAAAATTTAGTCAAATAAATACCCGAAACCGGCACAATCTTAATATGTAAGCAATTCCATGTATCCGTAACTCGTAATTCAATTCCATCGTGAAAGGGACGTCTACTCACAAAGCACGAATGGTCTTGTAAAATTTCTTCCCTACTAAAATATTCAAGAAGCACTCTAAATCATCTCCTTTCAATCAATCACAAATTCCAAAATCGACATTTCTCTCTTTTTTTTTTCTTTTTTTTTACAGTCCATAATTAAATTTAACATTATAGCATTATTTTTTATATTATATAAAAAAAATTAAAGCCCAAAATAAAATTTGCAACAATTCAATTAGTTCGCCTAGTTCATCTTATTTACGCAAATTATTTCCACTATCACGTAGAAAATGACCACGGGATATTACAAAATCAGTAAAGAATCTCTGAATTTTTTAAATCGCCTTGTTATTATTAGGTATTATTCGTAGGTATTGGTCATCTCAATTAAAGGACATTAATTATAGCTTAGGTAATCTATTTAAAGTCTATTTAATTCCTACACAATGAAACCCTGTAATTGGCAATGTAATTCTATATCTATTGTATGTTATTTTCTTTTACTGTAGGGTTTATGTTGAAAATAAAATAAGTAAATAATTAAATATTAAAATTCTCTTTAATATAAAGGTATTTTCATGCATGAACAATTATTAGTCCGCGAGTATATTTGTACAGAATCAAAGTTCAATATCTATTTATATCTAAAACTAAGATGACGGATCTAAAGACTAAGATCTAAACTAAGTGCTTGACGGAAAGATTAAATTATAAAATCCATATTGTACATATTGAAACTCCAAAAATAGATTCATGATTGTTATATGTTCGTTGTTCGTTAGATATAATTACTTATTTTATTGTTACTTACTTAATTGTTTACCTACCGATATATTATTTACTGTGTAGACATCTCGCATAGTAGTGAGTCGCTTGAAATGAAGCAGGAGTCAGCCTCATGGGAAATTCAACTGTGACTCACTGCGGGGATAGATCGTAAAATTAAAATTACTCGGACCACACAAGTAAGTACAGCCTGCATGTTGTTAAATTCTTACTAATTTTATTAACATCAAAGAACACTGTTTTGTTAGTTCCTCGTCAAACTTATTATTATTCAGAAGGCATATTATCAAGTACCACACCAATTCATCGATTAAGAATCAAGCGACCCGCTCCCGGCTTCGGACAGATGCAATTTTTTTTCTGCTAATTATATTACACAAACTTGCTCACAGGTTTATCGCTCTTTCTATCTGTGAAAACCGTATCAAAATCCGGTGGTAGGTTTAGAAGAAGTTAACATAGAAGGAGACAGAGGCGGACAGTGATAAAATAAAGTTATTTTCTAATATGTAGATAAAGATATAGATTTATTATTACTCTTACAACTTTTGCAATTAATATTAAATTCGGCCAAAAAAACACGAAGTTAACACCTAAGTAATTCCCATTATACTATCTCTTTTCTATTTTTTACAACAGTAGGTAACTGTCTGTCTAAAAACTGTCTAAAAACTAGCTGAACCGACAGACGTCGTTCTAACGAAAATTATTAAACTGTAGCAGCTGATGTCTAATAAAGAAAAATTGAAGATTTACGTTTTTTTTCTAATTTTTCTTTTTTCAGGTTCTTAATTAATGGGTAATTAAAGCCACTTAACCTTTCTCCGGCTTCAAATAAGTATAATTTGAAAAAAATTATCCGAATGGCTGGACAACCAGCCGTTCTCGAGTTTTGTATAACACCTATTTTAGCGATACATGATACATTTACATTACCTCTACATACCTTAGTAGACCATTTTTATTTCAATGATTATAATTATAATTATTATTTTCAATGATAACTTGATATAGATGGCTGCAGTCTGCAAAATTTTTAACAATTATTTTGCCTTTAAAGTGTCATTTACATATGTTTTTAAAAAGACATTATCTACTTATTAAATCTTTAACGCGCATAGCAAAAAATTATAATACAGTAAAATTATTAGCAATACAAATTACACCACAAAAGTCATTACGAAAGTACAAATTACGCTTTTTTTGTCCATCGGAGTGGCAAAAAGTTTTCGAGTTATTCTAGTGGAAGCGAAACGTTAATTTCGTTGTTTCTAACAATCCTAAAAACAAGCCTTCAATACGCACTGAATTGAATATCGATTTGGTTCATCCACTAATGAGGTTGTGTCTGTTGGCTTCTGTAAAAAAAAAAAACTCTTGGAGCATTTTGTATACCATCTACAATACCTTTCGTTATAATACGTATCTATGTCTAAAATCTTCTATACTTAATATATATATAATATTATAAATGCGAAAGTATGTTTGGATGTATGTATGGATGTTTGTAACTCTTTCACGCAAAAACTACTGAACCGATCACCATAAAATATTGCATACACGTTGTCTGGGACACCAGAAAGAACATAGGGTACCTTTCATCCAGAAAAAAAGGACTATTCCCAAGGGATAAATAAAAAATAAAATACTAATGCCTGGCTAAAATGTTATAGCAACACGAGGTCAAGCGTTATATTGCTTTTTTTTAATTTTCAACGCGTACAAAGTCGCGAGCACCAGCTAGTAAATGATATTACATAGGTACTAGCTGTCCCGCTCCCAGCTTCGCCCGGGGTGCAATTTTTATAATAAATATTTACTTAATCCAGCCGATAAATTATCTTACACCGCCATCTGTGAGAAACTCGTGGAACTCACAGTTGTTTTAAAACTTATTTTAAAAGTTATCTGTTAGTCTCATAAAATTCTCACAGATGGCGGTAAAGGTAATTTATAACTCTCATATAATAAATAAATAATTTGCAATAAAAAGAATACTATAAATTGAGATAAAAACTATCCTATCTTTTAAGTTGGACGTTTAAGTTCGAATTTCGAATCACGCTCGCAAAAAAAAATCGATTTTTCTGCGTGTTTTTAGGCACCAAATGCACCCTTTTCGTGTTGGAGAGATGAAAAGAATATTGCTATAAACAATTCTAGAGTAAGAACTATAGAGGTTGTGTGGACATTGTATTTCAACACCACCTACCATTGAATGGACCGTCAACTTGTTTGCAAACTGTTGCTTGTTATTTCCAGAAAAAAAAACTACAAATGATATCACAAGTTTTAATTGGTGTAGGTATCGTTTGCTATGAAATTTTATTTTATGCTTTATTTTTGGTTCTTACAAAACATAGTTGATTTAAAAAGAAACATCATCATCTTCACCTTTTGGATACATGTTGGGAAATACTCTTGGATACCCGGGGTTTTGCCGGATTCGTACCGGCTAAAACCCAACGACTTTCTAGCGCGGCTGTCTATGGGCGGGGTCGCGGGGACGTTATGACACGCATCGGTGCCCCGATCATCATCATCAGCTGTCTCCTCTGCTGGATGTAGCCCTCTCTCAAGCCTCGCTACCACGCATGGTCTTCTGTTTTTCGCATCCGGCCGCTTCCTGCGAAGCCTTTAGGTCGTATGTGATTCATCGTGAGGTGTGTGTGTCGTAAAAAGATTCACAGAGTGATAATTATATTTTACGATTCCAATTTTTTTTTTTTTTGAATACGGCCATTAGCAACTGTGTTAGCAATATAGCTAATATAAAGTTCATCTATTGTTCTGCTCTACAAAGCAACATTGCGATTGTCTAAGCTAAGGAATGCTTTGTGATCTCCACTTGCAATCACGTAATACCTCCGAAGATATGTACACATTTGAACTGTATTTGATAGGTATTACAGAAATTTGAATTGCAAGGGCTGTTTGATTTGACGGTATTTATACTAGTCTAAGGGCCTCTTTCACCATGTGTCAAATAGGCTATCCGCCGTTTAAAGTCACTGGTAACCGGGAATGATGGAGATGATATACCTTTGTGTGTACGTTAAAAGTCCCAAACATTAAAAAGAAAATTTAAAAAAAAATCGCCTATCGAAGGATGCAGTAAACCGAGTGCAAAATTTAATAAAACATAAAATTATTTCTAAAAGTAACTAATCAACACTTTAGTTGTAGTTGGTGAAAGAGGCCCAGTAGGCTAACCGTCATTTAAAGTCACCGGTCACCGGGAATGATAAAGCCGATATACCTTTGTTTGTGCGGTAAAAGTCCCAAACATTAAAAAGAAAATAATAAAAAAATCTGTTTCGCCGCTAACTTCTTTTAAACCAACCAAAGGGTTTTTCCCTAGTCGAAACCAAAGACTATATAAGTATATTGGTAGTACAAGGAATTTTTGTGTACTTATATACCTAGGTAATTTGTAGAAAAAATTGCACCCGCGTGAAGCCTGGGGCGGGTCGCTACTTATAAATATATTAATATCGGGGTTTAATCTTAAAATATATAATTTTTGAACAAAAACAGCATATTATACGTAGGTGAACAAAAGATTTTTTTCTAACAACTAATATTAGTATAGAAGTATTTCATCAAAGGCAAAACCAGATCGGATTGCCCTATATTCTCACTGGAGATGAAACGTGGCGGAAATTCAGTTAAACCGCTTTGAAATACTTCCTCCTCTGCAAATTCAATGATACATATGGACTAAGACGTGTGATACAGGCACTAACTTTCAAACAGATTGCATGATACCCGACATACATAGAGATACATATATGTAGCCAAACCTAGATCCTATCTATGAATAGTCTCCGCTTGTATCAAACACAGCTCGACTCGTGTTGTCTTCCACACGTGTAAACACAAAGGACTATTACATGATACCTTAATATGTTGGCAATAAGATGTAAAATCGAATGTCCCGCTAGTTACAAACAAAACGAATCCCCCATCCCTTTTTTACTTTAACAGGACCTCAAACTACGCAGAATACTGAGCCCTGACATGATTTATTTTTAAAACATACTTATTGATTTTACTGTTACTACATTAGTGGGAAACGTTGTTTGATTGTTTTAGTTGTAAGTTAGTGTTTTGTACGTTAACTAACAGCATTAGATAGAGCTGTAGGCATCTTGAGAATGTGTGAGATTCACCTGAACTTAGCAGATGCGACGCAGCTGCCGCCCGGGGCAGTTCTGTTTCGTCCCGCGCTTCCCTCATCCGCTACCCCTCTGGTCCGCGCAATCGCGGCTAACAGTTTTATTTCCCCGAATAAACTTTATTAAACAAAGCGTGCGTGCCCCGCGCCCTGCATCTGCTCGCCCAGCTGTTCCCGGTGCAGCTGACCTCTCCGTCTCGCTCTAACTCGACAATATCGCTTTTAGGCGAAAGAGACGCAGCATCCGTGTAATCGCATCGAGACCCTTCAATTCCCTGTGCATAGCCCATTCGCAGTCTGCATCCCGACACCGACGCGTAAACTACGTTGATAATGACGAGTAAACGCCGACGCGAAGCCGACAACAATGTCAACGAGCAAGAACGCCGCACAAAACGTATCAGGCGCCGCAAACGCTCACACAGCGAACCGCTTATGAACGAGACCGATAGTGCGGAGAAACGTCAAGCCTTGAAGCGCCTCTTTGGAAGGATTGGCTCCCAGGAGGCGGAGTCAGATCAACGGCGGTTGGGCAACCAAAGAAATGACGACGATTTTTTCAGCGTACTGGATTATGCCGATGAAAATGAAGATCCGCTTCTCGATATGATTCCAGTGAATATGGATCCGGAGCAACTTGGATTTTTAGTGTGCGCTCAAGAGACGCTCCGCTTCCTGCAGTGTCGCGGTCTACCGCTCGAACATCCCGTTTTCACTCGTCTGCGCTCGCGCCTTCTTCAAGGTATCGGCGAGATGGCTATGGCCTGAGCTTTACTAGGCCCTGAGCCCGCCAGGAAATAAAGCCCACATTTACCCAACGACCACAATTCTTGTGAACTTTTCCAGTGATATTAGAAGTGTTTTTTGTTTGTGAACTCTCTTCAATCGTCCTCCCCTATCTATGGACTAAAGGATATATGTTTACATAAAGGTTTTAAGTGAATTTGGCTTACCTGGATGTATCTAGTCACTGTCTAGTCATTAATGTGCATAACTCAATAATGTAAGCGAATTTCCTATCTAAATGAAATCGTCCAAACGCGATATCCTATTTGAGTTACAGGAAATAATTTTTGAGTTATTGTGCGATACACTGATATATTAAAGTTTATAAATTAAAGAAGTATGTAGTTGTAAATCCGTTTTAACTGTTTAGATGACGATGTAAAAATATCATATAATATTTTGGCGAAAATTATATGGGATACATTGAAAACATGTTAAAAATCGTCATTACAACTTTAAACTACCATTTAATTATTGTGTAGCTGTCAAGAATTGATCATATCTTTCGCTTAAAATATATTAATAAAATATATATCGAAATGTAAGTCTAACGAGTAAGGCTCACAATTGCTTGCACCATTTTTGTACTTCTTTCTTTTGTTGTGTTCGTCGAATGCTACAACTTCTTTGTGAAAAACACATTGTGCTTGTTTTTTAGATCTCTCAAATTAGTGTTAGATAAATGAAATATACCTACCTACTTTAAGTATTTTACATTAATTTCTTACTATCATTAATTTTACTATAAATCTAAGTATAAAATTTACTGTGTACTTGTCATGGATGTAACGAAATAAATTAATATTTGTTCGGAAATCTAGTATGATTTTATGTACCCTTTATAAATTAAGCAATATTTAATGTGTGAGTCAATGCGAAATGTGTTACGAGTACTTTCGTTGGCATTCTGCGAATTTATTTGATTGTCCTTAACCACTTATTATACTATTCTTTTAGTAAAAAACTGTATACTGTCCTATATATATTATTGCACGTGACTTTGTCCGCCTAAATTTATTACATATAGCCTGTTACTCACTGGTAATATAGGTAATAGAATTTTTAATATCGATCCAGAATTTTTTGAGCTTATTCATTACAAACAAAAATACAAATCTTCTCTATTTATAATATTAGTATAGATAATCTTCATGAAATATTATTCATAAAATATAATTTAATAAGTACTAATAATAGGAAATAAATAGCATTTTGGGTCGCTATTTCTGTCTCCAGCCAAAAGCAACTTAAAATAATTAAGTACTGCACAGGTGCTGCAAATGCCTAGGCCCTGCCCATAGTAGGATTAGAATGGGATGGGGAAATGGGATCTGGCATCTCTTACCCTTACTCACTCACCAAAAGACAACAGCATACGTGCTATTATTTCACAATGGTGTTCTGCAAAGGGGTGGTTACTGCTGTCAGACGGACTGCGCAAATGACTGCGAAACGCAGTATGCCTTTGTCACTACTTGGCAGATCCATGAAAAGTTCATACCCAAAGTTGGTCCCATTATGTAAGTATTAGGTTTGAGTTGTACCTTATTATGGAACCCAATTAAAAATAAAATTCATAATGTCACAATATTTTTATGTTACATAAAAATGTCCTGCATTTTATCGGTCGTTACCGTATGCATTATCGTAAAGATTTCGCATTTCGCACTTTGTTGAATATTTTTAGGTATCCGCGTCTTAAGTTATAACTCTAATTAAAGTCTATATTATTTCTCATCCAGCTACAATCATGAAGTATGGTTTCACTGCAGATGTAAAAAAAATACCATGGACTTGAAACCAGAATATTGTATGGCACACATATTGTGAATAAATGGTGATTTTAAGTGCGTTGCCACCCTGTTAGATCAAAGGGAACAATATGCAGAAGGGTATGTGCGTCGACATTCACATATATACAGAAGACTGTAAGGGCGGTGGTAACTGCCGCCCATATGTTGCCCTATTTATCTTCGCAGAGCATAGTATGCCCATAGTTTCCCTCCATAATTATAAATAATATTATTAACAATTTTTCATTTTTGTTGAATATTTGACCGTACTGGTGACCAATTTATGGTAGAACTTTTTCAATTGCAATCTTAAGTTATCGAATTTCAAGACACGTTAATATGGAAAACAGACAAAGCCTTTAAGAATCTCAGGCTCAGCTTTAACACAGCTTTAACACAGACCAGCGAGACTGTACATCATATTGTACAGTCTTGCTGGTCGTACTCGCATAAGTCCAAGACTTTCAGAGCCCGGATTAGATCATGCAGATTCAACGAGAAATAATCCGGCCCATGTGCTCTTTTCAACTATAATGAGACAAAAACTAAATAAACAACTATTGAGCCATTATAGATACAGAGGGGTTGATAGCGTTCACTCCCATTATTATCAGGACTGAAATCATCTTACGGGATTACATTCTCTGCAATCTGAGATCGCATCCACGTTATGTAATAGCTACAATAAAGAGCCTCTACCTGCATTGTATGTTCACGTCTATACTAAAGTCTAAGCTACTTACAATCTACACGAGATTTTAAGTAGCTTAGCCTCGCATGAATTCTTTCTAACTTATATGTTCAATTAAACAAAGAAATATTAAATTTATTTTTATTAGACAAATGATATTTTTTTAATTAAAATTACATTGTTTTATTAATATCTATGCTATATTTATGTATAAAACCAAATAGTGTTCCATATAATTAAATATAAATTATTCATACAAAATATATTTTTCCTCTATTAATTAAATTAAATAAATGTTTGGAAATGTTTCATATATTTATTTGACAACACACATTGATAATATCAGCCAGTCAGTTACTAGCAAAAATTCATTTAATTTAATTCAAATTCATTTCAAATTCAGTTCATAAATATAAGGTTATATAGGTAAACTTTAAGTACGCTTCTTAAGTTGAGTTTTTTTTTATTATTATTATTATATTAGATTTGTGATGTAAAAAGTTAAAATAAAAGTTTTTTTTATAATATTCTTATTAATTCTTATCGTTCTCTTCATGTATTGACGCAATTCATCAGGGTATCTAAGCCTCACCTAATTAAGACGTATCTTAACGAAGTAAATTAACTTATTTGTTAAAAAATATTTTCTTTGGTCTAACGAATCTCATTATAACTTTTATCCTAAAATGACTACATTTTTTATTGCTGAATTATTATTACTATTGACATATTTATTTTAAAAGATTATATTAACTAAAAAACGTGATTAATCAGAGAGTACTATTAAAAATAAAAATATACCTAATATGAATGTATAAAATTATTGCACCAGGACAACTGCAGTTGATCACGTCCTTAATCGAGTATTATGTTATAAAATTATTTTAGAAGTTTAATTTAAGATTGTAATTACTTTACTAGCGATTTTTTTTTCCACACATATTATACGCAATTTTTCTCTTTTATTGCTATTTCCACTAGTGTAAACCGTATCAAAATCTGTTGGATTGTTTAGAAGAAGTAAGAGGAGAATCTTCTCTGTATCGTTACAATTTTAGTATATGTACTGTCGAAGCAAGTATAATAAAGATATAATAATAAGAGGAGAAACAGACAGAGGCGGACAGTGACTTTATTTTATAATATATATTATAATAATATGTACATATTATATAGATATATCTATATCTATATATAGATTTGCTTGTTTCAGGCTTCCATTTGGCCATCCCATCAAATAATAAATTATTTTCGAAGATCTAGATACACAAAGTTAACTAAGCCCTCCGCGAGTGAATAATCTAATAATTACAAATATATAACATTGGCTAGGGGACAGGTGTCTCTGTTGTAAACTCAAAAAAAAGTTTAAAAAATGTCTATCAATTTCATTTCATGTCAGAAACAGCACTCATTGGTTTGGAAAACAACTTGAAAACTCGGTCTAAAACATTTGTTACAAATACAACTCATTATAATATGCATGAGATAAAATCAGCCAACATTTTACGTGACATAAACTTCTTATCTTCTACAATATACATAAGCCAAGTATTTATTTAGCAGACAATACAAAACTAAAATCTGTTTTAACTTTCGTCGAAGTTCGTGTATGATATTTTAAACTTAAAAAATGCATTCTTAAAGATAACTTCCATTGTGGTTATTTTTTTATCGCAAAACACAACTTTTTTTTGTAAATTTTTGATAAAAGACACAGATAACACTTTAAAATGGCTATAATGATACTTTGAAAATTGTTTCTCGATAATTGTGCAGTAAATACCTATATTTTTTCTTGTATTTTTTTTTAACTTATCTATTATTTAAATATTTTTATTTAAATTAAAATGACCAGTTCCCTGAGTATATTCTCTAAGATTATTTCTAAATGCAACAAGATATACATGTTATATAATATTGTTCTAAGATAAATATAATTATTTTTTGGTCTACGGACAAAAAGTTACTACCTAGTGGTACCTAGTTTACTATTTTCCCTATTTATTTCAGTATTTTTCCATTATATCGTATATTGGCCCCTTTATAAGCGTATTCCATGAGTAGTTTGTTTAAATTATCCACAGATAAGTTTAAGCTGTGGTAACCTCTCTTCAAAAGTAAGTTCAGTAAAGTTTTGTGGAGTTGGTGCGCTGTCATAGATTTCGGAAACGTGGCCTGTGTATAATTCTCGACGTCATAGTTGTCTGGCACCATTCTGAAATTAAATAATTAATTATTAAATAAGGCCTATTTTTTGTAACATTTACCTTAATACATATCCCTAGGAGTTAATTTTATATTTAGATATACTTATTATGGTTTATATCTTGAGTTAGTATGATTGAAACTTTTATTTATATTAAAGAAAGAATTTTCTGAAGAAACCATTACTTATATCTATTTTACAATTTAGAATATTTATTTATTAATAAATCTTTCGTAGTTAGTGTCTCTCAAACTGTTTTTTTCGTATGTTTTTATAATAGTGGCTGGACACACTGCGTTTCGTTATCATTTGGGCCATCTCCCTTACAGAATACCACCGTGAAATAACAGCATGTGTGCTGTTGTGTTTCGATAAGTGGTCGGCAGCGCACTTTCAGCACAGTGGCGCTGCTTGTGTTATAAGCGACGGTAGCCACCTACCATCAAGTGGACCGTCAGTCTGAACCTTAACATAAAAAAGTAGAGATGAACAGCAGTTTTATCAATTATTTACCACATATTTAAGGGCCATGAAACAAATAACTTTTTTTTTAATTTTGATCTATATGTATTACAATTTTTTTTTGTGGCATATGCCACAAAAAAACGTTGTTATCTTCAGTCAAATGTTTATTAAATACAGTGTGAAACTCTGTGCAAATGCACACGTGAATGTCGGTGAAACCAAAACTTAACGTAACTTAATTTAAAAAAATAATTAAATGTTGCTTATAACACAGGATATTTCCATAAGCACAGTTTCCATGGCCACATTTATTGCTAACAATCAACAAAATTATATATTTTTATTAGGTTTATATTTCTTTATTCTCATTAAAGCTTAAAGCTACTTACATGAGAAAAATAAAAAAAGACTTAATTAAGAAACGAAACATCAAACAGGCAGACAAAAATTATACAATATTAGTTCCGGATTGTAATAAAATCACATTAAAACATTTAAACATTTAACATAATATGTTTCAACAGCTTGGATCTATATTCTCCAAAAGATTTTGCCTGAAAAGATTTATTATACAGAAATACATTATATCAGTAGGTATATTAAAATATAAAACTACCTGTGTTCCTGTGATTTTTGTACGAGATATTTTTAAATTATTCACGCCAAATACAAGTACAAACGCATGATTACATATTTTTCTATGACACACATAATATTATATCATTATTATCATGAGGATATACAAAACATATCCTCATGACAAATTATTAATCTTAATTAAGTACATTATTATGTAACTATACTCGTACTCGTCTATAGCAACCCTTATAGCATACTAAAGTAATAAGAGAAGAGAAAGCCACTTAAAAAAACGCCTATTGATAGAAAAAAAATTAGGCACCTGTCAATAACATGTGTTTAAAAATAATAAGAAAAAAATATTCACCTGGCAGTTGGCACCCTTCTGTGAAATCTTGCACAATCCTTACGACAGCGAGCTGTTTTTAGCAAAAAATACACCACCACACACCGGAGCCAAAGTTTATAGTACATTCGATTCAATAACACGACACAGAAACCGTGGACAGAATGCCACAAAACGCCCGCCCGGCTGCCAGTCTCATTTTTGAAATAGTTAAAACTTCGTTTTCTAAAATAATTGGAAGCTTAATACTAAGGAATTAAAGTCTAGTTTAGCACGACACTGGTTATAGTAGGGGTGCATATGGCCCTGTTTGTGTGATTTACCCTAACATGCGGTGCAGTGGGGACTCAATACTGCTCGAATGAAGCGTACTTACTACAACGTTCAAAATGAACTACACAGTCATAATACTGATATTACACAAAAATATATTTTCAACGTAAGAATTCAGTCAAAATTTTACAATATTTTATCCGATGACAGTAAAAGGTACTTAAGGGCCTTCACTAGCATCAAGTAAAACGCTGATTAGTTACTTCCCGGTTAGTAATGTTTTGCCAAATATATAAAAAAACTAGCGAATAATCTTTTGGCAATTTCACAATCTTAAGTAAATATTCGGGTAACAACCCAGCGATTAAACGAATGATCTAAGCTCTAAGTTATGAAGTCATTATTCCATGCATATGGTGAATATTCTTCTATATTTATCTCAATTTATCTCAACCTGAGAATCTCTTATAGGTTTTACTGTTTTCTTGGCGGATACCTTTACAATAAGATACATCCTCTTCCTCGTCCTAAATGTAAGGCGGCAGTCACAAAAAGCTCTTAGCTTGGATTATGAAGAAACGGAAAAAAATATTCGTCCACTCTTTAATGTCTTTTAGTATTTGATATTTAATAGTTTGTATTTAGTCTTAATATTATATTTTAATTAAAAATACCTACCACGGGCACCAGGCTCTCATACAGTTACAACCATTGCTTGTGTAACTCATGTAACAATTAATTTAACATTGTCTGTATGTTCTGTGGTTGTGTGATTATGTGGAGCTAATAAATGTATTAAATAAATGCATTATCTACTTTGTTTTCAATACATTCTGATAGCGGCCAGTAAATAAACATCAAATGTGCCTATTTGTTATAATTTCATTTTTTAAATATTTTGTTTCTTTTTTAAAAAGACAGACAGGCTGACAGTCCACTTGATGGTAGATGGCTTCCGGCCATAAGTACTGTAAATGCGCTCCAACCTTACGAGTATAGTAGCATTAAGGATTAACCGACTAAGAAGAAATATTAGATTTTTCTTCCAAGGAAGGAGAAATAAAAGATAGAAATAAAAACGTATCCTGATTTCGTATGTTATACCTGAAAACGTGCGTATAAGCGTTTAAAAAAGATCAGTCGACACAACCCGCATCATGCATTTACATAAACCCCCATTATACATTTCTTTGATAATTTTATAGTGTCACTAAACAATCGCATACCAAACTAGTGAAACTAGCTTGCGTTTTGAGAACGGCACTATAGACAAAGCACAAAATCATTTAAACCAAATCAAAGCGAATTTTTAAAAGTCCCTTTTCATAGTAGACCTTGCCAGCAATCTAAATCAGGACATATTTTATATTACCAATAAAAAATATACGTTTTTATATAAAGTCTGACGGTCTGACGTTAGCTGGCTACCGTCGCCACAACAACGCCACAGGGACGTGACATAAAAAACTCAAGGAACTCTGTTCCATTTTCACAATTTGCACGTACATATACGTCGTATACTATTTGCGCCGCAAAACAACAGGCAGACTATGCTATACTTCTAAAAAATTTAGATTCTAAGTTTACATATCCCTAACTATAATAAGTCAGATGAAGGACGCAGATAGTAATCTGAGTGTTTTCAATGAATTGTTGCTATGTTTTTAAAAGCAGGCATTCATTAAGCTAAATGCATTGTAAATAAAATGCAAAGTTGATGTACATAATTGGTTTTATTAGAATATTTGATACTTTCCATCGTGACATCTAATCATACAAATCGCTATAAATCTGTAAAAATCCTAAATAAATAGGTATTTTAGAATCTCGAAAACTTTAACTATTATATTTTTAAAGCAGTGAAACGACGAGCTGTAATAGGAACAAAAATTGTCCCGTTAATGAACATTTTTGTCATTCTTCTTTTTTAAATGATGCTCGAAAATTACGGGAATATTTTCTGTTAACAGGGAATATTTTCTGTTAAATAGAAAAAAAAAACACAGAGACTACCGTTGGAAAAATAGTGTTTGCGCTTCGCATCCGCAACCTTGTGTTATATATATATATAGTGTAGTGGGCTGTATATATGTAGAGCCATAACTTACTATCCCATTATCCTCATCCTGCCCCTTATCATAAGTGCACTCCGAAAATTTTTGTTCGATCTATTTCCGTCTGTAAGATTTCTAACTATTGCATTTATATAATAGACTATATCTGAATTTATATTAATCCATTGACTAAGTAATTTAAAATACGAGCAATATATAGATTACTTAAAAAATGATAAGGCCTATTTCTTATATAGATATAGATATAGATATAGATATAGATATAGATATAGATATAGATATAGATATAGATATAGATATAGATATAGATATAGATATAGATATAGATATAGATATAGATATAGATATAGATATAGATATAGATATAGATATAGATATAGATATAGATATAGATATAGATATAGATATAGATATAGATATAGATATAGATATAGATATAGATATAGATATAGATATAGATATAGATATAGATATAAATATAGATATAGATATAGATATAGATATAGATATAGATATAGATATAGATATAGACCTAACAGGTATAATATAATATATACTTGAATACTTGAAGTTTTTAAACTAAAGTGGCATAGGACTTTCCTAATTTTTACTAACATTTTAATATAATATATAAAAGAAAACCTTTATCTGTAATTTATGAATGTTCTACCGTTATTTAGGGCGTCTATAAATGGATAAAACACTATAAAAACTCTCTTATCATTACAGCGTGCAATGTGAGTAAAGTGAATGTTATAACGATGCTACATAAGTTGACAACATTCATACGTTTAAAAACAACGGACGCGTCTAGTCGTGTAGTGTGTATACGCTTACGAATAAACACGCAAACCTATATCCTTAATTGGAAAACAATGAAATGAAACTCATAGCACTGACTGAACGAAGACTTACTGCTATGACGTAATGTAAACATCACGAGACATGTAATCAAGGCGTCCGACGACGATTCAACCACATAAAACGCTACAGTGCAAGAGAAAAAGTTTGCTTTGAACGTTTTTATAACGTTTCAATATCGACGAAGAATCGAAAGTGTTGTGTGATCCGTTTGGCATTTAAATAATATAAAAATGGGGGCGTTTGTTGCAAGATTAATTAAGACAAAATATTATATTAATATTCTTTAATAAATTGTTATGCGTTTGATATAAATGTCATATATTATGTTCGTGCAGTAGAATAATGAAGTGATATGTACAATTAAATGAAATTGGTTTGTGTTAAAATCAAGTTAAAATAATAATTATAATATGTGGTCTTATTCGAGTGTAGAAATTCAAGGCAACCGGTTGACTCGTATGGACAGATTTCGTATTTATATATCCGAGTTTATAGTTTGTTTTTGTATTATATTTTTTATTATTTGTATCGCCTTGCTACTGTATTTGTTTTTTCACTTATACAACACAGTGATTAAGAATGGAAAAATGAGCAACACTTTAGCTGAAAGTTAGAATCTAAATGTTAACTTAACTGTAAGAAAATGAAAATGATTGAACAAATTGATATCAATTTGCAATAGAAATATTCATAGATGCTATTTACTTCACGTGCATTGACAAGTAACACCATACAAGTATTATTGTTATTTTTTATTTAAAACAAAATTAAATCGTACACATATATCATTTATAAACTAGTCGTAAATAATAACTAGGATTTGAAGTAGTCCTTGTTTTGTCCAGTCCGTGTCTTTCCACTGCTGGATGTAGGCCTCTCCCAAAGCTCGCCACCACACACGGTCTTCTGTTCTTCGCACTCAGCCGCTTCCTCCGAAGCCCTCCAGTTCGTCTGTCCACCTGGCCGCAGGGCGTCCCACTCTGTACTTTCCAATTCGTGGCCTAGATTCGAGAACTTTTCTACACCATCGATTATTTCCTCCGCCCTGCGACAGATGTAACCGGCCCATTGCCACTTCAACTTGCTAATTCTCTTGACTATGTCGACAACCTTGGTTCTTCGCCGAATTTCAAAATTTCTTACCCTATCTACTAAAGAAACTCCGAGCATAGATCAGTCCGTAGCACGCTGAGCGACTTGTGGATCATTCCTGCAGTGAGAGGCCACGTTTCGACACCAACTACGCAAGGAACTAGTTCCATTATTCACAATTTCGTTCGCACATCTTTATAGATTAAAGCCTGTATATTATGCTGATGTATAAACTATATTACTGTATAGTTTTAAAAGAAAATTCGTACAGTAATTTTGGCGTGAGAGTAACAAACATCCTCACAAAAGGTATTAGTAGAATAATGACTCCTAAATAATGAGTCTTTAATTTTGTTAAGATATTTGAAATAATTATTTTAAATTTAACTTGTGTTAAACTAAAATTGTTATTTAAAAAATATTGTAAGTTAAGTAAATATAAGTCTGCCGATGCAATTCAGAGTTTCCTTTGAATACTTTCTGCAAACATCTTTTCAATTAATTTTATGAACAAATTACTTCAATTTGTAAATGGACTTCATTGAATTAATGTAGCTAGCTTTAGTAAGACCTCTTCCGCTTTCACGATAGGTAATGTTGATTTTCTTTCCAGTATTAAAGCCCTCTTTTGAAAGCTGTAACTATATATAGCTACAGCTTTCAAAAGAGGGCTTTATAGCTCTGGAACTAATTTATACAATATAATAAAATATATATGTACCTACTTATTTTTTTAAATCTATTACTTTTTTATTAGAAACTTGATAATACATCAAGAAAACAAGCAACACCAAAAGAGATTTAAGTTCGCCACAGATCTTACAAGGTGAAAAGAGAATATCGAATGGTTGCTGGCATCCCTCATTCACCGAAACAGAATAGCACACGTGCTGTTTCCTCGCATTATTTTAATTTTCATTTGTTATTGAGTATTTATATTATGTACTAAACAGTATTATTAATAATGAACGAGTATCAAAGGATTTTTCCTGCTAATAAATTAACGTTTTCAAATGACCTTGTCTTCCCCTGAGCATGTAATTATGTATATCTCTTCATTTTATAGTAATAATGTAGTTATTTTAATAATTTAATAGTTACACGTTAATTAATTGAATATTAATATTTAATATTTAACAACGAATTAGTTGTTTAATATTTTAAGATAATAATTTTATTTGTTAGTTAACAACGGACTAATCTGCTGTGATTCGGGCATCGCAAAAACCATGTTCAAACAAAATATATGCTATTATACGAAATACATGTATAAATTCGATTTGTATTAGGACTACATGAAAATTGGTGAAACAGTATAATATTTTATCGTAAGTATAACAAATTTTAGATGAAGATAATGTTTGTAAGAGATAAGGTCGAGTGAAGAAATCTAAGCACCTATATCTATTTATAATATAAAAGATAAAATATAGTCATAGCACAATGGTACACAAGTAAATTCCAGGGACACAATTAGTAAAACAAAGTAGATCTCATAAAATAGAGTGTCAAATGTGATCGCTAACGAATAAATAGGTTCATTGTGACTACGAGTTATTATATTAATGATAAAACATCATTGACCAAGATTACAGCCGATTGTTAGACTCGGAGTACATTCACACTTATTTTATCAAAATAAATACATAGACACAGACCGCAAGGCATAAAATATAGACTCGCAAGTAAGTAAGATAAGTATAGGTTCGCTGCCCTAGAGGAATTTAATACGGCTAAAATCGTGTTATAACAGTTAGTACGAGTACAGACATAATTTGTTGCTTCTTTATGTATTAGTAATTAACTTTAATATAAAACATTTATTTTTATTAGGGGTGACTTTAATGACAAGTAATGACTTTATTCACGACGGTACCCATCACCCAACGTCAAGTGGACTGTCAGCCTGCCTACCACCCTTTAAATAGTATAAGTAGATGTAGATGTTATAATATAGCCTTCATTGGTGCAGGCTGTGCCTCCTGTAATTGTGGCGGCATCCGCCAAGTGTTACTTATAATTTAAACGATGACGACATTGTTTGATGCTTGCCTCGTTGGAGGCCTTGTATAATAAATAAATAAATAAAAAATAATAACTTTACATAATAACATATATGTACATAATTTACGCAATTTTCATATAGGTGATACTTTGATTGTACTCATGTTCATATCGTACTAATGAGTGAACATAGTAATTCTATAGTGATACCGTATTCTGTAGTAGGTAAGTACATAATACCTACATATACCTACATATGAATGTCACCTCATCATACCGTAGGTATTATTTCTTCAAACATTGTAATTTTCCGTTGTTTTCTATTACACTTTCCACCTCACATTATATAAACTGTTCATCAACTAGACTTAACTTTATCTTTATGATATCTTTATTTTATGGATACTTTTTATTGTTGCATAAATACGTGACAAGAATTGTAGGTAATAGGTACCTAATCCTAATTATAATTACAAGGTGATGCCTACAACGGAAACGGATATTTTACTATCTCTGAAATTTTAGTACACGCACGAAAACTCGAGATAGATGTTTAAATTGCTTTTAATATACTTACTCAATTCAGTAATTAATTCTTTTGCCTGATAGAACTCATCAGATGGCATAATAACATCTCTGTCTGATAACATGTTGCTATTATATTCACACAGGCACTTAAATCTATATATACTAGTGATGTGCCGGATCGTTAAAAATGTATATGCGCGGATACGGATACGGATACGGATACGGATACGGATATTAACTATCTTACTTAAGAAACGATGCGCATGATCTTGAAACGATAGTTACGCCCGCCACTTGACGTTTTGCGTGATAGTGACAGGCAGGACATGTTTCGACTTGCATTGCGCAGGTCTTTCTTTCTAATCATTTAATTGGAAATTAAAATATTACGAAGATTTAAGTTTTGGGTTTTTTCTCATTATAAAAGTGATCTTAGATAGCTTTCTATAATATTTAAATATTTCATTATTTTATTAAGCTTACCACAAAGATTTAAACACAATTTGATCTCATTATAAAGATATTTTAATTAATATTTTATAAAAAAAAATCGTATATTAAACATTTCAATATACATATCATTATTTTAATTGGCTTATCACAAAGATTTGTGATTCATCATCTCATTATAAAGATAGTTTATGTAGTACCTTTGAGTTATGTATGTATTGACCAAATATTTGATTTTAATAAATAATCACCTATATATAGAATTTCATCTATGAGTTGAAAATTAGTAAAGATCCGTAAAAGATCCGCCAAAAAGTATCGGATACGGATACAGCCCTTTTTTTCTCCCTCAGATATCCGCGGATACGGATACGGATACGGATACGGATATCCGGCACATCACTAATCTATAGTAATATTGTAAGGAGAGAGTATTTGTAATTTTGTAAATACTTTTACTAATATTATAAAGAGGAAAGAATTGATTGTTGGTTGTTTGTTTGTTTGTTTGTTTGCATTGAATAGGCTCCGAAACTACTGGACCGTTTTGAAAAATTCTTTCACTGTTGAGAAGCTATATTATCAGCGAGTAGGCTATATTTTATAAAGTTACGCGGACGAAGTCGCGTGCAACAGCTAGTAATAACTACACTCCCAAACTACTGGACCGATTTTAAAAATTCTTTCACCTATAGAAAGTTACATACATTATCAGCGAGTAACATATTTTATAAAGTTACACGGACGAACAGCTAGTCCTAAATAAAAATACAATATCAAATTACAAGTAGGTAATTAACTGGAAATGAAGGAGAAGACGACCTTTGGATAAAAATTTCGTAAGTGTGATTTCTTTGATCCCTAGTAATTAAGCAAAATTATGCAGAAAATGTATTTTTATTACTAAATAAGCAAACAACTCCTAAATGCCTGCTTAATAGCATCGTCAAAGTGATGAATTGATTATTAAATATTAATTAAAGCTGCAACTGCTAATTATGATTGTAAGATATTTTTTTATGGTAAGGTCGGCTCACAACCTGACGGTCCACTTGATGGCAGGTGAATACCGTCGCCTATAACACAAGCAACACCACAGGTGCTGCAAATGCTCTGCTGACTACAGTAGGATTAAGGATAAGGGATTGGAAAGGGATAGGAAAATGGGCTCTAGCATCCCTTACTCACTCATCGAAACACAACAGCACACATGCTGTTATTTCACGGTGGTCTTCTATAAAGGGTGGTTACGCAGTGTGCCTGTCATTACTTTCCAGGCCCATTACAGAGCCAACTGTGTAAGGTTTATTTCCAAATTTGACCCTTTCGTACCGGGGAACTCTGAATCATGAATGGAGCGATGTAGTTATTCCTCCGTAGGCTAATTAAGTATACTTCTGTTTAATTTTTGGATATCGTCAACCAACGACGTATTCCACAGTCGAGACGGACACCACTACAAAAGGACCGGCAAGAAGCAGACTACCGTACGATCTTCCCGCGAATCTCACATCCTACCTAAAGACCAGTATAATTAATATACTTTCTACCCCTCCCGATGCGATCTATTGATCGCATCCCCTAACAACCTACCTAGACGGTGTCTGTTTCTGAAACGATGCTTCCTTCACGTTAATATTTATTAATTAAGAAATAAATTAAATTTCTTTCTTGAATTCTTATTTTTGCTTTTTCGCTGATCCCTTGTACCTACGTGCCTACTTTTTTTCTGAACCTACATTTTACTCTAAATACTTGTCTGATCGTGTACTATAGATCGTGTATTGCAAAATTTCAAAGTGATAGATAAAGTAAGTACCTACTTTCAGAGACTTGCGGCATTGAACAAACGAATATTAAATATTTATACATAATTTTAGATTAATTTTAAAACTGCTTACTTGAATATATAAATTACTATCTAGAACTAAATTTATACAAAGAACTTACAACTCTTCCAATAGTTTAAACAATTTTTATTAGGATATGTTCATGTAGGTTGAAAATATCATACAAGAACGATAAAACCTATAAAATGTTTAACAATTTCGCCTAAATTATTTTATCGCTCTCGACAATCACCCGGGTTGTCCTGAAACCTATGATTGATAGGTGACTACCATCGCTTATAAACCTACATATATATTATTCCTCATAAACAAGTAGAGGCAGACAAACATATAGACTGGCGGAATTTTTTCCTCTTAAGAACTCACTTTCCAACAGGATCCGCTTACCAATTCCATGCTACGTAATTTCATGATTACTTTTTAGATTGGCCGTAGCAATACTTAAATAAAAAACATGACATTTCTAAGATATTATATTATGAAGGTTTGAATGGAAACAAAAAACTGAAATTAATTTTTTATCTATTAAAATGAATGAGTATAATTAATTTCTAAAAAGCACATAATATGTGACTTTTTGCAGGTTAAATATAAGTTACACTTTAAATTGGGAAGTCAGTAGCTACCAATCTATAAAGTTTTTTCTGAAACTGGCGTATTGTTTTATTATTTTCGCGAGTTCAATAATATAAGTGCAGCGAATGCCTTGCGTCGCATTCGGTCTTCGGTAATTTCACATTATAGTAAGTTGAGACAACAGATTCTCCCAAATACCTATTACTGACTTCACTCGCTCATATAAAGTGCCCTTAAATTGGGTAACTACGTAAATGGTTGAGTTGAGACAACAAATAGTCCTAAATACCTAACATACGAGTATTATTGACTTCACTCGCTCATACAAAGTGCCCTTAAAATGATTAATGCTAAAACTTAAATATACCTTAAAATGGGTTATGTTACTTAACAATAATAACAAATTTGTGAATCGATCAAGTCATGCTATAGGGACGAAAAGAGACGAAAGGACCGACAATGTTTCTTGTGAGCTTTTTTGCTTGATATCTCGTCGTACATTCACCCGTACCACTTGTAGATTGACGAACCAAAAATACCAATGTACCTACTTAACCACAAAAACTATTGTCGGAGACACGGTGAACTTTATAAAGAATAAATATTTAATAATGGGTTACTAGTACAATTGAATTTGCTTTACTGAAATGGTAGTTATTATTTTTTTATAATAAAACTTATAACTGTTAAATATTATTTATAACTTATAAATAATATATTATTAGGTGTATTGAAATGTAACATTATGGATTTTTATTTTTATTTTTTTTTAAACTTATAAATATATTATTAAGCAAAAGCTTCTTGTCCATTTTTCTAATATTTAGTTTCATTTCTAAGGTCGCAGCTTGCAGCACCTTTGTGTTATAGTCAACGGTAGCCAGCCATCAAGTGAACCGTTAGCCGACTGACGACTTTCACATAAAAAGAAAATGCTTAACGGAGATAGTGTTAGGAATAAAATAATTTTGGAAACCGTTGACTTTTTTTTCTCCACCTTCGAAATGATTATGGTTTTTCGCCTAATGGGTAAACTTTAGTAATAATTAATATACAAAATCAATCGTTTGATTTTAATTAAAGTTTCAAGGAACTGGACTTGTATTGTGGAAATCAAGGCGACATACATAGGCGACCAACATATAATACACAGAACAATGCAAATATTAAAAAGTGTTCCACAGAGTAGGTTATCTTGCCTAAACTAGTAGTATATAGAACTTAAAAAATAATTAAATAAAAATTAAGTAGTAGAAAGATAAAAAGAAACGCCTTTAGCGGTTAGGCATAAATTAGACAGCCCGTCTAGTGGCAATAATCCATCCCTTACAGAACACCACTGTAAAATAACATACTATGCTGTCGTGTTTCAGTGAATAAGTAATCCCTTATAATTTATACACTAAGGTCGTCAGCTCATTTGAATATGGCGTTGCTTGTGATAATAGGCGTCGGTAGACAACTAGGATTTCTATAATAGCCACCTAAAATCAAGTGAACCGTCAGACTTTCTGCCGACTTATATATTAAAAAATTAAGACTAATAGAAAAAAGTGTGACCATATTTCTTAATCCCATGTAATATTGTAAAAATACAGATGTACCTATACATATATTATGTAAAAAACTTTGTCTTTATATTACGTTTGCAATCCGCTTCGGGCTTCGCCGGGGATGCAATGTTTTATAACACACAAACCTTCCTCGTTTATCCTTCTTTCCATTGGTGAAAACCGTATCAAAATCCCTTGCGTAATTTAGGAGGAATTAGCGGATACACAGAGATAAACGCGAAAAATGTAATATGGATACATGTTTATAATATACTTTAAACTTTATCCGATCCTTTTTTTTACGTGAGGAAATCTGCGAATCAGATCCCTACCGACCCCCATGGGGGGGGGGGGGGGGGGGTATGTGGGACTTCTATCCACTAAAACCCCACGGTGTTTCTTCGCGCCGTCTATGGGCGGAGGTTACGGGACGTTAAGACACGCTACCTTGTCCCCCCGCCAGACGAGGCCCGCACACTTGCAGGCTCCACCTCGATTAGGCGACCGTGAAGAGACATGCCGGAAACACACAGCACGTCTCCCCTCGTTGCCCGGTGTTGTGATGACGGCGGACGACCCCATGTTTGCCGACCCCGGGCGAAGCGACACAGGCCGCCTATTCTCTACTTCTCGCAGGGGCAGTTAGCGAGGAGCTTCACTCATGAAGCACCCCACAACCTCTTCTTTGCGGCACAACCTACCGCAGAGTCGGAGGCCGCTTCCACCTGACACTCTAGGATAACCCCTGCTCGTGTAGCCGCTCATCTCCACGGCATTAAAGGTGGACGGCCCAAAGGGGGTTTCCATCTGACATTTACACATCAATCGCGGCAGCCCGAGAGACATGCTCCACCTCGTGTTGTCGTCGGAAGAGTTATTAAGCCGGGTGGCGAGGCCGGGTGTTCACTCTTCCGAACGAGGGCGGTTACTAGGCCGCCTAGGCCTAGGTACTGGGTCATCACCACCCTCCACAAAGCCGCGATTGCAGTACTCTGCCAGACGGTCCTTCCCTGCCGTAGAGCTCCATCTTCGCGTGCGTTGATCCTGGGATCCTAACATGCGTTGCTGTTGCGGAAACAAAACTACACGCTTAATGTGAGCGTTTATGAATTATTACTTCATAATTTATTATTCATAACTTACAGATTTAATATAAATATAATATAAACGATTTCAATTTGTCGTCACAATTTGATACCTCACAAAGAGAACATATTGATTTTTACTTATTTTTAGCGCAGCTCAAAATGAATCAGTCTAAAATTGGTTCATAATTTTCGCAGTGTGAAGGTACGAAAAACGTCACTCACACAGATACACGTCATCGTCCAATTTAATATGTGTTCGTATTTTGTATTGATCGAAGCCTGATATACTCGTACCTAGGTCATTGCACTTATGTTACAGTGAACAGGCTATCCGTTTTTTTAGTGAAATCGTTTAGCGATTATCTGTAAATCAAGTCCAGTTAGGCGGTGAGGAGCATTTCAGCAAATATTCTCTATTGAAATGCTACTCCTGATTTATTTCTCATCGGAAACTATCGACGAATTTATTTACAGTACTAGCTGTTGTACGCGACTTCGTCCGCGTAACTTTAAAAAATATAGCCTATGTCAGGGGTGGCGAACCTTCATGGATTAACGTGCCATTTTTCTAAAGAAATGTTTAATGCCGTGCCAACAAATAATTTTAAATTTGTACTTTTTGGAAAAAATAATAAAACTAAACCAAATAATCTCTAACTAAAAGAACTGGAGCAGAAGGCAACGGGAAACCACTGCTACTATTTTTCCCATGAGAGTTATGGAAAGGTCTAAAAATGATGTGTCAGATTCAGACTTTTCATAACCACGACTGCTCCGTCAGGAGTGTAAAAATTTTTATGATTTGCTATACATATAAAAATATGCCATACAAATTATTTTCGCGTTAATATAATTCTGAAAAAAACCAGTTCCAAGTTGACTGAGACAATTTCCATTGCAACTATTGATGAGCATATTGTACAGAATCAATAACCAATCAGTGTAATACCCAAAATCCCCTTGTGTGACAGGGTATATCAACATATCAACGGCTCATGCATAATGTAAATATTATGATAATGTGACGTTGGCTTTTATCATACTTGCATAACATACTTACGCATCAAGATGTTTAATAAATGGAAATTCAGTGTACCTCAGGTAGGTACACTGAATTCAGTAATAAATAAGAAATAAGTAAAATATGAGACGCCTACGGAAACTCGTATCGTATTGGATATTGGCGCCTGTAAAAGCAGAATTATCAAACATGCTGTACGAGCGAGTGAAGTCTGCAATAGGTATTTGGGAGAATTTGTTGTCTCAACTTAATATAATGCGAATAACCGAAGACAGAATGCGAAGAAACACATTTGAGGTACTTATTGCTCGCCAAAATAATATATAACAGATAATACTCGTAAGTAATCATGGAATTACCTAGTATGGAATTGGTAAGTTGCCTGAGTTGGAAAGTTAGCTTTAAAAATAGAACTTCAATGAATACTCGTATTTAAGGCCACTGACAAAATATATAACAAAATATTCCTCTTGCAAGGACATCTGGCAAGGTATCTGATAGTACGTTTTACCATATCATAGTTTAATAAATACTAGGTACTTAGTAGCAAAACTCCACCGCCGCGCGGTTGTACAACAATGTAGGTACAGTCAAGTGCATAAATATGTGTCCAAATAATAGTTTTATAAATATGTTTTTATAAAAACGTTAAGTATAAATGGGTACATATAAACTGTCATTAACATGTCGGTAAACTTTTAAAATTATTTTGGTAAATAAATAGTATTTTTAAGTAATAGTATTGTAATATTTTCACATAGGTATAGTTTATAACTCTCCAGTTATTCTTCAGCAATCCTTAAACCTTCATTCATGGGTCGTTTGCAGCCTCACCAGGGTTAGTCCCTATAGTCTTAGTTGCAAACTGCTCTTCACAATTGTAAACTAAACATCTTGTCTTTTACAGGATACCGTCTTATCGGGTCCAATCTGCTAACCCAATCTAGACAACAAAATATGTTGAAATGTTGTCAATAAATTAACTTAAACCGCCCTCTGTTACTAACTTGTGAAACTTACAACCCTTTGTCCTATAAAAAAAATTGAGGTCATTAATCTAAATAAAAATATACATAGTTTTTATATTATAGATATCTCCCAAGTTGGAGAAAATAACACACACTGTCAAAAATTTTCGAAGCTTACTGCGAACAACATCGCGACACAGACAATGATATAATCATATGGATATAATCTGTATACAATATAAATAACAGGTTGATCAATCCAAATTGTGTCAGTGAGGCAAATCTGAAACCATCACACATACGATAAATTTGTTCATAGGAAGTAAGGCTTCGATTATAGAATTAAGAAAAATTGCCTTTAAATGTTTTTAAATTACACTCATACGCAACCAGGAATTGAACCCTGTCATATTTTATCGATTAAAATATCATATCTAAGAAAAGTACTCCACAAAGCAAATACTATATAACTAAGTACTAACATATGCCTTATAATAAATCAGGTAAAGAGGAATATCTGGTTCTTATTCTATTCCATATTTTGGAATATTACTTACCTTTATAGCTATTGAATGAAAATTTAATACCTACATACAAATAGCAATACATCTCATTTATCTCTGCGCACACAAGTGTATTTATGAACAATTTGTCTCCAATTTTGTCAATGATTGTACCATGAAATTACACAGAAAATTACAATGGTCCACACCTTTTATCTCTTGTCTTCTTTAAAAAATGTTAGAGCACGTTCTGATTATTAAATGTTGATTACATCCTTTGAAACCTCATTTTAAATTGCTGTTTTGAAAACCATGTCGTGTTTGAAGCTGTATCAAAAATTTAAGTTTTCAAACGCTAACATAATATAAATATAGCACAAAAAACTATAACAACTGTATATATGTTCGCGATTATCTCAAAAACTACAAAACGGTTTTCACTAATGGTAAGAGCGATAAACTATGAAGGTTTTTATATATTTGAAGAAAAAATCCATGCAAAATCTAGGGCGGGCCACTAGTAATAAGAAAGTTTCTTACTCAATCATGCAAAAACGGCTGATCGGATTTGGATGAAATATGGCACACAGATAGATTATTACCTGGATTAACCTTTTATCCTAGAAAATTATTAGGTTCCTATGGGATTTTCAAAAAAACAGCTACAGAGCGTGCCAAGTACCAACATAAAAAAGTCACTCAGCGTAGTTTATGGAAAAGCTTATATCAATTCCTCTGAGTAATTACTTACTAGCGTAATGTAAAACTCATTCAGATGAAGATTCATAATATAAAGAAATTATAAAGACAGACAACTGTAGTGACACAGATACATGTCAAGCTGAAATGGCATCGGGCAAACCTTGAATATAGCAGATCCGGTTATGACGATCATAACTGTATTGGCCCTAAGTTCAAAGATAATAATGATGAAATTTATATTAGTGAAAAAAAGCAATATTTAAATAATACATTAATAATAGAATATGTGCACTACACTTATTTCGAAAATTCTTTCGCTGTTAGTACTTGTACTATTAAGGTGTTCTGTGCTATTAGTAAATTACGTTATTCCAAATAGATAGAGGCTATATCATATTATTATGTATAGTATACTAATTCAACAGTCGTCGTTTTATAATAACTATTAATGGTTTTAATACTAATGGTTTTAATATTGGGGTTTGTTGTTGAAATTGTAAGTAATGTAATGTAATGGTAAATAATAAATTATTTTGAATTTAGAATATTTTATTATTAAATTACATTTTTAATATGAGTTTTTTTTAGTGGGTCGACACACAGGCTGATGGTCCACTTGATGGGAGGTAGCTACCGTCGCTTGTAACACAAGCAACGTCATAGGTGCTGCAAGTGCGCTGCCGACCATAGAAGGATTAAGGGATAAGGAAGGGATAGGGTAATGGGATCTGGCATACCTTACTCACTCACTGAAACACAACAGCATATATGTTGTTATTTCACGGTGGTATTCTGTGAGGGGGTGGCTACTGCCGCCAGACGGGCTGCCCAAATGACTGCGACACGCAATTGCCCTGCCATTACTATGAGCCACCATTACTACTACTAGTTAGAAACTTAGAATAACAGCTTGTCCATAGCTTGTTCCTGACCCTTCTGGGTGTGTTACTGGTGCAATGTTTTTTGAGGAGGGGAAATCACATTTTACGGACTATCCCTCGCCTACTTAGGGCAGTCGACTTAGGGACGTGACTTATCGCCAGGAACACCTCACTAAAACTCCCCCATGTTCCACCATCGGCGGCAAATATGAGCCGGGATCACAGCGTGGCCTTATTCCCGGGCCCCTCATGCACCGCCATGTCCTCGTGGACCCATCTCCTGCAGCAAGGCTGCGTTTGCATGCTAGTGTTACCCTTTCACATTTAAAAAATTGGTTCTTTTCAATAGTAAAGCATGCCAGAGGCAATTTTCTGGTCTCTTCTTAATCCCTTATTCTTAATAAAATTGTACTAAGGTCGACAGCGCACTTTCATAAAATACATAAGTAATAATAGACACTTGCTGGTGCTGGTATTAATAGACAATAGTAGCCATTTACCATAAAATGGATCAAGTGTCAGCCTGTTTTTACATAAATATAATAACTCTTGTAAAATGGAACTTTCTGTATATCGATTATGCGTAAAGTAGATAAACAATTGTTTTGTAAACAATTTTACAAAGAGCAAATGTTCCAAAGAGAACTCCGTAATTCTCTTGTAGACAAACAAAACTGTGACTTAGAACAATATTTAGGGACTTATGTAATTAAGAAAAATATTTGAGGTTTATAACGGATGCTGTAGATTAAGATAAAAAATTCCGAACCGTTATCATCGGAAAACAAATTGTGAAATATTTATTTAATGAGTAAAAGATTTAAACAAACGAAAGAAATTGTTATTTAACAATTAAGTAGTAACATTTGATCAATGCCTGTACTCAATGTTACAACTAACTATCTAATATTATAAATGCGAAAGTTTTGTTTGTTACGCTTACATTCCTTAACTACTCAATCGATCTTCATGAAATTTTGTATACACGTTGTCATGTATACTGAAAAGGCCATAGGGTACATTTTATTGTGAAAAAAGTATTGCTCCCGAGGGATCATCTAAAAATAAAGATAATAAGTAACGCCTTACAAAAATGAATGCTCGATAAAAATTTAATAAACATTCTGTAAACCAAATTACATCTAAATCCGTTAAGCCGTTGTTGCGGGATTTAGTAATAAAAATGCAAACATACAAACTTTCGCATTTAAAACGTCAGCTAAAATAATACACCAAATTCAAATGTTCAAGTGTAAAAACAGTTTTAACTCTACTTAATGGTCGACATTGATTTATTGGTATTAGGTGTCTACGAAGATGTTTATCTTCGTTTTATCAATGAAGATGCGCGAGCGCAGCGAAATATCTGCACAGAACTGATTTTACCGCAGTCCGCAGTCGTACACTAACCACCGTGACGAGCGCACGCGTGCTGCGCGTTCCAAAGGAAAAAAATAATTCTACTATCGCGTACACCATAAAATATGGTGAGTGATTTGTGTTTTACATTGTGTATTTCTTACTTTATTACGTTACTTACTCTGCGGTTAATTTAACGTCTAGTTTTATTTCAAGATTCATTTGTAAAAACCAGGTGCACGTGTCTAGATGCAAATTCAACTGCAAAAATTTTACCCCGACCGGTTTATGTAATGACATGTTTTAACTAATTATTTTCAATGTAAATTTAAAAAATATGCTTAATTAATTTTAAAATTAAATTTTCATTGTTACTTTAAAATCATTTCATAGATTAGTGACACAGATGTCATAATCAATCATCGGCAATTCTTGGTGTCGTTATTTCGTGGGTGGAAGTGCTATCAAATATCAAATACATATATGTTGATATTATAATAATTATAAATTTATTGATATTTTCAACAATCTCTTCAAAATGATAACAGTCATGTCTTATCGGTGCTTAATACCCAAATAATTCATTAGCAGAAACTGAAAACATTTTGATATGCCTAAGTATATGTTTTGTGTGACAACGTGTTTATTATGCCTACATAGAAATTTATTGCTACACACACATATACCTATACTTTATATTTTATATATCGCATAATAATGTGATTTTTTTATTTAATTTTTATGATACTCTCATTCTGTATATTATTTATTTATATCACATCAACACCAACTTTAGTGAACCTGACCTGATGCCTGATGCAGCGGTTCAAAACTTTTTTTGAAAAAATATTTTTAATTCTAGTTTTCTAATACTAGGTATATCGAGCAAAATCTTTGAATGCGCTACTACTTACTGGAGTACTTTAGACAAACATATTTTTGTGATTTTTTTTTATATTAAAAATTACAGCCACATTCGGTCAAAAGTAGGTTCATAACTGTATCTTACAGTCATTTAACGTACAACAAATTTTAGTAGAATCTACCTTTCAAACCAGATAAGGAACTGCATTGAATATAATATAATATAATTGTTAAATAAGCGCTACCTTAATATATAACAATAGAATATACCATAATTATAATAGGTACGGAGGAAGATAATGGACAGATTTAAAAGAGAGAAGAAAATGAACTAATTCAACATTAACCTAGAATTCCGTTCGCATAAATAGTTAAAAAGTAACCTAAGTAGACACTCCTAAGTTGAAACTAACTTGATGTCAAGTTTCATCAAAATCATATTTTCGCAGCACAAACTTGTTTATTTATAATAACTACAATTGCAAATTATGACGTATGAAATATGTCTTATTGTAATTATTTCTATGAAGCGAGAAAATTTAGGTATTGGTAAATCAATAAGTCATCCAATTTAGATAAAAAATATATGTGTACCTAATATTATAGTATTATAATTGTACGGATGGATGGATGGATGACACTAACAAATAATGTTATACATCAGAATAAAATTTATAAAGATACGCGGATGAAGACACGAGCAAGGGTTAGTAGATAATATATAAGTATATAGAATTTATTAGGACCTGAAATAATACTTGACATTTCCTATTTTTAATATAATATTTATATTATGTGACAATATATATTTTCAAAATAAGTTTGTTTTCATAGTAAAAAATCAAGTTCATAACTTTTTACACATTTATCTGACACTAATAAGCCGGTATAGGAGTATAAATATAATCGGATTCACTACTCTGCTTATAGTTTTACTCATAATTATAATTCGTGAACGAAACTAATTATTAAAACAAAATAATTTTGCATAAGTTAATGGCCATTCGGTAAAAAAAAATGAAGCAAAGATTTTATTTCCTATTCAGCCATAACTGTGACGAGATCTTTAGATTTTAGTGTTTTTAATTATCTGGCAATAAAATATTGAACTTTTTTGTCGAACTCAGAAAAGATAGAATACCTGTTCTGAGTTTGATAAAAAAAATACCTACATAAAGAAACGCAATATTCTTTCGCTATATTCAGTATTATTTTATTTTTTTACGAAGAAATTCTTCATGCAGACTGGTGGTTTTTTGGTAGTATATATAAATCGCAGCTAAAAGCCATTAAAGTAAAATAACAAATTTAATACAAGGCGCCCTCCTTTCTTACTCGTAGTTTAAATTTTATTAAACTTAAGAAAGCTAGACAAAATCAGAGGAATCACCGTGGATCAGATTAGTGCCTGTGAAGTCATTGCTAACTAAATGCTCAAGAAAAACATGTTTTGGTAGCGCAATGTCTGTGTTCAATGAAGTATAACCAAACATAACCGTTTTCAATGATGTGATAGTTTATGAAAAAGCAACTATTGAAGTAAAAATACAAAGAAATACAATAAATTTTCTACGAAATCTTTCACAATGTATAAAATAGTCAGTGGACAGGGAAAACTATTACCTACATATTTAGCACAACCAAAATTCCATTGGGGAAAACCTTTGAGTTACTTAGATAATACTCAAATAGGAAATCGAACGTATTAATATTTAACAAAAATATTTAATCTCATGAATAATATACTTAATAAAAATCAAATGACACTAAGGAAGGTAAAACCTGTCCCCAAAATAAGCAATGAGGATAAATGTATTATTTTTTTTATTTAATTACGTTTTGTTTAGGCAAGTTTGAGACTGCAACCTATCGAAATAATATATTCAAGTTCGCTGATGTAACCGTTTTCTTTGCAACTGTCTATATTTAATTCAAATTTATGTAATTTTACAGTTAAATAATATGTTAATGTTATACTTATTTAATAAAAATAGTCACACAAATACTATAAAATACACAAATGTCCATGAATTGAAATCACGGTATGTATTATATTTTACTAGCTGGTGCCCGCGACTTCGTCCGCGTTGAACGATGAAAGGTACCCTATGTCCTTTCTGGTGTCCCAGACATCGTGTACGCAAAATTTCATGGTGATCGGTTCAGTAGTTCTAGCGTGAAAGAGTTACAAACATCCATACATCCAAACATACTTTCGCATTTATAATATTAGTACGGATTATTGAAAAAAATCTTTAAAATTATACAAAATTATATTTAATGGTTATTAATCTAAGTCAAGTATATTCTATAACTATTAAAATATATTTATAAATTTCTATAACTGTACAATATGACATATATATGTAGTTATGTGATATCATTGTTCTAATCACCTTTCGTTACTAAAGAGTTGGGTGTAAGCAGCAAAGTCCCTATCATGCTGGTACAGTATTACAACATTCATTACAATGAAATTAAACGTAATATTTCAATTATGATATCGAATTCGTAATGAAATATCTTTACGGTCACGATTCTTCGACGGACATCCTTATAACTGTCACAGCATGGCCATAGCTCAATGGCGTAGGTAGATACTATTTATATACCTATGTTGCTAATAATAGGCTGAATGAATGATATCCCGGAATATCCTCTTGAGATTTATTTTATCTGTTGGCAGGATCCTTAGAGGACATTGCATTTATCTGTCAGAATTTAAAAAATATATTTAAATATTCAATTTAATTTAATTCAATAATTTAAAAATTATTATGGTAATACATATAACATTAAAACATCTTAAGCAAGAGAGAGAGAAACTAAACAATTCTGCTTACTCCTTTCTTACTGAGCCATATTATTATTATTGTAAAAACTTTTTGGAGTTTACTCCTTAATAATCGATTTTCATATACAGGGTGTGGCCTGTAATGTTGGGAAATTGAATTTTATATAACACTGGCAGCTTTTAAAAAGAAATTTATATTTGAATTAGTTTGAATTGAGAAATAATATGTAGAATATAATGACAGACATTATTTTGATGAGATAGTTTAGAGAAAATTTTAGAGTCAGAGTTTGGAAAGATATTTGATAATAGCAACAGGAAAATGTTTATTTAGATTTATATATAATGTTTGTATTTTAAAATGTTATTACGTTATTAAGTTGAATTCAATATAATGATTATGTGAACATAGAAAACTGGAAATTTGATTTAACCACCGAATCCCGATAAGAGAATTAAAAAAAAAAAGAAAGATGAAGTGAAATAGAAAAATACAACATGTAATAAGAGCAATAAATGAAAATATAGGCCCTTTAATGAATTAGTAATTTATTCCAAATGGTTTCAATTAATTAAAATGAAAAACAAATTTACTGTTATTTTGTAACAAAATCGATTTAGTTTGTTAATCGAGCCAGCAATACTTCTACAGACATAATTACATGTCCAGTCGGAGTACTTGACATTGACATTTACGATATGTACAAAAGAAAACGTCTCTCGCGATTAGTAGTTTCTCGTGCGTGAGGTTAAGAACTAGTTTTGATTGATGAATTGTTGAGGAGATACTATCTTTTTTTTATTAAGAATCATCGCCCCAGTACCAAGGAAATACCCTGTACCAAGACATCTAACGACTGATAACCGACAATTTAGCGATCATGAAATTCATTGATTATGTATTGTAACTGGATTGCACTGAGTATAAGCACTTTGGAGCATTATGATTAGGTTAAGGCAACTGCATATACTCTATAGAATCATCGTTTAAATTTATTGCTCTTATCAAGTTTATCAAGTTTGTTAGAGAGATTTCATCCTTATAATTGACCCTAACGATCAATGCAATAAAAGTACAGGGTGTAATTTTTAGAGATTTTAGTTGGTTCGATTCCCGGGTGTGGCAAGCGAATTTTCGAAAATCTATGAATGCAATTTTCTTTCTATTCGAAAATAAAGGAATGTTTTCCTTGAGTAAAATTTTCTATCTACAGTATTAAGAGTAATTTCCCTTCAGGTGGCATATAAAAAAACCCTGTATATAAAAATTGCACCCCAGACGAAGTCGGGAGCAGGTCGCTAGTAACATTTATAATAACAGAAATCGATATCATAAGAAACTCTTTCATAATAAAAATATGTGGCATTCTATTATATTTGTGGTAGATTAAGTCATAATCAATTTCCTATGCTAAACATTCATTTGCTTTCCATTATTGCTTTTTGCATATTTAATATTTTAAAAAATGTATAATCAACGCGAATACAATTTTATTGTCTATTCAAACAATATAATAATGCTGGTTTATCAAAAAAGATAAGATATACTATACATATAAATTATAATGCGGTCCATATCTTGACGGATTGTGTGCGCAAAGAATACTTGTTAAACAACTAATAAACAAAATTTATAATATTACTGTTTTATAGTAACATTAAAAGCTAATTTGACCAATTATATATTTTTAAATAGATTGTATATATGTAGCAAAAACAATTTTCATAATAAATCATAATAGAAATGAAAATTACACAGTATCACATAGTGTCAAAATATTTTTTTATATGAACATTGTTAGACATGTTGACGGCCCACTTGATGGTACGTGTCTACCGTTACTTATAACTAGGTACCTACTGTTTTAATAAAAAAAAATATTACACTTTTTTAAATAAATGGGAGGGAAAGGCTGTACTATTTTATGAAAATACCTTTTTAATTAATCAAATTTTTAATCAAAGTCTAACCGTATGTACTCGTAATATGTAGTATTATAACATACTAGCGTTTTGTTACAGTTTTTAACTTCTGCACCTATATTATATTGATTCAATCTGACTCCAAGATACCTATATTGACTCGAATTAAAATTTTCTACATATAATCTATTATTATAAAATGTCTATGGTTCTAAAATAATGAAAAAAGAAATTTGCGTCAATATTAACCTACTTTATCCTCCAACTTGACTAGAACTGTTTCACCATAATTTAAGCATAGATTGGCGTTTTAGTTATCAATTTGCATTATCGACAACTAACAATATTTTGTTACGGAAATGTTAAAACAATAAATGATACATTGTTTTGTATGCACACTTTGTTACTTGAAAATTTGTCTAAGGAAGTTTTTATCAAATAGTTTTTTATTGAGTTGTTTCCACACGAACTGACCTTATTGACCAGGGAGCTCCATCAATATTACGCCAACATTATTTTAATGTTGTTTTTATGTAGAAGAATATTTGTTTTAGTAGTCTTTACTTACCATATACCGTTATACAATGTTATAATTTTAATATTCTTTGTAACTAGTAACACAATGATGTTTTTACTGATACGCTTCAGTGAGAAGCTCATAGCGTTTCGTGACACTCCTGTCAGCGCAAGTGCGTGACTCGGTAACAATAATCAACACCTTGGTTTTTATGAGCTACTGAACGATTGAATTCATGGTCGAAGAAGTGTTCGTCCAAAAACAGATAAATAATGACTACAGAAAATCTTGGTTTCTACACATTAACTAAGCATCAAAATAAAATATGCTTAGCTTCGCGATGCAGAAAGTTCATCAGCATGTCTCATGCAGAATGCAGAAGGTAGCATGTCTTAACGTCCCCTAACCTCCGCCCATAGACGGCGCAAAGAAACACTGTTTTCTCTTAGCGAACGCTAAGAGCTCTCTTTCGTTTAGTACACAACGAAGCGTTTGCATCTTGGCTAGGCCCCCAGGACCCAATTCCCTATCGCTATCCTAACTCTTTTCTTTATCCTATTTCCGACAGCTGCTACCTATCAATAAGTGGATTAAGTAAATAACTTATTAACATGAACTTTAAGAGTATTTATGCGTTTTGAAGTATGATTATGACCACTAAACATACAAAATTACAAGAACAATACCAATGCGTTGCAAAAACAAACGCTAAATTAATTAGCGGAATTTTTCCGCCAACTTGTGTTGCTGTGGTGCAATAATACTATGTCGGCGTCACATTGTTGCACGATTTATATCTAAACTAGCAGGCCGTCCTCGGCTTCGCACGTATTTTTTTTCTGCAAATTGTATATAAAAAAAACCTTCCTCCATAACCTTAGTTTTAACGCTCTTTCCATTAATGGAAACCACATTAAAATTCGTTGTGTATTTTAAAAGATCTAAGCGTACATACAGAGGGACTGGCGACGACAAGCCAGCGACTTTGTTTTATACAAAGTAAAGAAGAAGACAAATAAAATTATTATATGTAATTATAAACCAATTATTTGTATTCTTAACCTAGTTAATTTACATAAATATCACTTTTGCATTTTGTTTATCGATGCGTTTATGGAATAAATATTGATATCAATAAACGCTGATCACAAGCTTAGTTCGAGACCAATGACATACCTGTTATTTTCTTTAGCAATATTAGAGCAATGCAGGTAGCTTTGTAATGACGGTTGCATAATCATGTGTGAGTGTACTTCAGAAAGAATTATCTTATTCAGTCATATAAAGAAAATTGATGTTGACTCACTATTTTTTGATCATGCTCAAAGCGTACAGCTACGCTTTCGTACACACTATACGAGTAGCGGCTTATTTGGGTTCGATAGTCATTTATTATATCGATGTGGTCTTCACTTTTATATGTGTGTTAAATGTACCTATATCTGTTTTTTTTTTAATAATTATCATTTTCCTTCCACCCAAGTAAGTCAAGGCCCAGGTAGTCCCAAGTCCAAGGTACCATGTACTATGTTCGTGTAAAAAATAAACTTTTCATCCTTTCTTCATTCCTTTAAGTATTTTTTGTTCAACTTCAAGTAGGTCCTTTAAAAAAGTATAATGTATATTAGTTATCTAGTGATCACTTTTGTAAGCAAGTGTACTTTTTCTTATTTACAACCAAAACTTATAGGTATCTCTTTTCTAGTTTTTTTTTTTGTGAATAGAATAAATAAGTATGATGTGTCCTTGTCACATAATTCAAGTCTTTGATAATGGCAACTGATGACGACTGAAAGTTATGACATTCCTGCACTTTTCCTCGAAACTCACACAAACATTGAATTGTGCAAGAAAAATATAAACAAACCTTAATATATGAGTGATACAAAAAATATTATATATATTCTGGTGTTTTGAGAATAGTAGGTATAATTCAAAAATTATGAAACATCTACTGGAACTTGTGATGAAACAGGTTATTTTAATATATTTGTTTTACTATCGTTTACTCACTTACAAATGTACTAATTAACTAACATTGATTATTGATTTATAATCAATAAAACTTCTATCCGGTAACAAATTTTTGGCTATCCAATATTGATCTATTATCTGTCATCAGCAAGTTCTGTATTCATGAGCGATCGTCGGAAGAATCCTAAGGCTGAATCAATGATATAAATCGATGATTGAAAACGATGATAATTTATGGTCGACGCCAATATGCCATCAAGGTTCCCATTATTGCAATAAAATTATTTTTATCTTGGTCTGAATCTGCATAACAATAAGTAGACTTTTGAATAGCAAAGCCGACACGAATTAAAAATATATTATTTATAATAAAAATTTTATTATGATGTTTAAAAAAGAATCGTTGAAAACTACAGTGGTGATTACCTACAGTGATAATTATGATTATTCTCATAATCACGCGACTCATTAAATACAGGAAAATTAGCAAAAAGCAATTAACATTATGAAGGACGCGAAATTCGCAAAAATTATATTTCTTTAGTCACAACAAATATCTGATTTGGCTTTTTAAAACTATTGATGGAGCTCTTAAACATAAACTATAAATATTTAACCAAACGTGTTTATTATTTTCCTATTTTCTTTAAGTGAAACTAAAATTATTATAATATGCAATATTTATTTATTTCTTTATTGTACATATATATTAAAAAGTAATCTTAATAATTATATTGTCCCATAAAATTGGAAAGCAGTTTGTTTACGGGATCAAATTATGTAAACTGTTTAAATGACTTATGTAGTTAAATTTTTAGTAAATTATTTATTTAATATTATATAATAATATATGTAACAACTGTTATACTTTATACTGCGTGTAGAAATTGAAAAAAAAAAAAGATTGTAATTTTATTAACGTAATTTTATTGTAATTGTTGGAAAAGTTAACTCCAAATATAATCACGAAGGGGAACCAATTTTATATATTACTAGTGACCCGCTCCTGGCTTCGCCCGGGGTGCAATTTAAATTCTTGAGGTTTTGAGACTAACGTACGGTGATTGATTTTTATATTAACATAGATTGATTATTTTTATATTGAAGTCACTTTCCGGGTACTGTCTGTATGGACACTAACTCCTCCTAAACAACGCAACGGATTTTGAAGCAAATTTCAGTAAGATATATTTTCGTGGATTTTATAAATATGTAATAAAACCTAGGTAATTAAGTTTTTTCCTGGGTTAAGCCGGAAGTGGGTGGCTAGTATATTATAAAGATAAAAATGGGAACATATAAATAATTTTATAAAAAACTAGCGGCCCGCCCCGGCTTCGATTCCGCACACGACCGCTGCGTAGGGAGCCAACCACGCGAGTGAGCCGCGCGACTTTTTTTCTAATACTTAAACTCATGATATCTTTCGAATGAAATGTTCGAATTGAGTAATTCAAAGAGTTATATAAAGATATTGAAGCAGTCTTGAATATGAAATTTATTTTAATAAGGATTAATACCAATATATACAAATAAAGAGCCTTTCCTCGCGGCGGCATTTCAAGTAAAATTTTAAAATAAAGAAACACTTATTGTGGCATAACTATAATAAGTATTTAGTTAGACATAAATGCGACACTTTTTGTAGATAATGATGTGTTCTGCAAAGTCATAGTACATTATTTTGTTCTATCATTAATAGCTTTCGTAGCGCACGCGATGTAAGAAATATTTTAGGTCATTTTTTACACGTTGGGTTACATTATTGGAGTTTTAATTAGGATCCCTAATTTTTTTGAAAATATAATATAGCCTATGTTGCTCGCTGATAATATAGCTTCCCAACAGTGGAAGAATTTTTCAAATCGGTCCAGTAGTTTCGGAGGCTATTCAATGCAAACAAACAAACGAACGAATGACCAAACAAACAAACAAACAAACAAACAAACAAACAAACAAACAAACAAACAAACAAACCTTTCCTCTATAATATTACTATACGAGTATATACTATATATTATAGTATAGATAAGTATTCTTCCTACTTTCCCAGTGCCTTACTACAACGTACAAGACATCAATATAAGGCTTATCATATAATATTTTTTTATTCATTGATAAATAAACAAGGAAGGCGTGTTACGAAGTAGAAGAAATTATCAAAATTATATCATTAAATATACAATATAAATACTTAAATTTCGAATTACATACTGATAACGATATTAATTATCTTTGTTAATAAAATAATTGCAGGGTTGTTCGACTAATCTCTTCATAATTCGTAAGTCGATAAGGAGCTTAACAAAAATTTATCAACAATATTTTTATACAAAATTCTAAGCGTCTTATAAATTTCATAAAAGTTTGGGTAAACAAAGAATCTAGTCTAATCCTAGGAGCCCTAGGAGAAATCCCTACTGAGCTCAAGTAGGTATATCCTATTAATATTATAAAATACGCAGAAGTTTGTGGTGGAAAACGTTTGTCAATTTTTCACGCAAAAACTATTATAGGCAAATGGCTTGAAACTTAACTAAGCTGGTGCCCGCGGCTTCGCCTGCGTACCCACGCAGTTTTTTTGTCTATATCCATCCATTCTATTCTAACTATTGGTGAAAGATTTTTTTAAATCGACTGAGTAGTTTCGAATATTACCGCCCACATACATATAAACAAACAAACATACAAATTTTACTTCTTTATAATATGTATAAAATATGCAAAATTTTGATTCGTTTGCTATTTTAATTCATCTATAAAATCTATTTTTATACTCTTTCCTCTATTCGATAGAAAGATAATTTGCAAAATTCTTTTACCACAATATACTATTTATTACTTTTGTTACCTATATTACCTGTAATATTATTGTGTTTGGTGCCTATATGTAATTCCTCTATAAAACTATTGATATACATCTGATTCTGTCGATATATAATCGGTTGAGGCATATACTCGTACCTACCTACATCCGCATGCGTTGTAACGCGATCCCACGTGTGCATATGCACTGATCACTGATTTGATAGACAAATTAATGGCTGTGTTGACAGCGTATCGGGTTGCATTTAAATTATTTCTCATTTGATGGATAGTGATGGATCCAAAAATGGGACACGAGTGGCGGTTCATCGCTCAAAGGCTTCAAAGAATCGCAGGTAGACCGGTATTGTGGCATCCCTCAGTTTCACCCTCGGGCATATTCGGGAGTTCATTAAACTGGGTTGCTGTCGTGAATTTCGGAGGCATTCATCATTTTGTTACTTCGTGTTTTATTAGCTTTAGAGCCACATTTGAACAAATGAAATAATATTTAGTTAAATAAATAACAATTACTTTTTTAATTTAGCTGAACTTAAAAATAAGAGTGAATTTCAAAACATTATCAATCATTTCTGTCTTCAATGAACATTTTGTTATTTATCTTGTAGCTTTTGTCCGTATTTGTATTTTTATAAATTATAGTCTGACGCATAAACTGTAAAGTTTAACCAAAACTCGTTCAGAAGTTTTAATGTCAAAGAGTAACAAACCTCCATTCATGAATTTCCACAATAGACATCCTATTAATTCCTATTAATTAAATTATAAATGCGAAAATTTGTGAGGATATATGTTTGTTATTTTTTCGCAAAAACGGCTGAACGGATTCGGATAAAATTTGGCACACAGATAGTTCATTACATGGATTAACGTCATTAGTCGTCCAACGGGATGAAAGATATTTATAGTTATTCCAACAAGCAAGTAAGGATACCTACTAGATTTAAAGAGATCTAGCAACTAATCAAAATTGCTAAGAACAAGTGACTTATTTTGCACACCGTTCAAGTTTTGCTGTCAGCAAAAAAGTGTTCATTTCTTGAAAAGACTGAACATGCGTCATAATAAACTTTGACGTAAATTCAACAAGTGTTGATTGAATTGACCCTGATACTTAGAACAATTACTGATTGACGATTTATTGTCGGTACTTAAAAATGTATTACATAATCCTATAAAAATAAATAAATAAAATTGAAATGTTTCTTTATGAACAAAAAATAAAGTGTTTTGCACATTGCAAAAGTCTTACTGTCCAGTCTCACCTCTAAAACTGTTCAAACGATTCTAACGGGACTTCAACAGTAGTTGCAAATTGTCTTTTTGTCCAGTTTCACTTCCAAACCAAAACGGTTCTAACTATTTTTACAGAACTTTCGTCAGTTTGTAAAGTACTATTCTTATATAACCTCAACTATACTATTCAACTGATAAATATATCGAGTATCTGTATAAGATTTTACAAAAGAAAGTCGTCAAGGAAGTTACATATATTGTTTTTTAATTTTTATTCAAAAAACACTAGCTGAACCCAGCTAAATCTAAAATATAAAAATCCAGCTAAATCTACAGAAGCGTGTTTCTAGAATAGCACGTATTATTTCAATTAACCTAGTTTTTTTTGGAAACCGATTTGAATGAAAAAAAAAAAACTAAATGTTACTGGAGGCTTACTCCCGTAACATTGAAAAGCGAATCAAATCAATTCAACCGTTCTAAAAACTATTTTTTTCACCTCAGTAATATAAATACAACGTGTATAATTTGTTTTTTTTTTTTTATGTAGATACAAGACATCTACATTTCTTTATAAGCGTGTATTGATGATATTGAATTACCATTAAAATGAAAGGACAATGTTTTCTATACATAATAAGTTGATTGATAACTGTGTTCCTGCATTCACAAGACATTCGTTTCATTCATTCATTGTTACGAATTGAATAATAGCAATAAAGATGCAGGGGACCGATTTCAATGAACTGCGCTGACTTTAACGCCGCGTTTTTGTTGTACTCGTAAGGCTATGTTCATTATTTATGGTATGGTGTGTTAGTTCAAATAGTAACAGAAATAAACTAAAATTTTAAAAAGCTTGGTCATAGATTAGTGATTGGTCCAATGGTCACCGCTTGGAGCGCCAGCGGACACCAATCATTAATCTATGATTTTAGTCGTCCATTTAAAGTGTCAAATTGATTTTGAAACCTTTAAAAATACAATTAATACCTCTTACTAATAAAAAAATCTTTGTGCCAATATTTTTAGACAAACATGTACTCACGGCACAATTATATTAATGACAACATGCCGTTTACAGAATTTTTGCAGAACTTATTTTGTAATTATACATATTTGATACCTATATAATAATGTATTATCATTAAAAACAATGTTAAGTATCACAAAAACAAGATTTCGTAATTTTTTTGTAAGAAATGTTGTCTATTTTTATATTTTAAATTAGACATAGTTATTGCGTGGATTTTTGAAGTGAAAACTTCTTTAGGCGCGTTGAGCATTTTTTGAGATGAGGTTTAATCATTGAACTCGTAATGTAAGGGCCGATTTACACGGGTCGATTTTCGCCGTGCGGCTAGTCGCTTCACAAATCGCCTCACCAAGCCGCATCGCTAACCCATTTACACGGGTGACTGAAATCGCAAGCGGTTCGGTCATTTCCTTCGAAAATGTTGAGCAGAATAGGTCGCGGTAGAGGAACACGGTCGATTTTAGTATCCAGCCGCATGCGTCCGGTCGCCGCGCGACGAAAGTTGATGCTGCCCAACTTTGGGGCGTGGCCTCACTTGCGACCTAGCCGAATTGCCATTTAGACGGTCGATTTTCGGCACGCGGCAAAAATAGTGCGGCTTTAGTCACCCGTGTAAATCCCCCCTAAGCGTCATGTAAGCGTCAGATCACGTAAGCGTTGACAGCTGCATATGAAAGTAAACGTAGATATGATAAGACATTTTTGAGATGTTTTTATGGTACAATGTTATTAATTTGTGGAAAAACTAGATTGTGAAGGTACGTTTTCACTTCGTACGTGAGTCCAACGACAGACATGTTATCATTTCAATTTGAAAATAATTGGAATTTTAAACTAATTGGAATGATTCGATTATTAGTTTCAATATTTTCTGTTTAACCACTATTTTTCGAGATATTTTTACGAACAGATGTGATTTAAGGGTTAAATTATATCGATAAAAAAAAATTAATTAACATGGCGATCGAATCACCTTAAACTTTTGAACAGCTCACTCTTCATTGCACTCAGCACTAGTGCTGAGTAGAAATATGCTCTCTTCGAGTCTTGATACGATTATTGTGTCTATAAACTTTATTTTATATTAAGGTCGACAGACAGGCTGACGGGGTATCCCTTACTCACTCACCAAAACACAACAGCGCACATGCTTCTATAAGTGGGTGGTTACTGCCGCCAGACGGGCGAATCACAGTACAGGCCCAGCTAGTATTAATTGAGATAAAATGTCTTACATTTTCAGAACATCCTAACACAAGCGGCGGCCATATTGGCGACAGTGGCGTTGTCGTCGAGTAGCGTGTTGAATACCGCATCAAAGGATCCCGGCTCCTTCGAGTTGCTTATTCTACACAATAATGACATGCATGCGCGGTTCGAGCAAACCTCCCAGCTAAGCGGTGCTTGTACGACGGCCGACAGAGAAGCTGGAAAATGTTACGGTGGATTCCCAAGGGTTGCTACAGTGTTAGTATAAATCATTTAATTACAATATAGACTTTTGACTTTATATTTGCTACGATAGTGGGAGGCAATTCAAAAAATAGATCATAACAAAATCGGGGAATACTTAGGTACAGTATCATTTATTGGTCGCTAATTCTAAAATAAATCTAATAATAATATCAGTAGTGTAAAGCGATATGGATTTCTATAATGTTAATACAAAATTTGATAAGCAATATCGATTAATAATAGTAGATTTTCTAATCACTTCCTGAAAGTCGTCATCGATACGGAAAATATGATGAAATCTTTGTAACATTTTCTTATAACTACACTGGACCGCAAAGAAAAAGGGAACGAAAACGAAAATCTTCAATATCTTCAAAAGTACCTGACCTAGCTTTATGAAATAAAGACTAAATTAAAGAATATTTTAATGTACATAAATTAAAAAAAAAATTCAAGCTTTTTATTTTTAATAAATGTAAAATAAATAAAATGCGTAGTTTTTCTAGTATTTTCGTAAATGTAGATTGGTTACAGATGTGCCGTTTTCACGAATTTTAATACTTTGTGTTGCCTTCGCGAGCTCGCAATACTGCTGTTATGTGATTCGGCATATTGAGGTGCCATCTGTCCATTCCTCAAGTGTTACTCATTATGAGCTCTGTGTACACGTTGAAAGGAAATGGAGAAATAATACATCCCTGACGGATTCCGGCACTGGGATGAAAGTGGTTGGATAGGACGTCATCTGCGCGCACCGAGGCTGTGCTGTCCTCATACAGTCTTCGCAGAAGGTATACCAGGTGGTTTGGAACACCCATCGCCGTCAATGTTTCCCAGAGTTTTGGCCATTTGACAGAGTCAAACGCCTTAGAGAAGTCTACAAAGCATATATCTAAGTGGGCTTGTTGAACTCTCGGGCTTTCTCTATTATCTGTCGAATTGTCAAGATTCCCGGGTTCCCCTCCACTTAACAAAGCCAGCCTGTTCAGGAGCAATCTCCTTTCTTTCTTGCGTGAGAGATAAGAGCAATAAGTCGGTAATTACTGCATGTCTTGGTGAAACCCTTCTTGTGTATGGGGTACCAAATTTGTTTAGGTACCATAAAAAAGGTTATAGCGAGTCAATCTTAAAAGATAGACATATGCTGTCGCGAACTTTTTTTTAGAACTTTAAAAGAGGAACAATTTCATCATACATGATTTTTGCGTAACTTAAACCGTTTACGCAGCGCACGGAACGGAAGCTCTCAAAAAGGAATCATTGACGTTCCGCTCCTATTGGTCACAGCGTAATGTTATATAGCCTAAAGCCTTTCTCGATAAATAGAAAAACGCAAAAAGAATTTTTCAATTCTAACCAGTAGTTTCTGAGATTAACGCGTTCAACCAACCAAACAAACAAACAAACTCTTCAGCTTTATAATATTAGTATTAGTAAAAGTATAATAGATAAGAGGCAAAGCTTGCAACGTATTCAGCCTCTGAGAAGGTTTCTGAGATATTCTTTTAAAGAAGACCATTTCTTTAAAACAATATTTAAATTATTTCAAACAACATTTTAAGTTTAAAAAAAATGTCATAATAATAAATGTTTTCATTTCCATTATTATACATTCGTCATTATTCTAGAAATAATGAGAAAATAGTATCTTTCGTCTTTAATTTTATTTTTTGCAATCGTCTAAATAAACATTGGATATTTAATAAAGGACAAATCCTTGACATATTAACAAGGTTTTTAGTGTATTGGAACTTGTGTTAATTCACCAATTTGCATATTGAACTACATACATTTACAACTGTTCAATAACAGACGTTAATTGTATAGTTTCAATTAAAACACTGTTAACATAAAATTAATTGCAGCAATATTGGCTTTTTTTAAAGCGTTATCTCTGTATAGGTGACGAAATAGATCTCTTATTGTTACGGCGAGAGACCACAACTTTAATTAGGAACTAAATATTCCGTGGTTTGCCAAAGAAATCACACACCTATGTGGAATAGTATTAGACCACCGGCGCTATGGACTATATTTTTTACGCGGTAGGTCTGATAATGATACGGATGTATACAGGGCGTCCCAACACTATGCGACATGAAGGGAAAGTACCTAAAAACCTTTTAAAAGTTAGTAATACTGCATTCAAAGATTTCTTAAGAAATTACATGCTTCGTCTGGTTTTCGAACCCACTTAAATGTGAAAAAAAATCACCCGTATTTTTATGATACCAATCGAAAGAGTGGACATAAAATAATAATTCCTCTTAGGTAACATAGTATCTTAACTTAAAAGAAAGGAATAACGTAAAATGCGATTACGTTGCTCTTGATGGAGATTACGTTGATGAATAAAGCTAATTTTGAACAAAAAATACCGTGTTTTCTTTGTTAGGCCCGGGACTTTTTAGCCCATGCGAAATTCGTAATACAATATATTAATATGAGTATTTTCTCAGAGAAGTGCAGTCTCCTAATTATAACAAAGTCAAGTGAGACTCAAATATCGTAAAATCAAAAAAATCAAAACCAAATATTAAACTATTTTGATTTAATTTCCAAGCGAATTAACGAAATATCAACCGGAGATCAAATTGAATTTCGATTAACAGGAGACAATGAATTCGATTCCAGGGTGAAAGAGGCTCGTCAGGCGGCTGCCGAAGGCAGAGGCCCTCCAGTGCTGTATCTCAATGCGGGCGACACTTACACAGGGACCGCTTGGTTCACAATATACAAATGGAAAATAGCTGCTGAATTTGTTAACGCACTAAAACCAGACGCTGTTGTGAGTTCCTAACAATTTTGATTATTTTATTTTTAACTGTCAAATACAAATATCGAGCAATAGAAAGGCAGTAAGATCGGATTTGAGATTTAAGACACATTCATTAAACATTAAGATTAAAGATGCATATTAAATATCTTATTATATTATATTCAAAGAAACTTAACTTAACTTATTGTGTTTTAGTCCAAGGTTATAAATACTAACTGAACTTTTGGTGTACGAATATATAGTGATGCGCAAAGTAAGATCGCAACTTACTTGGCGTTAGGTATATTGTAAAAACGGGAGATAACGTGACATCGAAGTTCATTTGCACACTTAGCGGCCAAGTCGCGGCGACCATTGAGATTTTGCTTTATACTAAAGACACTAAATACTAAATTTTACCAATGAGAGAGTTGTTAGTATCCATACACAGGGTAAGTTATATTTTATTCCAAAAACTGACCGTGAGTTTTACACTCAGATTTTATAATTTTTAACTGATGGTGTTTTTCGGGCGCACCGTAAATCCGTTTAACTTAAACTGACTGTCCAATCTGTCCATGTCCAGCTTTAGTGGGGGCAAAGAGGCCAATGAAAAGCCAAGAAGGCTTGGTCGCGGCGAGCTGGCCCCTAAGTGTGCATGTAAGCTTATTGTATTGTAAGTGGCCAGTTGTGTATTTAGTCTTTAGTAACATCAAGAGTAATAATTATTACATAAATATAGGTATATCTAGATTACTGTGCCACTGATGGTGCCTACTAATCAAGGGTATTTATTGGAGCCATAACAGGCTCATAGCATATGACCATAACACAAGCTCTATTCACCTGATGACAACTTCATCAGATCTTTATATCCGTACAATTGAGTGATCAATTTCTATTTTTCTTTCTAATGCTCGATATGACACTAAGAAAGTGTCTGTCTTTTTTTTATGAAGATTGGATTAGATACTGCAGCGCATCTTTGGACATGCTATATTTGTTTTGTTTCGTAATTCATTATATAAAATACCAATATCTTTGTCACAATACATAGGTACATAGGTAAGGTGTTGTATACAAACCTAGCTATGTAAGGTATTGTGACAAGAGAGCTTCGTGTGATTGTTTGTTGGTGGCTTAAAATCGTATGAAGTTGATCGTATTTCTCGTGTCAATTTCATCGTTGATTGTGATGTACATGTTCGTTTAGCGTTCTGTTGTTTCTTGCTTGTATTCGTCGTTGGAATTCAAAGGTATGTGTGAATCAATTTCAATTACATGTGTATTTCATTCAAATATTTTGTGTACAATTGGCGATATCATTGGAAGGCCTTGTCTAATTCAAAAGGATTGAATTAAGAAGGTACAATGTCATTTGTATAATATGTAATGGAAGTCATCCGTTAAACACTCGGAGAATCAACTAGAGTCCATGTTATCTAAAGAGAGCAAAGTTGCGAGCACACCCAGATAAATTCTTTGATTATTACAAGTAGGGATGTTTTTCAACAGCCAATATTAATGCTTCTGCTTCACACATTGTCACAACACACCCAATACGCACAGCGCGTGGCGCGGTACTGAATGGAAGTTTCCGAACGTGTGCGGCGGTACATAGAAAATGTATGGAAGTGCTGCGTTCCGCATGACGCCATTAGGTTTTTTTTCGTATGGGGTTTCCGAACGCACGAGCCCACACTCGAAACGTACGTACGGAATGTATTCCGTACGGAAAAGAAACGAATGTGTGCGGCAGTCAATGTATTTTCTATCGTTTGGATGCATTCGGGTCTCCGAACGCGGAAAACGAATTCGGAAATCGAATACGGAAAGCGTGTGTATGCGGCCAGGCTTAAACAGTTATTTTTACGTTTTGGCAAATTAATTCTTAGACAAGGTCTGCATTATTTATTATTTAGGTGCCCAAACAAATAAAGTTTCATAATTAATTAAATTTTAGTAGTAGCAGGCTACTCTGCGTGCCACAGTTATAAACTAGACAGTCCGCCCGTGTTATAAACTAGGTGGCAATATTAACAACCTAAGTACAAACAAAACTACTCACATCTTAGCTTATCTAACAGAACTTATCAAATTATAAATAATAATAAAAGGAATTAGAAAGTATATTATATTCAAGTTAATCACGATGAGACCTATAATAGACATTAGATTTTGGCTCAATCCATAAAGCCTATAATCTTATAAAACCTATAAGATTTTTTTTCTCTAAATAGTGAAATCAAACAAAAATGTAAAACTCAACAATGCAAATACTATGCTGATATTATTTGGAGTTGGTTAAGTGAAAGTATGTCAAAAGTTGGCACCAAAATTGTCAACAAGGAACCGATCGAAATAATAGAATTGAAAACGGAAGCCGAAATAAAACTGGCATCGGAGTTTAGTCCATCAGAGCAAAGGACAATGAAAGGTAACAAAACCATTGATAAAAAATTCTAAGAACTAACAAAATGTTTTATAACAAAAATATGTTATATTAACAGTAACACTAATTTGAAAGTATAACATTAATCCTGGTAAATGTTATGAATACCTTACCTACCTACTAACTTATAATAACCCAATAACAACTAACAATTAACAGGTAATTTAATATTTTACTTATTACTTATTGTATAACTATAAACTAACTAAATAAACTAATAAATTGTTAGGAACCAGAAGTTACTGCTGAGTAATATATATTGTCTTATGAAGTATTAGCTGATGTCCGCGACTTCGTCCGCGTTAAAAAATAAAAAATATAACGCCTGACAAAATATATGAGCAATATCACGCCTGCCATCTTTATTGCTGTTATACTTTTTCCAGGCGTTGGATTTTTTTTAGCTGATCTCTTAGGAAAAGTACTTCTTTTGTGAAAGGTACTTCCCTGACAATGTGTATGAAAAATTTAATAGTGATCGGTTGATTAGTTGAGACGTGAAAAGGTAACAGACAGACAGACATAGAGTTACTTTCACATTTGTAATATTAGTATGGATTATCAAATAGTAATAATGTATCTGCTTACTAGTCGGACTGCATTAAATATATAACAATTTTTCACTTCAATTGAAAAGTATTTTAAAAATGAGTCTCAGTTTTCTATGCGAACAAAAATAAAATATAATCAAATAACGTATTGATATTTTAACTTAATAATATCGCTATTGAATAATGGATGGGTAATAAAGAAATAGAAAAACATTTCTTTAGTATATTAACGGGCTTGCTGGTCGAACCAGCTAGGGAGCCAACTAGCTATAGTCAACGTCCGATTCAGCTGTAGAAAACGCTCAAACGATATCCCAATAAAAAAAAAAACACCTGACCCTGTACTTTCCCCTTCATACATGTTCGTAACTGATATCACCTAACCAGTTGCAAGAAAATTTCATACATTTTCACTATACGTTGACGTATTCTACTATTGTAAAATTCATTAACGAAAGTCGTGTCACAAGTTTAATTCTTGTCTATTCATCCATTACATTGGCTACCTGGCCAATGCAAATACTTGGCGAGGTGTTTAAAAAGCATTTAACCTTTGGCTTATACTGGTTTGGTGTTGGGTTTACTTTGGTGGATTGAATTATTGATTTAATACATTCAATAAAGAAATACAAATAACAATTTTAACAAGACCTATTAAATTTGTTTAATTTGTGAATAATTTATCTGAGTAAATTCTATTAACACAGCGCAATTTTTAATTTAATTTTTGTAAATTTTCAGTCACTCGGAAACAATGAACTCGAACGGGGCACTACCAAATTATCTCCTTTCTTGGACTACATTGACACCACAATACTCGCCTGTAATGTTATCTTAAGATCAGATGATGGCAACCAAAAGATACAAAAATCGAAGGTATTTGATGTAGAAGGTGTTAAGGTAGGAGTAATTGGTTACCTGACATTGGAATCAAAAATATTGGATAGCGTTGGCAATATCGAATACATAGACGAAATCGTTGCTCTAAAAGATGAAGTCGCTAAGCTTAAAGCTGAAAATGTTAACATTATCATCGCCTTAGGTCATGCAGATTATTACAAAGATGTGGAAATTGCCACCGAAGTTCCTGGTCTAGACTTTGTCATTGGTGGCGTTCAAAATAAATTTTACTGGAACGGCTCAAGATTTGATGATGGATTGCTTGACGTAAAAAAAAGTACAGTGGCTATACAAAAGTCTGGTAAAGGAGTTCCTGTTGTACAATCCTTTTCATACAATGAATATCTCGGAAAACTTAAGCTCTCATTCGACTTAAATGGAAAATTATTGAAATACGATGAGGTACCAATACTACTCGATAACTCAGTTACTCAAGACGTAGAAGCTATAAAAATTATACAAGAATATACTGAAGAAATCACTTTAACATCTGAGGACGAAATAGGAGATACAGCGGTCCTACTCGATGGTGATTCTTGCAAAACAGAGGAATGCAATTTTGGTAATTTAATCACGGATGCGATAGTATACTATAATGCTATAAATTTGGAAGGAGACGAAATATGGACTAATTCTCCTATTGCTATTATTCATAGTGGCGCTATTGCAGCATCAATTTCACCTTCAAATCGTCCAGCATCTGTGAACACAAATGACTTACTAACAGCTCTACCCATAGAAAGTAATTTGGTAATTGTAACCATGAATGGTGCTATTTTGAAACAATTAATAGAACACTCTGCCTCCCATTACAGTATTTCAAGGCCAACAGGACAATTTCTACAATACTCTGGAATTAGAGTCGTCTATGACCTATCAAGGGAGCCGGGTTCAAGAGTAGTTAGTGCTTTCGCAAGATGCGGAGATTGTTACGTACCAGAATTTTATACAATAGATGATTGGAGAACTTACAAAGTGTTAATGCCCGCGGCTTTAGCAAATGGGGAGTATGGATATTCTATGTTGGCTGATCAAGAGAAAGAAGTGCTGTCCTATGACGAAATCACTTGCACTGAAGAGTTTATTAGAAGACGAAGTCCGGTGTATCCGGAGGTAGCTGGTCGAGTGATATTGCGAAATGATGTTGATGATGATGGGAATTCTGCAGTATCACTGAATTTTACTTTAACTGTACTGGTTATTGCGTTACTGTCACATATAATGTTTTAAGTAAAACATTAACTTGCATTTAATTTTGATATTAAAATATTTTACATTTTTATATAAATAAATAAAAAGGTTTTTTATTGAAAACTGATATTCTAACTGTTTTATTCATGTGTTTTTGATCCTTTGCTCCTACTTTAAAAGAATTTTACTTGTATATATAATAGATACCTAATTATGTATTTGTGAAAATACACAAACTAGAAAAAAAATTTCGTGTGTTGGCACCATAGGCATCTTCTCAAAAAAAAGTGAGTCAATGTATACTAAGCATGCTAATAAAAACTTATCGAAAAACTTTTAAATTGAAACTTTTTCGGTAAATATATCTAGCTTCCCAAAAGCCCTAAATTGTAAACAGCTAAAAGTTTGATACATCATTATTTCAGATATTAACGCCAATTAGCTTTAACTAACACTGTTTAATGTTTGTAATACTCATCTATTATGCTTCAAATATTGTCTGTAGATGCAAATTTAGCTTTGGGTTTACCTATTTGTTTTATATTAATACATATATTTATACTATCAAATTGCATGCAACATAATAAATCGCTAAATTGGTAAGAATTAACGAATCATTCGTTGTTTCAGTCACTGGGAAACCATGAATTAGACAATGGAGTTTCTGGATTGACACCGTTTATCGAAAATTTGACGTGCCCTGTCTTAGCTGCTAATCTTATACTCACAAAAGAGCCAGATTTAGAAGCTGAACAGAATTTACGCAAATCATTCGTTTTTAACATAAATGGTGTAAATATTGCCGTTATAGGATATCTAACGCCGGATACAAAGGTACTGGCGATTAGAAACGATATAGAATACATCGAAGAAGTACAGGCTATCAAAGAAGAAGTTAAGAGGCTCAAAGAAACAGGAATAAAAATATTTATTGCTCTAGGTCATTCGGGTTTTACTAAAGACCTTGAAATAGCGAAAGAAGTTGAAGACATCGATTTGGTTATTGGAGGACATACGAACACTTTTCTGTGGAACGGCTTAACTCCTGATACCGAAGACCCTGAAGGTCCTTATCCAACCATTATAACTCAAGACTCAGGAAGAAGAGTGCCCGCTGTACAAGCTTACGCATATACAAAATATTTGGGGAAGTTACATCTCAAATTCGATTCTAAGGGAGAAATCGTCAGCTTTAATGGGAATCCTATACTACTCAATAGTTCAATTCAACAGGATCCCGACGTGTTGAACATTGTTAACCATTACCGCGATGATGTAATGAAAATATCTGAAGTGATTCTTGGTCGTTTATCTGTAATCTTAGATGGTCATTCCTGTCGTTTAAGAGAATGTAATATGGGTAATTTAATTACCGACGCAATGATACATAAATATGCTACACAATATACAGGGCCGGGGTGGACTGATGCACCCATTGCAATAATTCAAGGAGGTGGAATACGAGCCTCAGTCGCTCATATTAACCTTCCTGCAAATATTACACAAGGAGATCTCTTGACTGTCATGCCGTTCGATGGTAACATGGTGAAAATCTCAATAAATGGCTCCAACATTATGAAAATGTTGGAACATGCTGTTGCGAAATACAACACCATACGTCCATTAGGACAGTTCCTGCAATTTTCTGGTATACAAGTGCTGTACGATTTGAGAAATGAACCCGGCAACCGAGTTCTTAGTGTCAGGGTTCTATGCGGAGCATGCAATGTGCCGACATATTATCCTCTAAACATTACAGAAAAGTATAAAATATTAATGCCTTCGTTTCTATCTATGGGAGGCGATGGGTTTTCCATGTTTAACGATCTGCCATCTACACCTCTCGCTTTTGACGAATTAGCTTCTACTTCAGAGTACATTAAAAAATACAGTCCTATACATCCAGCTGTGGAAGGACGTATTGTTTTGATATACAATGCAAGTACAGTTTGGAAGAATGTTGTACATATCAGTTCGAGAAGCGAATCTATGTATCCAACAATATCACTCAGTGGGTTAATTATTTTGACGTTCTTTAGATATATTTAGCATACACATTTCTAGTAGTCTTTCTTTGACTAATTCACTACATAGTGAGTAGATTCTTCTAACTATGCTATGTAAACCCCACCATCTAGTGGAAACCTATCACGCTAAAAATATGACCAGCTCAATATGATGTAATGAACAAAATAAAAGTGGTATTTTAGTAGTAGTTAACTATATACAAAGTATAGCTTAAGTTTTTCTGTCTTGTTTTATTTATTTAAAAAGTGAATTTGTTTCATATATAAAATGTTCAGTTTTATTATTGTACCTGTTGTTAATAATATTTAAATGTAAGTAGATATATATTTTTTTATAATTAATAAGTATTCATTTGGTATAATAAATATCATTCCTCACTTCAATAAAAAAGCAGTTGCTTCTTCATCTTTATTTACCTACTCTCCACTATCATTAACTATCCTACTAGATGCAATATCTACTTTCTATCTATCTAATTTACTCTCCAATTTTAATAGTTTCTTAGTAAATTGCGTAAAACCAAGTAAAACATATCTTCAAGGTACACTACAACTATTCTCATGCAAACTTTTGGGACTAAGTTTCAAGAAATATACTTTAAAAATACTTATTTATCTATTTTAAATACATCAAGAAACATTTATTGACGAGTCCGTTGGATAATTTAGTTCATTCCGGGACATGGCTGTTCACGTGACAGTGGGGTGCTTGTATTAACGCTCTGTTCTAAGGTTTCCGGGTTCGATCCCCAGCAGGATCAACTTTGGAAATTAACTTTTTAAAGTTGGCTTAGGTCTCGATCTGGAAAGTAATGGCAGGTCACACTGCGTTTCGCAGTCATTTAGGCAGCCCCTCTTGCGGTAGTAACACCGGTAGTTACAGAACACCGCCGTGAAATAACAGCACATTTGCTGTTATGTTTCAGTGAGTGAATAAGCGATGCCAGAGCCCATTTCCCTATCCCTTATCCTTAAACCTTCTGTAGTCGGCAGCGCTCTTGCAGCCCCTGTGGTGTTGCTTGTGTTATAAGCGATAGTATTCACCTACCATCAAGCGGACCGTCAGCCTGTCTGCCTTAACATAAAAAAAAGTTCAATATCCTAATTTCACTGAGGTGGGAGTCAGACAAATATCTAAAATTTGCGATGTCTTAGGAACTCTATATGGAAATGAATGTTATGTTTTTGAACTGTCGCTGTCTATAATAATAATACTTACAGTAAAATACTTATATATAACTATACCCGAAATACCTATACGGTAACGGTATATTTCGGGACGCGGGTCGACGGTGGATCCAGGCTGCTTCTGACCGGTGCTTTTGGAAAATTGGGGGGGGGGGGGGGAATTGGGGGTGGAAAATATCTAAAAATCAAAACGAAACATACCTACTTAGACCCACAAATTGCGGCGTAGGTAAATGATGAAATTTATATTGAATCTATACTTAGATTAATACTTATAGCAATTCTAACCAGTATACATACTGAGAAATTTACAATTGAAACTGAGCTGAAACTGAGTATATAAATTTGTATGCTTAATAAAGAAAAACCTCATAAGTTACAATTTACTGCATTATTTAAATGTAACCAATTAAAAATACAAAGCTTAGAACAAAAATTGTTATGGCAATCTGATCAATGCATAACATCAAGTTAGCAAGGATACATTAAGGCCTGCTTCAAGGTTCAATACCTTTTAAACATTTTTAAAAATTTCAAAAGCTTCTTCGAGTTTAAGTAAATTAGTTTATTTAAAGCTATTCACTCTTTCTTTCTTTTTTTTTTCTTTATTTATAAGTAACGCCATAGCTCGTCTGCAAATGCGCTGCTAAGTATCAGTAATTTTTCATATTAACCGATTTAACAAGTTACAATAACATTAACTGTGAGCATCTCAAAACACAAAAACTTTTCTCATTTGACAAGTATGTTTTTCAATCATTAATACCTACTCTTAGGAATACCCTTAAAAATGTCCTATATATATTTGTTTTGTTTCAGTCTCTCGGAAACCATGAATTCGACAACGGCGTCAGTGGGCTCACTCCTTTCATAGAAAACTTAACATGTCCTGTTTTGGCAGCCAATCTTATACTCAACAAAGTTCCTGAGTTAGCTAGTGAAAATAATCTGAGGAAATCTGAAGTTATAGATATAGATGGAGTTGAGATAGGAATAGTCGGGTACTTAACTCCTGACACAAAAGTATTAGCAGTGCAGAATAATGTAGAATACATTGATGAAGTAGTCGCTCTTAAAGCGGAGGTCAAGCTTCTCCAAAATAAAGGAGTTAAAATAATTATAGCCCTGGGTCATTCTGGATTTTCAAAGGATCTTCAAATAGCGCAAGAAGTAGATGGCGTTGACCTGGTTATAGGTGGACACACTAACACTTTCCTTTGGAACGGCACCGCACCAGATTCAGAAGAGCCTCAAGGACCTTACCCTACATATGTTACTCAGCTTTCAGGGAGGCAAGTTGCAGTGGTCCAGGCTTACGCTTATACGAAATACCTTGGTCAGCTTCACTTAATATTCGATAGCAAAGGAGAAATAACAAAGGCTGACGGTGCCCCGCTTCTGCTTGACAACAACATCGCTCAAGATCCTGAAGTATTAAAGATTATCGAACGTTACCGTGGCGATGTATTAAATGTGGCAGATGAAATCGTTGGAAACACATCAGTTCTACTAGACGGTGTGACTTGCAAACTGCAAGAATGTAACCTTGGGAATCTTATTACAGACTCTATGGTGTACCGTTATGCAACATACTACAAGAAAGAGAATTGGACGGACGCTCCTATAGCTGTGTTGCAATCGGGAGGTATTAGGTCTTCAATAGCACACGTTAGTTTACCCGCAACTATAACAAGAGGAGATCTTTTAACCGTAATGCCGTTTAAAGATCGTTTAGTTATCGTCACAATGAACGGAAACAGCCTGTTACAAATGCTTGAACATTCTGTTAGTAACTACAATGTATTGGACATTCCTGGACAGTTTCTTCAGTTCTCTGGAATAAAAGTTGTATACAATTTAAATAAGCCTGTGGGAAGTAGAGTTGTAAGTGCAGTAGCAAGATGTGGAGCATGCAGAGTACCCAATTATTATGAGGTAGAAAAAAATGAATATTACAGAATTATTATGCCAGACTTTATATCGAACGGTGGAGATGGATATTCAATGTTTAAGGAATTACCTAAAAGTGACTTGGATTATGATGAATTAGAAAGTACAAAATATTATTTAGAACACCACAGTCCAGTTTTCCCGGAACTTGACGGGCGAATTAAAATGATTATGGAAGATAATACGGGTAAAGACTCCTCGTACAGTATAGCACCAACTATGTTCCTATTAATAGCTTCTTCAATTAGTTTAATATTAGCTAAATATTTAACATAAAGTATTATTATGATTGTTAAAAATATACAATAAAACCAAAATGCTTTGTTTTTAAAAGCAAATTCCTATAGGTTATACTTTAGTAGGTACCTATTTTTATTTATTGTAAAAACAATGTGTTCTATATTAATTGTTTAATAATAAGTAAACGAAATAACAAAGCATAATTGTTAGTAAAAAAAAGTTCCTTCGTAATAAAAAGTATTATTCCGAACCAATTTTATAAAATGTGTTTCTCTTTTTTTACAATTTCACCTTTTTCTTTTTTAATTTTCAATTTCAACGAATTTGAAGTAAAGACGCAATTGATATAACTACAAAAGATAGAGACCTCACAACCCTCACATAGATTTGATGTTATGTTTTAGTCGATATTTTTTATGATTTTTTTAATGATGATGTTATTTTAAACAAAATAAATACAGCATGATACAAAGCCTGCGTTGATCACATCTATTAAGAAAAAATATTAAATCGTTAACATTTTCTTACAGTCGCTCGGAAATCACGAATTCGACGAAGCAGTTGAGGGAGTCATTCCATTTATTAGAAATTTGTCATCACCTGTCCTCGCGGCTAATCTGATATTAAATAAAGTTCCAGACTTAAAAAAGGAGAGTAACTTATATAAATCTATAGTCATTACAAAAAATGGTGTCAACATTGGGATTATAGGATACTTAACACCGGATACTAAATTTCTTGCACCAAAAAATGATGTAGAGTATGAGGACGAAGTAATATCAATTAGAAAGGAAGTGAAGAAATTAGAAGAAAAAGGTGTTCAAATACTAATAGCTTTAGGTCATTCGGGTTTCATCAAGGATTTAGAAATTGCTAGAGACGTGGAGGGTATTGATTTAGTTATTGGAGGTCATTCAAACACTTTTCTTTGGAATGACGATAACTTTGCTGAAAAGCCAGAATATCCACAAGGCCCTTACCCAACCATTATTCAACAAGCGTCAGGCAGAAATGTACCAGTTGTGCAAGCCTACGCTTACACAAAATATATGGGAAAATTACTCTTAACATTCGATTCTGTCGGAGAAATAATTAGTTTTGAAGGAGCACCTATACTACTAAATCAAGAAGTGCCTGAGGACGAAGAACTTTTACAAACAATAGGTAAATATAGTAAAGATTTCGATAGAATAAACAATGAAGTAGTGGGTACATCGGTAGTTCCATTAAATGGTGAATGCCGCTTACGAGAATGTAACATAGGAAATCTTATAACTGATGCTGTACATGATCACACGTATCAGCATACTAACAGTTACTCCGATCCATATATAACTATAATCCAAGGAGGCAGAATAAGGGCATCAATAGATCATCCAGAAATGCCAATAAAGACAACACGCGGCGATTGGATTACAGTGTTGCCTTATTCCGACCCTCTTTGTATTGTTACCATGAATGGCACCACGTTACTTCAATCTCTGGAACATTCTGTTGGTGGTTGGAGAGAGGTCGATGCACCCGGACAATTTCTGCAAATTTCTGGAATAGACGTCGTTTATGATTTAGCAAAATCACCGGGTTTCCGTGTAGTCAGTGCTAAAATTGCATGCTCAACCTGTGAAAGAAATAAAATGGTCGATGTTAAGCCTAACAATGAATACAAAGTGATCATGCCAATATTTTTATCTGAAGGTGGAGATGGTTATGGTATGTTTGAGAATTTAAAGAGAGAAATACTTATTTACAACGAACTGGACTGTGTCATTAGTTACCTTAAAAAGTCCAGCCCCATAAATCCAAAAGTCTCCGGACGTATAACTTTATTCAACGAAGAGAAAGTCAAATCAATAAAAGATATTATCGCCGAGGCAAACATGAAAACAGAAGGTCGAGGCTTGTCATCGAGTAGCGCCATAAATTATTCCAAATTATATTATTATATCATCATAACATCTACTATCATCAGTATTCTCATAAATTCATTATGAGTAGGTATATAAATAGACTGTTCTAGTTAAAATTTGTATATAAAAAATACATTGTTACTTATTTACTTAAATTTTTGTAAGTTAAGATTATTAATTATATTTGTGCAATATTTTTTATGTCAACAAATTAATAAATGCCATATATAATATTAAATATTTTGTATGTAGGTAATTACCAACATTAAGTAAAATAAAAATTGAGAATACCATGTTGATTATTTTGGTCATACTCGTATTTTACCTAACATCATTGATTGTCAAACATATAAAGTAAAACTTAAAAAACTTAATAATGTTTTTATGTACCTTTCTCGTCTGGTACAATAAAGGCCGGGCTGACTGACTAACAAATTTTTTTTTTTCTTTCTATTTTTAACCTTATTCAAATTATTTTAACCCGCTACGGCCTCTTCATATTGAAATAAAGGAGTGCGATTGCTAAGATAATTGCACTAAGGCTAAAAATAATGTTTAGGAAAAAATCGTCAGTCATCGCCGGACATAAACCGGCCATCTTCTCAAGCTAACAGGTAGGTATGCATGCCTTTAGATACTGCTCGATTCTACACATTTGGATTTAGTACACATCCGTCAGATTCCACTTTCGTCATAAATCGAAATTTATGAAAATTTAGTTCGCTTTGGTCATGACAAATGTGGAAAACCAATAATGACACTTTCGTCAGTTTCTACCAAATACGCTAATAGTGTAACAGAACGGACAACATGACCGTTTTTAACTTCGAGCTAGTTAAATTAAATAAATATTTTGCTTTTACAAAGACAACCATCGTCATCCATTTTCACAAAAATAAATTTAGTTTTCAAATTGTAAAATGCGTAGATAAGCACTTATTATTCAAGTAGGTGTTTACAACAAAACGATTTAGGAGAGGTATGAAGGCTGTTGAATGAGAGATTAAAATTATGAAAGGTTCGTCGAACTAGTTATCTGACGAAAGCGGAATCTATCGAATGTGGAATTACAATAATTGCCGTTTCGTCATCAGTTTCAAAATTCTGACCTATACGGAAAAATAAAATGATCTGACGAAAGCGGAATCTGACAAATGTGTACTGAATTCACATTTGGATTACTTAGAAAATAAATTACTTAAAAAAAAGACTATATTCAATTTAGTATTTATTATTCATTTAGAAATAAGCAGCTAAACTAGACCCTCACAACTTGAGGGGTGCATTGAGCACCCTTTCAAGTTTTTTTTATGTTAAGGTCGACAGTGCACTTGATGGTGGCTACAGTCGCCTATACCACAAGCAACGCCATAGGTGCTGCAAATGCGCTGCCGAATCCGGCGATTAGCTAGCTACGTAGCAAAAGTATTTTACGCTCCGCAAAAATATCTTAAATGAAAATTTTTCTTTCAACCTTAAGGTAACATAATAACCTTAAACAATTAAACGAAACCAGATCTCAAAAGCTAAATTTCCAATATTTTGAAATTAACATTTCAGAAAATATTGCGATTTGCAGTTAAATTAAAATAGTAAAATTAAAATAAAATAAAATTTAAATAAATTTAAATCTTCATATATTTAAAAAAAAAATTAGATAAAATACACTTTATTTTAACATTAAAAACCCACGTAATCCTTTAACACCTTAAACTGAAGATCCTAATACAAAAGTTTACAAAACCAAGGGCCTGTTGGTAGAATTTGGTACCAGCCCCGCAGCATCTTAATCCGGCACTGGGTGCTGATCAAAGAAGGAGTAATTGCCTCTGGCATCCCTTACTCACTCACCGAAACACAACAGCACACGTGCTGTTATTTCACGTTGGCCTTCTGTAAGGGGGTGGTTACTGTCGCCATACGGGCTGCCCAAATGACTGCGAAACGCAGTGTGCCCTAAAATAATAAGTACCTAATGCTTTATTTCAGCCTTCTAGGGCGTGGCGCGCACTTTTTATGATAGCAATAGAGTATAGAACTTACTTACTAAGGCCCTTCGCACATTTCCAGAATTCCAGAATACCATATTCCAGAAGAATATTAGTCGAATAAGATTCGCATATTACACGACAAAAAAGGAACCAAATTATCATTTCGTCATACTTTAAATTATGCCGAGTGACTCTAGTGACGGAATATTTGAACTCTGAAACTGGATTCATCCTTATAATTTTAAAAAAAGATATAAATTACAAATTTTAGAGCCCTTGTCGCCCTGGTAACTCTGACTCCTCTGGTAATTATATTTTTGCAAAATTTTCTATTTCCTGCTTAAATTTAGTATTTCAATCTTGCTTCGACATCATTTTGAAGATACTTTTTGGAAACGATACGCAAAGGCGAGCGACGAGGATGTTGGTCGTCTTTGAGTATCGTAATGTGCGAAGGATCTAAAAGATCAGAGATCACATGAATCATTGAGCCGCATATACCTTATAGTGTAGTAAAAACATAATAACTGGCTACGCCAATTGGTTAATTAATGTTATACAACAATGTAATTAATGTATTAATTAAGTTAGTTATATACAAAAAAAAATTTAGTTATACAACAAAAAAGTTAGTTATACAACAACAAAAACAAGTTATATATAATAAAAAAAAAAAAAAACATTTTTAATATTTTTCAAAAATTATTGTCATGGCCAATTTCTTAAGACTAGAAAATGTGTGGTAAATATTTTGCAGATTATATAATATCTAGCAATTTATAAATATAATAATCAATAAAAAATAAAAAATATATTTGACATTTGTCATTCGTCAGCTTCATAGTGAGGTGACCTGCTTAAAAATATATACGTGACCTTGTAACGAAGTTCAATTTCTTAGAATAAAATTTGTTAATTATGATTAGAATGATTTATTAGTCAAAGTATATTATTAGTGAAGTATATTTATTAGAAGTAAAATTGTCTTCTTTTGTCATTATTACAAAATTTTTAACTGAAAAATGTTAAACCGTTATGCAGTTCTTGAACTTTGAAAAAATAAACATTGTGTGCCCTCAGTTACAAGGTTACGTTTTTGAAAGTGTCAAAAGTGATATCTATTAAATCAACAACATTGGACAGAAATAGCAGTCAGCCACGTTAAAAAAAGTTAGTCCCACTAATTGAACAAAGCTTAAAATCCTAATAAAAATTAAATTTCACTTTGAGTTACTCTAGAACGACATTAGAGTGTTTGCGGTTTATGTCCATAAAAGTTTCTTCCCAGTTCACAGTTTTACTGTAACCATGAGGAACGCCTCCGCAGAATATACCCAAGCATTGTTTCAAATACTCCTGACATTCGGATAATTCTAAACACGGAGTATACCCGTCCAGCTCTTCGGCTAATTCGCACAACGGCTTGTAGACCCTCAGGGCTGTATCCAAGTCTGCTACTTGCAGCATTGCTAATGTGTTCGAATTGAGGCACTCCGCTACCATTTTAGAAATCTGAGGAGGTAAGTTCCTAGCCACATTGAGCTGTGTATACAAGGGCCAGTCATCAACGCACGCTTCACAGAAACATGAGAACTTGTACTGACAGTTCAGGTAACTCTGACGTGAGCCGCGGTCTTGCACTGCATGGTGTGCCCTGAAAATAAAGATTTTTATATTAAAATATAGTGTTTTAATTATAGTTTCTAACATTTTAATAGTGAGGAGGACACTCGAATGAGACCCTATCTATACTACGAGGGCGGACTGAAAATTTCGGGAATCAAGGAAGTGATACAACATTATTAGTGGAAAAGATATTTATGGTTTTTCGAAGTATTCTCCTTGAAACTTGACACATTTTTTCCATACGATGGAACCAATTATTAAAGCATTCATTCCATTCTGAAGTTGGGGTATTCAAAATGGCCGTTTTGTAGGCGTCTACAGCTTCTTCGGGTGACGAAAATCGTTGACCACGCAATTCGTTCTTAATTTTGGGGAAAGTATAAAAATCATTCGGGCTTAGGTTAGGGCTGTACGGCGGATGGTCTAATAATTCAATGTTTTCTTGCTCCAAAAACTCTTTTGTTCTGTAGGCGGTACTGTCGTGATGGAAGATGATGCAGCGATTGCAGTTCTCTTTACGGAGTTCAGAGACGACCTGCGGCAAACAAATGCTAGCATACCATTCTGCATTGACCGTTCTTTGTCCCTCAAGAGGAATAGTCGCAACATGGCCGGTTTTAGAGACAAACGTGGCCACCATTTTTTTTGCTACACTATGTGAATGAACAACTTTTGTTGGCGTCAACTCATTTTCGAACACCCAAACTCGTGACTGGTTTTTTGTTTCTGGTTCGTATGCGTATATCCAGGATTCGTCACCTGATACGACGCTGTATACAGCATTTGAAAATCCTCCGTGGAATCTCTCGAGAGTTCTGACGCACCAAGTAACGCGAGCCGCTTTTTGCTCCTCACAGAGCGAAATCGGGAAAACAACTTTTTTACACCTAATTGTTCAGGCAATATTATTTGTATTTGACTCATGCCAATGTCTAAAGTTGCCTGAATTTCGCGATATGTCACATGTCGATCTTCCTCAATCAGCTTAAGCACGGCATCAACGTTAACTGGGGTGACTGCAGTTTTTGGGCGACCTTGACCCGTAAATCGATCGCCACAGAGCTTGAGACGTCCACGTTGAAATTCCGCAAACCAGCGATAAATTGTGGTTTTAGATGGGGCTTCATCATCAAATGCAGAAAGCAACCGATCAACACACTGTTTTTGTGTTAAACCACTTCGAAAGTCATAATAAATCATTGCTCTTGCATTTTCTCGAGTCAATTCCATTTTCACACTGACTTTACAAGTTCGACAAGACCGCGTTCTTTTTAAAAAAAAAATTATTCCAATCCCGATACTTTTAGTGCAGCCCTAGTAATATTAAAAAGAGAGAAGATTAGTATTTTTGTAAGTTTGTAATGAATAAACTCTAAAACTACTGGACCGATTTTGAAAATTCTTTCACCTATAGAAAGCTACGTTATCAACGAGTAACATATTTTATAAAGTTACGCCGACGAAGTCGCGTGCAACAGCTAGTTATATATAAAAACCTTCCTCCTTTAACACTTTCCATTAGTGAAAACCGCCTTAAAATCCGTTGCATAGTTTAAAAGATCTACATGCGTACATGCAGAGGGACAGACATCGGTAAGGGTATTTATTTTACACCATGTAAAGATACTTTATTGTTTTCAAATAAATTATTATTATTAAATATTATATCTAAAAACTCACCCATAATTGTCATAGAGTTGCATCCCTTTCTTAATAGGCCTCAATGCAATAAGAGATACCTTCCCCGATCCCAGCTCATTGAACCTGACAACATTTGGGTTGCATGAATGGTTCAACAAACTATGAAAGGCATATGGTGCGCCTCCCAACTGAATTGTATCATCGTATTTACCAACAATAGTTTCCATAATTGAACTTATTCCGTGCATATTAGTAGGGCTCGTCATGAGATGTAACAGCAGTAATCCGGCTGTGCATTTTAGAATCTTTTCTTCTCTTTCCTTATCTTTTTTGTCATTTTCTTGTCCATACAAAAAGTTCGTTTTCAACAGTAAATGTAAAAAAACAGCGGCGGTGACACATTTTTGAAAAATATCAGACATGGAGCGTTTTTCCACATTCGTAGCTAAAGTGTGTATAGCGACATATTGTTTAGAATCAAACACATAGTTTTCATCGACTTCAACACATCCTCTCAGTTCATTATTGAAGTTTTTTTCTGTATCTTCAATGGTTTTCATCAAACTGTCCCAATCGGTGTGATCTATCCTCGCTCTTATAACAGTACGTAGAGCGAGTAATTCGAGTTTTGTAAATTGCATGTGTACTAACGTAGCCATTAGTGGGCATTCTACGGAGTGATAATCTTCCCAAGCTTTCTCTCTGCATTCTTCACAACAGTAAAGAACCAAACAGCAGGTGTGGCAAGGATAAAGGTTCATGCTCATTGATAGGCAATAATTGCAACTGAACAAGAATTGTGAATTCAATAGAAGGCTAAAGTATGGTTCTTCACAAGCCAAAGTTTCTCCCACCGCTATGTCCTCTTTGGCGACGACATGGTGACCAAGTTCCTCGTTAAATAAAACTTCCAACTTTGTACTCGCACATATATATTTTTTGTCTTTTTCCCCTTTAATTTCCAGAAAATCTTTTAAATCAAAAGCGGCATTTTTGCTTTCTCTCGACTTCTTTTTTGACAGTTCTTCATTACACAAATTTTTCCTCTTAACTAATTTATCCTTTAACTTGTCTATTTTAAGATTTAATACTAAGTCAATATCTCTCAAACATTCATTGTACTTTTTCAAGGAGAAAAAAACAGCAGATCTGTTAGATAAAGCTAGTGCATAATTCTCAGAACTCAAAGGAGCATAAAGTAAAGAAAGGTTATAAAATTGGTAAGCTTCATAATCATTCTTTGTTTGGTAGGATTTGTTGCCAAGGTTACGGTAGTACGTAGAAACGACTTCACATTTTTTCACAGTCATTAACGGTGGAAGGTCGTTCATATTCTTTATAACATCGAAAACATATAAAACCATCCAACCATTGCTTCTGTTGGCAGCCAGATCTTTGGATATTTTAAGGATCCTACCTTCGGAGGTCAATTGTGAAATAATATGACTATATAATGAATCAATACTCATTTTTCAAATAGAGATAATATTGATTATAGTACAAAGTTAGTTTGTGCAACAATGTCGCACTTTGCAACGCCTTTTATCGTCGTCAATCTGGGTTGTGAGATGTTGTACGTTATCGAACAAAGGCTAAATGCACAAGATATAGCATCGGGCAAATCTGAAAGAGGTTAGTTTTCGCATAATATCTGAAACGTAAAAAGTACAATATCATTAACTATATTATTTGTGGTACTTACTAACCTATTCTTTTACAGTGCTAACTGATATAGCAACTGTTTTGCTACATCCAAAGCTCCTGGAAGAGTTATTTATACCTCAACCGGTGGCCACACACAATGTTATTAAACAACTTCTTCAAGACATATCTGGAACTTCTATAATGAAACTCGATGACTATTCCATGGGCAAACTGTGGGATTTGATGACTATGATATTTAAATGGCAAATATCTATCGCGGCAAATCAGAACATTTTTGACATTACCCGCAGACATTTAATAAATGTTGCCAGTATTGTGCCTAAGAATTTCCCTAAGAGTATTATCGAAGGAGCTCTGAGAAAATTTGAATCTTTGATACAACGCCTGACTGACGATGATTATAACTGTCTCAAAAATACCCTACTATTGTGGTTCTCAGAATATCACACAAAAATATCAGTTTTACTAAGACTGGGCTTGCAAAAAAAAGATGGCACATTCAGTATGCCCACAACAATAAAAACTAACATCTTACAAAATTTGGGTGAAAATATTTATAAATATGATCACAAAAGAAATTCTGTTGAAGAATATGAAAGTCGGTATTCAGATACTAACGAAATAACTTATCTTCTGGCTCCGATTGAAAGTGACCATTCCAAAGAAACTGTTTTCGCATTACAGCTACCCATAGAATTTAATAATGTTGCAACTGAAAAAAAAGTAATAAAATTAACAAAAGATGTTAATTTTGAAAGTATCGCAACTAACATTAAAAACAAATCTTGCGATCTTAATTTTATTCCTGACATTCCAAATACGACACAAGAAGATCTGTTGAAAATGATGGAAGAACTTTAAAGCAATTAAAAGTGCCTACCATACCACTTACCGGCCTTATGCTCTAGCTGTAATTAGCTTATTTTATTGAAATACAATGTAGAGTTAACAAGACCCCGTAGCAAATGGACAGATTCTCAGTCAGAGTACAGTCAGAACACGATTTGACCTCCACACTACCTTGTATGTGTGCCATGGATGTAGTAGTTAACATCCATTATGTGTGCACAACTAGGAACAAGAAGTCACACATAACAGGTTTCTAGGTGCACACATAACAGCTACGTGCGTAACAGACAACTGCCCGTTTTAAAAACCGACAGTTACTAAAACTGTGACAGACACGATCTCATTTCGAAAACTAAAAATCTATTTAGGACCTAAGTCTTATATTTTAACTATTATTTCCCTAATAACAGATTGTATAATCTGTCTGTTATTAGTGGGAACTACTGTTAATTTCACAGTGAACCAATTGGTCCCGAATCTTGTATTGACTGTAGTACCTAATACAAACATATTGACTGTATAAATACATCGTAAAGAGGATATTATTTAAATATGTAAATACATATTATGTAAATACGTAACCGGTCAAAATCACTTGTAGTCGCTTGCACTTCAACTTGATAATTCTCTTGGCTTAGTTTTTTGGCGAATTTCAGAATTTCTGATCCTAACCACCAAAGAAACTCCGAGTATTGCTCGCTTCATATAGCATGCTAAGCGATCCTAAACTTGTAGATCAGTCCTACCCTATGATCCTACCGTGAGAGGCCACGTTTCGGCACCATACGTCATCACTTTTAGGACGCACTGTTTATATAACTTAGTCTTCAGACATTGCGGCTATGGTGACACTGGACATAGCCGCCGTTTCTTCTGTCAACCTCTTTGTCACTCACTCACTTCTAGATATAACTTATCTATAGCTTTAAATCATTGACTGCAATACTATGATCATAGTTACAGATTCAAAAAAATTGCACCGTCATTGAATGCTGTGACTCAAAAATAAAATAACTGAAATGTTTAGTAAAATAGTTTTATTATCACATTATGTTCGTTCCTTTTGTAGGCACTTTACAAAACAAAAGAAAATTATTACTTATATTTCAAAAGAGATGTGTGGATTAATGCTAACAAGTTTTAATTTTTATTTATACAAGCTGCTTAAAATAACATAATACTTCTCATATTGATAGTCTGATTGTATGTACCGAACAGACAAAACAAGAATTGTAACAGAAATTCGCCTCTTCTTTTCTATAACAAACATGTACTTAAAAGGGAGCAAAAAATTAAAAAAAAACTAAAGCCACAAGTTAATATGCATAAGTAGGTATAAACCCAGTCACAATAATTAAAATAAATAAAACCATTAAATTCGGTGTCATACTTCTCATATTGATATTCATGATCCTGAATAGTTATGTACCGAACAGACCTATTATACCAAATTTGCCTTCTTTTTATAACATTGGAAAGAAAAATACTTAACTTGAGAAAGCAAATAATAAAAAAAATTTAAATAACTAAACTCACAAAATAAATACCTATTATGTGTAAACCCAGTCGCAGTATTTAAAATAAATAATGGCGCGTATTCACTAGGGGACATGTCGCAGTGGCATAACGCCAGATATTTACGTGGCATGTTTGCGACTTTACGGCACAATATCGTTCTACATTTGCCTCGTCCACATTGCCCAGTAGTGATTAGTATGTCAATTTTTTCTTGATTTAAAAGAGTTCTGAACATGGGAGAAACATGTGGACATTGATATAATGTGATTTTATATAAATATATTATATGTACTATTCAGATTAAGCTAATCAAAAGGTCACCATAATTACACAAGTTTCTCCAAATTTCATCATAATTTCACAACTTGTATTTCTCGATTTCTTAGAAAATAAATATCCAAACATGACAGGCCATTTACACTTTACGATACTCAAAGAGGACTGGTATAAGAAAACATACGTCAAATGTTGTGTAATTAGAAATGATAAAATTTGGTTCATTTTCAGTCGCGTAATATATGAACATCGAATCGCGTATTAGTACGCAACTGATTTTAGTATTAGTACGAAAATCAGTTGCGTACTAATTGTATCTAATAAGTATCGTAATGTGCGAAGGGCCTAAATTTCCTAATAAGAAAAAAAAACAAAGAAAACCATATTGTTAACCCTTTAATAAATTATAAAAGGTGCCTGTAATGTGTTTAAACTTAACAAATCACTTAAGGAGTATTATTTTTTCTTGATATCAACAATTATATTTTGTGCAAGTATCAAACAGAAATCAAACTAAACTAGGTATTCTAATTCAACCAGATAATTTGCAAAAAAAAATTTGAATAAAAAAATACAGGGTCACAATTGAACTTCACAAATTCATTAGAAAAAAATCTTAGTAATAAAAATTTCTACCAGGGTAGAATTACAAATTAGTCTTTACGGTAGGTACTGTACTTCGTCATTTGGATTATTTCACATACTTTTAAACTATTCAATTTCAACTTTTAATTTAAACTGTATGCTTGTTCGAGTCTCACTCTTTTTTGTTTTTGACTTGATTGATTAATGAATTGATTACAATCACTTCTCTCACATCACATCGTCACATGTCAATTGTGTCATTTGTCACTTTTATATCCCCTATCACCTTGAGTCACTTGTAACTGTCACATTTATATCCCTGGTCACCTTGAGTCACTTGTAACTGTCACTTTTACGTCTCTTGTCACTAAGTAACTTTCAACTTTTATGTCACTTGTCACTAAGTAATTTAAAACTCTTGTCACTTCAAGTAACTTTCAACTGTTACGTCACTTGTCACCGTGTCACTGTTATGTCACTCCGACGTATCCCTATAAGAACACGGATCCGATTCTGTGTGAGTTTGGCGAGATACTTGAGTCGGGCAGTACGCTGGTATCCCCGTAAACGGGTCCGTTCGTCGCGTACAGACTCCGCGAATACGTGCGCGTTCTCGGAGTCAAGTTCTGGTGATCTGGCAATACTGTCTGTGGCGGCGTCGTCGGGAGCCTAATAGGAGATTTGTGGTTCCAACGAGATTGTCCTGGAAGCGGAAAACGAGCTGAAATTTAAAAAAAAACCACACTGTTTTCTTCCACAAATATTCTGACGTAAATTGTAGGGTGTCTTATAATTAATATTTAATAAACGATTAATTTGTGAATTGTAAACCTACATTAGGTTTGATGCCCACCGTTGTAAACTCTATTTTAACTATTTCTTATCTACACGCTGTAAACGCGTGGGTAGGAAATAGTTATAATGCATAAAGATTAGAGCAAAAGAAAATAAAAAATTAGAGTAACAATTAGATTAGCTTGCAGTCATTTGGTTAGCCCATCTGGCGGAAGTAACCACCCCCTTACAGATCGTTACCATGAAATAACTGCATGTGTGCTGTTGTGTTATGGTGAGTGAATAAGGGATACAAGAGCCCATTTCCCTATCCCTTATCCTTAATCCTATTATGATCGGCAGCACACATGTAGCAACCTTTTCTGCATTTTTGAAAAATAAATAAGTGAGAAAGGGTTTTTAATTTCAAAAAAACACAAAGATGCAAAAATCCTGAAATCCGAATAGAGCTAACAACACCAGTTTCGCTTTTATTAAAGGTTTATGAGCACCCGAAGAAAAGCAACTCACCATATAAAAGGGCGAAAGACACTCCAGCAATCGCCAGTAGGGTCTGCCAATACGGTTTTAGAAGCGAAAAGATCACGTCCAACAGAGTACCGCAGGCCACTTCGCACTCTCTCTCCACTTCGACCCTGAGTTCCTGTGACGTCAGCTTAGACTTGACGTTCACCCATCCGATCCCGCAGGCGGACGTTTCGCTGTGCACCGTGACTATCGTCTCGCCCTCTTTGTGTCTGTATTCCAATTTCAAGCCGGGCGATGGAGTCACTTTCACCATTTTCATCGCGTGTGGGTGTCCATAAATTGAAAAAGTTGTGGGCGGTTTGAGCAGAGAGACTTTTTTGTGGGATGTGTTGATGGCGGGCAGCAAGTAGACTTTGGTGCACGATCGCGATACACCCCATTCGGCGCAGAGCTCCACTTCGGTTGCTTCCGCGATCGCTGTAGACGGCGTTATCGAACAGCCGATTTCACCTGGAACATCAAAGTTAGAAATGAAGCTTAATCTTATATTTTTTGTGTTTTTCCATCTCTATGTACGAATAAAGTGTCAATTTTATTGTGAGTTTACACGGCCGCCGATAAATATCGTGAGTCTTTTCGATTTGTTACATGTTAGACGAGTAAAAATATATTAAATCTTAAAATAAATATCTAAGCTTGATCATAGATAATCAAATAAGTTTAATCACCCTCTTGCATAACACCGCGATGAAATAACAGCATGTGTGCTGTTATGAAAAATTCCTGAGGGATCGTCTAAAAATATATAAAAATTGGGCACCAATGTCCCTGTGGCGGCGCCACAGTCGTCACAGCGATAAAGATGTCAAGCGTTATATTTTTAAATTTTGAACGCGTAAGTCGCGGGCACCAGCCAGTAAGTTAAACTGATGAGTGCAGAGTAAAACTGACCTTTATTGATATCTAGATAAGGTTCGGCCAAGTGAGGTTTTTTGGTGCGACAAATGAACGGCATTTGCACCAGCACTCCCTCAAGCGCGTATCTCTGCTCTTCACTGCACACGATCGGTCCGTTGGTTAATCCGGAGCCCTCTATGGTCAATGGCACCATTGAGTATGGCCATTCGCCAGGGACGAACTCAATCTGTTCAAGGAAAATATTTATTTGTGTTGGTGTCAAATAATAACTAATCACCTTCTTTCTAACACAGTTAAATATAAAACAAATATTATTTTCAAATATTTATTGTATTTCACAGTACAGTCAGGGTAAGAAAAGGTTTGTCACCTTCAAGTCGACATTCTCTTGCACCAAGGCAATTGTCAGCCATGCCAAAAATTTATTTCAAACGGCTGTCAGTTTCTGCTTAGTGCTTTATTTTTAAAAGGTACTAAGAGTCCACAACTTTGACGAGGGAATGAATTTGAAAACTGACGAAGGTTTTCGTACCCCGACTTTATATAAGTCCACCGTGAAATAAGAGCATGACGTGTTCTGTTGTTTCGATAAATGAGTTAGTGATCCTTAATCCTCCTACTATGGTCGGAAACGCAATTGTAGCACCTGTAGCGTCGTTGCTTGTGTTATAGGTTACAGTAACCACCCCATCAATTGAACCATCAGTCAGTCGACATTAACATAAAAAAACTATGATGTAATTAGGAAACTAAATGTAATTTTAGAGCAATTTTGGGTAACAAGTGAAAAAATGAAGCCGGCAGCATATAATTATGAAGATTATAAAAAAGATATGAAAAAATGTTGGGTTCCCGAGAGATAGTCTGGTTACTTTTTACATTTTTCAACGCGGACGAAGTAGCGGGCAACCAGCTAGATAGTGTCTAATAAAGTAACCTTTTCTATGGGCACTTGTTGTATGTGATGAGTGTTGTGCTTGTCCAGCTTGAGGGTGTGTTTGGCGGGAGTGTCTGTGACGAGCACCGCGAGGGAGACTCCGTGACCCGCGTACACGTCCACGTCGGCGGAGGCTCGCCATCCCACCCCGTCCAAGCACACGCCCCAACCGCCGGCGGCTGCAACAGACAGACAGAGAGATTACCTCTTGAGCACATTACTTCAGATGTAACAAGCAATTTTCAAATTAAGTCGTCGATCGATCCCATTTTACATACATTTCATACCAAATATAAAGTGTTTTTTTTAAAAGAAAGCTACAAATATAGCTTTAATGGAAAGTGACTGGGCAATATGAATCCTACGAATAAATACGAATAATACGAATACTCAGGAAATGTAACTGCGCTCTAAAAATGACCCAACGAAAGTTGTGTACAAGTAGGTGGGGCTTAAAAGTTGTGTGTACAACGCGCCACTAGTCGGACATTTTTCTTGCAAGCGAGCACACGTCAAATCTTCGTGCATGTTTTCGTTTTTATCACTGTAAATCAATTATAATCATCATGCCCTGGTTGTGTTGTGAAGTGGTGCAAGAGCCATACGAGATTTAACTGTTTCGAAGATCACTTTTCACTCTTAAGTAGTCACACTTAAGCTAAACTATAATTCTGATCAAAAATGTTCAAATACGCTATTAAATCGGGATGGTCAATATTATGCAAAATGAAATCAGTCAATTTCTGACTTTATTTATATTATAAATAAAGATAATATATTTTGCTTATTTTGTTTACTTTTAGTTTTCCTACCGATTTATTCCAGAAAAATAAGTGGATAGCTGCAGTTAGGCTAGAAAGACAAGATAATGACTGGATGCCTGTCAAAACCAGCAGAACATGCTCCATTCATTTTGGAGATTTTTTTTTTAAATCATTAAAACCATGTTACAAAAAACTGCAGTACCAGTTTGTACAGTAAGTACTTACTATTTTATTATTGATAATAATTATTTTATTATATCAAAAAACTAGGGAATTAAAATCTCCCAAATCAGCATCCCTCTTCATTTATGTTTTACAGGGAATCCCTCGAGTGAGGGAAATAAAAATACTGTACGTCATTTTTATTTTGTTCTCCCAAGTTGGCAACCCTTTTCGTTTGTAAAAATGGTCACTTGGTTGTTACATAACGTCTAGGGAAGGGGAGAGAGGGTACAGAAAAACGTTACGGCGCGTTACGTGGGGGAGGGGGGTCAAAAATCTTCAAAAATGGTATACTTGATGCGTGATACTATTACGCTATTACGTAATACTTGAACGCTCCCTAAGTACTCTATATTCTCATATGTGCTCTCTACTCATCTCATACTCACCGAAAACTGTCTGCGGCATGGAGTCAAGTGCGGCGACCCAGACGTGGTCTTTGACGATCACTCCGCCAGCGCTCGCCGCGAAGCTGACGAACGCACCTGCCGCCTCCAGCCCACTCAGCACCAGCTCGGTGCCGTACAAACTGCATTTAAGGTTTACAGATTATATTTTAATGGGTCTTCGAACTTCTGTTCTCATGAAATCGCTTCAAGGGAAAAAAAAAATTCACAATACATTTACTGCTTTTCTATGTAAGCTTTAGGGCCGGCACGGTAAAATTTTTTTTTTTTTTTTAATGTTTTTAGAGTTTACTCCTTAATAAACGATTTGATACCTGTCGACGGGTCTGTTGGCGTGGGGGACGGCCGGTGGGTCGGCGGTGAGATTGGCGTGAGGCGCCAGCAGCGGGCGGCCTAGAGCGCTGCGCAACACTCCGCGCAGCGACCCGCCCTCGGCCCCGTCGCCCGCCTCCACCGTGCAGTACGCCGGCAACGCCACCTCCACGTGAATCACCTAAAATATATTCCAGTCTCTTTATCTCAATTACTCTTTTCCAAAGTAACATAGACGCAAAATAAATAATCCTACTCATATTATAAGTGCAAAATTTTGTGAAGATGTATGAATGTATTGTACGCGCGCGACCTGAGTGTAGTCAGGTGGTGGTATGAGGTGTGGCGCGGGAGCATATGCCCCCCGCCGTCCGCGTGCCTACATTTTCTCGCCTGCATTGTAGGCTGTAGTGCCGCGCTTATAATCTTTCGCACGTTTATCGATAGCTTTATAACTCAAGCTGCGTGTTAGCATGTGGTTCAATATGGGCGAGAAATTAAACATTTCACGTCCACATTGAAACAAAAAATATCAAATATATGTGATAAAAAAAAGGTATGTGATTTTGCCAATAAATATCTGCAGAGATTAACTGAATGAGTTTCGAGCTGTGAAATGTGAATTTTAGGGTCCGATTTCGACCACTGGAACACAAAAATATAAACACAAAGTGCTGAAACGTAGAAAGTCTGCTGGTGTTTTTACTAACAACTGTGTACATGTAATACTTACGGTTTCTCTGTAAATATTATTCCTGTCGTCCTTGTGGTGTGCAACGATAACTCCGTGGCCAGGTGACAACGCCTTGATCTCCCCATTGGCTGACAACTCAAACGCACCATCCACGAATGCATTCCAGTTGCTCTTCGGCAACGATTTGAGACGTAAAGTGGCTCCGACGGCTAAAGCTAGTCTTTCGCCGGACGCCAGATTCTTATGGAGACCTTCGACTGAAGCGCGAATGTCGGATATGCCAAGGATCTCTATTGTGCTGTCCAGGGACTTTGTTTCGGCAACCTGTGCAAGTAAATTAAGGCAGTGTGTTTAAAAGGGGTTATATAAAATATTAAAATAAAGTATTTTATATCACTAGTTTACTAGACGAAAAGTATATTTCAATTGTCATCTATGAGAAAATAAATCTCGATTGTGTTGCCTATTAAAACATTTTCATGGATATCCTTAATTTAAAAAAAACTGTCTGCCATGCTGCGTCCTTCTCTGTTGCACTGCTATGCTATGCTTCCCTATGTAAAATTATTATAGTAGTTATAATATAGTTGCCTGTACTATTGCATGGCTTTGAAATATGAAAATCGCAGCAAGCAAAGATGTGGAACACTTACTTGTCCCATATTCCTAACTCGCACGTCGATGGTTATAACACCGGGTTTTAGCGGCACCACTCGTACGGTCAATCCTTCGGCACTAGCACGCTCCAACTGGTCTGATGGTAGAAAACACGAATTGAGATTATTGAAGCTGGGAAAAACCTTTCAGCACACATATTTGAGAATGGAGAAGACGTAATACTAATAATGCAAACCAAAAAGTCTCTTATTTTTTCGTTTTCATTGTAACTTTGAAATAAAAAGTAAATAAAAAAACTCTTATGTTAAAATGCAATGTAGTGTAAAAGTTTCCAGTCAATCCATCAATCACACTAACGCACGGAAGCTAAATTTTTATATATAAGGATTTGTCATTGCATGTTTAGGTTTGTGAATTTGCAGTACAACAATATATTAGTATGTTTCATACCATCAAGATGAGTGGTGTAGAGTCTGGCGGTGGAGGGGTCGCGCAGAGACCAGAGGGCGCGAGGGGGAGGCTGCAGGGCGGCCAAGGCACTCGCGCTTAAGGCGCCTGCTTCCAACCAGAGCCCTGCGGCGGCACCTACCAGCAAAGTCGTAGTAGCCGCTCGCACGCGCACCCCGGACACAGGGATCACCTTAAACAACCATAACGTCGTATACCACATACGTTGCTTACCGAGTTTTCATGCAAATCTTACTTTTCATATAACACAGGTAAAGTATTTTTCGGAATTCTAGCAATTCAAATCTTGAACACACCATAAGCATATAATAAAAAGGCAAATAGTCCATATTTAATACATAGATGTCCTTAAGAAAAATAAAGAATAAAGAATACTGACTTCAACTTCAGATTCAGCACTGGCCATCTCCATGTCAGCGATGTCTCTCGCCTCCAGGCGGATGCGAGCCTTGCCCACGGCGATGCCATGTACCGCACCCGATGTTGACACCTGTCGGAAATAAATAAACAATAAAAAACTGAAAACATGACGAGAAAAACCGAATTATTGGGACTCAGTCGGTCAGTGATAGAAAGCTTTAACTCTCCGCTAACCAAGTTTATCCATATTTGGCAGAGCATACCTCGATAAAGTTGTTGGGCTGCACTGCACGATAGTGGAGCGCCGCTAAATGTGCGGGCGGGCCTCCGTGCGCACGCAGCTGCAGGCGCGCGCCGGGCGGAAGGCGGGCCACTGACGGCACCACGCTCAGCGGCGGAAACACTATCACCTCGAAGTCGGCGCTCCACACGCCGCCGTAGGCCGCCCGCAAGCGGCCCGCGCCCTCGGCCAGGCCGCACAGCGAGCCGTCCCGCACGGCCACGAGGCCGGACGCGCGCCACTGTGGCTCGCGACTGCTGGCAACGCGCCGCCCGGACGCGCCGCGCACCAAAGCCGCAGCGGGCACGCACGCTCCGACGGCCACCGCGCGTGACGTCACCACCTCCACATGACCTATCTCCTCCACGTCCACCTTCGAACACAAACCGCGGCGTCATGTACTTAACTAATTTAACTTGTTGCACTTCTAAACCCTTTTTTAATATTCTAATTTCAAATTTAAAATAATGACAAACAGAAAACATATATCTGGTTTCAAATACATAATTTTATCTTATACAACAATGCATGATGTTTTGTAACGTTATATGTATTACCAGAGCCCATTTTCTCTATCCCTTCTCAATCTCTTATTCTTAATCCTTATCTACAGCGCACTTGCAGCAGCTGAGGCATTACTTGTTATGTTATAGACGACGGTAGCCACCTACCATCAAGTGGACCATAAAATTGACAGACAACCTCATGTACGTAAAAAAACTGTACGTACAATACAACTAAAATTGTGTAGCTGCAAACAAATAACGTCAACTATGACTTAAATTTGACAAACATAAATGAATTAAATTAATTTAAAACTTTATTTCAACGCATGTAAAGTTAAAATCGCCTACCTCAATGGTTTGCTTCTCTCCGTGAACACACTGATCAGTGATGAGAAGGTCGTATGTACCCGGTCCGGGTACGACTGCGTTCAGTGCGCCATTGTCCACCGAAGCGGTAACACCTTTGGGTGTCTCCACTGAGTAGCGTCCGCTTCCACCGGTTATTGTTGCTATGTCGTTTATGCTGTCACCTTCCCATGCTATGCTCACCTGGAAAGCAGCGCAGGCAACGTATTCAATGTGGAAACAGGAATAATGTTTAAAGTATAAATCTAGGTGAAAAACTTAGTGTACTTATATTAGTGTACTTAATATAAAAATAAAATTAAGTAGGAGAATTGAAAATATTAAAAATTTACAAGTAATACGACTATGTAAACAGAGAAAAAAACCAAAATCAATTGTTCATTAATATAGAAGAAACTACTTACTTTCAAGGGGTCACATTTCAATGGTGCGACAACTCTAGCATGAATACTAGCCGTAGCATCAGGTATTGTTGTTTTCAATGCGCCGTTCCAACCAATCGAATGCTCATCCGCTGTAATAATCTACAAAATAAACAGTCATTATTTTACATTTATCTTTCTACGTTATAGGCCCAGTGACACGAAAACTCAGCTGCCAACAGGGCGGACGCATGTTCGAATCTTGGCACCTGGTGAGTTTTTCAATTTGATATGTGGAATAACTAATTATTAATTTGGATTGTGTATAGTTTATAACATTTGGCTAATGATTTTCTACTTGAATGCCATTGTTGTTAAATACCATAGTTAGTTATCCTAACTTTTTGCGGAGATTCTAGGAACGGTTTTGATACTTTTTAGTCAAAAGAAAATAAATTTAAGTATCAAGATCACTTATAGTGCTCAGCTGTTTACAATCTTCATTGACTTGCATTGTAATATTTGACGTAGGGTCTCAAGTGTTTTCGTTACTTTTAAAATGTTTAAACTATACCATATCCTCTTACTGATTTCCCAGAAATGGGAAAATACAAATTTATCTAATAAATAAATAAAGCCATTAAAAATATCCCTATGAACAGTCTTTTCATACATGCTTTTGTAGTAGAGGCTGTAATGACCCCTGCAGACGAGCTAAGATAACACTTCTCAGAAAGTACACCTACCTGGTAATACTCAAAGGGTACAGGTACAGGCAAGAAGTCCGGGTGAGTATCCACAAAGAGCCGGTCGGTGGCCGTGAACCTTATCCCCTTGTGTTTAGGTTCAACTTCCCACGACATCTTCGGGCCACGTTCGTCGAGCAGCTCTCTGCCGATCGCGTCCAGAAGTGTCACTTTCAATTTCACTTCTTGATTGGGACGGAGCCAAATTCTGAAAATACATAAATTAAAATACTATTTATTGATAAATAAATAGTCATCATTTGTATTTGTATATACTAGTGTTATAAAGCCAAATTCCATTGGATTCCCTCTGAGATAGGTAAGTATTGCTGTAGAGCCTTAACGTATTTCATTCTGTAGCCTTTACTTTTAGCAACCTGCTCCTGAAATTTATTACACATTTTCATACCCAGGCCCTCCGGAACAGTTTCCTGGTGTTTCTGGCGGTTCAAGTCGTATCCTGGAGACGTGGTGTGCGCACGCCACTTGCAACTCCACTGATTCACTCTCCTCTTCAGCGTGCGACGTCAGTTGCAGACGAGCCTCGCCTTTCTGCAATTAAAGGTTCATTTAATGATACCACTAATCACTGCAACTAATTTAATGATACACTTATACTTCGGTGGTTCAGTCATATTTTTTACCCTCTACATGGGTAAAACACGTTTCTTTAGCCATTTAGGTAAAGCAACGTGCAATATAAGCATAAATATGAGCATAATTGGTAGGAATAGGCTATCACAGACAGACACTTTAATTTACTTATTTGTGTAAAGTCTTCAAAAACATTCAGCCATGCAAAAAAGAAAAAAACTTGTACTCTAGAAGTCACACCACACCTCTTTTTGAACCATTTGTTGATTCTTGAAATACAGTGATTCTTCTGCAACTAATAAGGGACGAGACTATAACTCCATCCCGTTTGATCTTATTGTTAGTTTTTATTATTAGTATTGTTATATTCAGTGATTCAAACACTGACCGTTTTGCAGCTGCACGTGAAAAGTTGTACTTGAGGGCGGGAGTAAGGAGGCGAGCCGCTGCGCGGGGTCAATTCGCCCACGCGGGATTCGCCCGCGTGTGGGACCAAGGCCTCGCCTTCCGCCAACACCTGTACATCAAACAATCACATCTTCACCAACCCAAGCGAGACCATCTATATCATTATTTACATATTTTATTTAATTCAGTTTTAACTTTTTTTACAATATAAATATAACAAAACAACAAATGTTATAAAAAAACTTAAGCCTAGAGGGCCGCATGTAGTGCAGCAAGGCCCAATCTATCGATCGTTAGGGCTGCAGAGCAATGCAATCTTCCGTTATTATTATTATTATTTTGTCATGTTAAGGTCGATATACAGGCTAACGGTCCACTTGATGGGAGGTGGCAACCGTCGCCTATAACATAAACAACGTCACAGGTTTATGCAAGTGCGCTGCTGGTTTATGCAGTAGGATTAAGGATATTGGAATTGAAAGAAATAGGGAATTGGGCTCTGGCATCCCTTACTCACTCACTGAAACACAACAGCACACGTGCTGTTATATCACGGTGGTCTTCTGTATTGCTGCCCGACGGACTGCCCAAATGACTGTGGAAACGGAGTGTGCTCTGCCACTACAAAATTTTTCAAAGAATATTTTGATATTCGTACTAAGAAGTATTTAAACTTAGGTTCGCCTTTGTGAAATATCAAGGATGCTTGATATTATAATCGGCACATATCCGACGGTTACGCGACCCGCGAAACACTTACAGGTAGCGTAGCAGTGACGAGTGCGGCGGCGTTGTGCGGCCAAACAAAGGAAGGCGCCGCTCGCACCAGAACGCGCGCGTCCGCCGAGGTCCGTCCGCGAGCAACTCGCAACGTGCACACGCCGCGCGACGCCCACGCCGTCTGCATCACGCAGCACGCGCCCTCTACCACATTCAACCGCCAATATTAATTAAAAAAACGCACAAGTGTGGAAAAATGGCCAACACGGACGTCGGAAATTTAATGAAAAACAAATAAGGCGGTAAAACTGACAATAAACTCTTACCCATTGGGTCTACCCATGGAGCGGCTGTAACATTTTGAGGCTCGGGACCAACCAGTAGCGACACAGAAAACGACGCACAATCGCACCTGTTAATTTAATTAACTATAAATTTTGTATGTATATATATATATATATATATATATATATATATAAATTTAATATAATTTGGCACACAGATAGGTTACTACCTCGATTAACATAATAGGATACTTTATATCCTAGCAAAAATGTTAGGATCTTGTGGGATTTTCAAAAAACGAACTACAAAATTTTTTCGAAAGCCGCGTACGAGTTGCAGACACCAGCTAGTTAATAATAAGGTTATTACTTGTGGAAATTGTAGAATTCTCCAGTGTCCGGGTGAGTCGCTGTGAGGGCGATGTGCAAGTAATGTGGCCGGTTGACCCTCGCAAAGCCGGTGCTGGAAATCTGCAGTAACTCAGGAATCATTGACCATACACTGAAAAAAATAAACAAACAGTCACTTCATTACAAATCCTATGTATCCCGATGCCCGACGCAAAAGGGGTATTAGTTATAAGTTTAACCTGTGTATCTTTGTAAGTAAGATGTCTCTGTCAACTCCCAAACGGATGGACCGAAAGCTGACGTGATCTGAGCTGAGTGCAAAGATTCGAGTGATCTAAAACTCGAACGAATGAATTAGGAATTTATAAATTCTCTTCGAGAACATCAGTAGACGAGTACGTCTAAATCGGGCTTTAGGAAAAGTTCTTACCGGCCCTCTGCTCGAACGTATGGATAGTTGACGAGTTGAACTGTAACATCGGCGTGGCCGACATCGCGGACCGTCAAAACGCCGTCGCGTGCGATCGAGATAGCGTTCTGCGTTGCCGTCTCCCTCTCGGACCACGTCACGGGCTCATCACCGCCGCCATGGTGATTTAATACTACTTTCCTGAAAAAAAAACCTTTGACCATAATCCTTTCAAATATACTTTTTTGATATATCAACATTTTGCCCTTTGTGAAAAGTTCACTGCCCTGTGTCATATAAAAAAAACTGCCAATTGCAAGCACTATTTGTCAAATTGAAATATATGAATTAGTATAAACATAGAAATTTCCTTTCTTTGTCTCGCAAGGATTTTTCGCAGGTTTTTATACTTACGGTCGGGCCAAGGGAACGGGCGGTGCGAACGGCGGCACAGGGAGCAGCGTTAGTCGCCGCGGCCATTATAGACGTAGAGCGAAATGTCATTATCAACGTTATCTCGTTATTGCTTGGAGAGCAGTAGGTACTTTTTTAGTTCATGACTTAACTAGCTGATGCTCGCGACTTCGTCCGCGTTCAAAAATTTAAAAAAAAGCAATATAACGCTTGATCTCGTGTTGCTATAACACTTTGGCCAGGCCTTAGTTTTTTATTTTTTATTTATCCCTCGGGAATAGTCCTTTTTTTCTGGATGAAAGGAACCCTGTGTCCTTTCTGGAGTCCCAGATAACGTGTATGCAAAATTTCATGGTGATCGGTTCAGTATCGGTTCGTCGCTACGCGTGGCATGTTTAGTACATGTCTATACATTTGTTTTAGTCGCAAGACGCTTCGGCGTCTTCGCCTCGCGAAAATTCGCTGCAGCGAATTCCCCGTGGCCCGACGGTTATATGTAATTTGTCTAAATTTATAAGCGTTATCACCTCTTTCTTAAAAGTATATAAGTCAGCGATAATCTTGCTGACAACATCAAGCATCACAGCTTGACAAAAAAAAGTTGACTAAATACTTACTGAATTGAATCCGTCCACGCAACAAAGAGCTCCGGCGGTATAACTTCTAGCGGATCTATAACGACGCCTGAAGTATGACCTTCTACCTGTAAACAAGAAAAATATTCTCACAAAACAGATTTTTAAGACATGTTAGCGAATTGGCTCATTGAGTTTTAAATACAAAATGAAGCAAAACGCGCTACGCTTTTCACTTTACGAGCGTCAAAGTATATATATGAGTTAGGTGTTGTTTGCCAACCACAGTTGATTGGAATATAGTGACGTTAAAATTAATCTAGGTACTACATAGTTTCCTCCAAAGAACCATATTAAATTGTAATATTAAAATGGACAATAATTTAACAAGATACTAGAGAAAAAAGTATTCTCTGAAGAAGAAAAAAATAGTTTTGTCCTGTTTACCAGATATTTATGACAAAATTATCACACAACAGTTCATTTTTTCCATTGGAAATGTGGAATCTGATAAATAAAACACACTTTACACAATATAATAAATCAGTGTACAATTACTTACCGTAGTCCACAGACTCTTGCCAGCGATTGAATGTAATGTGGCAGTAACAGTAAAAGTTCCAGTACTATGCGCTATTGCATCGGTGATTGTACCGTTCACCGTTGATCCTAAAATATTCACATCGGCATCGCCTTTGACTGCTATATTAATCGATATTTCTTCACCGGATGTCATTACATGACCTTCCTTGTCCAGTAATGTGCAATGGATAACGAAATCGGTATCTCTTACAAGCAAATTGGACGGTCGAAGGGTCACTTTAATACTGTGAGGTTTGGTCACCGTTAGGGATGCAGTAGCCACTTGAGTGATACCAGACATTAGAAGCACGTTCGTAGTACCGAGTTGTGTTCCTCTTACAAGGCTGATTTTATCCTCCAGATGCGCCGTTTCAGTATCGGGAATTTTAATACTATATAGTGTATCCTTTACGTTTTGTACTGATAAGCGACCTGCTTGCATTTTAATGACTCTGAAACGAATGAAGAACATTAATGATCTACGCGAAACTCTGTCACAGTTTTTTTATTCTCGTAAATTATTTTATTACTAGCTGTTGAAAACGACTATGTCCACGTAAATTTATAAAATATAGCCTGTGTTACTCGCTGAGTGTTGTGTGATATTGTGGATAAAGAATTTTTAAAATCGGTCCAGTAGTTTTTAAGTTTATTCATTACAAACAAAAATACAATTTCTTTTTATATATACTAAAACATTATAAGGAGAAGATTTGTATTTTTGCATGTTTGTTTGTAATGTATAAACTCAAAAACTACTGGACCTATTTTAAAAATTCTTTCACCTATAGTAAGCTACATTATCAGCGTGTAACATAGGCTATAATTTATAAAGATACGCGGACGAAGTCGCGTGCAACAGCTAAGTTTTAGGTTTAGAAAGATATTTATTCTCACAAACAATTATTATATAAATTCACTTACGTGAGAAACTTACAAACTAACAGGTAAAAGACATAAAATTCACATGCAAGCATACTACCACATATATAATATCCAATAGTGAACATATAAACAAACAAAAACATGAAAACGTTAAACACCTACAAGACTTACTGAATAAAAATAAATACATAATACAAAATGTGAGTAGACAACAAAATAATGCATGACAAACAGAGAAACATTGATAAACATCACTGGAAGGGACATCACTTTGTGTGTGTGTGTGTGTGTGTGTGTGTGTGTGTGTGTGTGTGTGCGTGTATATATAAAACGATTACCTGTAATGCAAAGTGTCCCCAAGTGCAATGTGTGCAGTGGCTGGCGTTAACAAAACGCTAGCAGCTACTTTAAGGTCGAAATAAGTACAAATATCGCCCAAACACACAGTGACCCGAGATTCACCCATAGTTTTTCCATACAACAGTACTGTATATGAGCGTAGTCCTCGTGACTCCAGATCTAGAACATCTTTTGGTGCCTCATAATCAGTGTTGGACCATGGAACAAACCTGAAATTATTTTGTGTCTATGTTAAAGTATAAAATATAAATTCTCAATTAGTTATGTCCAACAACAGATAATGGAAACCATTATTGGTAATAACCATCCATTAGTTGGACACTATCCATACTAATATTATAAATGCTAAAGTATGTTTATATTATAAATGCTAAAGTATGTTTGGATGTATGGATGTTTGTAACTCTTTCATGCAAAAACTACTGAATCGATCACCATGAAATTTTGCATACACGTTGTCTGGGACACCAGAAAGGACATAGGATACCTTTCATCCAGAAAAAAAGGACTATTCCCAAGGGATCAATAAAAAATAAAAAAGTAACGCCTGGCCAAAGTGTTATAGCAACACGAGGTCAAGCGTTATATTGCTTTTTTTTTTTTTTTCAATGCGGACGAAGTCGGATATATAATTTATTAAAAAAAAAATTACATTTCATTTCGTGTATACAAAAAATTCGGGTGATGGTGGCACCGTCGTCACAGCGATAAAGATGTCAAGCGTTATATTACTCACATACGAGTATTTTTCATGAATAATAGTGTCCAATTGTATACTTAATTACATAATTTCTTAACTTAACTGCATATTAATAAGTTATTCTATTGTTATCCTATCAAAGGTTGCGTGTCTTATATGCCTGCCCAGCATCAAATGGAATGTCAATGTTAGCCTACATGACTCGCATAACCATTTAAAAAATGTTACCACAATTCCACAGAAAGTGTAATGGACCAAATGGACCAAATCTCATATAATGTCTATATTTGGCTGTCTCGCTATCTAACAAAATCTCATCTTTGGTTAGACGTAATATAATGTTTGGTTATTTAAAAACATCAAGTCATGCAATCACAAATATAATTCAAGATTCTATAATTATATACAGCCGTAGAGAAACATATTCTAATGTCTTTCACGGTATGAGAATCGAGTTTCACAACCAAGCAGGTTCTTCTTGGTAAGTAAATGGAGAATGTAATCCTTTCATGAGGTTGCAATAGTGAAATGTACAGATATAAGATTAATGAGAATTATATAATGTGTGCTATCTATGTATTATCAGATATTTTACTATACTTACGAAACCAAAGGGTCTTGATCAACATTATCACCAAGATTTTCCAAAGTCCATTCAAAAGGTATACCTTCTAATGTTGAAAATTTATTGCCTGTAAATTAATAAAAATTATGCTTATACCTCTACTGGTTATGCTTAGATAGAACATACTGAAATATCTATATATTTAATTTCAATTACTGCATTAGCTCCTCTTTTTTGTAATAAAATCTAACTAAAGATAAAATGGCGATTTATAGTTAAAAAGGAGTTAAATTTGTGTCCTGTTAATCACATTATTATTAATATTAGTTATGGTGTTTTTTTATTGTATTTTAAAGTCACTAGACCTGACACCTGATGGTAATGGTAATAGTAGGTAGCTACCATCGCCTATAACAACGCCATAGACGCTGCAAGTGCACTGCTGACTATATTAGGGGTTCAAATCTCAGCAGGATCAAATTTGGAAATTAACTTTTCCTACTAAGGTTGCCAAGGCACTTCCATCGTCTGTGGCGTTGCTGTAGATTTGCGTGGAAGCATCTGCCTGACTAAAGAACATTCCTTTAAAAAAAATTTTGCTCACTATTTGTCTAGATATCTTTATAAATTATATCTTATCTATCAAGCTTACAAAGCAACTACATTCACAAAATATGATTGAAATTATATGGATGATTACTTATTAATTAAGATAATATAATTATACTTAAGTCAAATAATAAGTATAAAAATAATAAGATAATATATTCTATCTTTTCAAACCTTTTTAGATCCCTTTTAGATTGAATTAGATTTTAGTTGATGAAAATAAGGATTAAAAGGGCTTCAATACTTATTTGATTTATGTACTCTTAAATTAATAATAAATATTATTTCAATCTCTTAGGGCCTCTTTCACCATCTGTCAAGTAGGCTAACCGTCATTTAAAGTCACCTGTTACCGGGATAAATGGAGCTGATATACTTTTGTTTATATAGTAAAAGTCCCAAACACTAAAAAGAAAGCAATAAAAAAAATTGCCTATTGAAGGATCCACAAAACCGAGTGCATAATTTAATAAAACATAAAATTATTTCTAAAAGTAACTAATCAACACTGTACTTGTAGTTGGTGAAAGAGTTAAGTTAATGACAAATATTAACTCATTACGAATTTACCTTGAGCATCAAATGCTACAATTTCAAAGGCTTCTGGTGCTTCATCCAAATAAAGCTTCCAAGTAGTACTGACTACCTTAAGTACACTTATTTTGTCCACATCAACGTCGCCGCGTAGAATCTGCAAAAACCATGTGTTATCGAACGTGATGTTTATTCCCTCAACTATTCCCGCCATTTTTACATTTAGACTTACCTCCCCAGTATTTGCTTCTTCCGCTAGGATGATCACGGAACCAGGTGATGCACATGACTTCGAAACAGAAACGCGAGCAGCACGAGAACACTGACTCCATGTATCTTCATAAATCGGCTCAAGATCGATGATGTCATCTCTAGACAAACTCCTACAAGAAAGCGCACTTGTTAAACTAACTCATAATTCTTTATAATGCCATTATAAAAACTAAATACATTATTTTGCACTGACCAACTATAACAAGATCCCTCGTGGATTTCGAAGGTGAAATTAACGTAAAACTCTTCTAATGATGGTAACAGCACCCTTGTGTTAATTTTAGCCGCTTCATTATATTTTGCACAAAACACCACCAAGAATGTCATTATTAACAACTTCATTGTGTAAAACAGACGTCTCCACAACAAATACGTATACAGTTTATTCATATTCACACTATTTCTATTTTTGAAATAAACTAACCGAAGAAGAGAGTACACTTTTAAAACAGCCAGTAAAAATATAACCTACAAATAAACAAAACATAGACAAGCAAATATACTGTCATGTCAGACCACAGAATAGATAGTCTTGTCCACAACAAAAAATATATACCACAGCTTATAAAATAACAATATTAAACATTTATTATTTTAAATTCCTCTGAGGCCGGAAGGTTCTCGAGTGGAAGCCACGGACCGGCAAGCGAGCGCAGCGTCTATTACAGAAGTAGTCAGAACATCTACTTACAAAGTGGACAGACTATCTGATAAGGGCCGCGAGTAGACGGTGTATCCAGGCTGTTTTTGTCCTATTGGAAAATGAGGGAAGTGTCGCGGCGGTTTGGAGCATGAGAGTTAAGAAACCTGGGTGTCGGGAGGAGAAGTAGAGGGCCGTGTCGTCTGCAAAGAGAGATAGCGCGACCTCCTCCGTGCGGGGAATGTCATTGGTGTAAAGGGAGTAGAAAGTTGGCTCAAAACTCATTTTAATCCTGCTTAGAGAAAAACACAGCGGAAAATACACTTAGTACTTATGACTGAAACTCATTCCTTCGTTTTAACTATTCCCTATTAGTATCCTACAGTAATCTAGTATGATTTTATAATGCCCGCACTCGCTAGTGAGAGCATAGCGAAAGCGTAAAAAATTGTATGGAAAAATGTAAATTGTTAACAAAGATTGTCAATGCCAATTTGACAATTATCCACATAAACACTTTACGCTATCGCTAACGAGTGCGGGCATTAAAACTCACACTAGAGCCACAAGGTTATCTTCTCTAGCTTTTTATTGAAATCATCAGTTTGTCAGTTTTTTGCTAAGTCAACTGTCAGATAAAATTATGGTCTTGCCATGTCGTCTTTTAAAGGTGGGAGAACATTAACATATAGGGCTCCCTTCACTTTTAACAAGACTAACCATACTGTTTTTATTTAAGACAATATTTTTTTACTTTATTTTGACAACTTGAAAAAAATTTACTTGACCAGTGGCTTGATCAGTTAATTGAATGAATGGCGCTAAAGAATAAATCCTCATAGATCGATTTCTAAATTTGTAGATTTTTGGCAAAGCTCCCCAAGCCGCGGCCACAGTCTGCTGCCCTGCATTGGATTTCCTAAGGGCCACGAGTCGAACCTGTATCTCTGGGTGCTTTAAATTGGATTTCATAATGTGAATTTAAAATAAAATCGAGAATACTCGTTCCTTTTTGGCCATCAGCCAAGATCATATGACATCAGCCAGTAATCGCAAATTCCGAAGCAAGTACATGTTAAAGTGGTAACACTACAGTTCTGTACCTACTACGTACTGAGTTTGTACTGAGTCGAGTCACGCACGAATCTAACAAAACGTAAAAAATGGCAGCTTTGTGTTCGTTACTGTGTTTTGTGGCGTATTTTAATTGTAGTAATATAAATAAATGTTGTAATGTTTTTGTTATATAATTAAATATTGCCAGCTTATTGACCAATACTAGGGAATATTAAAGTAAACAGTGTTACGACATAAAATTAGACTGACATGTCACTCGACAAGGCTAAAGAATTGAAAAGCACGGAGATCGATAAAAGCAAACGTCGTCACAAAACTGACGACACTGTTGTTGCGACAGCGGCATTGAATGGTGGTGAAGATACAATGCAATACATGAAGATGGAGAACGGTGTTGATAGTGCGGGGAAGCCGACAGAGCTATGTTTACACGCCAATACCCATTTAATTTCGAGTACTACCAGCAGTTTAGCAGATACACCGGGCGATTCTGGAGTTCTATGTTTAGATAGCGAAGCCTCGGAGGCTACAAGTCAGGCTTTAATGTCACACAGTTTAGTTGGAGCTGAAGAGTTAGCTTGCGACAGTCTATATGATGCACCCCCATCATGTTCTCACGATATGATCAAAAGTACAACGAGCAGCCTCATGACTCGGAGCGATATAGACAACCAGAACATGGGAGACGATGTTGTCCCTGAACTTTTAGTGGAAACACATAAATCACCCGTCTACGAAAACTTGCCAGACGTTATTCTAAAAGCATTGGAAAGTGAAAAAAATGTTGAAGCCCCAACAATGAGAATGAACGAGCCCAAGAAATCGTTGTCGGAAGACATTGTATATAGAAGAAGGTGTAGGAAAAAATCACAGAGCGGACCAAGCTCTCAGAAAAAACGAGTATCATTTCATGAAGACATTTTAAATAACACAAAGACAGATAACATACACATTGAACGAGGATTTATTTCTTATGCGCCCGGAAGCTCATACTGTGACAAATTCAAGCAAAAAAACAATTTAATGACAGATAGGTTTTCCTGGTGCGGTTCCAGTGATAAATCACCAAAATATGCCGCCGATGTAGCTCAACAAACCATGTCAGATATTCTCACATATGGTGACTCTAAAAATGACAGAAGTGGTGTGTTTGAGTATTGTCAAGATTATAATAAACAGAATCAAGAAAATAATAACAAAGATAAGGACAACAACAATGAATCAAGACCTAAAGGAAAACTTTATGGATGCGACTCAAATAGTTCAGATTCTAATTTTAGTTGTGACTCTGAAACGTCAAACAGTGAATCGTCTTCTTCACAATCAAATAAAACCGAAACGTCTCCAGTACATAGGAAGTGTGATAAAGCGCAGAAGTCATATTCGTGTGATGGATTTGAAAATAATGGTCATGTAGCTTTTATGAGAAAAACATACTTCTCAGAAGCGGACATTGATCAGTCATTTGATCGCACAAAGAAACCTCTTGAAGTATCTCAAAGTCCAAACACGGTTAAATCTGTATTGAAAAAGAAAAGATACATCACTACTAATGTTGTGGAAGAGAGGAAACAGAATAAAAAAGTTTTAAACTTGTTGGATGCAAATAACATCATAGATTCACTCAAGAATTTCTACAAGAATTTCAATTTTAATTTTACTCCTGAAAAGGGATTACCGGAAAACCATTTGGAACTTAATAATGTTGTTGAAGCCTTATCATGTGATGTTAATCAAAATAAAAAGCTATCAAAAAGCTTGGATTCTGGTTTTCAAATTGAAGATGATGATGACTTTGTTGAAATAAACCTAAATGGCCAGCCTTTCGAAGAGGTAAAGCCTAAGGACAATTCTAATAACGCTAAAAGTGTTGTCGGTGGAGACAGAACACCAACTGGTGGTTCACCGAGGCACAAATTGACATTAAACATGAAAGGTCAGCTCGACAAAAAACAAAAATCTGAGGCCTTCCCTCCCTCAAACAAATATGTTGTAAATTGTGAAAGTACAGTCTATGAGCATAAAGGAGTATCTTACAGCTATGTGCATGATACATTCCAAACTGCTTTTGATGCACCCAAAGAAACGTTTGTACCTTTACCTGAGAGCACACCAATAAAAGACCTTGTCATGAGTTCGAGCAAAACAGATTTAAATTCTAAACTAGATGGTGACAACAGTAGTAAAACATCAACACCAAAGAGACAATTCAACAAAGTTCAAGACGAGACTGAAGTAAAAAATGGCATTTCAAAGCATTTATCCTCACCTAAAAAACAAAATGTAAATAGATATGGCCGAAAATCATTACAGAAATCTGAAGAAAACGCTCAAGTAAACAGCGATAACTGCTCCAACACTGATAATTCTACATTAAAGGGTGGAGATGATTTCCCTGATGATTTTTTCGATAGTCCAGCCAATGACAAATTGCAATCAAACAAATCGGCTTTACTGAATAGGTATTTAAAGAATGTATGCCAGAGAAAAGACCTCGAACTCAAAATAAAAAACAATAAATTCTTCCATAACAAACTTCGATTGGAGAAACATTTCCCGAGCATAATATTTCCCTTCAAGAACGTTTCAGAAACATTCCATATATCGGCGCAGAGAATGTCTCGACTCATAGACAAAGAGGTGATTGAGAATAAAAGGCTTTCAGTACGCCTTCTGACTGCTGATGAACCATCATATTTTGATAGTTTCGAGGACAATGTTGCTATTGAATGCAATGAGAAACTAAGACTGCAAATATTTTCTTATCCAAATGAGACATTGAATAGGGTAAGTTTATTTCTTATGAATTATTCTTAATAATGTAGAAAACAACACCTAAACATCTATTAACCTTCTTTTAATGTTTTTTTTTAACTTCCAAGTAAGAGAACTCAAAAAAAATGTTAAGAAGATAAAGATAAGATATGTTAATACACTTTTAAATCAAGCTTTTTTTTATGTAAAGGTTGTCAGACAGGTCGATGGTCCACTTGATGGTAGGTGGCTACTGTCACCTTTTTGACACAAGCTATGCTACAGATGCTGCAAGTGCACTGCCAACCATAGTAGTAAGGGAAATAGGATCTGGTATCCCTTTAAAATGGGCTACTGTAAAGGGTTAGTATCAGAATATAGTGTGGTCTACAAAAACGCCACAGTCCTAATTTTGAAGTGCCTAACTATTTATATTAAGTTTCTTTCATTTATAATTGATTCCCTTGACAAAACTCGAAAATATTGGTTGTGCTACTAAATAAGTGAATTTATGTTACACAATGTATGTATAATGAAAATATTTTATTCAAATTTTTAGAAAATTATAGTTTCAGAATTATTTTTAAAAAAATAAAGTGTAATTTTTGGAAAAATAATTAAAAAATAAAACCAAAGAATTCACTGCAATATAAAAACCTGAAATTCTATTTTTTAAATCAGATGAATTTCTATGGTACCCCATTATATAAAACCAGGGTTCAACTAGCTTTATATAATATTTTTACTCAACATTATCAAGTGACTGTCCAAAAAAAGAAGCTGAACTTGAATATTTGGTTATAGATGATGAAAGTACAGTCACCATACAGCATGGAGGATGGTTCATGGACACCTCTGTTGGTGTTCATAACGGACTACGCCCTGTATGTGGCCAGTGTGGAAGCTGGTGGTACTGAATATGAGATGGTGTGCCGACTACCACATAATGAACTTGACGCTATAGCAGTAAGTCTACACTTAATATTCAGAGGTCAAGCGTTACATGCCGTTTGGATTATAGGCTTGATCGTGCATAGCTGGCATAACTTTTACACAATATCAAAGTATAAGCCAATGATCTCTCAAGTCATAATGCCTATATGTAGTAATAAATATGTTTTTTTTTTTTACAAGAAAATTCAAACACCAGTTGCTAAGCTTTAAAGCTAATTAATGTTTACTGCCCGTAATAATGTGATAAGTAGAGTTAATGCCCTAATGTTTTTTCTAAGATAACATGTTAAAAACAAACAACAGTCATTAATTTAGATAAATGACCATTTTATAGTTTTTATAATTGCTAGTTATGATATGATTGATGTCTTGTTGACACGATCACAGTACCTAAACTTGAACTTCATACTTCAAAAATCATATCTACTTCAGAGTTAAGTACCTTACCTAGTTCTGTTATTAATGTATCTACATATTCACTATTCGTTTTTCAAATGTACTAAATCATCTTTAAATTCCTGTTTTGCTTTATGGAATTTCAAGTTAATTGGAAAGTTCAAAAGTAAGATGGTATGGAAAAAGTTAGAACAATAAAAACGCAAAAATAAAAGAAAAATATTTGAACTTGAGATTCGATTTAATATTTTGCGTCTTCGTTTATTATCTTCCCGTAAGTGGTGTTAGAGATGTTTTTTAGCACACTACATAAAAGTATATATATATAAATAGGTAATAAATAATAAACAACCTATATAAATAGGTTAAATAATATATAAATGTTAAAATACTAGATGAGGATACCATTTAGCGTCATTTACTCACGCACCGAAACGCTTAAAATAAGCACACGTAATATTGCTGACTTAAAGCAAAGTTAGGATGCAATCGTAAATTCGATAGATATAGAGATAACTATAGGCCAATCAGAAACCTATCACAGGACACGGTTACGAGTTACATGGTTTCGTAGTACAATTTCCAACAGTAGGTATTATATCTATTTTGTATCATACGCCGATGTCTTAAGTGGACCCACCGTAACCTTGAATACTGGAACGATCTACAATAAAACAGTTGTCCGACTCAACCTTTCGACGACGCGCCTTTCTAATAAAGAGACTGTGTTTTGTTAGATAGCACACAAAGTTTTAATGCCCCTACCTTGCACTAAACGAAGGGCACTCTACTCGCGTGCAATTATAACGTTCGAGTTTTGAGAATGCGATGATTCTATACTACACTTGCAAGTTTAGTATTGAGCTTCCCCCCCCCCCCCCCCCCCAACTCTTAAATCATATTTAAGAAGTTGCGTTCATTGTTCTACAAAGTAAACGCAATTTTCATTAAAGTAAAAGTTTTTTTTATTTATAAAAGTGTTCAGAAAGGCTGACGGTCCACATGATGGTAGATTTGGTAATACGGATGGAGGTAACGGGGCCCCGAATAGGATTTTAGTGAGTAAAAATTTCAGATTCTTACAAACCGGGTACCGGGGTTTCACGAGGGGGTTTTACCCCTCGTGAGAATAAAAAAGGTGGTTATCGTCGCCTCGCCTATAACACAAGCAACACCCTAGTTCAGACAGTAAGTAAGTCGCAAATATTCGTTTCGTTTCAGTTTCAACCAAATGGATATCTATCAATGTATAGAAAAAAGAGTAAATTATTATTTATGCAGACTTTATCATTTCTTATATAACATTGATATGAGTACATTATCTTTAGGAATTCAACATGGCTATTTATGACCATAATACCTCATAGGTAAATATAATATAATAAGTTATAATTTGTACTGTACATCTAAACCTCTTAAGGTTTGTTGTATTCAAAATTAATTTAGACTATTTAAGATTTAAAAAAAAATGATTTTCCGAAAGGTATATGAATGAAGTCATCGCGGAAAATCCCATGATGCACTTAGTTCCCGAACCCTAAACTTCCTATTTGTCTTTTATTTTTTTTAAACTATTGTCGCATTTTAGTTCATTAATTCTTAGGAGGACTATTTCACTGGATTAATCATGAAATTCATGAATACTCAAAAACTACTTAAGCTGAGAGCATGAACCTTGTTAATATAATAGTTATTAGTCACTAAAAAAAGGCTTTTATAAAAAGGTTTAAATTCGTTTGCAATTTGTTATGAAGAGTGTATAAAAATTAATCAAATTATATACCCGACTATGGGCTATGGCTATACATACATCCAACAAGAAACCTAAGCGAGCATCGAGATATATTGAATTATATCTGAGAAAACTAATTATTATATGTTTCGAGTTCAAAGATAGCTGTTTTAAAAGAAATTATATAAGAATCTGTCATTTCCATATAATAACTTCTATACAACCAACATCCTATGCGTGCATTCTGAGTCAACGACAATCAAAGGAGGGGGGAATGAATAAGCACTTAGGTTAGCTCTGAAGGAATACGCCGTTCATAAATAATATAAAAGGGACATTTCAACTTCCCTCAAACGCTCTTCATGTTTAGAGAATATTTCTGCATTGTATTTGTAGAATGTGATGTGTTTGTACAATATAAATATACTATATATTTATATTGTCGCTGGCGGTGGTGCCAGTCACTTTGTCTATAACGCCTGACATTATACTTTTTCCATTCGTTGTATTTTTATTTTTAGACAGCTGGTGCCCGTGGCATCGCCCGCGTGAAATATAGACATACGCCGACCCTAAAGCGGTTTACTAGAATAATTGACGACCAATTTGGCTGAGTGGTTGTAGACAAATTGCATAGATTGCTTGCCAAATTTTGTGAATAAATTTTGTTTTACAAGATGCATCGAGAACATAACGTTCTTACTTACTGTACTACAGACAGAGATTTATTTTAATGTCCACTTGCAATTTTCTTTGCAAAAATTTCACTTATTTATGAGTTTTCTACACATACACATGCGTGTAAGTATATACATTAGTGGTGTGTCGGATCGTTAAAAATGTAAATCCGCGGATACGGATTCGAATACCGATCATTAGTGTCCAGATCTGCGAATCCGGACCTTAACTTTTCTCCTCAGTCGATGTCAGTTCGCGTGACCTTAAAACTACAACTGCCTTTGTTTTATTCTTATGTATAAACTAATATTGCTGTAAAGTTTCATCAAAATTCGTTCAGTAGTTTTTAGGTGAAAGAATGCATCAATTCTCACACAAGCATTTGCATTTATAATAAGATTATGTATAATCCATACCAATATTATAAATGATAAAGTACTCTGTCAATATGTCTGTCTGTTACCTTTTCACGCTTTAACTGATCAACTATAATGATATTTTGCGTATTATACGTTGTTAGGGATACAGAAAAGGCCTTTCATCCAGAAAATAAGTACAGTTCCCGAGGATCATCTAAAAATAAAAATACAACGCCTGTCAAAAGTATAACAGCAATAAAGATGCCAGACTTATATTTATTATTTTTCAACGCGGACGAAGTCGCGGGCATCAGCTAGTATAATTAATATAATTATGATATATTATTTATATTATAAGAGGTCCTTTAAAATAAATTGCTTACTATTTTCAGGTTGGTCCAGAGGCTCAGTACATTCAAGTGGTAGACGTAGCGGGGAACATTGCATGTTCCCTAGTGACCGGGGAGTCGTCGCTTGGCATGAGACTCGCTTCGTCGCTGGAATGGAGCGCGCGCACGTCTCCGCTACGCATTCAGCGCCCGCCAGCGATGTTACCGCTGAGTTGTAAACATCTCGCCGCCGCCATTGCTCGCCAGCGATTCGAGAAACGCGTACGTTTTTAATAATAATAGTATTTATTCGTAAGCTGGTTCCAATTTGAACAAAACAAGAACTTATACAACAACTAGTGGCCCGCTCCCGGCTTCGCCCGGGTTCAAAATAAAAACTATTTTTTAAGTTAGACCAAATTACACATAGTTACAAAGTTTGATCAAAATCGGTTCAGTAGTTTAGGAGGTCATCGCGGAGAACATGTGACACATAATTTTGTATAACATTTCTTTTTCTTCATTTTTTTTTTCAATAAGAAAAAAGTTGTAATACATTTTATTCTTTAATATTCAGATACCGCAAGTGTTGTTCTACGGACGTGCGTGCTCCGGCGACGCAGGTGAGCGACTTATAGAAGCCCCGGGAGCGTTCGCGCCGCCACTAGAGGGATACCTCATGTGCCGCACGGACAAGACGAAGAAATTCGAACCTTGTTACTTTTTGTTAAGGTATACATTTCCCTAAATTTATACTAAGATTTTTTCTGCTATCCCTCGCATAACGAGGGACCTTGTTATTCTTAAAATTATCTTTTTAGTAAAATATTCTAATTCTATTTGTTTGTGAAACAAAAACAAAAACTCGAACAAAGCACTTCATGGTTGGTGGCTACCGTCGCCTATAACACAAGCAGCGCCACATGATTGTGTTGTAAGTGCGCTGCCGACCATAGTAGGATTAAGGATAAGGGATTAGAAAGGGATAATATTTTCTGTGCAAAAAATACTGCGCCGATTTTCATTCATTCCCAGCAGACCTGCATGGACAAAATTTTGACAGAAAATTTAGGGAATTACTTCCAAAATCATGGTTTGATGGTTCTCGCTCTTCACTGTAGATTTCTTCACTGCACTTTTTCTTTTTTGCTTTATTTGTTTACTCCTTCTTAATATATTTTTATTAACCTCAAAAAAAAGAAAGAAAAAAAAGAAAAAGTTGTACTTTTTTTAGTCGTAGTTTGTTTTTAATTGTTAATATTGGTTAGAAACGGTTTTATTTTATTTTATATAGATTCAATATGCGGAAACTTGTAAATGGTGTCAAATTAATCTGTCATTTAGTTTTAATAACTTAATGTAAATTTTTGTACAAATATCACTGTAAGTTTTCCTTGAACATAAATAAATAAATAAATATGTCAAGGTTTGTGCAAGGTAGGTCCCGAGAATGCTTCAAACGACAACGTATTGAAGCAGCCCGCGAATTTCTTCAGGCCTATTGTCACTGTGGACAAGACCTAGTTGGGAATGAATGTCTACTGGCGCAGTGTTTTTTGCACACAAAAAGCGACTACAACGGCTTGAGAACCTTATTTTATGGACAACCCTCATAAATAAATGAATGTCCAGAGCCGGCGTGCTCCATTGGGGCCCGCACTCGCCCGACGCGAGCGGCTCGTTACCCAATCACGTTGCGTTGCGGGCGGCCGTCGGTGTCCGGCGGCACATGGACGCCACTCGGCGGCCACACTGCTTCGAGATCGCGCTGCGCGACTCGACACGGCTGCTGCTCGCGGCGCCCGACGAGCCCGCCGCGTCCTCGTGGCTGCAGTCGCTGCTCGTGCACGCGGCGCAGGCGCTCGAAGGGCCGGCTGCCGGCGCCGTCGCGTGGCGCGGCCCGCCGCCCGCGTGCACGGTCATAGTGACGTCACGCGACGTGCTCAGCGTACGCGACACCGCCGACCGCGCGTTTGTCGCCGGAGCGGCGCCCTATCTCAGGGACAGAGGCGCAGACGCGCTTCTCAAAGGTACATAACTTGGTCTTGTAGGAGTAACTACATTTACTAAGCTCAATTCATCCTTTGTCTGTTGAAAACGGCAGTTCTGTATAGAGATGCGTCCGTGCAGATTTACGAATCTTTTTTACATTAAATGGCTTATTTAACTGTTGAAACGCTTTCAATTTTGCAAAATTATGATTTTAACTTTATCATGTAATATAACGTAAATCCTATATTTTAAAACCAAAGATCCAACACAAAAGCGAGACTTAATGCTCAGATTAAGCCATTCTCTACCATTCTGGTCTCTTTCTGACTGATAATAAGAGTATCTGTTGACTCCATGCGTTTTTGGCTATTGTATGTTTTCCTTCGCATTTCTCTAATTATATAATCATTTTATGCAACAGAATACATAGAAGAGACGAGGTCAGATGTGGAAATATTGGCGTGTGGCTCCATCAAGAACTTGACTGCTTTCAAAATACCCGACACAGATGAGAACTGGTGTTATCTGGTAAGAATTTCTAATTTTATTGCCTCATTAAACTGTAACATGTGCTTTTTCTCCCACTTGTTCGGAAATGGCTTCTTTATTTTAAAGGAAGAATAGCGAAGACTTACATAAGAACTTAAGAAGTCACCAATTGATTGATCTTTACACTGGCACTACAGATCATTCATTTCTGTGTTATTAAAATAAAATAATATCGGTTACCGCGTACCTTCAAGTGGATCGTCAAGATAACTGTCAACTAATCAATAAAATATTAATTAAATTATTTTCAAATCTGCTAGGAATGGAGCGTATGCGAAGCGCGCGAACGCGGTGCGGGTATGGCGCTAGTGTTCGCGAGCGGAGCTGAACTCGAGCGATTCATATCCGCTGTTGAACGAGCGTACGGAGCACTCACTGTGAGTTCATGTTTTTGCTTTCTTTTAAATGAATGTGATGTTAATGTGGACTATAGTATTCACTATAGGCCCTATTTGCTAGCATGTCTGCAAAATATTGTCATATCCTACTAATATTTTGAATGCGAAGAAGTCTGATGATTGTTTTCTTTCAAGTAAAAACTACTGAACGTATTTGCATAAAATTTGGCACACAGATAGTCTATTACCTAGATTTATCCTGTATAAATGTTAGGTGCCTGTGAGATTTTCAAAAATGAACTACATATTATTTCTCACTGGCTAATATATTTTTTCGTTTGTGTTGCCATTAAAGTTTTTTTATTAATTCTGTTCTAGAGTGAACCGTTCCCACTCAGCGTTGTCGAGGCGAATAAGTCCGCTTGCAACATCGCTCATTCCAAGTACGAATCCGCTTGGAGCCATATGTTGCCAGCTCAACAGTGAATTATATTAATATTTTGAATTACAGCAGGTATTTGAACATCAACTTTATATTCGATTTTGGGAATAAGTGCATTTATTCAGTTCAATTCAGCTGAAAAAAAAAATCAGCTTTGTATATAGATGCATACGCGTCCATACAGCTTCGGAAAACCGAAAGTTTTTTTTTTTTTTCCTATGGACAAGAGTTGAATAATTCTCCCTTAGCTTGCCTGTTATTCAAATTTAGGAATATCGTTGAATTGATTTAAGTTTCGATTTTCTAATTCAATATTACTCCTAACATGTATGAAGTTTTTCCATGTTACATTTCGTGTATTATAAAGAAGAACATAGGAAAAAAATATATAAAATCCGCGAGCACAATGTAATATTTTATTAATGATGTTAATAATAAATGCTTCCCCACTTGCCTACATAGAGATAAGACCGTTTATTGTATGTTGTATTAGTTAAATCGGATTTCACGTTCTCGTTTTTGGACTTATTAATAAAATAGTGTTAATTAAATTGTAATATTTAATGAACTTTTGTTTCATAAAATGAATTGCGCTAAAAAAGATGTTAATAATGAAATTATTTTAAATGTTGTCTCTTATTTCGTCAAGTGTAATTAGACGAATTGACGGCAGTCTTTTATATTTTTGTTTTGTAAAAATTACGAAGTTAACTTTATAGTGTGGACGCTGAAATTTGAAATTTATAAGTTGCGATAGTAGACTAGCAAATAACATGACTTATTTATTGTTTTAAGCAATGAAATACTCGTAAATTTAAGACTTTTCTGATATTATTAATAAGTTAGTACATTAAAAAAATGTTATTTCTATTTTAATGAGAAACTTCATGCTGTCGCCTCTTTAGGCTCCTTACACATATCGCTATAATGTTGTCCATAAAAAAATGCAGCTTGAGTTTTCTTATATACTCAATGAAGTTTATTTCAATCAAATATGAAGTAATTTTAATTATATTGCATTATAAATGTAAACCCGAATATTCTAAAAATAAATAAATGGTTTTTTTTCCTAACCGTGTCTACCGACATTTGCGAATATAGACAACAATATTTTATGAGCGAGAGGCAAATAGGATCGCCGCCATTTTCAATACCGTTCTTTAATTGATTGGAATATAATATAATATTTCTGATTGATCAATTTTTATTAAATGCATGATATGGCAACATCTCAAGAGATACGAGGGCGGCACTGAAAATTTCTGGAATCGAGGAAGTGATACAACATTATTAGTGGAAAAGATATTTATTGTTTTCGAAGTATTCTCCTTGAAATTTGACACATTTTTCCATTCGATGGAACCTATTATTAAAGCATTCATTCCATTCTGAAGTTGGGGTATTCAAAATGGCCGTTTTGTAGGCGTCTACAGCTTCTTCAGGTGACAAAAATCGTTGACCACGCATTTTGTTCTTAATTTTGGGGAAAGTATAAAAATCATTCGGGCTTATGTCGCGATATGTCACATGTCGACCTTCCTCAATCAGCTTGCTCACGGCATCAACGTTATCTTGGGTGACTGCAGTTTTTGGGCGAACTTGACGGGGATCGTCACAGAGCTTGACACGTCCACATTGAAATTCCGCAAACCAGTGGAATAAATTGTGGTTTTAGATGGGGCTTCATCACCAAATGCAGAAAGCATCCGATCAACACACTGTTTTTGTGTTAAACCACTTCGAAAGTCATAATAAATCATTGCTCTTGAATTTTCTCGAGTCAATTCCATTTTCACACTGACTTTACAAGTTCGACAAGACCGCGTTCTTTTTAAAAAATAAATAACTGGTATTCGATTAATAAAACCAAGGAGTTTTCGATTACAAAGACTTTATTATGCCAGGAACAATGGAAATATTACAATCCCGATACTTTTAGTGCAGCCCTCGTATGTATGTGAGGTTAGTGATTTAGAGATGAAGATTATTATTTATTTTTTCAAATAAAATGAAATGAAATAATTTATTTTTAAAGATTGTGTACTATCATACATAGTGGGATTCAACTACTCATGCATATATATTGGAAACTCATAATGTAATGTTTCCTTTAAAAAAAAAAACATTAAAAACAAAAAATATAATGTAATAATTTTGTTTGACAATACAATATCATTAACAAACATTAGTCAAGAAATTGACTTTTTTACCAAAAATTGATTTAAAATCGTCATTTCTATTCAGCACTTGGTAGAAATAAAATAATTAAATAAATGTTTATGACTTAACAATAATGTAAAAGTTATATTAGGATAACTGACATATACTTAATGCTACGGAGCATTTATCTTCCGAACCTGCGTAAATTGATGCGAATATTTATGATGTAAATCAAGTTTCATCGGTGAGATTATTAACTTTTACCGCTAAAATGTATATTGCATATCTATCTAATAACTTTTATTGTAATATGAAACAATAAATCGAATATAGTAGTTATTTTGTCCCCCCATGTATCGTCTATTTTTATAGTCAAATATTTTATATTGGAGTTGTTAAGGTTGATCTCTATATTTCTACCACTGTTGAGCACTAATAGGAGGAAACTTTGTAACTAATTAGAAACATATTTATAATTAGTTTTCAAGTATTCTCCATTTTTATTGTGGTAATGGTATTTTTTAAAGAAAATGGTGACCAAGACTTCCTATGGTCCACTAGTTGCTCGATGGCTCTATCGTTGATTTTAGGATAGAATACAAATAATACCAGAGATGATCAATAAATTTTCTATTTCTTGACATAATAATTATTCATTTTAGAAAAAAATATAGAAACATAATTTACTATATAATTATTAAAAATTAACTGCAGTAGGGAGGTATATTACTTTTTACTGCTTATTATTAGGCTAAATAATTTAAAAACGTAAGCTGATAGAGCGTGTCAATGTCAAAATGGATATTATCAAACTAACTATATTATTATCAGTCCTATTATAATTTGGTTTAGTTATAGTAACTAACAAAGCATTTTGTTGAATATCTGTGAAGCAGCAAAAATTCATCTTCGCAAAAATGACATAATCGTAGCTTATCTAAATGTCTATTTAACTAAATAAAACAGCAACTCAAAATTTAAGATAAATTTAAATTAAAAAATGGATTCAAGGTTGTTTTTGAAAAGAAATACAGTAAGTATTTATCTAAAACTCAATCATTATTGAACAGCTCCCATCCAACTAGTGGTATAAATATAGATATAGAGAGACGAGTAAGCGGTGTAGGCTTTTGCAGATTGTGATGTTTCGTGGTGTAGATCTATTCTGAAACTTGAACCGAATCCCATTCAATCGAGACACGATTTATTCGTTGCGCACGAATGTAACTTGCAAGTTTAACAGAATAGACTGGTTTAGCAGATCGTTTGTTGTGGCTGGCTTTGCTTCGCACATTTAGTATTAAAATTTATAATTTTTTTTAAGCGTACCTTTATTGGCTTTAATATAATTTAAAGCTGACTTTAATGGTCACGTTCCAAATTCGACATTTAGATTGTTTTAAATTGAGATCAGGTATTTGTTATCGTTTGTTTGTTTTGCGTCACATAGCTGCGTATTTTTCTTGTCTAGAACAATTCTCTCAGTGGTTTGTTTTCGCTGTATTGTTACCAAATATATCGATGTATGAAATATCAATGTGTATGTATGGCCATTGTATGGGCCGTGTGATATTATTGTATAATATTTTAGAGTAGGTTTTAGCTCTGAACGTTGAATACTTATTGTAATTTCACAAATAGTAATTCAATATGTTTTTAGTGACAGCTTTTTATGTGTATGGCTAGTGTACTGTAAAGTAAGAAGCTTATGTTAAAATGAATTTACTTATGATTTTTTTACGTTTTATCATATTTTTGCCCTTAAGAGTCTTCCTAAACTTGTCAAATGGCAAATCTACGTTTTTTTTTTTTTTTAATTATTCTAACAACCTTATGTGCAATGATTTTTTTTGTAGTGGATTAATATGAAACCAATAAATCGATATAACAACAATATAACAAACCAACATATATATCGATATGTGTTTATATACAAAATGGTTGTAAATAGATTATTATTGTTTTTACACATTAGCTAATAAAAAATTAGCATGTAGAAAAGTTTGTTTTGCAATCAACTTTACTGAAACTCTACATAACTTCAAGTAAAAGAGGTTTTTTAAATCCGGATACCAAATCGTTTATAAAATTATAGTGCATTTGCATATAGGGATTTTTCTTTTTTTGAGATTTTCTACTAATTTGCATAATTTAATGTCCGAATAATTCCATACTCAGGTCCATCAAAAACCGATTCAAAAATAAAGAATAAAATAATAACTGAAATCAATGCACATAATGCATCTGAAATGTGGTTACATTAAAATGATTTTTTTAGTTATTTCTATTAAGGCTTGCTATATTATAGTTTTATTTTGTAATAACGTAACTGCCAGCATTGTTAGCTTATTTTTATTGAAAAAATTAAAAGTACAAGGATAGACTATTGACGTAAAATTAATAAAGTCTCTTGTACCTATTGGGTTCATAATGATTTTGTGTAAGTCGGTTTCGCTGTAATCGCTGTAATATACAATGTATTGTAATGTACATTTGCTGTGATTTATATTGTTTACCATTGTTTGTCATAATAATAATTTATTAATATTTATTGCATTATTGTACGCTTTACACGTTCCAGTTTGTAGATTATTGTTTACTATTTTTTTTAATTATTATTACTATTAAATAATGATGTGAAAGTGTTATATTTACTATTTAAATGTGAAAAAATAAATGTCGACAATATCATGTTGATTGTTTTTGGGATAGAGATATATAAGATAAATATTGTTTTAGGAAATTTGGCAATTGGATTGACAAAATATGTCAAAACTAAGAGTAAACTTTTTTATGGATTTTCATAGCTTTTGTTCTATTTATTTCGTTGATTATTAAAAAGAGTTGCTTGTTTAAAGCTTAACGATTGTCTGTGTTAAAATAAATTTAAACAATTTCGCTAATTAATTTATGTTAAACAAATATTAAGCTAAAGTTAAAAAAGCTCATGCTTAAAACAATTTGCCTTAGTTTTTTTGTACTGTTATCAAAGAAAACTATACAGAATTTGCTTATTTATCTTATATATCTATATTAAAAATAAACAGTATAAATGTCTCTGGTAGCTATTGGAAGTATTAATATGAACAATAATAACTTTAATGTAAATTACTGTAGTGGCGAATTTACATAAGAATATTATACTCGATTTCACTTTGTTACGTTAAGACAGATATGTTTGTGTACACGTGCTCTCTTAAGCAAAACCGAATAATATTTTTTATTCTCTTTTATAATTTTTTTTACTGGATTATTTCGTTGTAAGTATATTCAGAGCCTCATAGAGAAGATTCATCTCTTTGTAACTACGCGGTTAAGTCACTTGTCGATGCTGTTAAGCTTGATTTGAAATTTGAAATTCACAGAACTATAGGAGTACTATAGAAACAGTAAGTTGGTTATTTCTATAGTAACCGTTGTGGCGTTCTTAAGAGCATCTGACCTGATCACCTTCGCTTGAAATTCACACAGCTTGAATCTTCTAACTAATAGGTGTGAAAACGACAGCCTTATAAACAAATAATAAAAATAAATCATACCATCGGCATGAATTATTACTTAGCGTTATTTTGATATTATGTGCACTTGTTTGCATTGTGTATAATTCTAACGAGTGAACATATTAATTAATTAGTATTAAAATGTTCAGTTATATTTCTGTGTCCGGTGGTTTAGACACACATAGCCATAGATAAAATATACACAGGTAGATGCATATTGCTTACACTACAAAGTGTAGTCCAATCATGGTCCTCGCGTCAAACATCTTATTGCTAATTAAAAATGATTTTTTTTTTTTTGGAGAAATTCTCAAGTGCAATATAAAGTATTTTTGGTAATTGTGCATCTACCGTTAAGTATATTTCATCGAAGCCAAGGCGGACACGTCTCTTAAAAATACGTTTACTTGAAAGAGCATCGTGAAGGCAAAAATATATCGGCTCTACCAAATCAAATTTTAAATAACTCAGTGCTACATTAGAGCGTCATGATTATTGAAAAACAGAACATGAATTTTATTGTTAATCATAACATTCAAACACAACTTTGTAGTGTTTGTTAACTTTATTTACCTAGTGGTATTTCTGTCATTTTTTTAAAAATGACAACTCGGTGAGTCGAAATATTTTTAACTTGTACACAACTAGTTTGTAGTTTGTAAAAACACTACGCATTAGTCGTATTCAAATTTGTTATTGCTTTACGATAATAATTCAACATAAACGATATATTAATAAAATTTTCGACAGTAATTTTGTGTTTTATTACTTAGGGTTTATTATTATCTTTAGTACCATGCACTCGCAGTTCACTTTAGTATTCACATAGCAGTATTATTTTTGTGCAACCGCGCAGCGCAGCTAAACTATCGCGCGTCGACGGCCCTTACGTTTGCCAGAGTTTTAATTATTGCAGTTTGACGAGTCCATTGGTTGATTCGGAGTTGGAAATGAACTGTCCGGATGTTTAAAGTAGTGGCAGGGCGCACTGCGTTTCCAGTGTTCTTGGACAGCCCGTCTGGAGGCAGTAACCACCTCCTTACACTACTACTATAAAACATGTGTCTTTGGGTGTGTTCGGTATTCGACAGACGGTAGCTACCTACTGTCTATTGGATCGTTAGCCCACGAGATCCACGTTTATCCCTCTTTTCATTAGTGAAAACCATATCAAAATCGGCTGAGTGGTTTAGAAGAAGTTAACGGAGAAACTAACCGACAGACACTTCATTTTATAATATGCATAGAATATTGCTTAGTAGATGTGGTAGGTTACTGTGGTATTCAGAGGTCGTGGATTCCGGTTTACAAAATATTCAAATACTCAATACAAAAGTTGTTTACAAGTTGAATACTTAATTTTATAACAAATTACAACATATTGCGCAACGATTGGAGCTAATATTTATTCAAATTATTAGGTTCATTTTATTAACGAAATTTCTTTCTTTTAGAACAACTTGTGCGTAGGTAATAAAAATTATCTGTCTTACAAAAAGAAATAAAAGAGATAGTGTAACAAGATACATATGTACAAACATTGTGAGACAAACAAACTAACCGGCTTAAGGCATTTGCATACTAGCTGATAGGTACTATTAAACGATGTTACTTATGTAGAACTGGTGTAGTTCGCCTCAGACTCGAGAAAAACACCGGATCATTGCGCCGACTGGTTCCATACACTCCGAAAGGCTTGCAGAGAATTTTTCTCTAATAATATGTCAGACCTGCGCGTGAGTATAATATTAATTTTTCCTAATATTTATTTCTATATTATATCTTATTATGTACATAATACCTACTTATATCTTCGGTAGATGTGTTTGACGATAATTGAACTATTTTTGGATTTATTGCATGGGAATTTTTATTTAAATTTAATTTGTTATATTATTTGATAAACGATTTAGGTATTACGTAAGTAGATATACTAACCTACAGCGAATAAATCAATAATTAACACCTTGTTATAATTAATAATTTGAGTGTCTTAGAGAATAAAAAGAATAAGAATAACTTTAACAAACTGACGGTCCACTTGATGGCCTATAACACAAGCAACACTAAATTACATGTGCTGCAAGTGCGCTGCCGAAAATAGCATTGGAAAGGGATAAGAAAATGGGCTCTGACTGACACTCACTGAAACACAACAGCACACATGCTATTATTTCACGGTGCCCAAATGACTGCGAAACGCAGTGTGCCCTGCCAGTCGGTGTCGGTAGATATGTGGTTCAATTTATAAACTTTTTTTTTATTGTATAAAACTGTTCTAGTATCTGTCCGGATTCGGCTCCGAGTTTAGTTCGGAAGACGCGAGAAGGCCCGGTGCGTTGCCAGAGGGCCAGAACAACCCGCAGCGTTGCCCTTATGGTTTATACGCAGAACAACTATCAGGAAGCGCTTTTACAGCACCGAGACACGATAATAAGAGAACTTGGTTTTATAGGTAAATACTTAATTTATTTTTACGGCGAAATAACAAATTCATACTAATTAATAAAAAAATTAACTGCTAAATTAAGATGGTTCTATAATGTGGAATTAGGACACAATTGTATTGTAATTTCCTTAGATATTTTTACATAAAATTTGTTATTATAATTTATATAATGTTAATATTATAATAATATAATAATAATATTAATATATATATTATAAACACTGTCAAAACAAATCAATACCTACCGGATGCAACAAAGTCTGCCGCAGAATTGATACACTACAACAGAATATTATTGTCTTGTAATCTAGTTGGTTAAATATTTGCAAATTCGTTTAGTTTTATTTGCCAGATTCTTCCTCAAAGAATCTGCATTCCGTTCCGAATTCCTACTTAATACGTACTTAACAGTATTACTGACAAAAATTTGCTCTAATTTATTTTACTGTTGCGTTGAAAAAAGTACTATCACACCTGAAAAGTATATATATGTACTATTCTTCACAGAATTCGACCTTCTGTCGTTCACAAGCCGTTCAAGAGGTTAGACGTCGCTAAATATCTTACACACAATTGGGATGAACAATCGCCAGATCCTAATCAGGTAAACTTTGTGGATTTTGTAGTTATTAGGTACTCGATTAAACCATGTATTCTGCAGATTTTATTCTGACCTTCAATATCATCAATCTGATAACATGTTTTTGAGTTAATGATATTGGTGGTGCTCATAAACATAATTTTTTAAATGTAGGTAGGTAGGTACTTTAGTTAATATACAATTCGTTGTTTCATAAGGTAAACCACCCTATGAAACAACTTCAATAATTTCAATAATTGCCAATAATTTCAAAAGTATGGGAGTTATTACCTGCTTCTAAAACAGTTGAAACCCATTACCTGACTTCAGTTTGGTTTTAGAAAAGAATATTCCACTATTTATCTAATGTACCTACATAGAACTTACATACATACCTGTACATATAGTTTGTTCTACAATTTTCTAGGATTTAGCCATATCATTCATTACCATGAAGGATAGATATATCATAAATACCTCTATCTTCCCCTGGTTCTTTACCCTATCAGGAGCGGCATAATATACTAGTAACCCAATGTGTTGTTTATTTATATCCCTAGGATTATCAAGTGTACCGTCAACCTATCTGTGGTCCTTTGCCTTAAAAAATAAAATAATTTTTTTAGTCCCGTTGGCTACCTTTCGACATACCATCTCCAAGTCAGCGGGTGGATTTTGTATCTGGACTCCATACTGTATGCGGCGCGGGAGACGCGCGATCGCGTCATGGTATCGCCATTCACGTGTATCTGTGTAATACGTCGATGGACAAAACCGCTTTTTACAACAGCGATGGGGATCTTCTGATTGGTAATATATTTTATCGTGATATAATGTAACAACTATGTAAACTTGACTATACCAGAAACACACCCTTGACCGTTACTTCATATTCCATATCATATCTTATCAGATCGGCAGTGCTTTCTTATATACTCGTACCTAACTCATTTAGAATCCAGAATTTGTGTGAAGATGGAATCTTTTTTTTAAAATGTTAGTCGACAGACACGCTGACAGACCACTTGATGGTAGGCTACCGCACAAGCAACGCCAGAGGCGCTGCAAGTCTATTGCATTTGGTCTAGTGTCTAGTAACCCTAGTTAACCAAACGGTCGCGGGTTCGAATCCCGCTAGGGGCAAATGTTTTTACCTTTGCATGGATGTTTGTATTTATAATATGTATGTATTTACAAAAAAAAGTAATCTATGTAGTATATCAACTGCCTCATATCCATAATACAAGCATTAATTGCTTAGTGTGGAACTAGATGGCGCTGTGTGGAATGTGTTTAGATATTTATTTATTTATTAAGGATAAGGGATTAGGAAGGGATAGAGAAATGGGATCTGGCATTCCTTATTCACTTACCGAAACACAACAGCACACATGCTGTTATTTCACTATAGTCTTCTGTAAGGGAGTGGTTACTGCCGCCAGACGCTGACGGGCTGTCCAAATAACAATTAAACTGAATTGAAGCTGAAGAGCTGAGGTAAAATAAGATTGGGTGGGACGTATCTGTCGTGCAGCAAATGGGCGTTGAAGGCAGAACACAGAGGACGCTTGTAGGCTGATGAATATACCTAAAAAATGTCACATAACAACGAATTACATGATTGGGCAATAGCACCAATATAATAATTTGTCTATTTTTCATTTTAGTCCCTCAACAAGGTGTATTGACAATAAAAACCGAATTCGGTATTATGAAAGTGGCTCCAAATGAAATCGCAGTCATTCAACTTGGCATGAGATTTTCGGTCGATGTCGACGGACCAACAAGGTAAATGCTTTATTAATGAAATTTTAATGCACTTTTCTATAGGCATTTAAATTATTATCGGTATATTATTAAAATTATAATAAGTTACAAAACACATTTAGGATACATATTCATCATTCACAGGGCACGGAGGGTTCAGGTCCTACCTTCACAGGTTTTCCCTCGCAGACGATCCAGCTTGTCCGTTTGACGGGGTGACAGAGGAGACAGTACTTCTCGAATGTCCAATTTACTGATCAACACTGAAATGTACATGGACATAAGGTTGGATCTGGACTCTCTACCCGTGGTGGGAGGTCACAGGGACACCCGGAATCGTTGCCTTCGGTTCGAAGACAGAATCGTTAAATCTGTCGCTGGAAGGAACGGTTCGAAACTATAGTACAGGAGCGGCCGAATATATCGTATAATATGTAATTGAAAAATTATTTTATTGATAATTAATTAATTAAAATATGTACGTGTTTATATACATTTATATAAAAAGCCCTTATGACTCTGGCTACCTTTCTCGTGGGAGCTAGGGTCTATCGGCAAATCTATTAACAGATATTCGTTTAGTTTTAATAAATTAATATTATGTTGCAAGCGCCGCAAATTACAGTGGCGAAGCTTTTCAGAGAAACGAGAGAAAAAAAAGTCGACTTGTGGCTTTTATTAGGCAGATGTAATTTATTAGGTACCTACGGCTATTGATTTTCTTTGAAAAAAAAAAGGGGTAGTTTTTAAATATAAACACCGGAATTGTGGAAATTGATCGTTGATAAGAATAAAGACAAATCAACCATACCTGATTTTCTTTCAACAATTTAATTTTCGCAGAGGTTATATCCTAGAGGTGTTCGATGGTCATTTCAAGCTGCCCGATCTGGGACCCATCGGTGCGAACGGGTTGGCCAACCCTCGTGATTTTCTCACGCCTGTTGCTCATTACGAAGATGTAGAAGTTGTAGGTGAGTTGATACCTTTAACTATTAAAATGCCTTCTCTAGAACGATTTTACGATCCATAAAATGAATTAAACTCAACTAGTTTAAGTATACCAACATAGTGAGCTTTGTTAAAAATATTATTTTTTATACTATAAAAACATAATCCCTGTGATCTTTAAACTCTTCTTGGGGTAAATATTGGTTACTAAATTTACGAACAAAGTTCTATGGTTTACACGCAAGCTAAACTTGGCATAAACTGGAAATAACACAGCTATTGGCATGGCTCTAGCATTTCTTATGCACCGATATAGTATAATTGCATAGTGTAGTAATGTTACGATTTCACGTTACAGGTTTCAAGATAATAAACAAATACCAAGGAGTGTTGTTCGTGGCCGAACAAAATCATTCGCCATTCGACGTGGTCGCCTGGCACGGAAACTATGTACCGTACAAGTATGATCTCAGCAAGTTTATGGTCATCAACTCTGTCTCCTACGACCACTGTGTAAGTAGATATTTAACAACGAGCAGTCCCATAGGAAGAACGCTGAGCTACTGAGTCTTCTCATACAGCATTTATAAAGCGATTATTTGCTCTATCCAAGTCTAAGAAGTTTGTTATATTGGTTCCTTTGGTTTTCAAGCGATACTGTTGTGTCACTCAGGTTTTTCATCTGTTAGCTGACACATTATGAATAATTTATATCAAAAGATTTATTTTCGTATTTTTTTTTATAAATCTATTTAATATTTTCTTTCAGGATCCATCAATATTTACTGTATTAACCTGTCCGTCGACTAAACCTGGTGTTGCCATCGCAGACTTCGTAATATTCCCACCGCGCTGGTCTGTTCAGGAGAACACATTCAGACCGCCGTACTATCACAGTCAGTTGCTACTTATATTTAACATTTAAATTATGAAATTCTCATTAATATAATTAATTAATTAGATAGTTATTCATTTTGACCGTAATTGTGACAGGCTAACACTGCAACGCAGTCATAAACTGGGAAGTACATGACATGAGTAAGACTTATTAGAGTTCATTTAACTAACCATCCTTACCTCATTATCCGTATCCTGTCAATGTCGCCATTATTCTACCTGGATAGTAGCCATCTACTGGCTTTACAGTTGAGTCACCTTAACTGTAAATAATGAATCTGTATAATTATATGTATAATATACTTAATTTGTTGGAGGAGCGAGGGTCTCCTGATACAAGTATTTTTATACTTAATAGGAGGCCCCCTACACCTTTTTTGTATCTAGGCTTAAGTATATAAATAAATTATTTTGTATACTTACTTGTGGAAAATGCAGTAGATTGTACATTTTTCTTAAGGTTGTTATTTACTTACACATATAGGTATATAACATTTAGTAATGTGCAATTTATTTCCCAAATAAAATAAAATATTTTTATAAGGAAGGTGCACGTATATTTTATATTTATTGAACAGGAAACTGTATGAGCGAATTTATGGGTCTGATCCTCGGCTCTTACGAAGCGAAGGAAGGTGGGTTCTTGCCTGGTGGTGCATCATTGCACTCCATGATGACGCCGCACGGCCCCGACGTGCAATGCTTCCACACAGCTTCTCACGGCAAACTTGAACCGCAGAAAATTGCTCTTGAAACTCAGGTAGCTTAATCATTCCTTATCACGCGAGTTAAGCATTCATATAACTTAACTCGCTGGACAAAGACATTAAGTTTTTATACAACGTTAAACATAATAAATTACTAACGTTAATACGTTAAACGGTGGTACAGTCTTGTACCACCGCGATCAGCTTTCTACAAGTAAAAAGTAGCTTCCCTAAAGTACTTTTGTTTGATAAAGTACTTATATGAAATCATTTTTGCGTTTAACACGATGAGGTAATCTGAAGTTTTCAGAAACCAGTAAATTATGCATTTTTAGTGGTGTTGACAATTTTGATGTTTTCAATGATATCGATTCAAGTTGGTACTGTCTCATATTTTAATATAGGGCTTTCACAGACGTGTACGTCAGATCACGTCTTATAAATCTAAAAAAAACTTAAAGAACGACTATACTAAATTTTCCAGGCATTCATGTTCGAGTCTTCGCTGAGTATGGCCATCACGAAATGGGGCGCCGAAACCTGTCAGAAACTTGACGCAAAATACTACGAGTGTTGGCAGCGTCTCCCGAAACTTTTCTCTAACAAAATTAATGTATAAATTTTCTATCGGTGATGAAAAAGAACATTCATTGTAAAACTATGAAGTTTGAAAGTTTTTTTTATTAAATAAAAATTTAATTGTCTACTCCTGCATTTTTAATATAAAAATACGCCAATATTAAAACATTTCTAATGAACATAGTAAGCAAGGCAGGTCAAAAGTGCCCTCGAGGCTTATATAGAATTTCTTAGTAGGCCAGGCGAGTCTGTATACACAGAATTCAAATCCATACCCATAACTCTGCAGTAACAAGCACGCACTACATTCAAGTAAATATGTGTTTTTCATCGAAAAAATGGCAAAAATAAAACAAAGTTTTTTTTTTAAATTCGACAGTTTATTCATAAAATCTTTTTGCACAACTTAAAATTACGTTTCCTTCTGCACATCACCGATTCATTTATAAATCAGTTAATAAATAACAATTAAGGTTGCTGTAAATGGGTAATAATAAATTAAAAGAAATATCTCGTTTACGTATTATTCATTGGGACATAAACAAAACAAACGAACAAAAAATGTACACGAAAATATTAAGTCAACGGGTTGTTTTTCTCTTGTGTCCTGTTCAATTTGCGAGTACGGGTAATAAATAATGTCTACTTTTGACACTTCAACTTCACTATCAGTCATTTTAACGTGTTAGCTTAATAATTGAAAATTGATGATCAATTTTTTTTTTCAGCATTATTTTACCTTGGCTTGTACAAATGAAAACATGATACACGTCTTTTCTGAGAAAGAAGTTACTAAAAGTCAAAATAAACCCTAATCGAAGTTTTGAAATAAAAATTCAAATCACCACGAACGCTTTACTAATAAATAGAAAACTTAATAAGAAAAAATTACTTTTAAGGTTTTTTCATTAGACTAAAATAGAAATAAAAATTAAATGTCAACCACTCTAAATTATCTTTTAGAGAACAGTTACTCTTACAAATGATATCGAAGGCTCAATTTCACGAAAAGTTTTCTAATTATATTTAACAATAAGAAACGACTTATTTTAAATACAATTCGCATTCAGACGGACACATTCATTCTTTATATAATATGAGTGACACATCTAGCGACAGATTTATTGTTACAAATTTATTTATATAGGAAACACTTGCTTCCTGGAGATCCGTTTACCCCTTACTTCCCAATACGTGTCAACATATTTTTTGATCACTCCTATTTCAAAATTGTTCCAAATTTTGTTTCATAAATTTTATACATAATTTGTATTAAAAAAAAAACACATTGACATAATTAACTAGCTGTCCCGCTCCCGGCTTCGTCCGGGGTGCAATTATTATAATAAATATTTACTTAATCTGCCGATAAATTACCTTACACCGCCATCTGTGACAAACTCATGGAACTCACAGTTGTTTTAAAACTTATTTTAAGTTATCTGCGAGTTCCATAAAATTCTAACAGATGGGGGTGTAAGGTAATTTTTCACTCCTCATATTATAAACAAATAATTTGCAATAAAAAATACTATAAATTGAGATAAAAACCATCCTATATTTTAAGTTGGACCAAATTACACATACTTACGAAATTTTATTAAAATCGGTTCAGTAGTTTAGGAGTTCATCGAGGACACACAACGTGACACGTAATTTTTATATATTATTATATAAAGATTTATTGAAATATGCAAATTCGTTAACAATAAATCAATTTTGTGCAAATATATTCTAGACCATGAAAAACTCCAAATACACGCGTTGCACTCAGTAACAATATCTCCAAAAATTTATATGTCAGTGATTTCTCTTCACTGACTTGCAGAGTTATGTTAGACAAAAAAAAAACTAGACTACCATTCGCAAACTTCTTCTTTGATATCTGACGACCTATGTACAATGTTTTAGTTATTTTAAGCAATTATTTTTAAACTGATTTAAATCCATACAATTGACTCCACAAACATGTATTTTAAACTAAATTAACACATAACCCTATTGTAGTTAAAAAAGGTTTTCAGGCAACTGTGGTAATAGTCAAACTTTATTAGATCAAGTCTCAAGAGATGTGCGTTATTTGTTTCAATTGCAAATTTTATTCATCAACAATCAAACTTCAATTAATTTATGTCACAGATTCTAGCATCTACATTGAGCTTGTTTTACAAACATGCTGCAATAGATGGCGCTGTACACATTGATAGGCATGGGAACAAATTTGATTGGCAATAAATAATTATGTTTGATATGGATATAGTTCGAAAAAATGCACAACTCAAGAAAGTAACTTGGTTCATAAAGTTTGCTATAAACAATCTATTAAATTTTTGCTTTTATTTAAAAAATAAAATAAAAGTAGCATCCTTTTAAAAGCAATTGGGTTATGTGCTTACAATGTTGTCAAAATTTGTTTAAAAACAATAAACATTATCTAACAAATCTATATTATAATTAGCTCGGACACATTGTAATGAACAAGAGCACCTTGTTAGAGCGTCATATAAACGAACATCAATTTTGATTATTTTTTTCATAGAACACATGTCAAATTTTAATATAGAAGCTCCAAGACGCGTATTATCTTTCATAGAATGTAGTTATTACATTTTTCCCACTTAACTAAAACAAGTATAACATATAATGGGTTGAACGTTGAAGTAAATAAAAGAAAATCCTTCCAATGACTGCCGTGCGGAATGTGTTTTTGAAGGGAAAAGGGGATTTTTGGTTAAGGTATATAGATGCGGACTGATTGATTAAAACTAAATGTGAGTTTGTATTTTATCCACATATTTTGAAAACTACTCATCTCACGTCAGTCTATTGTCAATCAGTCAGTCCACATCCAAATATGTATGTGTGTTTATGAAACGAGGGAGGATTGTAAGAATATGTATTTTTAGCCGTGGTTCACATTCACTCCAGACTCTAGTTCGGAGGCGGGAGTCTCTGGCTCTTCGTCGTTGTAAATGTTTTCCGCCATTTGCCAAACCTAAGAAAAACAACAATATTTAGGAAATCAACTTTCGAATGTTTGCTCCGATCTGGTTCTGAAAAGCAATGGCAGGACACACTGCGTGTGCTGTGGATGCCAGAGCCCATCAACCTATACCTATCCTTTATACTGCTATGGTCGATAGAGAACTTGCAACACTTACGGGATTTGCATGTGTGCTGACGACCATAGTAGGATTAAAGATGACGGTGATTATACTGTCAGGGGGTTCTTGCAGATGAAAGAGGAATTGTGAAGAAGAGGCTTTGTGTACCTGCATGATGTTGTCCTCGGAGACGGAGCAGATGACCCAGGGCTCGTTGGGGTTCCAGGAGAAGTCGGATATCTTGGCGGTGTGGCCGCCGTGGATGAAGAGCAGCTCGGGCGGACCGTCCTCCGCGTCTTCGCTGCTCTGCTCCTCCCCGATCTTCGACAGGTCCCACACGTGCAGTCTGCAGCATTATCGTTTACATTATTATATCAACTGACCCTCGACGAACGCCTTTTCTATGGTGGCAATGATACCTTCTGTCGGTGCCGCTGCTGGCGAGGATGGTCTCGTTGTGCGGTGACCACTGCACCTGGAAAATCTCGTCCTTGTGAGATTCAAAGGAGTGGAGCTTCAATTTCAAATTACGAAGATCCCATAGCGCCACCTGAATGCAACAAACACAATAAATGCAACAGACTGTGGCTATTGTGTATTTCTCTATCCTTTTCCCTTGCAATTAAATATGTAAGAGATTAATTTTTATGAAAGATGTCGCTACTAGTTAAAATACGAGTTAACTGAGTGAGTGTGTGTTACCGTTTTGTCAGCGCTGCCAGTGGCAAGAATGAATTCCGAGTAAGGGTTGAAGCTGAGGCAGTTGACTTCGGCCGTGTGTGCGTCCACAGTGTGCGACGGCTTCGACGTGTTGTTACACCTTTACAACGAACTTATTATTAATGAATGAATAACAAAATAATAATAAAATGAATGAATGAATGAATGAATGAGTTTGACCTAGTGTCCCAGATCATGAGCTTCTGGTCGTCGGCGACGGAGCCGAAGAGCGACTCGTGCAAGAGATGCCAGGCGACGTCCTCGACGACGGCCGTGTGGCCCGTGAACACCGACTTGGCCTCTATCACGCGGCCCTCCTTCGGCGTCGCGTTTATGTCCCACAAGCAGATCGTGTGGTCGTCGCTAAACATTACACACACATTATAAAGGCACATATTACCACATACCACATACCACGCACCACCTGCTCACCTGGCCGACAGGAGGTATCCATTCAAGTTTGGGTTCCAAGATAGTCCATAGCCTTCTTTTTGATGGCCTCGCAATCTGACAACAAATTGGTATATTAAACAGTGAGGCTGGTGACATGAATAATTGAACAGTAGTATGAACAGATTCAAATCAAAACATCCAAGTATTTTCAATTTTATTGAGTTACCACTTGCTCTTGAAAATTAAAAATTTTCAGACATCTATAAAATGCTCTTGGAAAAGAAATAGGTCCAGCAGAAAAACACATTCCTCAGTAAAACTTGACAGATGTCTGGAAGCAATGACCATCATTAACAGACCAGAACAGGTTTTAGGCTTTCAAAACTGTATCTTCGAATTAGGGTGACTTCTAATCAAAAGGTTATCTAACTCTCCATCACATGGCTACAATAAAAAGATATCAACTGAGTGAAATAGTAGCAAAAGTTACCTGAGATCTGGATGGCACTCTCCTGAGGGCTCTGGTTTTGAGGGATGTTTTGTATAATCAAACACTAGTACATCGGATGAGGGAGTCTTTGTCGCAATCACACACGGGTTCTGTGGCATGTAACGAGCCCGGTTCACTTCTCCTTCGTGATTTATTTTTATCTCTATATCTATTTTTCCAGAAACAGATCCGAATCCGCCAAATTCTGTAACGCCATTTCACTCTCGTTTCAACATTGATGGAATAAATACAAGGATTAGTGACTCACTATGCCCCGCACATGGACCTTAAACACTGTGATTCATTTGCACAAAGGACACTCTTGGATACATGTACTGTTGATATAAAACATTTGTAATTTTGTATCAACATTATTGGGGAATAACCACTTTCATTTGGATTCTTCTTCTTCCCTCTACCAGTCGACTCTCTATTATTACACATGTTCAATATTGGAATTTTAGTTGTACATATAGTTTTATGAGGCCCATTTTTTGATTACATAATGTAAGAGCATACCATATCTATGTATTTGTACCATCAACACATTTTAACTAAAACTAAATAATAATGGAAGGTTATCAAAGTTTGAAAAGTCGACAATTCTAAGGAACTTGTTTGTGTACACTTTTCAAACCTATGTTGTGGTTTACTTGTACCTTTAATACTTTCGTGATTTTCATATAATAAGCTGTGTTTAGATTCATACACATAATTTCTACAAGCTATAATTAATATTATAAACTAACTCCTGACTTTCTATTGAGCCCAAACACACTATATCTGCTGTAATTGGCTGTGAAGTTAGGTACAAAGCAAACTATTTGATGTTGCAGCATCAAATCAAGGTTATTAAGTCACCACTGAAGTAACAGTACCAAATTAAATTTCACATCAATCGAACCCATGGAAGTTAGTGAAATCTGTTGATCAACTGTATAATGGGCTGATAATCTTCAAACGCCTGAACAGTTCTTCATAAACTATAACTAAGAACCATCTTTACACTGACCAAAATTTTTTCCATTTGACGTTTAAAGAATTTACTAACAATCCTGCATTGGAAACATATCTTTCACAATAACTTAATAAGGATGAATTTTCCCCAAAGTAGGTGGCTGTTTATACAGAGAAAAACTAAATAAGGTAGTTAAAAATGTTAAAAATCCTACCTCCTTTGTCATTATCGTAGTGACTGGCATCAAACTGTGCATCTTCGTTAGGGAGCTGAACGCTGGCAATTAGTAGGTGGTTTTGTTCATCAGAAGTATGTGTTCCCAATATTAATCTGTTAAAAAAACATTAACAGATTCAAATTAGTAAAATATAAACAGCTCCCAATGACCTACATTGATTTAGCTATATACCATAAATTAAAGGGCTACTGCTATTGAAGGAATTGTGGTGATTTAGTAAATATTATTTAAGCAAAAAACATTTTTGTGAACCAGGCATGAAATGTATTTCAAGGGACTTACATGGATTTCAAAGGAAAAAAGGACAAAAGTTTGATTTGTTAACGTTACCTATGCACGGAATAGTCTTTTCCCTCTGGTCTTGTCACATCGGGAAGCCACTGAGCGGTCAAGGAGGGCCACTCTAATGCGTGTGTCATCACCAAATCGTAAAGAAACGGTGTGTTTTTCTTCCATATTTTGTATTCCTCATTGATAACTCTCTCCTCGACCGCATCATCAAAAGTCTCTGTGACAAAGAATCACAACTCGTAAAACAACTGAACCTCGATAACCAAGAATCGTAAGCAAGAAGTCAATAAGTTATTCCCGCGTATAATTAAAAATACACAAAGCATATGTTTTCATAATATATTTACCTCCATCGCCCTTGTCGCCCATTATAGTGTATAATATAAAATTCCGTTCAGCAACAAGATAAAACAGAAAAACCGGCCTCGCAAAGGCGCCAAACAATTTCTGGCGTTCCTGTTCGACAGATAGCACACTAACTTCCGGTTCGGAAAATTACTGTTAATTTTCTTGTTGTTACTAACTAAATTAATGTAGTCAGTTTATGTATGGAAATTTATAAATATTTATTTTAATTAAAAAACATTTACTAAGGTTCCACTTATGGACTTAAGTTAAATAACAGTATGAAATTATGAATATGAAATAAATTGCCAGTCTGAACGGAAAATAAGTTGCCATTACAAACAAAACAGAAATGAATGTAGTCAATAATTGCCATCCTTAAATTATCTCTCCATAACATAAATTTTCGAATTTGGATTTATCCATCCAGCCAGCTACTGATCTTGTTTCTAGGAATAAACAATCTTGAATCACAACTTGTGATATCTATCACAAGTTGTGATTTACAAGTATACGTTACTTATCTAAAATTATAAGTACATAATTTTATTGATATCTTAATAGTACACAATATGGAGATTAGATGCACAGTTTTACAATCCATACAAGCCTAAACTAAGCAGTTTCGGAGGGCGCGGTCCGCGTCGTCCTCTTCCCTGCGAGATCCCGTCGTTGCTCAACGCAACTGTTTGGATTGTAAAACTGTGGTATATACCTAGATATAGAGGACCGCCATTAAATAGGAAGCGCTTTAGTTTTATTTATTTACTGTGATTTCATGAACTACGTGACACATGCTTATTATATTATCCAATCCAAACCTATTGATGATGTAGATAGATTAGTAATATACTTGAAGTTAGTATATTAGTATCATATTGACATTCCAAACTAAATGTCAAAAAAAAAAATGAAATGAACTAGAACCTGGACTGGATGTGGAAATAATGAATGTGTCAAATGTCAAAAATCGAAATATCAAATATGGCTGATGCCGCAGCAGTTCGGCGTGAAGCTCGAAGAAAAAGAATATTAGAAAATTCTCATAATAGGCTTCAATTGATATCAGGGAAAATTACAAACGATACACCCAGAGGTACGTAACTTAATAGTAAATTTAATAAATTACACGTGCACAATAATGTTTACTATTTAAATACTAGTTCATGTATTTTATGCATTTCAGAATCACCTGCCAGAAGCATTTATTCAACTTCAAATGACACAGAGTGCTTAATTTCTTCACCGTCTACAAGTTGCGAGTCAGTTAACAATGGCTTACTACAAACTCCTGAACCTGCTTTTCTTTCCCCACCAGTTAGACAAGAGTTAGCAGATGATGGTGAAGTAACAAATGACTTGTCAGCCTTCCTGACCAGAACATCTGAGCCGCCCCCGACAAAATCGTTGTGGATTTTATTCTTTATTTACAAATACGACATAGTTTTTTTGTCTTTATTCATTCAATTCTTGCACAGTTTATCTGTATTCACAGTTGCTGATACTTATTTTTTCATTCCTCTCATAATATATACAGTAACGAAATTAATATGGTTCCCTATAGAAAATAGCAGCAGCAATCCTAGTAGTTTCACAAATATTTTTCTTTGTCTAAATGGTTTACCTATGAATAAAGTAAATAGAATCCTTTCTGCATTACAGGTGCTTGTAGAAATTTCGCAAAATATCAGTGTCTTTTTGTTTACCACTATTTGTTTGCAATCACTTTTTTTTTACTTTAAAAGCTAGTAATATTATCACTTAGTAACTACAGCTAAATCAATGTTTTGATACAAATGTAGCATTGACCAAACTCATTAGGCCAACAATTTGGTATGACTAATAGGTTCCTATATTATATGATTAGTTAATTGACCAGAATCATTTTATAGTGTTAAAATGAAAATAAATTCATAGCCCAGAAAACTAATCAATTCAATGACCAAAATAAGTCAACTCTTGCTCAACATATTGAAAATTTGTTTTATGTATACAATACAAGCTATAATTAAAATTATAAAATAACCTTCATCTTTCTAATGAGCCCAAACACGCTACATCTGCTGTAAGTTGGGTGTCCCGCAGACTAATTGATGCTGCAGCATCAGATCAAGGTTAGATTGTCATGGAAATACCACTAAAGTGACAAGTATACAAAATTTCACATCAATCGAACATGTGGAAGTGGTAAATCTCTTCGTTAACTAGGCTGATGTTATTCAAACGTCTGAACAGATCTTCATAAATTATAGCTAAGAACAATCTCGATCACATCAGCTTTTAAATAATAAAAAAACAGGATCAAAATCGGTCCATCCGTTCGGGAGCTACAATGCCATAGGCAGATACACAGTATACACATCAAACTTATGACACCCCATTTTTGCGTCGGATGTTAAAAAGGAATGCCTGTTTATTTATGTTCTGCATATACAGAGAATAACAATAAATTTATATATTTGAAGATCTATTAATACTGTACTGTCTTTAAAAACAAGTAATATTATAATTTTCTAGCTTTTGCCCTCGACTTCATATGAATCCTTTGGGAACAATAGATTTTTTCTGGATGACAGGTACCCTATGCTCTTTTCTGTACCCCTGGCAATATGGAGTCCATAAGGAACACACATTAATTTTTAGTCTTTTATGATTAACATTTATTGTTGCCATGTAAAGTTTCACCAATTAGTATAGCATCACTTATTGCAAGCCTTGGCTGGAGTGAAGATTTTTGTTGCTGTGCTTGCATTTATTAAAATTCTTAACATGCATTTTTTTATGTACTTCTCAGTGTTAAACTACTGTTGGTCTTTTAAATTTTTTGTCACATTTGAAGAAGCTTGTGTACAATTTTGGTTACAATCTGTTTAACCTCACATAGTCAATAATTCATGATTGCTTGTGCCTTTTATAAAGTGTGATGAGAAGTTGTGTAATGTGTCTTTTTTGTCACAAATTGCCATTTTAGTTGTAACAACTTTGTATACTTAAGTGTAATAATAATGGTTAAATGCAATGGAATTTTTCAAAGTTTTATAAGTAAAATATATGCTCAATAATAAATTATCTATCGTAACTTAATGCATTTGAGTGTTAATCAGTAAGGACATTACATATATTTATTTGCAATTTATCTTAATGTCATTCATTATTACATAATATTGTTAAACTAAATTAATGTTAATAAAATTTGTAAAAAAAATGTAATGTACAACTCTAAAAACAAATAGTACCTAATTAATGCATTTTGTATATTCACATCGAAAAATATCTAGTTATTTTTGTCTTTATGTGTTTTCTATGGGTGCATTTTGTAAATAAATAACACAAAAATATATTCCATGAAAAAAAAAGCCAGTATATTTACCTACTTATGAAATATATTTTTATGTAACATATTAACCTGCAGGTATACTTCAACATCAGTTAAGTAGTTATGTAATATGAAAGTTCAATAAAGTGAACAATTTGTAAACAATTAATTTATTTGTATTTTGTAACAAAGTTTTGGAATAAAATCAAGAAATGGTTCACAAAAAAGATTTTTTTTAATTCCCATTAGCAGTGTGGATTTGTTGGAGTGCAGAATACCAGCTGTAAATATAATTAATGAATTAAGTTTAGGTTGAAAGTAACTATTGTAAGTTAAACTCCCAATTCTCTGAGTGCTTTTAACAATGCCCCGACGTCTGTCCTGTTAATACACTTAGATCTAATTTAAACGGTTTGGTCCCATAATTTCGGGTTTCATTACGTCAAAACAAAAACATAACCAGCCCTGGTTAAGCTAGTCTTTCAAGACTACTTGTCTTTGAAGATAACTACAATGTTTCCTTCATCGTTATAGAACGTGATCATTGTGTCTAATCTACATATGACATTGAAAATGTCGAAGTGATTCGTGTTCAAGTTTCTCCCCACTTAGACTATCATGCTAAAGCCGCTATTTGACACCAAGAAACTGAAGTGTCATAGCATACCCAGCTAGCATTTTATATAAAAATCGACAAAAGTCTGTCTAATCTAGCGCCATAATTAAAATTCAGTTATGTCCTCGAGGGTATGCATCCCTAATGTACAGACTATTTACAGTTTTTTAAAAAAACTTAAATTTAATAAGTATTAAAAGCGTGCTTTCGGCAATGCTAATGAGAAAGGAGATGAGAAGGTGAGGTAGAACAAAAACGTGAAATGCTTGAAACTATATTTAATTAACACAATCGTATAGGATTTACATGAACAAAAGTTTCAGGTAAGAATATAAATGCATGGAATATATTTATCATTACATTAATACTGCTATTCTATTTGATAGAGCTATCTATTGATAGATTCAATTCGGTATAACATTTTGAACTTTATTGATATCAAATAAGACACAATTTTCGATTGTGGGAATGATCTTAGAGCAAATAAAGTTGAAAATACCGTAAAATGTGCAAAATACTGATGCATCTCAAATATGCATTGCATCTCAAATATGCACAGTTTTACAATCCAATATCCATACAGTTGCGAAACGCCTTTTGATGTCGAGGCGACGCCACCGCAATACGCAATACGCAAAGGTTGTCACAAAATGGAAAATATAATGGTGCACACCTGTTCTGTGTACGGATACGGGGGCCGCTTCCCCGTCGTTGCCCTACGCATACATTCGTTTCACAACTGTATACATTGTAAAACTATGATAATGCATTTATGATTGTCACTGGTTAATATTTGAGTTTTAACTTGCGTCATGTGCTTTAGTCAACTTTGAAAATCTTTTCCTTACCTTAGTCATATCTACTATATTTAAAAAAAAATATAGCGTCAAAATAAAAATATATTTGGATGCATTGTTTAACAATTCAAAAGGTCTCGTGTGTCACAATATTTATTGATTAAGCTATACTATACTCTATTGTATTTTACAAATGTTAATATTTTTAATGATTTAGAGAAAATTAAAGTAACGAAACTTAGTCATGCATGTAGTATGGTCATGAAAATTTTTATTACAGTGACTAGCTATGATTGTTACTTGACAGAAAAAGTTTTAAAATTACAGCAAATTTCTAAAACTAAGTTAACTACACAACTTACATAATATAATGAAAAAATAAAACTAAAAGATCTGTAACTAAAATTTAAAGAAGCCTTTAAGGGTATTAATTAAGTTCTTACTTTTTCTCTTATCTGTGATTATTTCTGGTTTGGACTTTTCTGTCTTGTCATTAGTGGAATTTTCCTGACTTCCTTCACCCGTGCTCCGACGGTCTGACTCTTGGCTTTGGCCTAACACTTGAGGACTATCGGTATGTTGGTCAGTACTTTGACTATTCACAGTACTCTTAAAACTAGTGGAGTCAGTAGTAACGTCGGAACACCCGAGTTCCTATTGTGTTTTGACTTTATTTAATTTTCTGCTATGTTTAATGGAGGAACGGATGAGGTCAGTCCGACCAATCTTAATCATTTCTTTCTCCCAAGCCTCAATGTCTTGTCTGAAATGTTTAAATGAAATTTGGTCAGATAGAGAAACAAATGGTGAAATTATTGGGAATATTAAACAACAATACAAATCTTTCTTTTTTATAAATATTTGTGAGAATGTATGGAAAAACTGCTGAACGGATTTGGATGAAATTTGACATACACATAGTTTATTACCTGGATTAACATATAGGATACTTATTCTCTTAAAAAATATAAATATCGCATTATAATATTAGTATAGATTAAATAGAATTTACCAAAATGTACCAAATTTACCAAATTATTAAAATGAAGTATTTAGTATTAAAAATTAAATGTCATTATTAATATTTGTCAAAAATTTATTATTTTTATTTAGTAGTCCGTAAATATTAATTTAAAAGACTTACGTGTATTTTTTCATTAAGGTTTGTCCCTGTTTTTCATATTTCGCCTTTTCATTATCCGATAGTTCTGACCATTCCTTTTTCATTCTCTCTTGATATTCCTTCAAATTGTTACCCACATGTTTGTCTTTTTTTGATTGCAAAAACAATAAATAAGAAGTCATTGGTCTCTTTGGACGTTCCATTTTTTTGTGCTCCTGAAATAATGAACTGTTTATTAATGTCTGATTATGAGATCAGAGTAAAACTAACGGAAACGTAGATCCTAAGAATCGAGAAGCTTTTTGATTGAGTCTCTTCTTGATCTTCATAATTAGTTCAACTGGAGCCCTCCCTCCACTTGGCTCCCACGTCTTGGATCCTAGGATTTTTTTTCTTTTGGCTCCTTTGCTCATAGGATTATGCTTTAAAATTATCAAAAGGTCAATTAAGGGTTAACCTTAGATTTGAGAACAAAATGTTAAATTTACTTCTCTTAATTTTCGTTTCTCTTTGGCAATTGCAATTTCCTCCTTAACCCTCTTGATGTCACTTTTCTGTTCCTCTGTGAGTGATGCAAGATACATTGCGTTGATCTTTTTATAATCTTCCATATCTTTTTTATATTCCTCTTTAATCTGTGACTTAGCCTGTATTAAAATAAATACCAATTAAAAAGGTGGTCCATATTTACGAGCCAAATGAAATGTCAGCATTTACGTCATTATTCATTTTTTTTTTTTTTAAGTAAAGGTTGACAGACAGGCTGATAGACTACTTGATGGTAGGTATAACACAAGCACCACCACAGGTGCTGCAAGTGCGCTGCAGACCATAGTGGAAATGAGGATAAGGGTTGGGATAGGGAAATGGGCTCTGGCCATCGGACATACAGACATACGGCTGGTTACCATCCTTATCTTGTCGAAATTCCTCTTTTTCAGACCAAGCCCTTTAAAACATACTTTATAATGCACACTGCCAAGGTTTGGAGCTCCCTGTTGGTTTCTGTGTTTCCGAGCTCATATAAACCAATTCTTTTCAAAGTTCGAATGAATAGGCCCCAACTTCTCTACATGACTGGATGCTAGCCAAGAGCAAACCCATCTCTAATATAAAAAAAGCATCACTCACTTACTGAAACACAAGAACACACAATCATATAGTTATTTGACGGTGGTTTTCTGTAACACAGTGTGCCCAAAAAAAAATTAAAAACAAAATACGTTTGAATTTGCAATGTTGCATCCATATCACAAGTAGACTCAACATGTCTAAAACCTGTCTTTAGTACAAAAAAATTACCTTTTCATCCAACTCATGCCAATGTTTGGAAACCCAAGATGCAGCCTCTTGAATGCTTATATCAGGCTGCTTAGCCATGAGTTGTGGCCGTATTTGAGTCAAAAATCTAAAATATGGTGTCAACGGTTTCTTCGGCTTCTCTATTCCTAACACATCTTCTGGTGATTTTCTTTTTGCATAATTGCAAGTTTGTATTGGGCTTAGTAGATTATTTCTAAAAGAAAATATATAAATTCCAATAACATTAAATAAAACAAAATATAAAAATGGGTGTTGATATATACAGTTGGTAAAATCTCAAAGCTCTTAGGCAACTCTAACTAATGAGGTGTAAAATCATATTTTCTTTGAATATAATATTTTTAAATGACATATTATTTATTTTTGTAACAAATCTATATGGAGAGTGCATATATAAAAAACTTATAAAAAAGATATTTCTAACTGCATAACTAGGCGAGCAAGCCATGTTGTCTTACCAAAGGTACGAACATGTGGTTAAAAAAATGGTTACTTTTGAGGGAGCACAACTTTTTAATGAATTACCGTTGCATATAAAACAGGCAAAATCTTTTGGAGAATATAAGCTCTTGAAACATTTTCTGTTAAATCTTTTGACGTGTTTTTGTTAAAAATCAGGAACAAATATTGTTTAATTTTGGTGACATTTGTTTGCCTGTTTGATGTTTCTTTTGTTAATTTTCTCATGTAAGTAGCTTTCAGCTTTAATGAGAATAAAGAAAAATATAAACCTTAAGTACATTTAAAATAATAAATGTAGTCTTGTATTAAAAATAATAAGATTTATTAGATAGCAAGGAAAGGATCAGATGGGATAAAATCCAGATTTTACCGAAGTATAATAACATTATAACATATTTATTTAAGCTGTCTTTCTACACAATATTGTAATATTTACAATGGATGAAAAGAAGCTTGGTGCGTCATAACCTCAACATACCTTCCTATAACAGTTTTATAGCATCCCAATACAGAATTATTGAGACGAATATATAATGATAATGGTGACATTTTAATATGTTAGCAAGTAAATTTATTATATGAATAGAAAAATAAAACTGATTAAACTTTATAAAGAGGCAACAAAGACGAACAGAACATATTATTAAATTAATACAAACATAGAGTAAGTTAAGCAAAGTAATATGAATGAATGAATACAATTTACAAATGACTGACAAAATACAGTGTTGCCATGCCAATCATAAACGAACCAAATTTAGCAGTAAAAAATCCGTGAAAAAGTCATGCAATCAATTTTTTTAATATGAAATTTGTAATTTTGTATTGCATACTAAACTAGCGAATATACTTATTATTACTTATATTATGTGTAGTGTTGCTTTTTGCTTGAAAGCATTGTAATATTAAACATTTATTTATTATAATGTGAAGCAAACATTTTAATATATTGAAGGTTACAGGATTGCGAAATTAAAATGTGTATTAAATTAATCTACAATATTTGTGAAAAAAATCCACATAAATCGTAGTAGAATTTTTCTATTAATAACGAAGTATGATGATAATATAGCAACAAGAGGGCAAGCGTTATAATTGCTTTATGATATTTTTTTTTATTTTTAAACTCCGACGAATTCGCGGGAACCAATTAGTACAGATATAAATTCTCCTTACCTCTATCGTTAAGGTCATTATAAAAATTATTACCTATATAATATTTATATCTTATTAACATTTCACGAAATATACGAGATTCTATTACGATAGTATCTCAAATAGGTAAATCTACAGTTCTTAAAAATTATTTTCAGGTTTACCATTTAAGAAAAAAACTTTGCTTCTCGTTCACAACAGGCGTTTCTAGTACTAAATGAAGAATTGAGTATGTAATAATAATGATCAAAATCCTGGGAAGTTCAAAAGAGTTCTTATCTTTAGAATTAATAGGAAAAATAAAAATAAATCAAAGAAAATATTGACATTTGCAATTACGCTGCGATTAGGTGTGTTGCGATTGGTATTTGTGTAGCTAGTTAGGCGGTTATACTTATTGGTAAAATTGAAGTTTAAGTTAAGTATAGGTAAGTTCCTCTTCGAATGCATCCTCGGCTTGTCTTGGAGAACCCACATACTATTCTGGGATTACATTAGGTAAGTACTTAAACTATTATAATACAGAAATTTAAAAACTTCTGAACAGATGGAGTCGTCTTTTTCGTTCGTATTTTTACCACAATGACTTTTTTCTTCTCTACTAAGTGTTTTATCAGGTAACCCCGTCGTTAGGTATCACCCTCGTATAGGCCTCTCTATCACGCGCCAGTCGGAACAGCTCTCCCACTCCCATAATTCCGGTCCATTAACGGATGTTCCTTAACTAAGACATCTGCCTTCTGCCGATTCTTCTTCGCCCCTCAATCTTGCCCCCCCTAAAAGATGAAGCATATGGCACTTTTCACCCCTCAGGATATGACCCAGTTATGTAACTTTACGAACCCTAATATTCGCCAGTAGCTCTCTGTTAGTATGAGCTCTTCGAAGAATTTCTTGACATTGACTTTATATCTATTAAATAAATATGCAAATAATTGTAAGTAGGTATATAAGTGAGAAGAAAAATGAGATGTATTTGGGTATATTTCAATAAATAAAAAAAACAAACACTAATTATTTGTTTTTACAAATAAAAACAAACATAATAGTGAATATAAGAAAAAAAAGTCGTTCATATTATACAGTATCTTTATTATTTTACATTAATGTACAAGATCATACTCCACTTTTCTTACAAATAATTTTTTACATGGTTTTAAGGCTTATTTAGATAGGTACGATTTTGGCGTTAAAGAGGTAGCCCCTCTGGAGCTTTACGATTACGATTATAATAGATATTAAAATTAAAATCAAATCGAAGTTTTTTTTTAAATAAAAATTTCACATGAAATAATCCCACAATATCTACTTAGTTCGGTCAAATTAAGCCGAATGTGGGCAATCAGGGGAAATAATTCGTGTAGTTTTGTAAATTGGTTCCGGGGGGATTGTACTTCCTTTTTTTTGGTCAGGTTTTTGCTCTAATCGCGAATATCTGTACGAATATAATTATGATTACTTCGGACAAAAGGAGCTACAGGCTCTGTAAGTTAACAGAGAGTTAAGTTGTGTAAGATAGCTACTGTGGTTGGGGAAGATGTGGATTTAGTAGTTCTTCTAATGGCTCTATCACCATAAGCAAATTTCCTTGTCAAACCAGGAAAAGCGAAAATGGAAACCAAGATATTTTCGTCATAAAAACCCCAACAACTTCCATTTTGTTGTTCTATTCTTTTCCTACATAATTTTTAGCTGCGATACAACCTCAGCAATTTTAAGTTAAGTTTTCCATATACTTACACTAAGTACCTTCTGTGATTACTTAATTAAATTCAGGTGGAATCTTATATTAGAATAATTTACAAAAAGTACAAAGGCTTAAATATATAAAAATAATAAATCGTATACCAATATAAATTTCTTAATATAAATATAACAAACCAATCTATCTATACAATATAATCGTACACCTCTGAAGGTAATCAGTTAATAATCTAGCGTCAAAATACTTTGTGCAAAATACAAAAATAATTAATTTGTGTCTATTAGGTAGGTACTCTGGATTTCTACACCTGTTCCAATTACCTACTCGTATTTTACAAAACTCAAATTTTGAAATGTGCAATAATATTATTTTATTATTTATCACGAAATATTCAGTTCTATAATACAACACCACCTATCGATATACTTACACAAATATAGAATACTTTTATTTAATCTGATGTTCTTTTTTTAAATTCTATAAAAAGATCTTAATATCTATACAAACGTATTAAGCCCAGATTAGTAAAACAGATTTATAATCTGTAAACTGTTTTACTAATCTGAGCGTATTAGAATATTTTTCATTAATTTACATGTAATACATACGATACGAGCACTTATCGGTAAAATGTTTTTCATAGTCATTAATACTCAAGTTGATCCCTTTCATGTACTGATAGCAAAATATCCGTGGAAATTGTTTTTGTTCACAATGTTAGATACTGTTAAGTAAGACATTGTATATATAAGTTAGGTAATTTTTGTATAGCTTTTCTTAATTGAGAAGTGACCGTGAGCGGGTCGCTAGTTTATTATATTTGAAGATTCACAAATACTCTTAAGTTTTATAAATAAATCTAATTATTATGTAAACAATGTTTACAATGGCACTTTTATTATACGAACAGTCCTTTCATCGTCGCACATCTATAGCGATGCTAATAAAGTTTATACACATTACACTAAGACTACTACGAGTTAAAGTATTGTTTCACCTGTAGAATAATGGTAATGTCTTGGCTTCCTGTACGAGTGCTGTGGTGGTCTGTACGTTGCGTACTTGTGCGAATGTCTCGGCAGGGAATGTGGATGTGACGCGTAACAATGCAAAGTCAAGGGAGCCGGCGACGGCCCCGCTGGACATTTAGCTAGTGCAGGCTTCCTAGGCCCACTGATTCTTCTCCACAACGCTTTGAGACGCGGAGTTGCTATCCAAACTGCGACCATAACGCCAAGTATTTGGGTAGCAAATATCCGGAAGAGGAACACCCAGAAAAGTGGCTGAGGTTGCGTCGAAGGTTCCATTGAAGGCGTGGGAGCTGACAGCCACTCGTCTCTCCATGCGTACTCATAAACCCAAGTGGCTAGTATACACGCTGAGGGCACGGCGTATAGGGCAGCGAAAGCTCCCAGTCTCAGCACGCTCTGATCGTGATGCTGTTGTGGAGGCGAGTTGAGAAGTGCAGAAGGCGCCGGCACCGGGGTCGGTCGGCGTAAAACAGCTCTGAGACCAGAGGCAAGAAAAACACTTCCCAAAAGGAAGCATATTGCCTCGGGTATTATGACCAGAGCTAGAAGAGACTTGCTGGACTGGTTTCCGACGAAACAAGTACCTGAAAAGTGCAAAAATGTTATCATTAGATCAATACTTGTGTATTTAAATGAGGATTTATTTTAAACGCTTAAAATTTATGTGAATAAAGTCTGTTTTAAATTAGACTCAGTTTTTAAATTTGTCTGGTTTATTTATTTAAACTGTTACTCTAATTTTTTGTCAATGCAGTCAGAATTGAAATTACAATTTCTGTTAAGATTTTAAAAACTTCTTACTTCATTATAAAAAGATACAACGGACACACGAAATGTTCTTTTTACTATGATTAGTAAAAAAAATATTTACATGTAGTGATAGACCTATCTGATTTTATTAGTTAGTATCTACGAATAAAGAGTATTATTTATTCGTAGGTTAGTACGGAATAATAATTTTAATACCATAGGTAAGAATGAGCGCATTTGACATCCACAGTAATACCTACAAACACATGAAGCTAGCGACGTCCCTATTACTGTGGTTGATTTCAAAAACCGCAGTAATACACGCACGGCTGATTTATTGGTGTCAATCACTGCATTAGTAAATAATAAATATTAATCAATCAAAACCCAATTTTTAGGACAATTTTTATGAAAATCAGTTATTATATGCAAAAACATAATTTATATTTAGTAATTTATAACAAAAAAAAAAACCTTTTCGTGTCACCTGTTTTTACACACGAACTGGCACAATTATTAATAACTAATTCAATAATTGTCGTACATGTAAAATTAGTATGTTGTTATTTATTTAGAAGCATAAAATATTATTCATATATTTTTTTCAAATTATACAAACTCATATATCATTTTATTTATACTTAAACTAAAAAAACTAAGGCGGACCCTAGCAATTTTTTTTTAAATAATTCCATAATTCCATAATCTTCCATAATTTATAAATAATATAAATTATTATTTATAAATTATGGATGTTATTTTCTCTCTCTCTCTCTATGTGCCTCTTCACTCTTTAGTCCTGAAGGTTAGCCGTCAACTTCCTGAACCGGTCCCTGTCAAGAGCCAACTGGAACAGCTGCTCGACCGAGGCAATCCCAGTCCACTCTCGGATATTTCTGAGCTACGACTTTCTCCTTCGCCCATCGCGTCTCTTCCCTGCCTTACCCATCATAATTAATTATTGGAGCATATACCTATCTATCGTGCCTAAGAAAGTAGTTTATTTTCTAAGTTAACTATATACTTAACTGTAAATTAAGTAGGTATATACCTACACAAACCTTCCTAGTTTATCGTTCCTTCCATTAGTGAAAACAGTATTAAATTCCGTTGCGTTAGATGCTTAAGAAGAAAACTTCTGTTGCTCCGCTTACTACTTCTAAAATATCCAACTGATTTTGATACGGTTTTCGAAGCCGGGTGTGGTTTGCTAATATTCATATATCTTACGAAAGTATCTCGGCCAATTTTGGTTTCTTTTAAAATTTAATCGAAGCAATCGTTTATCTGCATATTAAAATATGAAGTTTTTAGCAAGTAGACATTTCTGTTTGTGGCGGATGCACATTTCTCTGTTGAATGTGTTTTATCGTATTGAATAACATTCCAATTTCCACTTTAGCAGCTCTCAAGAGGCACACAGTGACGCGGCATAATGGTGGCGAGTAAAAAGAGTGTGCATTAATAAGGCAGCGGTTAAAAGGGCCGATTTAAAATTGAAATACGAGCGTGCGAGGAGGAAAGGTGTCGTGTTTAACGGCTCCAATAATGGTCGCGCATTTCTTTCGACCGCCATCGCCATAATGGAATTGAAAATAATAAAAATAAACTCACAATACCCGTGGCATGATTGAAACTGCAATATGCCTGAGAAACGGAACGCGGACTTTAGTGACTTCACTCGCACTTTGTTTATGGTTATTATAAAAAAAATGTTTTATATTTCCTCTTCATTTGTGTTGATTTTCTAAGAGTGCCTACCTAAGTTTTAATAATGATAGCCCAGTTGTCCAACACTGCTCGATGACCTCAATCGAGTTCCCTAAAGTTGCTTCACTCGCACTTTATATATGGTTCTAATAGAAAAAAAGTTCTTATAGATGACTATGACATAGTACACTGTTTTATTTTCCCTTTACACTCGCATTGATTTCCAAGAGTAAGTTATACTGATGATAGCCCAGTTGTCCAACGATACTCGATGACCTCATTAGAGTCCTAAAGATGAATATCGACAAGACGAAAGATATGTCTAATGTCTATGTTGTGCCCAACCCCAGTAACTGTTGGGAATTTAACTCTCGAAGTTGTTGACGAGTACACCTACTTGGGACAAACAATCCAATTAAGTAGAACTAACTGTTAGCCTACCTACTAACTAAACATAACTTATATATTTTTTTTTTTAAATTTTATGGCCTGGTAACTACGTGAACATTAAGTTAAATAATTAAACCGAACCTTAATACAATCTTAAAAAGATATGCCGCTGAAAATTATCTAAAGTATACACAGAGTAGGTACATACACATAGGTATACATATACAAATAGTGCGCAAACTAGGTACCGACCGCTTTCGTGTTGACAAGATTGCCTAGAAGCGGTAAGTATAAACCAGCTCGCGGCTACCTTACAACTTGTTATTTTGTTAGTAAGTATACATCAACAAGACAACGTCATGCTACCTACTGTATATCATTAATTAGAATTATGTTATTTACTGAATTATCAGAGCGGCGTACTTCAAATCGTTTCAAATGAGTATAAATTAAGAATTTAATAGTCTGCGGCTTATGTGATAAGAGAGGGTTTTGTTTGATAAATGTGTGCTGATGTTAAGACGCGCGCCGACTCCCTATGAAATTACCGAAACACATAAACAACCGTTGAAAATATTTTCATGCGTTATCGCTGTTTAATTCTTTGTAATACCGCTTGCAAGAACTCGAGGAACACGAGGACGATAAGAGACGGCTTAAGAAAACGCGGTGTAGCTATTTTAATACTAAATTTATCAGTATTTCCATGACTAAAATAATCATAGATACTTATTGAATAGCTGTGCTGATGTTGAAAGTATTTGCTTCAGAGGGTTGAGTATGGAGATGGAATAAATTCCGCCCGTTCACCTGTCCGATTTAGATGGGACTTTTACTGGTATATAGCCGATGTTATAAGGAATTACTTAGGCTACTTTTATTTCAGAAGAAGAATAATAATATAGTATGTATAAGCAGTGTCCAGTACCGCGCGGGCGCAACGATCTCGATGCGTCACAGCGAAGTACTTGCAGCACCTAGCTATGGCGTTACTTGTGTTTGTATTCTAGGCGACGATAGCCACTATCATCAAGTGGACAGTCAGCCTATCTGACGACCCTAACTAAGATAAAACATTGGCAACCGCGTTCCAAATTTAATTTTTGACAGTAATTTACATCGGCATGATATGCCGCAGGACGATGAGCAAGATGTGTATAAAAGTACAACAAATATGTAAGTAATTGATACAAAAGTAATAATTGAAACTAGTTTGTGAGTAAACGATGGGAGGTGTTCAAACGCTTACAATCTCTCATATTGGACTAAAATATTTCCATTCAAGTCTACATTTTGTTTAAAAGAAGAGAATAACAATGAGTCTGTATAATACCTTACGAACCGTTCAATGCCACGATCGTTTGAATGCTTGCTCCTGCGCACTCGTACCTGATTTAATCGCTTTGAAAACGCCGCCGATCAAACAATCAAAGACTATAAAACGGACGAATTGCGAACGATCTATTATACTTCGAAACGGATATATTGGAAAGATATACCTATAACCAAAAGAGGCGGAGTATTATTCAGCTTGTTAGATATAAGTATTTAACAAGCTCATTATTAAGGTTGAATTTTAAGCCGGAACCATATCGAAATTCTCGTACGATATTTATGCAATCCACATGCATAAAGTTGTGCATTTTGGTTGAACTGATGTTATTTCTTAAAGAAAAGGAAATTAATTGATCTTTTGGTTACACTAAGATCGCTAGGATACCGGTATAGATTGCATTTTCAATTTTACGTAATCAATCTCATTATTTATTTATTTATTTTTACAGCCGAATAGACTTTACAATAAAAGGACCAATTCGTCTTACTAGATTCCCTTATTTCAATATTAAATATTCTTGTCGATCTTATCTTAATTGTTCTAAACATGACATGTGTATGATATCAACTAAATGAAGTCCTTTTATACGGCCGGACCGTTTTTTATAGTGTTTTATGCTTGAGTTTATCCCTAGATTTGTATTCATAAGTGGATTAGGTACTAGTTAAACTAAAGTTTAGGCTGGGTTTAGACTTATCCCTACCAGGGGGGATACTTAGTAGGGATAGGTGGAACGGGCGCAGACAACTGCGATGAAGTTAAAAAACCTATGCTAGACCCGCTAAATAGTAATTCAACGTTCGGGCAGACGGTAGAAGATGTTATAAACATAAATTTTAAAATAATATGTTTTGTTTTGTTATAATTAATAATTTAACACCTCATTTATGTAATCTACAGCAGTTTCATGAAACAGCAGCATGCGTGAAAGAGAAATGAAAGTGAAATGTCTACAGCAGTTTGCGTGAAAGAGATGCTTCTGCCGAATAAATAATCTTACCAGTTAGCTCGTCGGCATCAACGTCTCTGGTGACGAGGACCGCTGCTGCCAGCGCGGCAGGAACTCCCCATGCCGCGAGCTGGAGAAGCGAGGAGTGACGGTCGTTTCTCGTAGAAACTGGGGGAGTTGTGGAAGGTCGCAACACACTAGCTCGCCATGCGCCTGCGACAACCACCCACCTGTGAAAATCACAAAGTAAATATTTTAGTTTCATTCACACATCACCTTAAATTATGCGGTGCATCTCGCAGAGATAATTGAAAATATTTATACTTATATGCAACATGAATCACATATATATCTAGTTTAAAAAGCAGATTCCTTAAGTAAATAACATCTTTCTTCCAAAGTATGCCCCAAATCTTGGATACAAAATCAACATAAACATTGTGAAAAAAAATTACAAGTCCACAGTTTTATAATGAACTAGCGACTCGCTCCGGCCTTCGCCCAGGGTGCATTTTTTAATATAAAAATCATCCCCGTTTATCCGTCTTCCATGTGTGAAAATTGAATTAAAATCGGTCTACCCGTTCTCGAGTTTTTGAAGCGTACATAAACCAACTTAACATTTTTATATACTTATATGTCGGAAAGAGATATAATTTAAAGGAGTCAGTAAGCATATAGTTAATATTAAGAGTTCACGTAAACCTGTCGAATTCGTCACCTGTACGAAGCAGGTGTATGTAATTAATGACATTGTAAACATAGGGCAATACAAAGTAATTAACTGAAAAAATTAACTTCTACTTGATAAAGATGCTTTCTCCACGAGCGTATTGGTGAACCAATAAATTTTACGCAATAAAAGTCGTACTTAGTTGAGACATTTTTGCTTTAACAAAGCAGCTGCAATTTCTGAATGATTGCTGTAATAAAAAATATTTATTTTACTGTACTGTTTCTTAAATGTAAAAGAGTGTTCACCTGCATATTTTCAACGTTATTTAGTGCCTAACAAAACATATAGTTCAATAGTGCCTAAGGATTTTGTCAGAAAACAGAAAGCGAAGCTATAAAATGGCTTTGTAAAGTGTTGGTTTGGTGAAACCATTAGAATTAGAGAAACTTAGTCTTATTCCTACGTGGTTTATTCAAAAATCCTAAATATCCCGCCCAAAAATACTAAACATGATAAAACTATATTATTATAACCGGGTAAACACGTGTGTTTTTATTCAAGTTGGTCTGAGATAAATAACTTCTCGCTGTGTCCTCTATATAAGCTCGCCAAAGCGTGCATCTGGAAACCCTTGTTCAACCAGACGAATTTAATCGGATTGGCGTATTTCAAGAACCAGTGGCTTTGCTTACTGCGTTCTAAATTAGAACTAAGAAGTCTGTCTGGCAACACAACAGTATCCACTCAGCACCGTAAAATATCAGTGTGCTTGCGCTATTGTGTTCAAGTGAGAGAATATGGGACGCCGAACGAAGTCTATTCCCCTATGTATATCACCCCTTATTCTTTATTTTATTAAGATTAGCAGCACACTTGCAACATCTATTATGCTGTTAGTCTTAAAATGTGATGATGGGGATTTTACCATCGAGTAGATCTAGCCTTCGGCTTCAGTAGGGCTCTTCTTTAAAAAAAACATTATAAAAAAACACAAAAACCTACACACCACAGGAATTAAGCAAGTCCATGACTTCTGTCATCCCCTTACTTAGCTCATTAAAAAATTTGACAGGCAAATCCATGCAAGCGGGTCCGAGCACTTGCTTTACTGACACGGACACCAGTGTAAATTGAGACCAAGTGTAAGGTGAAGAAAATCTTACTCAGACATATCCTAGGGACATTGTTACGTTGGTTTCTTATGTGTTTCGGGTGCGTGTCACGCACTTGAACAAACACAAAGATGTTTGAAGAGAGCCGAGAGTTGCTACAGTGCAAACACGAGCTGTTTGTTCGCTCGCCCGCTTGTTTGATAGTCTGCCGCCGACATATGTTGACTTGTATAATGTATCTACGATTTGCATTGTGATAATTAGTTGATGGTTACAAGAAAGAGTTAGAATGCAGATGATGTAACAAGCACGTGTATTATACTGGTATAAGTTATTTAACTATTTATGTTTACAGCATGTAAACGTACTATTCACTCTATGCGTAAGTATACTTAGTTAGAGGGTACCAAATCGTCTTAATCGGGTTAACTTTAAATGTACTTAATATTAAAAACTTACATTATACTATTTTGACGATTATTCTTACTGTTGTTTCACAATACATGTTTCAAAATAATTTACGTGACCATAAACTTATACAAGAACAAGTTGACGTTCGCAATAAACGCAAATTGCAACGCTTGGAAGCAATTTTTATGGGCTTTGTTAGCTTTTAGAGCAAACATCCTAGCGTTTCCCCCCTTTTTTTAAAGTTAATTTTATGGATAAACTAAAATTTATCGTAAAGTTTCATTAGAATTTGTTTGTTTCTGCGTGAATAACAAACATTTATACATCCTCGTAACAAACTTTGGCATTTATAATATTAGTAGGATGTTGTATATCTGTCACGATGAAACGATATGTGTATATCCAAAATACAAAACATTTTTTTTCTTGTTCTTTAGTTTCTGTTGACGAACTTAGTAGGTACCTACCTAAATGTCTCCCTGGCCCTGGACTTTATAGTTTGTACAAAACCGCTGTACTATGTATAGGAATGAGGGATGAGTATGAGTTCACATGAGAAACATATGGTCAGACAGATCTTGCGATACCAATTGACAATATCTTATCTTACAATTACATTAAGCCAGTCTCGTCAGTCAGTTAGTCTGAACAGTAATATGATAATAAAATCATAAGTACCTACCTAATATTATTTCAATATCAAATATGTATGTCATCGCAAAACATGTCCGGCAATAAAAATATTCTAAAATGAGGATCACGAGAACAAGACCGCTTCATGTGTAGATGCAAATGTTATTGCAAACGAGGCGCGAACGGGTCAACGAGTGTGAGGTTTTATTTTGCCTTTTACAACATATCGTGTTGCTTCGAGTGGCCATTAAATGTTATGGCTAGGGAGCTGGGTCCCAAAATTTCTATATTATTTGTTCGTGTGGCAGACATTATTAATATCGATGAGTGTACCATTAAAAACATTAAGGACTACGTCTGCCACCACGACAGCCCTGCGTTGTCAATTGACAGCACTTTGAAAATGTAAAAAAAAAGGTATACTAAATTATATGTTCGTGTCTGCCTCTTGGACTGATGGTCAGAATTATCCTCAAAACGATGAATATCGAAGAGTCAGACGTCCAGCCCACTGACTTTTTAAGTAATTAATTTAAAATAAATGTTTTAAAAGTGTGTATATGAATCGTTCGCTTGGCAGACCTGAATTGTTCGATTAATGATAATGTAAAGAACCACAGAAAAATAGTCTGCCACCATGTTAGCGCTGCGTTTTAAAATGATAGCGTTTCAAAAATGCAAAAAAGTCTTTTAAATCATTTGTTCGTGTCTGCCTCTTGGACTGATCGTCAGAATCATCCTCAAAACAATAAATCGAAGGTCCAGACCTCTAATTTTCCAAGGGCAAACCATTTTTATAAAAAAAAATTCGAAAAACTGTACTCTCGCGCCAAGCCACGAATACAAAACTTTATAACTACAAAATATTACTGCAAATTTTAATAATTAATGTTGCATGTAAACAATCGATAAGAGCGATTTTCAAATAATATTTCAAATATTCTGATTCTAAATCTGTAAACGGTCTTCCGCAGGTATAAAATAACTATACAGTTTGTCTTTCTTTCTTTTTTCTTAGAGAGAAGAGAGTAACGGTATAATTCTGTAGGCAGTTGGGGTTTACCTATGGGGCATTCCACGTCAAATCACGCGGTCATTGCCCTGACCCCCTCGGATTTTGATGTCCAATCGTGGGTCCAATCGTCCAATAAAATACAGACAACAATATACTAATACTTGAACTGTTAGTAATAACAATAATAGACCGTAATACCCGCTTTACCATCATTCGTGAAAAAAAACTTTAAAAAATCGTACATAAAAAAATCAGCGACTTAGACGTCTGCCAACTTTTTTTTCTATTCTGGGAGTCCTAATGATCGAATGCAACGGGAACGACGAACAAATGATTTAATATAGATTTTTTTTACATTTTTGCAACTACGTACCGTGATAAAACAAAGCCCACGTCTGCCTCTTCGATATTTATCGTTTTGAGGATGATTCTGACCATTAGTCCAAGAGGCAGACGCGAACAAATGATTTAGTACCTTTTTTTTAAAAATTTTAAAGCGCTGTAACTCAAAAACGAAGGGACATACGACTTTCATTTACTGGACCAAATCGATTTGTATTGACATAAGCTTTCATTCCTATCAATATGTAAGACGAACAACTCATATACCAAAATGGCGCCCAGCTCCCTAACTATTACTTTATCTCGCGACGACCGATCGGTTTCACGCTACATATCTACAAATACATAATTCAACCGCAAATGGATAATGTTATTCTAAAAATATCACTACATTACTTATTAGCCATAAACAATTTTGTTATCGTTTACAGTCATTTACTTACTCAAAGAAAACTTTGATGAGACAAGATGGCGACCAATACAAAGACGCCATATTGTCGTATCTGAAATGATTAACGCAAGTACTGAGAAAATAATTAGGTACTTTGTTTTGTAATTAATCTATACTAGCGATCTGCTGTCGGCTTTGCCCGGGATGCATTTTTTTATACATATAGACAAACCCTCCTCGTTCATCCCTCTTTCTATTAGTGAAAACCGTATCAAAATCCGTCGTGTGGTTTAGAAGTAATTAGCGAAGAAAAAGACAGACGCGCCATGCGGACAGTTTCGGCGACTTGCCCGACTAAGCACATAGCAGATTTTGGTTTGACGAGTACAACGACCATATTACGTATGACAAAATTAAATAGTTATTTAGAGCCTCTTTCACCATCTCTGAGTAAAGTGTCAAGTAGGCTAACCGCCATTTAAAGTGGTGACTTTGACCTTTGACCTTTGACCGGTGGGTCACCGGGAATGATGGAGCTGATTGATATACCTTTGTTTGTACGGTAAAAGTCCCAAACATTGAAAAGAAAATATTAAAAAAATTCGCCTATCGAAGGATGCAGTAAACCGAGTGCATAATTTAATAAAACATAAAATTATTTCTAAAAGTAACTAATCAACACTTTACTTGTAGTTGGTGAAAGAGGCCCTTAACTTATGTACCTTTGTTTACATGTTGTTACATGGTACCTTTGTTTACATATTTAATACAATACAATATTAACACTGTTACTATAAATATAACAGTTATATGTTTGTTTACAATATTAACACTGTTAATATAAATATTATGTTCTTAATAATATTATTAAGAATTAACTAGTACCCGCGAAATCGTCTGCGTTGAAAAATGAAAAATAATAACACAGACAACGGTGGCCAAATTTCAGCAGTTTCTGCGAGAAAACATCTATCCTTACAAACTTTCGCATTTATAATATTAGTAGGATTGTAATACCGGAAAAAACAGTAAGGCATTTAGCAATTTGAACGAGTGTTGTATAATAATATATACTTAGGTATCGAATGATTTAACTAACTTACGCTATTCAGAACAAGAAGCTCGTTGAGAAATAAACAGACAACACAAACACTTTAAATCGTAATTGAATTGTAATTCCGCTACGAACACATCCTGTTACGCTACTAATTAAAATTAGTACTAGATGAATCTAGCTATTTGATTTAACATTTTAAACAATTTTGTTGTTTTATAAGATTTATTAGAGAAAAAAGACATAAATGCTAATTTAAATGTATCTTTTATCTTAATATTATAAATGCAAAAGTTTGTGGTGATGTCGAATTTTCTTCTTATAAATAAATAAATAAATAGTCTGTTTGTCCGAGTTACATAATCTTAGAATAAACTGAACCGAATTTGATGGGTATTTTTATGTTCGCACGCAGTGAATTTTTAAATTAATACCTAAGTAATCTGATTTCAATTTCTTCTATTTTTTCACACAGCAAAGATGTGCTATCATTCATCCGGAAAAAAACTACTCGTACTTTTCCCGAGGCATCATCTAAAATTAAGAAAACTAACGACTGGCAAATGTGTAATAGCAATAAATATGTCAGGCGTTATATTGCTTATGTTTTTTATTTTTTAATACGGACAAAGTAGCGGGCACAAGCTAGTGGTGTAATATAACGAAGTGAGTTTGACACGGTTTTAAAAATTGTCTTAAAATACCTAGTGTCAAGTGGTGCGGAACCAAACACAATATCTGATAAGTTTAAAGGCGCGTGTTTACGAGGCCACACACGCTGCGGTAAGATCGTACGAGTAACAGACGTCTCCTACAATTTTATTTTCAACTTGTACATGTCCGTTCTAAATGTCGACCTGACGAGAGTTGGATGTTAGATGGACAGGTCTCGGGTCTTGCCCTCTCGCCTTCCTCTCGGCTCATCCGAACAAAAATTAAGTTTAGTGAGGAACCGCAACTAGCGACGTGAATTATCTCAGGATTAATTGAAATAATATAAAAATGTGTTTTTTTTTTTACTATATCTAATTACTTTATGCAAATAGTTCTTATATTTAGATAAAGGTAAGTATTTAAATAAAAAAATATTTGAATAAAGCTTGGTTTTTAATATAACGATTTTATCATAAAAACATCTAAAAGAAATACGAATTAGTTTATTAGAAAAAAAAAATACAAACTAATACGGTTACTTGTAATAAGTATTATGTAGTGGGAAAAATTGCAAGATAATTTTTGTTCATTATGTTACATAAAACTTTATTACATAAATAAAATAAAGGTTCTTATAAAATTTGCTATCTTCATTATATATTTTTATTTTATCTAAAGACAGTCCGAACGGTCCAATTGAAAGCCGTCGTCTACCGTCGTCTAGCCATAAGGGGTTTTGTCAAAGATAGTACTTCCAGGACACAATTGTTTGGTTTGTCCTGTGAACCTAAATGCTATATTAAACGCCAACAGTGCATTGGAACACTGCTGGCGTTATAATGTTTCATACATTTTTTATAAGTTTTATAATGTTCGGTTTTTATATTATTTCACCAGTCAAAACCTATACACAGCTTAGCTTTTCGTGCGACGAAAATAGCTTTTCTTCGGCTACGTACTAAAGTGACGAAGACTAACGATTCGATCCAGTCATTCAAATCTCATCCACAATTTCTGAACTAAGAATGCAGGAGGCGTTTAAAATCATCCATGGCTCGCTGCAAGCGGTGTAGGCGCGGGGTGGAGCCGGTCGCATAAACCAGGCTCGTTAAGTTTGCCGTAACAATAAAACCCAACACCCACTGCACTATTTACGGACCCGTTTATAGCTACAGATGGAACTTAGGAATTTTGCTACAAAATAGCACATCACAGGACTTTATGTTGTTAGTTTTTTTTTTTATAGTAACGGTACACTAGATGGTAGATATCTCAAGTGTCTCCTAAAGTCACAAGCAACAACAAAGATAAAGCTAGCGACAATTTATTCATAGCTAAGCACCCTCGAAGGTTATAACTTTTATGTTGTGGTAGCACAATAAAATGAATACAGTTCGCGTCTCCCACAAGGAGACTACACCCAGTGGACACTTTTTCCAAACTTAATGTACGTGTTAATTCTTCAGAACACAGCCTGTGGAGCATACAAACGAAAAATACTCTAAGACTAATTCATAACTAATGTCATGGAGATCCTAAGAACGATTTTAATTCAAAGCAGTTGAAATTGATAAATCACTGTGCTACAAACAATACAAAAGATAAACCACAATATAAAAATAGCAAGACTTTATGCAAGCGAATTTGTTATCAAGTTCTGAGAGACTTGAAAAAAAAAATGACAAATGAAACCACAATGAATCTTGCGGTGAAGGAAATTAACTGTAAGTACTCTTGACGAGCCACTTGATCGAGTGGTTAAGGTTCTTGCTTTAACGCTCTGTTTTAGAGGTCCACGGTTCGATTCCCGACAGGGCCAACTTTGGAAACTCGTTAGCTCTGGTCTGGATCTGACAAGTAGTGTCAGGGCAGCAACCACTCCCTTACAGAAGACCACAGTGAAATAACAGGATGTGTTCTGTTTTGTTTCAGTGTGTGACCAAGGGAATGAGTAAGGAAGAGTAACAGACTATATGGTTGGTAGCGCATTAGCAGCACCTGTGATGGAGTTGCTTGTGTTATACACGATGGTAGCTGTCAAGTGGATCGTCAGCCTGTCTGATGACCTTAACAATAACATAAAAAAATACAATTTTTTACTGGCCAGCGTCAAATTGAAGATGGCACATTAGAAAATTATGAACCTTTGAAACTAGTTTGAAACGGACCTTTGCTGGCTGAAATAATGTTAAGTGTGGTGCACATTTTGCTTCTTGTACATTTTGCTACTGAGCGAAAAATAGAACGTCTTTTAACGTAAAGATTGCGGAAGTTGAGCCGAGCAAATGCACGGTGTATAAAATGGAAAATCATGTTTCCTGTGACTGCTCTAAAAGCTAAACAAATATTTCTTCACGTCAAGGAGAAAACGGTCGCGGATAACTAACAAGTTCCAACTGCGCTTTTTATATCCAAAAATATAAGTCAGTTTATAATAAACGTAGGTAGTGAAAATAAGACGCTTCGAATGCAGAATGCGGCCGGCGATGATACATGTTGTGCTCGAAGGGACTTGGGTTTATTTCGGGAGCTCGTAAAATCGATTATCCATCCGATTCCTGTGTTTCGGCATCTGCGCGCACGCATCGAGACAGGATGCACTATTTGTGTATGATTTTAGTCGTGAGTACAGTTTCTGTCAGTGATCCATTGATATTATTTGTCTTTCTATTAATAACTGAATTTGTTCTATTGATATAGTGATGTCGTTAGAATATAGAGGAATGGAACGGTTCATCACTCTAATCTTGAATGAATGGTTGTTTTTTCAATAATATTATATTATTTATAAATAATATAATATTATTATTATTAAATAATATTATAAATGTAAAAGTGTGCTTGTTTGTTAGGCTTTACCCTTAACTACTCAATTGTTGTGAGGGATACTTAAACATTTTTCACACGGTTCAAACCTTAATATTTCATACACGATGGTTTAACAATGTTGGACTCCAGTAATCCAGTATGGATCAGAAGTTTAATAAAATACAATGCAAAGATTGTGTAGAAAACGGCGGTTAGTTAAAGATCTAATTGTAGATTAAAAAGGTTCATCTATTTGGATATCCAATAATGGAACATTGATAAACTGCACCTTTAATAATATTGATCCAAACTGGGGAACGTGTTCAAGCAGGTGTCTAAATATGGACGCAGTTAAGTTGAATGCACCACGGCGTCCGACAGCCAAACAGGCAAGACCTCCCGCCATGTCCTAAGTGCTAAATATGTGGGTACCCTCTTGATACTTACGTGTGTACACCGAGGTCTGCACAAGTGGTCAACTTTTGCATAACTGGTGAAATGGATATCCAATCAACCACGCTCGGATCATACATGATTGATATTCGCGGAGAAAATTAATGATGTGCTTACACATATACCGGGAAATGAGATGATAAAATCTCTTAGGTGCATACATAAATTATGTTATAACTGATTGCTTTTACATATATTTTTTCTGGTATCATGTACATTATTTGAAATTGGATATAATAGTAATGGAACATTATCAGGTTGTCTGTCCAAAAGGTGGACAGACAACCTTCTAAGGGCCGCGGGTCGACGGTGGATCCAGGCTGCTTCTGATATTGGAAAATTATGGGCGAGGCCTATGTCCATCCTTTTATTTTATTTTTTTAACGTTGGGAAATCCTCTTGGATACCCGGCAGTATAGGGGACACTGCCGGGTTATGCCGGATTCCTACCGGCTAAAACCCAACGACTTTCTATCAGCGCGGCCGTTCATGGGCGGGGTCGCGGGGACGTTATGACACGACTTCGGTGCCCCGCCACGGCTATCCAACGCGAGACCTATGTCCATCCTACGACTGAGATGATGATGATGAATGGAATTTTCACCATTAAATTTTATTTTCTTTTAAGAATTTAAAAGTCATTTAGAAAACTCATTCCTGATGTACTGGTTTAGTTGTAGGAAAGTTAAAACATGCAAAAGATGTTCATCAAAAAAGGTATTTTCGTGTTTAATCTTACTTACCGGTTTAAGATGGCTAAACTTTATTTATTATGTAATGGAAGTTAAAATGAGTCTATTGTATTGTACTTATTCAAAGCCGGGTAAGAGCTTGTCGTATGTTTGATTAACTCCAATTTGTACACAATATTTTTTAATTTTTCTAATTTTTCGCCTTAAACATAATCTACGTTTATCATCTACTTCCTCATTTGAGCAAAAAGATGGTTGAAACACATCTAATATGTTTGGACACGTTTAAAAGAAATGTTATAAAAAGTAAATATGTTTGCTATAACAACTCTCGTCTTAGAAGTTTAGTATAAATACGCTGGTACTTAATCTCGGTCCATAATAAGTATGTAGCATAGGGTTCTTGTTAATTCTTGTACTTGTTTTTGTAGCTGTTGTGTGGGTTTAGTAACTACTCTATTTTACATAATGACTGCTCAACGGAGAGCAGTTAATGAGGCGGGTTCGAGCTTTCGCATACAAACTATTATCCCAGGATGTGGTCAGTGTGATGAGTGAGGCGAGTAGCGATTTACAAAATTGATTTTCCTGTGATTGGCACTGATAAATCTTATAGGATCTAAAAAAATGATTAATCTGGCACTGTTTTTATAGGATCTAAAAAAATGTATGTAATTTAATTACATTAGGATGGTTGTTGGGGTACGCAAAAAAAAAAAAAAACTAAACACATGAATCCAAATCATGGGTATAAAGTTTTCATTGAGAATATTATCGTCCTCAAAATACCAGAAACATATCAAACGCATATTTTAGAACCTACAGCACAGAATACTTACTGGGAACGAATTGTGGATGTACTTAAACTCTGACCAGGATTAAGTTTAAAATGTCAGGAATTGAATTTTGAGGAATTGTAGCCTGGGCACTTGACGTCTCTTTCAGTTTACAAAATTTTTTAACAGTCAACATAATCAAATAGTACACCTACAATGTCTCAATTTTATTTTATACTAGCTCTTGCACGCGACTTCTCCCGCGTAACTTTATAAAAGCCTATGTTACAAGCTGATAACGTAGCTTTCTATAGTTGAGAATTTTTAAAATCGGTCCAGTAGTTTATGAGTTTATTCATTACGAACACACAATAATTCTTCTCTCTTTATAATATTAGTATAGACTATTAACATTAAGGTTGTTCAAAACGTTCAAATAAGGGCTAGAATTTAAAATAGGTCGACTTTGAATTGTGTTTGAGACGAGTGATACACATTTCTAAAAAAGTAATATGCACTTTTACTCAACAGTTTAAACAGGTGAACGAGCACTTGTGAACCGGCCATAATTTTATAAGGCTTTCAAAAGTTCCGACATGTACCGAGTTAGCTGACACGACAATCTTTCGATTGAAGCGTGACGCAGCGAATAAAATATTTTCTTTTATTTAAAGTGTTTTTAAAAGATCTCTTGAAAAGAACATGTACGAGTATATTGGGTTATTTTGATTGAGTCATTGGCAGGATTGATATGATTTAAATCACGATTAAAATCAAGTGGTTTTTTTTTTTATAAAAATCAATGATTTAAATCAATACTTTTTACTGCCACAAAGATACAGCCTTGCAATTTTTGCAAGAAAATTATGGAGAGACTGGAATCATTTTGAGATTCAGCATTCAATCAGCATTATTTGTTTAAATGCAAAAGATGCAAAAAATGTTTTTTGTTAATTTTATTAATAATATTGGTTACTCACTATAATAATTTATAGTGAGTAACCAAATAGTAACCGAAAACACTTCATACGAAGTAGACCCTAGCGAACAATCATCTATTGTTCTTTTTATATTAATAAGCTGTTCTTATATAACAAATGCAATAATTTTTGGATGTCTGAATTTATTACTTTTTCACGCAAAAACTACTGTATGAATTTTTATGAAACTACAATACTATATTTTTTACCAAAGATTTAAACCTTTGATTCAAAATAAAACATAATTATATGAAGATACTCGGAGACTAGGCTAATCTATTATAATAATAAAAGCTAAATATTGAGTTAGTCATCCAAAAACTTCGTGCGGTTTTTGTCATTAGCATACTTTTTAACGACTTACTTACGTTTACATGGAAAAAATCCATGTAGTTAACAATAGGTAAGTATTTCAACCTGCATTTTAGAAATAGGCTGTTTACCTAAGCTTTAAGTTTTATTTGATTACTATATAATAAAATTAATAACCACTTAATACGTTAAGATAATATCTTGTTAATAATAAAACAACAATGAAAACTTGGAGAAGGGCCTCTTTCACCAACTACAAGTAAAGTGTTGATTAGTTACTTTTAGAAATAATTTTATGTTTTATTAAATTATGCACTCGGTTTACTGCATCTTTCGATAGGCAATTTTTTTTATTATATTCTTTTTAATGTCTGGGACTTTTACGGTACAAACAAAGGTATATCAGCTCTATTATTCCCGGTGACCGGTGACTTTAAATGGCGTTTAGCCTACTTGACACTTTACTCAAAGATGGTGAAAGAGGCCCTTAATGCCATAAAAATTATGTAAGTAGCATAATTATAGTGTAATAATGTATGTGAAAAGGAACAACTTTATTAACGAAGAGAACTATAATTTTCTTACAGTGTTGTAAGCATAAGATTTGTAGATAAACATGACCAATAGATTAAAGTTTAATTTTTCTATATTTTCTAATACGGATTTCATTTATGCTTTGATACCGCATGGAGCCATTATACAAAAAAATAAACATTGCACTCTTAAATGAAACTTCTCACCTTGTAATTCTAAACTCTTAAAACGGTTAACTATATCGATCGATATTATCGATTGGTGTGCATTATTTATATTGGACGGGTAACGAGGCAATCGAAGGAGTAGTTTTTCCACTGAAATACAACTTTTTATTCTTGTTTCGTTATTTTAGTTCGGGACCGGCTGGGACTCGGGAGCATTGCCTCCGCTTTATAAACAAGAACATAATGGCGACCATGTTTACACCACTTTCGTGGATAAATAAACATGCACTCGTTAAAATGGGAATGGCGAATATGTAACTCTTAAAGAATCCGAGTGGCGATCGCAGAGAGAAAACAAAATTGATTACTTGCAGGGGTTTGGTCTGTACACTGTATACTGGGTAGTATACACATAACATTGAACTATATGTTGACACATAAATAGAAATAGAATAGCTTGAATAGAGACTTCAACTACATACTACCCTACACAAGCTTCTTCAGGACCGATTTAACCAATAGGCAGTGTAGGCAACTGCCTAAACTTTTAGGAACGGCTTAGAGCCCCCCTAGCTCAGGGAAGAAAAATTTAACCACAAGTACACGTTTTGAATAAAATTTAAATTTGTAGATTTATACGTAACAAACCTTTAATGACAATGTTTATTTATACTACCCACTTCGTCATATTTCTAACTAAATAGCTGAGCGTTTAATAGTGCCTATATACTAAATCTATGGCGTTTAACATACAATAGGTGAGTTGTCTATTTGTTCAAAAACTTCGTAAAGTGTGGTGTCAGTACACGTTCGGGAAAGCTACGCTGTGAGAATAGGACAAAGTTATATGTATGTTGCAGGTGTGAACGAGAAACACGCGCGAGCGGCGAGACCCAACCACCTTTATGGCTCACAAATTTATTCCTGTGGATGCCAAACTGTAATACAATATTTGCATTTCACACATTAAAAGCATAAGACGATTATGTTAGTCCACTACTACGGTTGCCTACTGCGGAATGGCAGAACTACACATGTTTTCGAGAAATGCTAGTCTTCTAGGACATAATAATTTTCCTAACTAATTTCCCATTAGATAATTATTTTTAGTAACACAGCTAATTAAATACACTTAGTTGCAAGCCTGACTGCTAACTGGGGTGCGAATCTGCACGTCTGCCGTTTCGGTTGCAGAGCTTTTAAATGCTGTTTTAAAATGTACTATAAAAAATGTTTCTTGTGCATTTTCACAAAGCAATGCATTATTTAAAATGTTGGCAACAGTTTGAAAACCACTGTGGTTGCTGCTTTTCTTCGTCTCTCAGGAGCTTTTAACGAGCCGACCTTGCTCTAACGACTAGACAGAGAAAGCGATATAAACACGACGGGCTGGATAAGGACAAGTATTTACGCGGCCAACAATGAGATTACTAACGAGGGGGTGTCTCAATGTGAAAATGTCGTAAATGCCGCAATTACACCTTGAATTATTTAACCTATTCTTATCGGGTTAGAGTATAATTTACATTGTAAATATTGGGTGTTGTCTGACAAACGTCGGCAGTAGTGTTGTGACTAACTAGAATGACTCAGGCGCTGCTTTTTTATTGAACTTACGAATTGAGCCTTACGATTACTTTCGTAGGATATAAGTTTGTTTGTGTGTCGTTTACTTTATGGGGTTTTCTCATAAATGGCTCTTTAAAATTTATTGAAATTAGTTATTCGCCAGGTTTACCATAAAATGGGTTTAATCGTATATAAAAGCATTTTTACGAGATAAGTCGTGTGATGTTTATTGCGATAATAAAATAAATTTCACTCATTCAAGCACCGGAAACAACAATATATTTAAATATCAAGAATCGCACTAAAACAGTCAATAAAGGCATTAGATTTGGTTTCATCATAAACACCTATTCCTAACTGAACATAATCTATTCATATTATAGAACTAGCCGGTGCCTGCAACTTCGTACGCGCTGTAAACTTTCTTTTCAAAAAATTTCGTAAGACGCGTTTCATAAAATGCTCAGTAATTCGATTTTTGAAAATGCTACAGGAACCTAACATTTTTCTAGGAGAAAAGTAGGTATCCTATAGTTTAATCCAGGTAATCATAAATCAATACATCAGTGAAAACCGCATTCAAATCGGTTAAAGCGTTTCTGAGATTAGCGTGCGCAAACGCACAGACAAAATATAGACAAAAATTCGTAAAAACTATTTTTTTTACCTCGGTAACATAAGTACGACAAGTACAAATTGCTTTTTTTTTTAAAACATTTATTGTTTGTTTTAAATAATATAAATAAACAGACACGACTCGTTTACGATTTTATTATATGTAAAATAGGTTATAATTAATTTCGCTATACCCAACTCTGTCTCTCTGTTCTCTGTCTTGTTATTGTCTGTTTCTCTGTTAACTTTTTCTAAACCACCCAACGATTTTTGAGACGGTACTCACTAACGAATAGAGCGATAATATACATGAAGTAGGTTTGTGTATTACAAATAAGTAATTTACAGAAAAAATAAACACCCAGTTTATCGCGGATGCAACCGCGTTAAACCGGGTGCAGGTCGCTAGTACTACCTAGTATACAATGTACTGAATAAGAAATACTGAGATCACGCGTTGATGTCTTTTTTACGACAAATTGCAAAAGGGCTGTGCACCGAAGCACCGAAGGCTTCGTTTTTAAGTACAATATTTATTATATTTTTTTAATTAAATTTATTCAAATAGAACTTTCAACAATATATTAACATACATAAATATTGTTGAATTTGTTTGAATATTTTGTGAATCTATAGTCGGGATTTCAATAGACCTTTTGAGTGTTATAGTTTATTGAGTTTTTTATAGCACGACAAAGTTATGGCAAGTCGATCGATCGCGTTCAGCTTTTTAAAAACCTTGTTGTGGTTCAGAAAACATTGCGTACGTGTTGCGAGCGGTGTCGGGCGGGCGTAGTGATTACAGCTTTGATGATACCGCTCCATAGGGAATGCAAAATAGAGATCAAAGTCGCCGGCTCGTTAGCTTACGTACTCTTATATAACATAATAACAAAGTACAAGTGATTGCAAATGGAGATGGAGCGATAAAAAATAGACTCGCTACGAATACCTATAGAAATCCGATTTAAGATGTATTATTTAATAATGAATGGAAATCAGGAACAAATGATTCAAGGGTCGATATATAATACATACCTAATTACAAATCTATGATTTTCTTACGTTAATGTCTGACAGACAAGCAGAAATACAAGAATGCGGAGATTTAAATCGGTCCGATTGTGGTGGTGCTTAATTTAAAAAACCTATTCCAAAAGGGGACGCTTAATGCCTGATGATAATTATATATTTTATTGACATAATATTGATAATTTTAATAAAAGAAACCAAATATGAATGCAGCTAGTTTCTTACTAATATTATTAGGTATAAAGAAAAAGATTTGTATGTTTGTAATGAATAAATTCAAAAACTACTGAACCGATTTAAAATATTCTTTTACCTTTAGAAAGCTACGTTATCCGGGAGAAACATAGGCTGTATTTTATAAAGTTACGCGGACGAAGTCGCATGCAACAGCCAGTAAATAATAAATAAATGAAAAAACACAAATTTTTGTATTTAATATTTATGTGAGTTCATATTTAAATTATTCGTATTTTTAAGAATACAATGCATGAATTTGAATTTCATATCTCCTTTTAAACTATATATTATTGATACTTGACGTTCATGAAATGCTAATGCCGTTGAGTTGTATCCATCGCTTGCCATGCGAACGGTCTTGTTAAAGCCAAGTTTATGGACCGCTTATGGTGCTTGTTTAACATACAATCGAATTTTATTTCTTATACGGAAATAAATTGCTTATCTTTATGCCTTTGTTGTGTAGAGTACATTGACGGATGATTTGACACTTTCACATATATTTTCTTCTCTCACTCAGATTAGATCTGAGTTCTCAAATAAGAAAATTTTCTTGTATTCGCATAATACATATATACAATTTGAATAATAAAAATGTACTATAAAATGTAAACATATTGAACTCTTTATGTTTTTTTGTTTATTTGAAAAAGGCTTAAGTGCCAACATCGCTTACCAATTAAAGACATACTTATTGTGATATACAACCCTCACAGAAAGAAACATTACAAGTATGAATTTAAATTATTTATATCTGTATTCTATACTGCGTTCTTATTTTACTAGTTTTTGTCTAAATTTTGCTAAAATTACATCTTATTTTCGTTTAAAATCTTCCATCACCATGAGTATAAAAAATTAAAAACACTAACTAAACATATAGGTACTATTGTGATGTTACGTTCTTTATTTTGGTCTGTGTTTGAAACTACCATAATCTTATCGGTCTTACATTCCTATTGTTAGTCTGTTGATCTAGGTATGGCCTAAGACCACAGAGTACAGTAATTTCAGCCGGATCAGTACAGTAATGTTACAGTAGTGTAACATTCCATATTTAAACTATCTCATACACGCAGTTATGTCGCATCTAAGAAAGGAGTCTGCATTACACACGTGCAAATTGCAATCGTCTTATCTAAATAGTAATTCGTCATTTTAATGAATAAATGACGTAAATGATAATTATTAATTACTAACATAAGTAAACAGATGGATCTTTGAATTAAAGAGCTTTAACTGGACTCATTGAATTTATAAGTCCAGATTTCATGGTTTTCCTTTCATTTAATTTATCAAGTTTGTTAGAGAGATTTCATCCTTATAATTAACCCTAACGATCGATGCAATAAAAGTACAGGGTGTAATTTTTACAGATTTTAGTCGGTTCGAATCCCGGGTGTGGCAAGCGAATTTTCGAAAATCTTTAAATGCAATTTCCTTTCTATTTTTAAAAAAAAGGAATGTTTTCTTTGAGTAAAATTTTCTATCTACAGTATTAAGAGTACTTCAGGTGGCATTACAAAATTCCACCTGTATAAAAGAAAGTCGTGTTAGTTACACCATTTATAACTCGAGTACGGCTGAACCGATTTTTATGATCTTTGTTTTATTGAATTTGTCTCCATCCCGAATAGCAGAAAATTTCTCATACATTTTGTATGAAACCGCTCCCTGAGTTATTATTCTCCCTTATATATTCCCCTATTCTCCCTGAGGCGGTAGGTACGAAGTTCGCTGATCAGCTCGTTTTATATAAATAAGTATTTAACATGTAACTAATAATAAATAATAATACACCATTATTCTAACAGTTGCGTGAGTAAAAAAGTAATTTAGAAAAACATGTTAGCAATTACAAGAAGATCCAAATCGCTGAATTAAAAAAAACCTTCCAACTTTACAATTTGTAGACAACATTAATGTGTCTGTCACTTTCTAACGTTAGGCTTTTTGTGCCCGTGTAAGCGAGAAAGAAAGAACCGCATAGCTATTTAGGATGCAGGTATCCCGGCGAGGGAACATGTGCATCTGCTTAGCGGGAAGTCATAAAGCGAAGTTTAGAATTGGACATAAGACGAATGAAGTCGCTGGGGGAATTTTGTTTTTAATTTTACATAATGAATTTTACCATTCGTAACAGTTTTACATATTTATTTATTTATTTATTTATTTATTTACAGGAACATACATATTTAGTTTATTGGCTATGAAGACACACACTAGGCATGCAAGCCTGTATCGTGTGCTTCATTATATTAATTAAAATAATTAAAAATTCAAATAACAATTTAAAAATTATTAAATAGAAATCAAATTAATAATAAGTAGATATATATAAAAGTAAGTAAAAGACACAATAAATTTTGATTATAAATTGAGGCTATATAATATGTAGATATTACGTATTTAAATCGATTTAAATAGTTTTTCTACATAGTCGTATTTAAGACTGAACAACCATTTTTTAATCTTAACCTTAACTTTACGTATGATATAATGCTTAATTTCACAATGTTTAGTAATTTTGTTGTAAATGCTTAATTGTACATACGGATTAAAACGTTTCGCAATTTGTGTTCGTACTAGTGGCAGAGGAACTGTAAAAACACGCTTTTTTACCAGGTCTGAGTATTCACGAGAATTGATAACTTGTTTATGAGCAAATAAAGTCATTTTCAGTAAAAAAAGTTTTCTAACGCTAAGTACATTGCTGTCTTTATATAATTCTGTAGTGGGATATCTAAAGTTTTTCTTCAGCATTGCTTTAAGGACTGATCTCTGAGCTCTTTCGATTTCTATCATGATTGTTTTAGAGGATCCTCCCCAACAGGAATTACAATACATTAAGATCGATTGACAGATGGCAAAATATACGTTTTTTAGAATGCTAGTTGAGGCTATATTACTGAGTTTGCGCATTATGTGAACTATGGTACGGACTTTCTTAGACAAATATGATATGTGTGGTTTAAAAGTTAAACATTGATCAATTTGTATGCCGAGGTATTTGGTGACTTGTACTTTGTCTATACTATCGCAGTTGCATGAATCTGCGTTAGACGTACATTGATCATGTAATTTTATTTGTTGAGATGAAGGTGGACTTGATGCTTGTGTTTTATGAAAACATATATAATTAGTCTTTTTTATATTTAAAGTTAATAAATTCCAATTTAGCCATTCAGTAATTTGTGTTAGGCCTCTTTCTGCGAGTGAAAAAACACTTTCCCATGATTGGTCATTAAAAAGTAAAACTGTATCATCTGCATAACATATTACATCAGTGTTTTTCAGATTGATTGTATGTATGTCATTTATATATAATATGAACAAGGTAGGACCTAAAATACTACCTTGGGGAACACCGAAGGATGTTTTTTGTATATTACTAGTGAATTGACCTATTTTTACATATTGTTTTCTGTTTTGTAGGTAGGTTGAAAACCAATTTAAAGCTGATCCCCTGATGCCGAATTTTTCTAGTTTTGTTAATAGAACCTGGGTAGACACAGTGTCAAAGGCTTTTGCCAAATCTAGAAATATTCCTATGCAGTTTTGGTTTTTATCTAAATGGGAAGCAATAAGTGAAGTTAAAAGAGAGACAGCATCTTCGGTAGACTTTTTTGTTCTGAAACCAAATTGACGGGGAGAAAGTAAGTTTTTATCTTCAAGGTAGGATATAAGTCTTTTATTAACTAACTTTTCAAGCAGTTTAGAGAAAACTCCAAGTAAAGAAATTGGACGGTAATTATTTGGTGTTTTTTTGCATCCACTTTTATGTATGGGATGGACTACTGCTATTTTCCACATTTCTGGAAAGACACCAGTAATAAAACTAATATTGTAAATTGCTACTAAAGGCGGTATGATGTAATTTTTAATATGTTTAATTAGTTCATTTCTTAAACCATCCATACCTGGAGCCTTGTCATTTTGAAGTTGGTCGATTAGGTTGCTTATTTCAGATGTATCAGTTGGGTGCATATAAAATGAGTCACACAATGAAAGGTTAATTTTGATCCTTGCTGCCAAGTCATTTTCATTTATATTTAGCTTAGTTAGAATATCATTTGCAAGTTTGTTTCCGATTTCAGAAAAATGTGTGTTGCACATATTCAATGAATTTTGTTTATCGGCATCTATTATATACAAAAGGTCCGTTGGTTCTTTATGCCTCTTGTTAATATCGCATATATTCTTTATTGCTTTCCACAGGGTTTTGGGGTTGTTTCTATTTTTCTGAAGTTCCGTTTCTTGGTATTGAGCCTTTATTTTTCGTAATAAGTTATTGCAGAAGTTTCTATATCGTTTATATATAACTTGTTTTATCGCATTATCAGGATTATTTTTAGCTTGTTGGTGTAACTTATCTTTATGTTTAATACAGCGAATAAGACCCGGGGTTATCCAAGGTTTAATGTTAAATTTTGAACGACTAGTTTTAATTATACGGGAATGTGAGTTGATAATATTCATTAGAAGGTCATTAAATATTGTTACAGCTTCATTAGTATTAGTTTTATTAATTACTACGCTCCAGTCAATTTTGGCTAGGTCTTTTTTAATATCATCAAAGTTTAATTGTAGTTTTTCTCGTTTTAAGATTTTAGTTCTTTTTAATTTTAATTTTAGTCCAGCTGATACAATTTTATGATCTGTTATATCACATTCACATACAATTCCAAAAGCTTCTCCGTTAGTTTTAATGTTAATGTGATCAAGGCATGTGTTATTTCTAGTCGGTATGGATATAGCAGGGAGTAGTCCATATTCTGAATTAAGACATAAGTATTCACCGCTTCCATTCTCTTCCAATATATTAATATTTATGTCACCAGCAATAATCAGGTTTGTTTTATTTTTAAGAAATTCAAGGTTAGATTGTAAGTCTGTGATAAAAGTATCTATGTTCGTAAAGGATGGGGAACGGTAAATACATAGAATAGATGTGTCATTAGAAAATTCAACTATTAGGCAGTCAGCTTCTCTAAAGTTTGGTTCAACAACATATATGTTTAAAGAACTTTTAACATATACTACAATCCCGCTGTTTTGATTAATTACTTTGTTTGTTCTATATGAGTCATATCCGTCAATAGATGGTATGTGTGATATGTCAATAAGTCTGCATTCAGTCAATACAATGATGTCCCAATCGATGTTCAATCTGTCTAAAGCTACTATAAAAATATCGAAGTTCTTATTTATACTACGTATATTAAAGGTTAAGATTTTAAAATTATATTCAGCAGTAAAAAAAGTTTTACAGTTTTCAAGTTGTTTAATGTTGTGACACTCAAAATTCAATAATTCTAACTGATCTGAAATACTTTGCATTACAAGCATTTATTAATAAAGTATAAAAAGAAACATTTTAGTTTAGGTTTGGTCACAACATAATAAAAATATTGAATCTCTAATTTAAATAATAATATGTAAAACTTTTTAGTATTCAGTTTAGGTATATATATGATAATAATATTAAGCCTCAATAATAATAGAGTATAAAACTGGTATATTAAAAAATGTGTTATATACAATTTAATAAATTGATAATAGTAGTTATGTAATGAGATAGTTATTATATAGAAATGCGAAGATGTAAGATTTGTAAAATGTAGGTATTTATGCAAATTGCAAGATATAATTAATTGACAGGTATAGTAAAGAAAAGTTCGTTGATAATTATTGGGCAAATGATGAAATATGAAAAATGCTATGCTGTGTGTTTTAATTGGGCCCTGCTTATATTTACCACATATAATAAGTTACTGTGGAGTGGAATATATACCCCAATGGAAAAGGCTAACAGTGAATTTATGTAACGCATAATAACAACCTTGAATGTAGGTACCTACAGTAAAGTAAAAAAGTAAAGAAAAAGGAAAAGTATCTACTTAATTGTGACTGGGCACCGAGGTTCCGCAATTACAAAATGGGCAGCCAGTCTGGCGACATAACCACCCCCATGAAATATCAGCACGTGTGCTGTTGTATTTCAGTGAGTGAGTAAGAGATGCCAGAGCCCATTTCTCTTCCTATGGGATTAGGAAGAGAAATGAGCTCTCTAATCCTAATCCTTAATTCTACTATATTCAGCTGGGTAGTTACAGCCATTGAACTATATGTTATTCTGAAATCTTTGCTTACAGCATATTATTATGTGCTCACTTGTGTTACTTGCGTTATAGGCGATGGTAGCCATTTACCATCCTACCAGTTGACCGTCTAACGACTATAAGTATACAAAAATTACACAATGTGACTTCGTAGATGTGAGAATTCGAATTCGTCTTTGGCTTGGAACTGAGCATTTTATCGTATTATCATAATTGTTACATAAACGTACCTTTATGTAAAAAATACAACACTGTTCTACGACTTTATTAATTACATTCGCTTCATAATTGATTAAGCCACACCTAAAAAAATAATTTATGTGTATAATTTTTTACAACGCTTTGTTAATGCGATGCTTCGTTATTTAAACGATGCTCGTTATGTTTTTTGTCGGATGCAACACTATAGAAATTATCATACGTATGCAAAAGGTACGACCACAAAAAAAAATGTTCCAACCAGTCCAAGTATTTCCCTGTTCGGTTCGTCTCCGAGGCTTTTTCGGTGCGTGTTTAAATTACGGCTCGGGGTTTCTCCTTACGATCAATAAATCAATAAATATATGGTTTTCTATGTGTTGCCTTCCCGTCGGTCCAGCATTAATGGAAATCGTTGTTTGTTTAGGACCCGCGGACCAAGTCCTTGCGCTAGCGCAACTTTGTTATTATAAACGGAAGTTGTTCACTTTGCTGCACGGACTAGACAAGAAAGTATTTGTTCACCACTCCAGCACGAAAAGGATGCTTTTGGTGACTAAAAACCGCAGCAAAATCGATTTTTCGATAGCAAAATCGCGTGTTCGAATTTGCTATCGAAAAATCGATTTCGAAAAATCGAGTTCGAATTTAACTCACATGAATAAAATGATTTTATTAGTGTGTCCAGCCATAGCCGACTAGAGTTGGCCCAGATGTGAAGATAGACAGGACCCTTACCTAACACGTAAGTAAATAATACGACCATCACAATTCCGAACAAAACTGTTACCTTTTAATCTTACAAATTGCAATAATTTTACTTTCAACTTTTAATATTTTTGTTAATTTAGTTATAATTTATGTGGCTATGGCTATGTAAATGTTGGCTATAATAAACATGATATTTAAAATTGTCTTAATTGACTTTTCTTACTGTGTTCTTACCTAAAGATGCTTTTTAGGTAGTAACGCTTTTCTCGCTGTTGAGGTGAAAAGTTGTATGTTTAACACAAGAGCAAATTTTTTTATGTCTCGTGCCTTTAAATCACTCACTTGCTCAGTAGTCTATATTAGAATCACTCGCTATGCTCGTGATTCAATTCTAGACTACTTCGCTAGTTCATGATTTAAAGTCGGCACTCGCAGCAATTTTGCTCTCTAGTTGAACAAATAACTATTTCTCCTTTTTAATTCCAGTAGACGTCTAATATCATATGTGAATGTTATAGTCGATTATGACAGATTATATTTCGAAAAGTAATTATTATTATATTATATAAATATATATTATATAGCATAATATAAAAATATATTATGCTAATATAAAAGTATAATATGCTAAAAGGTTAAAATAATTTTTTTACATGTTTCGTTTGAATATAAAAAAAATATGACAGCCAATTTTCTTTATTTTTCTTTTTATTTTAAACCAAAAATAACATTAAAAAAAATCCAAAAAAATACAGTTTAGTTATTAATAGGCAATGATAATAAAAGTTTTGCACGTGTTCGCTTTTTTTCTTTACCAACAACACAACGGAGACTGACAGCAAAAAAGTCTACTGCAGAACTGTCTCCTACGCTACGTCTCCCAATGATTTTGCGCCAACTTCAACTTGTCCCGTTTCCATGAACAGAACAACGAACAAAGTAAAATTTAAATTTAATGAACTCAGGTTTTAGGGGAAAAATGGTGAAATTTAATTTTTATAAGTACAACTTGATAAAATTAGTCAACTCGCATGTAATTAACTCGCAAGCGCACACGAGTCAAACTGTTTGTGTTTTACCTATTATTTCGAATGTATAGGTACTATTTCTAAATAATATACTATATTATAATATTATTCAGAATATTATTCACAATATTTCGAATGTAATATATAGTATAATATAATATATTGCGTGTAATATTCCACTTTTCTAGATATTTGGTCAAATAGGATTACAATACATCAAAAAGCGTACCGGCACGAATTTTTTGTATAAGCTATGTGCTCTCTTATTAATAGGTAGCATGCGAAGCCGCAGGCCAAAGCTAGTATTCAATAAAATGCGAGTTGTATTTCATAATAGTGTGAAAATTAGCCGTGAAAGCTTTTAAGTTTTAAGACAAGGGGTTTGACCGCCGGCGCAGGCTCGTTTGTGAGACCAGGCGCTAAATGAGAGGCGCGTACGCATCCGGTACAGGAAGACCATCATTTTGGAATTTTTCTTTGCAATTTTACTTTCTTAAGTAGTTTCACTATTGAGAAGACTTGATATGAAAAATTATAAAACCAAATTTTTTGTTTAAGAATTCTAAGTATAATAACTAATAAAGTATAAAATGAACTTGAAGAATAGTAAAAGATGTGGTGTGGCCATGTGTTTTAAATGAATACGTGTAGTTACGAGTCGGTAATATTTTCTTTGAGCGTCTTATATGTATATTTCCAACGAATTCGAAATATGATGATATAATACCAATTTCCAATTATAATTTGAGAGTGCATCTAAATAAAAATTCTTGCTTATGCAGTTATGCTTCATTTTAATACGTGGTCACCCTTTTAAGTCCATCATTTACACCGAGCAAGTAAACTTGATGTTGCGTTCACACCAAGAGCGCTTGTAGAACTGTTTTGACGCGCAATATAATATTGTTAATTACGATATGAGTCATGTAATTTATAAATTGATTGATTTTAGCTGTTTAACAACCGAATCACAATAACTAATTGCTTGTTTTTATTGGAAAAATAAAATAAAAATAAAGATACTATAGCTAGTACTTCTTGCTATTATTTACTAACTCGATCTTGAATGGGATTTGCATTCAGACCTGATTCAGACGATAAATAAAACAAAATAAATTTCGAAAAGAATTAAAAGAAATATCGATTAGCAATTACGAATACTATTTGTCAAAGCAAATCCCTTTTAAGACAAGAAATACCTACCATTATGTACCTAGTTACCCACATCTAGGTCATTACCGGTTCTGAGTGACATAATTAAAGTACCAACTATTTGGTTTGGTTAACAAAATACCTACTCAACTTGTCAATTGCAGTCAATAAATATTATAGTTATTATCGTAGCAAAATCGAGTCGAAATTAAAGTTGATTCCAAAATTCCCGTCATGTCAGCGTTACCCCGCCGGGCCGTAAGATAATCGTTCTTAATTACACGGTTATCCATCATCGAAAACCAACAAACAAGGTGGGTTTCTGAAATGAACGGCCACCCACCGAACCGTCGGCGAAATTGGACGATCGTAAATGACCTATGTAATGCCGTCAGCCAGTCAAATGTTGAGCATGGACACGCCACGCTTGTTATCTGTCAAATTCATTTCTGTTGCTGCGTTTCTAGAACTTTACACAAACGAAGCCGACTGTCCACTGGTGGGCACTGTTCACACTGTGGCATGGATTTCCTCGCTTAAACAAATAGGTACCTACATCGACGACCTACATCTACGCTGTTGTTGAAGTGTCACAGCTTTAGGGACCTTCACAGGTCTCCTCAATTAAACAAATTCTAAATGTTGTCAACTTTATGGAAAGCTGATGTGAACTTGTTACCTATACGTTACTTACTTTACTTGTTATCTTGTTACCAAACACGATAATCATGGTATCCTTCGCAACCTTAGTGCCCGGGATCAGACTAGATATTATAATATTCCCTAGGCAAGTAACTAAGTAATTGACAAGAAATAAAGGTTAAATTGTCGAGAGTAAGAGAGCTAGAAGGTGTTTAAACTAATACCGGTTCTATTTATTTAAGAAAGTGATGAACAAGTCCAAGGTCAGATAGCGCTGTCCATTCTGTCCGAGTAACAAGGGACAGTTGATCTGATAGGGACTAGGGACCGTTTGCGGCTTATGGCCAAGGGTTTCTTGCCATGAACTGCGTATCGGGTCCGTGCATCGCACCGGCTAACTCTGAAGTATAAGACCAGGAGAATAACTCACGATCAAGGAAAATGTGTAGTAAACTTCAAAAATGTAGAGAAATTTTTCAAAAAAGTTTTTGATGGTTATTCCCTAACTACTACGAAAGTATGTGGATCAATGGAATGTTTATTATTATTACGTGGTTTATAACGTTATAAGATTATTATGAATTGTTGAATATAAAGTAATTTTTGTGCTAGATCAAATTACCATTTTCTTATTAATTTATTTTATTAATATATTTTTTTCTCAATGTTAAAACGTTTTGCCGTAATAGTCCAGGCACTTATTATGTCAGGAATTTTTCAATTATAAACATATAAAATGTTCTCTTGTTATTCCAAGTGTACTGTTTGCGCCAACAAAGCGTGTTCCAATAATGAGGATTGTCCGATACGATCTCGGGTGAGTTGCGCCTGCGCCGCGCCGATCACCGTACAAGATATGCAGAATCCACTCCGCTCGGCTCCTTTGTAATCCGGCCAGGGTAAACACGCCATTGTTGCTTCACACACCACCGCGGTCTATCTATTTTTATTTTTTTCTTTTAAGGTCCAGTAAAAATTCAGAGATTTTTCGTTCCCCTAACTTGTATGTGTTCTTCGAATGATTTAGTAATTCATTTCGTAATAAAACTTTGCAAATATATTAATTATAATTAAATCCTTAATTAGCTAGCACTTCAACTTAAATTTTTACCGTCAATTTAATTACGGCATAAATGCCTACAATAAGCCACAAACGCTATCGACTTTCGTCAACGCATAGAATCGTGAGTTGAGAGTAACTGAGTACCTAAGTAAAGATAAAATTATTTAATAATAAAAATCGAAATTCAGATGAGTAGGTAATTTTTTCTTACCTAAAACGGAACTTACACGGAATACAATTACTTGAAACCAAAAAGAATACATATTTACCTTAACAGTTTACAGTATTGCATCGTTGGGTGGGTAGAGGTTGTTAAAAATGAAAATTACTCAGGCAACACAAACTACGGTGATTACATATCAGGCGGGCATAGGCCCGAGGGGAATGCGTCTGTCTCGCTTATTGCCAGATGATTGAAGACTCTGCCGCCTCTGAAGGCGACTCTGGTGTGCGAGCGAGACAGAGCACCGCGAGCTACGTGTGCGATAAGGACGCAGACAGCTCAGCATCTGATTAGCATCCCAATTACAGAGCGCGGGCGCATTGGGATGTTGAGTTTTAGTGTTGCACTTCGGTTCAGGTGAAACCACGGTTGGAAATGTCGACTTTTAAAAATAATTATTTAGATGTGAAAGGACGCATTAAAATTTTAGTACTTATATATAAGTAGGCATGTTCGCTTTTTTATCTATCCTTATCAACGCGTAACTATACAATTTAATGCTTATATATTATTATATTATATTTCTGCTTTCCTAAGGAGACTATGGAGAAAGTTTACCTACTAATTTATTTTTTAACAATCTGCATTACATCATATTCCATGTTATTTATTAATACAAAAGTGAGTTTGTTTGTTTGTTATACTTCATTCTTAAGCGATCATCGTGAAATTGGCATTCACGTTTTCATCGCCTGACGAAAAAGTGCAAGTTTTTTAAAGACGTTTTCCTTCAAAGTATCACTTTAGAGCCAGTGGTGACTATGTCTTATTCTTAGATAAAATCGAAGACCTCAGAATTCCAATTCTGACTGGAATTTTTCATCTCCGTGTTCCTTCAAACTGAAAATTCGTTAACAGAACTTAGGGCCTCTTTCACCAACTACAAGTAAAGTGTTGATTAGTTACTTTTAGAAATAATTTTATGTTATGCACTCGGTTTTGTGTATCCTTCGATAGGCGAATTTTTTTTATTATTTTCTTTTTAGTGTTTGGGACTTTTACCGTACAAAAAAAGGTATATCAGCTACATTTATCCCGGTGAGAGGTGACTTTAAATGACGGTTAGCCTTTTGACAGATGGTGAAAGAGGCCCTTAGACGTATACCTAATATATAAATGAATATATTGAAAACAATAAAATATTATTGATATCGATACACGAAGCAAGTCCTAGAGGCAGCCCTATTAACGAGAATGTGGAGTTGCGTTGCGCGTCGCGAGGCAGACGCGGGCGGAGCGCTCTCCGTGTATAGATTACATCGGCGCGGAGGCAAGGAAATTTTAAATAAACAACAAATTATGAACAGAACCGAAGATTATACACCTCTGCCTTGTCTCGATAGAGAAATTTACGATCTGGCCAATTAAACATTATCAGAACATTTTGAAGTACAACAAAAGTTTAACGGACGAAAAGACCGCTGACCCCAAAGTGATCTTACTTATTGAACTTAAAAGACGTCCTGTGGTACTATACGAAAACAGTCTTCTAGAACCTTCAGTAATTATATCAAAACTACATGTTGACTAAAAATTAATTAACTCATTATTTGTTAGAAATTCGTCGATGACAGCACCCATTGTTATAAATATAGAAGTAAGTAGTACACATATATATGACAAAAAAATCCGTCAAAAAAAATTTATTTATTTATATTTTTTATTCTGACGACAAAAAGTTTGGATAGGTAATTTGAGACAATGAAAGCATACACACACATATTAAATAATAGGTACATTACAAAATAATTTTCTGGTATTAAAAAAAACTACTATTACGCTCAAATAAAAATCAAATTGCTATGTTACTACGAATGGTCTAATGGAAACATGAACAATAAACTCTCTAAATTTGAAACGATTATATTTATAAAGCTCTGTGCATACTGGAAGCATAATTAAGTCATAATCTTTATATTGTTATTTAAAAATTAAAAACTTTTGGTATTAAATTTAAGGAACTGAAAAGACAGCTTCATAGCTACATGACTTTACAGACATAATTTTTTTAATGACTATTATTTGTTTAATGAGATAAAGCAATAATTTTTTAATTATATGTATGTCAAACTTAATGTCTAATAAACAAAAATGTACTAGATACTATGTGGTCCACCCAGGTGTACAAAGTAGGTGTACCACGGGCAATACACGATTTAAATTTTATTTAATACCTACCTTGAAATTGGCAGAAAAATTATAAAAATATAATGGTGAACTGTGAAACGGTGCAATTCAGACTTCACCCCCTTTTTTATATATATACAGATAATGAAATATGTGATTTCGTAGCACGATGCCTACTTTAGTGTTTTATCGACTTTTCAATACAAGAGAAAATATATGACACCGACACACAATGACAATTAAATACTTAGAACATAATTATTTAACATGAACTTCATAATGTAAAAAGGTTTGATGTTGATATGAAACTAGATTATTGATCAGAGGTGTAGTATATATTGATCCTTGTTATATTATCTAGTAAGTTTAGTTGTCTGCTTAGTACTTACTTATATACAGAGGTGTCGCGAGTTCAATGGTTTTTTCCCATCTCAAAAATGCCCAATGCGCCTAAAGATTTTTCACTTCAAAAAATTGCTACGTCTAAAGCCGGGGGTCGATACGTTAAATACGATAAAGTAAAGAAAAACTTTTTTGTGTCCATGTGTTCACGGCCTAAGGAATGCAGTTTTTACAAAAGCATTGAGAGCTCAACGCACGAACACAAAAACTATTTGACGTTTCTCATTACATGGCGACCACAATACGCGTTCGGCTAACTAGTTCCGTGCTCAATGCGTCCGATCTCTTACCAAACACGATTACTCCGATACTTTCGAGCAAGAGGTCTAATGGTATCGTAACTAAAACCTTATACAGTACTAAATGCCTACATTTTATTTCGTAACGGTGTTAATGAGAAAGAACTCAAAATGCCAACATTAAACACTACCCACGGCGATGAAGTGGAATGAACCTTAAAATTTGAGTAAAATTAGATAAATTTGAAGACAAAGATCTGACAAAATTACTTTAGAACTTGGTAGAAATGGATGGGGTTAGAGAAATAAAGAAGTAGTAAATGCGTATTAAATACTTATTACTATAATAACAATATAATAATCAAACATTGTAAACTAACCCCTGACTTTCTATACACCCCAAACACGATATATCTGCTGTAAGATGCTGACGAATTGCCCCAGACGTCACTCAGGTCAAACTTATAACACCCCTCTTTTACGTAGGGCGTCGTCGGCGCGTCGGGAATCAAAAACCACAAAATGTCAAGGTTATTTTTCTAAATTTATAAAAAGGATTCCAATTTATTGTACTGCACTGAAGTGTACATATATATTGGGGTATGTAAATGTAGTAAATACGCAGTAAATGATATTATTTAATTAGTCAATATTTGGTTTTAGCAGAAAGGTGTGTTCTTATTCTCTACTTAGTCATAACAGAACCTCTAAATCAATCAATCAAGTCAAATTTATAAGAGTAAACTATTTTATAAAACAAAGATCTATTAATGTTAATAATAATAATTTATTTCCAAACAATTAAATTACAATGGCTATCGTTGACCTCCACAATAAGCTGTGCTTGTATCGTGGGTACTGGAAATACATAAGCATATACTTACCTAATTAATCTACATATACCTAATATACAATAATTTATAATAAATATACAGATAAACACATTTTAGTATATTTTAGTATAATAAGGGAACATATATAAAACATAGACATACAAAAAAGACTCAATTGAGATTTATTTTGACATAATCCAACATCATTGTGCACTAATAGCATAAATACTATCTTAAGATATTTTTTTCAGATTCTGAAATGATTGCCTGCTTGTCCATTGTTAATTTAGTTTTCATAAGTCAATAATTACTGTCTCCGGTTCATTCTAATAAAATAATATTAAAAATGTGTAATTAATAGTGTCAGTGTAATTTCACTGACTGTAAAGTTAGATACACCTTGACAATAAGTGCCAAGGCATTACGCGAAGCATAATAAATTAATGGTCCTTGCATAGCCCACTATTACTTTAGTTCCTTGGCGTCCTAACATAATTTGAATCAAGTTAACCAAGCTGTTGGTAGATTTTAAGTTAATCAATTACTTATATTTATTTATTTTAGGATTTTAAGTAATTTTAAATTCTCAAAGCTACTAAAATTCGATTTTGAAGATTGTTCATTTTCCAGAACATAAAGGTGTGGCTGGACATGTCTGCCACATACGATGTAAGGGATAATTATTTTTATTACTATTTTTTTTTTCGTTTTAATATAAATGATGATTTTTTTTGTGAATTTATTTGTAAAGTTTGAGCGATTATGTTATGATGTGAACATTTTTAATAAAGGTGATGGAGGCCTGCTACCATTTTTAATCTGAAAAGAATATAATTATATTTGAAACCGAATAACATAATATATTTCTAATATCAGCTTTTACAAAGCTTTCATTATGATTTAAAAACGATTAAAATTAAATTTTTTGTTAAGTATAACATTTTTATAGAATTTACTTTGGTTCAATGCTTTACTTTGTTTTTGTTAGGATAGCTTAGGTTTAGTCCTAAATAAAAGTCTCACGGTCTGAAAAATATTCCGTTATGAATTTTTGCCATTCCATTTTTGCCAGTCCATGAAATATTTTACTGATTTTTTAAAACTTGATTCAGTGTGTATATTATACATCGATGGTATCTAGTTATTACATTCTTTAATACGATGAAAACATTTTTAGGATATATTGTAAGGATGCTACACAACACAATATATGGGATAGCCTAATGTCGTATCAAAGCGGGCCGACATCACATAAATCTACGTAAAATTATCATAACGGGTCGCTTTTGAAACGAATTTGTGACTTTCTACGAAATTAATAATGTCAGCAATAAAGTCTGAGTTACAACGGTCCGGCGGCGTCCGGCATACGATAGCCATGTAGATATATGTTTCTTTGACTAAATTAATTGGGTGTTGTTTGAGAACTACGTTGATGAATTTAATGACGATCCTCTCAAAAAGGCAGGTGATTAGCGATTTTTATTATGGCTATTAAATTAAACTTGGTAAATAATTTGATTGCGTATATTTAGGTGCTGATTGTATTGAATAAATAATCAATTTGCAAATGGACAGAGTTAAATGAAAGGTCATCTTATTAATGTAATATAAATGCGAAAGTTTATATGTTTGTTCCTCATTAACGGAAATACTGTGGAATGGATTTGGCTGAATCTGGGATGAACAATAGGATACTTTTTATCCTGGATAAATGTTAGGCCCCCTCCCCCCCCGATGGATGGTCTAAAAATATAAAAAATTCGGCGCCATCGTCGTCACAACGATTAAGATGTCAGGCGTTATTCTGGGAGCCTAGCCAAGTGTGCTTTCTAGTTCTAGTCGTTTACGCTACGCTACGCTAAGAGAAAACTTGGTGATTGGTTAAAATTTTATTCTGACGTTATAATAACCAATCACCAAGTTTTCTCTTAGCGTAGCGTAAACGACTGTAGAAAGCACACTAGGCTACGGGCCCAGTAATTCATTCATTCATAGTTACTCAGTATATATATTATTTATTTCTCAACGCGGATGAAGTCGCGGACAACAGCTATTATTTTCAAAAAAATTAATTCATACATCACGTGCCATTTCCACTCAATAATTACTCGCAATAAAGACAACTTTGGACTTACTTTGGAAGTGATAGCTATTTGTTTGTAGAGACTACTTCTGTCCTTTTAACACTATACGTCCTTGTACGTTGATACTACTCGAGAAATGTAATAAAGTTTTTTATGCGAGGTTATTTGAGTGAGACAAAAGCGAAGTTGAATACCCAATAAAGTGGCTTACGAACGAGCTGGTATTTTGTGTCGTTAACTCAGGAACAAAATAGCTCGCACACTTAACAAGCCACTTAGGTAATATTAAAAGAACTATTATTTGTCGAAAATGTGAAGCAAAACAAAAAGTGTACAAGTGCGCCTAATAAATTGCAATGACTCCTTTTACGGACCTCTACGATTAACAGAAAATAAATAGGTTTATAATTTTATATTGTGTCAAGTAAGTAATTTTTTAATGGTGTATTTAAGCACCTTATTTGTCTGTTTTCTCTATCTATAGACAGATATTAAAAGTGTTTGTCTATAGTAGATATATTATAAAAGAAAATCACTGTCCGTTTCTGACTGTGTCTATGCTGACTTCTACACCACCCAAAGGATTTTGGATTAATACGGTTTTCACTAATTGAAAGTGCAATAAACGAGTAAAGTTTCCGTATATAATTTTCAGAAAAATTCCTGTGAAACCGGGGACGGGTCGCTAGTATATAAGTATGTAAAGAAAAAACAAATAATTTTCCCCTCTATTCGTTTTAAAGTTGAAAATTTGGAAATATATGCTTTTTTTTTACCTAGTTTCATAATGTGAATCTAGTTTTTTAAAAAATATTATGATTTAGGTACCAAATTATGACTTAATAAGTACTGTCGTGAAGTCAATGCAATTTTTTTTTCTCAAATATTCAAGTTTTCAGGGATTTTAAAATTCTTTCGTTATAATTCTCTTTGAGGGAAAAGGTGGCGGTTGTACTTACTATTATAGGTACTATTACTACTTTTTACGTATTATTAGTATAGATATATTTAATTAAGTTTTTATTGTACAATTACAATCACTTATTGTCTTTAATAAAATAAAGTAAAGAACAAGGCATTGCTGAATGAGTTAATTTCTTAAACGCGATATGATTTCAAGAAATGTCTTTATTTAGCGTTCCCGTTTGCAGCAAGAAAAGTATGGTAGGTATGCGTTTTTGGAATTGTTCGAATAGTTCGTTCGAGGAAGGAACATTTTGAATGAAACACTCATTTTGAATGAAAACTTTTTAATTGCCTGGAAGCTGGAAGTCTCGAGTACTACAAATTTATTTGTGATAAAAAGTATGGACTGAATTGGAAGTAATATAAAAAAAAATTGCATACACGTTCTCAAGGATATAAATATATGTATATCTTACATCCAGAAAAAAGTACCTACCTTCTCTTTCCGAGGGATCATCTAAAAATAAATATTTCTAAGCCTGACAAAAATATATGAGCTATAAAAATTTGTCGTGTGAAAATTATCCTTTTATATCCTGTCTCGTATATCTAATTATAAGTAATAAATATTTGTACCTTAATAATTTCGCAAAATTATATGAATGTGAAACTGCTAAAGAAAAAAAACAAATTTTTCTTATTAAACAGCTAGTTTTAAGTTGGTAATATATTATAAGTATAATACTTTAAGTTTTAAGCAAATATTTATGTAGAAATACAGGGCAAGTTTTTATAGCCGACGACTTTGGATCGAGATTCACAATCGCCCGCGCATTCATTTGGCCTATGCTTTGATATTGATAAGATAGAAAAAGAGTTAAACATATTTTGGATCTGTCTGGCAAGTTTTAAAAGGACTAGTTATTTTTTACTTATGAATGTTCACCTCCTCTTACAGAGTTTTTATGAGGGTCGCTTAAAAACAGTTGATTATTAGGTACCTATCCCTACTTATTTACGTAGGTATGTGTATCACTTTTTAATAAAATAATAATAATAAGCCTTTCCCGGCTTGTGGAATTCTAGTTTTAAGTTTTTTTTAAATATTTTATATCTAATATATAAAATTCTCGTGTCACGATGTTCGTTCCCATACTCCTCCGAAACGGCTTAACCGATTCTTATGAAATTTTTTAAGCATATTCAGTAAGTCTGAGAATCGGCTACTATCTATTTTTCAAGGGGTGTCCACCCCAAAATTTTTTTTTTATTTTTTTGGCAAAACAACGTTTGCCGGGTCAGCCAGTGTTTTTATATTTATTGTAAAAACTTAAAATTGAGAAAGATAATAAATACACGCTATATTAATAACAAGAGAATAAAAGATCTCATGTTATTATTATTAATGAAAAAGAATAGTTTATAAACTCAAATTCAAAATGCAGATTTAATCTCTTATCAATCCTATCATCACAAACATAATGTAATGTAAATTGCTTATTATTACAATATTATGTTAGTGATGTCACCAATTTGTAGAGTAAGTAGATATTAATCTACTAAATATCCTAACTGATATGTGCTGATATGTATTTTGAATACGAAAGTAAATTTGTAAGTTGCAATATCTTTTTCACGCCTTAACTAGCTAGACTGTTTGTGGTACCTAATAAAAAGAAATCATTTTTTCTTTATTAATATTATAAATTATTTTTTCTTTATAATAAACTAAGAAATAAATACAACTGTACAATTTTTTCCCCTTAAACAGATAGCAAATTTGCTTTTCATGCCAGGAACAATATAAGTTACTCATAATCTGTGTAGAAATTGTCTAATGTAATTTGTTGGGTGACAAGTTTAGTAACAATTTCGTACGCAGGCTTTTTCTGAATAACGACAGCCAGGTATAAGGAATCCTATTGTGTGACGTTCTTTTCAAAAAGCGGTATTGGCGTAAAAGCACACGAGTAATTCTGTATTTACTCGTGTGGTAAAAGGCAATTTTTTCGCGGATTGAATGACAACGATTTGTTATAAGCATCTCTTGTATTTTCGGTTCCTTCGTTTATGTTGAACGTTCCTTTATAAATAGAGGTTTTATTTGAATTATATGAATTAGGTAACTAGGAGGCATTACAATTGTATCCTGCTTTATACGTAACTTCGAGCTTCATCGGAACCTTAAAATAGACGTTGGCAGAACTGTTATTAAACAATCATCATGTGAATGTTAAGTTATTGAACTTCTCGATGTTATTAATACCTACATTAAAACGATTAAAAAAGACAAATCTTTTGAGTTAATTTAGTAACAAATCAGTGAAATTGGATTATTGGACATATTCTTAGTAAATTGATCAATTTCTTATTAGTCATACGTCTAGATTGCAAGTACATCCGTCGTAGAAGTCTTACGACTTGACGGATGCACTTGACCAGATATGGTTTAAACATGTATAAATAAATTTGAATTAAGACTTACCAAACAGACGCAGCAAGCCCAAAGTAATAAAGCAGTAGAAATACGACAGCGCAGTTGGGATTAGCTAATCCATCGTGAGCCAACAACATCCGAGTCGGAGAAGTCGAGTCTTTGGCGCATCCGGCTGCCGTTCTCCCGGCAGCCGCCCTGACGCCCCATCCGGCGGCTGCCGCACATCTACACAACGCTACGAGGACCAAGGCTCTTTCGCCAGCACCTCCGCGATCTCCGCATGCCAATTGAGCTCCTACAGCGGCAAGGGTGCACGCAAAACTAAGCGCTGCCCAAGTCGCTAGCCAAACTTCAGCCGCCTTACGCTCCCCAGCTTCCCAAAGCACTTCAGCATCACAAAACTGAGCACAACGTCCCGAACCCCTCACCCACACCCAACTGTTTGACTTCAATAGTCTTCTGCACGCGCCTCTACCACCATTAACAGAATCTAATGGTACCGTACCCGCCGGTAACGCAGGCTCGCCTGGCCCTTCCATACACATGTGTTCATGATTATTTTCCGCTGGAAACAGCGAGCAATCCAACTCCGGTGGCCAAGCAAAACCGAAACCGCGCAGTATCGGATAACATCTCTCGTAAACACTCTCACACAACCGCCTACAGGGTCCGATAGGCAATGCCACCTTGTCGGTACACATAGGCACGTAGACTGCGCACAAAAACAATTGCAACTGAGACGAGCATCCGTACTGCACTAAAGGCACGAAGGTCTGCAGAGTCACATCGGCGTCAGCCTGTAGGTTGTGCCTCGCCAGATTGGGCATACCAGTTTGATTGTAACCAATATTCTTACAGATAGCCACCTTAATCGGTTCACAAGTCCGCACGGACGCCTCGGAAGCGCTTCCGGTCACTAACACTATTAAAACTAAAGCAGTTGACCACTTCATATTTCCAGACATCAGTACAATTGAATAAAACACTTCATAATTGTTACGAGTTTCGCGGCGGGCACAGCGCGCTAGCGCGAGGCGTGCGTCTGGTGGCATGGTTCATAACAGTTTGTTATGGCACGGGGCAAGGCGAGAAGGGAAAGGGGGCCCGACCCGATGCGAGGCGCGAGGCGCTACTTGCTGGCATAAACAAAAAAATACCCACAGGTATGCGGAATAGTGTGAGCGATCAAGATTTGGCCCCGGATCCGAGTCCCTAGCGGGAAAGGGATAGGCGACGATGTTTCAAGTTCCATAAATCAGAAGCCGTGTAATCGGAATAAGGCGTGATTCTCGTTACTGCTCGTTAACACGACTGTCCCGTAACGCAGTCGAGTGGCGAGGCTCTCGTTATCATGCGAACCTTATCAACGAGGGTTTGATTCAGTTAGATACCGCGGCGAAACATTATAGATCGACCCCGATCTCATAACGATACACTATCTCCGATAACAGGTTATTATTAAAAACAAAACACAATACAATTTTGAAACAAATTTATCGTACATAATTTACTACAAATAAGCATTACTGTATAATTTTTTTATGAAACATATAAATAGGTAGATACAATGGTGAACATTAGTATTAAAATTGGACCAAAATGTAGACCAGTGGGGGGTTATCGAAGCTTTTATTACGCAAAATACTTTTAGGTGGAGAATTGGGCATGTTACACTCGGCATGAACATACCTACCTAAATAATGCTGCTCATGAAAACGCTTAACTAAAAAAATACGATTAACATAAACGATAAATACTTTCCAATAATCTTATACATATAGTACAAGTTTCACAAAAAATTACAATATATACTAACATTTCACTTTATAATAACATTTTATCCGCGTGTTCGTTTAACACACTGCAGGTATCATTCAAAAACTTCCTCTACAAATTCAAAAAGTTTACTAACTTTTCATAGGTACATTCGGATACAAAACTGTTTGATCTGCAACACCACAAAATAAAACACTTTTAAAAGTTTTTTTATACAAGTCAAACTTCTGTTTTTTATTGTATTTTTACTATACTTTCTCTTAATCTATCAATCGAAGTTTTTAAAACACTTTTGATTCAACATGTACTTACGTTTTTTTAAATTATAGAGGAAATCTAGAAAAAACCTATTTTTACAACAATCTTAAGTCTTTTTTAAAAAAGTCTTTCCCTTTAGTTCATATCGTTTTTTTTTACATTCTCTATACTAACGCATATTATACAACATTCATTCACAAATATATAGATAACATAACTCTCTTTGATGGTAATTTTTACAAAATTTTTTTTGTGTAATTTAGATTAAAATAAACACACACATTATAGGAATGCAATACAAATTCTAGCGCTTCTTTGTTTTAATGAAAAATTTTATTCATAAAAATAATAGTAGGTACACATATTTCATAAAATAGTCTATTTGGAAAAAGGTTTTTTTAATTTTGATTTACATTGGTTTAGCTATTTTTCTGCTAGATCTAATGAAATTAATCTCCGCCATTAAGAATATTTTCAAGCTATAAAAGTTCATTTAATTGAAAAAGAAAATATTTTGAATACAACCATTTAAACAATCAACTATTCAGGTAATTCACAAGAGTTTTATTAATTAATAATAATTTTGAGGTAGCTTATTCTATATTTAGGTCAAAACACATCTTTAGTACAGAAAATTATTATTTTTTCCTTAACACATATCTAGGCTGAATAGAAAAGAAGCTGCTTGAAAATCATAATCATTTATTGAAATGACTTTAATTTTTTTTATTTAAACACAGTACATACGTTAATGATTTCTTACAACATATACTTACATTTAAGTATATTTTAAAATGTCTTAAACGCATGAATTAAAAAAAGGCATAACTTCTCTATATATATTTTTCTGAAATAGCCTCAATGCGATGATATTAAATCTGGAAGTAATTAAAGGTCTACTTTTAAAGTACACATGAGAATATGACTTAAATACAACATACGAACAGAATTTCCTCACAAAAAGGAACACAAGCAACATTAAATTAAATATACTAACAGCTTGACTTTGATGAAATTTTTGCAAAAGTTTAGTGAAAAAATTACAAAAGTTTAGTTACGGCGAAAGTTCTTAAAATAAATAATTTCTTCTTAAATCTCTTTAGCCTTCTTAAATGAAATTTATAAGAAACCAAGACAGTAGATATTCACTTTAGACGCAGTATAATAATAGAGAACATGCATGTTAAGTAAATGTAAGTACACGAATTAATAAATTCGTCTGTCTGTCTACCTTTGTTTATTCTTTAAGTATTTAAGGAAATGTCTACGTGTTACATAGGAAAGTATTTTATTATTACGATTACGATGTCAATTTAAATACAAATATAGCGTCCATTGCCAATTTATTGAAAACGTTAAACACGCTAAATATCGGCTCCTATCTATAGTATAAATAATAAATAAAATCGTAAACAGGGCGTGTCTGTAAATTAAATATTTAAAAAAAAAACTATTTGTACACGTTGTACGTATGTTCACTACCGAAGTAAAAATAAAGGTTTTAGAAATTTCGTCTAAAATTTTTAGAAGAATTTACTTCTCTCATTAAAAAAAAAGAATTTTCGTTGATTTGTCTGTGCGTTAGTGCACGCTAACCACAGAAACGGCTTAACCGATTTGAATGCGGTTTTCACTGATATACTGTAGTAACCTTCTAGTAACATTTAGTGTTTGTTTCATTTCAATCGGTTTACAAAAAAAGGTGATATCGAACTTAGCGAAGATATAAACGTTTTACGTAAAATATGCAATAGATGGCGCTAAATAATTCGTTAATAACAATAATAGTATCGTTACATTCGCACATATCGTTTTTTTTTATCAATTAATTGCCATCAATACTTTAATAACCAGTAAAGATCAGAAATATATGTCTGATATGATAAGGGTGCCTATACGAAATCCATCAAAAACCAACGTCTTGCGGTTCAGTTATTGGCTAATCTGTCACTTATGAAAACAAGTTTTTAATTTATATAGGTAAATATAAATTAAAATGGCTTCAATTTCGCATGTTGCAAAACTTGGTCCTACTTGATTGGACTGTTTGTACCAAGCAGATGTACTCGTCCACAACTTCGAGTGGTGAATTCTCAACTGTTAGTGGGGTGGGCATTGGGCACAACATGGACATTAGACATAACTTTCGTCTTGTCCATATTCATCTTAAGGACTCTAATGAGGCCATCGTCTATCGTTGGAAAACTGGGCTATCATTAGCACCCATAACTTACTTAGAAAATCAATGCGAGTGTAGAGGTAAAATAAAACAATGAACTATGTCATCGTTATCTATAAGAAATTTTTTTTATTAAAACCATAAATGAAGTGCTAGTGAAGCAACTTTAGGGAACTCGATTGAGTTCATCGAGCAGTGTTGTACAACTGGGCTATCGTTATTAAAATTAAAACTTAGGTATCGTTATTAAAACCACTCTTAGAAAATCAACACAAATGAAGAGGGAAAAAACAATGAACTATGTCATCGTCATTTATAAGAACTTTTTTTTTAGACATTAAGCATAAATTCAAATCCGGTCATAACATTCAAATTGCAACGTCAGAAATGTATAGGCGTCCATAAATACTGTTTTTCCGGAATGAAATCCATCGATAAATATTTGTCTCCAATATTTGTAGATTTTCATTGACAAGTAAGAAAACTTCTTTGGGGAATAGGTTAATATAAGAAATATATACATTTTAAATATATATACGTATTTCTAATGGAGTGCTGTTACACACGAAACACGACAATGTCGAATATTTCTCCTATTGTACTTTAGTTTTTATTTATATAGTAGCTCTTAGATTATTAAACCACAGCTGCCTGTAGAGGACGAACACATACAGTTTCACGATAAAGCAAAATACTGTGTACGTGTATCTGTATATTGATATCAATGCAAAACTCAAGCAAAGACGTAGAACGTGACATTACGTTAAATATTGTATGTATGAAGTATTAAAATATTTAAGAAAAAGTAACGACATTGGCGCCAACAACTTCTTTAGAATTCATCTAAACAAATACTAGTTTATTAAATTTGTTTTATTTTCTTTTATAGAGTATATTATAATTATAACACGACAGCTTTCAAACAATAACATCTTATAGAAAGTATTATATACAAAGCGATAAAAGAGCAAGAAAAAAAGCAAAATGTTTTATTCATTTTCTAAATTAGATAACTTAAAATTGATTTGAAAATTTTAGACGGTTTTCCCTTAAATGATATGTTAACGTTTTATGGCTATAATTTAAAAAAAACATATACCTCTTATCTAAAAAATTCGACGTGTAATTATAGTTTAGACACGATTGTTTTTGATACTTTTGAAATTTCTTTTCATACTTACACATTTTAAGAAAACTACTAAAACGAGAAATTTGCTGATATAAATTATATTTATCTATATGTAAATTATGTTTTGACATATTCAGCATTATCAGTCCGCTAGCATTCCACTGTTGGACTTAAGCCTTTTAACGGTGGACATTGGTCTTCATTCCAAGACTACAAGACAGATATGTCCCACCCTTTCCTACTTCAGGTGATACTTTCCTTGGTCTATGTCGACTACCTTGAGTCTCCATATTTCGGACCATATATCCCCCAGAGAAATGCCAAACATTCTCGTCTTCATACTTTTAGAATATACTACCGTCCTCTCCAAAACTCGTTTAATGACTTATATATTGTATTTATAAGGTTAACATCGACGAAGCTTGATATGCAAATCTCACACTAACATTTTAAACTAAATCATAACAATTGAATCATAAATAATTATAATAATCATATTTGCTTATTGTCTATAGATTAAATGGACTGATGTGATGTTAAGTTAGGTGAGCAAAGCAAAATATTTACAAAATAGTCTTTGCATTTAAAAAAAAGTGCTAAAAATTAAAACAGCCTTTCAACTTGCATATATCTATACTAGTATTATAAAGAGAAAAGATTTGTATTTTGTAAAGAATAAACTCAAAGACCGATTTAAAAAATTACAGCAAGTAACATAGGCTACTTATTTCATAAAGTTACGCGGACGAAGTCGCGTGCAACAGCTAGTATCTTATAAAAGTATGCCACTAACATTCCTTGTAGTACAGAAGTCTATTTTCTTTTCAATAAGAAGTGATTTAATTTATTTTTTAAAGATTTTTCACATTGACCTTTACTTAAATACATGCGTATTCCCTATTACAATTCAATAAACCATGTTTAATTTAAACATTTGTCAAATGGATGTATGTCATGTATGTCTATTTGTAATGGAAATCTGTAGCAGTGGCAACACTATCAATCGGTAACACATTTCACGCGTAGGTATGCAAATAAATTTGAATTTAAATCTAAAAACAAAACTGTAGTAAAGTTGCGAATTTTCGTATTAAAATCCATAAAATATTTAGTTACTTACATAATATGTTACATATTATCATATTATGATGACGCGTCAGGGTTAGACGGACAAATGTGTGTGCGTTTGTGCACAGGGTTGCCAAAATTTCAAATTCAGTTTATTTTAAATTTGTATTTTAAAATTGCAATTTGTAGTCATTAAGGTGAGATTAAATGGAAAATGATTACACTATTCATTGAGTTTATGCTTCAGATAAAATATACTATAAGAACTTCCAAAAAATAAAATGGCGAACAGAGATAATTGTGCTTACGTTAAAGGTTTATCATGCTATCTCGCTCTCGCGTATACACATGTTGCAAAGTTGTTGTGGATATTCGCATCGACATTCCCAAATGCGGAACTTCCGCATAATCTTTTGCGGGCGCGGATATATGACTAATCCTAAATCTGGCAGATTTCTCCAGGATGAATTATGAATATTTTTATTTAAATAGTTTCAATTATTTACTAAAAGCTTGATTAATAAAAATTCATTAAAATTATAAATTTCATTCGATCATTTATTTCTACATTAAAAATTAAATCCTTAAAAACATGAAATCCGCATCCTTGGATATTGAAAATTCAACATCCGCAACAACCCCGATTTGTTCCGCCAATTATCAGAAGAGACGAATTAGCAACTTTGTTTTTGTTAATCTCTGTTAGTATTAATACTTAGATCATAGAAATTTTTGAAATTGATGCGACATAATTAATAATAATATTTGGAGAACATAATCTTTTTTTAATGCATAGTATTAAAATTTATACATTCATAATATACGATGAAGTTAATTTTACTTTTTTATGGGATTAGTTCACATTTAACATTAATGGCAACCCTGCGTGTGTGCTAGCATGCTTCGCGAATGAGACTGGGGACTAGAGTGCGTCAGCGTGGGCGTCGAGCCGCACTTGCAGGGCGTCGCGCTCGCGCTGAACGTCCGCCAGTTCCGCACAGAGCGCGCGACACACACGATGTAGTACCGCGTTTTGCTCTTGCAACGAGCGGACGTCCGGGTCCGTTTCGCAGGACGGTTCACGCGACGGCTTGCGGTACACTTCGAACGCGCCGTGCATTTTGGGCGCATCCTCTCTCACGTAACCGAATCCCTCGCCCTCGTAGGCCGCCACCGTTTCACCCTCGCTACGTTGATTTACAAGCGGACGACGCGTGGGCGGAGACGTGCGCGGAGGCGGTTGAGGGGGCGGCGCCGGTGCACCTTTAAGCCTATTAAGATCGAGCGAACTCGAGCGCGTATGATTTCGCAAAGGACGCGGAGGCGGAGGCGGAGGTGGTTCCTTTTTGGGCGCGTACTGTAACGATTGGGGACCTTCGTCCGCGTGAACAGACGATTCTCTCGCCGGCGGAGGAGGCAACACACCGACACTTTTTACGGGTTTTTTCGGTTGCGGACGTTGGATTGACTTAATTTCCGAATTCCCGTTGTGCTCTGCGGGCGGTTGAGAGTTGACGCGTTTCGGACTAGCCAGCTCGAATGCGTGACCGAAATCGTCACGTCTAGGTGACGTGCTCGATCGCGTGTCGCCTTCGCCGTGAGCGGGGAGAACGCCATCCGGGGTGACGCGCAACGCGACCGGATGAAATATCTTCGGATCTCTCTCGACGGCTGACTTGTGAAAATCAAAGTTAACCGGCTTAGGGCCCGGACTCGACACGCTAGACGTCGGAGAATCTACGAACTTAGTCCACTCCTTGTTGCCTATTTGCTGCGCGTCAACTTTCGGCGGCGACAAGGAGGGCTGGCGATCTTCGGATTTCTTTGCGGTTTTGCTCTCGTTCGAGTCGCATTTCGGAGCGAAATTGAAATCTGCAGACGTGCCAGAGCTGAACATATCCGCGCCAAGATCGACCAGGTCCGTAGTGACGGCCTGTTGGGAAAACCGCGAATCAATCTTAGGCACGAGACAAGCCGGCAGCACGTCCGGCACCGGAATATCGCTTCGCCGAAGTACTATGAGATGCATGGCTATGCTGAATTCCTCCAATGTCAACATGCCGTCCTTTGTGATGTCGGCAAGTTGCCAAATTTTCCGGAGATCCGGTACGGAGACGCGTGACTTTTCAAAGAACAACCTGGCCGTAGGTCCGCTGAGCAGCCCACGCTCGGGGCGCAACTGGGCGAATTGCGCGGCATAGTGACGCGCCTGCGCTTCACTAATGCTCCACACTCCCTCCTCCCCGCCTTCCCCGTCGCCCTCCTCTTCTGATGAATGCCGGTCTGACGACTCCTCTTCCGTACCTAGAAAAATAGATATTTTATTTTGTAAATTACAATGTCTATGATCAATATGCAGACAAATTCTCAGAAATATTAATGTAAATTTAATGGTATAAACTAAGACAGCGCCTTCAGAGCATAATATAATGTAAATAGGTACAAATCATTATAATTAATGTGATTTAAGAATCATTATTAAAAGAATATTTGGTTTTGTATTCAAAATTGGTAAAATGTAATATGACCAACAAGGCTGTTCGGTGACAAGTTTTTCATCATTTTTCTAATTATGTTGACAGTATATTAGATAGTTATAGATAAACAAATTCATCGTTTTCATGGAGATTCATGGAGATCACTGATCAGTCACATACAGAAGATTGTAAATATCCATACTTATTATACTTATTTACTTAAAATTACTTATTACTTATTCATACTAATATTATAAATGTGAAAGTAAATGTCTGTCTGTTACTTTTTCATGTCTTAACTACTCAACCATGAATTTTTGTATACACAATTACACATTGTCAGGGATACTGAAAGTGACACATGGTAACTTTCATCCAGAATAAAGTACTGTACCCGAGGGAAAATTAATGAAGTTGCAGACAAAAGCTAGTACCAGTATAAATAAATAAATACCAGTATAAATAAATAAATACCAGTATAAATGGATGAAAAGAATCCCCTTTACCTAATAATCTCGTGTGTTCTTCTCCAGTGTTGGCCGGCCATACACCTCGTCCCGTTGCACTATTCTCCCATACCGGATGAACTCTCTCCGCCACACTGTTTGTGGGCGTGGGGCTCTCGCTTGCAGTGCTCCACGGTGAACCAGTCTTACCTCTTCTCTGTAATTAGAATATTTGTTGTTATTCGTATATAAAAAAATCAAACAGATAAGCATGTATGTATGTAAACTATATTTATTATTATGTAACTAAGAATCAACAGAACTCAGCATATCAATAATTTGTTACATTATTAGGTTTCTATTGACTTAACGTACTTCTTGCTGCTAAATTACTAAATTTATAAAATCTAAAAAACAAAAAAAATTGCTGAGACTGGATGTTAAAGAGATCGATTTGATCAACATTTGACAAGTTATTTTTAGTTATTGATAATATTTATTTAGTCATACTATAAATACTTAATGAACTTATTATCGTTTATTTCACCGTTGTATGTATAAATAATTATCTATTAAATCAGAAATAACTTCCGGCTAAAAAAACGGAACGATACATTAAATAAAAATTATAAATAAAAAAGTTACTTATATTGTTCTGGAAATAAGAGTGCAAATTTTTTTTTGTATCTTTTGTCTTGTCCACCAACTTATTTCTTATATGACTACACACATAACTGGCTGCAGAAAATGCCCTCTACGCTTCTATGCTTGTAGGAGCGATAGACTATCGCCGATAGTGTTCAGATAATTGTGAACAAGGGACAAGTATTTGCCTTTTATACCACTATTTTCGTTCCAATGTTCAAAAATTTCCCACGCGGGATTTACCGCACAAATGCGGGAATTCCGCAGGTCCCGAAATGCGGGAAATTGGTGGAATGCGGTAACGCAGAATGCGGGATTGCAAATCCTATCCCTTACTCACAAAGAGACTTTATCATCTTATGAATTCGAAGCTATTCAGCTTCTCAATATCATACAATATAGTTAGATTAAAAAGGATAAAATCTTTTGAATTTGTGTAGGAAAAATTTGTGATATGTAGTGAAGTTACTGCTACTTATAAAGAACACAATCACAGGTAATGAACTACCTGTGAACCAAATTTCATCTCTACACATTAAGCCATTTTTGCGTGAAAAAATATCCATCCATCCTCACAAACTTTCGCATTTATAAAATTAGTAGAATAGGATTATATTCAATAACTGCAGTAATATTGCAATACATGTAAATATTATGTTATTTTATTATACATACAATGCTTTCTTAATAAAAGAAAAATATTGTTCTCCATATTACCATAACTAGACATATTTTGTTCTAAAGACAGACCTAATGTTATCTCTAATAAAGAATATATGCAGTTAATTAATTATTCATAATGGTAATTACCTATTATATTCATTAAAAATATGCCATAAATACAATTTTTTATTTATTTTTCACTGATGATAGATAAAATGTAATTAGGGATTACCCTAGTGCACTACCTAAATGAGTCACTAAATAATGAAATATAAATGAAATATTAATTTAACACTTAGCATGACTGCCTAAGTATGACTAAGTATATTATGTTTTAGTACACATAGATAGTGTACATCAGTTTCATCTTAAGATTTATCAAATATTAACGAAAAATAACGTTTAAAAAATAATGTAGTTATAAAATAACTCAATCATAAAGCTTTAAATTTTATTTGCTATCAAAACATTTCTCTCAAAGTAATTGCAAATAAAAGCAAGGTTACCAACTCAGATAGAAAGATAATTGTATTATATACTACATACTGTAATGTCCTCAAAATATCAACCCATTATAAAGGAATTACATACTAAATTACCTTATATTTTTTTTATCTCTTATGATTCCACACAATGTTGCTATTGGTGTACACTTTTGTAAATGAAAACCAACAAATTTATATGTGTTTATATATGGTGCTACTACTGTGGAGATTATGAAATTATTTAAGGTAATTTTTTACCTATATCTATTGGAGTTTATAGGTGATAAATCATGGCATCTAAAACCATGAAATGAAGATTAAGAGTTAGAAATGAAATTAAGGACACAAATGTCTGACTATACCAAATATTTGCAGTCATCCAAACAAACTAGCAAGAAGCTTAATGATGAAGTAACCTAATGGGACATTATTAAGCCTTAAGAGAAGAGCTTCACAAGAATTCTTATAATACATATGGATGTATCACTGGATATGTACCATGCACTCTATAGTTTATTGTTTAAAACAGACATAAACCGAGACTTAATGTAAAACAGGACAGATTGCAGGGGAAAAATCATGGCATAGCATTTTAAAAAAATATTATGACTATTCCAATGTTTAACTGGAAGATATTTAATTAATATGAGATGTGCATGTTATGACAACAATAAAACGAATTTGAGTACTCACCCCACGGGAGTCAGATCTCTGTGACATTGTCTCAGATTCCATTTCCGAATCTGTGCTCAGTGCTTCAGTGTTGTCATGAGATAATGTTTGTGGAACATCACTATCGGAGAGATTCGATGACAATCTCATTGGTTCATAAGCCCCTAAGTTTCCACCAAAAATTCTTTCCCTTTTTGAAATATGCTGTTCTTTAGGCGAATTTGATAATTGTATTAGATCTGCGCTGGCTTCTGAATTAAGAGTCCATGTAAACCTCGGTAGCGGCAGGTCTAAGGATGTAGACAAAAGTTCCGGTTTCAGTGATAAATTAGTCTGATGAGCTGCTATTAACTTTAGGGCAGAATAAAACTGTTTTCTATTCATGTGATTTAATGAAGCACAGTTGCTGGGGGCTACGCTTATATCCATAATCTGTAACAGGTAATTAGTGTCAATAAAAAAGTTAACTATGAGATGAGTTGTTATAGTTTGTTTATATATGTTCAAATAATTAAAACTACCTGTTTCAGGACATCGTTCGGTACGTTTGAAGACCTAAATAATTCGGTTGCTTTTAAAATGGGTATTTTTCCGTTTGACTCCTCGTCGCAACACAAAAACAAATCACCGAAATACCTCATTTCGGTTTCTGTCAAGTTGAGATCCTCCATTATACCTAGTAAATCACAATTTTATCGGCTCACACACAATTACATAGGTTTATTGTAAAACAAGCAACAAAATAAACCATTATCTATTAATGTAAACCATATTCATTGATAAAAAGACGGATTTGAATCTTGTACATCACAATTTTACACGAAGCAAACGAATATGTCATTGACAGCTGCCCGATTGTAGTACAGCGGCCATTAAAAGTGTTGCTATATTAAATATAAAGTCATTAAAATAATAATAATTAATAATGCTTGTCTTATCATACTGACATTTTCATCTACCATTTTCAGAGTAATTAATTTACTTTTGCTTTTAATGTATGTATTATAACCGTATGTAAGCAGTAAGGCTTGCAATAAAATAAGTAATAAGTTAACTACGCATACGCAAATAATACTATATAGTATCTCTATAATCTATATTCTTATAGATTATAGAGATACATCTACACAATACCATAGAGAATATTAACATATTTTAATAAGTTAAAATGCTTAAGTACTATTTTATTTATCTATAGTAATACCAAATAGGTACCTACTTACTTGTGCTTTCTAAATGTAATTATTATCCATATCGATACATACAAAGTATTAAGATATATAAAATACTAGCTGACCCCGCAACGTCGTTTTACCAAAAAAAAAAATTTTGGGTATAAAAAATAGTTTACAACCTAGATATTCTCAGACCTACCTACCGAATATACACAAAACAAATTATCTAAACAATAAGATTTATAAAATACTAGCTGGTGCTCGCGACCTCGCCCGCGTTAAAATAATAAAAAAAAAGCAATATAACGCTTGAACTCGTGTTGCTATAAAACTTTGGCCAGGCGTTAGTTTATTTATCCCTCGGCAAGTCCTTTTTTCTGGATGAAAGGTACCCTATCTCCTTTCTGGTGTCCCAGACAACGTGTATGCAAAATTTCATGGTGATCGGTTCAGTAGTTTTTGCGTGAAAGAGTCACAAGCATGCATACATCCAAACATACTTTCGCATTTATAATATTAGTAAGTATAGATATAGATTTCAACATTTTTACAATCAATAAATTAATATCAGGCGTAACAGAAAAGCATTTAACAAAGCATTATTATAATTTTACTCGGATATGTATTTATTATACTAAATATCTGAAATTGAGCAGGTATTTACTTAATTCAATTATTATTTAATTCTCTAGTAGGCAATCAATAATTTATTGTGTTGTTCTGTTTCTATATTATAATAATATAATTGGGAAATAAAACACATTTAAATTCTATATTAACAATTTATTTTAATATGCAGGTAGTGATTTAACATGTTGTTTTAATTGCACATGCACAAACAGATTACACACAGGACACTACTATCGAAGTAGCATAATAATTTAGATTTTAATACACAGCATTTTACTTATAACTTAAAAGCGCCGATCAAATTTATCGACAGACTATTAAAACTAATTTGTTAAATATTTAATCCTTGGTCTGGATGTATTTGATGAGATCGATGACTCTGTTGGAATAGCCATACTCGTTGTCATACCAGCTGATGAGCTTAACAAAGTTGTCATTCAAGGAGATACCAGCGGCAGCATCGAAGATAGACGAGTGAGTGTCACCAATGAAGTCAGAGGAGACCACTTGATCTTCTGTGTAACCGAGGATTCCCTTCAGAGGTCCTTCAGCAGCTTCCTTAACCTTTTGTTTAATGGCCTCATAGTTCGCTGGTTTGCCGAGACGGACAGTCAAATCAACGACGGAAACGTTGGCGACAGGAACACGGAAAGCCATTCCAGTCAATTTGCCGTTGAGAGCGGGAATGACTTTACCCACGGCTTTAGCCGCACCAGTAGAGGCGGGAATGATATTTTGTTGAGCGCCACGTCCATCGCGCCAAAGTTTTCCAGAAGGACCATCGACAGTCTTCTGGGTGGCGGTGGTGGCGTGGACAGTAGTCATCAGACCCTCGACAATGTCAAAGTTGTCATGGATAACCTTAGCGAGGGGAGCGAGGCAGTTAGTTGTGCAAGAAGCGTTGGAAATAACCTTATGAGAGGGATCGTAGGCATCCTGGTTTACGCCAACTACAAACATGGGGGCATCAGCGCTGGGTGCAGAGATGATGACTTTCTTGGCTCCACCTTCCAAGTGAGCGGAGGCTTTATCGATGGTCGTGAACACACCTGTAGACTCAACGACATATTCAGCGCCAGCTTTTCCCCATGGAATGGCTTTGGGATCCCTCTCAGAGAAGACAGCAATTTTGTTGCCATTTACGATGAGGTTTCCATCCTTAGCCTCGACAGTGCCCTTGAAGCGTCCATGGGTTGAATCATATTGGAAAAGGTATACCATGTAATCAAGACCAATGAAGGGGTCGTTGATAGCAACAACTTGGGCTCCCTTGTCGATAGAAGCACGGAGAACGAGGCGACCAATACGGCCAAATCCATTGATACCAATCTTCGACATGTCTGTAAATGAAAAAAAGAACCTGTTATTTTCTGCCAGAACGAAAATCCAAAGAGAACCTCGTGTTAAAGGGGCAGTAGGTATTAATTTGATTCTCTTATCTTTGACTATTAATCATTTGAGATAAGAATAACTGTGTATCTACTCAATAAAAAAATATAAGAGGACAGTCATTTCAATATTATTAATGTCAAAACAACTGTTAGTCTATCAGTCCATGGTCCATAGACCAAACTTAAAATTACAAGAGGGTAAAATGGATAATGTTGAGACATAATTTATTTTAATCAAAACTGTCTACACATATTTGATACAAAATTGGATCAAAACTAAAAAAAAACTAGAAACTATAGAAATATGATCAGTGATATATCCACATGAATGAGGCCATATGCAACAAATAGTTAAAACATGTTTATAATAACTACCTCCAAAGTATCAAATACATAATTAAATTCATGTATTTAATACTTTGTGGGTAGGTAGTTATTATAATATATATACCTTCACTTAAAGTGGTTATTACACTATTCAATTTGTAGGAAACCAATTTAGGAAATTGGAAAGTGTAATCGCAGTTAGAACAGATTGGATCCAATATAGATTTTAGATTCTATTATCTATTTTCAATTCCATCTTCGATTTAGAAATCAATTTAGTATAGTGATCACTAGTTCACTACTTAGGTTCCTAAATTGGTTTCCTACAAATTGAAAAGTGTAATAACTGCTTTAGGGAGGAATATATAATATTTATTAGAATAATAATTTACTGCTTAGTGTTACATAAAGACATAAAAAAAGGACTTGAGTTTTTAAAAAAAAATTAAACATTGAAGCAGTCTTAATTATATTTTGTAGATGTAGGTACATAAAAAAACTCAAATTATTGCAGTATTATTGTCCAACATACATGAACTAAAATAAATTATTTCTAATTTCTAAGAATATAAATAAAAAAGTTATCATAGGAACAAAGAAGCTATAAGAAAGAAATAGAAAATTTAGAATAAAACTTTGCCTATAATCTACTCATCACAGAGCCTCATCACATATAATAAATAAAATTATCTAATCTTATTAATATAGAGGTCAAGATAACTAGTTCAAGAAAAGTTTTTATTTAGGATAATGACCTTCACTGTGACCTAAAGTATAATGTAATATCCCAGTACCCTATGTAAGATGACTGAATCTACCGGCGCGTGGAGGTCAAATAGAGGTCAGGCGAAATATCGCAAAAAGAATAGATGCATAGAAGATAACTTTTATATCCGAATCAATTTTAGTACATACTCTTCAAACAATTCAGAGTATAACGTTAGAAAGTAAAAAGAAACTTTGAGAAATATCTGACTACGTAAGAGGGTTGAAAATAAATGTATTACCTATTCAATAATTGAAAAATAATGTAGCTTGAATTGTATAAGTTTGTTTGCAAACAATTATTTATAATTCGTAATTAAAACACTTACCGGAATTAGATAAAAGGAATGACTTCAATGAAACACCACACACGTACTTTCGACGAGTTGGAATTTAAAAATGTCAGCTGAAGGACAAGAATGAAAGAAGACGGGCGGATGCTATTCCCCCTTCTCTCCCCGCCCGCACCGATTATATACCATAGACAAACAATTTGAAATGAATGAAAGAAGTTGCGATCAATGAACAATAGAATAAATTTCAGATATGTGGTGTTCATTGCTATAGGTACCAAACTACCTAATAAATAAAAATTCTAGCTATTTGATATATTCTCTAAAAAGTTATTAATATGAAACTGAAAACATAGAAGCTAGACTAATTGAATATTGACAAACATTATTTTTTTATTTTCGGATATCTGGATTTCTAGTCTCAGACTCAACCTCAGCCCATAGTCAAACTGCTTTTCAGTTTTATGGAACAATGTAATGTAAATATTAGGTTACTTATGAAATGTATAATAAATAAGTAAGAAATAAAGCAAACTAGCACCATCAAATTGTGCCCTGAGATAGTTTCAGTGGTTACATTATTAAAAATTAACATCAAAAGGAAAAAAAATGTTAGATGTTTGAATTTTAAACACTGGTGTAAAATTTAAGAAACATAATTTAGGTTATTTGAAAAAACAAACGAAGGGGTTTTTTACAAATGTAAGTCAGTTGATTTGAAGATATTTAGGAGTGTGTTTTAGAAATTGTATTGAGAGAGTTATAAAGTAATTTTGATAAATATGTTTATTTGAAGTTATAAAAAGCTATTTAAAATGAAGTGATTAAATTTATGATATGGAACTATAATAAAGTTTTCTTATTTAATTATCTTAGGGGTCCATGAAGAAGTTTAAAAGAAACAGAAGTAATAGTCGAAAATTTCAACAACAAAAAATAGTGTTTACATTCTGATATATTTTGTAAGCTATTGTTTAAATAAACAGAAAGGGAAATCTAAAAAATTAAAGCAAATGTATAAAATAAACGATTACAGACTGTGTTGTATACTTTGATGTTATCCTAATCGTTCATCAAAGGTTGTATAGTAATATTCATGATGTCTGTCTATTAACTAATCTTTGCTATTATTCATACTTGCATTTTGTCTATGGTTTGAAAATGTTAACAGTAATATTTAAGAAAGATTCTTATTTTAAGAATAAATAATAGTAATCATTTATAATTAAGATTTTAATGAAAAATATTATACTACACAAAAACATAACTGAAAGCCTAGAAACCAAGTTACAATAATTCCTAATGACATCTGCTAACTTGACTGGGGTCCCGCGGTAAATTCAAATGTTTACAGCTATGTTTAAATAATGTAGTTATGATATTGTAATGTAATTTTGTATTTATTGTGATTTTTTTTTAATTAGCAATTCTATCTATGATATACAAGCTAAATGGTTGTAAATGTCGGAATAAGCGGTTTCGGTCGTATAGGCAGAGTTGTTTTTCGAACTTGCATTAGTGCACCAAATATTGAGGTGAGGTAAACATCTCTCACCGCTACTGGATTGATGTATAGTTAACTACTTATCAGTGTCATATTAATGAAATACCACAATAAAAACTCTTTCTAGGTATCAGCTATAAACGATCCCGCAATTGACGCCGAGTATATCTGTTATTTAATAAAATTCGATTCTACACACGGAAAATTCAAAGGCACTGTTTCTCACACTAAAGATGAAGTCAAAGTGAATGGTAAAATTGATAAAAAGTTAGTTTATACCCGCACCATAGTTGAATTTCGACCAGCAGTTCGAAACACTAGTAGAAGCAAGAAGATTTGCCTCGCAGCTATTTGTTATTTATTAATTATAAATATCCATTGCTTATGTTATTTTAGATAAAACAATAAAAATATTTCGAGAGAAATCCCCAATAAACATACCATGGGGATTGGCTGACGTTCAATATGTGATTGAAGCGTCCGGATTGTTCACGAGTCTTGAAAAGGCATCGGTAAGAAATCTTCAATTTGCTCCTTATTTATTATGAGATACTTCCAAAATTGATTGAGAACTTCTCTAAAATTGGTCGAAACGGTATATTTAAGTTAATTTGTAGGTACTTCATACATATTATGTTTTAAAACAGGGTCACCTTGCCGGTGAGAGTGTTAAGAGGGTAATAGTCGCAGCACCTAGCAATGATGTGCCAATGATTGTATTGGGTGTCAATGAAAATAAGCTGAATTCAAGTATTTATTATAAATTACTATATTGATACTGCAAGTAGCATTCTCAGCATATCACAATGTCATGTCAATGTGAGTTTAAACTCACATCGACATTAGCATTTAGCGTGGTAATCACTCACTAGCAATCATATTCTAATAAAGTAAGCAACATATTACCTATCTATCTATATCTCGAAATCGTATGTATAAAGTATATGTATTGGAGTGAAAGTGTAAATAAAACAAATCATAACGAAAAAATTAAAAATTTATATTTACCACTCGGACTAATCAGAATAGAGAAAACTCAGAACCAGAATTTTAACTCTATTCTGAGAAAAATCAGAATAGAGACAAAATTGAATTTTGTTCCTGATATCCTTAAAACTTTAAAACCAATTGTCGTTTTCTAATACGGGCACCTTCCCTGGTAGGAATCTTGGTGTAAGCTACGGTAACCACCACCAAGTAGACCAGTCTATCTGCTGACCCCTCTTATTAAAAAAAAAACATACTACCAAAATAAAGTAAAAATAGAAATGCATACAGAAAATTATTTATTTCTATAAAAATACAGATCTAAAAGTGATTTCCTGCACGTCAAGCACGTTATACTGCTTAGCGCCTATAATTAAAATATTGGAGGATAACTATGGCATATGTGAAGGGTTCGTTACAAGTATACATGCGATGACGCCATCTCTCAAACCCCTCGACGCACTCTGCATCAAGGGAAAGGTAAAAAAAATACATTATATTTCATTATCACCATCTCAGCTCCAGGACGTCCGCTGCTAGACTTAGGCTTCCCCCATAATTTTTCAATAGGACCGGTCAGAAGCAACCTGGATCCTAGACCTAGCCCTTATCAGGTTGTCTGTCCACTTTGTAGGTGGACGTCCTACACTGCGTTTGTCGGTTATACATAGTACTTAGGCATCCTTACTTGTATCCTGCCCACAAACACTTCAACTTACTGATTACCGCCGGTAAGTTGAAGTTGACTTACCGCCGGCTTATGTCGGTAACTCGTACGTCTAAGGATCTTTTCATTTCTGATTCGATCTCGCAGTGTATATCTCAAGATCGTCGTCGACTATATTCAATTAGTAAAAAATGTAGATAGAATTTGTCGTAAAGTGGGCAAACATACTAGTAATCTCACATTTGTGTCTTTCTAACATTTGTTTCAGACTATTTTCCATATGTTTCTTTTTTAGTAAAAACATTATTAAGCATTTAAATAAGTCCCATAGCTATCCTCTTCCGGTGATTTTGGATAAGACAGACATATCTTATAGATATCGATCTCGGAATGCTGTTACCGCTGCATCATAAGCCCTTTAGCAATGAGGCAGTTCTTTTGCGAATTATCGCGTGGAAATAATCTGCATGTCTCTCCACAAAACATAAAAAAGCACTTTAGCGTCAAGATAGCTTTAACACCATCCTAAAAGCGTTAATATATAATACGCCTTAGCACACGTGCTGTTGTGTTTCAGTGCGTGCTTATCATGTTGCTATTTTAATTACATAGGAAACTTTTTAATAACCTCGACGAATCAGATTTGTAGCTCTCATGACCTTCAAGGGACCATTCCTATATATTTATCATTTTGTTGTCAGATTAGATCCTAATATCTAATTACCTGTTTGTATGACTTCACATTCACATATAGAATTCCATAAAAAAAATAATAATCCTACAGCATTGGCGTGATCATAGAAGCATACATCAGAATATAATACCGGCAGCAACGGGCGCTTGTAAAGCGCTTGGGAAAATTATACCACAAGTGAAAGACAAAATGTTGGGTCTCGCCTTCAGAGTACCCATCGTCAACGTATCTGTATTGGATCTTTCGATAAGGTAAATACTTTTTTATAAGGTAAACACTTCTTTTCAGGTCTAAAGTTTACTGTATCCGACAATTTCAGGTTGAAATCACAGACAGACTTGCGAAGCATTGTGAATAAAATCGAAATTGCAAGTATAAGTACAATGAATAATGTAATTAAAATATCAAGAGACGAGTCTGTATCATCAGATTTTGCCGGAGACGTTCACTCTTGCACACTAGACGTGAATTCGAGCCTCGAATTGAGACCGGATTTTTATAAATTGATCTGCTGGTATGAAAACGAGTATTCGTATGCATGTCGAGTTGTTGACACCATAAATTATTCGGAAATACAGTGGGCCACAACGATTAGACCAATGCTTCTGTTAAAAGTGCAGGAAGCAACGAATCTCGCATTTCCGTCACTGAACGAAACCGCTGTGTTGTACGAGAAAGATGAATGCAATGCTTCTCCGAATACCGGATATAGAAGCAAATCAACGTCATGTCTAGTGAATTCAAAAAAAACTGCATTCACATTTAGTACTAAAACTATCCCAACAATTCCCAAGCAATATGACGAAACAGCAAACATTCAAACTTCATTACATCATAAAAGATCCATGTTTCAAGGTCAAGATAAACACGATAAAAGTCCTGATGGGTTTGTAATGGTCAACACTGTTGAAAATTTGTTCAATAAATGTTACAATAGGAAACTCCAACAAGATTCCAAGAATGGCTCTTTAAATAGAGTCACTGTTGGTAACTTAATGAGAGATATGTGTGAAAACAAAGACAAACCTATCAACCGAGAGAGAAAATTTAACGCACATATATTTGACAGTCAAATTTCACTTAAAAACGAAAATGTCCTTGAATTGTCAAAGAGGAGCCAAAAAATTATAATCAAAAGCAAGGATAACCTTGAAATACAAACGATCCGGTCGATAGAAAAATCGAAAGAAGAGGTTTCATTGGCGACCTCTACTGCCGGGTTTATAACCAATAAATTACATAAGACGTTAGGTCAAAACAATGTAAAACTAACTGAAGGTCTAGCATCACAAAAGCAGACAAATATTGATTGTAAAAATGAAATTAGAATCGTGGATACAAAATTTGATCACCCAAAAGATTTTTTTAACAAATCAAACACATTGTTGAAAGCATTTGACAAAATCAATCTGCTCGACGAGAGACTAAAAAGGCACAACATTTTATTGAAAATCGGAAATGAAAATTCCATAACCGAGATTAAAGAAGCAATGTTAGACATAGAAAGCGATTCGTCTGCTGATAGTCATATTGTTGATAATCAATGCAAGAAAAATGTGCCTCACATCCTAGCCAAAGTTCCTGCAGAATGTATAAGTCGTAGGTCATCTAAATACACTAATTCTGTTCTGTCAACAACAAAGACTTTCGGTAAAAGAGGGAGAATCAGAAACACACAAGATATTTACGATAAATTGGACAGTTCCAGTGAAACAGATTCACAAAACTCCTTTCAAGTACACGAGAGGAAATCTCAAGTAATAAACATCAGCGATATAACGAACTCAATTGACGATTTGGTATGTTTAGACAAAATTTGTAAAATCATAGAAATATCCGATGAATTGTCGGACAAATTGTTTTCATCGTTGGACAAGCAAGAGAAGAAGGCCTTAACGAATAAGAAGTGGTCATTCAGGGATTTGTGCGACCGCTTGAACTTGGATGAATTCTGTAATAAAGTTTTTGGGAAAACCTGATAAATCATGTTGTTGTCTATTTTGTACGCAATAAAAGATGTGTGTTTTTAAAAATTAAATGTTTATTAAAAGGCATTTGTTCATTTATTCTTATTTTAAGTACTTATAAAAATATCCAAGAAAAAAAATATAAAAATATCACAGTATTGTCATTATAAAAATATAATATTCCAGGTACCTACTAATTTTTTCGATTGCACAAAAGATTTATTTAGGCCATTTGACTCTATGAAAAATAGAGTGACGTCACATCGTTACTATTTTTCTAAATATTTCCTGACACGGTAGCCAAATAGCCTTTTATGTATGATATGTAAAATGGCAGCAATGTAAAATTACATTAAATATTTTAAAATTAACAATCTCACCCGTAATTGTGATACACAATGTCTGTGTTTCGAAGTAGTTTGTAATTTAATTGTATTATTGTTCTTGGGAAGATGGCGTCGTCTATTTCAACAAAGTCCGCTATGACGACATTGACCGGGGATCGAGTATTTGTTTGAGCCAGCGGCGGTCCCGGTGAAAACTCTTCTAGTTTCGGTAATATCTCCTTCCTCACCGGCTTCGCACATTTCTCACGGAGGTTTGACATCCACCTGTAAACATTATTATTTCGAATCATTAATAGGACATTTAGGAATATCTTATTTCTATACAGTTTTAGGTTATGATGTAAAAACGTCAACATTTAAACTTTTAGACATGAAAGCGGATCCAGTAAACTTCAGTTGGTTTAACAGTACCGCGCGTAATGACCGTAACAATATTTTGCCCGAGTGTTAAATAGTGTATTTTTTAAAAAATCATATAAAATAGACCTCGGTATTTTATAATTTTTTCAACGAACAGTCTGAATTTGTAGAAATAGCACAAAATATAAAGCACAAAATGCAACATTACATTATCTTTTAACGCTTATGTTGGATTAAACTTATAAAAATCGATTGCAACAAATAAAAGTACATAATATTTTTGTAATTAGGATATTTTTTTAAAATACATTCCTAATAATTTTTCTAAGGTAAAATATATGACCAAAAGTGACTTGATAGTAAAATTTAGGAAAACACGAGTCACTAAAAACAGAATTTTACATATATAAAAAACACTTTTTAATTGCAACAAAAAAGAAAAATAGAATTGTGCTATCCTGTTCCATTTTTGTTTTGTTTGTATTATTCTTGCGTGAATCACAATCGTGTTCAGAAATTAAAGATGACGCAGAAAAAGCTTAAAACATTTGCCGATTGTTATTTTTTACATACCTCAAGACGATGAAGACTGGCGTAGGCGTCAAAACGACCTGGTGAACAAACCCGGTGCTGGGATGTCTGCGGACATTCTCTAGGAATGTAAGAAGACCCTCAATTCGGTCCTGCTGAGGCCAGGGGGACGGCAGCATTTGGGGTTGCCAGAACTCATTTGTGGCATAGACCGATTGGTGTCTGTATACTATCACAACCTTCAAAAGAATTAAAGTTTAATTTTAAACAGAACGATATTCGAGTTCTGAAGCAGTGAACCCAAATTGGTGAAATTATTTTGTTTTGCTCGGGAAGTGCAGACACAACATTAGACTTCCCAAGCGAAATGGGTTTGGAAAATTAGACTCTTTTATTTCGTCTAATTGGGAAAATGAGCACACTCAAACCTGTAAACATGTTATATGTCAATTTAATAAAATAAAAGTATATAGTTTAAATTAGAAAATTCTAACCTGCTGTCTGAGTCTGTTTAATGAATTGAGGGTGACAGTTGTGAGTTGGAGAGAGCGCGGGACAAGTCGACGGCCGTAAAGATTGAGCAGATACCTCATCAGTCGGTGATGATCTTCTGGAGTGAAACCGTAGAAATGCTGACAGTCCAATATCACTACCTGAAATCGTATAAACAAACACTTTAGAATATCATAAGACAACTTGTGGAGAAACATTTCTAGTAAGTACTCTATAAAAGCGTATGGAAAAGAAATTAACGTAGTTTAAGTCTGATGTATAAGTAGTTTTCGAGATTACAAATGTTAAACTTGACATTTAAAAATTTTCAATATAAAGGACCTCAAGTAAAATCACTTAAATTTCTACTTATATCTACAAAAAGAATTTCTATATGTTTATTAGTATGGGGTTTTCTACAATATTATGAAAATGAATAAAATGAATATTAGTACGTGTACATTACGAGTAGGTAATATTTTCTTTGAGTGTATTATCCATAAAATTCGAATAATAAGACAAAAAATTATTTGATCTTTGAGCTAGATAGAAATGTCCCGATTTTATTATCATCAGTTTTCTGAATTGCCTTCCACTACGTTATGGAAGCAAACTTAAAGATGTATTCACGTCAAAAAGTAATGTGAATATTGTTTTATTTTATTCAATATTGTTCTATTATGTTACATATATACATTTTGTAAGGAAAAAAATATTGCCTTAAAGAATTCCCTAATAATAAACTCAAGTAAGTATTCAAAATTAACCCACCTCTCCAGGATGAGTATCAACAAATTCTTTCACTTGGTTCAGGGCTTTTGAAATTTCATCAGCATACACACCATGAGTGAAAAATATCTGTTCACTATTGTTTTTTGTTGCCAATCTTAAGTCAAAATATCTGTAACATACAATATAGTATTTGTTTTAAAGTCTCTGTAAATAAGCTATGTTTTTATTGGGTTAGAATTTTTATGTCTATATCTCGATACAGCCGGGTATGACAGGTACACAATGCTGGTGCAAACACAACAGTTCAGCAGAGAAAAATAGAATATAAAGTTTAGTAAAGTAAGAGATGAGATTCAAATAAAAAGGCTTAGTTGTTCGACAATTTCGAATAAAGGTTCTTGTAAAGAAAAAAATTGGAAAAATGTTAAAAAAAATTTATCCGTGCGAAACCAGGGTGGGTTCTCTAGTCTATACTAATATTATTGAGAGAAAAGATTTGTATTTTTGTTTGTAATGAATAAACTCAAAAACTACTGGACCGATTTTAAAAATTCTTTCACCTATGGAAAGCTACATTATCAGAGAGTAACATAGGCTATATTTTATAAACTTAAGCAGACGAAGTCGCAAGCAAAAGTAAGTATGTTATAAAATTAATATTAACTTTGTAGTGTAATAATTTTAGAAAATTAATTATGATATTGTGTAAATATTTGTTATTATAAAATTAAAAAATTATAGTCCTTTCAAAAATTAAAAATTGATATACCTATAAATATATAAAATAAATAAAAATATATTTATGTTAGAAATTATTTGGTATGCAATAAAATGATGAGATTTAGTGTAGTACCTAATTCCAATGTTTAATTGCTGCTGAGTATCGAGAGCTTGTGTAATGGTCCAACGTAGGATTGTACCTTTGAATAAAGGGTATATCCTGTGAAGTATAGGCTCTGCATCCGGGGCAAGTTTACTCGATCTTGTTATTCCATAAGTCATTGAGTCATGACTACCTAAAAATTTATTTCATAATATCTTATGTTATCTATACATGTAATAAAATCGTAAATGAGTCGTGTCTATACTTTAAATATTTTTTCATGAAAACAATTTCTACAATTTGTACATAAGTACATTGTTAACATAAGTTAACGAGGTAAAAAAAAATTTTTTAGAATTTTTATTTGTTAATCTGTGTGTTTGTGCACGCTAATATCAGACGTCTAAACGAATTTAGATGAAATTTGGGACACAGATAGTTTATTACCTAGATTAACACATTATATATGATACTTTCAAAGACTTGTTAATCTTATTCAAAGGATCCACATCTTCCAATCTTGCGGATCCACAGTGTAGTGTAATTATGTGATATGGAGCAATAAATAATGTTGATATTAATGCATAATCACTTTCTTTGTTAAAACTGGTTCTAATTTATACTAATATCATAAAGAGAACAGATTTGTATTCTTGTTTATAATGAATAAACTCAAAAAGTAGGTACCTAATGGACCAATTTTAAAAATTCCTTCACTTTCACCTACTTATAGAAAGCTACTTTATTAGCAAGTAACATAGGCTATATTTTATAAATTTACGCGGACGGAGTCGCGTGGAACAGCTAGTAGAATATAAAATAAAGGGACTCTATATACTTAAGTACATAATTATGTAAAGAATGAAATTATTACAAAGGAAATTGTGCCTAATTAAAATGGTCACAATCTTACCTGGTATTGCAAGATATATGAGCGGCACATCTTTTAATGGTGCTGAGAGGTCACTCATCCAATTCTCGAGGTTAATTTTCTGTGTTGTGACTTTATCGGACATTATTGCAACTGTAAGTTAGGATAAAATTTTAAAATGAATAGGTTTGAGTAGGTTTTTATTTGTTATTTTAACACGAAAACGTACGTTTAATTTAAGACCAGAAAAATCAAGTTATTTGCGTGTAACAAAGCACCTTGATCGCAACGCGATGGCAATTACTAAAAGGAAGTTCAAACAAACCTGTGAAGGGAATCACGTCATTGGAATTAAATAAAATTAGATTTTAACATACCCTGCTATGAGTCCATTAGAACAGGCCTTTTATAACAAGAGTTCATTTCAGTGTAAATACATATTTTTCACATTTTCATTCAAAAATTTATTGTTTAGAATTGTTCAAAGAGAATTACAAATTGAAACAATAACTCAATACTTCATAAACTATTATCTACTATAAGTAAAATGCGATGAAAGTTCAATTTCCATTGTTGTTGATTTTGAAATTTAATTTGGTAGGATTCGGTTCTGTGACAAATTCAAGAAACAACTAATTTGACGTTGACGTTTCACAATGCTTTGCGTTTGGTTTAATCAATTGATGTTCTTATTAAAAACAAAGTATCAACTATCAAACTAAAATATTTTTATATTATAAATTAATTTAAATCATAAAGGAACATATAAATAGAAGAGAAGCACAGATATATTTTTTAAAATATGAGGAATCATTTTTAAATAATAAATTAATCAGGCGAAAACGTCTGAACGGATTTGTATGAAATTTGGTATAGGTACCTACAGATAATTTATTATCTGGTTTAACATCTGGATACTTTTTAACCTGGAAAAATTTTAAGTTCCTGTGGGATTTAAAAAAAGACTACAGCACGTAAGAAGTCGCGGGCACATTATTATTTTCAGAAAAGCCCGGCATAAAATTCAAAAAGTTTCTTATTCAATTAGGTAGCTACTTTTTTTAACACCATATAATTAATAACAAAGTATTGTACATACCAATAGTAATAAAAATGCAAAACCTATGTTCCATTTTTAATATTGATAGAATGAAATCCTTTCTGTAATATAACGCCAAATGAAGAATTGAACACGTTTCTTTTGCATTTAACGCCAAGATAACACAAGTATATTGACTCAACGCTTAGATCTCGATTAACTAATTTTGATGCAAATAAACGCACCTGGGCAGCAAACTAATAAGTGCAAAAACACATCATCTTTTGTTATTGCTATATAGGTATCGTGTGCTTTGTTTCGTATTTCGGACTCTACTACAATACCTACTGTATTACGTGAAAGGAATTAAGCCATTAGAACTTTTTTGTTAAGCCTCTGTAAGTACTTTACTTGGGTGTTCTTATTTTAACCGTGGCCTTGGATTTTATGAAGTTTTCCTTGATTTTTCGTCAAGTAAGAGCATGTAGGTACTTTAATTAAAAAATTAATGTCAAACTCGTACATTTACAATTATTTAGTTTAGATTATCTATATTTCTAAAATATTTTTACATAATATTCCTTTTTGCAAATAGAGGCTGGTTCTAATAAATTTTATTAAGTTTCTGCCTAGTAGGTAATTATCAACTACGTTAGCATAAAACATATAATTTAAATTTAGAATAAAACTAGCTGTGCCCCGCGACTTCGTACGCGTTGTAGTTCTTTTTTTTAAAATCCGAAAGGAACCTAACATTTTTCTAGAATAAAAAGTATCCAGGTAATAAACTACTTGTGTGCCAAATTTCATCACGAGGAATCGTTAAAAATATTAAAAAATGGGCGCCACCGTCGTCACAGCTATAATAATCACAGACTATAATCACAGCTATAATTATAGCTATAATTATAATTAATTATAGGACGTTATAAAGCGTATCTACTTATTATATTTTTCATTTTCCAACACGAAAGAAGTCGCGAGCAACAGCTAGTTTTATTAAAAACGAACGTAGTGCCTCATTGCAAACCTTAAAACTTTTTTTCCCTACTTCTCGGTACTCCCTTATTTTTTCTTTTATTATTTTTTAATAGATACCTACTCGTATCTATGTATGTATGTAGATGGGTTCATAATAATTTGTCACATTTTATTTCTAACAAAAACAGTTCAAACATGTAGACTGTTCTTTAGTTACGCATGGAAACTGTTTTTGCCATAAAAAAGTACTTTCAGAACTTTCTGAAGATACTGTTGAACTAAAAAAATCCGAGGAAATATAGTCTGTAACAATTCTTTGTAGTGGGTGTTGTCTGGAAGCGTATTTGCAGCCTTGCAGCTTATAAATGAAAAAATATTATTTAAAAATGAAGTGTGTTAAAACCAAAACAAGTTCTTAGACGATCCCGCAAAGGTCACCGAAAAATTTATAAACGAGTAATTTTTTACAAGTTAATGAGTTAAGTTTACGCCAAAAGCTTTAGAAAAACATCTAGATTAGTCCGGCTTCAGGCTAGGTATAATTTTTTTTTTAAATATGAAAAAGGTATTAAACATCGGTCCAGGTGTACGATTCTCCAAAAGGTGGCAAGGCTTCCTAACAATCTTCCATAACCAGGAATGGTCCTTTCAGCAAGACAGCCCCTTTTTATGGCTCGATCCGCGTAAGCATGGCTATGTGTAACTAAGGTATGGCTATGCTAGGAAGGAAAGTGACTTAATAGAGTTGAATATTTTCGTCATTGAGTGAATAATTAGAGTTGAATATTTTCATCATTAGAGTGTAAGTACAAGAAAAACAGAAATCAGTAAAGCAGCAGAAATCTTGGTCTTAATCCGTTCCATTTTTATTTTTATATGAATAAATTTACAAGAAGATATAGATAGATATAGAAGATATAGATAAGTCAGAGATAATATTTATAAAAGAAACAGGCAAACGAACTACGAGTATGTCGTAACGTCATTCGAATTACGAGAGCTTAGATAAGTATAGCTACTAAGTTTTCCTGGATTAAGGTAGGTATGTAATTACATACTGTAACATGTTATGATAAATAGGCTGTTCTTGGTCTTAATAGGCATTTATGACAAGACTAGACGTAATCATTGTATTTATCTACCAAGCCTCTCTTCATGTTCAGAAAATAACTCTTTATTAGTTAGATAAAAAGAGACACTACAGATTATAATGGATTTTATTCTTTTTTTTTGCATTGTTTTAAAGTGAAGATCGGCAGGAAGCCTGACGGTCCTCTTGATGGTAGGAGGCAACTGACAACCGTCGTCAATTAATCGATTCGTTTGCGGATCGCATGACAGGCGTTTCATTTATTCTTTTCATCTTAACTCGTTTAAATTAAATTTTGTAAATAAATATGTATCCAAAATAGATAGGTACATATTTACCTATCAACTAGATCTAAAGCGGTCCCTAGACGATCATGCGGCATGACATGCGTTAATGTGAGTTATCATGCTGCATGTTATGCCGCATGATGGTCTAGGGACCGCTCTAGATAATTATCTATTTAGGTAGTAGGTGCCTACTTGTTTATAAATAATGGATGTCTAAATTAATAACACTATGTACGGTACTTAATTAGGTACCAAAGACACTAGATAAAAGAAATGAAAATCTATTGTACCTATATTCAATAAAGTACTTTTAACAAAATTAATTTTTGAAGATAAAGTGCAATGCTACGATAGTTCTCATCAATATTATCTGTAGGTACTTATCTATAGTTTCATAAAATGTTGGTACAAAACCCAAGAAACAATTTTATAATTGCTTCATCTTTTGTTAAGAGCTTATTTATGTAGCAATTTCTGACATTATTGTGATTCAATTCTTTTTCTATATCTCTCCACCACCTATATGGTCCTTTCAACTTTGCTATTATAAGGACCAAATCGTTAATTTAATATTCCTTTGACGAAACATAATAATAATATATGCTTCTACACGACTTATCTTTTCATCTGTATATTGTATTTAATTTATATAATTTGTATACAATTTCCTTGTATATATATTACAAAATAAATTTACCTAATGATTTGCGTTTCTGTGTACTGCTACTGATTGATTTGTTTATTTCTAACGAATAATAATTACATTTACGAAGAGTCGGAATAGTTATGATTTTATAATGAAGTGTAACACCGTGGACTTCCCTGTTTTTATGTAATAGGTACTTAGGTTCGTAGCTTCAAATAGCTTAATATTCTTTATCTTTAAACGGCAGCGCACTTTATAAAAATAATAGAACAGTTTGGACATGTTCCATTAAAATTATTAAAGTCCAATCTGTCATACTGTGCAGTAGAACAACGTACTTGGATTTTTTTGTCCAAACAGTTCTATAGTAGAACTAATAGTAGAACTGTTTGGATTAAACTACCCATATATCGTTGTTTGTATTAATAGGTGACTGTAGCCTACCATCAAGTAGACCGTCGACCATCAGATAAAGAAAAAGGAGGACTTTTTTATACCTGCTATGCAATTAGAAGAATTAAAAGTTAACCAAACATGCTAATGTCTATTATTGTTTACATTAAATCATTCATGTAGAGTATGTCAAGGAAGCTGTATATTTCCATTCCAATAGAAAATGCAATGGAAACTTGGCTATATTTGCATTGATTGAAATACGCGCCAATGCGGTCAGACTCCCCACCGGCTGCTTCGAAACGCAGTCGCCAGCCGAAGTTTGCCGAATGGAAATCGATGTCAACCGAAGACTCGGTCCGTGGGCGGTGGGCCATCCAACATTGCTTTCGCCGAGGTTCAAATAACGAGTGGCAAGTCGTAATAATAGCAAGAAAAATTCATTGTAAACCTCTCGGTGGTGGTGATATAACGCGAATAATACAAGGACAGCCGAAAATCGCGAACAACATTGTCGCGTTGTCAAATATTTGCTTTAAAATGAACGAAATAAGATCCGGAGTTAAATAAGCACACAATATTGGAATCGTGCTGTGTTTGAACAATTGCGTAGAACAATATATTTAAATTAACGAGTTGAACTCTTGCGTGGAACGTTGAAAAACTTTACAATTACCGTGTTGTTACACCAGTGAGATGTTTGGGGAAAGTTTTGGGTAGTAGGTAAAAGGTTGTATTTGAAAGTTTACACAGACTTGTCGCGAATGTGTATAGAAACGTTTATAGCAATTCACGGGCGCACTGCTATGCGCCACGACTTGGTGCATTTCATACGACATACTTCCTCCGACCATTACAGCGAAGGAAGGATATAGTCAATGCAGGTAAGCATGCGATGTTACAACACCTCGAGACTGAAGAGGGCCTCGAGGTCTGTTTTTTTTAATTTTTTTATTAAAAATTGCACCGGTTTTGTATCGGTTAGACTCTAGCGGTTGGTGTAATCAGAAAGTTGGAGTTGTTTCGGTATTTGCAAACTTTGTAAATGTATAATAAAAGCTCAGATTAATAAAAGATGGTTGAATATTTTTCACGAGGGCGGAAATTTAAAAAAAAAGAATTTTGAGAGATTTTTGAAAAGAAAAAAAAACAAGTAAAATCAAATTAAATTCTGTAAAACGTATAAAAATTATTAAGTAATGTAAATGTAACATGATTAAAGATTTCTGCAAGCTCTCTTTAGAAAGATAATAGCAACACATCCGAGCTTCATATGAATGCATTTTTTTTCTGCAAACCATCACTTTTTAATTAGAAAAACCGTATCAAAATCCGTTGAATGGTAAAGAAGAATGGGAGAAGCAGACAGAGACGGATAGCGAATTTGTTTATGATATTCAGTTTGAAATATTTTAATACTTGATCGACTTAAGGACAGGAGAACTTGCAGCAAGCAGGGGATCCTAATGAACTGCGGCATGTCGATGCCCTAAGCGTATTTTAATGAACTAAGGAGTTCAACAGGATCCCCTTGGGCATTCAGTTAGGGGATCCTGGTGGACCCGTTCGAAACACCGAGGGGAATGCAGGTGCGCTGCCGACCTGCTTGGGTAGTACGGATTATCTCAGAAGGGAGTTTGTTCCACAATTCACACATGCGCTATATACAGTTTCTAACCTGAATAATAAGTTTAGATCGTTCGAAATGTTTAAACCTTGACACAAATGAAATTTTAAACTGGGCTTAATCCATGAATACTGAATTCATAATTCAATTCTAAATTCTAAATAAAATTACATAGGCTCGGTTTTGGTTAGCTGACTTGTAACGTCATCTAGGAAATACAAACTACCTAACGGCTCGCACCCGGCTTCACCCGGGATGCAAATTTTTATATACCTACACAAACTTTTCTCGTTAATTCCTCTTTATATATCTAAGTGAAGTGAAAACCGAATTAAAATCCGTACCTACTTAGCGAAGAAACTGACAGACGTGTATAGTTTCGGGGATTTGGTTGCAAAATAGTTATATATTTTTTCTATTCTTACTAATAAGATTAATAAGATTTTAATTTTAATCTATCTTAATAAGGTTTATTATATACATACATAAAACTTTTGTGAAAATTTATCGTACTAATGGTGAAAACTGTATCAAAATGCGTGGTTTAGGAGTTAGCGAATATGCAGACAGACAGACGCGGAAAGTGACTTTGTTCTATACTTTGTAAGGATGTAAGCCTGTAAGGATAAGGTTCCTCAAAAGTCAAGTATTTTATAATGGAGTATTTGTCATGTAGGTGTTTTAAATCCTTACCATTTTAATAACAATGTTAAAATCGAATAAAACAATCACGCTATTTTACAGCAGCTTGTTAATGCGTAATAATTTAATCTAACATAACACAGCACAGTCATGCTTGTGATGTCCTTAACCCTTTTGAAATGCCAATGGTTATTTCTATTATTTTACCTTTCACCTTTAAAAATAGTAAACGCACGCTAAAAATTAGACGAACGTAATTTTGTAAATTATTCGGTCACCCATTACAACTTCTTTTTTGAACTTTTTTGGAATTTGATAGTTACTTTTTTAGAAGATGGAGGTAAACCAGTAATTATATTTTCTAAAAAAGACATTAGTGATAATAATCACAATACAATACTGAATTCAAGCGATTGAACATGAGGGTTTTAGGTTATAGATAAAGAACCTTAAAAACTATTTTGTCGGCCAGTAACAAAATTATATGAAGAGATTAAATAAGTAACATGTGGGCTGAAAAGTCCCGGGCCTAACAAAGAAAACACAGTTTTTTTTTTGTGCAAAATTAGCTTTATTCATCAACGTAATCTCAATCTGCCGTAATTCCAGCGCCGCTCTAACATTTCAATACCACTTTTGTAAAACGATTTATCTTTTGCCTCAAAATAGGCCTCAGTTTCAGCGATAACCTCTTCATTCGTGTGTTTTTTCTTACCGGTGAGCATTTTTTTGAGGTCTGCGAATGTGGGAGCAATTCGAAGTTCAATTCATGTAGTTTTGCCATTGTTTTAATTGACTTTTAACACGGTACGTTGTCTTGATGAAACAAAATTGTTTTCTTTGCCATATGCGGTCGTTTCTTTGCAATTTCGGCCTTCAAACGCTCCGATAACGCTATATACACTCAGCGGCACGAAAACTTGGCCAACACAGAAATTTGCGATAGTTTGCATTTTAATACTTTTTCATTCATAAATACAAAGCAGGTGTGTTCAATAAGTGTCTCTTTTAGGTTTTTAATCCTTTTTTAATGACAATTAACCGTTTACCTTCCTAACAATTAAGATTAAATAAAACCAAACGTTTTCACAGAAAATCTTAACTTTCAGCACTCAACTTTAAAACACTAGGAAATGCGGGATTGCTAATTTTTCATTATTTTTTACACATCTTAATATCGGGTAATTCCTCCTCTAGCCTATAACTGCCTGCATTCGATCTGGCATGCTTTGGATAATGCTTTTGACCTCAACTTGCGGTATGTCATCCCATGCGGACCAAGCAGCATTTCGGAGCTCAGCAAGTGTCCGTGGTGGATTGAATTTGTTTTTTATCTTTTTTTTAAGCATGTCCCAGACATGCTCTATGGGATTTAGATCAGGACTACGAGCTGGCCACTCCAATTTTTGAATTCTGACCTCTTGAAGGTATTCATTGACGCAATGTGCGACATGTGGGCGTGCATTATCGTGCATTAGCAGAAATTGGTCTTCGCCAATGAACCCCGAAAACGGTAAAACATGATCTTGAAGGATCTCTTCAATGTATCGAGAAGCAGTTAGCCGGTTGTCGACGATAGCCAACTCGGTACGAGCGTCGGAACTTATTCCTCCCCACACCATTATGGAGCCACCATGAAAACTCACAGTTTGTGTAGTGGTGATGGGTAAAAATCGTTCTCCTCTTTTCCTCCACACTCGTTGTCGACCATCTGGTGCACGTAAAGCTATCCTACACTCGTCAGTGACAAAACCTTAGCCCACTGCTCGTGGGTCCAGTTGTCTGAGAAGCTCTGGGCCGCGTGCTGGTCTACGGGCTTTCAAATTAACTTCCTCCATACATCTTCTCACCGTACGCTCGCTAACATTAACACCTCTCGTGATTTGGAGTCGCGAGCGGATTTCAACTGCAGTGAGGAAGCGATTTCGCAGAATTTCAAGGTTAATAAAGCGGTCATCTCTGGCCGATGTGCATCTTACACCTCCACTACCTGGTCTGCGGGTGTAGCCGCCAGTCTCCTGGTATCGTTTCAATGCATCTTGCATTGAAGAACGTGGTACGTTTAGCGTAGTAGCCACTTCGCGTTGTCTCATCCCTTGGTTGACTAATGCCACGGCTTGTGCAACCTGAGCTGGTGTTAAGGGCATTTTTTTTCGTTTTTTAGCACCTTCGTTTATTGGATTAAAAGCACAAAATGACCGATGTTTGGTAACTGAATAGTACACAATATTAAAATACGGAGTTTAAAAATTCAACTTAGTCGCTCAAATGACTCGATTCATCTAAAGCTTAAAACAAATATCAAATTGCACTCAAACATAATAATTTACCCTCTTGAACTAATCGGAAGTATTTTTTCGTCTCACCCTCATACCAAAAAATTTATTATAAACACTAACAACTTTGTTATCGCAAGATAAGCGCTTGGCCAAGATTCCGTGCCGCTGAGTGTAATATTCACTGTTGATGGTATTTCCCTTCTCAAGATAGTCGATGAATATTACAACACGCACATCCCAAATTACCGAGGCCATAACCTTTCCAGAAGATTGTTGTGCTTTCGGGCGCTTTGGACGAGGTTCACCAGTTGCTGTCCATTTAGATGACGATCGTTTTGATCTGGAGTGAAGTGATGGATCCATGTTTCATTCACTGTCACATATCGAAGCAAAAATTCCGGTTTGTTACGTTTAAACATGGCCAAACACTGCTCAGAATCATCAACACGTTGGTCAACAGTGAGAAAACGTGGCACCCACTTTGAACAGAGCTTGCTTATAGTCAAATTCTCATGCAATATAAAACCGACACGTTCTTTTGATACCTTTACGATGTCAGCTAACTCAAGCAACTTCACTTTTCGATCATTCAAAACGATTTTGTGAATTTTTTTTGATGTTTTCTGGTGTTACCGTCTCATTTGGACGTCCACTGTATTCTGCATCATCAGTGTCTACGACCACGTTTGAAGTCAGCAAACCAACGTTTTATTGTTGTTTCTGATGGAGCGGAGTCCCCATAACACCACTTCAAGCAATTGCAGTGTAAAATTAAAATACGAAATTGTTTTTGATCCATTGTTTTGAAAATAACAAAAGTAGCGTCACTCTTTGCACAATAACTCACGCTTCCGGTCTATTACAACCAAATCTCTAATCACAAACTAATGAATAGAATATCATGAAATTTTAACAGCTGTCTAACTGAAAAAGAGGTAAATGCAATAAAACTAGCGCCATCTATATGTTAGGTCCGGGACTATTCAGCCCATGTAATAAGTATTACAAACAGGTATTTATTTATATCCTAGCTCTCATAGCGTTAAGAATATTTAAACAGCTTGTTGGCGAGACTATATGTTATTAACAGTAACAAAAGATATTCGCTTATTATCATATATATCTACAACACATTATTTAATTAACCTTGAATATTCACGCTCTAATACCTTTTTCGTTTCTATCTTTTTCAGTTGGCTAACTTTGTTGAAATAGTATTCACTTTCTTGGCGTGAAACTGCATAGACACTAGTAACTGATTTAATATTTTTAATTTTTCGTCTATTTTTTCCATAAGTAATTTCTAAATTTACTTTATCCCCCCACTTTGTTTTTCATCCTTTATCCTACAAAGGTATGAAGTAGTGTTGCATCTTCACTAGTATTGCTTATCACTAGTGTGACACATTGATCGAAATTCGACCATAGTAATTTCAAAGGTGGGGAAAAAGTAAAATGAAAGACTCAAAAAGAAGAAAATCTTTTTTTCTACACAAAAAGAAAAGAAAATCGGTTTGAGTTCAAATTTAATGAGAAAGTGTACTATGTTTCTTGAAATAGAGGTAGGTGAGTACTATTTTAAGAAAAATAGTACACTTTTCTGGTAATAGAAAAGTAGACAGTCTTACCATCACGTGGACTTTTCGACCTACCGGTCGACCAAGGTATAATAAAAATAAATTACATCAGTATAAAAATCAGCGAAATCATATATAATAATATTAATACTATCTGCAAAGTAAAAAAGCGTGTTTAATAAAATGAGTTCGTTCGATATTTTCCGGGTTATCTGCGCTCAAGACCTTTCCACGAATAACTTCGAAGATGACAGGCTACCATAATAAAATGAGTTATTACCATTTTGACAGATTTTTGTTTTAATATGGTACTAATGCAAAGCAAACATATTTTTCACCTCTCCAGCACGAAATCGATTTTTGCTGCGAGCGTGATTCAAAATTCGAACACCACATTTTGGAATTAAGTATTCCAGCGCAGAAAAATGGTTCGTTCAGGAACTCATTATGGCCTAGCGATAACGCAACATCTAAAAAATATATAAACTTATAAAACAAAATGGCGGAAATCAAACTTTTTTTCAGCATTATGTCAATTGAACTGTTTTGATAAATATACTTACAGAAAAATTAGTGTGTCCAGCCATAGCCGACTAGAGATGGCCAACTATGAAGATAGTTGTCTAACTCCAAATAAGTTGAGAGAACAAGTTTCCAATGCTGAATATAGCTTTTTACCTAATACGCAAGTAAATAATACGACCATTTCAGTTCCGAACAAACCTTTAATCTGACAAATTGCAGTAATTTTACTTTCAACTTTTAATATTGTTAATTTAGTTGATTTTATTACCTAAAGATGACCTAGTAACGCTTTTCTTGCTGTTCAGGTGAAAAGTTGTATGTTTAACACGAGAGCAAATTTTTTTTATGTCTCGTGCGTCTTTAAATCACTTACTGCGCTCAGTAGTCTATATTAGAATATCACTCGCTACGCTCGTGATTCAATTCTAGGCTATTTCATTTGTTCGTGATTTAATCTCGGTACTCGCAGCAAAAAACAATTTTGCTCTCTAGTTGAACAAATAACTATTATTTTAGATAACTATCTGTTTATTTTCTTTCCACCCATGTTTCTTTAGTAACGAGCAAGCCAGAATTCCTAGAAATTTATAAAAAAATGGTTATGTCAACCATAATAAAAAAAAACTTGGCAATCTGCCTGCCGTATGGTTAACACGTTTAAAAAGTTTTACGTTTTTCTCCTCTAGACTTCATGGTACACTTTTTTAAGCTTCAATGACATCAGTTGTAGAAACGTAGAAGAAGATAATTTTGGGTTGCTTACTAGTTATCTGGACGAGCAGCAGCAGAAATAAAATCCTTATAACTAGATAAAGACAATGATAGACAATGATAGATGAAGATAGACACAAGCAACGCCATAGTAGGGGTTTGCAAATACGCTGCCAACCTCGATAGGACAAGCTGTAAATAAAATTATAAACTAACCCCCGACTTTCTATTGAGCCCATACACGCTATATCTGTTTACACTCGAAGATGTAAAAAAACAGAGCCGGTTTATTTTTACGAACAAAATTTACAATTAATAATTTTTTCGCAACGTAGAAAGTATTGTATAAATATAAACCAAACATGAACGTTGTCTTAAGGTGCAATGGAAATTAATCCCAAATACCTATGTCTACCTAATAAATGTTACCTAATAAATAATAAATGTTCACGTCTCTGGGATGACCTCTTATAAAAATATCGTCTAGGTTGGATCTAATGAAATTTTTACAGCGTTAAACTGTTTAGATTGTAAGCGATTAAAAAAGTCTATTAAGACTCCTCAATGTAGGGCATTCCATAGATCAAAAATTTATCCCCGGAATACTGGAAAACAGTAGCTGTGCTCTGTTTAGATGAGAGGAAAATTTATTATTACCGCGATTACGCGAATTGTGAAACAAAATTGTTTCGCTTTTGTAATTCTGTCTTTATGAGTACAACAACATGAGGTTTTTCCGTTGTGAGGATTCAAATTTTAGCTGACACTTCAGAAATACATTTACATCTAGTTTTCCTTGTGATTCTATAGGGGACTATCAGCCTGCCTATGTAAAAAAAGCGTTATTTTAGGACTTGGGCACACAATACTCATAAAACACATCAACGTATGCAGGACTTTGTGTTGTCTCCACGACGAGTTGTTATGAAGGCCGGCCAGTGACATCGGTTACCAAAATAATAAATGCGATACAAGCACCAATTTAATCTCGATAATAAATATGTAGATATCGTAGTAACTTGCAAAATATTTTGACTTGTAGATCGGGAAGTTTCGATGAGACTCTTAAATACTTACTATTCTAGCGCATTGTGTATATTCCACTGTATTAGGGGTGCTTGACTGAAGATTGACGTTTACCGCTATGCATCTCTGAATAAAATCATAAGTCATGCTATCATTTTTGTTATTTACAAGAAACAATTTTGTTGGTCTTTAGACTATGGACTTGCTTGGCAAGACTCCATATGGATCTTATTATATAAACTGTAGAAAGATGTTCGACTCTTTTTTTTGCGCTGATTCGTAACAAAGAAACCTGTAGGGCTAAAGTCTATATAACCTAAGAAATTACTCATGATATAGTATGCGTTTCTGTTCTGAGATTGCTGGCTAATGGAGAAGCCCTGTTTTGTGTCCACTATTTAGGGCCAGACTCCTCTTAGTAATTTTCTGCAGGATTTGCTTATTTGGTATATTGGTGTGCCAGAGACAAGAAAATACACTATAATAAAGCCATTAGTTAATTTGTAATCAAGTTTTATTTTTGTGCAATCAATAATGATTCAATGAGAATTATCTAATAAGATTCTCATTGCGTATTAATTATAGAAAATGTCATTACCTACCTTTGATTTTACATCGGAACGTTGTCAATTAAAATGTCCTTAAGTTTTATTGTTATTAATTTTAAAACAATTTGTTTCTCAGGTCGCTAATCAATGGCGTTCATTATAAGCATCAGAGGGGACTTCTACACTTACTTGTGGCTGATTTACTGCAAAATCTATTCGGCCATTGTATGGTTGGTCGGCAATCATTGTCGCGGTGCTGATAAGGGTCGCTCCGTGATAAGCGCTGGAGTCGGCGGACAGTCGTCTGGAGGCCTCCACAGAGTGCGCACGCGCCGTCGCAAAACGCAGCAACAGCACCACCGTGCCAAACACATTGTCGCATTAGCACGAAGACCGTCTTTGAGAAGAATAGTGATGGCACCGGGAGCTAGTACTGCACACACCATGATGGAGGACAAAGAGAATCTCCTCAATGGAGTCTTGACCTCTGGTGAGTGACTTGCGCTTTTATGAATCGACTATAAAGATTTAAAGCACGCATGCATGATCCATGTTTGACTTTGCAAGCGAGATTCAAAGTAAAGAATAGTCGATTTCCTTTGTATATTTTTTGGCTGTTATTTAAGGTCGTCAGCCAGACGGTCCACTTGATGATAGGTTGGTGCTGCAAGTGCGTTGCCGACCATGGCAGGATTAAGGAATAGGGATAAGGAAGAGATATAGCAATGGGCTCTATCCCTTCCTAATCCTTTATTACTGTTATTATTACTTATTTTAGCTTGTATCTATTACCTACTTGTTTCCTTTTCAGTGAAAGTTTTATGTCATTGACACACATTCTAGACGTTAACTTCTAGACATTTACAGAACTGTTATATAAGCGATATATCAATCACTTTTCAAATAGTTTCTTTTTTTAAGTTCAATTGGAAAACTCGTACCTATCCATGTTTGATATAATGTCAACCCAATCCATCTCTTCGTTTGTTCTTAAAACCGCTTCTAAAACGTAAATATAAATAAACAGTTCACTTAAACAAAGGCCACAGATATTTTTTTAATACAGTTTATTTATTTTTAACAATAAGAAATGTTTTATTTTAAAACGGCCTGAGATAGAGGCGCCTCCGCTCTCTTCCGCAAATACTTCCTCGTCTGGCAGGTACTCGTTAAGGTCAATAACTAATAAATTCATTTATTAAAATAAAATAACAGTGTATCACTTGTAAAGTTTTGCATTATCTATGCGAAGTAATGTTTGTTTTTTTAACGCTTTATCTACTTTAATCAATGGCATCCTAACTCATTAGATATAATTTGCAATTATTTTTCTAAATATTTTGAATAACCAGTCAATATTCTATCATCATTGCGTTTATCGGATTATGTACAATATTTATACTAGTTTTTGCCTGCGACTTTGTCCGCGTCCCTCGGGCGGGTGTAACTACTATTTGTCTGGATGAATGGTACTCTATGTCCTTTTCTGGACCCCTAACAACGAGTATCATGATGGCCGGTTGAGTATTTAAGACGTGTCGCTCCAGTTTTATTTTATTTTATTTATTAGGAAGCGAACACAGTATACAACAATCTATACACTTATTCACATTTAAACAATCTTTTATAATATTGTATACTCCACTTATAGGCTAACTCAGCATGCATTAAAAACGAACACAAAAGACGGCATTTTCTTAATTCTTAAGTTAATGAATTGAGATTACACTACACTTAACACTGTTTAAAGCTAAATTTAGGACTTCAATTGTTCCTTGTCGTTCATTGTTAGCTATTTTGGCAACAGTATAAGGTTAACTTGAACTCTGAGAACAACTCTTTGGCCAGTTTTACACAGCGGCCTCTGCAATGGCATATCGCCAAATCATTTTCATACACCGATGACTGCAATAAAACTGTACAACTATTGCATTATTAGAATACTAAACTCTGTTCCGTTATTAAACGTGGTCTGTGTATTATAGACTTAATATAATTTTATCATGATTCCAGAATCTCACTCATAGAGAAAATAATAACTGTATGAATGGTATGAACATTAATTTAAAATACATATATACTTAATTCAATTAATATATTTTCATAACTAAATCTTAAGCTTAAGGTTGCTTAAGAGACATATTATTAAGATGGCTTAATATGAGACAATTAATGATGTGGAAAAAACGGATGAACTATTAGTAGGTTTCATTGTGCGCTATTCGCACTATTCTTAATAGCTATTTGGCACCATTTGGATAATTTCTAGTTATGATTATATAATAGGTATATAATAATATAAAAGCAGAAGTTGCCCTCGACGGGCTTCGGTATTCTTGACCATCAATGCGATATTATCAGTTTGATTTGGTTTGATACTGATGGCGTGACAGTGACAGTTGTGAACATGTGGTCAATTACCTTCGCAACAACGCCGGCTACTTAAACGCGAATGATTGGACTTTGTTCGCTGTTATAAATAGAGATCACTTTTTGTCCCTGTTAAGAAAATTGTGTTTCAATTTCATTTAACTGGTGTGACGTTAGATGTTCACTGCGTACTTGGTTGCACTTTAAATATAGGCTGAACAAAGCATAGTTTTGATCCGTTTATTATTTTAATGCACCCAAATCACAATTTATTTTTCAACCAAACGCTGTTTGTCGACAATAAATTCATAAACGTTGTTATTTTAATTGTAATCTCTAATAATTAAGGCAATCAATTGCGTAATTTATCTGTAAAAACATTATAAGAGTAATAAATTAAAGACTCAGAATAAATAGAATACCAGTGGATTTAGCATGAGTTCATAATGACCGCACTCGCTAGCGAGAGCCTAAACACTTAGATGGAAAATTGACAATTGTCATTGTCAATGTCCTACTTATGACGCAGATCCTAATCCTTTAGAGATGAAGTGATTAAGGATTAGCATTTAGAGGTCAGGAGAAGGGGCTTTGATATCGCCACTGCAAACTAAAAAACAGCATACGTTTACCTGCATGGTTTTCTATTTAACCTACTAAGTAATTTGTAAGTTATATAGACGGGCTTTCCAGTTTATGCAGTATATTGTGTCTCTATCTTATTCTAGAACTTTCATTCACGAGTCGTATCGTGTTTTGACTTTTCCCTTTTCCCAGTGAACTGTTATGTAAGCAAATGATGTAGGTACTTTCCCGTGTCACGAGTAGGTAATATGTCAATGATAGTGAACGCGAATATCACTATTAACTTATGAAAATAATATTGAATGATATGATGAAACAGAATGACACTGTTACACATACTTAGTAGTCAACGATAATAACCGAAATTTTTTAAAAGTCATTTAAAGTGTTAATCCATTTAATGAGTCGGATGTAATAAATTTTTTTTTGTTGACAAAATTAGGTAGGTATAGTAAATTACCATAAATATTATGTTGAAACGTCTATGTTTTTCGTAAAGTTTCAAACTTCAACATTCACATTCAAACTGCGTTACTATACCTACAAATATGAATCTATCTTATAGAATATTTGTGTGGCAAATTTCATCCAAATCCGTTCAGCCATTTTTACGTGAAGAAGTAACAAACATTCATCCATCCACACAAACTTTCGCATTTAGGTATATCTAATAATATAGTAGGATTAGTAGAAATCTCATTAAATAGATCTCAATTGCAAAATTTAAACAAACAACACACATTGCTTACAAACAAAACAATTATTACAAAACCTGCATCATCAATTAGGTAGCAGTTAGGTTAGTAACACGTTAGTTTATATGGCAGTATCGTATGACGTACGGCCACGCCTCCAGTTTCGAGGCCAATGCCGCCTTTTCCGAACCACACAGTAAACAAAATTAATAGGTACCTAGCCGTAGGTACTAATTGAACAATAGAAAGCGCTTCGATATGATGGATAAGGTTTCAAATAATATTAGGTATATTTGAAGCAATTATTTGTAAAATGTAATAAGTATTACTTAAATAAAATTTAATTACTTAGTTTCACATTGCATCATTATTGTGATAAAAACTTGTTCATTGTTTCATTGTTATTTTAGTTTTTTAATAAATTAATACTGTCAGTCACAAAATTAAAAAAGTATAAATAAAAATGAACCACTAATTTTCAACTAATTTTGCCTAGAATTTAGAATAGAATAGAATAGAATTCAGGGTTATAGAAAAGGGCATAAGGATAACTTTTATCATAAAATAAAAATAATAAAAACAATTCAATTCCTTAAAAACTAATGAGTTATTAGTCAACTCAACTCGTGTGTAATTAACTCGCGTGAGCCTGCGAGTATTGCCAATCACTTTAGAAAAAAAGAGACGTAGGTAAAGTCGTGGGTGAAAACAAGTAGTATTTATTTTAATCCACTGATATAAACTATATAATTATATAGTCTTCGATTTAAACGCTATAGGCAACTGTTTTATCAGATAATATTTCGAAACTTTCATTTCAAAAAAGCTCACTTGGTAAAATTGGTAAATTCAAAAATTGGTGAAACCTCTACTGAACCGTGTACTTTAGACAATAGTAAACCGAAAATAGATTTGACTTTTAAAAAGATAAACTGATAAAAACAATGAATAATTTATGAGACTACTCCAAGAA